>OX101800.1:7500000-10000000 GCA_944452935.1 Rhogogaster chlorosoma | reverse complement strand
TCTGCTTTACGACTACGAAAGTGATATTGAAGTGTAGGTTTGACTGGAAGTACAATTAATCTCAAAGATAGCCACTAGGTCAAAGCTAATCATTGCTTTGTTTACAGGAGCGTCGAAGTTCTGGACAGCTTGCGTACCCTTTTTCAGAAGAAAATCCTGAACACTATATCGTACTTGATTTCTTTATCGAAGGTAGTAGTCCAGGCGCTACACCACGTGGCTACGCTTCATTTTGAAACTTCCAGGAGAGTTTGGAACGTCACCCAAAATCATGCTTCACTTGTCCGTCCTCTTTTAGCTCTCAGTCCTTCGGTTTATCGAACAATTGTCGAATCTTTTTCAAGACTTGATCTGGTGGAGGTAGGTGCAAAGTTTTAACACTTCCGAAACTTTCGTAATCACTTAGAAAATAAGGTTCCATTTGACGATAGAATCTGTCTACTTTTTGCAGAAATTTATAAACGTTAACAAGAACGCTGGGGATGTGTTTTGCAGCGAAACAATGTTCAAAGACATATTTAACAACTTCGAAGATTTAAAAACGGATCCCGTTACGATATCGACACTTCTCTGTAGCGATGAAGGAAAACAGTTTATAACCGAAATCTACGACAGTTTCAACATCCATAATTTCGAACGTCTCGTGAGTCAGATATTAGCTTTATTCTTCAATTGATTCACGTACGACTGCTGTGAAGGTGTGCTCAATGATCGAACTTTCTGTCTATATCATTAGGTAAGAGATATGTTGGCCACATTCGTATATGGAGTTATGGGAAACCCAGTGCCAATGTCAATTTCTAATGTAACGACCGTCGTGCGAAGTGTCAAACAGTTTGCAGCTTACTTGGAGACTCCGAAGCCATCCATGGGTCCAGATTGGGAAATCTTCGCACCAAACATTGCCTGGTCTGATACATTCAGGGATACAAGTGCTCAAGGAAGACTAGACATGTAATTATCATAAATTAACACATTTTTCGTGAACTGAAAACGTCGATTTCCCATTGCATTGATGGGCCTATTTTTTGTAGACTTGGAATACATCTGAGCATTGCCAAAAAAGTGGGACTAACAAGTTTGAGTTATATCACCATTAAGCCCAGTCTGCAGAAGTTGGATTTTGCGGCAAACATTATCGTCGACGATATTCAGCATGAATTAATCGACTGGAAGAAGGAAGTGACCGACGACGTACAACAGCTGATCGATGCATTATATTTAACTATTGCGGATAGACCGAAGGTATTGCTACGTGAAAGTATTATCATTTGATGTTAAAAGCACCGAAACGTATGCCGCAAAAAATGTGTTACTGTATTTTCTGTTTAAAACAGGTCTTAAAGATCCTGGAGATTGAGAACTTCACACAAACGCTCTGCGAAGGGTCTGACCCTCCTCAACTCATCAATTATCCTGCTGGGTCAAATGCAACTCGTTTGAAAAATGACATCTGTCGAATTTCCAAATATGTTGATGGAAAATTGCATCTTAAGTTAGAAAACAGCAGTGCTCCTCCAGTTATGGACCTCAGCTCAGGGCCCTTTAACTGGACGGCTTTTAATCAAAGAGTTATCACGATTTATAGCCATATAGATGAAATCATCCACAAAAAACATCCTGACCATAACATCGAAATACGGAAAAATTTAACGGATCAATTCGCCATTTCTTGGACGCAGAATCTCACCGTTCGCGATGGCTGGGAAGTGAGGTACGTAGGAAACAAACTCGTCGAAATAGTTCAAACAAGACCCAGAAATGTATGTTAAATCCCTGAATTACTTTTGGTCTTGCAGTGTCGGCCTTCTGTGTAAATTAGGTGAGACGATTGAGAGTTTGACTCCGAAATATGGATTCGAAACTAGTAAATCATGGGAAACTATAAGGTCATGGGCCAGAGCATTATCGGATGCATTTCGCGCGTTGCAAGATCGGGTTACCATAGTTATGGACAAAAATCAGACCTCTACTATTGTTTTGAATTTAATGCCGCAAACGGGAATACTGGAGGAAGTTATTCTGAGGAATATTCAAGATTTCCTCAGTGACGCTGCGGATCTGATAACATTGAAACTACCAGACGTGAGTAAAATATCTTGAATAATAATACTCACTTTTAGAATCCTTGGTCGAATCTGATATTGCTTATATCGTCTCTGCGTAGATGGTTACGTATATTCATTAATGGAATCTTTTTATAGAAGTTTATCACTTTTTCCGCATTCGACATAATTTCTTGTTTATATGTATTAGATTCCTGCGATTATCGAATACAAGAATCGAGAAACGGATTGGCCTTGTTTGAAAGAACGTAGTATCGGCGAAGTTCTAGGCGTTCGAAACGGTACTCGTAAGATTGTCAGAGAGATCGAGAGAATAGCTTGTAATCCTGGATCATTCGTCAGCGAATGGAATCAGCTTTTCAGTGATGCTATTGTAAGTGTCAAAACTTTCCTCGGCATTAAACACGGGACGAAATAATGGGATGCATCTATGTGTTTCATTCTTATTTTGTTATTCGATTTAGAATGGAAGTCACGACTCCGGAAAACCGTTTGACTGGACCGAAGGATACAAAAAGTTCAGACATCTAATTGCGAATTTAACTGAACTGACCCCGGAATCGAATATTTTGCCGGAAACACCGAAAATCTCCTTGACTGATATTCAACGCGCTTTTGAAAACGCGCGCAAATTCATTGATAGCAAATTTACTGATAACAGCGTTTGGAAGTGAGTATATTTTTCAATATTTACTGCATTCGGCCAAAGTTGAGCTTTAGGTCGATTACCTAATTTTCATTTTTTGCGTTCTCAAATTTTCACCATCCCTCGGAGGACCAAAAGCACTCTTTAACCCATCAGTGGGCTCGAAACGTGAGAGAATGTAAAAAAGCGATGAAGGAAAGTTTAATAACGAACTCGGTGAATCTATAATCGCCTGATACGATTTCTCAAGTAATTATTCACGCCTCAATACATCCAATTTTATGGCGTTTGAAGCTAGTTTTTCCGTATTCTCGGATTATTTTTTTGATTCTTTGGCATTTTCATCGTGACCGTTTCTCACATCAAGTGTCCATTTTCTGAACTCTGTTTCACTGTCAGCTTATTTTAAAAACCTATCTACATTGAAAGATATTCTGTTTACCCTACCATTCATCTGCAGCGATATTCTAACGAGCATTGACGATCAATTGAACGACCTAATGGATAGAGCCCATCATTCCCCTCAGACAGCATCCGATTCTCCGCTTTTCTACTATTATACCGACATGCTGACCAAGCTCAGGACATCTAAGTACATAAGTTATGTAATTCACGAGATGGCTACCGATGTCTTGAATATTCTCAACAAAAGTTCGTACCTTTTTTTTTTACAATCACATGTGGATACGCTAAGATAAATCTTTCTCGATCATTTTTCCAGATTGAATTTAACGGAATCTATCATTTTTCCAGGACCAGAAATTGACGCATTCTCTATACTCGGATTTGACGATAAGAGCCCAGTGAAAATCGCTTATTCACATCTTCCGGATCTAGCAGCAACTTTGATCAACGGTCTGTCGAGTTCGTCCATCGTGCAAAAAATATCATTCGCTTTACAGAATCCGCACGGCGATCCAACCTGCGCAGATGTATTTTCTTGGTTTGCCGAATTTCGACAAGGAATTTCCGAGGAGGATTATCGAAAGCTGAAAAATACCACTTGCGATTTAGACCCAACAAATTTCAACGTCTTTACCAATCTCATTACAAAGGCAGACGCAGTTCGCCAGCAGCCAGTGAAGGTCTATCCTCTTTTTGCCACAAGAACTATCTTTAAATTGTACGAATTGGGTGCAGCTGTGAAAACTGCATCTAACGACGGACTAAAAATCAACCTACCATTCACCGCAGGGTATTGGAATACCGTTTTCAAAAAACTGACTAACCAGCTGAAACGAAATCACGCCATACATCAGGTTAGTTGGAAAATAGCCGCTATTGCAAGTTTCCTATAGATCATATTTTCCATTGCCGGATTCTCGACACTATATAGTGAATTTCTTTCTATTTAGGTCGGGAGAGTAGATTCTAAAGAACCGTTTCATATCGGGATCGAATTCTGCGCTGAAGTATTAAGACACCTATCAGTATCTCTTCAAAAGCTGGTAGCTAATAAAGCGCAGGAGGATATCCACCTCTGGGATTTGGTAGAAGATGGCGATGTTCGACAGCTTTTGAAACTTTTGGAAGCACATCCTACAGAGTCGATTTCTCTGGCTGCATCGCTAGCTTGGGTCGATTCAATAACCGGTAAACCAACGCCGTACGAAGAATTGAAGATAAAGATGTGCGAGCGACATTTTGATTCTCAATTTTGGAACGAAACAAAGAGAATCCATTTCCTCCGGACAATTTGCTCGTTTGATCCCGTCCAATTACTGAAAAGTTTAACGAGCGAAGAATTTCACGTAATACTCTAACCATTTTCAGCTTTTCTGAAATACACCTTCAAATTCTCATTCCCGGATGCCTTCTAACGGATACAATTTTTTTAGGATCTAATCCGAGGTCTTCCTTCCAAGATACAAAGGGAATCTTCACTGTCCAAATATTTAGCCGATGTGATTGACGCTTCTTATAACTTGTCGATATCACACCCTGGAATTTCTTTCAAGACAAATTTATTCGACGTTTCGACGTGGGAGAACCTTGACAATGTGACTTGGTCGATAATCTATGATACAGAACAATCTTGGATGTTTTATCATTTCGATAAACTGAACCCAGACAAATCCAGCTTCACCGGTATTTCTGTCGAGGAATACTATTGGCGCCAAGCAACAGCTAGGCACTTAGATACCTTCGATTATATGATTCAGACTATCAGGTTGTCTCTTGATTTAATATCAGGAGGAGATGTTTGGGCGAAGTTACGTGCTATTTATCAGAGCAAGCCTCAGATGAATGCGGCACTATCAATAGTTGAGGATCTACCAAACTTGGTCGTATCAATTGTCAACACATTTTTTAATACAGAAATAACTAGCTCCTCCGTTAACTCGCTATTAACGGGAAAAACTCCTCTTTGTGAAGTGAACATGTACCTGAAAGAGCCAAAGTACATCAGCAGGAAAGGATTCCTCGATAGTTTCTCTCATTCATGCCGGAAATTGTACAACTTTGATACAAGACAGGTTTTACCATATGAAAACGTGAGTTGCCAATCGATTTCAATTAGCTGATCGTCACCTTCTATTTCTTTTCAAATAAATTGATTCCCTAGTATTTTGGGTAGAAAATCTTCCCAATCTTTGAGGCAATGAAGATTTGTTTAACCCTTCGTGTGAACACACAATTTTCGACTGAGCGGTGTGAACACTGGGTCTTTTAGGGAATAGTCAAGTTTTTGGAGTTTTCTAGGCTTTGAAAAAATCTGAAAAAATTCTCGGTTATTTCTTTAAGTCTCTACTACATGGCCCAGAAGTTGTTAAAGTCGAAAGTTTAAGCCCGTTGTTAATAAAAATTCAAGAACAGTCGAAAAAATGGAGAAGACGGAATTTTCTTACAAAATTCGTAACTTTACAAAAAACAATTATAAAAGGAACGGTCATAGGCTTTTGTAGTTTAGACTACAAGCCTTCAGAAGAATATAGTGTCTTTGACATGGGCTCCAAAAACTTGAATTATTTCAGCACCTGAAAATGGGGAATATTTTAAGGATTCAGGAATGTCATAATAAACTGAACGGTAATTATTTGGCACCAAATGAGCTTTTATTGATGAAAAAATGATATTTAAAAAGTAATTTTTGGCAAAAGTCCGTTCGATGATCTTCGCAGTTACCTTCGAAAATACTAACGCCGTGTGAACACTGACCCTTTTAGGAAATGGGCGCGACTTGCACTGGCTGGCATTTCCAGGTAGACTGCCAAACTCGGGCGTCCTTTGGGCCTTTAGTGCCCACTAGTGCCTAGATTTTTTAGGGGGGGTAGCCGAAGCCCGGCCTCTATTCATGAGCGGGAAATTTAAGTTTCAAATTACGACTTTTCCTTAAAAGACCCAGTGTTCACACGAAGGGTTAACTTGAAAAGATCTACAGAATTTCGAAATATAAATGTAGAGAATCTTTTTTTCTTTTTTTTTTTACCGATCATTTCATCCGTTAATTTCATTCAATCCATCGCATTCAATTTCAGATAATCGCTAGCTTCGAAAATGGAACCATGAGCTCGGCGAGATACGTGGAACGAGCAATGACCCATGTGAAACGGCTACAATCACTTATCATTCAAACAAGCTCCGAGGGATTTAAAGACTTCCAAGTACCGTCGTACTGGGTATCGTTCGTGGCAGGAAACTTGAAGGATTTTGTACAGAAATACGATTCAATGGTATGGCGGGCTTGATGAGTTGAACCATACTAACTTTATTATAAATATGCATGAACAATTCCATAAGGTAAATAAAATTTCAATTATTGCAGGATCCACGTATCCTTGTTAATTCAACAGCCCATCAAGTATCCAAGCTAGTGGAAAGTATGATGGACTCTATAATGATTCCTGGGTAAGTTTTTCTCTTTTTTTTACTAACTAATTTATAGACGTGTATTTAACTACCTGATAATTATATTCCAGCGATTGTCCCTGGTGCAGTGACGCGACGAATTTCTTGCAGAAATTTAACGGGCAGTTATCAAACCACGAAAATTACGTGAAACTATTCTGCACGCTTGGAAAACTCGACTTTACCGAACTGCAGGACATTCTATTCCGCAAATTAAACTGGGCGATAAGTGTCCACAAGGTAAAACAAACTTCCAGTTGATTCTCTTCTTAGTTTTTAACGTCTGGGAGTAAAAATCAATAGGACTTCGAAAATTTACCGTTTATACGTTCGCTATTAGGTACCGGGTGTCACTGATGCCAATACTACGGTTTTCTCCATGGAATTAGAGAAGACAGTACAGTACCTAGCAGATCTGACGTACAAATTTCTAAGTCCAAATAATAGTCTTACCGTTTCTTGTAAGAATAGTCAATCGAATGGTAGTCATCCTATAAAACCAACAACGTAAGTTTTTTCCACGGCTCTAACCCAAGGAATACTTTTATTCTTTGAATAAATATCGTTTACAGATGAATAATCATTTTTCAGATATATCGGTCTAATCCGCATAGCTTTGACTGTGCTGCATGAACACGTGAGCATACTTGATACCGATTCTACGCATGTAAGATTACTGGAACTGGGAAAAATGGCTGAGAAATCTGTGCCAGTTTGGAGACCACTTCGATCAATTGTCATGAAATCAGATGTCGAGGAAATCGACAGGTTCTTCCGTGGTGCTTCTATCAACGTTAACATGGTACGAGAAAGGAATATCAGACTTGAATTTACCCATTGATTGGTTGATAGCACAGCCATTTAATTCAACTTACTTTCCTTAGCTGGATACAAATACAACACTAAATGAACCAGAGATCTATAAAATTCTCGTTTCTAAACGGGCGAAGAAATTTCTGCGAAACGTTGATATTGCTTCGAAATTTCCGTCCGTCAGTAACGCTTCTCAACAACTCGCTAAAAGTTTAGATTTCAATTTAATAAAACAAAAATTACCTACCTGGCGACGTGAAGCGACGAAAGAGTTATACTGGTTGAAACAAATATTAGAAAACTTAGAAGCTATTGCCTTTGAAGCTGGAAATATGCTTGACGTTGCAAGCACGATTGATTTTAACGACGGCTTATCGGATGCCTCAAATTTACTTGAAAAAGTCGTGCATTTACTCAGGGAGGAAACGATAGACAAGTTTTTCGACGGGTGAGTTGTTCGAAATGAAAATTTACCCCATTCAATTTATTTTCTAACATTTTTACAATTTTCTACAGCTTTAATGCACTTCTGGACGACGTAGAACCGTTCATTACTGATCCTGTTGTACGAGCCGACCTGCGAACTGCGTTAGCCTATCTAGAATCTATGGAGATATTAAAAAATCTTGGATTACTCAACACGAAATGTATGTCTATCGTTTGGCTATCGTTTCAGTCCAGTTTGTGTTGAACTTAAGATATCTTGAGGGTTAATCTCTTTTTACAGATTCTATAAAGGATATGTTTCCAAATTGGCCCGTTGTACGGGATTACTTAATAAACAATGTTGGATTAATCGAGAACGCAACGAAAGCCTTGAGTTCGAGTAAAGTCGACATGTTGTCAGTCTATACGAAAGAACGCAGGGCGATTAGCTTTCAGGATACAATTTGTTCGCCAAAAAAACTTGGCGAAATTTTAGAGTACGAAAATGATGGAACCGTGATAACAGAAATCAGTACATCGCTCTGCCAGCTGAGCAGTGAGCGCGCACAAAATGTCACGGTTAAGTTGATCAAGAAGCTCAAGTTCGGGTCCCTCTTTAAAGACGTGAGTTAAGAAATCTGTTCAGAATACATAAAGTGGCAGTTTCAGGTATCACCGTCTTTTTAATTCATAGATAATGAGCGCAAGCGTGAAAAATATTTTATCAAACGCGAATTTGAACGAGAAAGACGGGACGGAGATCATAAACAACTTGGAATTTGCTGCTAAACTGGTGCCACTTTTGAAGGATGCTGTTACAAACGTGTCTGACCAATTTTCAGCCGATTTCTTGACTGCCAATAAAACCGCGTCTGCATTACCAGCGAAAAAAACGGACTGTAAGAATCTTCGAGGATTCGTACATCAATGTTTCTGATAATCAGAGTTTGTCTAAAAATTTCTTCATGATATTCTAGTTGGACAGTTTCTGTCAGACACTGGCGAAATGTTGTGTGGCCATCCGGTCGTCCAAGATACGGGTCGATTTTTCAAAGTTATCACTAGTATCGAAGAAACCAAAGAAGAATTCAACGCAGAGGAGTTAGCTTCTCTACCGAGTAAGTATTTGCAATTTAATATCTTATCTGAACGATTTGTTGCGGGATCATCGACGTGTCTGCGCAGATATTTCATACCGGTTTTCACCCGATATTAATGGCATGTGAATTTTGTATTGTAGCCGAGTTCTGTAGGGATACGTACAAAGAAATTTCGAGAATAGGTGCTGGAAAGATATTGTGGACATACGTGAAGCCTTTGTTACGTGGACGTATATTGTACACGCCGCGTACAACCGTTATTGACCAAGTGATGGAAGAAGCGAACACGACTTTTGCTCGTATGGAAAATTTCGGAGGTTTGATAAATAGTTTCGAAAAGAGTATGAGCTCTTTGGCAAACCTCACCGAGCTGGGAGAGAGTTTGACGGATCTGAAAGACATCTTAGCATCTGATTTGATGAAAATAGCAATGAAATCATTCGGCGGTGCTTCCTTCGGAGCAGAATTGGAATCTTTTGACCTCGGGAAATTAGCTTGGAGATTAAAAAATTCAGAGACATTATTGAATACTGTACAAATGCTGAGTAATTTGATGGACTGCGTTCTGACCGATCGTATTATTGGTTTTTCGACGGAAAAAGAACTGGAAGAAGAAGCCAGTCGTCTCATTAGAACCAACGATTTTCTGGCTGGTGTTGTTTTCATCGATGAAGGCTCACGCAGATCGAAGAGATCTTACGAGCAGACTTTACCCGATAATATAACTTACAAAATTCGAATGGACGTGGACTCTGTTCCGTCAACCTCCAGGTTGAAGAATCAATTTTGGACGCCTGGTCCGGACGGTAGCTTCGTGGAGAACTTGCGTTACCTGAGAGGTTTCGTCCAATTGCAGGATTCAATCGATCGAGCACTCATCAAAGTTAAAACTCAAACCAATCAAGAATGGAAGACGGTATCTCAGCAGATGCCATATGCATGCTGGAAGTTCCTTTCGTAAGTTGACCAAGTCCTGATGCTTACTTCCTCCTTTACACATTTCATTCCGTACTTAAGTCATCGTCTTAAAACTCACTGTCGCTCAGAGTTACCTTGTTAAAAGTCAAGAAGAGTTCTCGTTGAGTCGAAACTCGGCCCCTTTTTCAATTGAGTGTTTACAAAGTTAGACCCAAAAAGTGTGAAGGGGATTGAGTAATCTTGTAAAATTTCCGTGATATTATTACATCCAGATTCCAATCGGCGTTGTACGAGTCCCAGGGTCTTCAGGTCTGCTTTTTCTTCGCGCTGATGATGTGCGTGGGAGCAGCTGTCAGGCATATTGTATGGGAACGAGAATCACAAAATGCGATGGTAGTCTACCACAGATAAAAATACCGAGCAATACGACAAGTATTCCAAGATGATCATCCATCTTCACTAAAAATTTTCATTTTCTTCAGGTCATGAGTGTAATGGGTTTAAAACCATGGCGTAACACTTTCGCATGGTTTATAACATCCTTGATCGAGCTCAGCTTCGTGGCGATTTGTATTCACATAATATTAATGGCTGGACAAATCTTGCCACATTCTGATCCTATTCTGGTCCTCATCCTTCTGCTTGACTATGTTTTCGCGACTGTCACATTCTGGTGAGTATTCTCAATCTCAAAGTTTCCCGTCGAAATAGTATACCTACCAAATTTTAACTGGAATGAAAACTCGTCATGTTTCACTTTTCGCAGCTACATGGTTTCGACAATGTTCAGTTCTGCAAGTTTAGCAGCGGTTACTACAGTCGTGATGTTCCTGCTAACTTATATGCCTTACATAATCGCAATCGCCATGGAGGCTCGTTCGAACCTCGCTGTCAAGTTGTTGATCGTAGGTTGATCCTCGAAAGTGTTTCCATCATCGTAATGCATCTTCTATTGAATTTTTTTATTTTTTATTTCAGTGTTTGAACATGTCGACTAGTTTCTGCTATGGATGCCTCTACGCCGTACGAAAGGAGGTGCAAGGAACTGGACTCACCTGGGGTTCTATATGGGAAGAATCTAGTCCTGGAGATTCTATGTCTCTGGGGATAGTATTGGTGATGATTGCAATCGATGGTTTCTTGTACGCAGCAATTGGCTACGTTATTACAAAATATACGAACTCAGGTATGGAAAAAGAAAAGTAATCGATTGGACGAAGTGAAAATTACAATTCAAGGGTCATCTGCAATACCATAACACTTTCTTCTTCATACATCAATTTTGGTGTCTGGATCGTTTTAACGTTCTCTTCTACGTCTATTTTCACCTGATACAATCCAAACTTGGACTCAGCTCCAATTTTCAATTCAATTATCATATCTATTCAATTTTTTCAATCAATCAGTCTCAGGCTATGGGTCGTTAATTAATATTTTCTCTGATCAATGGTCTTCCGGTGATTTGGAATAAAGGATAAAAACTTGCATTCAAATTCATGTTTCACAGATAAGACAACGATACGAAAAACTGAAAGTATCCTGAAACCAACACCGGAGATCATCAATTAACTGTACAATAATTAAAATATCCATATCTTAGAGGACCGAAATGGGATCTACATAAACCATATAAATAATTCCCATCTTCTACTTCATCGGTTTCTTCTAATTTAGGCAATTTTTATTCTGAAAAATAACTCTTTCTTGCATTCAATTTGTGGGGTGGTCACACGAATGCCTGATGCGCGGCAGTTGACCATGAAGGACTGCGACTCGGGTAGTCTAAAACCAGGCGCTGAATAAATGTCTAACATACGCCAGAACCTGAATGCGTTCAATGTGAACGGGGCACATAATTAAATGTGGGAACATAGTATAAAAAATCTATCGATCTTTGCCGATGGATAATGTGTAGAAAATTTCTAGTGAGCGGATTCCTGGCTGACAAAAAATTGCCTTGGATCATTTTCACCGAGACTACGACGGAGAAAGCCATTCAGTATTGCTGCAGTCATGCTGATAATTACTGTGCTGGAGATCGCTTTGAAAAATTCAAAGGCCAGTGTTTCATAGATGTAAAAATCGAACATTTCAGGTAAAGGGTTTCACGGACTGAGGTCCATTAGCTTATGGTGGGCCGACAGCCGAGCCTTCTATGGGCGACCCAGCTACCTCGCCTTCGAGAACCAGGTGTATTTCACTAACGAAGTCGTTTCTCCATCCTCAAGCACACATCAAGGTATCATTCTGTAACGCACGCTGCACGCTGAATGGCTTACGAATTTTATCACACCGAGATCGAGGAGTACTTTAATTTTTTTCGCCGATTCGTGTCGGGCGATACTCATTAACTCTTAATTACTGCTTCGAGCTTTGATCATGGCAGACGAAATTTCTCGTCTCTAATCCACGTGCATTTCATATTTTCATGTCTCGTCTTCACCGTATCACCGTTACTTTCCAAATTCGTTTATGTGCTAACAAAAATTTGGCTAACATTATTTTATACTTTCGTTATTGCGGATTGATTTTTCTATTTTTTTAAACCTCACATATAATTTGCAGAAATGATTAATGCATGCATTTTACGCATGCCGATGTTTTCAAAGATCGCATGACGATTCTAGCTTATAATTCAGATCGTAATTTTTTATCGTGACATGACAGATTCGGAGAATGACATCGCCGACTTAAATGTGAATGACGAAAAGCAGATCGGAGTACGTTTCGACGACGTACGCAAGGTTTACCAAACAGAAAGTGGAGAGTGCGTTGCGGTGGACGACTTCTCCTTGAAATTAATTGAAGGAGAAGTAACAACCCTTCTCGGAAGGAATGGTGCTGGAAAAACTACCATAATGTAGGTCTCACTGAACTTACGTACTTGAAGCTAATTTTTGTTCCAATTAAACTTGAACGAAATAATTTCCCCACTTCGCGATTTCAGCAAAATGCTAACCGGTATGGTGGCACCGACCAGCGGAGAAATTTGGCTGCCTAACAACGACACTGAAAAACCTAACATCGGAGTTTGTCCTCAGACCAACGTACTCATAGGATGCCTGACTCCTCGAGAGCATATGACTTTCTACGCGAAACTGAAATATAAGAAAGGTGGCCACGACATGAGCAGAGACATCGATACGTAAGCATAGATCACAATGTGCCGTCTGAAAATGTCTGATAAATTACAAAGAATAATCTCATTCGTGTATCGCCAGGATGTTGACTTCCATGGAGCTACATGGTCAAGAAGACGAGCTGGTCAGTAAGCTTTCCGGGGGCACACAACGCCGTCTATGCGTCTGTCTAGCATTTCTTGGTGCCCCAAATTTGGTTATACTAGATGAACCTGGGGCCGGAGTAGACCCCGCAGCTCGCCGCAGGATCTGGCGTTTAATCGACAAACATCGCGTTGGGAGAACGGTCTTGTTGTCTACTCATCACCTGGACGAAGCTGACATGCTGAGCGATACCGTTGTCATCATGCACAAGGGGAAAATTCTATGCAGTGGCTCGCCGCTGACCTTAAAGCTGAACTACGGACAGGGTTACAGAGTAGCCGTGTCATTCCCCATGCAAGAACACACGGATAGAATGGAAAAGGAAGACCAAGATATTTCGGAAACGATGGAAAGCTTGAAACATGTCGTTGAGGATGTAGTCCCGAACGCATCGATCAGTGACGGGAACGATAGGGAAGTCAACATCATTCTTCCATTCCAGAAAGAGCACGGAGTCACGAACGAGTGAGTTTCATTTCATCGTATGAATATACATTTAATAATCATTCGTTAATATACTCGCACGTTAAACCGAGCTATGAAATTTTTAGCATTGCTGGAGCTGTGAAAGCTCTCGAAGATAATCAAGAGAAGTTAGGGTTTTCCCACTTCAATGTAGAGTGCGATACACTCGAGAGGGTCTTTCTGGACATGTGTGCTCACGCCGATGGCGCGGAGATGTACGCAAAGCCGGCAAGTTTGGAGAGCTTGAATAGTGTGCACACCGTTGGTAAGGGATTGACTAACCGGGCTTGCAATCATGAATTGCAAACAGTCATACTTTTTCATTTCACATTTCTCCTGATGCCAATTATTTTCTGCAAATCTTTGTTATATTTTTTCATTTTTATTAACCGTAATTATTTGAAACACTTCCTTCGTTCATTTTCGATGAACGTGTTTCTTCACTTTATCATCTTGGAGGGACGCGAATACTGAGAATAAGAATTTACAACGTCAGGTTTCTGGGAATAATACACTGACAACAATGAGTACTTCATTCAACGATGCTTTGCGTTTTGTTCCTCTTTGAATGAAACTACTTACGTTGCAGCATCAAACCAGCGAATAATTTTCACCCACGTATCTCTTTCACAGTATAGGCGATGGCATTTTCTTGGAGCCGAATTTGGGTCCGGTAACTCAAATTCTATGATAATCAAGTAGTTCCATTCCAAATAGGTTTCAATATAAATCAGTCTCGGAAAGGAAGCATCATTTTCATTAGCACGTAATTCATTTCCTCAAAAATCTGATTACGTACATTTTTTTTTTTTACCAGAGTCATGCTCGATATCACTGTATAAAAAACTACGTGAAACAAACTTTTGGAGTTTTATTGCGATATTCATCCAATAAAATTTGACAAAATATTTAATTTATAAGTAAAAGATCGATTTCGTATCAAACATCGATTGCAGGCTTCGCTGTTCCCACTGACGGTGTTGATTTGATTGCCCATGAACCCACGATGCAAACTTCGGCCTTCCGTCAGGGTAAAGCATTGCTGAAAAAGCGATTGTGGCATTTTTCGCGGGATTGGCAAGCACCTCTCGCAGCCTTGATCTTGCCCACTCTATTCGTCGCAGTTGCTATGGGCTTCTCTTTGATCAGACCCCCATCCGACGATCAACCACCCTTAGTGCTGACCCCCGAACTTTACAACATGGATCCGGCATACTTTTACAGGTTCGCAGGACGCTTTGAACCCTTTATAATCACCTGATCACAGCGCCAAGCTCAATTTAACATGTTCAATTAAACCCTCTTTCCAGTATTGACAGTGAAACAGATCAGTTTCACAGTCGAGTTTCACTACAGCTCCGCGACAGATTCGGTAACGCTTCAGCAGGATATCAGCAAGTTTCAATAAACGTGAGAATGAAATACGAATAATTACATATCTTGCAATATGCGTCGATAGTAAAATCGTTGACTAAATTCCGCCGTCATATCATCATCGATAATTGCAGGATACAGGAACCTGCGATTGTGTTGACGGTGAACAAGTTTGTCGCGGACTTTCACCGCCCGTCAAAGGTCTAATTCGAACAAATCCTCGCCGTCCGACTCTCGACTGGATCATCTCTACTCAGCAGCAATATATCGAAAAGAGGTGAACACACTCTTGGTCATTGATTGGTTTTGACAAACTGCATTCTTCTTAATGTATCCTGAATAATCTGACTTAATTAGCCCGACAGAAGATCATAGTTGAATTTATGTACTCGAAATAGCTCTTCATAATAGAATTTATTAACTCTGTACATTTTTTTTTTAAGGACTACGTAATTTTAGGGATTATGGGAACCGTATGGATTGATTCTCGACATGCGAGACAGGCTATAATCGATTATCATATTGTTCCAGGTACGGTGGGTGGTCCTTGTCGCACATGGCGCCGAAAGACAAGACTGGGGTCTTTGTAGTTTGGTACAACAACAAGGGGCACCATTCTCTACCAGCTTACGTAAACTCTCTCAATGAAGCAATTCTCAGGGCAAACGGTGTTTCAGGCCACCTAACGACGATCAATCATCCGATTAAATTGTCTAAAGACCAACTGAATCGGACCAGTTTGTAAGTATTGCAATTCTGAATAACCCACGAGTCTAGATCCTTCTCAATACTTTAAGAGCAGTTCAATTTGTAGAACAGAGAACTGCAACCTAGACTGCAAAGCGCGACATCACCCTTAGAAGATAAAAAGCTCTTGCTCCCTTCGATAACACGGATTCTATTACATGTGTTTGGCGGTTCAACGATTGGAAACAAACGTATATTCTTTCCCTCGTCTTTTGTGCTTGCATCGCGGTACGCTAGGTTCGACTATTACAATCCGCAGAGGAGTCTTCTCTTTCCTGTATCTCCGTTTATTTTTGCCTCGGCTTAGGTATATATGTAGATTTGGGTCGGATCGTCGTCGCAAAAAGTTGAGTATGTGTCGTCAAAATTTGGGATAAACATCTCACATGCATTGATTATACTCCATAGCGTACTCGATATCATTTTAGACGATAATATAGTTTTTGGTAAAGCTTTCACCTACTGAATGCATAAATACAAACTAGCGCATCAATCGGTCAATTGGAACCGTGGTATCTCACAGGCCTTTAATGGCGTGGTATATACTCGCGCTCTGAATGCATTCAGTTTATTTACTTTTAATTAACATCGAATGTAATCCGGTACTCGCGTAGACGGCTCTGTACTGCGTGCGTCATGCCATTGGGCATTGAGAGGGGCGTCGCGACGTCAAGTAGATAGTTCTCTGAAGAGGAAAACGATAGGGCAACATCAATTCAATTTTATTTCCGACGCATTTCCCTTCACGAGCGACGTACGCGTCGTCGTGTCAACATTTTTACATCCAAGCCCCCGTTCGTCTTACGATTTTTCGAATAATCTTTATTTTTTATTCTCGCCATTGTCTGGGCAGCTGAGGGTAATCTTTTGCCAAGCCAAGCCGTATGAAGAGGCTAGATATTTGTTACGATTATTTTCTTTCCGCAGAATTTTTTTTACTGTATCCCCCTTTTGCGCGAGTATCAATAAAATCGAAATCTCTATGCACTAATCTGTAGATCTACAGTCATTGAGGATAATATCGTATACAGGTTTTCGAAAATTCCGAAAAGAGTGTTCTCTTGGTTCTGATAGCCTTTGGAATTATCATCGAGACAGGAATTTTCGTCCTTGCATTTTTGAAAACGTGAAATGTCAATTTTTTTCGCAAATTCAACTCCTGGCTAACGCGTTCATTCCATAATCATAATCCCCTGAATGACCATCGTACGTTACTGTGTTAATTCTTCAACAGATTTAGTTCATAATTGAAACGGTAATCAGAGGTAATTCTGACTGAATGCTGTCACAGTGTCCGTATGTAACGCGTGATATGCCCTTTGACCCGGTAATTACACATTGATAATTAATGCACGTGTAAGTTTATTCTCTAGTCCGCTGGTCCTGCTCTGCAGAGTAATCCTGAAATAGGAATGTTATTCTGATTATCGAGGCAAATATCACTCGGTTTAATGTGATGGTCGGTTTTGCGGAGTAGGTACTGACGTGATTTACCCTCTACAGATCCACGCTTGTGTTCGTCACTTCTGTCTGTCCACACCGACGTTAACACTTCAGCTCGAAGGGAAAGGCACCCTTGTCATTTATCTTTCCTGACTTGAAATCAGTTTTTTTTTTTTTGTTTTGTTTTTCCCGACTAGAATAGTTCCTCCCAGTCTTCGCACTGCTATTCGAGCGAATAGTAAAACGAAGTCAATTAACGGCACGATTATGCCAGCTTCATTATACTGGGATGGCGACAAATCAAAATTCACACTATCGCTGTCACGTCACTCTATTATTCGTTACCGAAAAAATTCACGATTAAATATAACGACGGAAGAGTGGCGATTAAAATTTTTTCACTCGTTTTATGGCCCGCTGAAATACTCGCAATAAAATTCGTAGCTTGACTCCGCTCCGGGCTGGCCTCATGGCTAATGAAATTTTTCGATATTTCCCTGCAGGCAAATAAAGTAAAGAGCATCGGATTAATCATTCAACAATATGCGTATAGGCAGACGAATTGATTATTCATTCTAACCTTACAGATTTAGAATTGATTACACTCAATTCTGCATAGCACATCGTATTTAACCTTTTAGCGAAGCACTCAATTGAGATGTTATCTTTACACTGCAATCTATACTATACTTCCGTCCGCTCGTATATCTGATTCAATTTTTATGAAGATTCGCAAATGATTGATCAGCGATAAAATAATCACGTCTAAATAAGTTGAAGGCCAATTTTATTCTGACGTATACATACACGGGCATTAGTATAATATGTATCTGCAATTTATAACTCTTGTTGAATACATTATTTTCAGACTTCAACACGTAGCTGACGTCGGTGTTGCTCTGGTCTTGCTGATCGCATTCAGCCTCGTCGGTGCCCAAGGTGCCAAAGAATTGGTCCGAGAAAGACTATCGGAAGAAAAGCGAATTTTATACCTTGCCGGAGTCCGACCGTTGACTTACTGGACCACCGCCTTGATCTGGGATCTTCTGGTATTACACATCGTTATTTATTACTTGAAGGAAATCTGATTCGAGGGACTATGGCGTCCGAGAAAACTGACCGAGAAATAGTTGATCCGGTTTCATACCGTTGAGAAGATTTTCTCCGCGTATAAAATGCAAGATAGAATATTCTGTGTGATTTCTTTCTTTTTTTTTCCTCTTCTTTGCAAGCGAGAAGATATATTATTTTTTTTAGGTATATAGTAATTCCAGGATGAATTTGTGACGGAGCTTGTGTTCGCGTCGTTGAAAAGTGTACGTTATTTTTTCTTTTCTTCTCTTTTTGTGTTTTTTTTTTGGAAAATAAATAGCGGCTCTTTATCTCGCGGTAGAAGCTCTATAAGCTAATTATATAATAATGATAATTACTGATTAATGACACCTATTACGCGCTACTCTGACTCCGTCGTGAGCGGGCGCATCGTCGTTTTATTAATGGGGCAATTACGGTTAGATTAGTACATTAATTTGTCAACAATGCCAGAAGGACTTCATGATACCAGCTCGGCTCGCGTCCGGTTGCAGTTGCGATGATGCACCCTCTACTCACCCAATCAAACATACAGTAATAGAAAACTATGCCAAGGTCCGCGAATTGGCAAACCCGAGTAGTCGAAGTCGGGCCTCGACGAAGTATACACTCCGTCTTTAACGACGAGCCAAAATGAGCCTATATTTATTTCGTTCACAAATCGTCCGAGGCCGAGGGTCAAAAATATACGATTCGCTGTGACCGAAAGCCCTTTCAAAAATCCGTCAGGATTACCTATGAGATCGCTTAATATCCGTGCAAAAATGAGTGAGAAAAAAATGTCATTTTTTTTACAGGTCTTTGGAGTTTCCATTCTGCTCGCTGTTATAGTCTTCGAGATATTTGGCCTTCCCGCCTACGTGGCTAGACAGAATCTTTCCTCGGTCTGCTTCCTTCTATTCCTCTATGCGTGAGTTTTCATTGATTATGGCAATCTGGTTGTCGAAAATGATCGAAATATTTTTGACGTTTCTTACGTGAAGTTCGAACTCGTAATTAACTATATATTCCCTGAAGTAAATATATGTTATCCCGTTGCCGATCAGCGTCGCTATTTTTTCAGATGGGCAGTCATTCCGTTTACCCATCTAGCGGAAAAGGTCTTCGACGATTCGAGCCTCTCGAACATGGTTCTATTCTGCGTGAATACTTTTATCGGAGTTTCATCCCTGGCGACGATTCTGATAATCGATATTCTCGGAAAAACAGAAACTGCCGCAAATGTCCGCAACTTCCTTCATCAGTTGCTACTAATTTTTCCACAGTACGCCCTCGGGGATGGTTTGGTACAGATATCAAAAAATGACATAACGGCTAATCTATTGGAACGCTTTCACATGAACACATACAAGCCACCACTAAGCTGGGAACTCCTCGGTCCTCACTGTCTCTACCTCTTCCTAATCGGGATAGTTCTTCACGCGATCAACATGGTCATAGAATGTCGTGCGCTGCCAGATTTCATCCAGAAAAAAGTCTCGTACTCAACGATCGAGGAGGACGAAGATGTCGCCAGGGAAAGAAACAGAGTCGAAAAAGGATTGTGCAATGACATCTTGAAGACAATACATCTTCGGAAAGAATACAATGGTGCGTACGGAAAGAATGTCGCAGTCAGGGATCTCAGCGTTGGAATTCAGCCTGGGGAATGCTTTGGTCTTTTCGGTGTAAATGGCGCCGGAAAGAGTACAACCTTCAAGATGTTAACGACCGAGATCACGCCTACGGCTGGTCAGGTTATTCTCAACGAAAGAGAGGTCGGATCTGGACCACTGTGCTCCGGAGATGTGGGCTACTGTCCTCAGAGCGATTCTCTGGACCCGTTCCTGACGCCACATCAATCTTTGACCATTCACGGCGAAGTATCTGGCATCAGAAACGTTCCAAGGGTGAGAATTAACCGGCTCCGCAAACCGAAAGAACTTCTAACTAACAAAACTTCGTATCGATCTACTGACCTTTGCTATTTACGATTTTCAGGCGGTCGAGCTGGCTCTGAAGCGACTTGATCTTACCAAATACGCGCATCAAAGGGTTGCAAATCTTAGCGGTGGGAATAAACGGAAACTGTGTGCTGCGATCAGCGTTATGGTCCCATCGCGTATAGTTCTGATGGACGAAGCGACAAGGTAATCAGTAATTACTACTCGACATCCGATATTGGATGAAAATTTAGTCTTGACTAGAAAAGTTGGTTTAAGAACTTTTTACACTTCGTCGTCTCTCTGTCTTCAGTGGCATGGATCCCGCATCGAAGGATCTGGTCGTCAGGGCTGTAAAATCAATCATAAAAGCTCGGGGTAGCGTGCTGATGACTTCTCACAGTGTGACTGAATGTGAGAATCTCTGTACCAGAGTCGGAGTATTGGCCAGAGCTGGGCTGAAGTGTATCGGATCACCGCAGTACCTCAAGCACAAGTAAGATAACTTACCTCTGACATTTTCGGGATGATTAATCGTCGAGAAACGATGTTGAAAATGATTTGATAATTTTATTTCAAGTCGGGGATGAATGAGAATGAATTTGTAGCGGTAGTTAATAATGACAATAATAATAATGATAGTCCATGAGCCCGTTACGTGTGAAATCACATGAGCACGCACAATTTTGAGTTATTTAAATCGTGTTTAATAATAGCCTATTAATATGTGAATGAAATCCAAACCCGTTCGGATGTATGGCTGACGTGCTTGAATTCGTAATCGAGGGTGAAATTAATATCGCTCAGAGAGGGTTGTGGATAAAAAAAATACGAGTCAGAGTCCTGAAATATTAAAGCGGAGGATTTCGGGACTTTTCAAGCTATTCAATCGCCCATTGCGCCGATCAAAGTTAACGGATTATATCGTGAATTAACACCGCGATTCATTCTCGGATATATAAAAGCTGATGTCACGTGGGAGGCATGATTTTATCTGATACAACTAATTATCCTCGCGTGTTTTGAAACGGATTCAATTAACTCATCATTCTTCGGACGAATAAATTGAGAAAAATCATCGAATTTTTATAATTCGTAAAAAAGCTTGCTACCGCAGGATTTTAAATATATTGCCTATTCTTGTTTGTTATTCATTTAACACTGGTGGTACATGATTTATTAATTCTTTTTTTGTTCGGGACGAGAAGTCCTCATGATCTAGCCTGACTTTTGGTTGTTATAAAATGCTTAAGATCTAGATCAGGCTTCTCGTGGCTTACTCCACCCCCGGGTAATTGTTCCGCTCGAAGAACAGCAACAACTTGTGATTTTGGAAAAGCTGAAATCAGGGAAGCAACCCATCGAGGAAAGCCAGTAAACGCTTTACTGAGGCCATAAAATCGTGCCGATAAAAGTTAATAACCGTCATGGCGGCTGTAATAAGGGCGAAATCGCCATTTCATACCTGAGCGATAGCGAAAAGTATGAAGTCATATATCCCTGCGAAGACACAACGGGCAAAAGTCTCATCGCACAAAGCTACGACAAGTTAAGGCTCGTAATCTTCGAAGAACACTTCTCGAGATCAAAGATCTCCCCACGAATACCACAGCAACTATAAATTCTAAACGTTCGAGTTACGACCCACGTTTTACGTGGAAGCTTACGTTTTTACGCCTTCAAGAGCTACCCCATCGTTATTCAAAATACAGAAAATGGTTTTTTCACATTTATATTGTTTTCTCACATTCGATAGTATATTTTTTTCAATTTCACTTCATTCAGTCAAAATTTTCCAGTCGATTGACTCATCGAGACAGAGCATTCGAAGATTTTGCGAACTTAACGCCAGTGTTATGCGAATATTAAAATTATTGTGTATATACCTACATCGATGATGTAGAGAGAACGATACATTTTTTATACTGATTTTTATTTCTTACATGACACGTTCGGAAATTGGGAATTATTGCCAAAGCTCAAGTGGGAACAAGCAATAGGTCAGTTACACCTCATATACGGCAGAATTCTGTCAATTTTGTAACAGACCAAAGTCTGAAAAGTGAATGGATAAATTGATCGACTGAAAGATTTGAAAGACAGAAAAGTTTTCGGACTTTGAAGCGACCACAGGGAAAATATATTGTCACGGGACAAAATATTTATGTCATGAATATTGAAACGTGAAGATTGATTCATGAATCACAACAGCCATTAATTCGTTGAGGACGCTCTTGCCACATTTTCAAAATATTCAATTTCCGTTTTTCGAATCCTGTGATAAAATTAATACAAATTTGGATTTTGGAAGGACCGCATACCGACACTCTAATATAATATTGTAAATTACCTAGTGGACGAATCTTGCTACCCAAGGTGGGTATCCACAGATTGAACAGAAACCATATAGTTATACTTGACAAAATGTGTATAGGATCTTATACCAAACAGTAATCTATCGCAGATTTGAATACGGCGAGTATTGTGATGCTAATGGACCCTGAATATCGTGTTTTCTATCAGCGTGCCTTCAGAGACTTGACACGCTGCATTTGGAACATATATTGAAGGAGAACAGTTATTACGGAGTATAAATTTCCCTCTTACCCCACGTTACGTCTATCACCTTGATTGATGTTATCGAATAAACCCGTCACATTCATAACAGTTGACAGGGCATCTGCAGTCTTGAGCCGATAAATAAATAACATCACTTGTTGGTAACGGAATGAGTAACACCACGAACCGGCGAACTTGCGAGATGTTTCCTCTTAATTTCTTAACGAAGAGTTACTTCCTGCTTTTCCAAAATCTTTAGCATTTGCATAACTCTCTCTCTCCCCCGCGATTATGACCTCGTGATAACTCTACAATTCTTCAAATGCCGATACTTTGCTGCCCTCGAATGTCTTGAAATGAGGACGAAAAATACCGGTGGATAGAATTAGTCAAAGAACGTCGTGCCTCGACTCCTCGGAAGCGTGGGCTGGTTCTGTGGCCATCTTATTCCCATCTTCACTGGTATTTTGCTGGCAATATGTCTCAATTAGAACGAACGGCGACCTAAGTGCCCGCCTACAAACACGTACAGATCTAGTGTACGTTCATGCTCTATTCCGGTGCGAGTAACGTGGTGTTGATCTTGTGAGCAACATTAATCTAAACTAGGTGGAAAGTGTACGTAGATATATGTGACTAAACTCCATGCACCAAGAAATGATATGCGGCGATACTGTCGTCATTGATTCAAGATACAGAAACTCACTGTCCACAAATGAGCCCCAGGGCATTGACGCGAAGTGTTCTAGACGTGGTAACTTTCTGTCTACTCGGTCCTTACAGTTATAAATGTATTAGCTGCGAGAAATCTAATCTGAAAATTAATACGAAACTTCCTAACTCGATTTCCGGCCTTAATTTTATAACAGGAAAGCTCGCGAATTAATTCCCCTGTTAAGCGCCCATCACGAGATATATCTCCTGACCATATTTTCAACGGGGTTTGTTTAAATAGTTTTATTAATTGGCACGAGCTGGTGATTTCGAAAAATAGTTGCAGAAACAGCTACTCAGAGCAATTCAATTATTGGGCATTTTAACGAAGTTCGAATGGCTGGAATAGTACCCTTATCTATTTTCATGAAGGTCTTCGAAATAAATTGAAACTTCGTTACTCGTTGAAAGAAGTTCTAACGCCGTACCGCTGCTAATTAGTTCCTCGTAATTGTCCTCATCATTTATAGGTACGGGGAAGGATACATCGTTTTCCTGCGGTTCAGAAGCCCCACTTTATTATCAGATTTATTGGAAGCAACAGCCAGACATCTTCCCGGAGCCAGTATTTCCTCAAGGCAGGACTTGGCTACTCGACTCCTAGTTCCACGAAATCGGAACAATACGCTGAGCTCAGTTTTCACCAAGGTCAAGGATTTGGCAGATGAATTGAACGCTGCGGAATATACACTCACCCAGAGCTCATTAGACCAGGTAATTATTTTTTACCAATATTTTTCAGGATTTTTTAGAAAATCGTACAGATGAATCGGACATGAGTTTCGTAGATAATGTTCAATGTATAGGAACAGAAAGGAGAAGGTAAGTCTGACCATGGAATCTTATACGAGTTGCAGGATGATTTAAGCTATGAAGAATTCCCTTATTTACCAGGGTAAGAAAAGGTTCTCGAAGAAGAATGGCTGTTAGAATTCATTTTAGATTTTGTACGCCCTAATCCGAGGATCTTGGGAAAAGACCCTTCGAAGGAGTTCATCTCTGAAGATCGTTAAGTAAAATTTGTGGGCTACGGTTAATCTAGAGCCTGGGGTTGCTGATAGATTATCAAAGTGAAGGACGGAGTATTAAGCAGTTAGCTAATTGCTGACGAAACGTGACTACAGAAATGAGATAAAGTACGACTAGAATAAATTAACAAGGGCAGTTACTCGAGTAGGTCGACGCGTTACGAAACTCTACAACATTCTTCACCTGCAGCTCTTGCTTGGATGAAAGAATATTTCCACTGCATTCCACTTGGGGTAAATGGTTTGCGAAATTATTCGTCCTTTTATAGACCCTCGTAACATTTACGTGCATATAGTAACTGAACGATATTATCGGATGAGTTCACAACGGTGTGGTTCAAATTTGGAACCAGGTGTTTATAATATTTCACGTCACGCGTGGGCTACGTTCCAAAATAGCCAGTCCGAGCGTCATAAGAATACAAGTACACTGATGCGGTTGGTCTTCGTCATAGACAACTTCCGTGGCTGACGAAGCTTTTTTTTCATTTTGCTGTATATATTGCCGACGAAATCTTGTGCAAGATTTTTGGCAATGATTAATATAAGTGATTAGACTGACTGCAGTTTCAACTTGAATCAGATATTTGTCGTGGACACGGTCTCTGACTCCGAACTGAGAATATCAACCAGCTTGATCTCCGAGCAGGTTTCTAATTAGGCCATTTTTTTAGCCGCAAACTAGGTGGGTAAGCAAAGCCGTTGTTAAGAAGCATTACGAGGCTGGGATGTTAATTCAATGTGCTTGAGCCCAAGAGAACGATTAAACTAAGCCAAAGTCTACACCGACTATATCCACGGAGACAAGGTCCTCGCGCAATGTCCGTTGCTTATCTTCGCCGGAATTAACGTAGTAGATCCTGTTTTTGTTCAGCAAATCTTCGCGTCGGTCACCAGTTTCCTTGCCCTAGAGGAACCGGACGGTTATGCTCAAACTCACCTGCGACTAGTACGAAATAATCCTTAGATTTTAGCTACCTTAGAGTGAAAATCAGCAAAGATTCCAACTTCTGAAAATAGGGCCAAGCAATAATACAGAGTTTCAGAGCCAATCAATTGGCTCTACGAGAAATCTTGCCACCTATATTACAGCGACGTCTCTATCAGATTTGAAAGAGGTATATATGCGTATATGTACGAAATAGACATTCCAGCAGAATGAATTGTCCCATTCGAGGTGGTAGTTTGGGATATGAAAATCGTATCTTATCGGGCAGAATAACTTCACGGGTTATCTTGACATTCTTCTCGCTTCCTTCCACAAGCTCTCCTCTTTGCGATAACGTACTATGAATATTATAGTGTCTACTTTCATTCTCAAGTGTCGCAGTACGATAGAGAGTTTTGATAATCTGTTGGAGACGAATTAGAGACTTTGGGAATAAAAGAAACAAGTTCATCGACGGAATTCATTTGACAATTGATAAAGTTGATAAATTTTTTGTGCGTCTGGAATCAGAAGAGCATTATGACTGAGTTAAGTCTGATTCTATCGACTGGTAATTACTGTTTTTCATCTGTTGTTTCATACGCGTGTTTCGACGTACCATTTTGTACATTAAATCAATCCGCTTCCTATTTAATGCAAATCCGATTGAGTCTAGTGAATGTAAATTAACTTGTGCAGCTACCGCGATTCCGTAGGACTCCGCGATTCAGTTTAGAATAATCGAATGGAGTTCAGACAATAGTGCAGCCACTTTGACAGTCTCGAATCTACATGAGTCACCAAATACGAGAGTGGGCATACGACAGTATAGCTTGCAAATTTTTACCAAATGAAATTCGAATCACTCAAATTTTTTCATGAAGTCTCGTTCATTAAAAGAAAAAAAAAAGTAGAAAAAAAAACACGAGCTCTCATCTTTGAAACAATATATTAGTGAATCAGTTTTTAGTATGAATTCACTGCCTGACGTGTAATTATTCGTTAAATTAAGCGAAAATTCTAACGCCTAAAGTCGACCAAGTAGTCAGTCATATCGTGTCAAGTTGAGTGGCGGTAATTTAACGACTTTAGCATCACCGTATGTTTTACAGGGTTTACAGAATAGCCATTGGAAAATTAGCTTCGCTGTAGACCTTTGATACTGAAATTGAATTCAGTGATTTGCCTAATTTCTCCTGAAACCATATTACGGAAAAGGGAGATTTTCACACTGTATCCGACGTAGATGCTAGAATATATTTTTACAATTACGTGTACGATTTATAAATATGAAAGAATCGCTGAGACACTCAACGTTCACCAAGTGAAGGAATTATACGGCGAAAGAACATCTTTTTCTCGTCGAGGTTTGATTTATCAAACATATGCACATAAATTGCTGCTCATATTGTTATTGCTTTCCAGTATTGACTTTGTCGATTTCTTGATAAGTTGAAATTGAATTTCATCTCGGAATGCAGCTTACTGATTTTTTAGTAACGGTTGTTAAATTTTTCTCACAGGTTCTGGTCAACTTTTCGGAGGCATTAGACAGCGAAAGGAATTTTGAAGATGAAAAAACGACCTACTCCCGTTCGTATTCAAACACAGATGCAATTCACATGAATACTATGTCTGAAAGATTCACTTCGTTACCTATGAGTTGAAGTTAATTACTAAGTACATTAAATACTAGTGAATCCTTATCAAATATCCTAAGTAATATAAATATAAGATTAGAGATACGGCGAACAATGTTTGCTACTGTGATACCGTATTTAAATCTCTACTAATTAATCATTTATCACGTAATGTTATCTATCGCGTAGTCTACATGCCGATTATACTGTTTTTTTATACAAATTTTATAGCTCAAGGTGCTGTATACTTGTGGTAAATGTACGGTCCATCAAAGAACAGTTAGTTGGACTTCATCTAACTAATTACATACTACTATTAAGATTCTCTACATGTCTAAAAAAAAAATATACGATTTTCATTAGAGTCTCAGGAGCTTGCTTATCCTCAAGAATTCCCTAAATGTATCAAATCTCCTTAATTCAAAGCCTAGCAACGATATTAGCACGCAGAAACCAACTTCGAACTCTGATTTTAAGCCTGACATCAGATCATGAAACCATCGTAAGAGTGGTAAGTACTTACATTCATCCAAATAATCAACAGGGCATCTTTACATTTTAGCTAAGAGACAGTGCAGACTTTTACCTTTGATTGATCGTCTGTTTGAAGTATCGAGGGACTTCGATTTTCTCTCTATTCCATAAACATTTTCCGTCTAATGTAATATATGCTTCGATTTTCACCGTGACATATGATTTTCCGATAAGTAAAGATACATCATGCGATATCAGCATCAAAATATCGTGCATCGTTCTCATTTTTTTGAATATTTCATTGTCAACAACAATTTGTGCGAAACAAGTTATTTATATGTTAAACATATGTGCCCTGATTATCAACGCAGCGATAGTTGCTACGGGGTTGATAGAAGCAAGTTTGATCATAAATCTAGTGATGCAAAGCTGCTTTGTTGGGCTTGGCAATGATCAGCTTTGCCTTGGGCTCGTCGATAGAGGATAATAGATACTGTGAAAGGAGTCTGTGAATTTGGTAATCGAATATTTATTCACTGCGCTATTATTCAACGACGAGTTGTACATTGAATGTGTACATCCGTATGTAAGGTATAAATATGCTACCAATGTGATTCATATCACGGTCTAGCTCGCAATTAGCGAAATAGAACCCAATAGTGTTTCACATATTTACAATTGCGGTTATAGTTTCTTCTACAATATCCAGGGCAATATACCCAGCTTGATTTCAAGCTCTACAGATAAGTACAAAAATAATGGCACATCAAGATTCGCAGCAGTGAATCGCCGCCAAGTCTCCCCCGTACGGCGAGCGCTAGCAGAGAATCATTTACTCTATAGCGAACTCTCATACCTGTAATCATCACGTCATATCTCCTGAACTACTCGATATTTCCGAATGAAATTTATAGGACTATTAGTCCCAGTTCACACGATCTTTCTTACGAAACTAAAACGATATCGGTCGAGCGGTTCGTGAGATATTGGCCGTCAAATTTGATGAAAAAACGTGAGATTCTTCTTTTTCTTCTTCCCCAGACACTTTTTTGGAATCACGGTTTCTATCGAACGAAAGTACCGATCGATTTGAGATTTGGAAGAGGGTTATAATGTACGCGAATCCGCGGCACTTCAAATTCAATAATAAGAGAACAAGTAGCAGAACGAGAGAAAGGAATGTGCCCGCCAAGTATGTAGCTCTTGAAATCGTTTTTCGATATCACTGCACGAATCGGCGAGGTCCGATTTTTCGATTGATATACCTGCGGGGAAGGCGTAGGGCCTTAGCATTTTCACCTGACTTCATGACAGAGACTGGCGATAGCTGGGTTTCGTACTTTTTCATAAAAAAATCCTATTTGGACTTGGCGATATTTTTTACATTTACAATGTTTTGCGGGATATAATAATTACTATAGACAATTAGTACGCGACATTTTTCAAATCGTTTGATTTAAGACTCAACACACAAGGCGAAATTAATTTTTTACATAATTCATTCATATTGTTCTTGAATTTTTGGAACGACGATAAGTTAACCCTCAGATGGTACACCTCAGAAAAATTACATTACTGGCACGTGGGGTGTTTGACACCCCCACGTGTTTAAACGTGTATTGTGGAGCCTGTATTGCATCTTTTTAATAGTCCAACAGGTTTTATAGCTATTTTATCTATTTCAGATAGTTAAAAAAAAATAAAAAATAAAAAAACTGAAAAAATGAGTTATATTTTTACATAAAAATTCATAACTCGCGTAATTTTTTATATTTTTAGCTAAAAATTTAGTGGCATATTATACCATTGAAATACTATTATTTCAGAAAAAAAGTTACTGCAATATTGTACTTTCCAAAAAAGGTATTTATTTTCCGATATGAAAAGGTAATTTTTGATAAAATTAAACACTGTATTTTTTAACCCAATGCCAGATGGCAACACATGTTCAATTTTTTTGAATCAAGTATACTTAATTGGAGCGCAAACTTTGCTTGGGGTGTTGGGCGCCGCGTATGCCATTCAAGGGTGAAGCCGCGTTGTAACCTATCGAATCATTGAACAGATCTCTGTATGATTCGATTTATTAGGACTTCTTAAATTATTCATCGGTCACGTCTGCTTATGGGTAAAACTCACGGTTGTGAAAGTTCAACGAAGGGATGAGTCGACGTCATTTTTCGATATGGGAATCAATATTTAGACTCAATCGTTTCCGAACGCTCGTTTAAAAAAGAATAGGCCCATTCACCGATCTGAATACTGTGCTTTTGTGTAGGCTGGAATTTTTTCGTCCAGAAATCCTATACTAAGGGTGAAATAGTAATGAAGAATTGTGCGTGGGCTGAATTTTAACCGATATATACGAAGGGTATTCCGTATATTATACATGTAAAGCGACAGATATGGCCTACATTTTGAATATATACGTAAAAGATAATTTATATGCTTGATATTCGTATATTGATGGATATATCTTATTAATTATCGGTCACTCCACAGTAAACGTCGAAGACTTCGGGATTTAGTGAGGTAGTTTCTCTTCCTTGGCAGTCTTGAAAAATTGTGTCATAATTGTAGTTTTAATAAGAAGCATGTGAGCTTCTAATCAATTCGGATCATAAGCGTATAATAAGATAAAAACGAGCACGAAGATTAAGCGGAGGTTGAATTAGATTTAACCGCAGTTAAGAATGACGTCGTTCAATAGTAAATGGATTTGTGCGATGTCCAGCAGCCCAAAATCTACAGGGGCATGTACTGACAGTTAAAAATACCATCATTAATGAGATAAGAGATAAGAAGGAAGATAGAACATCTTGCCGTTATTGCGTGAGAATAATTTTTGTTTCAAATCGCTAGTAAGTACATTGTGAAGAAACACGATATTGACTCAGTTTTTTTACAACTGATTACCAGTACTTCGAGACTTACTTAAATCGTACCATTGATTCGAAGCAAAATAATTTCCAAGGTGTACCCAACCCTTCAAGGCAATGCCGGAAATTACAGAAGGTCTGTGTTCCCGTACGCATTGTACAACACGTTCCAAAGGGGCGAATACAATCAGGTAAGTGACACAACGTGTATTTCGTAGAATAACTGTACGAACGTTGAATCATCCCCCAAGTGGATATGATTGTAAAAAGTATTGTGGGTAGGTTTTGAATTTTTCATTTAAGTCGCGAAACTCCATCTGCTTAATTGTTCGTAATAGTGCCCGAAATAGAGAAACAAGAATTCGCAGTTCTCAATATTAATATTTATGAAATAAGATAAGCAATGTGATTCTGTCGGCCTTCACGAAAGTCTGGGCTCGTGACGTGTTTGTTTCTATGTTTTTAAACCCAACTATTTTCAGCCATTTGGGTAGAAACGTGAATTTGTTTCGTAATCATTGCAAGCATGCAGATGCTAGATCAGAACACGCTATGTGGTAGAGCTTTTCAACTTTCAGCATACTTTGACATGCGATGATAGGTAAATATGAATAGATGATCCTGCAAACATTAGCCACACCCTTTTCAGGTGGCCCGGGTAAACTGGGTTTAAGAAAACCTTGACATTATCCTCCAGCAATGCCAAAGAGTTATGAAAACGGACGGTTAAAGCGATGTACAATATGAAACAGCGAAGTCTGTTCAGACAACAAGTGGAGTAGAATTCTTTCAAATGATGGACAAAAAGCTTGAGGTGGAGAAAAAATAAAAAGACTGTTAAGGCTGAATACAAAACTTCCGGACGTTAGAACTTTTAGAAATTCCACTTTGCAACTAAACACTGTGCATAAGCAGCGTTTATACTCTCAACTAGGTAGTTTGCCAAGAACTTAGCTGCCCAAGGAATTTCATTTCTGACCAGATTTTTGTACCTAGTAATGGGGCTGGCCATTATATGCTGTACACTGCAGAAGCACGATCTGCGCCCCGGAAAATCCCTCGAGAGTTACATATTTGTACCAAACTCGTTTATTTTTAACGTAGTAGAAATTACCCCGCGTGGAACTGGTGTACGGATATATTTTATTCAGCTATTTGAGGTAATTTCTGAACCACTGTTCCATCTAGGTAGATGAAAGAAGTCGATTTTTGCATTTATCCAACAGATTGAACCTTCGGAGAAGCTTATAGCTCGTATATGGCTTAAAATCACCAAGGTGGTAAATTCGTGTCCCAGTGATTTAAATCATTGAATCTATTCATTCTAATTAAAATAATGTACTAAAAATTATTCACATCAACTCATTTAAGCAATACATCAGAAAGATTTTTTTAAATTTATTCATTGAATATGTTTTTTTCCATGAAATACCCCCGAAAAATCATTCCGGGAACGCGTCCCCAAGTACCAATCCGCCGATAACAACAGCTAAAAATCCTAATAAATAATTTTTCGATTGCCTCAAAGGTACTTGTTAACTTAGTTCATTTTAGTATAAAATGGTATTTATAAGTTTCTTAATCTATACAATATTATTTTTTCCGAAAATTTAATTCAAAGTTTGTCCCACAATTTGTGGGTCATTCCGGGAACGCATGGTGTTTTTTTAAATATCAATTTTCAGGAAAACGCGACAGATAGCGCTACCGGGTAATTATATAAAACACTCAAGTTCAAACGGATGACCCGTGTGTTTTTTATTGAAATGTGAAAATTTTAGAAGGTAAGCATAGGTTTGTTCGAAAATGTGGCACCGTACATCAATTCAGCGTCATTCCGGGAACGTCAATAATTGTAAGAAAAAAATAAGTAAATGACTTTTGATAGAATATTTCTTAAAGACTAATGTAACCTTTTTTTATATTACCCTCCAAAAATCTCGTTTCAGTGGTAAATATTTATTTAATACGGATTTTTATGTAGAAACGTCATTCCGGGAACGGTCATTCCGGGAACGTTCCCGGACATGTCGTGCGTTCCCGGAATGATGATTATGTTCCTGGAATGATGATTCTATCGTTTTTTATAGTTTCACGTATGTAAAAGCATTATTTTCAAACATTTATTTTGCTTTCAGTCTAATTTTATAAAAATAATGGAGAATGAGACAATTTCTCAAAAGAAATCAAAACAAGCTGATGAAGATAATCTACGTTATAAACGTTACATGATAAATTACTAATACTAAATTAAGTGTGTGAAATTATGTAAAAAAAATGTTTTTTTTTCAAAGTTTTTTTTCAAAGTTTTTTTTTCAAAAAACTTAAAAATTACCGAGTAATTGACATGTTTATCATTTTTAACTATTGCGGACATATTTTAGCAACATATCTAGTATATCAAACGAATCATTTTGCGTATTTATTTAAAAGTAATTACAACTTTTTTAAGCGTTCCCGAAATGACGATATCTCACGAATCGTTTTTCGTTAATACAATTTCATTCATGTAATTATTCATTTCCAGCTTGCCCCGCTCGGATATTAATTCTAGATAAGTTAATCAATGATTAGGACTGGCTTGCAGAACAAAAATATAAAAAAATTTATTAAGAAATTTGAAACATGGAATTTACCACCTTGGTGATTTTGAGCCATATAGTCTTGCTTGATACATATTCTGCACGGTTTTGTAAACTGGTATACTTTAGTGTATGAAAGATTAATCATAACGTTCAAACAGTTATACCGTGTAGGTGCGAGAAATAGGCTAAATGGTAAGCTTGAATTAGTTTGAAAAAGCACTGGGGATACATAGAAATTACCTTGTATACTCGTTAGCTTCAGGTGCAAAGTGCAAAATGTGATTAAGGAGAGTAAAATTTGTCCAAACATAAGTGCTGGTCTCTTTTCACCCTCGCAGGGTGGTCAAAGGTCGGCGAAATCCAGACGGTGAGTTTAAAAGGCTCTGATAATTAGCAGCTTGCGCGATCCTCTGCAGTTCTATAAAACAACGAGACATGGAAAAAGCCTCACTCTGACTATGAGTATTCAAAAACCTGTGGCGGAATTAGCAGACACGTAGTTTACAGGCAACTTGAAACTGCGGTTAAGGAAGCTGGCGATGAAATTCGTCGCACGTCTTAGAGTAGTCGCTTAGGGTGCAGCTTGAACGTTATCAACTAAGTTCTCGGTTTACAACTGGACAAATTATTTCCGCTCAGGTTTATCCCAAGACGAGAAAGTTCCGCGAAGGTTTAAACTTACTTTAATCATCATTCGAGTATTACGAGGGGTATAAAGCACTTGGAAAAGCTTATCTTTAATAAATTGTTAGTTCTGATCAAGACTTCTGACGAGCATGGGGCGTGCTTTATTATATGCTTCATTGACGCGGAGTAAGTAATCGTCTAATTATCAGTGAATAATAATCAAGTATTCCATCAAGCTTTGATAAAGACTTGATTGCTTTGTCCATACGGTTCAGAGCGCAGAGACCGTGATAAAGAAGGTCTGATAATGAGAAAAGCAGAAAGCGAAGCGACGAAGATTGAATCGTTGTAATTTTGACCAATTAAGTATGAAACGTCGCAACAGGCCTCCGAGGCGTCGTCGTCTTCCGTCTCGACGAGGACCCGGTTTTCCGGCTCCGCACCCTCTGAACCACAGCCATGAGGAAAAAGGAGAATTCAGAAGAGAGTTGCGCACAAGTCACTTAATATTCTCTTAACGCGAATTATGGCATAACGTAGATATTATTTATTATACTTAAGCATGCCCTTGGGCTGTCATTCGTGAATTATGTATTTCAGGGAAGAATCCGGTTAATGGAAAACACCAAGTCACAGTTACCATCCAGAAATTTTCAAGTGTTCTTTTTCCCAGCTTTTTTTTTTCTCTCTTCTCATCACCCAAGCGCGACAAGCTTAATGAACATTAAGTCGACAGCTGACTCGTTCTCAACTCGCCTTTCCTACATCTTAATAACTAATTGCTATGAAACGGATATCTGATGTAATCAATAACACTTGAAAATTATACTTCCCTCTTCGGCATTTACATATTTAGATCGGCGGAGCCAGAGAATATCAGTGAGCAATAACTGATCCGTATTTCAACTTTTCAACTAAGTTCGATTTCAAGTTCATAATCATTGACTCAAGTGTAATCAAACTCGCGCGTATACGCCGAGAAATAATTGTTTTCAGAGGCCAAGAAATCGCTATTATCCCAACGGACATCTGCACCAATAATTGCTATCCAAACATTTAACCAGATTTTGAATTTGTTTATGGAGATGGCTCCTATTCGGCTTATACTGGGCCTGTTCATGGATATGCTGTACTACTAATTACTTGGAACTAGCTACAATTAATGCGAACGCAGAAATATAAATTATACGTCCAATCTAAACCGTGGTTTGACGCAATGTCTATCAAGATGATTTATGGTACAACTTATTCACCGTGTGACGTTTTCGTTCGTCGTTCAAGATCAAACGGGAGATTTACTGTCGTAGTAAAACAAATTGCACTGTTTATATGCATAGATATACGCTATTTTATTCTTGCTCATTGCATATATTTCATTCGACTATTTTATCCGGATATATCATTGGCATTCAGTTCCTCTGTTTTTCGAAATAAAGTCTGTCAACTACGTATGGAATTCTATGAAAAATGAAAATGGTATAATTCGCAAACTTTAAACATGTTTTTTATTTTGCATTGATCGAACAACATAAGCAGCATGATAAACAGAATTAACAGCATATCGACAAGGAGAGTCTTGCTTCTCGCTTTCGTATAATACAAGTTTTCGCACTTTGTGTAAGCCTGGCATTTGCCCCCCGTTGTAAAGGCGGAAGTAGTTACCAGAAATTACTGAGGAAGCAAGGGATCTCACGTTAGGTAGGTAATTACCTCAGATACAGGGGCGGCGTAGTGACGCCGGCATCGATGTATTGAAAATGAATATTCCACCTGAAAGTGTCTTTCTTGTATGTCAAGAATAATTCATTGGCCCAGTAGGTCAAAACGATTCACCCAATTCTGTTTGCTAAACTATTAATCGTAATATTGTTAAAGGGATTCCCCCAGTGAAATCAGTTTGTCCTATCCTCAGCCGCAAATACAAGAAGCTTTTTAGTCTTCTCTTTGCACAGCATTAAGTACACTTGAAATCTGTTTGCTGCCGCTTGGATGCATTCTCTCTGTTACCTCGTTTTAGTATACGGGTTGGCGCTAGCCAATTTACTTCACAAAGCTGACAAAGCAAAAGAAGAGTCGTGCTGTTCAATTTTGTATGAACCATTCAAAATTTAAAACGTTAAAGTATATTGAGACCGACTACTCTCCCGACCTATCTCAACGTCAGGTATTATCTCGGTTAATTTATTCGCTCCCTGGGTAGCTTATAATGCGATTTTGAAAAACTGTCAAAGGTTGATATGAAACTACTGGCTAAATTAATTATCACTTCATCGGCTGAATAAAAATGAACGAATTTTCCGGTCACTTGAAGTCTTAGCTTTAAAGACGATTATACGTCACTCAAAGCACCGGAAGTACAGTTTAGCGACTTTATTAGGAATTGGCTTGCTACTGTCTATCAGTAATTTGCGTGAGCCGGTGGTGACGAAAGAAAAATGATAGCGAAGATTCGAAATCGTAAATTTATTGTACAACATGCATACTGCATTGAAATTTAGTAGAAGTATAAGAAAAAAAAAGATATAGGTATGGTACATCGAAGCTTCATGACAGATGTGAGTTATAGAAAGTATAGCTATATATGAATGTCAGGTCTGAAAGGTCATCTAAAATCAAATCTCTGTCGTGGGTTTCTGGGCATATTTTGACGGTGGAAAACGTGCGTTGGCATCAAATTGTAGCTTGCGAAGGTGTCTAGCAGAAAGCGGGGAATTTAACGACTCACCCCGGAGCAACGAGGCAATACCGATGCAAACGCGTATAAAATAGATTGTGATTTACTTGGATAAAATTGATCGTGAAATAAATTCACCGACGTAAGTTTAACCCGAACGTCACGTTTAATTCTCCTCGTAAAATTTATACCGGTTTAAAATAATAACCATCAGATTTCAAGCCGCACGTGTGAATCGAAACTAAAACAATTTCTTCAAATTTATAAATGCCAATTATATCTAATCGTAAGTATGTGTTTTTGAAGAATGAATGATCTGGTAAATCTTTTTTTTTTCGTACCGGAAGTCGCAGGGGGTGTGCACTCTGAGATTTCTTTGAATTGACAACGAGCTTAAATAGTCGGAGCGAGCAGTGAAGGCACGATTATACCGTTCTTCGAATACATACAGAGAATCCGTAGCAACTAACTTAAAGTGGAATAGAAATGTTCTGCTTATAGAACTGAACTGAACGCCAGAATCAGGATTCCCTTGAACTTGGCGACGAAGCCAAACGAAGTCGCGAAGTACTCGTTCGGGTGGTATTCTATTGTTTTTCGTATGGGAATCCCCAAGAACAAGTGTCGGGAATTCCCCTGTATACATTTATAGACTCTATGGTAAAGGGGGAAAAACGCCCTAACTTTCATTGAACGGTAACTCGTTCCGGCAAAACTTTTCCTTGCATTTTCCCCTGCGACTTTGGCAAGGTCTGCTCTGGCGCGGGTGATATTACCTGTGCGTATAATAAGAATATATAGAGGGTGGAATTTTATTCAAATATCGAACGTCAACGAGTCAGAAACGAGTGCCGCAGAATTTTCGGTGATAAAACCTAGAAGTACCGGCGACGTGTAAAGACGAAAAACAGAAGAAAAATGAAGAGGGAAAATGAAAAAAGTGACACAATGGAACATCCAGAAATTTAGTAAAACTTTTACAAGTCCCATAGATATAAATGATTCAACGTACGCTTCCCTTCAAGAGGGAAGCTTCCCTTGAAGAGGGGACCTCAGGCATGTCACGTACAGACGCAGTGCATTCAAATTCACGTAGCTGTAGCAAGATACACAACGTGGCTGTAGAAGCATCCCGCGTCAGGATGCATTATATTCTAGCATGCATTTCGGTCTTGGCTCTTCTGAAGGCTTTGAGGCTTGGCACTAACTCGGTTGTGCATCAGGCCAGCCCTCCCATTACCCCATTAAGTTGAGTTGAAGTGATGCAAACTCTTTTCTAATGTACATTTCACTCCATTCTGTGTTCCTCTATTGCTGTTGTATCATCGTATCTTTCGTTCCGCTTCAGTTGATAGCCAGGATCGAAAGGAGAGCGGTAATATACGCGGTCGGATGTCTGAGAAACTAAATCTTCAAGCGTAATTGAGTGCGACTGGATTTTTAATGTGTTGTAATGGTTGGTGCAATTTTTTTTAACACCCCACTTTTCTCCCAGACTCGTTTATTCCTATTCGGCTTAAAGATTACCCGCAAACCAACCAAGGGTTGAACTTTATTACTTCATCCGTCAGGAAACGCAGTCTTTCACTTCGGTTCAGATATTTCCATACCGCGATTTTATTGGACAAATATTCTCTAGCTCTGAGGTAAAATAACACGAGTCGTATTTCGTACTTTTCCATGAACATCCATTCGAAACTGCACATATGCTGTCACATGACCATAAAATTCACTCATTGTCAGATGGTGCGTCTAGAAAGCTTCGTAACTATCCGAAAATCAAGACGACGGTCAGTTGATTCGAAAAATTTTCTTGTATCGTTTTACCCCAGAGCCACAGATATATACGGGGCATTCCACGCCAACTCGACCAGTGTTCCTCGACCATCTCGATATCATCCCAGGCTTTTTTCTAACATTCTACTTGGTGAAAATTTTTCGAATTGAGTGAAATAAAAATAGAAAAAAAATTCTTTTCACACTTTTGATGATAGGGAGCTGTTCTATGTCATTCACTGGATTTTTAGGAATTTTTTCAGAAGTTTGAGAACATTGGGCTTTCTCAATCGATGCGAAAAATTTATAAAAATTGAATGGCCTAATAAAAAAATCTAAAAAAACAACCTAGAAGCGTTTTTCACCGAATAGAATGTTAGAAAAAAGTTTGAAATGATTTCGAGATGGTCGGGGTTTAACACTGGTAGAGTTGGCGTGAAATGCCCCATGCATATGAATTATTTCTAAATGTTATACGTCGGAAAATCTTTTCACCATTGATCGCTGGTCCGTATTGGTTAAACGGACACGTACTTAAGACACGTTGCGATGTGACGTCGTTGAGAAGCTTTCAAATTCACCAGCACACTCGGCACAGCTGTTTAATTATTTAATTAACAGTAATTAGAGTAATTGAAAGAAGGACTCAACCCAGATACTCTACACATAGGTATGCATGTGTTCGATCTGCTCAACGTTACCGAGTCGTTTCGGTCTAGGCTACGTATTCCGACCAATTAGAGAGCACAAACACTTTCCTCCTGGAGGATTCCCTCTTAGTAATGTTTGCACTGTCTCACATGTGATTAGGCGTTGTATTTCGTGCTTCTCAATCATCGGCACAATTAGTGAAAGGGATTTCTTCCTCATTTTAAACGGCAGCAACGATCTAGGTAATATAATTGATTGGGGTGTGTCATGAGCTTTTTTTTACAAATCCTGACCCCGCTCAATTATCGGACGTTTATTAGTGCACAGCTATCGACCAGAGTCTAGACAGAGAAGTAGGTAATAATAGCACGTTGCTAAGCATTATTAATCGATACTTGGCTAGCTGCAGACTATTTGGGTCTGCGGGTTGAGTCACACCTAACTCAATCGATCCCAAGTATATACGTATGCATGTGATGTAAAGATGCAAAATGGCGGCTTTTTATGAGAAAGACAAAAATAGTTATGTCATAGTTTATTCAAAATATATCCAGGAAGTGCAGCTAGGTCTTAGCTGTATATGTAGGGTATTAGGTAAATATTCCGGGATAGTTGGACCAGTTTGTTACTTAGGAAGCGCAAATTCAAATGAGAGTTACTGTAGTATTCCTCTTTCAGGTGTTTACCCAGAGGATCATGAAAAACGATTAAATTAGTTTCATCGTCGACGTTCCAAAGGTTTACTGGTAGAAACTAGATAGCTGGTCCATCTTTTTCGATTGTCCATATCTATATGAAGCATTCTTCGTCCATTGGGCCACTTGATTTTAACCTCTCCAATTTTTTTCAAAATCCGCCAGTTTGAAATATTAGGCAAAAGGAACGTCTGTGATTTTTTTCGGATTTTTTTAGGCGTCCACTCAGGATTTTCAATTTTTCATTACGAACACTGTATCTCAAAAAATATTCATCAAACAAAAAAAAAAAAACTTGGAATAAAAACTTTTTTATTTTTTCCGCTTTATCGAAAAAAATCAAAATTGGAATTTTTCTGCATTGAGAAAATTGAAATTTTGCAAAAAAATTGGAATAACATTTTTACATCTAATAACACATTTTCCATTTCGGTACAAATTTTACAGGATGTCTGTATTTGGAGAGAGTCTGCGAAAAAATTTTCAGAATGGTACCTGCAATGGTTATGATGACCCTCCGCAATCTCATAACCGCGTATATATGTATGATTTAGCGCAGGCTTTTTATTTTTCTTCATCGTAATCAGTGCAGGTAGCATTCTAAAAAAATGCCACGAACGAGAACAATTGATAGCGCGAAGTGAAGCACAGGATCGAAACACGCTTACCACTAGTAAATCACTTCTAGATTTGATTGTGTGCATTGTAAGCGGCTTTGTCACTCCCCTATAATATTAAAATAATCGTGAAAGCAGAGAACAAAATACTTTAATAGCATATTATGTATGACTTTTGAAAATGATTCTAGCGAAGTCAATCCATTCGGAGTGACCCCGGCTGCAGGAAACCGGGAAGATTCGTGATATGGAAGGTTAGATAAACGCCATATCAACCCTAGGCAATTATTTGGAAAATCGATACGTCAAGAGAAGCAAAAACGTTTTGACGGAAATTGGTGCGTGCCGGAGATTAGTTAAATCGTTGAACCGATTCTTCTTTTTTCATAGCATCTAATACTGATGAATGAATGTATCAGAAAAATGAAGTGTCAAAAGAGATCTTTCAGTTATGTATACAAAACCGAGATTGCGTTGATTGCACGAAAGTGAAATCTATCACAGGGTGATTGGAAATCATTGTCAATGTTCCCAAATGCGTTATAAATTTTTTTCGATTTGTCGAAGAAGCGAACACAAATAATGTACAGTTTCCCTCGCATAGGTAAAGTTGGGGCAACGTTCCCTTCTTCGGAGCTTGACATGGGCTGCTTTGTAGACGTTGCATTGGCCTGTTTAGATAGTTTCTTATTGCTAGTGGATCTGCCCCGATTTGTTCTGATCCAGCACTCAGTTGGCACATACCCCAACGTGGTTCTGACGTTCAAACAATGGCTTTTCCCTGGTCGGACAAATGCACCCCTAGTACAATTGTTGGTTGTTTAAGGAAGCGCTTGATCACAAGTTTTTGTCGGGGCAGAGTGAGCTCGTTGTCCAACAGTCTAGACTCTGGGCAGAACTGGGTACTCACGTCAAAAAGCATTAAGAAGAAGTCACGTAGCTCGAAGGGATCAAAATTAATCTTGTATTAGCCATATTTCGAAAACCACTAGAATCGTTCGACATTAGACTTCACAATTTCTAGGATAGACGAACTGCATCTAGTCTCGAAGAGTAACATGTCCGTTATGGTACTCCATTAGAAGTTCTGTTATATCCTCATGGAGCACCAAGGTTGATATCAGTCTACCAGATTTAACAATTATTTGAAGGCTGCTGGTGACTCTGATGTCTTGGCTTATTTTGTTTGTATGCAGTACATACAATCCTGATTTATACTCTTTGAAAGGAGACACAGATCCATTTTGTCATAGGAATATTTTACCTCAAGGTATACTACGTAGATAGAGAGAAACGTCAAATAAAATTGCTCTTGAACTTTCTATCTTTCTGAACATGTACCCACTGCCATGTGTCATCAATAATTTGAAATAATCATCCTTTGAAATCCTTCAGTTTCACATCTGTGCTGCTACATTTTCTCATCTAATGGCATAATCATAAAAGCTATTCTTTGTTGCGTAACACCTTTACATGCAACACTTGTTCCGCTTATCTAACCGCGTCCAGGGTGTGGCAGGAAAAAGTGATCATCGCTTCACCTATAATAAATATCATACATTTCCTTGTGAATTTCTGTGCAATTTGAGTAAATTAAAATCCAATTAGCTGTTTATTTCTCTTAATATCTATTGCAGGGTTCTTCACCCCCAACAGCAAAGTAGATATATGAGTTGTTTAGATAATCTTCCTTTTTTAACAGCCACACTAGTAGCCCATCGCCTTGAGTATCTGATGGTATTCATAAAATAATTATTTCAATGAATTACATCCATTGTCGATACATCTAATTCGACGTCCGTGCATGCTGATCTCATAGCTATATTGATTGTTTTATTTGTGTTCCACCTTCAATGACCATTCTGAGTATAACATTTCATTTTATTTCAGTTAACGATAACTGACCAAGTTATCAAGTTTAAACTAAGGTTGATTATATATTTCCACGAAGCTTCTTGAAATAGATAACTGCTCGTTACGATGCTTGGAGTGGGGTGGAGTGTGGTTTTCTGATTGTGTGGTTCCAGGGTATCTATCCATACATACATACGTATATGTTGATTGTCTTGATTGTAACATCTCGAACATTTTCCTTAATACATTTGCACGCCACGTGATCTGAACTGTGACGTTAATCTCAAGAGAATACTATACCGATATCCTGCCGATATAAAAACTACTGGAAAAGATTTTTACTCTTCAAGACTCACGATTTTTTTATTTATTTTTTTTTTTCTGTTTATCAGAACAAATAAGACCCTTCCTCTATATTTTGCCAAAGGAAACCGTGCAAGGTATATATTTATCTTTCCACAATGAGGAGAGCTTTTGCAAACGTTGTAGTCAGCGGCTAATTAAACACACAAAGTCAGCGAAGTGTTTACAACATATTTCCCCAATAAATGAAGCACGTTTCAGCCACCCTTCTGTTGTAGACAAAAATATACGTGTATTATAAACCAAACGAGTAAAAAAAAAAAAAAAAAAACTAATTTCGAAAACGAATATAGATGTGAAGCATTCATATTACAGATTGTTCTTATCTACATTGACATTTTATTTTATTTCTTCTCGTCAGAGTTTCCTGGCCATTAAAATCTTCAGCCCCACGGCATTAATAATCCTTTTTGTCTCCGTACAGTTGCAGATTGCATTGCAGAATCTCATCGCAACTCTTGTTTTATTATATTGAGTATGTAATAACGATGAAATCCAGGGCTGAGATGCGACACCTAAAGTATCGTTTTATATATCCGTTGCAGCCCTGCTCATTGCTGATGCATGAAAAAAAGTTTAGAGGCGAGTAGATGAGATCACGCATACTAATTAATGCTCATTTCAACAATTATGAGTGGCACGTGCTAATCTCCTTCATTTTAATGCCATTTACTTCAGTCTTAGCATTGTATCACGTTTACAAGTCAAGGTCATCTTCCCGGCCTGTATGACTTGATCTGCCGATTAGGTTAGTGGCTTGTTCACACAACCTCTCTTGACATTATATGTCTCAAAGAAAAACCAAGTGTTATCTCCAGTAGGCAGCAGAGTTACGCAATAATTATTCTGCGACACACCCATCCGCCATAAAGACGACGAGGATCTGCATCGTATCTCTATAGTATGATATTTCGTTTTTATTTTATACTCTTTCATGCAGTTTCACGTTTCGAGTTCTGCAAAAGATTGTGAGCAATAATCTGCCTCCTTTTTTACCTTCTACACACACGTCTAACGCCGTAGTAATTTACTGCACCTTATTGCATTTAGTCAGAATCTGTGTACGTTACAAGGTGATCGTTGCGTCATTCTAGGTTTCAGACCACGATTCAATTACGCCAATTATTCCCGTCCAGATACCAAGTGGCAAAATAAACAGGAGCAATTTAATCCAGATCTTATCTTCTTATGCTGATATCAAATTTCTCTATTCACATCAATACAATAGACGTATTCATTAGTTTATTGATTTAAAAAACCTAATACTTTGCACCCAACGCCGTCTGTAGTCCTGATGTTTCGCAACCTCTTGCAATAACATAGTTTGCTGTAGGTACGACGCGGATGAGTTGATTATCAGTCACTGGTCGCTGGTCCCTACGTTTTACACCTTCATGCTCAACTATTGCAATTCAGACCTGATAATGAACGTTGTCTAACATTTTTTGGTGCCCATGATCATCAGTATTGAAATAATTGAAACTGGTGATACCTACCCGCCTCTCTCCGTATCGCGATATTCTCAAGCTCTCTTTTATCTCCTGTATTCGTTTCTCGAATGATATCTATCGGCTTCGTTAACGTAATTTACTGTCGTTTGCATTCTGCACTTCCCGCCGTTTCACGGCCGCGAAAAGGATAAAAAGTTTATCAGTGTAACTTGGCCGTCTCTCCCACCATACCGAGACGCACCAAGTAAACTCACACATAACCGTTTTATGTGCGACTCACGCATCGATACACAAACACCTTAAAACAGACTGGTATACATAGCGGCTCCGATGGCGTGCAGGGCCAGTGTAAAACGGCCTTTTGCCTGCACAGTGTCCAGTAATACTTCACGCCGAGTCACCATTCCTTGTGCAGTAGCTGTGCAGTAGCCGAGTGATACTACGAACTTTCAGGCTCAACAGCGCACCTCAAGGAGCTGCGTTAAGGACATTGGCCTTAGTGTAAGCCGGTCTTAACGTAGTTGTTACACCACTACGTTCGTTCATCCCCTGAAAGAGTACTAAGCGGGTTATACACTTTAAAGAAGGTAAACACAGTGGACTTTTTTTCACAATCAAAGGATAAGCAACGTCCTTTAAGTTTTTGCAATAATTTCGCTGCACGAGTTTACGTGCTTTATTTGTTGAAGATAGTCGAGGATCTGTTCCATAAATATATATTATACATGCGAATTTATATTCAGTATTGAGTTAGTCTTCCACTGATTTTCAATTGTTTTATATTTACTTAATGTCGGCCGCGTCTTGGCCACATTGCGATGCAACCAATGCGCTGCATTCTCCTACTCACACTTTTCTGTCATTCACTGATTGTGTGATTTAGCGTGAGTGTCTGTGATCGAGAGTTTCTGCGCATCACGTACGTTTTAATTATTATGCATTTTTGTTTTTCACTGTCTGACTCTGGCACAATGCTATATTGCTATATGTACAGTGTGCGCATACGAGGTTGAACGCAGCTGTAATTCATTTGCGGTGATGCACGAGTTATTTATAACAAGTTCGCAAAAATTAAACTCTCAATTGGAGGATTAAAAATATGAAAAACTTAATTGATAAGACTTAGGAGAAAGAGAGAGAGAGAGAGAGAGAAACCAGAGACACAGAGTGCCAGTCTCCAACTTATAGCGATAAAAGTTTTCTTGTTACTTTACATCGTTTCAGACCATCCCAGAGATCGAGGATGCTAATTAAGGAGAAATTTCTGATTACTGTTTGAGGAAAAATTCTGAATGACATTAAGCTGTGAATTAATAAGAAGCAATTCTAGTGTTAACTGGAAAGTTTATTTGGAAAGGAGAATTAAATCCGTTGCATTATAGTTTGTGATTTAGATTACTTAGGCTTTATTTTTTGCATTAAAAATCCTCATGAACTTATGTCCTTATTTACTCACCTGATCGTTTCTCAGCGTAAAGTTTTCAGAAAAATTTCAACTAGTTCGAAAATTTTACGAGTCTGATAAAAAGTAGAGAATATAAACCACGTATCCGGGAATCTGAATTCCATTTCTGAACCGTTGTTCAAACGATATTCGAAACTGCATAGCGTTAGAGAATATTCTGAATACCTCCTTTTACAGTTTGCAATTCAATTCTGCCAGTCAGCATTTTGGAAAATAGATTTTAACAACCTTTCCGAGTAGTAGGTGGAAAAAAACCTCGAAAATCATAATACGTTACCTTCCGGTTAGAATTCACCCCCAAACTTTCTTCGATATAGCGCATATAATCCCAGTGACGCGGTTTCGTTGCGATTAACCAAAGTGCAAAGTTGTGCCAGGTCCGAAACTTTGAAGTGGTTAACCGAAAATAGATGCTTCTCGGTACGTAAACTGTCTTCAAGTTTGTTTATCAACTTGAAAGCTCCACGATCCGCCAAGTTTCTGACCTTAACACCTGCGAGATAACGCTTCTCAACCATTGGCACTTCCGTTTAATCAGCAAACAAGCATGTACAAGTATATATATCATGTTCGTTAATTGTTACGCGAATTTGAAATCAGTAATTTATCAACAACTGCGTTTGTTACGAGAACATTATTACAAGCGTTGAACCTTTGCAAAAAAAAAAAAAAAATGTAAGAAAAATAAAATAACGATGTACAAAACTTGCCAGAGTATAATATACCGCGGATAAATTTATTGCAAAAGTTTAACCACAAATTCACGCGCCCAGTATGTCGAGGGTTAAGTAACGAGATTAAAAATTTTCTCAGCTTTTATCAGAAGACAAAAATTCTTTGTTACTACAGTCGGAGCGAAGTCGAGACAAGATAGCTACCTACCCGTGTCAGACTTTCTTGCTGACAGGAAAGATTTATCTCAAGTCTACGGGAACTCCAAAGCCTTTTCAATCCAACTTTTTTACCCCAAAGAAATTCGATTTCTAAGCCTTTAACTCGCCATCTTTAAACCCTTGTAGGTATAGATATACACGTGGCATGGTATTCGCGTTGAAGCTCCTCGTCTGCTTCTGCTTCACGGCTGATCTTTATGTCTAGGACAATATCTCAGGTCATGACCTAGCTCAAAGCTAAGGTCATGGGTTTTGGTCGATTAAGGTAACAAATGTTAGTGTTGGATTATCGCAATCTATCCAAACGGTCGCGACGAGAATTAGGAACAGGGATATGTATGGGTGAGTAAAGCTGCACGGAAGACGATGCCTGATCACGGCAGTCACGCTACTGAGTCCAAGCAATTCGGAGCTAGTTCGAAGCACTGCAGGCCCGACTGGTTCGTTTTAATTTCCGAAAATTTCTCAACTGCCCCAAATCGTGTTTTTCAAAGATATTTTCAACAAAATTTAGAAATAGCTTCCAAATGGCATATTTTCAATCGAGCTTTTACAGCCGGAGTATGTACCGCTAGTGTAAGTGCTTATTTTCCATATATTATGGCCTTGTCTATCGAAAACCTTAGTCTTGCTTGTTTCCTATGAGATTTAAGTGGAACCTTTCATTATCCAGCAATAGGAATGAAATAATGCAATTTTATCTTGAATACCACAGTTTTGTCCTTTTTCACGTGTGTTCAGGCGTGACAACGTCAAGGATTTTCTGTACGCTTAGATGTCGTGAAATCAGGCCTAACTACGAGTAATAGCGTAATTCCTTCCAAAGAGAAAGTATGAATTATTAACGTCGATATTTATCACAGGAATATTTTCATCGATATAAGTTATTCACGATTCTTACACTAAAAAAACGTTAAGTTCACACAAGATAAGATAATAACTTTATACTGATCATGACTTAATCATTTTATCACTCTACGAATCGCCAGATCAATCTTCTCGTTATTCTCCATCTCTCTTCTTTCATAACATATGTGTTTCGAATTTTTTTGCTGCTCTGTGGTAAATATACTCATGGGTTCACTCCCGTTTCTAAAACTGTGTAAACAGTAATTTCTGGCTGTACAGTATTGATCGTGAACACCCACCCTTCTCGTCAAGCATAGATAGTCTTAATCTATAAGCAAACAGGTAGAGATCCATCTGTGTCGTAATTGGCCTATATATCTGTACATTATGCCTGTGTATGTATGTGTGTGTGCATGTTCTACATATACGGCGGCAAACAATGTCAGTACACACGTCGTGACAGAATTGATATTGGGGTGAATTCGCAAATTTTTTTTTCATTTTTTCAGTATGCGATACAGTAGTATATTATATATCATCCGCAGTCTAGTACCAAAAATTGCAAAAGGTACTCCTAATCTGCAAAATATATTCTCAAAACAATAAAGACTAAATTACATATCATATATGCCCTATAAAAACGTAGAAGCACACATTCGATCGGCTAATTGGACCCCACCCTGTTTCTTCTTTTGTCTATCAGGGTCCTATCAAGGACCTAAAAAATTGGGCTTTTATCCTTGACGATCCCGTTAAGTTAACCAACGTTGCCATGAGAAGGTCTGCAGCCCTCAACAGCGTTGCCTCCTCTTGTAATTTTTCGATATTTTGTGATAGATGATCTATGAAGATCTAGACACGAGTAGACAATGTTTGGAGATACATGTATATTTTTTTTGTCCTCCTTTTTTATCCTGCTTTAGATAAAACTCGTAATTGACGTCACGGTCGTCGACAATTTTGTGTTACCTTCTGTCGTGCAAAACGGGCTTAACGCGGCGACGAAAATCGCGATGATTGATGGCGCGCAGGGCTACGCTCTATAATAAAACCAAAAATATATGAGATTGGAATAAAATTCATAGCTGATGCCAAGGAACATGTTTGCTTGAATTAAGATGCAAATCGGAGATGCAGGGTATATAAGTTCGTTGTTAATACACGATGAATAACTTTCAGACCGAATTTTCTAATCATAGTTATTCTGGGTTCCGTAAACTTTGAATGCGCGATTTTCTCGATCCAACGTTTTCCTTCTTTATTTGAAAAATATACTACAGTAGCTTTTATTGCAGACGTCGTTCAATCGCGAAAATATTTCAGACCGTTGTCCGTATTCCCTAGATTTTCTGACCGATTGGTATTTCTTGGCTGCCATAAAATCTGGAGCGTCGTCTTCGAAAATGCTGGAACTATTCTTAGCATAAATTGTTTTCAAACCTGTTTACTGCGCCGAAATATAGGTATACCTATATGTGCACAAACACCCACGACGTATAGGTTCCGTGTGTGAAGCGTAAATATTATTGTGCAGACTTCGTTTTCACATACGTCCAAGTTTAGTTTCATTTCAAATTTTACTATTAAATCAGTTTTCGCCACAGGGGCATAAAAAAAAAAAAAAAAAAAGAAGTTTTTGCGGAATTAGAAACGCATGTAATGTAGGATATATTTTTTGTTTCAGATTGTGCTTTGAGCTTGTGAATGGCTTGCGCAGTTGCCGGCTAAAACGCCATTGGCAGATCTGTTTTTGAGACAGGAAGGACTGAAAAACAGCCCGTACTCGATGTGTGTTAGTACAGACTTTCTTCTCGTTTGTTTATAAATTCTGATCCAGAATGAAGCCGACTTAATGATTAATCTTGGACCAATAAAATCGTTTCAATATTCTTTTTTTCTCTTCTCAATCGCAGCAAGGATTCTCGCAGGTCTAATTTTGATAAATAACCATTGCCACCTGCAATTGCAAGTATTCTTTGAAAATCGCTTCAATTATCTGTCACATTTATTATTTCTACTCACTCTAAGTCCGTTCGATTTTAATTCAAATGGATGGACTGAAATTGACTATTTTTTTTATCACTTACGATATTTATTGTCAAGATTTTATTCACGTTTCGTTCTTTATCGGAAATAACAATTGTGCAAAGATATGCTATACGTATACGTATCAAGATGCGTAACAGACTTAGTTGAGCTAAACTGCGACGATGAAAGTGTGCCATTCTCAAAGAATCATCTCATCGTCACTTTAGTGCCGAGCTGAGCGAATTGTCTGCATTAAGCGAATTAAGTCCAATAAATTCGAAACACATACACAGATACGCTCATAGACGTGAATTTACAAGTATGATTGTCGTAATCAGCTCGTGCAGTGCACGTTTCTCTCCACGTATCGGTTTATTTTATATTATGAGTTTACGTGGCAGTAAAACTTCTGTTGTTTAGTTAATTAACAATAGGACTATACGCATACTCGGCGACTAACAGAACAAGGTCTTTCAAAATGATCCTTGCGATGATTATAGCTTATACCTTTAAAATGCCTCAGACCAAAAGTGCAATAGCCAAAATGAGGGCGTACTTGCTGTGAACGGAATTCAGTTTTTGAGCTAACCGAGAATGTTGATAAATTTTTTGAAATTTATCAAGATGGAAAAAAAAGGTTTTATTCTCTTTCTGTTATACAGGTTAGATTGACAGGTGGCCACATGGTGAAGCAGAGGAGATTCATTGGAAATACCAACAACAAAATGATTAATATACGGGAACATTTATAATGGATTATGATTGAGCTATAGAATCTTGAATATTGGAAATATTCTTGGTACGCATAGACTCCGAGTTGTATATACGATCCGACCGATTATATTGTGATAATCGTTGTATACACGCAGTGAAAATAAGTCGTATGGATCGTTGCTAGTTTGACTGGATAATCTCTCTTCGTCCTAGAGTCGGAAATCCCCCAAACATAAACGGTCAGCGATTCACATATTCACAAATCGCAATATATATACATTTTGGAGTACGTACAGAGGCACAGTCCTACAGTGATGACATGTGATTCGGTTGTGCGAAAAAACCGACTTTAATTTTATTGAAAAGGTAAATTTCAACGATTGGATATCGCCACATTATCAACAAGTCTATTTTCCAATTCAGTTGTTGTAAAAATTGTAAAAGCTGGGCAGTCTTCGTCAGACTATTGGTCGATTTTGAAATTGAAATGCTAGATAATTGACAAATGTATATTGCTGCTCGTTTTGTAACGCTGGATCAAAGCTTCGAGTGAAATGACTACACCACTGCAATTTCTTGTAATGAACTTGAATTTTGTTTTCAGTTTTAGGTACCTACACCCTTAACATAGAATTTTAAGACAGGATTCTTGAGAAATAAAAATAGCCAAAGGAACACAGTGATATTTTTACTATTTTTTTAATCAACGGAAAAGGAAAAGCGTACACAATATACTCGTATGGTGATTGTCTAACACGGAAGTAGATGGTCGTTTCTACGTCGGAAATTTCTCACTACTATTTTTCTACCTGTTTGCCGTCTTGGCAGTTTTTCTCCACAATGGTGAGTACGATTTTTTACTTTTTCATATTTTTATACCCTACGTTACATAGGTAAACGACCGCGATATTATTGCATAGAAAATTGATAGAATTTTCAAACTACAAACTGAGTTTTTCCGACTCCGGATTCTTTTGTTATTAGGATTTATCTTCATCAATTAATGAACAGTGATATTAGCCTTAATTGAACTCCGGCTAAAAATTAACACAATTTTTTGAAAATGAATTTTATCGTTCCAGAAGTTTTCCAATTAACTTTATACCTGTGTGATTATTTGAATTAGAATGACACATTTTTTAGCTACTTATGTATAATTTGTGCATAAGTCAATTTTTTTCCCCCGGAACGGGAAAACTTCCAACGTTTGCAAAAATCTCTGTCTCTATTTTTTTCTTTATCTGGAATAAAACACGCTTCATATAAATAACACATGAATTGTATACTTGGTGCATAATCGCCCAAAGATAGTCTCAACCTTAACACAAATTTCTTCTGCGATTACGCATACGTGTCTGCATCAAGTCGTCTATCGTTAGGTCAATAAATTATAAACCTGTATCCCGTTCTTGAATTGATTACCCGCTTGATCCGATCGAGAATAAAATAGCGATTGATAGTTCCAAACTAGAAACTTTCAGACCTGTTTCCCATACATATTTGTTAACGCCATGAATGAATAAAATGTTCATGCATCGTCATTAAGTACAGATTACAGACGAAATTCTCAAACAATTATTTCGCATCAAGTTATTTCGTCATTTATTTGATTGTCAGTCTTTGGTGAAAGAGGTTTGCCATTGAGAGAAGGCCTCTGCCTGAGTTTGCGGTGCTTCGACTTGATGCATTATGCACATATGTCTATATATACATACATACGGTGGTATGCCTTGTATAGGTTGTATACTTGTGTTGGATGTAGGTTCTAGCATATGGTTGGAAATTTCCACTGCGTTGGAAGGCGTCACCTGCATCTTGCGTCGTTCGCCGGCGTCGGCGTCGAGTACGACGGACGGGTTAGATATCGCAGAAATATATAACTAGAGGGTGACTCATTGGTTAATTTTAGTGCTACGAATACCGAGATATTGCAGGCACCCTACCTCGTTATATTTTAATGACGTCAGGTTGCGCCATCCGCGTTTCAATGGTCCAGATCGATTCAAAACTCTCTTGAATTTTCCATTATTTTAAATACTACGACTCCTTATTAATCAGGAAAGTCCGATTCCTACATTGCGATTAAATATCCTCTTGCATTCTCTCAGATGAATTGAATATTTAATAATTGACCAAATTGTTACACACTTCGTATAATGAAGCAGGTGAATTCTACTCATCAAATATTTTTCATAAGAATTTATTACCAAGTTCATTTGTCAGCTACATACATATATACGACGGACTATGAATTGGCGTCATATTACGACAGGCAATTCCAGGCATTGGCAGAATTTATTTTTACCATTTCATATTGTGACGAGTGGTTTGATCGCGCGACAGGAAATGCGTCCGCAATTGTATGTATAATGTGTATGTGTTTGTACTCACATACATATACATGCACCCTCAAATAAAAGAATTATCGTTGCGGCATATGCTTGCATCCGTTCGCAGATATAGCTTACACACTCGAGTCATACCGTATCTTTTTATCATTTACGTTTACACCGTAGTCCTGCACTCTGTCGTACGTATATAAACGTTTTTAGATGTTCAGAAACGCAAGCAGGATTATATAGAGATTAAAATTGTTACGTATGACTTTTTACTCCGGGGTAAAATACCGTTTAATAATCTGTTCATTGAAATAAAACATTCCGGTGAATGTTATGAACGGGGATTTTCACTCACCTAAGGCTGAAAGTTGTTTTACCCCGAAAAATTCAACGACCGAAGGTAGTTTTCACCGTTTATCTTCTGTCAAAGGCAGGAATTAATCAAACTTGGAACCAACTCATGTTGTCTATCGATTTTTTGCGGAAATTTTGAACATTTTTGACAATTTTCAAAATCCAAGGACATGAACAAAAATGGCCACGAACCCTTTGTTCTAGGGATAGCTCATTCAATTGAGCTGAAATTTACAGAAGTTATTTATAATACTGTTAGCTATTTGCTGAACTAGAATTATTGAGTAGAAAAATTTATTCTCAAAAGGGCGGTCATTTTTCTAGAAGAAATTACATTTTTGAGTATTTTGATGTGGCCATTATTTTAAAAGGAGATTGCTTAAGTGGTAATTCCAGATAGCTACTCGTATTCTTAACAACTCCAGAAAATTTCAGCCAGATCGGACCAATCATATCAAAGATATCACGTATTTGGAAAAGGATCCCTGGTCAATTGTGCCGACAGTTCTTCAAGCCACTCCTCTACTTATCCTTTCATTCCGAAGGACTTGTAAAATTCAAGAAATATATGCAAGAAAATGGCGAATGACATTGGTCGATTGCAGGTTTCCATAGTTTTCCATTTATCAGAGAGAAAAATCGTGAAAATACCCTCATTTGTGTATTTTTGGGGCTAGAACCCCCTAGTGATCAAATTTCGTTAATTGAAATTCGCTTCGGCTTTTTCGAACTCAGAAACGTCGTTCCAACGTAATTCAAGTTCCGAATTAATTCTATACAACGAAATGGCGGCAAATATATGTTCAATGTTCATACTTGCCACGTATTGCAGTATAATGCTTTGCCAGCGAGTTCACGAGATACCGTACGTCGTACAGTACATTCCTCTCAGAAAGTTTTTGCTGCGAACGTTGACGTGTTACGAAATCGATACTTTCATCACAAGCCTGCCTGCAGTAACTTCACCCTTTTTTTTCCCTCCTTTTCTTTATCGTACAAGTTGTGTGTCAGGGTCACAGCTAACGGCTGTCTTCAAATCTACATATCGTACGAATGATCCAGACGATGAGATTCAATGTCAGAAACCACTCTCAATCTTCATTCAATATTCATAAATTTTGACTTCGTATAAATAAATCGGATCATTTTGAGGTTCAATTATTTTTTCGCAGATTTCGCAGCTCGAACAATTTTCAACTTTTCGTTACTCTTCTGCACACGTATGTAAACAAAGCCTTTATTGGCAGCATATACGAGTTCCGATATATTACAATAATTTGATGCGGAAAATAGATACGTGGGTATACACCATACCTATATAAGTATCAAGTGCCTGCCCTGGGTATATCGATTGCGTTAGAATAATTTCCAAATTTCACTATCTGCAGTATGTATTCCGTCAATAGTGGATATATTTCGTAAGTAGATTCGTTTGTATCCAGATCCATGATTCTTTTGGAAAACTCGGATTATTCGCTCGAATCGTTTGACTTAAAATTATCGATTTCTGACATTCTGAAGGTAATTTTATCCCCACGTGCCTTACAAATTCAAATTGCAAATGTATATAACTATGTATATATGTATACTCCATTTAATTACTAAGTCTAATTAACGGGGCAGCTAATCAATTTTAAGGCGCGTTAATTACGCGTTCGAGATCATCCCAAGAGTATTTGAGTGGTGATTTATACGGGGGTATTCTAATTTGTTATAGTCTTTTAATTCGCTGCTATATATGTGTGCCTAATCCGGTCTCCACAATAATTACTGTCTATTGATTTACGAACTGAGTCAGCTTCTCGTCCATGATAAGCACAAGCTTCGATAATCAGAATCCCGCTGTATATTATAGAATTAAAAGTTTATCGAATCAATTCTGTATCGTAAAAGTGACCAATTCAAATCCATGACCAATTTTTTACAATAATTAGTACACTACGAGTGCAGTGCTTGACACATTGCTTCGTTAATTCTCCTATCGGAGAACCGCTATCAGCTGGTTATCGCAGGCTTTCTATTAATTGAATAACTCTTCCTGCACTTAATTAGCGTATACAAAGATATACATATAGTCAATATATTTCGGGGATATCCGCATGAAATATGATCATTCCGAAGAAAATCATATGATATAATTCTGGAAATAATTCACCACAGTTGCTAATTAAAATAACTATATGAATAATAATGACGATAGGTTGTTAAATATGATGGAATTTTTATTCTTTTATTATCTCATTCAAATACAAACAATCAAGCCATCAGCTTTTTTCTTTAGTATAAATCTCAAGACTGGAGTATAACTATTGTATGGTAAAGTGAGCTGTAAAAATGAGAGTTTCTTTTAGGCTGGCACATCTGTGACTTTTCAGTACTTAGGGAATCATTAACCTTTTTATTTTTTATTTATTTTTTTCTTTTTTCTTTTTAGCTTGAGGCAAAGTAAATCCTAGGCATGATAACTTGGAAAAAAGTTCGGTAGACTCCGCGGGAATAGTAGACCGCAAGTCTGGTGACGCCTCAAGCCGCGAATTGCGAGACTTCGCATAGCAACAGCTGTGCTCCCTCTCACGCATATCGTTTTATACGTGTACTTATAGATGTAGGTGTATGGTGGTTCGGTATGAACGTGTACATGGATGTGCAGTTTCTACTTCGCGTTTTGCCACGATCGCCTCGGGGCAACCGAATGCACTCGGCAGTTCAATCGAACTCGTAGAAATACCGCTTTATGGTGCTGTACTGCACAAGGCAGACAGGAATTATGTACCACCGTTCCACTTTAGGTTATTACGATGTTCTGGGCAGTTTCTAACCTGCTGAAATCAAAGCTTAATTCTTGTAGGTACTGCATAGAAATTAACTATCGGTATCAGCTAACTATTTTACTTTCTTCATAGTCACAAGTTCACTTTCAGCATCAAATAATATGATTTTATGCAAAAAGAAAAAAGAAGAAAGAAAAATGTGGCTGATGCATAAAAGGAACATAATTAGAAATTATATTGCATTGAACGGGATTCGCCATTTATACAAATACAGCTATTGTAATGTTCATCGAAACTTCTTTAAAGTTGAAGGGAATATTCTATATTGATGTAATTCTGGGGTAGACCGATGATATCCGATGAATTTCATTTCATTGGATACGAATTTTTTTGAATTCAAGTCATTATTATTTTTTTTTCTCTTTAAAACTTTAAGGAAAAAGGCGTTTCATGTGCTCGCGGTAATAGAAAAATGATCTTATTTCTATATTATATTAGTTTACTCAGCAATGACATCATTCCAGAACATTGTGATTGACTGTCACAGATATTACAAGGCTTTGCAAACTGACAAAATGTCTGATAGAAATATGATGATACACTGTGTAAAATTTTAACGAAAAATCAGTACAGTGAATATTTTATATTTTAAGAGAAAGATGCATCGATCAAATGTAATTCCTTGTTCACAATAGCAATTTGATCCCGTCTTATCAGCTACATGATATTTTTTCGTCACTTTTTACACCTTATCTCATCAACAGTTAGTCTCGTCCGGCTGGAATTCAGATATCAAATTTTTTGCTTTGATGTTTTTATGATGAATCACTTCCTTTCAATATGCAAACTCCCATTTTTTTTCTATCAGTTTACAATTGCCACAATGAATATTTTATGTTTTCATTCCCCCCACTCCAGGTTTGCGAATATTTAAAAGGTAAACTTTTTCCAACTTCACCCCAATTTTTCAACTCTCGTAGATTCAGAATCTCGGTGGTCGTTTGCTGGTATTATACCAACGACTGTTGAACATTGGTTGAAGATGTAAAAAATTACGTTGCATTTATGTGTCAAAATCGTATTTCATTCAGATAATCAGAAGAGAAGAACAGATTTTTGATTTAAGAGTGATAATTCGTAAGACTTATCTTATCTTGGTTACAGTGAAGTTTAAGAAATTAATTCTTATAAAGAGGGGTCAAGACAAGATTAGAATTGAGGTTTCATTGCTGCCATCTAGCGAAGCTGAAGAGGATCTTATTCGCGGCTTGTTGTTTTGGCCTTATTTCGCGAAAACGACGTCTGTGAACCTGTTGCGAAAAGTTTGAAATAAACTTACCACGGAGGTCACAGCTGTGGGTTGGTACGTGGATATAACCATTTGGCACGTACAACTTCGGGGATATTAATAATTAATTAAGAACTTATGCTAGCTAACGAACAATTTATAATACTCAGAATTGTACAATTGTTCAGAGTTTGTTACATTCTGGAAAACACCTGTACACGTTTCTCGCAAACAGTAGCTAATTTTTGTACAAACGTTATAATCAGCTTGTCAATAACCTTGATCTTTGCCATTATTTTCTACGCCTGATCAAAGTGATGGCTATAACAATCGATACAAATGAAAGACAACTCTGTGCCTCAATGACTGACTGAAAACTATCGTTTCGGAACTTGAATTAGCTTCAACATCATGTCAGGTCAAAGATCTAAGTGGCAGACTAATTTTTCACAAGTTTAAAAATTCTACATCTATATATGTGCGAGACGGTGTCAACGACGGAATGGATCGTGAATTGATTCGGCGATCGATTGACTATTTATAGGCCAGATATTGACTCTGCTTGACAACAAGAATCGAGAACTGAATGTTTGATAACAAGAGTCAAATGAAGTTAATCAGAATCATCACAGTTTCTAATGAGATCGAATTGACTATTCAATCGGATCGCTCTACCAAGTGCGAAAAGATAATCCATCATATAATTATTGATTGAGATCATTTCTACAAGTTTTTATATTGCGGGGGTAAATAGTTTCACGCATATCAAATCCTATGAAAAAACATGATCCCTTAGTATTGACGAAAAAGCGAGGAAATAGCGATTTGTAATTTTGCGTGTGAATGAATTGATGAATAGATCATAACATACGTTTTAGCATGGAATGAAAAAATGAAACACTAGATCCGCAATTTATGAGCTCGACGTTTCCCTATCACATTGCTATTTTGCTATCTATGTTACGTCCGTGCAATTCTTACGTAACGTTGTAATAATACACTACAATCGTGTCAATTGCTTTTTTTTTTTTTGTACGTTCAAGGCAGTACTACTGTACAAACAAATAATTGTACTTTAAATTAATTCAGCCTCCACAAAGCAAGTATAAACTTGTGGTTTGAGACACAAGGTGTTAAATAATGTGCCACGAAAATTTCAGTGGCAGAAAATTTTTAACTTGAAATTGTATCCCTGCGACCATTTTCATTCGCAATGTCATGAGATTGCAGATTCCTACACATAATCTAAAGCAAAGTCGTGCAATTCTTGAAAAGAATTTTTGTCACGTTTAGTCACTCTCGAAATCTTGAGCATGGTGACTATTCTGAATATTGCACACTGCACGTGCGTCATATAATAAATTGTTCGTTCATTTCAAATGAAAAATAGTCCTGGCTAGAAACAGATGGCGTCACTTATTGGTTGTTCATGCTCAACCGATCGGTTAAAATTATAATCATTTTCAAGAAATATGTCTACCCCGTAGAAGACCTTATTTTTTCATGCCTAGAAAATATGGAAGAGACACAGGATCTTTTCATTATTTGCAATATTTTCTTTCTTTATTTCTCTTTTAACATACGGGAAGAATTGAAAGCTCAGGAAATTTTATTCGTGTGTCCAGTGAATCTATAACATAATATGTTGTTATTTCAAATTTTTTTTTCAGTTGTATCTGAAAGTTGAAAAAAGTCAAAAACATACATTAAACGATTCCTCATTGAAAAATCTCTCTATTTATCCAATTATCTGTTTAGTCTGTACACCGACGTTAGAAATTCGCATAATCTAAGATAATCAGTGTCTAGTTTCAACGGTTAATATCTTTCAATTAAATCCAACCACATCCCAGACTCGGCCGGACAAGAAAAGCATTAGACGTCAACACGGCGGTAGACGGTTGCGTCAAATATTTGGCAGCGGAGTCAATATTAAGCAAGGATTCGCAATATAGGATGGTAAACAGACGCGCACCCCGGTACCTTTGGCTACATACATCACTGCATGTACAAAAACTTGGAGTGGTATATATATGTTGCTGAGTATATCACATGCGGAAAGGCGACACGTGATATTGCAATTTCGAATACATAATCGCTACAAAGCGCGTATAACTTTGGTAATAAATTAAGGACAATTCTGCGCTTTCGTATGATCAAAAGCTCAGAATCGCAGGGTTGATTTGTAAAAATCCTAACCACGAATCCGAAGCTGATCTGTCTTGCCGAGGAATAGGGAACGACCGATGACGTATTAGATAATATTATCAACAGTTGAGAAACATCGTATAAGGGTATATATCCCAGGGATGTGTCTGCTCTACAGATTTGTTGACGTTCAAATTAGATAGGTGTAACGATATCAAATATTTGACCTCTTGTTATCCTAAATTTGATCGGGACACTCCGTCCTGCGTAGAACGACGAGGGTGGACGGGGCATTTCGTGTTGCTCGTTAAATTTTGACCGACCAAATTCATCGGAATTCTCATTTAGCTGTCATATTACATGAACCCGTATTCAGATTTATTTACAAACCAGGTGTAATGCGAAAGGGCTTTGAACTTTTCGCGGGGTTTATATACCTATATGGCGGAATTTATACATCCAGTCAGAAATTTACCGCGGTAGTAGCGAGCGATCACGGCTACCGTAGGATATTGTGAAAAAGGGCCTCGAAATCTTGGGAAATAATGAAAAGTGTAGACATGAAAAATGAAAAATGGGAATGAAAAATCATACTTCCTTGGCCAAACGTTATGACGCGCGTTTGTATCGGCCCCACCTAGCTATAGGCTTAGAAATACACCTTCGCACGAATCCCTCGGGGTTGGATGGTGGTGTCAGGTATGGGGACATTTCTTCATCCAGAAATCGCGATTGTAAAGATTTTGGGGTTCATGACTGAAAGAAATAGGCATAGAGAATAATTGCTATCATGGCTGGGACATCGAATTGCTGATTGTTAAACAGCGTTCGTCAAGTTGTGTAAGAATTGCGATTACTGCAGCAGGCCAAGGTATAGCTTGAACTGTGCTTAAATATAGCTAGTCACAGAAATACTCAAACCCACTCAGAATAGATGCAAGCCGGCCATCTTGAGACCTTGCGTCATTGCATGCTGGCTCAAATATTCTTAGACAGCTTCAAAATTTGTTTACCTGCGTAATCATGATCATTACATTTTTCGCGAAATTAAGTAAAATGAAATTCATAAATCCAATTCATAACCAGTGAATCTATTTCCAAGAGGAATTAGTCAATGGATGAAACTTCAGAGCCCAAAATGAAGAGTGAAAAGTGATCTATAATTGCGTTGTATAAATGCAGAAGTCGCGAATTTCAAAATGATCTTCGCACATCCGGCCATTCATATTACGGGCTGGTGTTCACGCTACTAGGGTGTCAATACTGAATATAGAAGTATCAAATTTAAGATGAGATTCATGTCTGTTCCAAGACAACCAAAATTGGACTTTTTTAATAAAATTTCGTACAAATTTTTGAGTGGATAATCAATTCTGAACAGGATCACTCTGATACAGGAATGTCCTGTAATGTATTGGATAATTTCCGCACGTCTGACTTGCTTATGATCTGAAATTGGTTTGAATTGTGAAAACAATGCCAAAAATTTGCGATTATTTACTCGACGGATTTCATCGGTTACATAACGTAAAAGCTTCGAGATAAATTCGGAGAATAATCAAGAAGGATTCTTTGTATCGCTGGGACTTCTAATCTAGTTTGCTTGGTTTGGACTTTACCATCCGTAACAAAGTTAAACAAACTCACGTGTGTATAGGATATGTTCTTATAACCGTATTCTACTACTGTGTACACAAGTCTATACGGACGTATGTAGGTACGCTGCTGCAGAGGTCAGAGAAGAGCTCAAAAACTTTGTACCAAATTTTCGTAGGGTATAAAGCGTATGGGGAGGCAATGTTTTCTTAGTCTATCCACTTCGTATCGTTCGCTCTCTGGTCGATATCTACACTCACATATACATCTCCACTCCCAAGGGAGTACGCTTACCGAAAATCCCATGAGAAAGCATCCCGACGGATACATAGAAAACCTTAGATCGAAGGTTCGGTCATTTTTCTGCAGTTAGTCTATCGTCGTATAGAAAAGTTTGAGTTTCGTTTTTCAGACAAATTTCATTAGTCGATGGAAAAAAATAATTAAAAAGTTTACTTCCGCGATTTTTTTAGGAATAATTTGAATCCTTTACGATCAGGGGTGAGTTCCATCTACACCTAGACTTCAACGAGCACTGTACCGAATAATGGGAAGGGTCAAAGGTCCCTCGTGGTGTAGATTCGTTCCTGTAGTCGATGGTAGTCAAACCACGAATCGTTCTTTGGTCGGGTTAGTAGGTATAAGGGTTTTCTCGAGCAAAAAGGTAATCCAGGTTCTACCGAGATCTCCTTTGTTCGAGGTCAAGCTCTTCCAAGTGGCAATTAAACTAATTCACTCGAAAGCATAATGATGATTTCATTATTTTACTTCTTTTTGTACATACGAACCGATCTCCTGCTGCAGCTTCACCCGAGAAGATTATCAAGTGGGGTGTTAACTTTCATCCTTTTAAATTACGTGCAAGACTTCCTTGTGTCTATAATTTCAAAGTTAATTAATTACTTCGGGTAACAAAAAAAAAAGAAAAAAAAAAGAAAAGAAAAAGAAACAGGAAAAGAGAAAGAAAAAAAGAATTCCGGGCAATAAACCTGAGTTTTACCTTTGTTTCACCAAACTTTTTACAAGATGAAATTTATCGTGAAACCAACCACCACCGAAGTTATTAACAGGCAGAGATGGGGAAAGAAGGGAAAACCGAGTATTGCGGAATGTGACAACACGACTGTGGTACCTACGGCGGTTGAATCATCCAGCAAGTTGATTCAATAAATTAAACTGTCTGTAAACAAGGGCTGGTAGACGGAGGCTGGAAAGGCCAGTCACCCTCAAGCTGGGCCAACTCCTGGGCCAGACCCTCGTAATAGTTTAGTGGGATTTAATCGAGATAGCAATTGTTTCCAATTAACAGTTATAGAAGCTTTTGGGGTTACGTGTTTGAGTTATGCTGCCGTTCGATGTCTCGTATTGTTTTCCAACAATGGTTGACCAATTGTTCATTATTAATGGTTCTGTTAACAAAAAGTACATAAATGTATGCCTCTATCCATGGCTGGGAGTGCCTAGAGTGCAAAAGAATGCGATTTACAAAATGAATATAGATTTTATAGAAACAGCTTTTATTAAAAGCCTCGTAAGTATTTTCTCAGACAATACATATTGGGCAAAGTCATGGGAGAGCAGAATTAATGAAATGACTCGGTAATCGTAGAGATGATCTGATATTTTGAAATTTGAATTTATTCACGTATGGGAAAGGGGTGAGTAGGGGTTGCAGAGGCCGCAATATCGGTGAATCAAATTTTACGAGCTTCGATCGACCGCCAGTACTACCTAGCATTCAATATACACCAGTTGAGTTGGCTGCAGCACTGATTGCCCCGTATTCAGAGCGCATCGGCATGGCAATGGGACCGAAGCTGCTGGCTTACCTGACCAATACTCTCTATCAATCAAGCTCAAAGTATCGATCAATGCAAATTGGAGTTTCCATTGATACGATGATGGCACTATCGCATTTCCCTGTCATTTCAGTTTCGTACTGATAGTGAGTTAAAATGATCCGCGGCTTTGCGCAAAACGTGCTAAATATCAGCAAAGTAGAAGGAAAAACTGATCCAAAAACTGCACGAATAGAATTGAAAATTTGGAATTGAATTTCACGTAAAACTAGCTGCGGAATGCATGCCAAGGAATTTTTCAATTCTACTTAAAGGTCTACTGCAGTTTGCGTAAGTAGTACTTCTTTTATATTCAAACGATGTGAACGGTTTTATATCTTTATCCCATTATTTGTTCCCCGTAGCGAAATGCTCGCGTTCAAGTTCCGCTCGAACATATATAGTAGTAAGACGGTGAGAAATAATATATTTCATGGAGAAATGTGTCGACGCTTTCTGAAAACACGCTACGAGATGTTATTTGCTTTTGGAAAAATATACGGACGGATCATGTGTAGCTAGATGGAATATATTTTATCTACGTCTAGGTTTACAGGGCCACGCAAAATCCCTGCGGGCATTAGAAAGACTTTTCAAACTCTGAATAGGTCATCGAACAAAATCGGAATCTGAATGCCCTGACTTTACGGTGTGGCATTAATTCGCTTAAACCGAACCCCTTTAACGAGGACTTTACGTAGAGCGATGTGCGGTACGAATTTCCAAACAAGAAAAAGAAAAGCAAAAAAACAGAGCTTAACGAGATGGTTTTTCGAGAGCTTACACCGAGTTAAGGCTCAAGATCCGTGGGATTTGTGAACATAATTTATATGGGATTATTATCTCAATTTTTTGGACGGTGAGAACAAAAACAAAAAAAAAAAACTACAAAAATTATGCCAATGCATTTCTTTACGTTCGAACCGACGGCTGAAAAAATTGTGCGGAAAATGAAGCGGATTTTTTTTTTTAATAAGAAGCATATTGTTGATCGGAAAGTTTTCTTATCCAGACGGTAGAGTTCAAATCATTTTAATCGATCCAATTAATAAGAAAGTTTGTTGAAGTATTAGAGTTCTAAGGTCTTTCTTCTTAGCTGTGGTCGAGGATACGGGAAGGAAAACTTTGTAATTACAATCCAGTAACTAACTGACTTTGATCATTGCAATATTCTCAGTTTATAATTATGAGGTGATTTTTATTCAAAGAAATTCGAACGAAATTCTGTGTGTTTCAGGACAATGAGAAAATTACGAAGAACAAACGAGAATGAAATATACCCTTGCACTTTATGCGGCGTTAAGAAATTCGTTTCAAAGCATCGCATAAGCAGGTGAACATTCTCCTGGATGTTTTGAGTCCTTTCATTTATACTCTGCACAGCTTACAATTCGCAATTCTGAGTTACTTGCAAGTCGAAAGATCAAAGCTAAGTCCCTCACTAATATTCATACAACTTACCGCACGGCCGCAGACCTTCCAACACTTCATAAAGCAAGAATGTTAATAAAACCGAGCAAACGCAAATCCAACGCAACCCGCGATAGGCTACATTCTTTGAACCCAAAAATCATTTTGATAAACGTAATCGAAGATAATCTGCGACTGGAAGCATAAACTAAAAGACGCATTAGAAAATTGCAGGCGATGATCAGGGAGTTGCAAAGTAATTCAATGAATGATTGCTAAATTCTGTCTGCTATGGCTTGTAAATAACGGTGTAGTTTACCCTATATATATATAGGTATGCCTAATTCCGCAATATTTATTCGGTTCAAGACTCTTCTCTCATTTGAATATCGCATTCTTCCTGGCCTCCATTCTACCAAAATTCCACACTGGCTACAGTTCCCCATTTCCCTCGGTAATTTTCCATTTATCTCAGTCTGTTTTTCGCTCTTGGTCTATTCCGTTTTCCAACCGGTATTGTTACGACCCTAAATATCAATGTTTACCTTTGCATTCCTTTCATTCTTCAGATCAATCGTATTTTCACTCTTTATTCTTTTGTTAGATTAAAGTCTAAATTTATCCGAACGAGACTTACTCTAACGAAAAACGCCGAAATCTCATTTCGAACGAAGTGTTTTACCCTTATTCTAGTCAGATTACAAATAGGTTACGATGTCAAGGAAAGGTCAAACAGCCAAGCTTAATTTTAACAAAGCCATCTATGCAGGAATATCGAGGTTAACGTCGGAGGAGATCTTTGCAGTCTCGTATATAATATATGTGGACCTCGGCGTTGCTAGATTTTTTAATAACTACTGCGCGTACTATTTTTACCCTTTATAGCACGGATTCCGATTATTTCCGGAGTTCTTCTCGCGGAAAATGAACCTTTGCCATTTTCATTAATGCCTAAAAAGAAAAAAGAAGAAATGAAACACAAAAAGAAAACTAATACCACATTTTTTCCTGAATTAAAGTAAGACAATATTATGCATGACTCTAATAATCGGCGTCAAAATTTCACCGTACAAAATACACAAACACTCAGCTTTATTAAAAATAATACTAACGACGAAAAACAGCCGGAATTCTGTTTTGCTTATAAATAAAATCAAACCTAATCTTCGTCAAGATGAAAGAAAGTTCTCATCATGGAGTTTCTGGGTTCAAAAAGTCCGTTTCGAGTAATAAGAGAAGAAAGGATTTAGCCTAGTCCCTAATCTACACGTATCTGAGCTAACGATAAGATTAAGCTGCAATGAAGGGCGGCGGTGCAAGGAAGTAATCGATGCTCTACCGCATCTGTACATGTATACGTTTGCTTAGCGATTGTCGTGGATTGATCGCGAGGAAAAAGTTGCCAAACATAACCCAAATATCCCGAGCCAAGCTTGCGCGCTAGACACAGCTTTCGTGATGCGGGGATCCGGATTCCCTGCGTCATTCTCTCCGAGGAAAATGATCAGGACGTAATTTATCGAGAATTTTTTCAACTTCGAACAGTATTTCATTGATAATCGGCCAGCGTATATATAATCGTCAACTGATTTACCTGGCGCGTTGATAGTTTATTAATTTACAAGTACAAGTTTCTAGCCAGACCGCGTCAGAGCGTCGCGACGCTTTCGGCACGTGACCAACTGCAGTACCCGCGTCGTGTCTCGTTCCGGATCCCACCGGATTCAGATCTAGGGATGGATGGTCTCCTCGTGGACGCAAGCCGTCGTTCGTCGTCTGAAAGGGGAAAGGGGAAAAGGGGTTGGTGGGTAGTTGCGTAAGAGTCTGGACGTCGGGTCGTCGCGGCGTCAGTCGGTCGAGCGCCGCAAAGCTCTACGGTACGCGAAAATATAAAATTCTTTTTCAAATTTTCAATTAAACAAGTGAACAGACAGACAGAGGTGATCATGCGCGAAAAAGCTTCGTTGTATGAATCAGAGCTTCAGAACTCACATACTCCCAACCCTTGAGTTTCATTCACGTGCGGAGCTTCGCCCTCGCGGGGGGTATAGGGTCAAGGTCAATGACAGTGGACCAAAATGGCGTCGGGGTGGCAGCCATTACTAAGGGCTTATAACAACAGATGTTTGCGAGCTTTCGCGATGATCAGCAGCATATATGAATCAGTGTTTTACCTAGCATCATAATGATTGATTGGATTATTTGTTTTTCTATAAAAATATCCCATTCATTAAACTTTTCTCGTATTATTCTGTCACATTTCTTGAAAGCTTTAAATCAATCGCGAATCATCTCGCCTATACTTAGCAATCCCTGAATAGCTAGAAAACTCCGATTGGCAAAGATTTTTAATCCGCGAACCTACGTCAAATGATATTTTAGAAATTTTACGTAACCACGTGGCTCGTTTGCCAGTTAGCGGTGGGTTTCTTGGCGAAGAGATCAGGGCGCTAGGAGGGAAGGCTTACGGGGAAGAGATATAACTCGGGTTGATGATAATAATACGAATAAAGTTCCCGATGGTATAATAAACGCTGGTTTCATTTCAACCATTGACAATAATCCGAAATAATTTACACGTCATTACAGCGGTATTAGTTCTTTAAAACGATGGAGAATAACTCACGGTTGTAACCTTACCCTAGACTCCATCCACGCCCACGTGGATATCAGATTCATGCAATTGAGTAGCTGACGCAGTTTTTTTTATTTAGTAATAAGGCAGGAGATAGTATGTCGAAATAAGATCATACCCACGTATGATCGTCTCTGTCTGTGACTCTTGAGAAAATATTACATTCAGAATCTCTCGTAATTAGCAGCTCGGTTCCATTTTTCAAGGTCGGAAAATTTTCATGCAAGAATATATTGCGAGGATTGGTATCTACCACAAGTTGAAGTTGCAGTTCGTTATTCATGGCACAATATTTTCTGATAAAAAACAAAATAAAAGTACGATTCTTGAAAAAATTTAGTATTCGGTAGGGAAGTAGCGAGCAATAATCGGTAGATAATTCGTTAGATTATAATATCAAGAAATGAATAGGATCTTGAACAGGCAGATCATATTTCGTTAATTCATTTAGACTTGAACGATGGAATCGATGGAATCGTGTTTGTGAATTGAGAATAGTTAGTGCGCGAGTAACGTCTTATCGTGAACTGAGTGATGGTCGCTTTTTCATACGTGAAGAAGCAGTTGTATATCGAAGATATCACCGTCCAGGGTGAAACTGTTTGTGAAAAGGTGTTTTCTGACCAGGTTTATACATTTCCCAAGTCAGTTACTTGTCGGAGTTTTAGATAGATATTGGAATAAGATATTGAACAGTGAGAGTGCGTATACCATCTGACAGTGTAACCCCCTGAAGAGTTAAGTGCGAAGGAAACTTATGAAGGGCCTCGCTACCGCACCGAAATCCAACACGTCAGAAATCAGACATATTTGGGATATTGACTGGAAGCAGTAAACGGTAGGATTTCTTTTCTCCACTGATTCAAACTGCAATATTCGATTGCTCGATGAATTGCTGTCTAAATTCACAATGTCACTCATTGATAAGACAGCAGGATATCAAAATAATACTTGATATCACGGTGAGTCGGATTGTTTTGAGTCCAAGGGAATCTGGTGGCTTAATTCCACTCCTTTGATTTCTTGCGGAACAGGGATCTTTGTTAATATTAGGCCGCATAGCAGCTAGGTTCACTGAAATTGTTTTCGACTAACGCGTATAATATGCTTTGATGTACTCATGCCGGAGTTGCTTATTACGATGAGAATGAGATCAACATCCGTTTTTCATTCCGTAACAAGACGTTTGTTACAAAGGACTTCCGAGACTGATCGTCAAAGCGCCAACATGGGTGATTACAGTTTCTCTATAGGGAGCCTATACGGATGATTTCAGCAACGCGCAAAGTCAGAAAATAATTTCTACCGTGGGATCAAGCCTCTGAATTCAAAAAAGCTACTCGAATCTATTCAAATCAGTTCAAGAAAGCCAGCAAAGTTTTGAATTGAAAAATTCAATATCTCTGATGCAGGGAGCATTTTGATATTTCAAATACGTATATTGAGCTTTTCCGTGAAAAGCTCCACACCTCACAAATTCTATCTTTTTCATTTTTAAATCCTCTATACCTCCTTTACAGATATTATCTTAAGAGATTCATATAGGCTCCCGCGACATCATCGAATGAAGAGAGGATGAAGTGAAGTGGAGGAAGTCGAGAGCCATTTCCGCGATTATCTGAGCGAAGTGAATCATTGACTTGTTATTTTATCATTCATGCTCTCGTAGGTACGTTCTGAAGTATAGGGTTTAGGCGCAATTACTGGTAGTAGGAGAAAAGTTTGGTCTGAAAACACGAGCTGCAAGTGATAGAATAGATAGCTTTCATACTATTTGCTAACAAAAGCTCAGAAGACAGGTCATAGTTCCAAGGATAAATCGATGTACTCAAATTGCAGATTCTATCACTGAAATTTTAACTATACGCTAATGCGTTAAAATCTGGGGGATTGGATTCAATTCATGAACTAATCGTGTGTGAAATAGATTTGTGAGATTTGAATATCGAAGATGGGGTGAAATTTTATTAATTTTTTGACATCTTTTGTTCATAAGCTACTTTGCCGACAAAAATATCAGCAAATATACGACTCGGGATAAATGATGTTGAATTCACTGATCATTTAAATTGCGAATGCGGCGATTCGACGGAAATTTTTTACAGGAAATCGGCTAGCCCTCCCGACTATTTGCCAATGAGATTTTCCGACCCCCACACAACTTCCGGTTTCATAATGGCTGACGTCCAAAACTGAGAAATATTCATGACTTACTTTTTTTTTTTTTTAATATTTGAATGAACTCTGGAATGAAACTACAGGTTTCAGATTTTTCTCAGCATGTGTTAGCTCCGTGATTCAAAACAGCTTTTTTGTATCTTCCTTTTTTCTGTACGATTTCAAACGAACCTCTGAGCCAATTTAAAACACAAAAGCTCGAGTAGGTATTCGTTCACGATATGCTAATAAGCTTTTCAATATTTGCACACTTTTGATTCATCATCGCGCGGTCGTGCCTTATGCAAAACAGCGAAGCTTTTTGGCTAGACAGCCTGTTACGTCTGCATTAGCACTGGCACTTCCACGTTTTGGGTACACAATGATGTTGCAGATATAATGTAGTTTACTTTTACTAAGTTGAGTGGGATTCCCCGAGCGTGGGCACATAAACGGTATGATTTGGCGATCGTTGAAGATGGAAGAGAGTATGCCAGTCATTTAAAAATTCATTTTGAAAGGCATAATTCATAATACTCGATAAAATCATTGATAATCGTCGCTAAGTCTTGAATCTGTTCCCCGCAGCTTGTCTCAACTGAAAAACGTCTCGTCTGTATCAGAAAATCTACACATGTTTTCCGGTAATAAAGAATTTCTGTTCATATCGTTAGAAACATCTTTGATATACAGAGAAATTCTTTTTGCGCGCACTATTTGATAAGGCTAGATTCCTTGTGAAATTCTAAGACTAATTTTCCTTTACCAAAAAGTTGCGGGACAAATGGTTTTCGGGCTACAGAACGTCTTAGTTGACCAATCACAGGAGCCTACAGCTGATCAAGTTAGGGACGGGTCAAAAATATAAGACTAGCAGTGCCTACTACGTAGCGGTGGACCTGGACGACGAAAACTACGGTGCGGACGACCTGGACGACGTAGCGTTGGTCCTGGTCACAGATAACGAAAGCGTACGTTGTACGAAGGCAACTCCTGGCCACATTAAATTTTATATCTTCAGACTACGTCGAGGAATTTTCATAGCGTGAAAATGTTCGCGGTTAAGGCTTTCTTCTGCAGTGTCGGCTGATGTCGTGATCTGATGCTGTCGACCAAGTCGACGCTGTCGAACTTCAAATATCGATAGTTCATGCGCGTCGAAAATGGGCACTACCTTGCAGTTACTCTCTAGATTAAATTTCTCTCAAGTTTCTTCCGATTCCTCGGAGTCTGCTTTTCACACTTTTGTGTCAACCAGATGCAGATATTCTATCCAATATGAGAAAGTAAGACGCACTGGTGCATCTACAAACGTAGATGAAATGCGAAGATTTCATCGGGAAAATGAAGACCTTGCTGTGCTTATACGAAATTTACGATTAAATTTCAAAGCTCGTTCATTGCGATATAATACTCTTGAGACGGTATCCAACTACGCTTTGATTCAAACCAGATAGCTTTTCAGCAATTTTTCAAATCACCGAGGAATTTACTATACAAATCGTGTCGATTCAAAGATATGTGAGAGAAACGTCTTGATGTCATATCATTGCGAATCCTACGGGCACCGATTAGCACTAAACTGGTAATGAGTTGATGAATTCTCTTCTTCGGCATACCACATAGTATCCTGCTGTCAGAACTCACGCATTACGTAATCCTAGCGATGTTGGACTCGGAAAGCACGCAACGGGATTTAGCAAAGTAACAAAGATAGGCCTCTGTTCTGGGGTAGATCGAGGTAGAGATCCTAGCGGGATCTAAAGGACTATACAAAAGGATCAGTCAGTTACTTACTTCGGTAATCTCGGCTTAGCAGCATCCGGCACGCTCTCACATCCGATATCTTTCACACCGAAGACTCTTGGCGAGATGTGTAGCCGAATTTGAAGAGAATTGATTAACAGATTATGCCGTAGGCTAATGAGGGCAAGAAAAACAAAAATTCTTTTTCAATGTAAATTACCATTCGTTCGTCGATTCATCTTTAGTATTTTCGATAAAAATTCCACGTACGATTTCCAACCTCAAAACTATATTCCGCTCTTTTTCCTGCGTCGGCCACTTCAAAGGACACTCGCGAATCACGTACTTACATTCCTTTTGACACTAATGACTGATGAGTAGCGTTCTTCGAGGATCGAGCGACTTCAAACGCTGATAGAAACTCACTCCTCGTGGATAAGAAAAAAGAAAAAAGAAAAAAGAAAAAAAAAAAAAAAACTAAAGAACTGGTAGCAAATGTGATTTCCTGATAAACGTGGCAGATGACGACGACGTCGGAAGCGGACCGGTTAATACCATTGAGGGATTATTGAGTGGCTTACTATCGTTGACAGATTACCAGTAGCAAAAAGCTACTTTTAAACCTGTGATCCCATTATCTGAGGGATAGATAGTAGACGGGTCGTACTCACGAGTGTCGAGAAATCACTTACCATATCAGTCTAAAGTATTTCTTATGAAAAAATGAATCCGATAAATATCAAACAAGAAAAGTATTTGATCAGCCCTAGAATATGAGACATACTTCAAAGCTGTGATTATCTTTGAACACTAGAGCTATTCGCTATTCAAGAAATATAGGTCAGTGACACGATGGGGTGAGATATTGCGATAAGAAAAAATCCATAAAAAACAATTTCGTCGCTCTCCGGGCGCAGACTTAAGGTCTCTATCTCGTATACATGGAGTAGTCGAGATATGAAGCTGTCATTTCTTAACGTAAATGGTGGTTTCATATGCTGTAAGAGAAGACGTAATTAGGTTACCACCTTCTCTCATGCCTCCGTCAACTTCTACCCTGTGCTAGTTGCTTAGCCGGAAACTCTCCGTACTATGATTAAATTCCAGAACAACTGAGAAACTGTGCAGCACACCTTGGCACTGTGGACAGATGTTACTCGGCTCGTATAGAAGCAGAGGATTACGTAAACGTCTTGAGGGGTTGAAGATTAGCCGACGACGACTAGATAATATCGGATTGAAAATGGTAGTTTGAAAATTTTATTCGCGTTATTAATTAACGCTAATTAGCCTCGGGCTCTTCAATAGAGAGTATTTTCTCGTTGATTACCTCCTGATTAGAGGATAGCGTTTCTTTAATTTGTAATTTTGCATAAATGCCCTTGAATCGCAATCGAAAAATTTTTACCTGAAAGATTACGTCGGCTCATATCCCTGCAAGCCTCCTGGACTTTTCCTGATGTTGATACTGTTACGGAGACGAACGTATCACTTGCAAAGTCGACGTTGTAAATCATGTAACAATGAACAAGCCCAAGTGTTGTAAAGCTCGCTTTCAAATAAGTCGTAATTTACGCTGAGATCTTTGACTTTTCTACGCCGGATTTAGCGTAAATGAACAAAAGGTCTTGTTGTATAAAAACTCATTAGGAACGAGCAATGCCCAGGGGTGTTCTCGGCCCTTTTTCGTAACGTATTTCCTTCGCGACTTTCCCCCGTTCCGTCATTCCGGGAAAGATCTACGATCTTGAAAAAAAATTTCAGTCACGTTTCACGACTTCTATTGAAGCTATAAAGCTGATTAGCTCAACTGAATTATGATTTAGATTCTTTATTTTTACAGTCTATACGCCCTAATTTTCTTCGAATACCTACTCCCAGATAATTTCTTAATATTTCCGTGCTATTTCACGATATTATAACCGAAACCCAACTTAACATTCCTATCTAACCTTTACCTTACAGTCTCTGCCTTGCCAACGTTCAACCAACGGCACCGTTCGAAATATGTCGACCCAGAAACTGAACTGAAAATAAGCTTTTTTCAAATTAACAATTCTCGCCGTAGTCTATACTGCCACATTCATTATAAATAATGTCTGCTACTGAACTAATTATTGTAAGAAAGTTAGGTTGTCGTCAGTTCTCATTTCGTTCTTTATTACGAGATTTCAGAGTCTGCAGCACTTCACGGAATGACTTTTTTCTAGTCATTTTCTCTCGACTGGCTTTTACACTCTTTCGATTCTTTCGCTACACCTATTGACAAGAAATTCATCACAACCCTGAACAATTATTTCCGCCTTGCGTGATATCAACACATGATGTTATTCTTCATAAAACACGTCTGCATTTCTCTTTTTTTCTTTCTATTTTTATTCCTAATCTCGTCAATCCGTTCTATAATGTGTCACATGCACTCGATCATATCTGCAAGTTCGCAGTGGACCTCGAAGAAGTCTAATACATTTGTACACGATTCGTTGGCCCGCGATATTTCGGCGAACAAATGACTGCGAGATCCACGAAAGGGATCACATCGTTACTACGAATCTCATGGAGCTATGATAGAGATTATCTTACAGCGGTCGACGATAGGATATCTTACACCAGTCGACGATAGGTAATCAAGAGTAATTGGCCATTTGTTATCGAAAGCTAGCCGCATAACATTAACGGTACGTTAATTAAGGTTTACGTATGTACGCATGGCCATAGCATAAACGGTTATTGAGGCGGAGAGTTATTGAATTCAGAACTATTCATTGACACAGACAAGGAATGGGCTTGCACGACAATCTGTGTCTCTATTCTTGTAGACTCTGTGATCCAAGTTTAGGAGCACGCAGAGTATATGTGCCAGTAATGGATGAAAATCATTGAAGCTGCCTGTGGCTTAAGCCATCATCTTTTTTTTTCTTGTTTTTTTTTTTCGTATCTTAAAGTGAGATTGGTTCTTCGATACTCTGTCTATTACATGTGTGGAAGATATTGCAACGATTCGCTTGTCACGCGTATGATTTTTGATCAATACACGCAGGTATCGCGATAACCCGATAACAATGTGGAATGGACAGGATTTCATCCTGTATAAAACAGGAGGCAATCGATTCTGCCGAGAGCTTATAGCGTCAGCTGGACGGCAAGGAATGCCCGTGTGACTTGTGCGGAATTTTACTCGGGGTTTTCACCATCGCATCGTTTGTATAGTCTGCCATTTCACGCTCTCAAAATGACACATAAAACATTGTATATGACTGCAGGTGATGCCAATCCTTTTGCACGTTTTAATCTCGGAGCGTTTGTTTCATGCTGCATTTGTCTGAAACAAGCTATAAACATGTTATGTTTGTGAAAGAAGTATAGGACTACACTTGGGGGTTATTGCTGAATTGGAGAAATTAATTGAGGTTGTCCCTTGCTGCGAAGCAAACGATGATAGTTCTTTTTAATATAACAGAGTTCTGTTTGAGACAGCTTCTTGATTGAAGATTGTAGCGGAGCTTTGTAACCCCGTTGCTTGCGAGTTGCGCTACCTTCTAATTTGATCTTGATACGATGTTTCGACTCCGCGTGAAAGCGTTAATTTACTGTTTTGTTACTTGCGCTCCTCGTTATACCTTCCTTTTCTGTTTTACGTATAATTCCTTCATTCAGAACTGACTAGGGTCTTCGTGTCATTAAATTCTCGCTTCAAAGAAACACAGTTGATTGATATCACCGTGCCAATGTGAGTCGTCCCGGGGCTGGACTAAAGTTCCGCGTTTCAAAAGGCCCGAACGGTCAAAATTCTGGATTTGAATAATACCGGCACAGTATTTAGAAATGGTGTTTCCCTTAAAGTCTACGGAGCCGGTTTGAAAAACTTTAAAAACAAAGAGCACCAAAGGTTCAAAATTCCGAGTGCTAAAAATCCAAAGAGCCAAACCTCTAAAACTTGAATTTCACGCATGTATTCATTTCGTATTTAAAAACTATCGCTGTATTGATCGTATTAAAGTCAATAAATGGTTAAATTAATCGCCTTGAGATGTATTTTTTGCAAAAAAGAGTTTCGAAATCCTATAATGGAGTAGAATAAAATGGGTTGCTGTGAAGTGGGTCTTGATTAAAATAAACTATTTTTCGTCTTCACATCCTGAGAAAACGACTGAAATTTTCGGATTCTTGGGTTTTCGGGGGTCTGGACTTGCGGAATTGCGAGCTGTCTGCATTCCAACTTTTCGAAATTTTGATGACTTTAACACTTCTGAACATTTTCTATCGTCTGAAACGGATTTGGAATTTTTACCATTCGGAAATTTTTAACTTTTACAGGACCTGACATTTTTTTTTCGACATTTTAGTTTGAAGTCCTAGAACTTTGTTGTCTGTCATTGGGTCGAATGGCGAGAAATATGATACCACTTTCACGCCAATGTATCGGCTACCGGTTCTGTGAAGGTTAAATCCTAAAAACCTAGAAAATATTTCGCATCTGAATTAATGAATGGCTTAGTTGTATATTCTTCTTTGCGAATCTATGACCACATTACATATTCAATCACCTAGCCCTGCGATTTCTAATTTACACAAATTGAAGCTGAGCCATTACTCAAGATAATTTATAATTCTTTTGCAGGATACTTTGTACTATAACTATCTGTTTCTTCTTTTGTTTCAGCGTTGTTAATTGAGAATGCGCAATGACACAGAGAATTTACCAGTGGTCTTCGAGCCCTCGCGAGGGACAGCAGCAGGGCTTACAAATGGAACCCCCCAAATTAAACTCACTCCACCCGGGAAAAATCCCCTCGAGGTGTAAGTATACAAATCAGAAAGTCTAGACCTTAGCTTAAGATTGATTAAGTTGAAGAAATTTCTACGAGCTTTACTCAACGAATCACATAAATCGCTGCAGTCTTATCAGTACTGCATATTTTCACTCGAATATCTAACACAGATTTAAAAAAGAGACGCGAGAGTGAGCATCCTGCAATTTTCGACTGTTTAACGAATAAGTGATTAACGAAAAAAATTTAAGCTAACAGTACAAGTTGGAATAGATTTGAATGAAATAATTGTACCCCAGGTTGAGGCACGAAATATTTTGTGCCCGTTGCAAAAGGACGAAATATTGAAAATTACAGACATGGGCTCGGCTTGTGGATACAATTTTTATTCAAACTATTTATTTTGTACAGAGAATATTTAATCAATTGTACAGAGAAGAAAGGTTCGTTGGTTTTCACGGAAAGGCGAACCTCCGTGAAATAGTAATATCTCAAAGGCATCGAATAGTCATTTTACAATCGAAGAAATAAACCAAAGAACCATTTATCAAGGGTTAATCCATCTGGCCGTCAATTTGATTTATTTGCCGAGACCGAGATTTCTAGCTACGTTGCAGTGTGATCGCAGAGACATAGGTCAACTTCTTTCGCCCCAGGCGTCATTAGGATTTCTACAAACCCCTTTTTTTTTTACTTATCTCATTTTTCTCTTGAGATTTCGTTTTCTTTAGTCCATACTTAACGACTAGACTTTAATTTCGCTAATGTTAAGAAAGATATCCGAATGAATAAAAAGTTGAATGATACCTAGCTGGTTCATAGCTTGAAAATGCATGGGGTATAGAAAAAATGGATCTGGCTTGGAAAGGAAACAGAAGAAATGAACACTTTGGATGTGAACCTTTTAGAAAATTGTGTTCAGAGACGGAGAGACCTAGAACCCTTCGATCACCTAAACTTTCATGATTGCTTATCGTTTGCGTTGTAGAATCAGTTTAGGCGTAGGTCAGACTGTTACGATGATTCATTAATGGTTTTATTTAACGATTATTTATGATTATGTTACGAGAATTTTCATTCGCTGTAATCATGTTTAATTTGCATGTGTTTTTGATATGCGTGAGTGAGTACGGAACGTTGTATTTCATTACAGACACGCAGATCGACAAGGAAAAGGATAGTCAGGAGACTGAGTACATGCTGCAAGAAAATGGCGAACCAATGTACGACATATTGTTAAAAAAAGATAAAAATTGCATGATAGTAACGACACGTTGCACATAAATGGATGGGTTACCGATCTAGGGAGGGAATACAACTTCCAAAATCATCGAAAGATAATAACTATAGCAATCCAGGAAATAATTGACATTGCAAACAAAAAAAAAACAAAACAAAAAAAAAACAAAAGCTTAAAAAGTGATAACAAAAGTGGTTTGATTCGTTCACTTAAAAAACATTCAAACAAACCTCAATTCCAGGGTGCATGGGTCTAACTCTAGCACGCAGCTTATGGACTGTACACAGAGCTACCTCTCTCAGAATTTCACACTTTTCTGACAATCGGTTTATCTTCAGGCGCCATTCCCTTGCCAGCAGGCGATTCTAAATCGAGGCTACCATGCCGGATAGAATCTGCTTGTTTTATAAAACTCGATTCTACTTTTGCACGTCTATTATATATACAAATATACGTATATATGCCAATATAAATGATTTATCTCTTGATCGTGGTTAACTCGAAAGATAATAATAATCGGTAAAGGTATAGCGTGGCTGCACTTGAACAACATTTCTCTTTATCCCAATCGTGCAGGGTAGATTAACGCTTTCTACTCACACCCGGTAAGGGTGTAAAGAAAGGGTGATAAAACTGTGACAACAAATAATAATCAGCAAAAATCGATAACTACTATTTGCAGTTCTCGGAGAGGTAGCTTAAAGGGGTTAAATAAAAATAGTTTATATATCGCACTGTTATTTGTGTTTGTTTTAGTAAAAGACGATATTTTCTGTCCACAGTGAATTTGTCCCTCCACAAAAGAAGGAGGAGGAAAAGCCTGCTCCTCAGCCATCCCTGCCGCCAGTGCCTTACTACAAACTCGTAAGTAGATTTACTTGTAATTATGTAACTATCAACTCCTAAGCCTCTTAATTAAATAGAAATTGGTACATATATATGTATATATATACATTGCACCCAAGTTCACTATCCAATCTTATAATACGTATACTCATTTTTACCACGAGTCATTTTTCGATTGATTTTTTCAACCCCGCGATATCTGTCTATGATGGGGTGAAAAATTCAGTGAGGTGTAATAACTGGTTAACCATTGAAGCGACGCTTGCTATAGATTTCCGTGACTATTGTTAACGAGCTTTTATTCATCTGGTTACAGTTCCGGTTTGCAACATTCAGTGAGCTGATGCTGGTGTTCGGTGGGCTGTTCATGGGCACCCTGACGGGACTCTGCATTCCTATTTCTACCATACAATACGGCGAGTTCACGACCTTACTCGTGGATCGTAATATGAAGAATCAAACCAGCACACCGACCCTAATCCTGGAATGGTTTGGCGGTGGCGAAGTCTTGTGAGTTTCCTTTTATATTTCTCATCAAATTATCACTACATCGTTGCCTTATACTCTCGCGAAATAAAAAATATTCTATAAGGTAGCTTCGGGGTAGACAGATAGTCACCAATTAAACGTACTGATAACCGCAGAGTAGTGCTTTTAATGATTTGCCAATGCACTGATGTATTGTCAGTGATATCCTGTGTCAATATTCTCACAGAGAGAAATATCAGTACAACAGCTGTCTCTCCCGGATGTATGTCTATATATGCCAGCCGTTGTTCACCCCGTCTAATTTACTCGTTTGTCAAAATTTCACTCGATATAAAACCCATTCAATTAATCCGATCGCAATTCCGGCGCAAACCCGGGCCTTGGTATATATGTCAATCTGCGCTTAATTCGCATGAATCATTTTTGTCTTTCATTCTTTATCGACAAATCCATGAGACTTACAAAGAAAAATATTTTTGGAAAAGTTTGATTAGGTTCGATGTTCGAACTTCTTGCGGTCTGGTGTATGAAAATCGTATTTAGATAGTTGTTGCATTCAATGAAGAGGAGAAACCAATCTACATTTATGAACGAACCTTAAATTTTTCGAACTGGCCTCTCACTTCCCCGCGAGTTTTTAGCATAGTCGATAATTCTTACTATCAGTGAGTAAATATTGACGAGATAAATATCGTTGGTGCTTGCCATGCGTGATGGTAAATTCCATTTAATTATATCGATGGATGCATTCGAATGTGTACACTGTAGTACATGTCATACGTTTTATTTGATCGAACTTTTATTCAATATTTGAATACGCGCTCGGTATACCAGTACCTATCACCAGATAAAGGGGATATTCGTATATATCCTTCTGGACCATTCAACTGGTAAATTTAGTCAGGAATGTTGACGACATGATTAATTGTATCTTGCGACCTCCTGACCAATTCATGTTATCAATCACGAACAAATGTCACCTGTTGTTATCGTTAGAAATTTACTCGGTCGACCGGAGGTCAGTATCGGAAACTTTGATGGACTCTGCGTACGAATTTCTTCGTCAAAGATGGGATTTATGGCTCTCAAGAATGTGTCGAAGACATGTCCACTTCGCTCATGAAGCCATCAGAAACCTGTCTTATTCTACGTGTCGTAGAAAAGAGTAATGGAAAATCTGCAATTGTACGATCCTGAATTTTTTAGATATCCTAACGCTACGGAAGAAGAACGTATGGACGCTTTGTACAATGATTCTAAGGCCTTCGGTGTCTCCTGCGCTGCACTGTCTACTTTACAGTTCTTCTTTGCCATCTTTACCGTTGACCTTCTAAACGTCGCGGCCTTCAGGCAGATTGCCAGGGTACGCAGGATGTTCTTGCAGGCGGTGCTAAGGCAAGACATGATGTGGTACGACACCAACACTTCGACAAACTTTGCGAGCAGAATTACGGAGTAAGTGAACCTCCTGCCCTGTCTTGTTACTCTCGTTTATCTCATGCATATTGACTTGTTCGCATATTGTGTTGAGATTTTAACACGAATGATCTTCGTTCTCGGGTACAAAAGACAAAGGCAAAAACGAGATAAAGCGAATTTCTTATCCTTCAATGATTGTAGCTCAAAAAGTAGGAAGTGTGACTTTTTCCATTTTGCCTTCCAGCCACAGACATTTTACTAACCTTATACTTTCGAAGTCTCAATAAAGTCTGGCGTACTATTGACGCATTGAACGATAAACATCAAATCCTTAACTTGGGTCAACCAATCCTAAAGTAAGCACCAACTCAAAAGCAAAGTCTACGAATTAGACGCCGTGGAGTTGGTCCGTAGTCAACAGGTGGTTAGCACGTAGATACTGCCCAGCTATGTCTATCCGCGGCTTGTCACCTTCGACTCTCGTGGTGTACCTCTCTGCAGAGTTTGTCTACTAACCGCTCGTTCACTTGATGAAAAAAGTTTCATTCTTTCATTCCGCGACATGGTCGAAAAAGTGGACGCCTATTATCATAGCTGAAACAAGCTCCAAGAAGAAACATTTCAACACATTCAAGCTGAAGCACAACCTCGGTCGATAATTTACTCCAAGCAAAACTTGTTCTTGTCATGTTAAAGTGCAGTCTTACATTATTCGATAATCTAGCGTTTGTCTATCTGCGCAGAGATCTTGACAAGATGAAAGAGGGAATTGGCGAGAAATTGGGTATCTTCACATATCTCATGGTCTCCTTCATCTCTTCGATCATAATCTCTTTCGTCTACGGTTGGAAGCTGACGCTGGTAGTTCTCAGTTGTGCACCGATCATTGTGATAGCTACAGCGGTTGTGGCCAAAGTCCAGAGTTCGTTGACAGCTCAAGAGCTAGCTGCTTATGGACAGGCGGGTAACGTTGCAGAAGAAGTACTCGGGGCGATAAGAACTGTCGTGGCTTTTGGCGGTGAAAAAAAGGAAGTAAATCGTTACGCTGAAAAACTCGTGCCAGCTGACAGGACAGGGACACGTCGTGGAATGTGGTCCGGGGTCGGTGGAGGCGTTATGTGGTTCATAATCTACCTCAGCTACGCGCTGGCTTTCTGGTATGGCGTTCAATTGATACTCGAGGATCGTCCCAAAGAAATTAAGGAGTACACGCCAGCCGTGCTCGTCATTGTATTCTTCGGAGTATTGGCCGGAGCCCAGAATATGGGACTGACTTCGCCTCATCTCGAAGCTTTTGCCGTAGCCCGAGGATCTGCTGCTGCAATCTTTACAGTCCTTGACCGGGTTCCAACTATAGACAGCTTAAGTACGGACGGTCAGAAGCTGAAGGCTGTTAATGGTGACATAGAATTCAAGGATGTTCACTTCAAGTACCCAGCGAGAAAAGACGTCAAAGTACTGCAGGGTTTGAACTTGAAAATCAATCATGGTGAAACGGTGGCATTGGTCGGGGGATCTGGATGTGGAAAGTCTACTTGTCTTCAACTGATTCAAAGACTTTACGACCCTCTTCAGGGCGAGGTGAGTGTTTGGTCTGGATAATAGTGTGATTTTGTCGAGAAGTACTTTTCTTCGAGCGCCAAGGAAAAGTAATATACATAATAATGATTCTTAAAATTTGGTAGTTGTACATGAGAAATGTTCCGGTTTACGAAAGGTCAGGAAAATTTCTTATCTTCTTTGTTTCTTTTTCTTTATTTTTTCTTTTTTTTTCTTTTTTTTACGTTTCTAAACTGAGAAAAGTGGATGAGCAAAAGTTTCCTCTTGGAGAAACAGTGGACCCAGTGAACGTCCTTGATGGCTTTCATCAACGTTTCTCGACTTTAAGTAAGAGTCCTTAATTCATTTCGCGGCTAACGGAATAAAAAAAGTTTTCACCCCGGGCAATATAAAAGTTTTAATGAAAGTCGAAAGTTTTCGGTTGAATTTTCGTGTAAAATTTTCACACCACGCTGCTGCCCACGCTAGTGGTCGCTCGGTCGGTCGAGACCTTCTTAACTTATACGCTGATGGTATTTTTTTTAATAGCAAGTTAATAATAGTTTACAGCATATATAGTGCTATAAATACACTACAGTGACACTCTTATTCTTAGTAGTGGTACATTATTCGCATCTGTGATGAACCCGGACTTCAACCAACATCGCACACATGTTCACTAAACGACTTTTTCATAGCCTAAGAAATTGCTTTATCACTTTCCATGGAAAAGGTGACGTGTTGAGCTTGTTTGTCCTCTTTCCTACTGACGCGGCGCACAGCCTCTGTCGATAAATGCTTCCTTTATGGGGGTGGTTTAATACACAATCTACTTTACTCACGCTCGACAGAAGCTTAAGCCCGGTGTTTTTGACGGACTAAAATTAATAATTCTATTCATTACCATTTCTCAAATTAATGACGCACACTTGAAACTAATTCTCCCACAAACCGTCAGATTTTTTTTTCTACCAACGTCCTTTCCATCGGGTCAATCAGTTATCATTTGAATTCTGATTCAGAAGTCAAATCGAAACGAGCAGGCAATAGTTTAGACTAGTTTTAACGATTAGTTTCCTTTTTGTTATCCGCATAGGTACACCTCGATGGAGTAGACATATCGAAGCTGAACGTACAGTGGCTTCGTTCACATATTGGTGTCGTGGGTCAAGAACCGGTGCTCTTTGACACCACTATCCGCGAGAATATCCGGTATGGAAACGAGAACGTGAGTGAAGAGGAAATGATCAAAGCAGCGAAGGAAGCTAACGCTCACGACTTTATTAGCAAACTTCCAGAGGTGAGTGAAGACTCTTCGAAGTGCCGCTATCATTTCCTCATAAATGCAGTGCAACTTTGACTATATATCATTGTTAACGTAAACCATGGCGTGAAACCTCCTTTGATAAAATTATGTCAACGACATAGAGTAATCCTCGAACCCCCTCGAGCAAATACTATCTCAACCGCTACAGTCGTTTTTCTGTGCCTAAAAGATCGACTACCATCCGAACCTCGAGTGTCTGTGGTTGACAGCATACAAAGCACTGAAGTATCAGCATCGATCGTGAAATGATAGGTTTATCTTCCCACTGGGGTAAATCATAAGCAGAGAAAATCCGCGCTAGTCCCAGGTGAAGCAGGGCTTGAATTTAAGACACGGGGCTTACTGGCATGGGCAAACCCCATAAATGGCAAAACGTCGGTAAACCATTACTACCCATACAGTAGCAGTCAGCAAATAACATTCGCCAGGATTATTTGGATAGATCAGTTGATCATTTGAATCGCCAAAGCCTAGAGCACCGCCGCGTTCTATTTACGATCGCTTAAATTATGGTTAGGATGGTTAATCCGTTGCACAACGTGTTCCGCGCGCGAATCATGAATTGTGTTCACATTGCTAAGCGTATTTCCTCACCGCAAATTTCACCACTGTAATAAGTTAATCGTTGTTTGCTCACAAGCTTAGAAGTACATTGAATTCTCTGCAAAGTAAAAAATGGGATGCAGTTTATTTTTCCACGGTAAAAAAATTTAAAAAAAAAAAAAACAATTGCACAATTTCACTCCGATCTTTGTTTTCTTTGGAATGAAATGTCCATCTATTATTTCGGTTCGTGTGATAAGGTCAGTTCGTGCGTCTGCGAATTGCGTTGTTTCAAATCAGATTTAGGAACGATCAACGGCAACATTTTTAGTATCCACGTATCTACGTGCCAAAACGGTCTACGCCTGGTCACCGTGCCAACTCTAATATTTCGAAATATATTTCAAGCGTAATTCATGCGAATTGAAAGACGTGCAAAAACCTTTTTTTAATTCATTTTTTGCGATCGATTAGTTCGAATAAGGTTTGGAATGAAGATCTCTTTTTTTGGTGAAGAGATTGGCGATTATTTTAGGCAGTTCTGGGTGCGGATTCGGCATGCATATATCTTGAAAGTTGAATTACAACCTGTATATTCTCTTATCAAATAAACTACTTAGTTATTTATAGGATTTCTTTACGAAACGATCATTGGACAACCGTCTGAGTATGCCAAGGATTTATTTCGCTTGAATATTATACCTGGCGGCGTCATTTGTCGACTGGCACATGACGTAAATTGTAATTAACACGGTTTTTCATGGCGTTTAAGCTGCTACTTCAATGAAGAATTTTTTAGAACTAGAAGTTCGTGATTTCGCAATGAAAAAATTGAAAATAGACACAACTGATTTCTGGTTTTGGATTTACACCCTTCATGCAGTAGTAAGTAAGTTAGCGAAGATCAATGAATGAACACCCAAAAGTATGTACAAGCCAGCCTCTGCTGGCTTGCCAACTTTGGTGTATAATTCAGGTCATCATGGCCTTTTGCTACGGCCAGTATAAATCTATCCACGAACAACTGCGCGGCTATAACCGCGAATGGACAATGTCGCGTTGATTAAATGACCTGTATTCGAAACGGCAAATCGCTTGAAAGTCGCACAGATAATCGACGCATTGATAACACAGTCATACGTAACTATGATGCGATTATAGATGCACATGATTCAAACACGATAATTCTCGTAAAGTTCAAAACACATTCATTCCATTTCCCGTTGAAGCACCGACTGTATGACCATAAATTATAGATCCGCTTCCGGCACCGATGATCACAATTTTTAGCAGTACCTATTTTTTTTTTCCGGCTCTAGGGCTACGACAGTCCAGTCGGTGAAAGAGGCTCGCAACTGTCTGGTGGTCAAAAACAGAGAATCGCTATTGCTCGTGCTCTGGTACGTCGCCCTGCTATTTTACTTCTCGATGAGGCTACGTCAGCCCTGGATTTGCACAGTGAAGCCACGGTCCAAAGAGCTCTGGATGCTGCGTCGAAGGGTAGAACAACGGTCATCGTGACCCACAGGCTCTCGACGATCACAAATGCTGACAGAATCGTTTTTATAAAAGATGGCAAAGTTGTCGAGATGGGGACTCACGAAGAGCTGATTAAGCTCGGGAATCATTATCACGCTCTGGTATCAGCCGACTCGAACGCAGCAGCTAAAGGTAAATTATTCATTCCAGAGACTCGTTATAGCTATCAGAAAAGGAGAATTACCGGACGGTGCTTCAGCATAACGATCTTCTTGAAACTAAATTGCAGCTAAAGCCACCGCTGCCGCGTCAAAAACTGTTACCACAAATAAACCCAAGCCGAAACCACCTTTAAAGAAACAATTCTCCACTCTGTCGATGCACTCTCATCGTCTTTCGTTAGCTGCTGGTTCTGAAGACTCAGAAGAGGAACTTGACGAGCATGAGAAGCCTTACGAAGCTCCAATGATGAGGATCTTTGGTCTGAACAAACCTGAGTGGCCATTCAACTTAGTCGGTAACTATATGGATCCTGATTTATATCCTGGAAGCTGTTCCTGCCACTTCCTATCCCGATGGCAAACTAGTGAAATTTGTTTCATTTTCCAGGATGCTTAGCCGCCGCAACGGTGGGAGCATCTTTCCCAGCATTCGCAGTTCTATTCGGTGACGTCTACTACGTCTTGGGTATAGAAGATCCGGAACAAGTCCGCGACGAGACTATACGCTTTTCGATACTGTTCATAATCGTCGGAGTTGTCACCGGGATCGGTACTTTCCTACAAATGTACATGTTTGGTCTAGCCGGAGTTCGAATGACAACAAGATTGCGTAAGGTAACTTTCGAGGCGATGTTGAAACAAGAAATGGGATGGTATGACGAAGACTCGAACAGCGTTGGCGCCCTTTGTGCAAGACTGTCATCAGACGCGGGTGCAGTTCAAGGTGCAACGGGGACTAGAATCGGTGCCATTCTACAAGCCATGTCAACTCTTCTCCTCGGAATCGGTGTCTCGATGTATTACACATGGAAAATGACTCTAGTCTCTGTAGTGTCGATCCCTCTGGTATTGGGTGCAGTTTTCTTTGAGGCCAGGATCATGAGTGGGCAAGGATTGCAGGAGAAAAAGAAAATGGAAGGAGCGACGAGGATAGCGATCGAAGCCATCGGTAATATTCGAACTGTTGCGAGTTTGGGGAAGGAAAAGGCCTTCTTGGATCGTTATTGTGTGGAATTAGCACACGTTGCTAAAGCCACTAGGATTCGCAACAGGTTACGAGGCCTGGTGTTCTCATGCGGTCAAACTACACCCTACTTTGGCTACGCTCTCAGTTTGTATTATGGTGGCTATCTCGTGGCCAGGGATAATCTTAATTATCAGAACGTAATCAAGGTATCTGAAGCATTGATCTTCGGCTCTTGGATGTTGGGTCAAGCACTTGCTTTTGCCCCCAATTTTAATACTGCCAAAATTTCTGCCGGCCGGATATTCAGATTATTAGATCGCGTGCCCGAAATTACGACGCCTCCTGAACTTGAAGGGAAAGATGCTGATTGGGTAAGTTTGAAAGTCAATTATCCTCGTTTTCCACTATCTTCTTGCTCAACCCTTTGTAAAGCCATTTTCCTTTATTATGTACGTTAGTCGATCGTGGAAGTTGAAGGTTTTTGCCAACGTTCAGATCACAAAGATTCATTGAATAAAGCGAAAGATATTTCGTCTTCGGTTTATGCGGATGATAGGAACTCGATATTCCTTCAGAAACCTCCATTGAAATTCACAGGGTAAATGAACGCGCTATTAATTACTACACCTGGTTCATCTTATGATTCCAGAAGGCAGATGGTCTCATCCAGTTCTCAAAAGTTGAATTCCACTATCCCACACGTACGGAATCGCAGATTCTCAGGGGCCTCAATTTGATCGTTAAGCCGGGTCAGATGGTGGCGCTTGTTGGTCAAAGTGGTTGCGGAAAATCTACCTGCATACAACTTCTCCAACGTTTGTACGATCCCCTATCAGGAACCGTGACAATGGATCGTCGTGACATATCATCGGTGTCTTTATCAGCGTTGCGATCTCAGCTCGGAGTCGTTGGTCAAGAACCAGTCCTTTTCGACAGAACTATTGCTGAAAATATTGCATATGGAGACAACAGTCGTAAGCCATCAATGGACGAGATCATCGACGCAGCCAAGAAGTCCAACATTCACAGTTTCGTCAGTTCCTTACCACTGGTGAGTTTGATGGTTGATCATATTTTCAAGTTTTTCGCTACTCTTGATTATTATATTCACATGGAAAAATGAGGAAAAAATAAATGGCCTTCTTAACGCGATTTAAAGTTCCCTGCTCCCAGAATATTTATCTCCGGATGTAGCGGTATAAAGAAATCGTTTAATGGGACCAAGCGGTGTGAAATAATAAGCTATTCGATCACTCAATGTCCTCAAAAATTAAATTATTAACTCCGTGTATATTTGGCTAGGATATGATGAGCTGCTGAATAAAATTAGAGCAATTCAGAAAATTTTTAAGGTCGGGAATTGTGGCGAATTCAGTATTGTGATCCATGCAGTTTGGTCTTCAAGTATTTTCGAACAAGAATTTACTCCTCAAGAGTAAAAGTCGTGCCATTCCTAATAATCCCACTTCAGATAAGCGAATGAGAATCCCACTCTTGAGAATAAGCGGATTTCCATTCTTTTTTTTTGAAGTTAGTTGCAAGATTTTCATTTCAAAAAATTTAGAGATTTCAACGTTGCATCTTCGTTCAACTATTCTCGCGATTTTCATCCGAAAAAACTTGGAATCGCCACGATGCTATGAAAGAAATAATTCTATGAGCTACACTTTCGGCTCGACCATTCCTACTCCTCAACGTTCTTCTCGTTCTTCAAGATTCCCTGTGCTCGCCCTATTTACTGCGTGGTAGATTTCAGGAATGCGTTAGCCTGTTATAAGCATTCTTCTTAGGGCGGTGGACCGTTATTTTTATTTTCAGGGATACGAGACGAGGCTTGGAACCAAGGGAACTCAGCTTTCCGGAGGTCAGAAACAGCGGATAGCTATTGCTCGTGCTCTCGTGAGGAATCCTAGGATTTTGCTCCTGGACGAAGCTACGTCTGCTCTCGACACCCACAGTGAAAAGGTATGTGTGTATGTATGTAAGTAGGGTAGCTACGTACACCGAATTGCCCGGTATTTTTTTATGAAAGAAAACTGCTTAAGCACGCGTCAAGAGACTCACGGAATCCTTAGGGATGAAATAAACAGAGGAGTTCCTGTAAAAAGGATACGAACTGACGGGACAAAGGACCGGTTATAACACAGGACCGTCGCATTGTGCGATATACGTGAACCAATTAACTCAACGTATAGGGAACGCTGCGAGCTTGTAAAGAACCTGGGGGGAAGAAAATCGAATCTAGGAATTAAGTTGACAACGGGTTTTTGCCTTTATATTGTTCAACCTGATCTTAACGCATTGCCTATAGTGACAATGCAACAGGCAAAGAGGATTAGTTCCTAGTTTATTTTGATGTTGCACAATATTTGATGAGAATGGGGTTGTTCTTGTGTTGTTTGTTTTTATTTTTTAGATTGTCCAGGCTGCTCTAGACAAAGCAATGGAGGGAAGAACTTGTATTACAATCGCTCATCGTCTAGCGACGATTAAAAATGCGGACGTAATTTGTGTCCTGGAAAAAGGTACTGTCGCCGAAATGGGAACCCACGAAGACCTAATTGCAGCTGACGGTCTCTACGCCCACTTACACGCTCTTCAAGCAGCCGCGTTAGAGTAGGCTACCTTAGCCCTTAACTCGTTAACTTTGACCTGGAACCTTGAACTAGAAATCTTGAAACCTTCACCTTAAACAGAAAAGAAAAACCGTTTAATTCTTCTTTACTTAAAAACCTTCGTGGCTGAATAAACGGATCGTGCAAACGGAGGTAGAACAATCCGACGATTAAATACACCGAAAAATAAAAACTGCTGAACGTTGAAAGGTAGGTTCATTAAATCTACACGCCTTAGTTTAGAAAATATCAAATACGAATACATAGATGCATTACGCATGAGCAGTATGTCAATTTATACATAGTATACCTAATACTTTGCCATGAAATCAGTTGGAAAATGTACGTTATAATTATTATCAATATTATTACTCTATAGCAGTTTATCATGTCTTAGGAATTACATTGCATTGATTATTAGATAGATTTATTTTATCATTCATTAAGTTTAGAATATTAGATTATTATCGATATAGAGATTTAATTCTCGTTGAGCTAATAATTGTGCCCCGTGGGCAAAATTTTACCAAGAGACTTTTTATAATTTACTTCTTCTTTTTTTTCTCTCTTTTTTTTTGTGTTCTGGTATTATTACATCGACAAAGTTTTCCGTATGTATTGATCTTTTTTTTCATTCACCCGCATACATACGCCTAATAATCTATACATACATATATACTTATTCATACTTCTATTATACATATATATATATAGATATCACGTATTTCCTACTCCTACTACTTACTTGCCACTTGTCGTTTCGACGTTGAGCCTCCTTCGTCACTCGTGCGTAAATTGCTCGGAACGAAATTTCATCTTGAACACTCGATTCTCCACAAAACTGGGACGCTACGCGCTTTAAACGTCCCGGGGTTGGCGACCTCCACAACTTAAAGCTACACTTCTGTATAAAAAATACGGGAAAAAATGAAGAAAAAAATTTTTCTCTGTAATCAGTGGCGTAACTATACTTCACGGGCCCCAATGCGAAAAAAATTGAACGCCGCTTCCCCCTCCACATTATTCTCGTCATTTTTATACTGATCGTGTCATTAATGTCATCGAAACTTTTTGTTAGCCTGTATTAAGGGCTGCTCTAAATATTCGAGTAGGTATATACCTGCATACCACGCCGAGACTTGACATTATACAAGTCGTACCAATCAATTTCATCAGAAGGTTGATGAAATTCGTTTTATTTTAATATAAAATATTGTTAAATTTATATTCAACGTAAAAAGTTTCATAGTTCGATTCGCGTGGGCGCAATTCACGATATTTCCCTTTTCTCGTGGAGTTGTGGAGCTGCTTTTTGTTGAGGGTCTACGTCGAAAAATAGTTTGAAAACTTAAAATCATTTTTCTTGTGCCTAGCTGGGGGCCCCTTTGAGTTAGGGGCCCCGTCACGACCGCATTGGTTGCATTGACATAACTACGCCACTGTCTGTAATATATATATCGAGAAGCTATTTCATCTTGTTAAAAATTCAAAAAATATATTCCTTTTTACTTATAGCTTCGCTGAACGATAGGTGCTCCCGTTAATATTTATGGAATAACCGTATAGTGAAGGTAATTAGTGAACTCAAAGTCTGTCCCGAGTTGTTTTAGTCATTTTTTCGAAAAACTGTAGCAGGTATATTGACCTTTATCTAAATTTTAATGAACAACCATCAGAGTGCAACTTATTGAGCACGCACACTATTTTCTAATCTAGATTTACATGAATACGGTTACGCGAAGTATGATCATCTATTATTTCGTATACACTGTCAACCCTTTCCGTCGTGATTTGCCGGTTTTTCATTATTGAAACGATTTTTTAACGATTTGGAGTCGAGTTTTTATTACTTTCATTGGATTTAATATACCTCCACCTTCATTCAAGACATACTTTCGACTCTGAAAATTTATTCAGGTATTCTCTTGTCATAAGTAAACAATTACCCAAAAAAATCTGGATTTATGGAAAATATTCATTTCCACTTCGGAAACACCACCAAATTCCACAAAACTCTGAGTTTCGGGGTTTTTGGGGTCGCTGATTACGAATCTGGCATTGGATTTTCAAAATTCAAAATGGCGAATCCAATATGACGGACGTCAAATACAAAAATATCATTAATTTTGAAATTTGATGCCAGATTCGTGATCAGCGACCCCAAAAACTTTCAGATATCAAATTCAATTAAAATTAGTGCAAATAAAAAATTCATGGCTGAAAGGGTTAGCAAATAGATAAGAATCATGATTTCGTTATGATATAAGAGCCAAGAGACGCAGTGCTGTCTAAATTCTAGTATCATTTGATTAGTCGATTTATTTAGGACTGAAAGGAGTCTAGTTTCTGCAAGTAACTTTGACCGGAAGGATACCGTTTCGCGGCTAATAAGACCACATCAAATATGTATGATCCTCGGTTCTCGCCTTGGTAAACTTGAGCTCTTGAATTTTTCCCTTCCCTTCCGTTAACATTCAGGAAAAATTCAAACGATCCGAATAAACTTTTTCCCACATATTGAACGTGATGAATTTTCGCAGAGATCCGTATCAGAGAAATAACTTGAGTACATATTTCTTGCTATGCATATCCTAACTTTGACTTATTTGAAGCGGAAGGAGGATGCTTGTGAACTTATCCGAAGGGATGAAAACTGGCTAATATTCGTATTTTTCACCATTTATTCCATTCATTCTTTCTATTCTATTTCTAATCGTTGGTCTATTCAACGCGGTGACTTAAGCTGAAGTGCCTTTTTCTTGGCCTTACTGTATAGTATTAAGCCTTTTGACAAAAGCTCAGTGATTCTTCGAGAGCTTTAGAACTTGACGAAATTTCAAAAGCCGTTTACAGCTGGGCTTAGAGTGTTCCACCGGAAGTACTCACGGGCTACGCGACTTACGTTATTTTACGTCCCTACTATATGGGGGCTGATACACTAGGAAAAATATAATAGTTCTAGTTACAATGCGACATGACAAGCCTTAACATTTTTGAAAACCATTCTATATTCATCTTATACCTGTACACATATAGTACTTAATGAATTACTTACGAAAATTCAGCAAACCGCAGTGCTTTATTGAACGACAATACGTAGTCAAGACCTACAATTAGAGTTAGACATGACTAGTAACCTTTAGGGTTGAAGAGAGGTACTTACCGTTGCCAATGACTACGTAGGGTGAAAATCCTTAATCAGAAAAAGTATGTTAGTTACGGCCTGAGTCCGTGAAGTTTTGACAAAAATTGAAGAGTGTTTTAGACACAATTTAAAGTCGAAAAGCTTTCTCAACTTTCCTATAACATCGCGATGCAGGACGAATATTGACTTGCGAATTATACTACCCCGATTTACTGAGCAATGAAAATCGGGAGATACGACAGAGAGCTTTTTGACTCCGAATTGCCTATCGAACACACTTTTAAATTTCCGAAAACTTTGCTGCCTATATATCCAGCTGTGCGTATAAAAACTTAATTTTATCTATTACTTAGACTAAACGCAAATGATTATTGTGTATGTACAGTGATACTAGCAGTATATGACGATAAGATATAGTATTACTTTTTGCTATGAGAAATCATATATATATTATTATATAATACATCTACTTAACATACAATTAAATGAATAATTAAACGAATGAATAAAATATGTAATTGGAGAAAATTATAGATCTGCGTACACTTAGTTTTCACCTTTTCATTTCCCTCTACACTTTTATCCTGATTACTTGTGCTGTCCACTTGTAGTCGGCCACAACTTCCGGCAATTCTCTTGTCCGCCCCACTCTCTCTTCTCGCTGTGTATTCGTCGTGCTGATTAATCCACTGGGAAATAGCTTTTCCCTGGTACATTTGACGTTTTGTGGACCGTATGGAAACTTCGACGAAATATACGTCGATTGAACACCGAGTGGAGACCATTGTTTAGTTTTTATTAATCCACCAATTTTTTATTTTTTTTGACATACCAACAAAACGAAAATTGCGTTCTACAGTATTGCACGACGCGACGCGACGTGCCGAGCGTTGCGGATATGTGTGAATATGAAACTCATCACAAGTCAAAATAAAAACAGAGCAAAAATGGAAATAAGTTACGAGAGTAGGAAAACCATGATATTGATTTTTTTTCTTTTTTTTTTGTTTCAAGTGATATTAAGATAATTACTTCCGAAGTATATAACACACCACGTAAAAGAATCTGCATGATACCTGTATGGCAGAACAAAGCCCCGGTGTTCTTCACAGCATCTTTGCGAATGCTACATCCAATACGATTTCCATCGCTTCGTTCGATTTATATCAAATTAATTAAATGTATCTCCTGTAATGGTAGGTTGAAATTTTCTTCTTGTCCTCACCTATTCTTTATCCTGTCTGTTCAACAATCCCTACAGTGAATTCTGTCATTGCTTATGTGATCGACTCTGTGAATATAAATTAACATTCACAAGAGCTACGCTTCGCCTGTGTAAACTATTTTATTTTTACTCAACGTTCTAACACGTAAGTATATACTTATACATATATACCATTACTAGCTATCCAATGCTTATTTTCCTTGACTTGCATTCATGTAATGCTACCAGATATATGCCGATAAAATCTCTATGCACTCGAATCTATACTTCAAGAAATTCCCTTTCATCGCCATTCCAACCTTTACAGAAATATCAAAGCTCGCAAGCAACGACCACACGCGATTCTTCAACTCCTACAAATCTACATCTGATCCTGGATACATACGAAACCCTATCTATTTGACGGATATTTTCTTCTTTACATTTCCACAGTTTTTTGTTTTTGTTTTTTTCGCGGTGATTTCGTTTCGCAAGTCGCAAAAAATTAAAAAAAAAAAAAACTGAATTAGAGCGATAAAGCAGCATCAGTGGGAAAAAAATGTTCTATCGATTATAATATTCAGGTGAAACTATGCCCATATCATCGGTGTCGTTATTAGTGAACCAGCATTAAAAACACGGTGTGTATCGCAGAGATCGTTAGCCTTTTTTGGACGATATATGTATAGATCGACGAAATCAGTGAAACGAAATGCAACGCAATTTTCGTAATTACTGTGAGAGTTGTAGGGTTTTGACATCATTGTGTAAAAAGTTGGATAATCACCGCATAAAATGGGTCAGAACTAGCCGATAGAAACGCGGTGCGGTTGAGTAACAATGCAGCTGGACCACTCGGTGCACGTGCAAACAAAAGAGTAGATATGTGATCTCTGATGCTCCCACGACATGCTTCCTCTTTCCGAGTAGTTACTGCTTCATAATAGTACCGAAATGGGTGCCTGTGGTGGGTGCAGGGAACTCCGTGCTCGCATAGCATATAAATCAGCATAAATTGTAATGCGGGAATCCGTAGTCTACGTGCGTCTAGGTGTTCTACGTTTAGGCTGAACGGTAGTGGCGCGCGTGTCAGCGCGAAACGTGAACTCGTAGTTCGCAATAGCTGTACCAAACGTGGGAAACGTGGTGAGCGTCATTTTACCTTCGAGAAACTCTCGAGCTGCAATCAGACCCGGGAATTTCTAGAACGAACGTATTGTCCTCCTCGTTTTCTCATTTTATTTCTTTAAAAGAAATGCGAGTGATCGAAACAATTGCTTTTTCTACAAAGTGAAGGAACTCATTCTCTTCTTCCTTTTTCTACAAGGTACAGTGGATCCTGTTACGCCGATATTGACAAGTCACAAAATCTCTACAATAAGTTTAGGAGCTAGTTGTATTTATCTGATAGATGATTCACAAGAGCGCAACACACCCAATAGAATCCGGAAAACACTCAAAAATACCAAAGAAAAATATATAATTAGTATGCATTTCGATGGATTAGTCTGAGGATTCATCCAACGTCCAATTAACGATCACATAATATTTATTCTGCATCATATCTACGAGCAATATAACTGTACGATCTCCAAAAATCCTACTTCCAAAATTCAAAAATACGCCAGTGATTGGATTTGTCATGTCCTATGTTTCGGATGCCAAATGTTGTATTGCTACGCAACTTTTCGCAATATACGGGCATGTAGCTGATATTCCAAAAATGTATTTTGCTTGAATTTGAACTGTCTTTCAGATATATTCAAGGACATGGTGTTATTCACTTAGTTTTATTCCTCGCATGTACTTCTCTGTCAATTTGTTAACGTCTCTCTGATCCAAGTGTGCACTTCAATCGTAGGATTTGCTCCGATTGTAACATTTGCATTGGCGACGTGGTTGGGATATAGATATGAGAGCAGTGTGCAGCGTCACGATGACACTGCTACGTGATTCTAGAATTGAAACATTTCGACCTGCCGAGTAGTAGAAGATGTGTAAGAAATCTGACGAAGAAATTCATCGATCGGATTGTTCGTCGAGGAGATCAGAAGAGAAAGAATTCTTGAGGCTAAGTGAAACGACAGATTCGTCTCGATACACATTGCTGTTTCATGTTTACTCTGACGTAGTGGAAAACGTGCTGGAATCCATTTTTCATGGCGAATCCTCCGAGAGCTCAAAAAACAAAGATAAGTCCCACATCATCTAAACAAAATGCTATCTCTAGAGTCTAGTCCAAGGTAAACATTGCCGAGTAAAGTGGTACGAGTAATTCTGAAAGATGGAAAAATGCTAGTCCACAAAACACACATCCACACTTTACACGGAGAAATAAAACAGCATCATCCACGATTCCGATTAGGAGCAGAACGGAGGTGTGAAAAATTTAGTGAAATTAATGGAACCCTCGAGTTTCAAAGAGCGCAAAATAGTTAGCTTCGCAATCCTGACGGTGAGGGATGACTGCGGGGGCAACCACACAATGGCGAAGAGCCAGGAGGAGCAACAGTGTCGCAGGAATGTTATTACCACCGGAGGATGTAATAGTAGTTCGTGGTAAATGTTGGGCATTCAAACTAGCTCAAGTCTAGGCTAGATGTGTGGCGAGGCGTGACGACAGGAAACGGAGCTTATGTCGGTCGGAAAATCAGATTTTCCTCATGGTTTCACTTGAGGAATCGAAATAAATAACTCAACGAGGTATACCGCGTACTTCGGAAGCCTTCAACGAGTCTCCGCAGTCACTTGTTAAGTTCAATCTCGTCAACGTCGAATCGCATAGGCCGTCGAAGGGAACAATTCGCGGAAAATGGTCAATAAATCTCCGATCAAAAACAATATCAATTTGGCTAACTTCTTAGCGGAGAAAACATATTGCCGCGCGGATTTATTTCCAACAACTGTAGTCGGATGTATATATACTCCAAGGGGATACTACGAACAAATCTTATCTCTATACTTTACCACAAAACTTTTCGAGTTAACACACATATCCGTTTCACACAATGCACATATATCAAAGGTAATGACTATAACTACGATTTTTCCGCTGCGGATGTCAGTGTAACAATAATCATGATGTGTTTTGTCCCGCACTACACTTTAGACGGAGTGTAGGTAGTTTTTTGATGAATTAGTTTTGCATCGAGTGTAGAAAATGTTAAGTATATTTACAATAGAGATATATTCAGTTTCTTATTTTACAAGTAGAGCTTATAGCAATATTATATTATATATAATTATCGCTGTTTGAGTCAAGTTCAGGTTAGTGGTTGATTGTTAGATTTTTGCATACGATATTACTTGTTATGAATTAATAGTTGTCGATCGTTGTTGTTGATTCGAAAGGTTGATTTGTATCGATAATTGTTAGATAGATATTGTCGATTTGAGGACTTAGATAGGACTGATTTTCGACAGTGAGTAGAAGAAAGCATTTGGAGTAATTTTGGAGAAGTGAAGGGATGAAGGAGTGTGTTAATTGGTCGAAAATTGGGATTGGTGAATTTTTCGGATTGGTCGAGGATATATCGAATTAGTTGATTGGACGAGGGAATGTACACAGACGAAAGTGGGAAATCGGAAAGTCCGCATACAGAAAAGGTTGGCAATTTCGAGGAGTTGGTACATAGAGTTTCTAGGAGAAGGTACGTAGGTAGATAGTTCTTATGGTGGACGAAGGAATGTGATGGAAACAATAGAGGACAAAAACCCTCGAAAGTCACGTACGTAACGTTGTAAAGATGGGAAATTTTGAGTTTATGATTGCACATTTGGTCGCCAGATGTGCTCTTCGGAAATATGGAAATTAGTAAAGATTAGTGGAAATTAGTGGAAGGTTTTTGGTCGACGTTGTCTTTTGTATTGCCTTCGGGTTAGACTGGTCAAGCGTCTCTATACAAATTAGAGACTAAAGATAATTCTAATATATATGTTAATATTTAAAATTGCGCTAGTCAGGCAACATGATGAATTGCTGCACTGTCAAAAATAGTCGATTTGAACCATCATACATTCAATATGGTTCTGAACTCTGTTAAACTATAAACTAAAATTTTCAGATCACTACGGTTTCCCAAGGATTTTCAAGTCCTTCTGAGCTTGGGATATGGGCGCTACTCGTTCGTATGCTAAAAAAACAACCGCAAGGTAAAATCTTTCTCGCCGGGACCAATAGATTTCTCATATTTTCTGACAAGTTCGACAGCTAATAACGGCGGGATATACTATGGGTATATACAGTTATACGTACTTCGGTACTATTGTTCCCGTCGCCCAGTTGAGTAGATCCCGAACCGTGCTGGAGCACCAGGCTACGAAATTTACGGATATTGTTGCACGGTGTAAGGTATCATTTCTTAACTCAATATCGATGACAGTTCTCGTTGGGTACTACGGGCTTCCCGATCTGTTTCCTTATTTTTCGACTTTCTCTTTCATTCTTCGAACATCTTTCAATTTCTGGATCCATTAGATTCCCCAATTTGATGAACAGCTTGAAGCATTCCTTCATTTCTCAATCATGATGTATATTCGATCCAGCTGCCCGTGACGTTCCGGATATTCGTCAAAGATATTTGTCAGCAACAGATTTTCGTAGATTCTTAAAAATTTCTTGAGTACTCTTGCACGCTTTACTGTATAAATCTCTTGTTTTGTCCAGAGATTTTTCACCCTTATATACCCCGCGCCGATTTCTTTACAATTTTTTTTGCTACAAAATCTCGCTGTCGCGCGATTTTACGCGAAGTAATTAGGTAGCATCAAGGAAGGACACGATTGGTCTCATTGTTCGCCGACAGGCTTTGCCCGTAAATTCTCCAGAAAAGGAAACAGCGTGAAATCCTATCCCGTAAGAATGAGTACTTTGCGTGAGAGTTTAGTAAAAAATACCTACCCCTCGCATAAATTCAGAGCGGATGATCTGGACAGGCTCTTTTCGTTTTATCCGACTGTTTTCTCTCTGCAACCCCCTCGTCGCGAAAAGTGAATAAATTGAAACTCGAATGAATCACCATTGGGTAAAGTCCGTTCTCTGTTAAATATCTGGCCCAAGTTTGGTAAGTGTGAATGAAAATAGGAGTGATATCTATGCCGACGATCAAAGAATGGTGAAACGTGCTGAATGAAAGGAAAAAGAGCAGTAGGGAACGTGGGTTGACAAAAACTGCAAAATCAGCCCCATAGAACCGCTAAAAAGTTGGCAATTTATTTGTTTATCCTCCCTATCTCTCTTCGCCACACAGCTTTTCCCGTCTCTTCGAGGCATCTCGAGGAGACATTTTTCCTTATTGAGGTACAGCTTGGGAATATTTTTGAATTGGAGAAAGAAAGAAAGAAAGAAAGAAAGAAGAAAAAGCGAAGAAGACGTAGAAGAAGAAAAAAACCATTTCTCCTCGCGGCACTTAGTTTTTATGGCATACCTACTATATTGACGTGTCCAAAAAAGAGGGGCGAGTATAAGTTAGAGTGGAAAATACCTACCCGTTCTGGCGATAAGTCAGTGCCAGAAATTCGTGTCCAAGAAGATAGGAATAATTTCAATCAGATAAATCCAATATGAATTTAACATTCATTCAATCTTTCTAATAGATATCGTAAATAACATTAGTGCGAAAGGTATTTGTTTGCAATGTCGTTGGCGAAGTATGATTTTAAAATTCAAAGGATTTACGTCACAAATTATATTAGGTATGTGTCGATTTTTTCTGGCAGCTATTGAATAGGTATATCATTATTCGTATACGGAGAATTCGATTAATCTAATGCAATATAGTACCAAACGTTACGGGTGACCGTTAAGAAAACTGCGACGAACACCGTGAGGTATAGTATTTTTGTAAATAAGTTCAATTGGTAATTAATTTGCGGTAAAACTCCACGTCCAGGCAGGGTATAATTTTGGTACAAATATGATTTATTATTCAATTTAAATAATCAACGGACTCACGAGTGAAATTAAGCGAATAATTCGAATTTCGCGTGACATGGGTAATTCAAACTAACTAAATTTTCATTTTTAAGCAAACTGCAATATCAGTGACACGCCTTTGTTTTATCGGGTCAGTTGTGAAAATCTATAGTCATGCTTGAATGTACGCTCTTTATAACCGACCCAATTGCTTTACGCTGGTATCTAGTCATTGGAAATGAGTCGAAAAATAATATGTAATCATTTAACTGATTGCTGGTGAAAAGAAAAAGTAAAAAGAAAAATTGATACCTGCACGAGTCTGTCGCAATAAAATGAATCCCTCAGAGACGAACCCTTACCCAAGTCTACAAATGAGGAAAAATTTGCATTTCGATAAATTTGAGTGAAATTACATACCTGTGCTAAGAACTGGCAAGCAATTCAGTGACGTTGATTAATGCCGAACGTTAATTGCAGATCCAGTATTCCCTAAATAATGTGATGCTGAGTAATTATCAATATTCATAACCAGCTAGCATAAATGTTATAAATAATTTATTTCTTAGCCACTTGGAGCTTCGTTAGTTTGAAGAATATTTACTCCTACTGAATATTAAAAACATCATTAACGCTCGGTGACATTTACACAGCTGTGAGTGAGGTAGATTTCCTTCGAGACTATTCTATATCTACTTTAATGACAAGGACGGAACGACGTGGCGGTTTGTAGGTAACTGTATATTATATATATATATATGTATATCCGCAAAGTATACCGTATAGTAATAGCAAAAGGGATATCCTGCGACGAGTGGAAGGTAGAACAGGGAAGGAGTATCATCCCGAAGTGCATTTTCCATTAAACCGTGGTAACCCGCACGACGGCTTCTTGCTCTTGGCGTATCGCCAAAATGGAATTACTCGCGTTTCATTCACACGCCGTTGCTTCTAGCTTCTAGCGTTTCGTGGTAAGTTATCGCAAACGGTTCTTAGATGGGTATTTAATTAAATAGAAAACGGATAAAGACGCTAGACGCCCCCGTACAAAGTTATACGACGAATTATGAAGAATTTCACGGAATTACTATCCCGCAATTATTTCACCAAGTTAACTATAATCCCCGCCGCAGATCATTCGAGAAAACAATCAGCAGCTTAAATACGAGAAATCTGGTACAGCCGGCTATATAACATCGTTTCGTGCAGAACAAATTAACGGATTATGAAACGAGACGCAGAGAGCTACGTACTGCAAATTTCTCAGCGATGGAATATGTCGCACGTGTGTAACACAGTCAAGGAGATTTGGACTGATCGACTAAAGTTGTCTGTTGTATGCTCTGCTCCACGGTTTCAACTGTCTCTGTCGTTTTTGCGCGCAGAGATTTTGCTACGACCACGAAACTTCTTCAAACTAGCCAAAGTTTCAAGAACTGTTGAAACTGGTAACCACCCCAGCTCGGTCGTACGGTCTCAAGTGATTTTTAGGCACTACTATTATAGCAAACGTACTTTCTTCTTCATTTGGGATTGCGAGATATGCGGGGTCGTAAGAGAATTCTAAAATCAATTTCGGAACAAGGTTTGGCAGTTTTTGGATTCTCCAAACAGAACTGACTTCTAGAATTTGCATGGAAAATCGAGTATTCGTCGACGATATGCCAATACGCTTGTCAATCCTCGATCAATTTCGATTTTTTGCGAAATAGTCTGGATTTTCATCTCTCTCCCCGGACATAGTGTGGTGAATTGAGTCTGCATGAAATCAGCTGTGAAAGACTGGGAAGTTTGTCAATTGAAGTATTACATAAACCATACAAAAATAGACCGAATCTGTTCTACGGAACTGCGACATTTCAGAGTGTGCAATTCTCGACACGCGAGCGACTATATACTTGGGACCAATCCTCGAAAGGATCATAGCTGTACCTATAAGAATAACATATTTGCGGTCGACTGAGGTCGTATGTGGAAATGTGTACAAGAGGAAGCTAGTCTAAGCCCGTGAGGTGCATGTGTACAAAAGACAAAAGGAACCCGACTCGAACTCACCACCGCTGTACTATTTCACGTTATATTTCCTATTTTCCTCGGAATTCTCACGTCAAGGTAGGCAGGATTTCCGGCCAAGTTTCTCTCGCCAACGAGCAAGCAATGATCCTCTTAAGTGAAGCTCTAGCTTCTTGACAAAGCGCGTCCCGTCAGAAAGGAGTAGGTGTCAGCGTATCTACCCGGAGCCATCTACATCTCTGTTACCTGGAGCGAGAAATTTCTGCGTACGCGTAAACTAGGAGAGTCCCTCGTTAAAGTCGTTGCTCGCAATTGTACCGGGGTATGGCAGTGGTTACTTTTGTCGGGATCTTGATTTTAACGAGGCATCTAGACTGGTGAGAATTTTCCGTAGCTTTGATGCTCCATTACTGGGCCCACACGTCAGCGCTATTGTGAAGAGAATCTTCTTTCTTTCCGAAAATGTCTGCGTCAGTGTTTTTCGATTGCAGACTGAGAGAAACTTCTCCAGGTTCCTTAGTGGCAAGGTGTACGAGTTCCTCTCTTCGTTTTACCATTATTCCCATACAGTGAACCTCTGAAATGTGTTTATACATACATGGCCGATTTTCATTCCAACAGTTTTGCGGTACAGGTGGAATGAATTCCGAGAATTTTTATACACGAAAAATATACCCCGTAGAGAGATATGTACCCCCGCAATTCAAGACTCGTTTTATGTTTTCTATTTTCAACCGATTTGTACGAAAACAATTTAGTTGGTTCATTGAACCAGAATTGCATTCAGAAAATACGCTTACCAATAATTGCTTTATTCTGCTACACAGGCTGGCGAACACTTGAATAAATTCAATTACGTATTTATCCTTGGATTCGTCTTGCTCCAGCCCATCCCCATCGTCTACCTTGATTTCATCTGATCAAAATTTCTATCCACGATCGGTTACGCCCTGTAACATCATATTCCAGAAATCCCAAAGTTAAGAAAAAGACCCCACCAAAACTGAAAACTTTATACATATTTTCGTTTTCATTCAATTCAGTTCCAGGTCATACGTGTAAGAGATTTTCACAATGATCCTTGCGCATAATTGCTTGCAAAACATCCATGTTTCAAGGTGAAGTTCGGACAACACGAAGGTGAAGATATGTCCAAGCATTATTGCCTTTCTTCATCAGAATTGATCAGAAAATCGATTCTTGTCTGTTCTAAAAAAAAAGCAATCTAATCTTAAGTCTGACACTCGGATAATTTCACATGAGAGTACCGAATACAAATCTAAAACATGGACGTCGTGCAATCTTTATTTTTCTACTTTTCTCCATGGATTGTGTGGATAATTCTCGTATTTCTAATTCTGATTAATCTCAGGTCGAAATTTTCTACTGATTTGAAAAAAGTGGAAAACTTTCCAGTTTCATTAGAGTCCTGCAGCAGTCTCTTAACGGAGTAGATTTCGGTTATGATGTGCGTGTGCATGACTACCATTTATATGCGCGGTGATTTAGGGTCAATTTCTGTAAAAGGTAAAATATTGATTCATCTCAACCTCCATGCGAGTCTCGTCCCTTAGTCAGCCACTTTGTCTGGAACAGAAAATTAACAGGAGAAAAGTAAAAGGTCTCCACCCGTTATCAGCTCTAAGTCAATTCCATGTCACGCAATGGCAAAGCAACTTTCTAGCGAACAGCACACGATAGACTGAACGAATGACTCGGTGGAGGTTATTCCGCCCAGCGACCTTATACCGTCCTTTTAGTAAACTTACCCTCGACAATTTGGCGAGCCAGCTTCACCACCTTACCTTGGTAATTGAAGTCGTTGGCGAAACGAAGCGACGAGTCGTAATCACGTGGCGATGAAGTGGTAGCCCTGATTTGCTTTGGCTTCGGTTGTTTTTGCCGCCAAAATAGCTCGGCTGTATCCGCAATAACTTTGGCGCAAGGGGCTCGTTTCAGCTCGTTTATTGCCCTAAGTTTGACAACCTTTGACCTGGGGTTGGATCTTCGCACAGATGTAGTAAAATCACGTACGCATCATGCCGTGCAGAAGTCATCCCACGAATTTCGAGACAGAAATTTAATCTTCAGAGTGTACATACAACAGCAACTGCTTATTTTCAGATTACGAAATTACAAATGTCTGTACAACCAATTTTCCTCGAGACTGATACAAGTTCTGTGAATTAAGAAACCGCAGATAACACAAGTCTAACTTTACTCTAACTATGCATGAGGAATCGAACAAAATTGAGTAGAAATAAAAAAAGGGACAATAATTTGTGTTCGCCACTGGCATGGTATGTAATTGTATAGAAATACACATGTACGTGGTGGGAGCTTTTAGGGATGGTCAAATTTCGAGAGCGAGGTAAACGCGTGCAAATGAACCGGCTTACGGCAAGGGGAAAGACGGATCGCGTACGTGAGAAATTGTGCCGCGTTACGACTCCCAGGATCTTCTATAATCCATTCCATTGACGTTTTAATCTCGAGTAATAAGTCACGAGCGTAGCTGTACCTACGTTAATTCGTAAATAAACAGACAGAAAATATAATGGAACGTGTAGCACTGCAGACGCTGAATATTAATCTTCATCATACAATTTTAACAGCAAGCAATTGATCTTAATGGCTTATGCATATAGAGCTTTCTAACAAATCGGATACAAGTTTGTACGCCAACATCTGGGGTTCCTTTGTAACTTTCTGAGCATATGGTACACATCGTAAGAAGGGTGCCTGAATTATTTGGTGATGTAAGGGTGGCTCTTTCTCACTCAAAGAGTCGTTAGATTTTCAGATTTTATTGAACAAGCCATTAAACCGAGTGCCTATTTATAGCGGTGTAATAAGCAGAGGTAGAGAGATTTGTGTCAGAGATTTTCGGTGTGAAATCCTGTGAATCTTTTTATAAAAACATCGACTTTGTATGTCGAACGGGACAAAGCTGTTGGAAACGCGTTTTAATAAAAGAAAAAAAAAAAAAATCCCTTTATTGTACAGACTGGCGGTCTGGTTTCAAACTTATTATCTTTATTGGAAAGTTTGCAGGTTTTTTTTTACAATGGAATTATGGTTCAGGTACAGTCAGAAAAAATTTAATAACAAACGTCTAGCGACTAAAAATGAAACTTTTTGTATCTCATTTATTATTATATACGCTTTTAGCCAATAGGTGGGCGTAGGTACTAAGAATCTAAGTATTTCATTCGCTACGTTTGGTAGCAGATAAACAAGATCGGAAAAACATGATTTTTTAAAATTGTTATTACGCAGCCGTATTCGATAATAGGAGACTTCACAAATTCCTGTTCTGTAGAAAATTAAATCCTCTTTGAAAAGTGTGGCTGGAATTATTTTCACAAAGTCAATAGTTTAGCCGCGACGATCGTTTCAAGGTTTAGATTTCAAATTCTGATAACTTGTGAATTATTTAATTTACAGATTTGGTCCTCAACATTTTTTGTAAAGAATTTAAAGTTCTGTAGAATCGCAATCTGCGAAAGTATCGACCACAAAATCTGCCTGAGTAATACCAATTGAATAAAAATTATATCTTACCTGTTATTCAAAAAGGAAAATTGGTTAAAGATTTTCTGGAATAAATGGGAAACGAATTCTAATGCCTAGAAACGAAGTTGTCAACTCTCATTGTCTTTTCTCGTCTGGATGAAAAAAATTGAATCTTGTATTCGCAGAATTAAGCGATGTGATAAAATTAACATGAAGATAGGTGGTCGATGACGAAGGAATTGGCTGCGGGAATTTGGGGTAGAATATTTCTGTCAGTAGACGTTTTACCCCGGGGAATAAATTCGCGCGTTTTTTATTTCGCGGAATATCCCTGCGGCTTTTGTCACAACAAGTTTCACCGCAGTCACGACTGGGTGTGACCTCTGTTACTGGCCCGAAGACAAAGCGTCGAAAAAGCAGCTCGGACACGTTTACGATTATCCGAAAATAAATCCTAGTCATTCGAAGGAATTCCTCTTCGACCCTTCGCGGCTAGAGCACGGATACAAAAGGACGAGGGTGTTACTAGTGGACGCTTCGCGCCGCGACGACTAGCGAAGGGGCACCCAATTTCAACGGAGCAATACATCAGGAAGAGCAACAGCAGCGTGCCAGTATAGCTTAGAATAAAGCGAGCAGCCTCTGCTTAAACAAAACCTCCTTCTTGTGTGAAAAAGCGGTGTGATGGAGGCCACGGTGTCGGTTGAGAACGAAGAGAAAGCAGAAGAGCGTGTCTTACACTCTTACACGCTTTTTAGCAGCTGTGATAAATCAACTGAGTGAATTTCGTGTCGTGAGTCAACCTCGCGTTACGTTTAAATGGAATTTCGCAAAGGGAAACACGCCGCTCTATGCATGGATGCAAATGGGTTTCCGTCCTCCATTTCTATGTCATGGAAATTTCACTCTTTGACCCCATAAATCAATGAATTATCCGTCAAGAGGGAGAGAAAAATAATACTGATATCACCTCATCGTTATACGTACTACGAGTTTTGCTCACTTGCAATATCACTCCGAGCGTAATCTCTAACTGGATTGTAGAGGGTGTATATTTAAAGGCGACCGGATCGATGGAAAATCTAATAAGATGTACTTTAATCGATGTATACTTGAAATCACACTTAAATATGAAGTGATTTCAATCGAAATAAATGAGCCTACTGAACGCGAGACTCGACGCTTTATCGATTTTTTAATTTTCTCAAACCAGCAGGTGTGTGAAAATGTTAATTTAGTTTAATACTGAGCAAGTTTGATGAAAGCGGAGAAATATGAAATTGATATTAGTGCTAATTACAGTCAAAAAGCTTCGTTATGATTTGAGATTTTATGGGCTTCGCCTCACATAGAATATTTTGCCATGAAAGGGTCACTAGCCAAACGCAATCGGATTTAAGGCGTTATTTTCAGCGCAATCGCAGCCGTCAGTATAGTGAGTTAGAATAATTAAGAAAAAGACTCATCGTTCGAATTAATGGACCAAGCTAAGACTCCTCGTAACTTTGAGAAGGACTACCGTCGGCTTTACTGCTTCTCAGGAATGGAAAAATTATCGTCGACCATTCCCACAAACTCCGTTCGCATAAATTGCACTTGGACGGTAGACTAAGATAGTTATTCCTACCTACTAACTATTCCGGGCCACAGATGAAAGTCCCTTTCAAATTTTATCACAGATAGAATCCAGCCAATTTTTGGTTTACAATTTTGCAAAATTTCGATCAGCTTGCATCTCGTTCAATAAAACATGGTGTGATGAAATTGACGTTGATTTCGCTTCTTGAAAAATTGCCTGGTTGTAAAAAAAATTGAAATACCACAAAATTGACCGGAATTTTCCCGTATACCATTCCGACTCTGAGGGTCTGGAAACGATTGATCGTTGCGTGAAAGGACAAGATTTAATTGCAGCCATCGATGGTGATCTTGAAAGTTCTCTTGGAATCATTTTGGGGCGGTTTAATGATTTTCTGGGACGTTTCGTTGCACGTTAACATGCCTGCAGCTTTGCTTCTGTCAGCATTAAAAAAAAATGTCTATTCATTCTGGTGCCGGTAGAACCGAGCCACCTTTCAGGATGATGTCAAGCCGCCTTGGGCACGCTAAGGGAAATGACAATCTCTACCTTTTGCCCACTGAGGGAATGTACGTTCGCCCGACACTTAGCAAGAAAGTTTGTCCTCCCGGGCTGTCGTTAGGTCAACCGTTCTCCACAATAAAAACCCCCGCAAAATGGGAATGTCCGTCATCCCGCCTTTTGCCCGATGATATTAGAAGAAGAAAAGCACCATGAGATCCCTCAAAGCAGGATGGAAATTCAGGAAATTAGCTACGCCGGCAGATTAAAGCTCAATCAAAAACTTCCAATTTTATTCGAGCTTTCATTCCTGCAGTATGCAACTCGGTTAAGGGTTGGAATTTATAATCGTTGGAATAAATTTACGTATTTGGCGAAAAAAAGTTGTTGGCAAAAAACATCGCCGACATTTTGTAAAGTGGTGAAAATATTTAGCTGCAAATAAATTCAATGCCTCGGATAAATAAAACTGAAACACTAGGAGGTCTCCGTATATTTTACCATGCCGGAGATTCACACCACGATATCTCGAACGAAGTCGGACTGCAGTTGAGACATAAATCGAATTGGCAAAGCCTGTTTAACCTAAATTTATCACCGGCGAATATTTCAACTTCGAAAGACCAATTTCCTCCTTCATTTCGACCTTATGAAAAAATTCATTATTTCGCTTCCCAGATTGACTCGAGCTTCTCGTACGGTGGATTAGACGAACTCAATTTACGTAAAAGAAAAAAAAAAACGTGAAATGAAGATTCGCGTGGAAACTTGTGAGATGTATGAACGACATTGGAGCAGAAGAACGATCAGACCTCTTGAGAAATTTTTCAAAGGAGATGCGGAAGGTAATTAGGAGGGAATTGATGGAGACCGTTTTAGGGATTAGTCCGATGATGGATTCCACGGGCTGCATACATACCCGATAAAAAAATACTCACGTATTCGTGAGAGACAGGGCTAGGTCGAGATGATATACGATCACGACTCGAAGACACTGACGCGTGGGTATACCACGAGGTGAAGTGAAGACGCCTCAATTCCCGGGAGTGAGAATTGTGTCATGGCAGTCTTCCTTCCTTTTCCATCTCAAGACTTTACCAGTTTCTTTTCTACTCGCGTATATCGCCCGAGGTGTCTCCATCTGTCCCCGAGCATTTCGGAGCGATGGAATTTATGGATAAAAGTTGCCTCGGAGATTGGATGCCCTGGCAAAACTTTCCAACAGGATCAAACCGAAGAGCTGTTTCTTCAAGGGCCTACGGGCGACGTCGACTAGACTGCCACAGATCGTCGTCGATCCAAATCGTTTCCACCTAAAACACGAACTATATTGTTTTGTCGGTCTACCTTATTCGTTAATTGCTTCATATTCATCATCACCAGTATTCAAAAACCTGGGGCCGGGTGGCAGTTCCGAAGTTTTCAAGTCCCAAACGGTAAAAATTCCGAATTTTAATATTACAAATCGCAACTCCTAGAAAGGATATTTTGCCGAAAGTCTATATAACCGATTTTGAAAAACTTCGACACGAAAGACACTGAAAGTTCAAAATTCCGAAAGTTGAAGATCCGGAAGAAAATTCACGCATATGTTCATTCAGTATTTAATCACTCGAGTGTACAATACGTGGTTGAATTAATCGTCTTGGAATATACTTGGAATAGACTATTTTTTGTTTTCACAGCTTAATAAATGGACTGAAATGTTTGGGTCTTCAGGTTTCCGAGGGTCCGGACTCTTGGAGTTTTGAATTGCCTGCGTTTGGACTTTTCGGAATCTTAATGTTCCGAACTTAAACGTTTCTGAAGATCCTAAATCGTCTCAAACGAATTCGGAATTTTGACCGTTCAGAACTTTCGAAATTCTGAACTACGAGAATCTAAGTTTTTGACATAGAACTTTGCGTAACCCATAAATCTGCAATCACTATCCAGTATAGTTGTGATTCAACTCATGCACATGTTGAGATCAAGTTTTTGAAGAAGAAGATCCCTTTATCCGTGCCCTTGATAACGAACGTGTAAAACGTTTTATTTGCAGAATTTGTTTTCACCACGAGACCTCTTCGATTTAGAACGGTTTACATGGCTTTAAAAAAATGTTCGGATTATATCTGAACGGAGAGATATGATCGAAGGTTTGGTAAAGGGGGGAAATTCCCGCAGAGACACCAAAAGAAATGTCTAGTCTAGGTACACAAACTAGAAGGCCACTTTGAAGATTGCTCTCAAAGTGTAGTTGGCTATCTTATCAAGCGATTTTGGTTTACGATAGAGACTCGCAGAACAAGTAGATCAGGAGACGTCAAGTCAAGCATCTACATTACACGTAATTGGATATTCTGAGAATAGTTCACTGCTCGCAATACAGAGGTGTAATGCTATTCTCTTGAATACTGACCGCGGTAGTTAACGGCAGTTGGGTTGCCAACACGTGCGAATCACGCTGTGTACTCAACCATAGAATCCCGCCTCGAGGCAATTATTGGATAATTAGATATACCGAAGGTGTAAGGGACGCGGAATGATAGGCATTCGCATCCCTCCAATAATTAGCTCCCATATCATTGATCTAATATCTATTCTCTAAGACCAATTTCATCGGATTCCAACGATTTTCAGAAAATGCCTAAAACCATTTTCATCGCATTCAATATTCATTCTCGGTCTAAAAAATTTGTCAATACTTTTTATTTATCTTCATAATATTTCTTTTCATTCAACGAACCGATTTTTTCGTGGATAGAATACCGTAGAGAATCGTCCCTTTATGTATCGTTACATGTGGAGCTTTCGCAGATGTCAATTTGAGACAATATTTGTGGAAAATATTTTATTTCAAAAGGTTGGTTGGCTCTGCCTCCTACCGTGTTTCATTGTGCGGAAACTCTGGTCCTTTCAGTTCCTTAAAAAATGATCACAGCAAGCTATTCCCAGACTTTGTTCAGGATGATGAATGCAATATTCGGTGGTTGTTCAGCTATCAGTTTCTATCAGATAAAAGTTCGATTTAACCCAAGAAAAAACCCCTTCTCTTCCCATGCTTCATAGCTATCACTATAGACTTTAGAATTACTGCCAAGGTACAGTTATCTTGAATCTTAATGTTTTTCACTCGAAAAGCTATACTTCTCAGAGATACTGACTTGTGCCTAAATTTCATTTTGACGTACGAGCAGTAAATCAAGGGGATACATACTTACACCAAAAAACAAACCTTCATCCAATGAACAACAACAAAAAAACAGTGCAAATTAAAGTTTATAAACTTGAAAATTTGACAGTCAAAAATTGAATACCCGAGTGATTACTGTTCATCGAAAGAAACTTTCTGAACAATTGGATACCCGAATATAATTGCAGTCAGTGGGTTTAGTATTTTCACTGCATTTAACTTTGGGACCTGATGACTTACGACTCTTGAATTTTACGTGATAATGCTGCAAAAAATTAGCTAACTTCTGTGATAGAACTGGTCGGTTAAAGAACAATTTGGACACATGCCAGTCCCTGAAAGATACCTTTATTTAAGGTCCACATGGCCCCTGAATACATATAATAATAAAGCTTGGATAAATAATGATATTTCGAATTCCTGCTGTTCTTTGCCGTATCAAATGCAAAATCTAATCGCGAAGATCCCTTGGCGAAGATAAATATTTAGTACGTACGGCCCGTTCCCTTGCAGGAACCACCCTCCACGCTCTCGTTCTCACACCCTAACCCTCGTTCTCGTCCTCATCCTCATCCTCCACTATCAACCTAACTAGAGCATTTATCATCGCCCCCGCCGCAAAGCAACCCTAAAGAAGCCGCAAGGAAGCTCCCGTGAAAGCCTTCCGAAACTTAGTACAAGCAACGCGACGGTGGGGACGTAAGCTCGGCGCGATGCGATGCGATGTATCGCCCCTCTCTACCTTACAGCTGTTATGCCGCGGGGTTGACCCTGAAAATCGCCGCAGTTTTACCCTCGAGAAAAAACTGCGAAAGAGAAGGAATCGCTTACCCTTATACTTCCGTTAGTATAGGAGGTTCCTGATAGCCGGCAGTATTGCATAATACAGCAATACAACGAAGGTGGCAGTTTCATACGAAAGGCGGAGAAACTGATTCGAATCTGTTGATCGAACCTCAAACCGATCGTGGTTCCCTTACGGTCTAAATGCATGGGAAGCCATTGCGAATTGAAGTAGAATGAGTTTTCTTTATATTTTTCTACTAGTTCTATTTTTTTTATCTTTTTTCTTTTCCTTTTCTCATCAATTTAGGGTATCCTCTGTTTTGGATCAGACCCAACTTTTTTCCTCACCACTCAATCGGTTCTCAGGCATCGACTTTGCGGTTATTGAATCCACAATTTATCGCCACTGTGTATGCTATTACTCGTATAGGTGCTTAAAATGTACAACTACGGTTTGCCGATCGTATTTCACTAGCCGCGGGTGTTTAAATTGTCGGCAATGACCGGTTCAGGGGTAGGTATGTATAGACGTGCGCAAGCATCCGCCACATCTCATTCCGCGAACTCCGAAGGAACATTTTTCACGATTTCAAATCACGTCGGGATGCAATGGGGTTTTTTTATATCTTAAAACTAGAACCGAGATATTCATCCTCGGGAGCTTTTCTTTGACGGGATCAATGCGAGGACGTGAGAAATCGTCGCGCACCCTTATACGGCGGCTCGATTGTTCGATATCTCGGCGTTTTATCCTCTAAGGTAAAAGCGTAAGCGTCTATCTGCTGCCCTGGTCCGTATAATTGTATTTTCGATAGTTCAAATGAAAAATACAGAAAAATTTCACATTTAAAAAAAAACAAAAGCTGCCTCCTAGGATCCCATACCTGCAGGGCGAGTATTGGCCCCGTTATAACCGTTAGCACGCGAGAGCTAAGAAAATATATGGTATGGGGATGTATGATGCATGTCTGATCGAATATGTTGCGCTATGCCGAGGCCGAAAGCATGAGGGAGAAAAGCGCGAGAGCGAAAGACTCGGAGGGTCTCGTGTTTGAATAACGGCTGCATACATTGAACAAACGTGTCCAAGGTATGCGTCGACGTTACCTATACCCACCTATACGTGAATTATACGTATACAGCTTGTACGAAGATACATGTATCAAGTATTACACATACATATAGGTAGAGAGAGAGGTTGCAGGCAGATATACGAATGCAGTTGGTTCTACACCTCGATTTCACGTTAGATTACGTTTGGTTTCGTGTTACAGAAGCAGATGTGAAATTTCCATGAAACGAATATGTTGTTATTCTTTTTCCTCCATAAATGAATGTAAACAGATTTCACGTGCATTGGTTTAATGAACGTGCGGCTTGCGTTTCTTTTTTCTACAAATGTACAAGCCAACCAGAGAATAATTAAGCTGCAGCAGCGGAGTTAAATCAGTTCTTGCGCTCCCCCGCGCGTATATACATAGATGCAATTAAAATCTGCTGGTGAAAAGATATGCGTTGGAGTATAAAAATGTGCATCGTAACTGCTACACGTAGCTATTATAATATCTTGTACGGTGAAAAATGATAAGCGAGGGGTGATTTTTTTTCCTTCTCTTCCTTCTTTTCTTCTTCCTTTTCTTCTTCTTCTTCTTCTTCTTCTTTTCGAATATATATTCTAGCTGCTGCTGGCTTTTATACGTAAACGGTCCATAAAAATCTTTTAAAGACGTTTTTCACATCGCGTTAAAGTAGTTCTTAAATTCCCCTTTCGAAAATATCTTCTTATATAAGCGATACGAGAATAGCAGGAGATATACCTATCCCAACGCTTTATCTTCGTACTCATTGTTAGTAAGTGCAGCTAGCTCCGCTTACCGGCTACGGTAATTTCAACGGACAAGCAGTAAATTACTATAATATACGTATAGGTATAGGTAGCTGAGACTATTAATGGACTATAAACGTAGCGTTGGATAGATTCAGATTGAAATTACAACTAATTAAAGGTTGTTAACAAGGCAGTAATCAAATGGATGTTATATCTTCCCAGGTAATTTCATCACCGAAAGATTCTGCACGATGTATATATGAGGCATTCCACGCCAACTCGACCAGTATTAAACCCCAACCATTTTGAGATCATTCCAGACTTTTTTCCAACATTCTACTTGTCAGTGAAAAACACTTCCACATTTTTTTTTTAAGTTTTGAAAATGGGTATTCACAACAAACTTCAAAAATGTATAAAAAATAAATGGCTTGATGAAAAAAAATCTAAAAAAAAACAAAAAACTGGGTAGAGTGTTAGAAAAAAGTGTGGAATGATTTGGAAATGGTCGCGGTTTAACACTGATCGAATTGGCGTAGAATGCCCCATATATAGCAATAGGTATAAGAATAACGTTATGCAGTACCTACAATCTACATTCATAATGATCGTTGCTATCCCGTTGTTAGGTTTTGTTCCCCTTATTGTCATAGGTATCTCTTTGATAATGCCAAAGAGCAGAAGTGCGGATTATATGAGGAGAATTTGATATGATAATTAAATGTATTGAAACCGCTGTGAAGCGTGAATAATATGACCAATAAATTATGGTCATTCGAGGGGAAGTGTATAGGTGCAGTATAGCTGTATTAGTATATAATGCGAAAACTTTTAACGTGTAATAATATGTAGAAACGAAATAGAGTAGAGTAGAGATATTTCGAAATGGTTTTTGAAAACGAAATAGGAATTCTGCGATAGATCGTTCAAGTTTCCCGGATTATATATAAAGTTGAAATTACAGTTTTAGTGCAAGTTTTCACTTTGTTGATAAAGTTATATTTGCTGAAACGCAATACGGCTCTATACCAATACCTTATATAGTACCTCTCCTTGGAGACATATCCTCAAATGCATTTGTGCTGCTTGTTAGATTCGAACCGCTTCATTCCCATGTGTCCATTTTATTGTGTAGGACAAAGTTATCCGGTTGTAGCGAGGGACATCGCCAATATTGCGGTATGAGAACATGTCAATATTTATTTAAGTTCATGCCAGTGTAGACATACACATATTATGACAATCATACATCAGGCTGGTACGTTTTACATCAGAGAAACAGAAGGGGAATAAATATTAAAGGATTAGACTTGCTCCGGCCAGAGGAGCAGCAAGAAGTCTGAAAAAAGCTTGAGTTTAATCTTTATTCAAATTTCTGTTTATTTAATTTACATACACCTGCAGTGCGTTATATGGTATGCCAGGAACGATATACATGCTTATACATTTTTAACCCTTTACAAGTCCCTCGGGTAATAATATCTCACCCGTTTGTCTCTCTTCGAAAATAACATAAAACAAAAGTTATATATTCCTTTTCAGCAAGCTCTATAAATACTGAAAGAAAATTTTATGTTGGATAACTTAATTATCAGTTTTTTTTTACTTTTTACAAGGCGAGATGAATTTATGCAAGCCAATTTCATTCAAGATTAAACCATTTTCTGTCGGCATAACATCGTGCGAAATTATTACATACACAGATTCCACATTCATTCGAACAAAAATTTCAATGCAGATATATAAAATACGGATAGCTACCAGACCAAGTAACTGCAGATTCTCATATCGCCTTTTTGTAGTATTCATATTCATATTTCCAGGGATGGAATCGTTGTAATTAGCTGAAATCATGACCACAGAAATCTCGAACTCTTTGGTTATAGTATGTCCCATATTGCATAGTTTGCATTAAATTTGCATGGAATTTTTGTCATTTGAAAATAAATTGTATTTATGATAATGTAAGTGAATGGATCGTCGCATAAATAAAAGGAAAAGTGGTCCACATTATCGCAGAAACCGAATATAAAAATGGACTAAGCTATAATTTCTGAACGGTTTAACGAAACAACTTGAGTCTGGCGACATTTTGTTTCTTTTAAAACTTTCGCTCTACTGTTAGCTAAAGAAAATTGGAAAAAAAAGAATTAACTTTTCGACGAGATTTTCCAGAGCCCACGCTTGAATTTTGAACATCGTTTGAATTGACGAAACTTAGGCTGTAACTTTGGTTTGAAGTATCAGAATCGATTAGATTTTTTGTTTCTCTATCGAGTACGGCGTAGCAAATACCAATGACTCGCGAAGTTTGAAATTTTTTTATCGTCCACGATAGAAGATACTCCGTGGTCCATTAGGCTGCCATTCAACCTATATAGCGGTACAATTATCTAAATGATAATTAAAAGTAGGCATACATACGGGGTGATTTTTGTCCAGGATATCTTATGGAGGCGTGGCCCTTTTAAACATCTCAAGCAAATGCTTGATCTCAGACAATAACCCGTACACTTGTAGGAAATTCTCGTTCCGACGACAACAAGTATGAATGGAAAGGGGAGGTCCTTACGCTCAATAAAGCTTCGCTCGCGTTAGTCCTCAGGGAAAATTCACCCTGTATGTCTCAAGACCGTGTCATAAGGCAGTGACAATAACATGTAATAATTATAACGTGAGCTAAGCTCAATTTTATAACCAAATTTTCAACTTAGCCCAAATAGAATCTGTCAATCTTAATTCTCAGTTTTAAATTCAATTCAGAGCTGTTCCTATATCAGCGTTTTTCAATTAAGTTATAGTTCCGTACTCTCCGCTAGAAGCAAGCTTGGCCCAATATTCTCCCGCAGGAAAAATTACGCAGCTTCAATTTTGCTGGAAATTTCTTCGTCATTGTGGCGTGATGATACTATTTCTATCTAAGTGTGCGATCTATCATATTTTATTCTCTTTAATTGAAATGTTCTTGCCAAGAAAATGGAGTTCTTGAAATTTCATAAATTTATTCTAATGTTCGATTCGAAATGCAGAATCACGGCTATCGTCTTAATGCATTGTTACCTACTGTGATATTGATGAGGTTAGCGAAACTGTTTCCCAAAACTGCCCCCCCCCCCCCCCCCCCAAAAAAATAATGGAGTAAAGATCAGAAATTAGATATACTGAGAAAGAAAAATCTAGTTTTAAAAGATGTTTTTTTGTTTTGTTTTATTTGCTTAAGGGGATAAAAGTGCAATAAAAAATTCACGATACGAAGATTGAAAAACCACAAAAAAACAAAATTGATTTGCAAAAATCACAAACATAAATGTCTATCTCGACACCGGTCAACAATGTTTATTTATTTTTCATTACTTGATCAGTTCGAAGCAAAATATGTTACGGCAATTCATGAAATACCTGAATTTCCTAACATCACTGTGGCAAAAACAGTGAGGTTAGAAAAAAAAAAAAATTTGTATAGTTTTGGAAATTTTTATTCAATGTTCATAAAATCTACCTAATAGCAACATTATGTGACGTGTGTCGCATGATATACTATTAAGATACGAGATGTCTGAGTCTCCATCTCCTGCATTCGATGATCTGAAGATCTCTCAACGTTTTCTATGCTTACTATAAAAGTGTAGCCAGTATCAACTTTCTCGATGCAGTGAGGAAGCGGTTTTATTTTTCTTCTTCGTAGAAAAGTTTGAAATTTTTCCATTACGCTTGTCCTGCAAGTCAGATTCCTGGGCTCGTATTGAATCTTCACGATTCCCATGAAACCAATTCCCATTCCTATTGAACAGAACCGCAGTAGCAATCAACCACGCCCCATGCTAGTAGGTACGGTCAAAATACTCGCAATCTTCCCGCACTGGATTGCTCTGTTTTGGTTCCGTGGATACTTCAATTTTTATACAAAATATTACGAATAAAAAATCACATTCTCAGACTCGGGATTCCTATTGGAATTCCTATATCACCTTTCATTTGATTACTGATCTTGGTATGCGAAAGTACTGAACATTTTTAAGCATTAGGTATACGATCGTGAAATCGATTATGCATATCCGAATTGAGAAGGAAAATAATTGAAGAAGAAATTTCTGCTGGCGTTGAAAATGTTTGTTTTAGTTTTTCTATGTATTTTTTTTTATCCAACGCTGATTGGAAAGCCTGAAAGTTCCCAACAACACGTGTTACCATACACGTCAGTTTATTCTCGTGTATTCTTTCGTAGCTCTCCACTGTACTCTCTAGCTTTTCCCCAAACGAGAAACAACCACGAATGTCAACTGTCACGACCAATCAGCGAGGACCCATGCAAACGTAGAATAAATTGCGAGACATCTGAACGAAAGAGAGGAACTTGCTCCGTTACAGCGTTGATAACGTTTACCATATCCTAAAATGTTCGTTTCCTCAAATATAAACAACGCAGTTAAATATACAAATAAAAACAGGGAGATTACTAACACAAAACGCGATACACATTTATCTTCTGACGTAAATACTTCAGTGGACCAAGCCTAACGCCCACACATTCGTATTGTTTGATGGCCGATAAAAAGTCCACGGAATTAGCCCCCACTCCAATCCCTCGAAAAGCTCCATAATCATGCATATACATCAAAATTTTACTGCCTGTGTAATATTTTCTTCGATGGCATGAGCGGGTCAATAGTTGCCTAAAACAAGGATAAAGATGGATAAAAGTTCACCGTGCTATAACATGGATCTTATGGAAAGTAAGGACCGATTAAGAATGTGTCGAAATTATAAAAGCACAAAGAAATTATCAGCCAATGAAGGCAAGTATGGAGGGGTCGAAGGGTAAGCAGCGTACAAGACTAGCAACGATAATGAAATAAAGCTGAGATAAGAGCATTGAGCTGGGGGTATCTAAAGAGAAGCTCTCCGAATTGTCTTTTTCCAGAGACAATGATATTTTACGATTCCTGATTTAGTGGTGAATGAACACGGATCTATAAGGATCAACGTAACTGACGTCATAAAGTGCCCCTGCAAGAGTGTTTCGGGACTTAGAGGGTCGAAGGCATTGGTATTCCTACGAAACCAATTAACTTGACAAAGGATAGAGAGCCGGAGAAGACTCGAGCATCGGCGTTGGTACGTAAGTTATGCCTAGGTCGACTTACATCAGACGCGACGGTCAATGGACAGTGGAAAGTTTTGAATAGATAATTATGAGTGACATAAAAATGATGGAAATATTCTCAGCTTTAGTAGTCCGTTTCCAATTGGCATTACATTTCAAAGATGATCTATATTTTGTTCACTGACTATCAGGGCAACTCGACCTCGAACGTTGGAAACCTGTAACCTTCACTTTTAGGAAAAAGCACATAAACCATTTGATGCCTTGCTCAACTTGTGACTTGAACTCGTTCGTCAAACACGCTATAATCATCTCGACTCGTTAAACTTTACGAGAATAGGTTGTGAGCTCAAGGTTGAGCCCCTGTATAATCGCCCTAAATGTTTACGACTAGATTTGACATATTTCCTCGGATTGTTCGAGGAACATACTCCTCTCACGACAATGGGCAAGTTAGATAGGGAGTGGAAAATTGGGCTCCATAATTCTTGGTCATATAGCCATAAAAAATTTTCAGCAACAAGTTGGCAAACTAATTCTAGATCATGTTACAGCAACCGGAGCAATTCAACATCTTAGTACTTGTATAATTTTATAGAAATTAGATTAAAAAATTGATCATTACATTATTATTCCTAACTAATTTCACCGTCTATTTAGCAGCTAACCAATTTCAAAATGAGTTCGAAACTTTTGATTAAAAATTATTTCATCCCTTTAACGTGCGGAGTATATCTATAATCACATCTGCCAGCGGTGTAACGTTGATACTCCAATTTGTACAAGCGAAACAGTTGGCATTTCAACTAAATGTGTGTCAACCCATCTACAATTATTCAAGAACAGAAGCTTGAACCTTCTGTATAACAATTCTGGTCTGACCAGGTGTTGAGTTTTCACTTATTCATCTTATCAGAGAGTTTTTCTCGTATTCTAAGCATCGTTACATTATTGGTTATGATAATTTATTTAGAAGCTTTTCAACCAATCTAATGAGATATAAAAATTAGTTAGTCACATCTGCAATTCATGTTGAGGTGATTTTTTTGTGAAGCAATTTTCATTTTTAACTTGCAAAAAAAATTGTAACATTCGTAGGCGGTTTACCCTATTTGCGATAATCGTGAATCCTCTTAATTCCAAAGCTCCGACACTTCTGAATTTATACGTCATTATCGAACGCGGGAATATTTTTCAGGAGCTTACCGATGGAATTTCTTAATTAATTATCTTTGCGAGATCTGCACTAGTTTAAAATCTACCCGCTCCGAGGTGCTAATGGTAATCACTTGAAATAATCCTCGGAGAGACTTGTTGACAGAAAGTGGATGCTTCAATTATCACCTAAATTGAATTTCTACATCTTTCAAGTGAATATCGACATTTAATTCTCACGCCATCCAATCCAACTGCTAGTTATCCTACCAATTCGAAGTTTGAAGGACAGCCAATTAGGTGCGCCTAAAATTTGAGCATAGATTTTCAGTGGTAAGCTTTCACAAGCCCATTAGGGGCCCATGGCTTCGTGAGGGCTCTACACCCATAATGGACATCTGATGGACATCCATCCGTAGGTTAATCAAAGTCCGTCACGGACATTTAATATAGTAGCATATAGATCTCTGGGAGATGTGGAGATGTGATTCCATAAATGGTTTGAACTAGGTAGTTAAATACCGTAACCAGTGAATATCGAGACATCGAGAAATGGAAAATGCCGTAACTTTAATTGGCATTAGGAAAGAAGCGTCAAAATTTTTGTGCGAATCGTTTGGTTGATTAAAATTTTAATTCTTGATTCTGTTTAGTAATACCTTTTTGAGGCTCTTCAGCTTTTTCATTTTCACATCCGTCAGAGATGCGAAGCTCCGTTTTCGAATTAATTAAACGATCATTAGAGAGATCTAGTGCACATTATATCAGCTCATATGTGGATATCTACCAGAGATATTCAATATTCATCCTAGATTCGCATTAGCACGTCCATTTGAGGTGAATGTTCCGTGTGGAAAGCGTATGCATTAACAATGCTTTGTAGCAAAGGAATTACGCGATTCAAAGCGAGAAAGTAAACCTTCATGACCAAGACCTTACCCAAAGTATGTACGTATTGTATTGCTTTGAACTATTCTAGAGGCTATCAGTATAATAGTCAAGGCTTGTGGCTATCGAGCCAATACCTACCTTTGTCGCCTCGTAATGTTGTATCACGAAAATTTGCTTGATTGAAGGATACTTGGCTTGTCTATTCAGCCAGTGACGCGATACTGAACAATCGTTGGGGTCAACAAATCAAAGCATGATAGTGATTTGCCCAAGTGATTAGCAAATGCGTGAAACTAACAAAAGATGAAACGAAGTTAAAGACAAACCAGACGCTGCTTGGACTGGGCTGTCTTGAAAAGCTCAAGTTCCTGCGGAAGGAAAGAACTTTTAGCCTCTACAAAAAACAGTGATGCTCACGTATATTTGTATGTAATTCGCTGCCGATGTTTAGAAAAAAAAAAAGAAAAAGAACAGCCAGTAATTAAATGAAAAAAATATCTGATTCTATTTTCTGTTCATTCATTGGTATATCATTATTCATTATAGTCAACGGTATTCATTGCAATCTGATTATGACCTGAGTAAGCTTGCTAGAGCGGTTTCATTCTGCGAATTCTTCTTCCGTCGGGAGTTCTTTTTTAAGCTATCGAATATCCTTTAGCCTTAACTCAGAATTATTGGAAGTCTCTTTGCCTCTTTTCCAGAGTGTGACGAAGCCTTCCCAAGGCTCTTCCGTTTGCGTTAGGAACAGCAGCTGGCCCACATAAATTTTCCTCGCGAGAGAGTTCAGAGCGAATGAGCTTTTATTTAGCCGTGGCTTCGCCAGAGTCACACACGTATTTATGCTTTGATTTGGCTTCGCAAATCTTTATTTATGATTCGGCAACCTTTACCAAATTTTCAAATAATCACCGACAGTTTGTTTCGGCAACGGCAGAAATGCTTTGCTCAAATTTAATCACTTTTACCAATAATTCCGAGTACCTTTATCGCGAATAATAAATAAGGTGTACGGAAACCGGTAACATTCACGGAGTATTTCAAATTCGGCAAGCTTGTCTGCAGCACGGATGAATTCCTGCCGATTCAAACTATTGGTATAATACTTTAATCTGACATAGTTATATAGGAATAAACTTGGGAGTCATGTAATTATGAAACTTAAAACTCTGAGTTGAATTTATCGCGCTGGGCACCAAAAGTGCAATTAACCTATTTCAATAGTTGAACTTAAGATTTGTATCAAAGTTGTAACAGGGCTGATTAAGAAGCTCAACTTTTCCCATAACTTGGAATTCTTTAATTCCCGCGCCGAACTAGCGCGAGACCAATTTCATACGTTGTTTTTTTTCCATCACACCGCACCATCAGAGGAAACTATTTTCTAGTTCGATTCGACATCAGCCCGGTTCATTGTAGAACAATAAATTTGCAATTAATCCGGTTCGGCGCTGGTAACGTGGCGACGAAAAAGCTTCGAAAGTGGACTTTAATTAATGACTGGTGTTGCGTCGCGTGTTTACACGATTTATCTTCCTGAAACCGACCGATACAACGCGCGTTCACCTCCATACCTTGTACTATATATTCACTACATCCTACGGGCTGCTTACCGCAGGTCGTTTTAACAGCCAGTAATAATATAATCCCTTAGGGAGTCACAGCGATAGGGTTGCCGGGTGGATTCAAGGGGTAATGGCAGTCAGTGGCGGTGGGTAACTGGAGAAGGGAGTGTTTCGTATTTTTAGGATCCATTACGAAACCCTACAGATTACAAGGGGTGGCTTGGCCAAGGGCTCTGGTCCACGCGTATAACTTACTTAAATATCACCTATGGTCCAAGTCACAAGCGTAGAAGCGCACATGTGTCCCACGTAATAATTCTCCGGAGTCTCTTTTAAATTCAAGACCGATATGTAAGTCGAGCCATTTCCTCGGTGGCATTAGGTACGTATACACGCCCATGCTCGCCGAGGATAAATTCATTTAGATCGTTGCTGTTCAAATTGACAAACGAAACCGTGAGAATTGTATAAAGTCGGGGCCACCTGGTGATAAATTGGCCGCTTCTGGTTAGCTGATTGAATACGTTGTCCAGCATTTGTTAGAACTGAAAAATATTCACACGCGATGCAAAAAAATTGAAAAAGGGAGGATTTCAGACATTTGAAATCTACTTTCTTTATGCTCTAGTCAGAGTTCGATAGAAAATCAATTTTATTCACTGCAGCTTTCGACAGTTTCAAATCCGATTATTTTACTATTATGGATCAAGCTGGATAAAAATACTACCGGTTAACAGAGTAACGAACAAAGTACGATAATAGCTGGATTAAATGGTACCCTAAAGCCTCAGAACCATATTCCAATAATTTGATCATCTCCCAGAACCTCTCGCTACTATGACCTAGGAACGTGACCCCGGAAGATCTTATTATCAACGCTCTGCCGAGGTAGAGTTTCGACTATGATTTATAGACGTGAAGTAGAAATGCTAGATGATCAAAATGAACAAAAATGCACGGTCGCGATATTCACGCAAACATACTATGTTATCAGATCACATATACATATATGGGGGATTCGATCCCAGGTGTATGAACCCGTGACCCTGACCCTCTCGCATTCGGCTCATTTTTTTTCCTTGATTGCAATGAGTCCCAAAGGCGCCCTCGATTTCTTTCAAATTTTGCCCAACAGCTTGGGGCCAAGATTTTGAATTTTTCAAAATTCATAGCTAACTTTTGTTGGTCGTAAAAATCTGAAAAAATTCGGAGAAATCCCGCGTCATTCGTAAAAATTTTCAAGCCTTCACTCAAAGTGAGCAGACGTTCGCTTCTGCAATGTTTGTATTTTTTTCGAAAACAACGTTGAATAGCATGAGAAGCAAACGTCTGCCCACTTTGGGTAAAATGTCGAAAATTTTGATAAATGAAGCAGGATTTTTCAGAATTTTTCAATTGGGGCTATCGATGTGTTCATTTTCAAAAATCATAAGTAAATCAGACAATTTTGAAAAAATCTGAAAAAAATTCAGAGTGTTCTTTCGTGAAGGTGGAAGAACATAAAAAATCATGACTCCAATCGGAAGGGGTCAGGGTCAAACGTTTGTTGGTTTGGCGTGGAATGCCTCATATATATATATTTCTCCATTAAGGGCTGTTTGGAAAAATCTTTCAAACAAATGAGGATGCTCTCTAGACTCAATGGAGTCATAGAAAAGAAACATGAGCCAAATCCGAGGGGGTCAGGGTCACGGGTTCATAGACTTGGGATAGAATTCCCTACATACAGGGTGACCCAGAACCCCGGGCCAAATTTAATTTCTTAGCAAAAAAGTCGAGAGATCAACGCTGTTTGATTTATCGAATACCTATCCACCGCTCCACAGTTCTCGGCAGCCCGGTTATCTACTCCATAGTTTTTCGCCGTTTACTTACGTCAACTACGAAATGTATACATATATATTTTTTTTCCTTCAAGTTTTCAAGTTTTTGCTAAGAAACTTTCGTCTTCGAATTCGACAAGGAATCTACCCCTCCAAACTTGGCCCAGGGGTTCTGGGTCACCCTGTATACCTATTTACAAATTTGCAGATATCAATTTTTCATTCGGTATTATTGTAGCTTGATTTGTCGCAATCACTTCAGGCCGTCGCACATTGGGAAATTGGGTAAATTACGGAAAATCCAATAAAAAATGTGAGTGCGTTATATGCCGCAAGCTCTGAAACTCGATTTTTCGAAATCATGTTCTTCCGCGCGGCTAGCACTCTAACTTATAAATCGACGTTTCTAAAGGGCTGAAATTTGAACAGATCTTTGGAGGCGCCTTTACCTATACCTAGTCTGGAGCACTTCTGATAATAGGAAAATGTTGTACTTTATACTATCAACAAAATGAAATCCATTGTGTGAGAAAAATTGGAAACTAACATCACTTTTATCCGTGTACAATGTACATTCATATATGGTATAATTTCTCTTTGAAACTAATGAAAGTAGTTCGGATTGAAGCTGTACTACATATATCTACATAGAGTATTCTGAGTTACGACAATTTTGTTCTAAAGTCACGCGTTCAGCCAGTAGGATGCGGGCACCGGGGCGCAACCAAAAATACATTCGACTTCCACGAGCAATAAATCCAATGTTATTTTTTGGTATGCAAATTTTTGTTTTCGTTTTATAACCAGCGTCAACAGCAGAACAAATATGTACTAAAATACCGCATTCCTTGTTAATATATTTTTTTTGCGAGTCACCATATTTCCTAAAAAAAATATATCCGTATTTTCGAGCTTTCAAATAGAGATAGGTACACACGATATTGCATTCTATCGCCCTCAAAATATGCAACCAAACTCACATCTCCTTCGGAATTGGCAAAACTGCAGACAATACCTGACTCGAGAGCCGAATTGATCGGAAATGTGACTATATTCATCAAATCGTAGACTCATATAGGGGAGGGTGGGGCACGACGGCCCCCCTCAAAGATTCTGCAGGTCGGTTCACGAAATCCGAGGGATAATGGACCACCCTAAAAACTTGGATTGACATTTTTTTTCTCAAATTGTGATGAATTCGAAGTATTCATCCATTCAGGCTATTTCAAGCCAATGCACCATATCGTGGGGTAAATGAACCATCAAAAAAAAATTTCTATGAACATTTTTTTTCATCATTTTTTAGAGGGGGGCCGTCATGCCCCAGAAATTTTTTTTTTTTTCTGAGTTTCGGCAAAATTTCGGTGGATTTGTTCGAAATAGAACAAAAATAAATTAATTTGATGGTTGAAAGCCACAAAACGTAATAACCGGCTTAGGGGGGCCGTCGTGCCCCACCTCCTCTACATCCTCCAAATTTTCTGAATGATTGTGAAAATTCGGTAGCTCCAAAGACAACGTAGGCTGACTCTTGCAATACTTTACAAAAAATACGTTATTTCTGGAGCGGCTAAATCCTCTAAATCATTTGCAAATCAGTTAAACGACAGAATGAGGGGAGCTGCGGAATAGCGAAGCTCGTATCGCGCCATCTATCAAAGCGTCTGTTCACGCGATTTTTTTTTTTTTAATTTTCTTGGACCACGTCAACGGTCTACACCAACTAATTGAAGGAGTGTAGATAATTTTGTTGTAGTATTAGAATGAGTGATTGATGACGTTTAAAACTGAATATATTTTCAACTAACGAAGATAGAAAACGTTACAAGAGTTATTATATAAAAATTAAAGTTCGATGATATGAGTACAAATCGGTTGTAAAAATAAGAAGTTGACTTAAAATAGTTATAAGTGGTTGAGTATTGAGTTGAACCCAAAGGATAAATTTTAACCGACTGTTTCTATAGTTGAAGTTGTACTGATTTTTGACAGCGAGTAGAAGAAAGCATTTGGAGTAATTTTAGAAAAGTGGAGGGACGGAGGTTGCTAATTGATCAAAAATTGGGATTGGAGGATTTTTCGGATTGGTCGAGGGTATGTCGGTTTAGTTGATTGGATGAGGAAATGTACATAGAATTTCTAGAAGAAGTATATAGTAGGCGATAGTTTTATGGTTTTGAATAGATAATCTCATGAGCATCCGAATTTTCACCATAAATTATGCGATTGAAAGTTATTTCAAGGGTGAAAATTACGTTACATATTTCAAGAGATATAATTATGTGAATTGACATTTTGTGTACCTTCGGTTCTATATTTTGGGAGCGAATTTCTTGAAAAATAACAATCCTGTGACAGCCTTGAACATACTTTAACACTATGCTTACAAGAATTTGATGTCTTTCGAATTGACTTCGATGAGATACAAATTGAAGTACTCGTCGAGCTGGTGGTTGGACGTGGTAAGTTAGTTCTGAGAAACCTAAACTGACCTCAAAACAGAATACAACTCACGCGGTGGAAAGTTTAACGGACATAAATAGTGCGTCAACAATCTTCTGTGCTAGGCGTCCTACGAAGTTCAACCATATCGCTTCGCGGCCCAGTATATGCCACCTCAAATAAACGATAACGACTTGAGAGTTTGTAGGTTGGGAAGAACAGACTATAGGATACACAGTTCCCAGTCTCCAAAGTCAGCAAGGATTGACGAGGGCTGGCCTTCCACGAAAGCCAAAACCAATTCGCGCGAGTGTTGGCAATTCCGGATCGGAGCAATCTGCTTTTAATTGGGCCATTAGGCTGCTATTAAAATAGACACGAGGTTAACAGCGACTGCAAAATTGCTTTGAAACATACTTTTTCGATCGTACTCCCTCAAGACTTTTGGGGTCTTTCTGTATACGGCGAAACGTTAAAAGGAAGTCCCTTGTATCGTTTACTAAACCGGTCGTGATATAGGATACACATTCGGACACCTGCCTACCAGTTTCCGTCCTTTTCCCTTATTTTATTTTATTTTATTTTTTCGCTTACGATCCGGGATCCCGGAGTTTTTTCAACGCTAAAGTGCTTTCCATCCGACGGCTGACGTCATACGACTATCTTCTTTTATTGGCTAATCGACAAGTGTATATAGCTTGCAGAATAAAAATACTATTCCACTATTGGACATTATACAATACTATTCAGAACGTGCGGCACAGTGCCTCTACATGGCCGAGTTCGAAAGCCTAGAAAAAAAGAATTCTCACAAACCGGTACACAGTACGAAAAAAATAAACCAGACAACCAGATTTCCAGGGAAAGGTGATTGGAATTTCATTGCAGGATTCGACATAGAAATATGTATGCCGGTTGAAAAATCTCTAACCATAAAATCGGGCCACGTAACTTTAGCGAGTATCAAATGCGATCATATCTTATTTGTAATATGAAAGCTTTCGTGTCAGCGTGTGTATACACGGCGGAGGAATTCTTGATTGCTTATCGCTTTAATTTCACATTTACTCAATGTTGAAAGAAATTACGATAGCATTATCGCGGTGAAACAAAAAAGCAATAATTATAGTCAGGGTTCTCGCGATATGAAAATTCGTGTTGTACCTAGGTGTTGTTTCACTAGGAAGGAGAATCTAATGGGTCACTCTTCCCCGAATCTTTTCCCTCACCAATTTAGGCTGGTAAAAAATAAGGACTGGCCTGTTCATCAACTAAGAATAAGAATAAACTGTTTTTGTGATTTACCAGTTGGAATTCAAGGAAAATAGACTCGCGTCTCAATCACAGATTTAATTTAACACGAGGCCATAATTTAATTTTACTCAAGCTTAATTCGCGTGCAATTCAAATTTACTAATAGTACAGTCAAGCGGCATTATGTGGCGTTGTTCGAAAGCAGCACATATATTTGTGGTCCAAATAACGGGGACGGTACGTGATGTTCAAATAGTGAAGTAATCCAGGTACGTATGTACATACGAGTGGAATAGAAAATTGACGAACTTCCCAAATCGCAAAATAATTTCTACTGTGAGACTAAGCTCTGGATTTGAAAAAGCTACGTGGATCTCCACAAATTACGTTCACAAATATGCCAGAAGAGCTTGAATTTAAAAAACCAATGTCCGTGGAGAATTTTCGTTGTACATTACAAATATCTATGTTCCAAAAAACTCCTTGCGTCAGAAATTTCAAGATATTTAGAGATTTAACTTTTCTAGCTCTTTGGTTAATACAATTTTAGGAGATTGACATGCCTTCTCATAATGCAGATTATTTCATAGTATATTTAAGTATCTCCGCGCATTGATGATTTTGGCAATGCAAATCACAATTGAATGTCGATATATTCAAATAGAAAATATATCCTCAGAAATTAGAATAGTCTGCGAGGGTTTGAAATGTAAACGGTAAATTAATGGTAAGTAAGAATATCTTTAATGTCAGCATCTCGTTATATTTATGTAAACGCTTGAAAGCACGAAGCTTTTCGAAATAGGAATAAATGCGGTCAAGTCGTGCCGGACTTCGTCCGGTCACAAGCAGTTGTAAGAACGAAACGGCTGACCAAACAGCTCCTACACTTATACTGCTGAATCTTATGGTAATTTTATGGAAAATCAATGCGAGAGAACTCACATCTGCCTTGTGGAGCAAATATAACAAAGCGTCCAGCACATCGTGGTCAGAACTATATTATCTTGTTGATTTCTGTCAAAAAAACATCGCGTGGTCAAGAAATTTTCAACGTTATGTTAGACTGAAGTTTCTTACTAAAAGAGTGAAACCTGACTGCGGCACATTATGCCTGCATAACGGACGTCGTGATTTATTCTATGAAAACATCGCGGAGCTCAATATTTCGCCAAAGTTTTACTTTAGTAACGTTCAATATTTCCATATAATTCGCATAACTCCGACAAAAGACCGTTTAAGCGTAAGAATAATCGCCCGTCGACGCGTGTCCTGCCTTCCCTACGGCGTATTCGTGCAGTTCCAGTATCAGATCAACCTTAAAATTACATCGACGCTGACGATAAAATGGTTTACACTGCAGGGTAGACTTGTTCTTGATATCGATCTGGGCGTGAGGTTTATCAAAATGTTTGGTGTACAAGTTCAGTGAAAAAAGAAACAAATTAGTCCCATCACGGTCGAGAGAATAAAAAAGCAGGGAAACACTTCACTCAAATATTCCGTATAATTATTATAAGTGTGAAACATAAAAGTTTTGAGGAACTTATACCTATACGCAGCTTTCTAATAAATTTCACTTTTACTCCATAGTAGAAAATTTGTTAATGGCTTAGCGACGCTCACCTATCTGCAGTGACAGATTATGCACGGATAAAATATAATAGCAGTAGTACGGAGTGAAATATGCTCCGCATTAGCAAGCAATTTTTTATAATAATGTTGTGTAAATATTTTTATTCAATTTGTTTTTTTTTTTTTCCACTGAAATTTACGCGCAGTACAGTCTTTCGTACTTCAGGTATAAATTCGGATTTTACCTCGATGTAAAAAGTACTTTCTAAAAATTCAGCTTTTCCGCAAAGTACAGGAGCTTCAATCCTTCACACGCCGATTTTTTACCTTTTTCAAAGTAAATTTTTCATTTTCCTGTGTCCCATTCTGTCGAATATTACTTGCGAAGTGATTCGCAAGATCTCGCGTTCTGGGTGTGCACTGCAGCATCCAAATTCTTTGAACCCCGATTTCTTTGAAGTGCATTCTAGAAATTAGAAAGAATACCAATGCCTTATGCTTTCCTGAAAAAAACTTCGGAACGGTTTTTTTCTGAATTCGGTATTTCCTTGGAATTTGAAACGTTTCGGAGAACCTTAGAGTATCTTGTCTGAAAGACTCACCATAATTTCCCGGCACTCTGCTGTTGGAATTTTTCGGATATATTTACAAAAAGAGTATTTGCATAAAAAATTTACTTCATGAAACGATCTATTATTATACATACATCATTAACGTGGTTCGAGCGTTAAAATCAATGCATGTGTAATCAACTTTTTTCGGTACTAATCGTTCATTGAATATTTATCACATTCATTTACTCGTAAACTATTCATACTTCCCTAAACTCCCACGCAAAAAATATGAGAATTATAAACAAATGCTCGGATATGAATATTTCATTTTAAAGCACTTTAAAATCATGTAAAATCTATTAGATTCGGTCGATTTCATGTTAGGTCTGCTAATTTTGTAACGAAACCGTTTTTTAACGAAACCGAAATTTTTTTATAAGGTTTTATTGTCGAGTATTTAATTTTATAATATTACAGCGATCTAGATTTTGAGCAACAAATAGTAATGTTCTACTGACTATCGAAAACAAATATATCTTTCCACGGTAAAGTTGTAGATATTGCGCTTTTGAATAAAATCAACAGACGTAAAATGAAATCGACCGAATCTAATAGGTTTCATTTGATTTTAAAGTGCTTTAAAGTGAAAAATTCATATCTTAGCATTTGTTTATAATTCTCAAATTTTTCGCACGGGGGCTTAAATGAAAGAACGAACAGCTTACCAGTGAATAAATGTGATAAATATGGAATGAGAGATTTTTACCTAAAGAAATTAATTACAAATGCACTGATTTCAACGCTCCAACCACCTTAAACTCAATGCCACAACTATTGCAGAAGGAATAATGTCAGCTAATTCTCATTCAAAAAATATGCTTTCCTGGGACATGCGCAATTTCTCTGAAACCGAAGATGGATTAAAAATAGACGATAAATCGTAGTTTTCTGAATAAAACGAACCAATGGATGAATAACAAAACATGTCAAGATTTTTAGAAGCGTGGAAAACACGCTTCTCCCGACACTATAGGTATTATTTGGGAAGTTAATTACATGAAGCAATCAGAACTAGGAATTATGGGTGAACTGTGTGGAGTATCGAGTTTAGAACATAGAGATTGTTTGCATGTAGCCTCTAGGGAGCGTCTATGCCCATTCAGTTCACAACAGTTTCACACGATTTGATTGGTAACCGCTGGTATGCAAATACTGGCAATTTTCAAGCGTTACAAAAGCTTCCGAAGACGAGGTAATGGAGTGAATTTTCGTTTTACGTTAGCTACTATTTACTTTTATTGGCCAGCATTTCGTTGGCCGTTATTGCCTTATATAGGCAGGTTCCATTCTCGCCCCATAGTACTTTGTTAAAAATTCTATTCCACAATCGAACTTCGAAATTACGTGCCACGCGACCATCAGCAGACTATAAGAAGTGAAATACTGAAATTAAATTGAACGTATCCAATTCCAGATTTCCTTTTCAATTTCGAACAGATTCACTCATTTCCAACAAATCCCTGATTCTTTATCCACCTACCGAGTTAAAAAAATGAACAAATGACGCGATCAACTTTATTCGAGTCCACTTCCGAGTAGGTCGGAAATTGGTACGTGATCAGCCTAGCAATTAGTACTCATATAGAATAATTGTAAACGAGTTAATTGGCGGATCACAAACATATTTGCTCGTCGTAACGAAGGGTGATACTGATAAAGCAGTGGATTTTATACAAACCCGAGGCGGTTTGTTACAGACCACAACTGCGGACAGTGGTTGAAGCCCGGCACTAAATCGTTGAATTAATTCGCAATATTTCGGATTAAGTTGGAAAAGTACGCCGTTAAAAAAGGCGGAGTTTTTACATATGAATATACGAATGTGGATGTCGGAAAGCTTGCGGTGTAAAATCAGATCTCTATTTCAATTATTTTTAACTCTCTAGTAAGGAGGATTGAGCCAGAATTCCCGATAACCGCGTGATTGGAAAAGCAACTCAGGTACCTATGTAAGTGAAAAATGTCTGGCTTAACATGACAGTATTTTTTAAATATTTACTGAGAGACTGGGGCGTTGGTTTTCGATTTCCGGTATACAAGAGCACCGTTTTAGCAACGATGTTAAATAACAACACGGCGAGACCCAAGGGATTGAGTTGGCTTTAGCCGCTTAGCCAACCAGGTCGAATTTCACGCAACTTGGTTGAGCAATGATGTTAAAATGACGTTGCAGTTTTAACGGTACATTTTCCTGACCCTTCTATTATCTAATTTAAGTAACACCCACTGACCCCACGAAAAGGTCAGCACTTTAAACACGTGGCGTAAGGACTTTTCGTAAATTATGTTTCATATTTAATTGTCAAGGCTTATATTATATTTTCCATTTTTGTAAATAGATCCACCTCCTTACAAATAGACAAAATACAGGGAAAATCGTTCCATTCTTGAATTAACTTATTTAAAAATACATTCCGTTTTTTATACGTCGCAGGCTTCGAGCTTTTATTCGTAATAATCAAAATTATTCCATGCATAATATACACGTGAATTGTAAAAATGGTGTAACCTCGTCAGAGTCCCATGGGAGCTCTGTGGGTCAACACTCTTCAGGATTTTATTCTTCTTTATTTTTCTCATTTTTCTCATTTTAACATATGCGCTTTGGTTTTATTCTCGCAATGACATGCGCAACAGTCAACCGACCCCTGTTTCCGCAGCTCGTAAATTTATACGTGTAGGTATAGAGAAAATTTACACGATTACATACGACACAGGTACACCTATCCATGTATACCTATACGTCGTATATATACGCGTACATATGAGTGCGTGATAATCATGCCGCATGAACGTGGACGTCTAGACAACTGTTTGTGGACAAAAGTATAATCTACACACTTCTATACGATAATACAAAGGCTAAATTTGAATGAATATTTACAGCTTTCATTTATACTACCTGGCACAAATTTTTATTACCTGTTATTCCCTGCCCCATTTGCAAATGTTTCTTCAGCTCTTTCTCTCTTTCTCTTTGTCAGAGGTAAAAATTTTGCTGATTTATGCCAAACCATTTGTTCCCTTTTATGTATACCTACTGCTATAGCTATTGAACGGATTCTAATCGTAAGCCAGCTTTATGTGGAAAAGCTCTGTGAATAACGCAAATGAAAGGATTCATATAATTGCGAATCTGATATTCTAATCGTGAGTAAAATTCATACGCATTTAATAGAATCGACAATAACGCAGATTTAGTGGCAATATTTTACATTCTGATCGCGGAACCTATGTAGCTATACATTTTTTCGAAATTTACCTAATGAACCTTTATTTGAACCATATACCATTCTGAAAGTAGAACATTTGAACGCGATTCGTATGAAAGGTTAAAAAATCCTGAATAAAATTCATAGTCAATATTTGTAACGACATTAAAAAAAATATCAGCCTCGTAGTTCAATCAACGTTGTTATTTTGTCGCTTTTGAAAATGGTAACTGCTTCGTTTACGTGTTCAAAATACTTGCAGCATTCCAATGTCCGTTTCATTAGATTTTCATGGACTGTGTCTGGCTTAGAATCACATGTTGTTTGGAATCAATTTTTTTTTCTTATACCCTAAAGCAACGCCTGGTTTTATAAAATATTTTCTCATTCGCACGTACAAGGAGACCTGTCGTCGATGTGAAAGACGTGACTTGTCAAAGGCTATTATAAAATTGCACATTCTTGTATACAGGTATTTCGAAGTGTGAAACTGCCCCGCAGACAGGTTTTTAAATACCCGCAACCATTTCAACTTGGTATTTCATAGTACCTACTGTTTGGTTTTTTCGTAGGCTGGACCAACCTTTGGCAATATACTTTTGCTGAAAATACCAACGGAATATGCCCTGATTTCTTAATTTTTCTTTTCCATTTCCAGTGACCGAGCAATGTTCCTTAAACTCAGCAAAATAGCCTCTTTCTGCATACGTACGTGACGTGACTTCGATCGGATATTTACGTCAGCCATTTTGTTCTCCAAAAAGGACAGCGTCCATTTATATTCCCGGAGTGCACAACTCAGCAGTTCGATGAATGTTTCCCAGTAATCGCTGAGATGGCGAAATATTTGTACAGACATTAAGCTGGGTAAAATCCTCTTCGTTGCTGAATTCATGCCGGCGCGGCGCTATGTGGTCTTCTTTTTCCCATTTCCTTCACAGCGAGGACTCTTACGAAAACCCTTAATAGATTGGGCTATTCATACTTCTAATTCCGTTAACACACAAGTTCCCTAAAAATCCTTGAATTATTCCGCATTCTGAAAGTCTACCAGATTTACCCATTTTTAACTGTAACATTGTACTGATCATAATGCTCAGCAAAGCACACCGCTCCCTTCTGAAAATTCGGAGCCTACAAAGTGGAAAGCACAAAGGACGGCGGAGCAATCCACTCTCCTGTTTTCCTGTGGGTATTAGAATCAGGGTAATCAAAGATTGCTTCAATTCTCCAGCCGTGCTTATAACGGTACACTATTGTAGAGGAAGGCAATTTATCACTCATGTCAAATGCACGTGATTCAGTAGTGAGAAATTCCCTTGCAGTAAACGTAGGATAGGTATACTAGGTAAGTCGCACTAAAGGTTACACGATTTTTCATCCACTGTACTATTTTCTTCAAAGTCTCAGCAGCCAAAAAGCGAGGACAGGATATTTTCATTCCTGAGTATATGTTTGAGGATGGAAAAGAATTTCGAAGAGAAAAATTCAGCAAAGAATATTTGAGCCCCTGGCTGGTGAGGTGCACGGATACGACGTAGGTTTAGTGGGAGTATGGGAAAGCATTGTGACGGTGGTTCGGAGATTTCCCGCGGTGCCAGTTCTTCATGGAAACAACAACTGTCGGTACTCTTCAGAACCTATATAGCCCGGAAACCACCGAGTGCAGCATTTCCAACTTCAAATGTTATTGAAGTACCCACTTTAAGCTATTTCAAGAATGCGCACGTTGATAAAGTACTCATGTAGTCAATTGTCCGCATTACTTAACCCGGATCACCGTAAATGACTCTTTAGTCTTTCATCATGCGACATTGCGTTGGTGAACATCATCTTTATTTTATATACAATAGAAACCAGAATTATTTTTATCATTCTGGACCACAATTCCCTCCGACACATCTTTATACAACTCGGGAAACAAAATCCGCTGGACTCGAACTCTCCCGGAGGACAAAGACACATATATAAAAGCCTAGCCACTCTAGAGAGAATTTTCTCTGAAAATAATCGATCGAAAGACAATTCCAGACTCCAATGAACCGCCCGCGCCGCAAGAACTTGCACGTATCATGGAAAGATAAAATTTATGGAAGAGCAGATTTTTACCAATATATATGTAGGTGGAGAGGTATATACGTACTATGGAATCAGGTTTTGTAGACGACGGGAGAAATTCCACTCGAGTGACCGTAAGTGGCGTATTAGTAGCAGTGGAACGAATGCGTCTACCCGAAGCAAAAATTTCTCTCCAAAGCTATAAAAAATTCAATTTGACTGACCAACCCTTGGCAGGGCGCGTTACGGGACGCCGAATGGGCTGTGCCACCCTCTGGCATGTTTTCAAGCGTAAAGCCTTTCGAATCTTGCAAGCTCACAGGCATTGATAATTCAGATAAGTGGTCACAGGTAGATCTGTGGTTTCTATAATGTAAGCGTATCCGTACCCCCGTTTCTATTTACACATTTCAGAGACGCAGGCGTATGTACCTATAGCTGCGAGATCAGAGAAACTCATACTACTTGAAATTAATTTATGAAAACCCCTGTCTATGTTGGTATCAAACTCTAAGCTTTTCCATCCGTCGAAAGCCTGGCTCCTAAGCAAGGAGTATCTCCTTAAACCGCTTCTATCAACCCGGTCTATACTACGACCCTCTGGCGATGGGAAAGCGTTAGTGGTTAAACTCGTGGCAGTAGAACTGCCTGGCGCTGAGTAGTGGGTGCTGGTTGGCGACTATAGGTAGACTTATTCAAGCATGGTTACAGGGCTGCAGAGTAATTCATAAAGTTTATCATCCCAGGAGAGCAATTCTGGAAAAGGAAACCGAGCAAAGGGCTACCGCACAGTCTCATTTTATGCTACCTAAAATGGTAGAAAAAAAGAAAAAGAGACACGCGCCAAGCATGGAAATGAATTTCTTGCACCTCAGCCGTTTGCTGCGAGAAGGTGTCTTTATGCCTCCCGCGGGATCTAGGGAAGAGAAGCGAAGAGGAAATAAGGAGGCGAAAAGGAAGATGAGGGCAGGAAATGGTGGACGAAAAACCGAAAGGCAAAATGCAGATGAATCGCTGACTCCATCCTCGATCTGCTCGAGGTACCGGAACCTACTCGGGTGACTGCCGGCCAATTTACATCTACTAAGGCGTAGAATTCACCCGGGTATAAATGTAGAAGTATGCGCGTGTGTCTGCACGTTAGCGTTGTTAACCTACCATGTAATAAATCATAAAACGAAGAAAAGAATGTAGTTTGTGAAAATTGAGGTCATTAATCATACGGGTATAGTATTTCGCCTTTACGCTTCCTGTGAGTCTGTAATTTTAATTTAATTTAATCAAGTTGGATCTGTAACATCATCAGCATCCTTATCTACACGTGGTCTTCCCTGCAACTTGAAGATAAATTACTTCGTTTAAGTTGTTCGACGCTGATGGAAATACTAATCGATAATATTGAATTGCTTTTCAGATTCCGAATATTTGTCTGACGATCGACGAGCTCAAGCCAAGGTGACGCAAAGTGGATTCAATCCCTTCTACGATTTAAAATATCAAGCGGAGTAACCGTTAAGAACAAAATCTCCGATCCCAGAAGGGCTGAGAGGATCCCCGTTTTCTCAGACCTAGCCAAACTTTATTTCCGTCCAAAAATTTCACGGCCCCTTACTGGGGCCTTTACGGTGTACTTTGAACCGTAAAAAACGTCACGAATAACACCAGGGCTGGCTTGATTGTTATCGTAAAGACAAAACTTCACTCATGGTGCTCAGAGTCGGCCGGATTCCGGCTAGTGTGTGGGATGTACCTGCAATTTTACATGTTAAACTCGCCTTTATACATCTCAATACGGTTGCATCAAGACAGGCCTATATATATACCAAAAGAACTACACGAATCTCTTGAAATTATATTTATTTTTAATATATTTTCATTTTCATTTTTTTAATATATAACAATATTTGAAATATTTCATAAGCTATTCAATTCAAACTCTCGTGGCTGATTTGAAAATAGAATTTCGAGATAAAGATTTACCTTTTTTTAAATCATGAGCTGTGTTCCCATAGTGAAAGTATTTCCGCCAATTTCACAACGTATTTCTGTAGGTTGCATAATTTCAAAAATCCTGATTAATTTTATCCTTAACCATATCCAAAGGTGGGACTAATTTCTCATCTGGTGATTCGTCATTCTCTGGCTGATATGGATGACAAAATAGCTCCATTTTTTATTGCATACTGCAGTTATCTTCGGATTCAATGAGATTCATTCTTGATACTCAGAATAATTCGTCCAGTTGAATTTCGAGTTTGCATAACAACGCATAACTCCACTTTATCCTAAAGTACGCTTGGCCATAACTGTTAAAATCTAGTGAAATTCCCCGTAGTCAGTACTGCACGACACCTATTTCACGTGGCCCGTAAAAGTTCGGAAGCTTTTTTTGTATGCAAGTTACGGTCCCTCATTATTCTAACAGGAATGCACATGATGCTCATTAGAGGTTGGAGGATTGGGTGATCTGATTTCTGGTCAATGGTTGGAAAGCTTACGATTCAACTGTATTACAGTACTGTAAATCAAATAGAATGATATGAAAACATGTGAAAATGTGCAATAAGATTTTCCAAAATTGAAAAAAAAAAAAAAAAAATACATAAAACTGATTATTTTCTCCATTACGATCTTGGCCAATCAGAGTAAAGTATTCTCGGTTACGTAGCTTGTTTCAATCTGATAATTTCCCTGTAGCCTGTCAATTGTTTTCCCCGAATGCGACAGATTTCATTGAAATATCCGTCAAACCCGTGTCCCAGTTTGAATCAATATTTCAAGACGTGAATTCGAAAATGAGTCGATTTGGACAGGTGAAAACTTTCCTCGAGTACTGCACTCTGTTCGGCCGAGATCATAATGGAAGAAATAATCCTCCGAATACTCTTCGACCTTGAAAATTCATCGGATATTTCCCTCAAGTTTTCCTGCATATCAACGATCGGGATCAGTTTTGCAGTAAAATCCCAGGCGCGTATTTTAATTTGCAAAACTGATCCCTCTCGTTGCTATGCAACAAAACACTCGGGAAATATCCGATAATTTTGAAGGTCGAGGGGTATTATAGCTGATTATTTTTGGCATTTGGATTCTGGCCAATCGGAGGGCAGTATTTGATGACGTAAAGAACATCCCGATTCGAAATTAATTGATTATTCCATCCTAGAGATTGATAATTCCATCCTAGCCTCACAATTGTTTTTCTAACCTTAGTGCTCTCTGCTTGGCCAGATCCGAATGCCGAAAATAATCCTTATATATCCAAATAATTTTTAAGGCCTTGGGGTAATCTTACTGATAACTTCTCAGGACAACAATGCACGAGCATAAAATCTCCGAATATGCATTTCTCTCTGGTATTCATATGATATTATAATCTATAGTTAAAACTAGTTTTATGACCACCAGGAGAAGAGAAAAGAGCTGTGCAGAGCTCGCAGGTGTCGTTAAGCAGAAGCTGAGCGAAGAAACTCTAGATTAAAAGGTTACGTGCTACTGCAGTTTATCTGCCGCACGTACGGCAGTTTCTCGAGGGGATAAGACCACGGAAATTTCAAATCTGACATCTTATTTACTATTCCAGAGGAATTGTCTAGCTTTAACTAACTAAACCATACTTGGTTCTATCCTACCTACATTCCTGTGTATATTGGTATATAGGTATGTAAGTACACCGGTTATTCTGAAATTGCCAGACGTTATACTAGGCAATATCGTCGCCAATCGTCGACCTGTTGCGAACAGCACGATAAAGGATGAACGTATCGCCGATTTCAGTAGAATAAGACATTTTCCAAATTCTAGACGATTACGTCATTTTTCTGTCAGTCAATTTTTAGGTATAAGAGTACGGTTTAGGTAGAAACGAATTTTCTCAGCTGTGATTCAACTTCGACCTGATTTGTATTTCCACACAAGTATACCAGCTACTCTTTCGTAGACTTATGCTGATTAGGCAATGCCGCGTAGTGAACTTTCTGAATTAAGTCTGATATTAAAATCGGGATTAACTCCGAAGTGGGTCTTAATGGATTAAAAAATTAAATTCGAATTAAAACGTTGGAGACTGGCAAATCCTAGGTGGCTTATATAAGGTTCGCTTGGCTTTCGCAATGCTATCAGGCTTATTCACCCCAGTTTTCGACGAACCGGTCAGCGAGTACCTGCAAGTCCGATAAATCGTTAATTCGGTATCTAAACCCGATGAGTTATCAAGTTCGTCAGGAAACTCCCTCGAGAAGTAAATCTCAGCACCCAGAGCGATTCGCAAGGATTCTTTTCCATTGGGTCCGCAATTTTTCGTAATTTCATTGGCCGCCGTAAACTAACTGAGATAAAGTACGATCCGAAAGCAGCTCTGGCTGCCTTACCTGCTTTTTTTATGACTTTTTATATATTTTTTCTACTACCAGGCCTCAGGAGTTTTGTCATAAATACAAACAACCTTCGAAATGACTCGTTGCAGAGAAAGAACAAAGCTACGAAAGTTATACGAGTTGCACACAAAGATTTTATCTTCAAAGGCATAGGCATCAAAAGCTGAAGAAAAATACAATTCCGGTTTCATGAACATTTTGAGTATGGGGTTCCGTTTTTTCCTCTGATTTTCATTACAATATCATTTTCACAAAGAGGGTTCTTCGGTTTCACCTGCACAAGAATATATATTCTAGATGTGAGCCTGAAGTTTATTCATACAACGTATTCGCTTTCGGTTATGTCGCAATTTTTGTGCTTATGAAAATTTGAAATCAAATTTTTGGCTCCACCTTTAGGAAGGTTATTACACGGGGTAGAAGATTCTTGTGCTATAAATTGTCAGAAGCTCATTTGACCTGACTAAATCATGTCTATTGTCTTATCTATTCATACGTTATGGATGTTTGATTTTCCTGGGCGATACGTCAGGGAATTGTAGCCAGGCACTCCCGCCAAGCTTAGGAGCCCTAAATTCAACATTCAATGTTAGATGAGGTCAGACGATGTGATTTCACAGGCCTAAGACCATCTGGAGTCGTGGTTGGGAAGAAGGTGCAGACAAGAAAGGCCTTGTTAGGTACCCATGTTACATAAATTATTCAAATTCGTCTAACGACAACGGGTAAATATATTCTACAACTTAACAGAAATATACCTATACCCACCTCAAATCTTAGTAATCATGCCGATTCCAAATGAGGCTTCGTACCGCGAGCAATAAGCTCAATTTATCTAACAATCTTGAATAATTCAGATCTTTAACACAACGAGAATAAATAGAAAATCACTCATAGAGATTCTTCTCGTTCACGTGAAGATGAACGGGTCTATTTCAATCGGTCCAAATAATCGGAGGTCATAGTTGATGGACAAAAGCTTTGCCACACTTTACCAGAAGTCCGATGACGTGAGTGCGGACATTTGTACATGTCAAATGCAGCATCCGTTGAGAAACTATTGTACGCGCATTAATAATGCACGCCAGACTCGGGCCGGATGATATAAATAGTTGGTTGATTATCGAACGTATTTCGACAGGTACGAGTAGGTACTCTTTGGGTCAAGCCATTTGAGACTTTAGCAAAATTTGGCACAAAATTCACGCAATACTATATACCTAGTTTCAAATAGAAGAAAGCGTTTGCTACTAAGAAATTTTAAAGTTTTTCAGCTTGATCAATAATTACATAGACAATCAGCTGTTTCGAAAGAAATTATTTTTGTTACTCTGATCCATGTTTCTTTTTTTTACACAAAACAAATCTTCCCACAAGATGAGCTCTATAACTGAACTCCGTCTGGAAATAAGTGACCGCAAAGACCGTGCAGTACTAATTTCGATGGGAATCAATCTACTCTTCATCACCTTGCTTCACCATGGTGAGTCCACCAGTTTGAATTTCTGTATTCTGACTTGAGATGCGGAAAGAGCGACCCGAAGAAAAATTGTTAGTTTTAAAATGTCGAATATCCTGTGGAAGGATTCGGTATTGAAAACTAACATTTAGATTAGGATGGTAGGAGCGGAAAGATTCAAATTTCGATCTAGTTCCAAACACCTCGATAAATAATCGCGATAAATCGTAATTGACAATCATATAACGTACCGGAATACAATACGGTATTGATGCATTGATTATTATCCATTATTCTCGTCCGCGGAGTAAAGTGGACGGATTCCAATAGTCGCATAGTTTGTATCCATAGGAGGTATAAAATCGTATAGTGTAGGTGAAAGTAGTATCAGAAAAATGGTAAAAGCTTAAATCGGAAACAGAGAAGTATGGGCAGGCGTGTGTACCGTCTAGGGTGTGGGTTTTCCGGTTGGTCCGATAAATGAACATACGTAGACCGGGTCAGAGGCAATAACTTTAGGAAGAGAATAGAAACGTAGAGGTAACTGAGAGCATGAGGGAGAGGTAGCTATAGGGGATAGAAAGACAAAGCGCGATCGAGTACGATTGTACAATGGAATCTGTTATTAGTAACGGTGTAGAGAATACAATAAGGGGCAGTATCGCTAACCTGTAACGTGGGTGTACCAACATTCTAGAAAATCCTTAGTATAATTGAAATATTCGATACCGTAGGTAAGTGTGCTTGCTAGCGTGTACTTCGTACAAACGCATATAGCAAAAGCAAATTGTAGTTTACCCTGGAAACATTTTCGTGAGACAAGCTTTCGGAATACTTCGAATAGAAGCGTTAGAGCTCGTACCACTGCCAGTTATAGTAGTGGTAGCTTAGGTGTTAGACAATAGCTGATAAATAGTCCGAATAAGCCGGCCCAAGAGCCAGACCTCTGCTAAACATGTCCGATTATTTGAAATTTACGACCACTGGTGCCTCCGCGACCCAACTTAGCCTAGCCTAACCTAGCACAGAATTTGCTTGGTTTTGGTACGACTAGGTGAAAGTAGAAAAGACCGGAACGGTGGAAAGGAGTAACAATTTCCCTGGGGAGCAGTATTTTTTTTTTTTTTTTTGCTTTTTTATTTTCTTTTCGTTTTTTTTCAGCACAAGGCATAACAGTATTTGGTGTAGTAATTCGTTGTGTTCAATTTATATTGTTAGTTTGGTAGTATATCAGAGTACGAATTTATGCAGTGCAGATTACCTCCTGCATCCTATATGGAATAATAATTTACACAAGCAGCGATCGACCTGGAACTCATGAATTAGAATACACATATAATTTAATCAGCGTTACCAAAATCGAGTTGGTCAACTCAATTCCCTCCGATTTCTGCATGATTGAACCATCACGCGTATGGATAGATCAAAGGCATTCTATTTCATGTTCTAGCTCGAACGAGTCCTTCAGGGCTAGGATATGAAAGTAGCGTTTTGGTAGAAAATATCACATCAGAATTACAATCAACGAATATTTAGTGTTGATAAAAACACATTGAGTATTGGTACGGCTAAATGGGGACGAGGATTTCTTGCTCAAACTAACTCCAAAGTTAATTTCTTTGAGAGAAGTAGAAAATAAAGGATCTTGTTTTCAATCTATTAAAGGGCACTAACGAAGATGAAGGTCTATTGATCTCTCCAGGTTTTAATTCAAAAATACTCGCCTCTGCGTAAGGTCGAACCAGCCCTCTCAGCCCTAGAATAAAGCCGAAGAACCAGGCCAGAATTCTCTGGGTCTTAGGCTCCGGTTTCCTGTTGTATGTATTCAAAGTGCAATTTCGAAGAAAGTTCATGAGCACCGCGTGCTCGCCGACGTATTTGAACGGATCAAATTTTCATCCCAAGTGAAAAACCCCAGTGGTTTTGATCTTCATATGCTAAGAAGCGCGGTACCTTGCGGGCACGAGATGAATGATGTATGTTTGAAGAAAGATCGTGCGAAAATTCCATCACTAAGATACGATGATCTTGTAAACCGACAATTCAACATCGTTTACCTTTTCGAGTCTGCTAGACAGACATTTATTTTCTTCTCGGTAGCATGACGTGGAGATGCAGAGAGCATACCTTTCAAGCCTTTTGAGTAAGCATTTAGAAAGCAAACAGAGAAAAAATTAAACAGACGCACGATGTTTTCAAGCGAAAAATACCTACCATTAGAGGCATCTATTCCCACAGTAACCCATTATTCAAGTTCCAATTGAAAGCGATGGTAACGCCACGGTAGAAACATTTTTCAAGACTATTCGCTGACTGAGCCTTGCACTTGACGCTTTGAAATCCGAATGTTGGCCCTTGTTAGTTTCTCATTTTGTTTTTCTTTTCTCTCATCCTGAGTATCATTCCGATATCTAGTTTATTGAAACTTTGTAGCATAGGGAAACTGCATTATCCTGGATCGAAAGGCGTCCCCGATGATATCGAATAGACCATCTGAATTGTACGACTTCCTGACGTAATATCACGTAGGTTCAAATCACGTCATTATGCGAAGGACAAGCCAAGCCACCAATCCTTGGAAACAAAACAGGACCCCATAGACTATACGTCCGCAGTATTCCATGGGGCGTCAGAACGGAGGTGGGATAACAATAGGCTTTAGCTTACCGGTACCTCCATGCATCAGAAGCACCTGCTCCAGCCTTGTATGAGGCATTTAGCGGTTTGTCGGGAATGCCTATCTCCGCATGGGTGTCACAGTAATAGCAGCAATTTGCGCAAGTATTTAACGGCGGATACTCAGTCGCCTTGGCTATCCAAATTTCGGTACAAATCATCTTCATCAATTTAAATAAAAGCACAAATAGATGGATGATCGAGGTCATTATATAACGTGACGATTTCTTATACACACGATGAACTTTGTGAGATTATACGGTCCAAAGTTATCTGGGCTGTGGGCTGATAATGCGGTTTCTCGAAAACTTCCTACCTACAAGAGAGTTCCTACTTAAGTCGATTCACCCTGTCGTCTCAGCTACGGTGTTCCCGAATTCAACCATAGCATAACCCTGGCTTAGAGCTACCTTGCCCACGAAATGACGGCGTTAAGTCCGTCGGAGATAGTACGTCTCCTTTGATTAGGGTCGGGTCAGCTGTTTAAATTCAGGGTCGACCTGGACCCATCTTTTAACGCCTGACACAAGGGGATGAAGTATTTGTTTTGTACGATTGGGTAAGATTATATGGACAAAATATTCTTATTCGGCGAAAGGAAAGAAAATTTTTCTAAATCCGACAGTCCAGGAACCGAGGTTAACGCCAACAGCGGCAAAAACACATCGTGGGTGGACGAGGCTCGCCAAAACAAAGCAATGCTGGAGACTGGGGTAGGTAATTGTCGTTCCCGAGAGTGAAGCAGAAATGCCAGAAGATTAGCGCATACCTCAAGTTTCCGGGAATTTTTCTTGCCTCAACGATTAGCGAGATTATGAATCGTATATTTACCGCTTGTTGGCTTGGAGCTCGTGATATATAGAGATTTACGATCTTTGAGCAAAGTTTTCTTGCATGGCCTGGACCCTAAAGTTTGCTTTCCGTATCTGCCGTGGCGACTGACGGTGCTGGAAGAGATATGATAACGATGACCGAAACCTTTGTACATCCAGTGCGTCAAGATGCATTAAAAGGGGTTGCGGGACAAACAAGTAAGACAATACAACCTCCTGGTACACCCACTGGGGAACGATAATGGCCCAAAGGCTAGACACACAAATCACGAGATCTCAGAGGCCGTGTCAGTCCCTCCAGGCCCTATTCTCCGCGTTTGGATCCTGAATAGAAACGCACGGCTGTCCTTTGCTCCCTCGAGAGTTTGTGTCGGTCTCTCGTTTTGTGCGTGTCCAGAATCTCTGTCCTAAGATTTATGGGTGAGGCGGAATCAGGTTGACTATAGATTTTTATTAGAACGAACGATCATTCCGCGATCGAATGATATACGTGGGGATCTATCAAATAAGACTGAAGAATATATGGAGGAAGATGAAACGGGTATCCGATGATAGTAGGTGAACGTAGCATAATTCATACAGAAATACTGCAGACCGAGTTCTTTTATTATCTTCATGCCATAATTTACTGTAAATGAATTCATTCGATGGCAACTATTTTACACTTCCGTGAATCCACGAGTATGTTACACTTTGAAGATCTAAGAGTCCAGAGAAATCTTGACCCTCTGGAGAAGCTTTGTCCATCAGTCAGACAAGCCAACAAGACAACTGGGCCAACCACTAAAACTTTGATCCGCTCAAGTTAGTTTACGGCTAACCAAACTCTAGATTTACGTGCAGAAGCTAAGACAACTTTGATTGTCTTTGGCACCTCTGAATTGGCTGAGGTCTGTATCACAATGTATCAGTTATCAGCTAAGAACAGAACCGTCAACGGGTCAATTAAACATTTGTTCAACACCCAGAAATCAGTTTTTCTTCACAATTTATCAGTGTGTTGGATTAATATTTGATAAACTGATAAATACAGTCAGGAAATAGAAAAAACATTCCTCTTCTTCCCCCTAATTGGTTATATCCTCGGTATATTAGGAAAGCGTTGTACAAACTCTGGAAGAGTTTTAATTGTTGAAATTATCAAAGACCGAGGCACGCAGGAAATTGGTGTTCTGTTAGCACATGTACGCAATCTTTACTCGACGAGAGAATTTCTTGAGAAAAGTCATGATAGCAGGGAGCTTGTGGTTTTAATGTGGCAATGACAAGCAGCTGTGGCTGCCACATGGAGGAAAATACCGAACACAGAGTTACCGTGGATTCTAAATTGTATTTTTAATCGGAAATCCCTGCGAGAGCATAATTCTGTGATAATTATATTTTTACCCCGTGATATCCTGATGGTATGCATATCAGCATATCTTTCTTTGCAGGACTTAAATGAGTAGAAATTAAATCTGTTCAGATTCATAGAAGAAAAAAAAACGCGTCGAGGTGTGCTGTGTGTATTTTTAGATTGTTAAAACGTCGCAGAATTTTTAAGTACGTACGATACTGCTGAAGTTTTGATACAAAATTAGTATGTGACACATCAGTTCACGTGGCTGCCTCAACGGTGCGTAATTATTATACAACGGCTTGCTGTGGCCAGATCTACGAACGCACAAAGTGATAAGCCACACCAACTAAAACGTGCCCTAGGGCGTGAAACGTTCCTGAAAAGGATGTTTTCTGACTGCGCACGCAGATAAGACTATATAATACAACGTAACGTGGTAAAGTGGCTTTTAAAAGCTAACTGCGAATGCTTTCAGAGTCCTGCAGGCTCCAGGACGCGTCCATGCGGGATACAAACTTTTCTTACATCAGAGAGAATTGCGGCTGGGAAAATTGTGGCTTGGTCATATGTCTACCTATCTATGTACCTATACACGGGAACAAGGCGTAAACCAGTAATCGTGTTTACTGTCCTTGCGAAAGCAGTTACAATTCCTCAACGCCATTATCCACTTTCGTACTTCTTTTGTTAACAAGATTATCTGACAAAACTCGAGTTGGGATTAGTTCCACAGAGGCTTAGATATCGAATTCGATCTTCGCCAAGCTAGTGTGTTGGCTCAGAAAATACTGTTGTGGTTTTCCCAATCGACATTTCTTCGATCAAATGAATAAATAAGAAAACTGCGAGGAGAGAAGAATTTCAAAAATCTCGTCACACGGCAACGAAAGTATCAAAACTGTACTAAAAAATGGAAACGGGATTGTTGTGTGGTAGAAACAAGGCTTGCACGTGTCGTCAACATGGCGTCAGAGCTGAATACGAAAACAGTAGAATATATGGTACTGTCGTCGGCTTGGAGGATATCCCGAAATCCTTTTTTTGAGAGAAAGGATTGTCACGCATACAGAAGTGTCGATCGACTCGTAATCACAAATACGTAGCTGCTCCATGTCATCTTGCCAAATCTCCGGAAGTGTTCAATGAAAGATTTGCACCGTAAAGTCTCTCAATTGAATGAAATTCAGTAACTCATTCCCCCTGCAAAACTCGATTCACATCACGAATCATCAGCAGGTAACAACCAGAACCACTATCAATTTTAGTCAACTTAAGTCATTCTCAAGTTGTTTACGACCACATTAAAATCCATGATCTTTGAAAAATTCAACTCCTCATATGTATCCCAGTCTAAATCCGACTCGTATGAAATTTTAGATCACATCAGCATCGGGTCGTTGAAAATTTCCTGTCTTCAGGGTATAGTGTCGATAATCCAGTGTTTATGTCAGTCAGTAGCATATCAGTGCGAAGATATACATTATACATACTACGTAAATTTCTCACTAACAATAAGTGGAAATCGGTAACTCACTACATCAGCAGTCATGAACATTCTCTGATACACCCGAATGTACAATATTGATAGCTGCTCTCCGCTGTATCAATGCTCAATGTCTGCATATCGTGAAGTAGCACCCGTAGAGTATTTGGTTATTGAAGCGTTCCGTTGCTTTTGGCTGTGCGTTTCAACGTGGATGCATTGTCCTAGTCAGGACGACAATGTGAGCTTTTGAGACTCGTGTGTCCTAGTTTACCGATTATAGCTCGAAGTCGAAAAGATTACATCTACACGCCTGGGGTAGGAGCTCACAAGCTGCAGAAGAAACCATTCCCATGGAATACTGCAAGCAAAATCTGCATGACCTAAGGTAAGGTAAAATGTATACCTATGTGCCTCGTCAGTTCCTTCTACCTTCGGTTTAAGTTTACACCCTGAGTTGTGTGCGTTGCTTTGAGTGTAGCACTTACCTTTTATTCCACGTCAATGGTGACCACTTGTGGTGGGTCTGCCCGTATACGTATAATCTTTATGGGTGGAGCCAGGCGTCGGGGTTCTATGATGTCGCTGGTTCATCTCACATATTATATACGGTTGTGACTTGTGATACTGGAATAGTTGGAGATTTACGATATACCAACCACTTTGATGCTCTTACGGTTTGGCATTCGCATTGTTCTACCTTCTGATGTACGAATTAGCGAATCCCCGTGAAATTTTGCGCCGAACAGAAACAGTTCAAAAAGCTCGACGTTGTTAGAAGTCGAAAAATTCGCGTCTCCGGAAAGCATTTATCTGTAGAGTCGTGATAGGTTTGCTGAAAATGGTTGTGACCTAATGAATTATTTGAAACTCAAATATTTAAACGCATATCAGGGGAATGGCGGTAGCCGCAAATCACTCTGTACAAATAGTTCCACATCCGTTCATTTTAATTAATTTTCGGCCTTCACCCTAAAAAAATTTATGGAAATAAATTTGCGAGCTTGATTCAGTGACCTATCTGAATTCCTTGATTAGCTTTTTTCTTTAATTTCAGCCGAGCTACGTTAATGGGTAAAAGAAATCATGGAGATAAATTATACATTCGATCTAAATAATGATCTTTTTCGTTAAATATATTATATTATATTTCAAGCCATTATATGTAATTAACGTTATAAATATTACCCTCGTTGAGGGATTCTTAAACTCTTGACCTCCCAAGATTTCAAGAATTTTCAATAAACAATAAGGGAATTTTAACAATGAATCAAACAAAGGAAATAATCCTAATCAGTCTTTCTTATCCATTATTCATTCAACTTAACTTCAGGTACATACCTACCAAGCTCCGACTAAAAATACGGCTTTTCATATAATAAATGAGTCGACATGGATCCCTACCGCATTCGCTGCATTGGTAGCTTGTGAATATTGCCACCCCTGAACCGTGGTAGCTAGAAAATTGAAATCTTGCAAGGATCTTTATCTCGCGCAAGTCCGTGAACCCAATCTCTGGCAAGCAGAGAAAAATTCCCACAGGCAATTCGGGGCAAAGACAATCAAAATTTTTATAACATTCCCAACGTATACCTATACGGCTTTAAAAATATATACTTCCGACATTTTCATGTCTACAGGGTTAAAACTAATTGGATTCGAAGATATCTCTACGCAGATGGTGACCGGAAAATTTCGTGTGAAAAATGTTGAGTTGATTCTAATCCATTGACATCATGAAAAAGTCCAAACTTCAATGGGTCAAGGATCATGAATCGGTTTTTTTTAAAAAGTGGATCCACGTGTATTACTCATGTCGTGCATCCACTACGTATTTCTGAACGTATCGAAAAATGGTCAATATGTGTAGAGATATCGCAGAATTATTTCCGATGGTTTCATTAATAACTCTTCATCCGACAGGAGCTCACTTGACTATCATAAACTCTCAGACAGAGGCTGAAAAACTCTCTGGACTCTTTGAAGCAGTGACTGAAAGTATTAACGGATCTGACAACTGGGGCTTCGCTTGGCTAGGTTTTCACGACCAATTCGAACGAAGAGACTTTGTTACCATCCATAGGAATCCCTTCGTTCCTACAGGTTACACGAATTGGAATTTAGGCGAGCCTAACGGGGGCCCTGAACACTGTGGCTCCATGACTAAGCACGGTATGCTCAACGACTACATTTGTCACCATAACATCATTATCTTCTGCGAAATTCCGTCGAACGTTTCATCAGTTGATTGCAACACTCAATCTGTGGTCGCACACTATTAAATAAGATGGATGCCGTAAATACTCAAGTTCTGAGTTTGATCGATTTTTGTCATTATGAAAGAAATCATTGTGAGAAAAACAAATCGAATTTCGACTAATACCGAATGGACAAATACCAACGTTTTCATGTGAGACAACGCATGATATGAAGAACTTTATTTACCATTAGTTCATTACACTTTGGTACCTACTGTCCCGAATTCCCTTAGGTTAGAATAATATGGATGGCGGATTGACGAGTTATGTAGGTTCAGGGGTTGGATTATTATAGGCGACCCCCGTAATTCGATTACCAGTGTTGTACACATCGCCTATACAAGCTGGCTGGAGCCAGCCATCCCTTTCCGGTCACATAACACACTTACGGGTACGTTCCATTCCATCCTGAACCAATTCAAAGACCTTGGGCTGCAACCAATCACCCAATCTATTTATTTGGCAGATCTTCAAAACTCTTTCAGACCAAGAAATATCGCGAACAATTCAACGAGTTAATAAAATTCAAAGTTAGGTCGAAATTAGTTTTAATTTCATCGACTTCGCCCTACATAGGTCAAGTCTACCGATGAAAACGTAACTGTCGCAACGTTCATCAAAACTTTTCGAAATTTCCGTAGAATATTCCGGAATTACGTCATTTCAGAGCAAACCAATAATGAATAGTATTTCAGTCAGTCTTCGATTATGGTGACACGCTTTTTTTCAACGTTTACAGAAAAATTGCTCACAATATAACAAATTTTTCTAGATCTAAAGATTAAATTCACTAAATATCATTAGTCTCCGACAAAATCAGATAAAATAAAATATATTCTCCATATTTGAAGAAGTTTCGATGAACGGCGGCGTCTGTACCCTAATACGACAAGCACTTTTTCGTCAGTGCGATGATTCTGTGTCAGGCGAAGTCCGAAACATCTGATATAATTCCAAATCCGAGTGGAACAGAAGATTTTATTGATCTATAAGATTGAACAAGATTTGACAGCCTTCTGAAACTCATGGATCGCAATGTGTATACTGCAGAGGTAAAGGCAGCAAGTTTTTCGAGAAGAAAACAGTAATGGCGGAAAAGTTATGGCGGTCAGCGGGGTCAACGAAATAAACAAGTGTTGCTCCATTTCCTAAATCTCGGCCCATCTTTCTTTCCCTTTTGCTCTAGCCTCCGCGGAGTCCTCCCGATCGTCATCCTCATACTCTTGGGTACCGTTTCGCCACTCCCGTTGCGCGGTACGATAAATATTTTATTGCGGAAATAACTGTACAGCTAAGATACGGCTGGGCTCGGCTTATACTGCAAACATTACGTATCCTACTGCAGCTGGCTAGCTAGCTAGGCTATAGGCTATTATGGCATCCTCACTCAAGAACTTTATATCCATAAGCTTACCTCCAAGCAAGCGGCAAAATTTAAAATCAGCTTTCTTCGCGAACAGAAGATAGAAAAATAAAAAGTTGACTTCACTAGACTCCGAGATTTCCAAATCTATTTTTATTGATTTTTTCGCCAATTATAAGACAACGTATATTATATAAACTCACACCTCATTTTGACCCTTCACCGATGATATGTCTTCTATTTTATTTATGTTTTTCTCCCTCGGGCTTTTCGTGCCAAACGCGTTAGGTGTTGTGCCAGAGCTCGTAAAGCATTCATTATAGCTGGATCTCTCTCATTTAACATTTTTCTTTTATTTAGTCTGGTTCCTTTCTCTGTCTTCTTTTTTTTTTTTGCATTTTCGTATTTTTCATAGAATTGTTTTCAACGAATTCTGCGAGTATTGGTAGGTATAACGTGTGAAAGGTGCGTCGGGCGAGCTCGAATTGCCAGGTCTAGACGTCATTAATAATTGTTTTGTGCTGCAGCAAGGAAAAAGTGAAAGAAAAGAGGAACAAAAAAAAAAAAAAAATGAAAATGAAAATAAAAGATGCGTACTAGAAATGAAGTAGGAATAGAAGCTGCGTTATTCCGTTATAGGGATGGTGAATTTTTTGCACAAATACACCTCCGAAAGAAGAGCGAAACTAAACCCGAACTGGGCAGGGATGGTAAAAAAAAAGAGGAAAAGAAGAAGAAGTAGAAAAAGAAAAAAAAAAAAAAAACCACCCCCACGACCTTCGACAAATCGGCGCCACTCAATCCTCTAGGGGTTTTACTCGCTGGCCCACGATCCGCAATCTACTTCCTGCAACTCACCTCCGGGGCGGCCTGCTGTTTGTTAAAGAAAGGTATAGGTAGTAGTTTATACCTTTACCTTCTACACTCTAGAGCGTTGGATGGATCTGGAAAATTATTTTTGGAGAAAACTTAACGACAGGTACCGTGCTACATTGCTGTACAAGTTCATTCGCTGTGTTTTACTCTTCGCTTCTATACCGCAACATGCTGAGGGTAGACATAAACGTGAAGGTAAAAGAATACTCTAAATATTTCAAAGTAATAACGCCTGTGCTTACTCTGTTTGCTCGGATGTTCGTTTGGGAGTTACTGCCCACTGTAACAGGTACTCGAAAGTTAATAGAATTTTGTAGGATTTGTTGGGAGTGTGAGCTGGGTTGGATGAACTTTGGAAAAGCAATAATAATAATAAACGATCTGTTTCCCCTTGGGAGGTAAACGAAAATTTTCCCGCATATATATAATAATATATATATCCTCGCGGTGAGACTCGACGAAGAGAAAGATACTTCAGCTGAAGCACTCGTACCCGTGCATGTGAAGTTGATCTTGATAACCTCGCATAAATATGAAGTTTAGATTTAGAAAAAAGTGCCTCGGAAGTTGTAGTGAAAAGTTAGAAAAATCCCGAGGGATGTAGAGGGTGGTGAAAAATTACGGTCCATGGCTACAAAATAACAAGTGCAAGCAAATCTTCGTCAGTAAATCAGACAGCAATCGATAGCCAACGGTCTTTCTCTTATTTTCTCATCCATGCGAGGCAGGTACCTTTATCTTCTGTTTCTAGTGGGAGATAGCAGCTTCACTTGTCTCCTAAAGATACGAAAATATCCACTGTTTTGTTAACTCTGGACTTTCTGTGGTCGCGAATAATTGACATCCGTTGAAATTCACAGCGGTACTTTATTCTACAGAATTTCAATAATTATGGTATTAGATGACTTTACAACTCCAAACTGTGCTAAAATTATCACCAAATTTACGATTTCAATTTTCAGCGGCTACCAACCGACTGGTCGAATTTTTTCCCCGTGAAAATCATTGACACAAATTTAATAGGCTTTACCGCATAATTCAGAGAGATGATAGAGCTTGCATTGTCTTGAATTTTTGACGTGTCAATCATTATCTACGGTATCTCTATAGACACTTACAATTCCGAATCATCGACATTTCTATCATTCTACCAGAAATTGGTCTATCATGAGAATTTCAGAAATCAACACTCTGTAGTTGCCTATTTGCCATATATTTATTCGTCAAGAATCGGTATTCTTTATTTTTATATTATTTTTTATTGTTTTACATTTTTTCATTTCACCAGTTTTAATTATTTCTCGCTTCCTTAAATGAGCTCACGATTTTTATAGCTTTTTTATGAATCCCAGTGCGCAAAATAACCAATGAATTAAGTTTGTTTTATACCTAATTTACATACAACGAATTTATGACAGTACGTATATAACTTTTCGGTCTTCCTGCGGTGAATTAATATATTTGCTGAAATTCGCGTTATTTTCTATTCACTACGTTATGCGTGCATCTCATATACTAGCGTTTTATGAAAATTGATGGCCGAATCAATTGAAACAAACTCTCCGTAATGTTCTCTCTCTAAGTTATCTTTTTATCGCAATCCTGAGTTTAGTCTGCGGTAGAATACGCAATAATTAATACAATGGAAATGCTCCACCCAACCTGATCGTTAACTCAACTCGAACAGCCCCGCCTATTATGTAAAATACATAAAACTAATTATCACAGGTTCTTGCGCAAGTATAGCGATCGTATCCAAAAGGGTAAGCAGCGAAACAGTTGAGGGAATGGAATAACCAACTTCTGGGGAACTTAATCATTTAATCACACGGAGGGAAGTAATTTCTATAAATTCCCTCTCGATAAAATTTTGTTTTTTTCTATAAAAATTCATGGACAAGGTAAAATCATTCGTAGCTTTCCGATAATTGTCATTAAATTTTAAAAAATCTATGTTCAGATGAGTCGTAGCTGTAATGATGTAATATTACTTTCTAAGGTAGCTTGAAGGGATAATCATTACCGCAGCTACTTGACCTGAAGAACAAGTCTTGAAGCCTCGTCACAGATACCAGTTTGTAGCGAATATAAACGACACTATGTGCACACTTGGCGAGGTTGAATTTGTCGAGTTATCGATTTTGAAAGGACTTGAATTAACTTCGACGTCCTACCTCACCTCAGACTTGTTGAAATTGACTTTGAAGGTAGGTAACTTACAGAGTGTACTTCGCGTAATTCATAACGATGATGAATCAACGTGAAAAGAAAATTTCTCAGACTGATAATACCGTGTGAGCTAGGTCTGCCATGTCCATAGAAATTGGCCTCATTATAGGAATTCCATTCTCTAGAATATACCCACGTACGTATGTTCTGATGGTTACGATTTGGTGCCATACACGAGGAAAACGCGCCTAACTGCTCAGTGGGAGTACAAGTAATAATGGAACCAGATAATCCCCGGTAAATATGATATGATTCATTGCCATTCGTCAAGAAACATTTCCAAGTACCATGCAAAGTAATCATCATTAATTTACTTGGACATTTACCTTATATGCTCTGCAATATTATGGGCAACGACTCTCATCCTTAGCGAGAATTCTATATAACCAGAAAAGCAAAGCAAGAAATTAATGGCATGAATTCAATTTCCCGTTTGGTAACTATAGGTATTTCTTATGTAGTGAGCTAAGTACTTTATTGTCTATTATTATACATCTGCAAGTTAAGGTAAAAATTGCGAATATCCATACATTTTTCCTTGTGTATGATTAATCTTAAAAAAGTATAGGAACCGAAACTAGCCTACCAAGTTGCTTTCGACAAAAATTTCAAAAGTTATAAACAAGAAATACGATAATAAGAAAGAGGTGGTTATTAGTTAGTTTCATTTCACCTTGTTTGAAGTTAAATTATACATTTTCGAAAGTAGACAGTGGAATTTCATCCTACGAAAAGAATCAAGATGCTGAAGTTTCATCTATGGATAGGGCCTAATTGTATAAAAACATGCCTAAGAAATATATGAACATTTTTCTTGTTAGGAAAAAGCCATAATGCACTGAAGACGGAACATGTGGTCGCGGTGTATTTTCTTTTATCTTTTTTGTATGAACATGAAATTCAGCTGGTTGAAAGTTTCGTTGAAACGAGGGCTGACGTGACATTGGATTACGGTTCCATCTGAGATGAGAATATTTTTAATTTCGCATTTTCCGCAGTAACCCGTCCGACCGCGATACCCATTGAATAATTCAATATCCTGACGGAATCTCGCGAGAAATACCAGATCCGATTGACATAAATTACAGGCGATGCTAAAACCGCACAATATAATGAATGAAAGAAAAAAGAGATAAGGAATAAAAAAAAAGAAAAAAGAAATCATTGCACAAAGTGGTTGACAGCAAGAGTGGGAACTTGTGAAAATTTAATCGCCGTTAAGTAGAACGGTGCGTTTAATATTTCAAGCGAACTCCCGGAGCAGTAACGTTCGCAAACTCTCTTTACCTATATCCAGCTAAAATATATTTTATAGCCTTCGGTACCAGCGTTTGATATATATACCTTAGTCCTCGCTCGATCATACTGACACGAGAAAACGCAACTGATACCGCTGAAACAAACCCCTCTATCATTACTGACGATCGGATAACACGTGGCTTCAAAAGCACGTGACGATGGACCAGACGAAGACATATTCATCTATTTTTATAATATATCCTCTGAAATTCGTTCCGCAAAAAAATTTCAGACTCGTTATAGGGTTGCGAATTCAGAGAATATTCAAGAGGAATAAAGAGAAAAAATTTTATCTCTGGTTTAAGTAAGAGTCACAGGCGATTCAGAATCGTTAACACTATCGTAAGAGATTGATGAACCAGTTTGTTAAAGAGATTAAGTGCAGCGGTGTCTAACGGCTATCTCAACGCATCATTCTAGTGTAGCAAAAGGCCGGAAGAATTCCGCTGACCAGAGTAGTGAAAAGAGGGAGAATAGGATTCGTGAGATAAATGTCAAGGAGCAGAGATTATTTGCGGTTCACCGCAAGGTCAACGGTGGTGTGGTCGACCGAATTTTCAGCAGTTCTCGGCTGAAAAAAATACATTCAACTTGAATCAAAACAAAGACGTTTGGTTCACGAACTTTGGTCCATTTCACGGGTGTGAAATAAACCAAAGATGTAGTTCTTATTGAGGAAAAAAATGTAATGGGCGAAGAACTTCGGACACGGATATAAAGAATTTGTCATCGCAAAATAGCAGTTCCCGCCTTTTTTTGTATAGCATTTTAATTTCACGATTTTCTTCTCTTTGCTAAACGAAAAACTATTGGAACCTGTGACTGACATACGTGATTTGTCAATCCTTCGCACATCTTTTTTCAAGTTTTTCAAAATCTGCAGACGGGTGGGACGAGTGGCTAGAAAAACTGTCGAGAAAATTGGCCAAGAATTTTGTTTTATCGGTCTGAAATTTACAAATTCTATTCAACGTGCTTGCGGCTATCTGCTGAACCAGGATTATTCCTTGAAAAATTTACTTCTAAAATGGTGACGATCTCAGCGAACGAAAATGTAATTTTTTTTTTAGTCAAATGGCCGCCATTCATAAAGGGAATTTAGTAATCTTGTAATTCTGGTTTGGCAGATAGCTACTAGCATTCTGAATAACTCCTGTAAATTTAAAATCCATCCAGAAGATCTAAAAAAATTCGGAATATGCGTGCAAATAATCGATGCATAACTTGTGTTCGTTTCAAGTTTTAATAGTTCTTCAATTAGCAGAAAAAAAGTCGTGAAAAATACCTCCATTTTTGGTATGTATTTTCAGGGTTGAAACTCGCCCCAACGCGAAAATCAATCTATCACAGCTGCCAGGTATTTTTACATTTTTCAGGTCTGAATGAACGATGATAAAATTCATCGTAATTAAATCACGCTTTTATACAGGAATAATTAAAGCCTGATTAAACAATTGAAAATTTGATCAATTTCAAGTGAAAACAGCGATTTTTCATGGTTCCATTATTCCCTTGATTGTTTTTGTTCCTAATACGGACTTCAGTCACAGTTAAAAGTAAGTGGTTATCGTATTATTCGTTTCAAAGAGAGGTCAATGATATTTCTGATTGGTTTATTCGATGAAATCATTTGATTATGAGAGTGGAATAATTATTATGAAGTATAAAACCAATCTGAATTCGAGGGTTTGAAATTAGTAATTATTTTTGGTGAACGAAGTGTAACCTCTTTTAATTCTCGTAGATTCACATCTCCTGATGAATTTCAGCCTCACCCTTCCCTGCTGCGGACGCATGTCCTGAGCGGAAAACGCAGATCAACCTGCTTCTATCGGAAAACTAGACTTCCGGCTGTGAAAATAAAATATCAACACAGTTGCGAAAGATAACTTCACCGTAGGCAGTGGATATCGAAGGAGTTTGAGTTATGAATGATTCAGCGAGGGTCATCGATTCCTTGGACGACGCGACGCTCTCTCGACCTGACATGACGCGACGTTAGCAAAGCTTCAGATTCGATCTTCAATTCCCCCTTAGAGCCTTCGCCTAGCGTTCACTCTCTCGCTTGTCTTGTTTGATGTGTTTCAGCGGAAGCGACATTTTTCTCACATACTAAATTAGTAAAACGGATGAAGGACAAAAAGGATTTTTAGCCAGTCTCGATGCTCGCGATTCTCACCATTCCCGTAATATTATTCGATATTTTAATTATCACTCCGTTTACTCATGAAGATTTGCATTAAATCAGCGCAGCAAAGGATGGCGAAACAAGATATCTGAGAACTATTAATATAATTGACTGGATATATCCATATTCCAGAATTGTGTATTTTGTGGAACAATTTTTCGGAGAACGAAGTTATTTTATTAGGAAAGATTGGCGCCTTGAATGAGGTTCATTTAGCATCATATAGCTAAGTGAATGCCACTGTCATTTCATGAAGGAATCTGCCTTACACTCTAGGAAATCCACTATCGGTCATCAGCCAAAGTCCCTTTCATCCACCCTTCAATAGATGGGGTGTCGAAGCTGACTCTGCATTCAATAACGACGAATCTCAACGTCTCGATGAATCACAGTAGTTGTAACCATCGGAATTAATTCGGTAATCAATTAACAAAGGACCTCGCCTCATCCTTGGCTGCTTTTAGCTCAGAGAAATTCTACTCAGAGCTAGGAAGGATCGATACCACGTGGATATTATTAGCTGACCCAAAACCCCTCAGTGCGATCTATTCATTGAAAACATTGAAAAATTTTCAATTTACTCCGTTAACGTAAAATTATAAGGTATCGTGGCAGTCGGTTTTAGCTATATGTATAGATATGAATCGGCTGTGTCACCCGGCGCAATTTACCCCAAGAATAATTTCAATTTGTCACTTAATTGACGCAATTAGCTTTATTAGGACTGTTTTCCTTCGACATTTAACGCAGTTGGATATTTTTCCTGCCACTCAAGTCTTGACGTAACTCTGTTTACTTATAATAAGCTTTGCTGTTATCGTTTGAGGTCCTTCCTAATTGCGAGTGAAATTTCATTTCTCGCAAGGTAGAAATTATTACGCGCAACTTGATAAACGGAAAAGGGAAAGTCACAGAAATATTCTCATTTTTTCCTGCTTACTTTTTTGTTAAGAAAGTGCCGCTAGCTGCAGCTGGTAGATATTCTGAGATACAGAACAGTATCATCCGTCCATTTCGGTACGAAGGTACCGGATCTACCTGGGGAAAACTCATTTGCCAAGTTGAACTTTCGACGATGTGGAACTGATTTATACGTGTTATTGCTCTAAGGCGAAAATTTGACGAAACTAAGTGAAGTTGCAAATACGATTTCCTCGTTGCCCGCACCGACTGAGTACGAGGCAAAATGACGTTAGGATATTACTAGTTTCAAAATTCTGGGTTATCATAATCTGTACATCGATAATCTCCGAATCAGTAGCATAATTGAATCCCAAATCGTCTTATGGCGGTTTATTATTACCATCAAATGCGAATAAAGCTGAGATATAGTATTGTCACATGAGTGGATACAAAAAGCAATATTCTTCTCAAGTGTATTTCATTTGGCACAAAAGCTTCTGCACAATGATAATAACCGAACCATAGTACACTTCTGACATATGAAATAACACAAATATGAACATGGGTACTTCATTTATTCGGAATATAGTGGAAAGGAAGAATTTGAAAAAAAAATCGTCATTTTTTAAACGATACGTTAACTTGGTGATTAGAAGCTGGATAAAGAATATAAATGAGGTTTTTTTTTTTTAAATATACTTTACTCGGATTCTGTGATACTGGTAAGCTGCAGTCGGTGAAATTAACCCCTAATCCCATCCCCGAGTTACTTCAACGGTGGTCCCACACCACTTTACTTCAGACACAGGCGGCAGAGCAAGCAAATGACTATGTTATATCTAGCCACAGTCTTACCTTCTGTAATTCAACGATCCACTCTCTACTTCTCGGTTTTTCACCCTATTTCCCGCATTCTTTCACAAAAGCTAGCAAGGTCTTCGCGATCTTTTTCCCTCGCGTATATAGGTACAATATTCGTATATATACGTAGTATATATACTGTGACCTCCCTTGGGAAAAAAGTCTCTGGCTTCTTCAAGCTGGTTTTCTTCTACTTAGAGATTCGTAGACGTTGTAATTTTTGGGATTAGCTTGCTCCATCTTCAAGAGGAAAAAGACAACGAACCATAGCTGAAGAAAGAACAATTTATTCAATAGTTTTCTTCGACAGAACATTTTCCTCGTTATTCAGAGTTGCTTGAAAAAGTATATGAAAGCGGTCGCAATATTTAGGGAATATAGTCGAGACTCGAGGTTTTTAATATCTGAAAATAATTCAGCCTCATTCGGATGAAATTAATCTTTGAGTGATACATATATACGTCATCGACAACAATTTCGCGGTAAGAATAAAGTCGAGTGATGTTGAATTTGGAAAAAGAGGATTTCGTTTACTCATTACAATTAGTTAAGCAACGACCTCTTCTGGATTCAATACAGCAGTACTAACCGTTGTTGGAATTGTTATATCAAGTTATTACTACTACCCTTTAATCTGAAGGAAACTCTGCGTGTTTCCGGTCAGCCATAACTCAGGGCTTCCGGCACATCCGTTCTTCATTAAAAAGACCTTTCCTGCAATATCTGTGCCGCAAACCTCGCTCTTTATACGTGCAGTTTCTAATATCGGGAACACAGTCGGTTCGATAAGGCACGGTCCACCAATTGCAACGTCAGTAAAAAGATTTTCCTGTACCTCGATCTCGGCCCCCCGCCATAAGCTTCTTTTTACAATTCTCGTACCGAACGATTTTCCCAGCCTTTCCACCGTTTCTAAAGCTTACTGAAGTCACCCCGAAAATTACAACCTAACAATCGTGATAAATCATATCCGACATATACCTCGCGTGTAACTCTGATACCTGACAACCGTTTTTCAAAGAACGAGACACTCTTATCAAACTTTGGATTATTTGAGAAAATATTGAGAATTGAGATACGAAATAACGCATGGGTATTTGAAGACGTTTGGGGTTTTGAATTTCTGAAAGTTTGAAAGAAAATCATTGAAGTGCGATAGTTGTTTACCTTACCAAGATCACCAAAGGTCCAAAGGATAGGCACAATCAATTTATTCGATTAATTTTCCAACTTTTCCTTTAAGACTATTTTTCGTAATTCATTGAACTACTGAATTATTCCCTTCGCCATTAGACGCTCGTGAGTGGGGTGTGGGTGGATGAAAAGCTTCGTAACCAGGAGTTTCTCATTTACACTGCTGGGTAAGTAAATAGATCGTTCAAATTTGTAGAAATAACGAATGTATCGGTTCTACGGTATACATAGAGTCGTGCATTGAGTATTTACAGATTTTTAAAGCTTTGCCAATTCGTATTGGTATTTTCAGCTGTACCGTAAACTTGGCTTTTATCTATATAGAGCGTTTGAAAATGCATGAAATCCATTAAATAATCCATCATCAATTTGTCTGTAACAGAGTTTGTAAATCAGCATGAGCACCAAGGCTTGCATAGAGTTCAATGACATATACTTGCAATTTGTCAGAACGAACAATTTTGGTTGTACAACACACAAGCAGGAATTGTATAGGTGCGGCATGCCATGATAACCGCAATTAGCGTATCTAGTTCTATCCTCACTCACCTAGGGAACCGAGGAATTTGGCCAATTCAGGGAGAGTTTCGCTGGGGCATTCTCTTGGCGGTACTTCCTAGCGCCCTTGGACCACGTTTTGTACGAACCACTTCTGGCGCTCGTAATCACGCCCAAGTCTTTAATAAGAGTCCTGGAAATAAATTATGATGCCACAAAGTCGTGACCCGCCCTCTGACAAAGTTATCAAAGTTGGAGGAGGAAGAGATGTTCAGGAAGGGCAGAAGGGCAGGGCGCAAGGAAGGAATTAACGATACATTCTTATTACACCATCCCCTACCTGGATGTTCTTCTTTTCAACCTCTTTCTTTCCCCCTTCTCATTTATCTCTCAGGCTTTCACTACTTTTATACTTTTCCCTTCCAGCCTCCCTTTAGGTTCACGTGTCTCTCCCTGCAGCCCCGATATTTGCATAATCTGGTTCTTCGGCGTCAAGGACGAAGGGACTCTGTTGGGCCGATAAATGAAAAGCAACGTGAGGACCGTATACGCAAATTTATAGTCAACTATTACGGCCTAGCCTGATCATACTTGAAGTAACCAGATATAGCTGAGTTAATAAACTATTATTAAATCCTATGAGAATTTATGCTCAAGTCCAACCAGTCTGTCCATAGATTTTCATTAATCATTTCTCATCTGTCTGAAAGCTGTACAAAAAGTAGTCGATTACTTTAATCGAAATGAAGAAAAACTTGATATCGGGTAGTAAGCAATTATTACCTTTCTTTTAGGCGTGGTGAGCCCGGGCGTCGTCGAATTCGAAGTTTCAATCGCCGCGTCTAATCCTAAAAGATAAAGACGAAAAATACAATTTAAAGTTTTTTGGTTCTACTCTGATAGAATTGAATCACCGAAGTTGATTGGCTTCACAATTGAGCTGTTTAATTACTTCCACAGAAAGTTTCACGTACACTACAAAATCTTCTGCACGCGATGCATGAGATCATTGCATAGCTGTGATTCATAATAGTATACCTGCATTTATGAATTAACATATTTTACTATTCAACATATCTTATAGGCTAAAAAAAAATACTTCCGTAGCCTTGACTGAGATATATATACATACATATATATATATAAATAAATTCGATAAGAAAGAAATAAAAAATGTATGATTTATTCGATCACATATTTTTCTCCTTCCATAAATATATACCCGGCATAGTCAACAAATCATTACGCGACAGAATCGAAGGAACCGATTTTTTAAAACGTATCACTCACTTTTCGCACCACGTGCGAACTATAAAGTTTTATAGTATATCTCCATACTAAATCGAATGTCGAGTTTGGGAAAGGAACCGGAAGTGATCTTAAAGACGTATAAGAGGGAGAAGCCGGAGTATAAAAGCAAAAAATACACCCTTCGTTTCTTTTTTGGTATATCTATAGTTATGTACAGCCAGGGCTCAGGAGTCTTAAGAAAAACAGAGCAGAGAAATCTTTTCAGGCATTTCTATCTCCCGATACGTTGAAAAGTATAAAATAACATTAAGTTGTGCCAGACTCGGCTGCCAAAATTCTTTGCAAGATAAGAGACGGCCCGGGCGATACGTATACTTCCTTGAATGGCGACCGTTTCTTCCGTTTGTTCATCCATTTTCTGTCGTATCTCTCGCACTCAGGCCTAGAAATTTCTGGCCTCCTCTCATTAGCAACGGAAAATGAAAAGAAAATATAAACGGATTTCTTAGATTAAAGGGGATGTTTGTTTAGGCCTTTGAAAATCATTGCTGGCGAGGCAGAACCCTGACTTACTTAGCTTAACCGTATAACCTGTTTGTTGAAATGGAAATGGAAATTGTAACGGAAATAGGCGCATGAACTGAATAAATATTCATCCAGCGAGGTGCGACAAATTCTGGCTGCGGTCGTCCTGCAGGATTCGGTTGTACGTGACCAGAGAGTATTATGCATACTGAAACGTCTCTAGATAGTGACAAACATCCTGATCCTTGCTCAGCCCTGCTAGCCTTACTAAATTTGAAAATTCTCGTTTAATTTCACGGAACCTGCGTCAAGTCCCGGTGGGGCGAAATGGTGTTAATTTGAGCTAATTCTACAGTTGAAATTACGCTTTGATCTTTCCACCGAATAAATTGCAGATCCTCATGCTTGTCTTAAGCTGAAATTCTAATTCTCAGACTAAACTTTCAAGGGGTTAGAACCGGACAATGAAAGTAACTGGTAAAAAAAGTCAGACGGTATTTTCCCACCGAATTTTATCCAGCTTTGATTCCAGTCAGCTTCATGTTTTAGTCTTTGATGATAAAAAAATCTGAATATTTTCTCAGAAATTTTCAACCCTCCGTGTGAACACACAATTTTCGACTGAGCGGTTTAAACACTGAATCTTTCAGAGAACAGTCAAGTTTTTAGAATTTTCTAGGCTTTGAAAAAATCTGAAAAAATTCTGGGTTACTTGTTGAAGTGTTTACTACATGGCCTAAAAGTTTTTAAAGCCAAGAGTTCAAACCCGTCGTTAATAAAAATTCAAAAACAGTCAAATAAGTGGAAAAAACGGAATTTTGTCAAAAAATTCGTGACTTTACAGTAAACCAATATTTAAAAAAAAACGTCATAGGCTTTCGTAGTTTAGATTATAACCTTCCAAGAAAATATTGTGTCTTTGGCATATGGGCTTCAAAAAGTTGAATTATTTCAGCACCTGAAAATGGGGAATATTTTATGGGTTCAGGCATGTCATAATAAACTGAACGGTAATTATTTGGCACCAAATGAGCTTTTATTGATGAAAAATACGATATTTAAAAAGTATTACTAATAATTAGTTGCAAAAAAAGTAATTTATGTTGCGCATTTTTGGCAAAAGTGCGTTCAATGATCTTCGCAAATACTTTCGACAATACTGACGCCATGTGAACACTAACCCTTTTAGGGAACGGGCACGACTTGCACTGGTTAATGGCATTTCCAAGTAGACTGCCAGACTCGGACGTCCTTTGGGCCTGTAGTACTCACTAGATTTTTTAGGAGGGCGGGGGGGGGGGGGGCGAGGCCTGGCTTCTATTCATAAGCGGAAAATTTGAGTTTCCGATCTCGACTGTTCCTTAAAAGACCCGGTGTTCACACGAAGGGTTAAAAACATGCCTCATTCAGTCCATTTCTCAAACCAACGTCAGTAAGTAACCAACGAGATACGAACGAACCATTATATGCATTCTAATTAACGTCTAGGGCATTGAGTTACACGATTCTATTCCAGGAATAATAATAATTGTCTCATATATTACTGTAGTGTGCCACAACTAAAAAACTAACAAGGTATTTGAGAGCCATGTACGCAGGCATCCCACATGACAGGAGTGAGAATAATAGGTGAAAAGGTATGAAACACAACAAGACAAAGATGGGTACCCGAGCAATAACATACGACGTACCAAACCTGGAGCCGTGCAGATAGTCATGAATTGTTTTTGCTTCTTTTTCTTCTACTCTATTCTATTTTCTCCTTCATTTTCTCGCACGCTACGTTGCTCCAACTGCAAGAGGAGCCGGGGCCATAACCGAGGAATTATATTCCAACGTAAATAATATCACATGCCTTGGAGGGTTGTACACACCTTGGAAACCATTTTTCTTTCAATCACTGCGATATGTGTTGTGAAAAATTATTTCATTCACTAAGTTTTCCACACATGATTACAGGCATTTTGGAATATAATTTGCAATGTTCTATTGCGGTGTAATTTCGGGGAAAACCAATGATATTCATATTCGACGAATTTTATTTTCGGATGTATTTATTTTATTTTAAAAGTCGAGAATTAAAAGTGTGTTCAGCGCTCACACCAATAGGAAATCGACCCTATCCCTATATATATATTAGGTTTCTCTGAAATGACGTCAGGTTAAATTATTTCCCCGAAATTTCGAAAAGTTTTGATAAACGATGCGACCCCTAATTTGCGACAATCACTTTTTCATGAAATATCAAATAATTTCGAATTCAATCTCAAGATACTTGTAATCAGTTTTGAGTGAAAGTGAGTCCGTAGAATACCCGTCGGAACTGTTTGCAGACAGTTATCTCCAAGGTATGGATAACCATTTACGAAAAAATAAGATGTAAAGCTAAAAATCCTTTGTTTGGCAAGAATCACGTGTGAATGATCCTTCACGTAAGAGGTTCCTGTATGTACTGTATAAATACTCATAATAATGGCCCTAGAAACAGAGCCAGCTATTTCAACCGCAAATCTAATTTACACTAACTTTACCCAAGGGAGAATCAAGATTTTATTATTTCGCTCGTCAGCGAAAATTAGCCTCCTGATTATCAGAGAGCGAGTAATGATTTAGTTGCGAGTGTTTTTTTTTTTTTTTCTTTTACTTCATTAGTGTATTGTGTGGTGTGGCGTGATTGTGGTTTGGGGCACTGATTTTAGTTCGAGTAAAAGTTTTTCGGCTTAGTTTCTCCTATCGTCACGCGTATAGATTAAATCGACACGCAACTTTCCTGTTCTGCTGAGTGAGTCAAAACGTTACATTTGGCTTTGAATCCTGCCAACCTGCTTCAACCTTTTTTTTATTGAGGTCTGGGGTATTCAACCTCGGATAGGTATTGGGCTATCGAATAATCTCAAATACTGGAATTTCAATATCGCTTCGAGTGGAAAGTTTTCTGACAGTTTTCGAGAAAGACGGGGAAAAATATTGCCAGCGAATCAACTACAGGCTGCTTGCAATCCATTACGATCTCGAAAGTGGAAATGATCAGCCATAGATCTAGTTTAATATAATAATTGACATCCTACGTCCTTTATGGAGATAATTTGTTGGTAAAAATCTATATGAAATTTATCCAAGTTACGTGGGCACTGCTTCTTTCGAAGATAATATGCTTCATGCTCAGCACGTACAAGGTATAATAGAGAAAATAGCATCAGATGATACGAAGCAAGATGCGGTGGACCGGAAGAGGCAATAGTCGGATAAGAATTCCAATCCTCTTCGTGGTAGGTAGTACTAGTTGGTAGATACGGGTTTGGTGCAATCTGCTCTATTGTATATATACAATCGAATTGAACACTTCCCTCAAGTTTATAATCATGTTACGAAATCACCTTATATTTCTAATTTAAGTTTTCAAATTTTTTACCCTTAATCAGCAGAATCCTGCTGGCGGTCCCGCCTCAGGGTAAACGTAGTTATTTGAGGCTCCTTCCTTCTTCTTCTAACAATTCGTGAGCTATATTTGCCTCTTTTCTTCTTCACAAGTTCTCCTCCGAAGAAACAATGGCCATAATTTTGAGAAAATTTCCAGGATTGTTAAACTATCCGAAGGGATTCACCCCAAATAAATACGTCGCGAGGAACACAGTGACTTCAGGTGTGATAAGATTTATTTGTTAAATATATAGAGTCGTAATTTTACAGCTTACCTGTTTACCTCAGAGCTTTGAATAATTATGAGCAGCCTCAGCTCCCGCAATAGCGATGCTGTGAAACTGTGCGATATCACAATTTTAACTCACACAACTAATGTTTATCGTTAGCAAAGTGCTTGCTCGCAGTTTTTGGTCCAACGCCGTTTGTTACCGCAAAGGAACGGGGCGCGCTAGAAATTCGTTGAATCACGTTCCACTCGCTCCGGTAAGCACGGCAAGCAATTTTTAACCAATTTGGGATAAATCTGTGAACAATCCTCGGGCTCCACTCCAAGTTCAAACTTCTTATAAATAAGAAACTTACTCTTATATATTTAAAGAAGGTCCAAATTCGCGAAATCTTTTTGGGGATGAGAGAGACTCGAGTAATTCAATCCATGTTTTCTTTACAAATTGTTAGACTTCACACGAAAAAGGTGAACAAGATTGATACCCGAAGTGGTACTTCTATTGATACAGGACCCCGTACCACCTATGGCGTACAGGGTATAGCCTGGTCTTTCGGCGAGTGTGAGGTATAGATATTGAACTACCATCCAGACTAACCTGGCTCTGACAGTCTGGCTATTTATGTCTCCCACCACCGTCTCTGCGACCCCCGCCGACCTATGACCTCAGAACGATATCCACACACACACACATGTTCGCTTTCCCTCTATATTTGTTCAAGATTTTCCGACAACTAGACCGAAAATTTTCGAGAAAAACTTTCTCACCACCCGTGCGATATCAGATTCTATCTTTTACGTCGCCTCCTCTTCTTCTCGCTATCATCCCTCATCTCTGAACTCTGTGAACCACATATATGTACATGTACATACGTACATACCTACCAACATACACACAAACCTGGAGTCAGCAGCTGTAAATTTCTGTTTGCTTCGTTACTGTTATCCTCGCTCTGCTAGCCTCCGTCGTTACCCGTGTTCAGATATGGTTGTAAATTTGGTGGATTAAGTTTATCGATAATCAATATAGACGAGGATGTTTTGCACTACAGGAAATCGAACCTTTTGTTGTCAGCTTTATGGTGGAAGAACTTGTACAAGAATTTTTCCATGTATTCTTACAGCAGCAAATCATCTTCTGCGGGTTGTGACGAAATTAGTTTATCGATCGCAGTGTAGTTTGTTATACTGTCCAGTTTAATAGCTTTGGATTTAATGGATGCATAGAAGGCCTTAGGTACTAAGCTACAGAACTTCGACCAAATGACCAGACTTCAATTCGCACCACGTTCATCTACTTTGCATCAGAGTCGAGCATATGGAATGAGAAACTAATCTTGTAACGATAACTAATTCAGGAACTGTTGTTTGCTGGTAGGTGAGAGGCAGGTGGTTCCTTCTAAAGAGGTTACTGTGTATACATATGTATTTGAGTTCCACGATGCCCCCGGGAAGAAACTGAGCTAACTAATCCCGTCTAATTAGTCACCACGATTAATATAAATTAATGTGTGACACCAGTCTAGCTGTCTACTAATCTAATCCTACTCAATTTTCCAACCAGCTGGTGTAAGCATTTTAACATATCAGCAAACCCGAGTCTATATGCGAGAAATTAGTAGCGGGTAGCACGGGAGGGAACGTTTCTTCAATAATTCACTGAAAATAATTAGTCCTACATCCGGACAGCTATAAGGGCGGTACAAAAACTGCTTTGCTCAGTTTCGCTTCTATGAGGTTTAAAGTTTGATTGAACGCGTGTTTTCAAGCAGTTATTTTATCTTGCGATCTTGCCGTGTTGATTAGCAAGAATTATTTCACTTTTATTGGTGCTGTGGTCGTAAATTTTTTCGACGGCTTGTACTTTAATAATAGCTATTCAAGCTGGGGTAAAAATTCACAACTCTTAGAAACTGGGAAATATCTTAATTAATTCAGTATCGATCACAGTAGAATACTCGTTTAAATTCAAAATAATTTTACCCAACTCATGAGTAAGGGAGACAGAAATTTTGGCATTGATATTAGAGGAAATTATTGGAAGATCACGTGGGAATATTACTAGCAGCATTATTCACCTTGTTCAATGAAGGATTTTAGATATTTACAAAACTAGAGAAAGCGACGGGAGCAGTAAAGGAGGCTCTGTGTTGAATGGGATTTCTATTTGTTCAGCGGCTTTGCAGAAGCAATATTATGCTCACTCAACCAAACGACAAACAGTCGAGTCTGCAAATCAACCCATGCTCGTAAACCAGGGGCAACCTACTCGCCTTTACTTTGGGATGAGAAAATTTGAAAATTGTACGGATTCAAAGGGTCTAGACAATTGAAAGGGCGGAGGCCTCTCTATAGTTTGAGCTTATATATCATCCTTCGACGTATTCTCCACGATTCCACGATTCAATTTTCGAAGTAAGCCCCGAAAATTTGAGACAATAGACGGCTTCGTAAATGATTTCAAATTAGTTCATTATTCTGTGGGTTTTTGCAATCCAGAACTTTGCAGGTAAGATTTTCTATCTGGGCTTGCTTTCACGTTAAATAAAACATTAGTTTCAACATCCTATATCTATTTGATCCCGCCACGATCCTTCCACTTATTCGTCTTACCTTGAGAGTGTTTCTGCTTGACTGAGAAGCCCTCGACTCAACGTGGTGTCGGATTCGTGAACCTTACTGCAGATCATGTTACCACTTAGTGGTTTCACCCTTGTTTTCTTCATCACTGATACCCCCTTTGGCCGAGGGATATAGTTGAGACTGACACAGGATCAGTTTTATTTCCTAGCTAGCAACGAGGCGAAGAGAAAGTTGAAAGTCGTAGTGGCGAGAGGGATGAAGAAAAGCGGAGATGTTTCATAAAAATGGTAACAAGTCTACAGCAACATTGGAAAATCTTTGCGAATGTAACTATTGGAAGACACGGGTCACCGCAAATACCCGGAAGCGTGAAATATGATCTGAGATTTCGTGTCGCGGACTGTGGAACGTCTGACGGACGCGACGATAAAACTTTAGAGGCTTGTAAATCAATGTTGAGGATTCCACAGGATCCTGTGACTATAGATAATGGCCTCACACCTCCCCGTAGAATTCTCTCCTTCGTATAACTCAGCTCTACCATAGATCTTTTAGTTCAGAGACACCTACGACCTCCGGAGACTCTGGAGAAACCGTCGTTGCGACAATGGTAGCCTTACGACCATAAATTACCAGTCAGGAAATATTTGATTGCCTATATTCGAAGCTGGGTCGGTCAGCCTTGAAGAGAAAGAACGTAACAGTCGAACGTAGAAAACGGTGGATTTTCTAAGCTCCAATTTATCAGAATGAAAATCAAACTTGCTATAACATGGCGTAAAAATTCATCAATCATTTCCGGTACATCCATTTGCTGAGGGCCAGTACACCTTTTAAATCTTGGAAACGGGTCGCCTACGGAGGTCAAGATGTTGAGGAGGATCATAAGAAGAACGGGTCACGGGTCATCAAGCGATGTCGGCCCTGGGGTCATCCGAAGATCTATCTTTAAGGACACAGCGGGTCGTCAGGTGGAGGAAAAGTGGGATATGGGCTCGAAGTACCGATGGAACTTTGGGACGCGAGAATCTACGTGCTAGCAATGTCCCCGTCTCCCCAACGTGAGTGATAGATAGTAAGAAATCGAAGGGAATTTAAAGGAAATGCTTCTAGGATGGATCTCGGGATTTATCGTGTCACGGTGGCTGCTCGACCCGATATAATCCTCCAAGTTATTTGCACCGTTGCGTCGCTCCATCTGTACTTTGTTAACCTTACCGTGATTGTCATCGCACCTTTACATACTTCAATTTAAAAGAGTACACCTACGTTTCTACTGAGAGTTTCACAGAAATGAATCTACAAATTGTGAATATCTAACACGACACAATAAAGAAAAAAAATAAATAATAGCGTCTAGATTTTGTGAGGGAATTGATCTCCTCTTCAGGTGTCATGGTACTTGTAATTCGGAGCTTGGATGCGATGGGGCCATACGGCGAAATACGACGTTACGAAATGATTAAAAAAACGTAATGCATATTATTAACTGGGCATCAGTATAACGTAGCGTTAATTATACGTCATTGCATGAAAGGCTCATTTCAGACTCTAGTAGGTGTGTCGCCGGCTTGGGAATCATCATATGAATGCGGTAAGAGATTGAATTAGGATCGATCGAGATTATTGAATGACATGATCCTGGGATGGTAGATTATGACATGTTCTGACGACGGCCAAAGCCTCAGTTGATTAAAAATGAATCTGAAGTAGCCGCCCTTGTGACAGTTAACAACGAGCAGACTCCAAGTAGGAGAACTCACATTACAGCAGATGTTTCCTTGCAACTGTAGTCTATTTGTCTTTTATTTTCTCTTTTCTACAGTGCAGGAGGATAGTTTAAAGAAAATTTTTCAACTTGCAGCTCACGTTGCAGCCGAGATTTCTACTGCTGTTCCGTTAGCAGTTGCAAACGAGTCAGAGAAAAGCATTCAATATCTTGGCGAGCAACTTCGGACGTAGCTGTTCAGATGCACTTATAAGTATAGCTCCAGGTACATACTTACATTGCTAGAGTAAATATACCTACCGAAGGATAAAAGTTTAAAACCATACTTCAGGAAAGTGTATTATAAATTTCCACTTTGGACTGTAGAAACGTATACAAGCACTTTGATTAATAGTAAATCGAATCACCTGTTCAGATATGAGGATGGGATGTGTATAACGGTACTCTAAAAGTGGCAGTACCATTATTAATTAGATCTAGAAAGAAGCTGCGGTATAGTTTCAAATTAACTGAAGATCCTGTGCGGAGAGCATGCTTCAGAAAGTTATTAGCTCCGGTATGCTTTCAACTTTTAGATTAAACGCGGAAGAAATGTGAGATGTGAAAAACATTCTAGAATCTTGGACCTTTGTTAAGGTTTCATTTCGCGGAACCACAAGCTGTTGGCAATGGCTACTTTTTGCGGACGACTACAATCAGTCGAAGCCTGTTACAGAGGTAAATGGAACAATGATCATCTTCGAGTATCTAGACGACGTCATCTGAGGCGTGGGTCAACCAGACCAGAGTACTTTCCGTGCCAGTTGTTTTACGAGGGTTTATCTCAACCCTCAAGCCTATCCTGACGACATCCTAACGCCACTTTTTAAATCTTTTTATTCGTTCGGTTCGTCCTGCGCTAATTCTTTCTCCTTTTATAATCCACGATTCTTTTTATAGTCATTAAATACGCGGGAATTTTAACGTCATAATTACTGCTATAAAAAGTATTAGAAAAAGCGCGGATTCTCACTCGGACACTGATGCTCAAAGTACGTCGTATAAAACTGCATGGCGGAATTAGTGAAATTATCGAGCTGCGAGATTCGCTGAGAAAATCTTTCGGATTTTTGAGTTTGATCATTTTCGAGATATGCAAAACTTTGCAAGTATGAATGAGTGGCAGAAGGTTCAGAGTTTGGAATAACAAGGTGGGTTGGATTATTTTTCAATTCAATTCTTAATCACCTCTCTCGCGTAAATTTATCAAGAGCTTAAAATCCAAGCGAGTCGTTGAGTGTTAACGAGTTTCTCTTAGATAGTTTTTCATCACTAATGCAAAAGCTCCATCATCCACCTCCTTGTTCTCTTATTAATGAGCCACGTTTCGACGAAAGGATACGACTAATTCACGAAGAATGCTACGAAGTGTCTTGTCCTAAACCTCACATCCATTTTTCTACCCATGTTACGATACATCCATCATTGTCAAAGCTTGACACGTCGGATTTGTCGTTAGGCCTCTAGGCAAGCGGCGAAGTTTAGCCGACCACTTTCCTGTTCTGAATAATACGTAAATAGCTATGACATCCCAGGAAGATGGCAGTAACGTTAATGTAGAAATCGATAAGTAGCCAGTTTACGATATGATATGGTTGACTGTTGGACGTGTTTTGCGTAGTCTTGGAGACCTGGAAAAAGGTTTATTCACGTTTCTAGCAACGGCGCAATGTTTCGGCTCGTTACTTTGATGTATATTCCACAATTACATTTTTATCTTCATATAGCAGTTTTGGCCCGCAGGAGAACTGCAGGCGAATAATTACTTTCGAGAAAATAAAACCCAGATAATTCACTTGAAAACTTGCGCGAAAATTCTGACTATAGACAAGAGATGGAATAATTTCAATCACTGATATAATAGGAATATCATAATATATGGAATAGTCTTGTTGTGCTGTGCAATAAAGAAGTACAGTTTTTTTTTATTTTTTTATTTTATTTTTGCTAAATTAATTCCACTTTATTCTATACACCGTGCGCGAAACGATCCAATCTCGCTCTTTTTTGTTCAAGTATTAAATGCATCCATGCGCTCCCAGTCTCGGAAGTTTTCATAAGAGTAAAGCTTATGACTTCGTCGGCATATTTCACCCCTATGCCTTCGAGATAACTCCTTTTATGAGGCAGTGGTTCATATAACCGTTCGTTCTTTGTAGGAAGAAATATAATTCACTTCGGCAACGAATTGAACTTAGAAATCACCAGGATTTGAATCGAGGCCGGTTTGTGATCCTTATTAATTGAGAATACACTGTAGATATCTTTCAAGTGAAATGTCTGCTTTTCAGGAACATTCGGTTATAGTCTAAATTTGAGCAAATGCCTGAATCCAACGTAAAACTACGTAAGAAAGTGTTCTGCCTTCAAGATTTCATCCAGTTACTATTTTTTAGTATCTCGATATGAGCGTGTGGTATTCAAGCGGTGTTTCAGAGTTGACAAGAACTAGCAGGATTGTAAATAAATAGTAAAACAGTGATTATTTTACGTGAGAACTTCCACCGTGAAGATGAAACGACCCGGTTGCTGAAATAAAGCGTTACGGTGATACTTGAGTAAAATGTTCTCTCAGGACGCCGGCTTGGCGATTAACGGATACGATGTTAGCTGAGTAGCTTGCTACGGAAAGTCTACAGTGCATCCTGTACTCTATTATCATTGCATTATACTGCCATCAATTTTTATGACGAGATAATAGAATATCCCTGCTTGCAGGAAGTGAGGAACCTAATATTTGAAGCGAGGCGCTAATCCATAATGTAAATAAAAGATCTAGTTTGCGCCTGAACTTATTCTCAAAACGGATACGACTCTCAATTCTTAGTTGTAAATCAGAATTTTATTACATGCATAATCCGTCAAATTTTAGCCTTCGGTGAGAACTTACAGAATAAACCTGAAATATCTATGCCAACTAAATTTTGCATCTATTTTCAAAGAATTTTATGTGATCGATGTGTGCTAAACGGGTAGGTACTGCTTGAGTCGGATAGTTTTATTTATGACTCGAAAGTACAATCGGTTACAGATCGTTTCAAAAAGAAATCCATGTTGCAATAAAATGCACGTCACTTAAAGTAATGCAGTCAAACGTCCAAGCAATCGGTCAGGAACTTGGAAACACTGTCATAAATCACCGACTGGTCTAGGCATTGTGTGTGGTAGCCGTAGCGCACGAGCATCTGACATATGAAGGATTCTTCAAGTGAGCCAACTACGTTTTTTAATGTCTCCGAAAATTGTGAAATAATTCGAGTGCGTCAGCTGACGCGAGAAAAAATTTTCTGAATTATTTCAGATTTTTCGGTTACGTACATACGATCGAAGATGAGAGAATACCTCTTCACCCGCTTAACTTGAGAAATTGAGATCGGTCAAAGAAAAGTTCCATAGAAAATTTTCTCCGTTTTTCCTCAGATTTTCGCTGAAATTATTTTCTAATTTTTTTAATTGAGAAAAAGTATTGGGAAATCAAAGTTTTTACGAATGAAAGTTGCGGCACTGGCCGAAGGCGAGTGCTACATTCACATGGGAACGTGGATTCCGAGCGAGTTTAGAGCTTGGTAGATGGCACTTCTTCCAGTGGCGTAGATGGAGTTTCAGCGCCCTGGAGCAAAATCCCTCAAGCGCCCCCTCATATGAGTGCCTAAAGAATCATATCTCCAGATGAATCATCTCCAAGGTGCCCCTTAGACCCCGGCGCCCTTGAGCAACTGCTCCCTCCGCTCCCCGACGCTACGCCACTGACTTCTCCCATTTACTTCTCCCACTAGTGAGAGAAATTGAGTTTCTCCCACGCATACATCATCAATTTTGGAATGGTTCGCTTTGTCCTCTCTCAACGAGCCTCCGAAGTCGCATTTCCCACGCGGGTATTGGAAAAAGAAAGATTATCGATGTTCAAGGCGTTCAAAGCGTTCAAGGTGTTCAAGATGGCTCTATGAACAAAATAACCTTTTAGTGCTTTTTCAATTTTTTTTTCCTAGAAACAAATGGCTGCCATAACGCGTATTTCACAGAAAACTTGGGGAACTGGATGCATTTTGTGAATTTTTTCATCTAAATCAAAACGGTCCGAAGATCTAAAAACACTCTTTTACGCATTTTTTTTTTTTGTTTTTGAGCACTTTGTCTGAATTAAAAAAATTCGAAAACAACTTCAACTAAAATCTGAGGAAAAACCAAGAAAATTTTCTATGCAACTTTTCTTTGACCGATCTCAATTTATCAAGTTAAATGGATGAGCACTTATTCTCTCATCTTCGAATGTACGTAACTGAAAAATCTGAAATAATTCAGGAAATTTCTTCTTATGTCAGGTGACATACTCGAATTATTTCAGAATTTTCGGAGACATCATAAAATGTAAGTGGCCCACTTGACGAAGAATCTTTCATATACCGGGTATTTTCGTGGAAGTGGAACATGGAACGCCAAATGATAGGCAACTTATGATACAAACTACTTGTATCATAAGTTGATACTTATGATCAGCTCAGAGTGTAAATCGTACTATCAATTGCCTATTATCAGGCGTCTCACGGGGCACTTCCACGAAAATACCCGGTAAAGTAGACTTCATAGAACCTCACGGTGCAACTGCTCGTGAAAGAATGAGCTTTTTACTACCCCCACTCTCCAGTCGTGTCTCAATTGCATCAGTAAGAAAGAGGTGGGGAGATACAGGAAAGAGAATGTAGCGCCTTATGGCCAAAGTATTAGTCATTTTAAAAGTACGCTCATTACTAGTGAAAGGATGCTAATCGCAGCTTAGGATTGACATAAAAATGTACCTAGAAGTTGTAAATGATAAGTGGCTTGAAAAACAATCGATATTCTAAATACCTAATGTAGTATAACGCAATAAACGTAGATTATGTCCGACACGGGGGTGAGTATTTATTGGCAAATTGACTAATCGTTTATTTTTTTGTTTGTATTGTTTTGTGTTTCTTTGTCAATCTCGGTAAATTGTGTATGATTTGAGAAATGGTTATTAAAAAAAATGTCCAATCATGATTTTTCAAAGTCCACGCTATCTGTGGAGTTGCACAAATCTGTCTCCCCTCGGTGTTGACAATTTCCGATTGATTTTTCGACTCCCCCATTATTCCATACCGGAACGTGACCTAACTCTCTCAACCTCGACATTCCTTTGACCCCATCCAGTCCCTCAAAGCAACGTTTTGGTCGTTACATTACATGTAGCTAATAGCTTCTAGGGAGTATCGCATAGCAAGTTACTGAAACGTGATTTAATGGGAGTATTAATTGATACCGATCAGGGATACGGGTGTCAATTATACTTGTAAAATTCGCACGGATTACAGTGATTATACTCCCTACGTGAACGAAAGCGTTAAACCGATAGCCGAAAATTCCGGACTCTTCAATTCTAATCTACTCGTTACTCTTCCAAAACGAAAAAATATTTCCCATTAGAATTTAGACGTAAAAATGTATTGATTACGTGATTAGGTTTTCACCTTCAGAGATTGCAGAAAATTCGATTGATAGTTTTTTTTAATGATTAACGATGGTGGTTCGAAGAAAACTCTTTTATTCTATGATTTGACAAAGGCTTAAGACTGCCAGGGATTTTCCGAACGCTTCTTGACGATGAGTAGATATTTATGACTTGAAATCTGACGCGTAGCGTTGGCACCTTGAGGCAATCGCATATTGCTCTACGAACAAAGTGATTTTCTTCATTTTCCTGGCATTCTTTTTACGTCGGAAAACAATTCTCAGAAATTCGTCTTAGCGTGACTTATGGAAAAGAGAGCAACGCTGGGACGCTGTAGGCATGATAACGGCGCCGAAAAGCTCGTAGGACCACATTGCTCTTCTCTCTTTGAAATGGTCTCCTTTGTGAGACACAACTTTCTCAAAAAGCAGTGGAATTCGAAACTCTCCATGATGAGCCTCACGATCAAAGTAATATATCATCAAAGCATCGATACGGCACTATACTCCTGTTTCTTGTTCCGTATCCATTATTCTAGAGTCTTGTGCCTGGAAATAGCAAAAGTTCTCGTTTTACGACTAACTTTGTATTAAGGCGTTAAGGATTACGGCAAGACTCCTAAAATCAAGTGATTGGTGAAACCTTCGCTCAAACAGAGAATTCGTAGTTAACAATAACTGCTGTTTCGCTCTACAGCACATTACGATAGTAATTAAATTATTAATAATGATTTTAACGATGTCGGTGCTTCGCACGGAAGAAAGTAGCTACGGACTATTTTACGTATATAAAAGGCAAAGCTTACTCTGATTTTGTATCTAGTTGTCCGCTGATCACATTTCAAACACGGCAGCATGGATATCTGGGTAAGTCTGGTCTCTTCTTGGAACTGAGGCGATATAGTTTTCAATTTTCTACACCAAAAGGCAAAACGAATAAAATAAAAAAGGAAGACTGTTCATACTGTAAAAAAATATACAAAACAAGTCATTTTCGTTATAAAGACTGATTCCAGTCTTCAGTGCTTTCTGTTTTTCTGTATGCATGAAAATTCATAATTTAATCCATGCTGAATTATAATGGAAACCTAACAGGCTGATCTGTCAGTTGAACATCTATCTTTGTGTATGGTTCAGTCAGGTCTTGTTTCTTTACTTGAAAGGACAAGACTGTTGTTTTGTCTCCCGCATCTTGCAATCTTCTAATTTTCTCCGTCGGGGCCTCCTAATATATTCTTCTTGGAATGCAAATGCTCACGCTTAATAACTCAGAATTTAATCAGCGCCGAAGCAATTTATACAAAGATAGCTTCCGTTTGCTTGGCGCTACTATGTTTGCACAACTCCGTTCTGTCTGACTCCATTAGTTACTTCAAGCACGTTTAAACGGAATTAATTGAGAAAAATGAGATTTCAAGAGTCAAACGTGCTCCTGCACTCACACACATACAAACAGAAAAAAGAAAACAAAAAAAATCTCATTCTCTTATCCCACGAATGAAAATAACTTATTGTTATTAAAGATAAAAAGCCAATGGTAACGATTCTCGACTAGCAAAAAATATTTTATACGTCTATATCTCTTGCAAGTATGTTGGTCGAAATTTTATGATGAAAACTCCACCGGGAAATGTGAAGCTTTGAAGCATGTATCTTTTATTATGCACACTTGGATGCTTACAGTCGTGTTGAAATATATACATATATATATATATGTATATTTATACGTTTTAACGTGGAAATATTTATGGTAAAGATTAGATAAGGAGAGCCTGGCCGTCGTAAATTGTACCCTTCGAACGACAAAGCTTTTCCCTTAGGCATTGAATAGATACTTTATACGCAATTCGGTGTTCTCAGATATGGCTTTCGACTCTCTTCGTCCTTGCGGCAAGTGCACCACAGGACACAGAATTAAGGAAGCAAGCTTTGCTCGTACCGTCAACGCAACTTCAAATCAACCCAATAGCAGGTGTCTTGCAGCTTAAAAAGCCACAGACCTTCCAGCTACCGAATGTCAATTTAGCAACGACTCCTCAAGCGTCGAAAAGGGCACCACGAAAGAGGCAACTCCTGGACCTTGGAAACTTTGGCATTGGTGGTCATGGAGCTCCGGCAATAATCCATAGCGGACTAATTGGACCAAATTTAAATAACAATCCTGCCTCTGGATTAGTGCAAATTGGTTCAAATATTCAGCCAAGAATCAGTGTCGACCCCGGCGCAGCGCATCATGCGAATTTAGATACTTCTGCATCGCACCATACCCAAAAACGATATCATATTGGAAATTACCATCATCAAGAAAGTCACGGTCACAAAAACGACCATCATCACGGTCATCAGCATAACGCGAAACATCAACATCACGAAGATCACAAGCACAAGGCAAGTCACGGTCATCAACATGGGCACCATCATAAGGAGGGTCACAAGCATCAAGAAGATCACAAACATGACCATGAACATGATCATTCACATAAGCATGGCCATGACCATAGCCACAAACATGATGGTAAACACGAACATCATCATGGTCACGAACATAATTCGAAACACGAACATCACGAGGAGCACAAACACCACGGTGAGCATCACCATCATCACAAACATGCTCATCACAATGAGCATCATCACCATCACGAACATCACCATGTCAACGAACACCACCATCATCATAGTCACAAAGAAACAGAGGACCATCACCACCATCATGGGCATGATCACAAAGAAGATCATAAACACGATCACGATGAGAAACATTCCCATCAGCATGGACACGAGCACAAGCATGGTCACGAAGAAGATCACAAGCACTCCCATCACGAAGATCATCATCATGCTCATCACGAGGAACATAAACACGATCACAACGAGGACCATAAGCACGACCATCACGAGGAACACGATCACAAGCATGGCCACGATCATAAACACGATCACCACGAAGAACATAAACATGCTCATGATGAGCACCACAAACATGATCATCATGAAAATCATAAGCATTCGCACCACGAAGGACATAAACACGGCCATGACCATAAACACGACCACGAACATCAGGAAGAACACAGCCATCATGTGGATCATCACCACAACCACAAGGAAATCGAATACCACAAACATGTGGGAGGCCATAAACATTTTGGTGATCATTTCGGAGAGTCGAAAACCTACGAAGAGTACCTTTTCCCGGGAGCGACCGCCCCGGCTACAAAAGCATCAGTTCTCCTCGGGATTATTGACGAAGGTTCTCCGAAAAGTACGGCTAACAATCCTGTCGATCCACTTGGAGGGGCTACAGTCATACAAATATAAATTTTCATGTTTTCTCGTTGCGAAAAACTCGGTGTGGGAGAACAAAAATTACGATTAGTTCATTGAAGTAAACTCTATAATGTGCTGGAATTTAAGTAGAGTTTTAGGTAAATATTGACGCTGGCAAAAGCGGGTGGTTGGTCTTGGTCGTGTTTGTGCGATCACTGGCTTATTTCGGGCAAGAGTTTATTGCAAGGGCCCTAAACTCGACGATAGGTAGGCTTTACTGCCCTTCAGAGTCGCCCTGAGAATTTCTTGCCCAGTGAAAAGTCCAAGCCCTTACTATCTCTGAGATATATTCAGTTCTGTTCATCTTGATGGCCAGTATCGATCGCATTCATCTTTTCAAATCTAGCCTACGGAAGAGTCGCATGGTTATCGAATTGTTTGCCAAGCTTATGCTGTAACGCAGTATGTTTCCAAACCGTGAAAGTTTCGAAAGTGGAAAGTTCTTCGTCGCCGAAACGTCAACAGATATAAATCCGCTAGATTTTAGAAGAAAATCAACCATTATAGAGAAAAGGATGAATCTTAAGTTTCGGATACACGAAAGCTCGAGCCTTTACACACGTATTCACTTTTATAACTGTAATATGTCACGCGAAACTTGTAATATAATCTAGCCTCATAGTTTCTTAGTGATTTCATCTCAGAAATAAATATAATGAAGAAAAAAATTGATTGCATGTTTCTTCTTCATCCTTGAGCTGACTGGAATTCAAAAGAAATGATCAACCGGAGTAATGAAATGCCGAACACAGCTAAAAAACGCTTGTTTTTGCGCCACATCTAAATTTTGTAGTCCACCATCCCATCGAGGTAATTAAAGTATTTGTGGCGTGAATTATTTATGAAGACAAAGAAAAATAGGGTGACGAAAAGTTCGCCGCCTTCAACCATAGAGCTGCAGGTTCACATCCAACATCGGCACGGCCCAGCAAACTTTATATCAAATTAATTTTGCAATTCTAACTTTCCAACGACCAACTACCGGGTGCTGCACTTCCGCCTAGACAGTTGAGAATGGCCAGCTAACTCTTCGATTAATCGGTTAGATCACCGAGAAGTTAAGGTAGAAAGTTTTGTCGTGACTGCAATACCGATAGTAGAAGGCATTTTCGTCGCAGTTGGCGACACCTGAGACAAGGATATCGATGACCCGCGTAACCGATCTAAGTTACTTTCGGAAGTTAGAGCGATGCAGTCAACTTGAATTATAAAAAAAAAAAGGAACCACAGAATTAAGTTAGCTCAAGCACAGAAATTAATTTTTTAGTCAAAAGGCATTCTGAGTTCAGTATTGAAGCAATTTGAGTATAGATTAGCATTTGTTGAAACCAATGCGGGCGCGAGTATTAAAAGATTAGATGAAATTCATTGGCGAAAAGTTGCAGGTCGAAGGATGGGTGAGCAGAAGAGAACTGACATTCATTCTTTCATATTGAAAGTCTCAATTTGATTCATAGTTTGTATGAGTACGATATTCATAATCTTTGTGCCACCGCGCACCGCCCTGCACCGTCTGACACCTTCTGTGAAAACTTTTTCAGCGAAGCGAAATTGAGATATTTTTGTTCCCCGGACAGAGAGAAGCGCGGAAAAGTGCTTGTACGACCTCGTTCAGCCTTCACGTAGGTAAGTATACCTGAGGAAAACGGATGGTGAAATTGTTCGGACGATGAAACTAAATGCGAAAGATGAAAAAGGTTAGCCAAAGGGAGTAGACGTCGTTAAAAATGCAGGTAAACGGAGTAAAGCCATTGTGTCGGTAGCTTTGAATTTCTTTTTTTCCCTCCTGCTTCTTTTTTTTTTTTCTCTCCTAATGAAATGTGAAACCGAAGACGGAGTTCAACTCGCTGAAAGAGAACCCTTCGTTCAGGGCTTTCAGTTCGTAGTAATTTAAACCAAGCCACAAACTGCTTACACGCATAAGATATACCAAGCGTGGAATGTGCTGAAATTTTATTTCCTACAAGATAAAAATTTACGTCTAACCCTCCACTTCGGGTCACGTGACCTGGCGATGCCACAAGACGCAGACCCTTTTTTCGAGAGATACCCCAATTCACCTGAGGTCGATACCTATCACTATTAAATCGAAACTACTCATAGGGAGCCATAAACTCAAATAAATCCGTATACATATATCTCTATGGGCAAGAGTATAAACGATAGACCATCAATCTTTTCCTGATAGGCCAAGACGTGGAATCTCTGTCGAATGGGTCAATAATTTTTTTTAAATATCATTACCAAGGATACTCATTAGATCAAACACTTTTATAACTGTGACCATCTACCAGGAGAGCAGAATTTTGAAAGATAAGGTTTTTAGAGCATTACTGGGAGTGTTGCGATGAAGTGAAATTGAGCGGAAATTGATCTTCAACTATTGTCGTATCAGACGTTGATAATGCTCACCCCACTCAATGATGTACATAGATATATTGACTTCAAACGATTCTTGGAAGATTCATTTTGTCAAGAGGGAATTAGAGAGCAAGTAGTAATGACGGAATGAAGCCATTATACCTACAGAGAGAAAAAAAATCTCCTGGAAACTTCGTTTCGCGACTCTTCAAGGGATTTCACGGGCTTTTCAAGGCTCTTCAAACCATTCTGTGTAATCTTCGGTTCCGGAAGCACCATGCGAATCGCGTATTTTCGCGTCTAATTACGTCATATCATCTTTAGCCTTGCTTGAAATCTCGAATGAAGTTAGACACAAAGTAGCAGAGTTACCAAAGTGGGATAATTTCACTGACATCTTCTGTAATTTCATGTAGCAGCAGCATCAGAAATGATCCTCATGGATAAGATTCTTACATCATTTTCATACTCTTCGGGATTATGTCGCGACTCTGTCGAGTTTTCGAAAAAATCTTTCCAAACTGATTTCAGCGCTGCTTAAAATAATATTGATCAACTTCGAAGGACCCTCATTTCAAAAACAATAGTCCTTGACGTAGCATTAACATAAAATGAATATTATCCCTGAACAAATATTTTCAAATCGTCCCTAATTTTTCTTCTCGTTATTCTTAATAAAACTGGTTCAAAAACGTCGGAGTTTGTCAGCCCTCGGCTGAGTTCAACTTTATAAAATACTTTCGGTGAAAGGATCACAATCGAGAATAATTTCCCGATTAAAATGTTCACAGAGTAATCGACCAACGAATCAATGACTGCTTTAATATAGCGACATAAATGGTGGCGTAAATCTTCGTCACAGCCCCCCAATTGTCTCAACCCTTCGCAGCAGTTCGTCCTCTGATCTACCTCGCTAATTCTTTCGTAATTTGCACCCGAGCCCGAGGTGAATTTCGGCGATCCTTAATTGTTCAATATTGTCCGTGCTATCCGAATTCTCTAAATCCTTCGTCGCCAAACCGTCCCTTAATTTGATAATTCATCAACTCTGGTATTTTATTACTACAATTATCGTTTCGCACCTAACCTAACCCTTGTCACAAATCACTGGCGTAAGAGATATCCAGTTTTATAATTTCAATCTCTTCAATATTTCGAAGAATTTCCTACTCTCGTTAGATAATGAAAATTGGAATTTTAATTCTCCTACTTTCATACAAGTCTTTTGATTTTGAAGATCGTTACAACAATATGGAGTCTAACGCAACGAGTAACATAGGTGCCAGAATCAATATTCGAAAGTGAAATATGTGAAAAAATAGATAGTTTAAAGTTTCTCTTAGTCCTTCAGCAGTTCTAGTTTTTTGGCAGTCGGACCCTTTTCACTTTATGGCTCTCAAGACCAGCTATCTATCCACAAACTTTTGTTCAAAGTGAGTCTAGCAGAAGGAACAGAAGTGAGAAGGAAAAGCTATCGGTTGGATGTAAAGGCCCTTCGATTGGCTCTTCAAGACGCTTTTAGGGTTGAGGGTTAAGGTTTAGAGACTAACGACACTTTCTCATTCACTTTCACTCAACAGCTTTTATTTAGCCTCACTACTGTATTTCCTCGAAAAGTTCGAACAAATATAGATTCAGTGTATCATCAAAATTGCAAAATATATTTGGATTCAAATATTTCAAGGATTTTCCAAAGACAATTCATGAAATCTTTGAATCTTGTGAAAAGAGCGAAATGTTCAAGAAATATTTCAGAAATACTTCAGTCTTTCAACGAAATATTTGAGAAATATTTCATGGATTTTTGATATCTTGTGATAATTATAAAATCGCGTATTATCTTTCCTCGAGAAGAGGTAATTCACTGAATGTGGATCTCATAAACGGAATGTTTTCCCGACGATAGAGGAACATTGCACTTTATAATCACACGCTAAAGCCTACTTTGGACTTTCAGTAAAGCAAGCAGTACAATACATGGTTACAACTTACACCGATACACACGCAGAAGAATACTTTTTCTTTGTGTTCATTCCACGTTACTGTTACGGTTTACGTTACTGCTAAGCGTGCAGGGGCCTTTAGATCCGTAAGGCAAAAAACCGATCGCTTTTGTTGACTTCCGAATGCCTTCAGGGATATGAAAAAAGTTCGTCCCAACGCGACACAATTAATGCCTTCTTTTGCAAGAGAACTAGAAAAAGTTGAACTGAGCAAGAAGTCGGACAGTTTTACCAAGTTCAAATCTTCCTATCTCACTCTACATCTACTCTTCGTTACTTTCCCTCTTGCCAATGTCACGTCAAATGCAGGATTGGATGTTAGTATTCCCACATGTGTCACTGATTTGTTAAGTTGAGTTCGGGAATAACTTCTGCATAAACTTTTTTAACAAGTTCACCGACTCCAAAAACATTTGTAGCTTTCTAACTTTGATTTCATGTCAGTGGGACGAGTAGAGAGTAGAGGGTGGGGGGTGGGATTATACCTGAAGAAGAAACAACACGCTTCACCCTCTGGGGGAAAAAAGAATTACACAGAAAATGTATCAGGTATCATCGTGTATACGTACCACGTATAGCTTTGGCACATTTGTCGAGTTTTCATTTCTCTGCTTTATTTTCTTTGCCCCATTCAACATTTAGCTCTTGCCGATTTCGCTGCTCCGACTAATTATAGCTTGACCTTACCTTTAATCCGAAGCAAAACTACCGTAAACCAATACAAGCACTGTGCAATTTGACGTCATTTACTTTTCTCCGGATAAGTTTTAATCAAAATTGCATCGGAGATAGAGACACTCGGATACCTTGATGCAAAATTTTGCTGGACTTTTATCGCTCATAAAATCCAATTGCGACTACCCGGATTGAAATCGAACAGATCTAAAGTCATGGTACCTAACCGCGAATATTCGTGTCTCTGAAAACTTTTACAGTTCGATCTTATTTTGAAGTATGTCACAATTATGAGTATTTCTGTTTGTAATTGATCACTTCGTTCAAAGGTGGAAGAATTTCTACTTATAATTATTTCTTGTTCAATAACACCGCAGGCCTAATTTAGAATTCATTTTCCGTCCTATGACAGCGAGTAATTATAGATATTATGATTCTTTCGTACTGTAATATCAATCTCTTAATGATACTCGAAAGCATATGAAGCGAATTCTAATGTGTCTCGAAAAAAAAGACGTTGTCATAATTTATTAATTATAGATATTCATTAATTGCTAAGATTTGTAATGACGGATATCGTGTGGTGCAATTATCCCTTTTCCATTAGAATATATATATACGTGATGGAGTTATTAGTGTCGAGCTTCATCTTTTCTTTATCAAGAATATTTACTTTCCGTCGTAGTTTTGATTGATTTATTTTTCAAAGAGTTGCCGGGATGAGTCCCAGTAATTTTTTTCTTTTTTTTTTTCCTTCTCAGACAAATGGATCAACATCAAAGCTAGTTCTTCTTGATGAAAATCTTTTCCTTTACCGAGCATCTTTCGTGCTAAAACTAATCTGTTTTCACAATTTATACTCGACCGTGACGAACGACTAGAAATCATGATAGTATATTCTGAGAGAATCTTATTTATAAATTGTTACCTCGCGTGTATGTCGCAGCACGTAAAGATACCAGCTGGCTAATCATCATGGAAGTTAACCACGTTTCCGGCATAATTTGGGTGCGTCAGTCACGCCCGATGCTTTGCTAGATACTAATTAATATCTTGCCTAATGTCCGGATGCGTTTTCATCAAAATGTCAACACTGGTACAAGTAATCCCCGGATTCCTAGAACTTCGGAAGAGCACGCGAATACGAAATGGCAATAAACTCGACACAAGCTCGAGTCATTTACTGCGACACCACCGAGGATTTAGGTATCTCAAAATTATTGCATAATTAATTCATCCAACAATCCCAGTAATTTATTTCTATTCGGAAGCGCAAAGACACGAAAAGATATTGTCTTCCATTCAAAAGACCACTGTGTCAGAATTAGGTAAAGAGATATTTATCATGTCTCTAAATTAGCCAGATTTGACAGTAACATGCGTAAGTGTATAGAATGACGAGTGAAAATGACGTGAAAGGATTGACAAAACATTTATGATGATGCTAACAATTGCTATGAGCCCTAATGGGGCGCATAGAAACGCGAGATTGATGATTGCACGATGACAGAATAGAGTGACAGGAAAATGTATAAAATTGAAAAAAGCAATTACCGTCAATTTCGAGAATCCCGCAATATTGATTAGAGAGAAGACACATAGTATTGATAATTATCACGTCGATTTTTGCGTAATATTAATGGTTGAATATGGGCCTCCAGTTTTATCTGAAAGCTTGAAACTCGTGGCTAATCATCGTAAGGGTTGAGGTACCACATATGTTTGCTTACGTAAATCTCGAGAGAAGAGGCACGTACTGATCCTGCTTCAAAAACTGCATATCTATCTCCAGAGAGAAGGTTCAATAGTTTAAAAAATAAGATACGTGGAGAAAAATGACCAGATGACACGCAAGCGTGGGATTCGGATGTGTTGAATGGGTCCAAAAAGAGTCCAAGATCGGCTATTTCAAGGCTCAATTAATGCTTCCACTATCACGTTCCGATAGAGTTCAGCTTCTCTAATGCTTCTACTTCGAGCTATATCGTATAATGCTATGATATTGAATGCAATGAGGAGCTTATATGCGGAAGTATGAGCAGCTCAGTTAGAAATTCGCGGTCGCGTGTAGCTCGCAGGTAAAGTCTACACTAATTATAACTAACTCGACGAAATCTGTTTGGAGAGAGTGTTTGTTTCATGGCAAACTGTCGTTGGATGTGATCACGAGCTGCGGTTAGATGACCGATTCAATTAGAAGGGCTAGTCCAAAGTTGCGATGGCTATTTATAGTTTCGCGTGGGTGATTCATGAGAATATAAATATAGACTCATGTCGAAAAGATAACTCAAAACCAGTGCAACGCATTATTTTATCTTAGTTGTAATAAACAATGAATAATCAAATAACGAGTCTCGAAAAAAAATTATCTCCTAATATTAACATTTAGGGGTCAGTCATTGTCATTTTCCATTTTCCATTTGAATAACATGGGAAATGTTCTTGTTGCGCTTTTCGATTTTTATATCTCAAGAACTAATCTAGTTAGAAAAATTCTGCAAGGCTGCTTTTGTTGGAAGTTGAACGCTCTACAAAAAAGGTTTCTTGGTCTTTTTCAATAAATCTAACCGTTTCAAAGTAAGCCTTGCCATTAAATGACCAGAATCGACAGAGAAACTTCGAAACGGTTAGACTCATCGAAAATTACCAAGAGACCTTTTTTGTAGATGGTTTAATTTTGAACAGAAGTAGCCTTGCAGAATTTTTTTCAAGTAGATCAGCTCTCGAGATATAAAAATCGAAAGGCGCCACAAGAACATTTCCCATCTTATTCAGATGGAAAATGAAACATGGCGATGAGCGACCTCTAAATGTTGATCTTAAGAGCTAATTCATTTCAAGGCTCGTTATTTGAGCATAAAGAACAAATTGTCGAAGGTGCCTCTTGAAAAAAAAGAAAACCCCACCCTATTGTGTAGTAATTTATTTACGCTCCACCTTCTTGACAAATAATATATTTCCAATTTACTAACGTCTTTTCATACATGAAAAAATCAAACAATCCGAAATTCGCCCACTTCTTTAAGTTTCTGAAATATAGTCTGAATTCAGTCCATCGTCGCAATTTGAGTACCGGTCAATTACCCAATCATCCATTCCCCCTTTCTCAGTTTACATCCTATCATTACACCGTCGTGACGGAATCAATATATCCAACTGAAAATCTGCAGGGCCAAAGAACGTTGTCCAATTCAAAGGTTTTCCTAATTGAACCGTAATATGCAGTGTAGTGTCGATTGACACTCTTGAAAGTTATTATTGTTAACGTACTTTTCATTTCACGATTAGAACACAAATATACCACTAGTCATTTTTTTGGGTACTGTCAGTTAGCGCTTCATCGCATATCACCGTCCAATTAACTGCCAGAACAAAATCGCACGTGGGTATCTCATGTGTAAGTAGTTTTCTCAATAGTTTCAAGGAGATGAGGACGAATCCTGATATAAATTTTGAAGATAATTTCTTCTTTTCGAACTTCGACAGCCGTGCAACCCAAAATTTCAAAAAATCCTGTAAAATGACTAAAACTAAAAAACTTGACAATAAATATTTTCAACGAGTATAATATGTATATCAAGAAATATAAGCGGATCGAGGCTCCACTTTCGCACTGTGTAACTCAAGAATCTTCATTTTCAGTATAAATCAGTCAATGTGAGCAGCTAATCAGTGAATCAAGTTCTAGACACGGACCTTGCGAAGTTTTGGGCACTGTAGCAAAAAGCTTACTCGGGATTGTTTATGTTTCGTTTTTTGGTCAGAGTGTTTCCACAATCCACCACGAATCGAGCTCCAGCAGTTACTTGTTCGTTGATTTGATTATAGAGGTTTTTTCCCCAAACAATTAGAGACTAAAAAATCTTTAAATCCGAACAGCGGTTGATTTTCTCAGGTAACAAACAATACGACCATACTGCTAAGTAACGGTCACTTTATACCTAATCATTATCGATCTCAAAGATGGAATAGTGTTACACAGCTTTGGTAGATGCGTCACGTATTTGCGAATTTGTCATTCAAGGACAATATCATACCATCAATTTCTCAAAATAATATCTCATACCAGGTATGGCATACCTATCTAGAGGATAGTAATTTAGAAGTTGTGCCACACAGCTAATTCCCATGTCGATCAGTATTAGGTTTGTCACTTTAACTCTCAAGAGGCTAATTGTAGGATATCTCCGTATATAAGCAGACTACCTCCTCTGTATCAGAATTCAGTTTTCACACACGGAGGAACGAGTGCAGTAGAAAGCACTTGGCAGGCGATATTTTCTACTGTACAAGACAGAAAGATACTGAAATTATTCTACAAACAGTAAAAATGTACCCTTAAAAGACTCTTGTATGTATTTAACGGGAAAAGTATATCCTTAGATGGGATCTCTTTCCCAGGGATAAAAATCGCATTCACCTTCAGTAGAAAACACCGTGCTATTGTATAGAAATTTTACTAGACATTGAAGAAAAATGTTCTTGAAAGTATTGTCAAAGTTTACTTGATAGTACCTACTACCGATTGTCCTATTGGCATATTAAAGGAAATAGTGAAATTTATCGAATAGCTGCGGTATAATTTACTGAAAACCTTTATACGTCCCATTTTTTATGCGCTAGTGCAATCAGTTGTATGAAATGTGTGAGTAATAATTGCTATTTTATTCTCTCTGTACGTATAATATATGCATTTAATGATCGTATAAATTGCACGTTAAATCGTGCGAGAGTAAAGCCTCTTGGTATATTTCCAACATGTTTCAAATCATTCAATTATTTTTCTACCTATCGTGAATTTATACCATATCATCATAAATGTCAGCCTTTTCGAGTACCGTGATGTGTCTTCGTAGAGAAACTAGTTACGAATCATGAAATAAAAAGAATGATGTATTCCCTGCGATCTTCGTCAATTCGATCGACTGGCTTGCATAATAAAAAAAATTGAAAAGCTTTCAAAGCCTGTAATAAACATTTCGAATTACCTACTCCAATCTGTGCGCAAAAATCGCTCTGCACGTTTGCAACGAACGTCAACGGTCCACTGCCGACAGATAATCTCCTGCACCAGGCTCAGTTTGGCAGCGTAAATTAAGTGTCACACGTAACGATAATGCATTGCGGTCGTTCATTTTTGTTTTTCGATTTCATGCTCTTTTTCCTCTTGTTTTCTACAGCTCAACAGACCGACGCGATCCGTGCTTGTGAATTGGGTAATCCCGCGATGCATTATAATTTGTTATAATACCAGTTTTTGGCAATGTGTGTGAAATAGCACATATACCTATGAATATATGCACGTGGATTCGTCGAGGGTACAGTCTCTGCAATTTAATAATGAAATTAACTTCCCGGAACATTCGAACTAGCGAAAAATATTCGCATCAACCTAATCCTCATCGTCAGCCTACGTAATTGCTTATTTTTGACATATGCAGACACAGTCTACCGAATTCCAGGTAGGATCTTTATCTGAGAGATTAAGTCGAAATTTTTCAATTATGATTCAGATTCTTTTATTAGACAGGGTCAACCAGTCGGAAAAAAATTAACCCTGCAAATATTGACTGACTTTGAGTGAAACATCTACGATAATTCGTTGGTTGTCCATTCGATCCACATTTCGGATGGGTTCGGAGCGGTACGGTGGTCGTCATAAATTATATCAGCGGCAGCAAACCCTGGCCGATAACCATGCCGAGGTTGCCTCTGCTCAGCCCTGCAGCCCAGCATAACCGAGAGGGTTGGTGTACGCACGTGGGTAACGGGGGAGATTCAGAGGGTCAGGATTGGGGCTGTATTTCACACGGCGCAACTGTCTCTGTTGGCGGGTATTGCAACATAAAACACATACTGCCACTCGCCGCGCAGATCCAGGCTAGTGTTTCGCACCTCTCTTTCTCGCAGTTTCGTTCTCTCGTCTTTAACGACCGTAACGGGACGGATTTTCCTGTACTCGTGTCGGTGAAAATAAAAGTAAAAAAAAAAAAGGAAAAAAGTAAAGTAAAACGGAAAAATAATCCTTAGAATTTTAACGTCAGCCGAAAAGATAGCATCCCGCTGATGCTGGAGAACGCTCCTTCACGTCAAGTGACAAAAAAATAAAGCCAGGATAACACTCGGCCTGAGATCACGATATTATATTGCGAGGAAAGTTAAAATTCGCAATATCTAGGTAAATAAGTGAAAAATGTGGGATGTACACTGGTGAGAATGTCAATCTTACCGAAGCGTTTGAAATGATGGTTCTAAATACGGAAAGTATTTCCGTCGTGTAGCTTCAAGGGAAAATTCAAGCCAGTTAATCGTTTGAACTTTGAAACAGAAATAAAATCAAAGCGGATTCAAACACTTGACAACAAAGCTCAAAGTTAGAGACTATTATACTTGAACTTGACGGTGACAATCGGAATTAACACATTTTTACGACAAAGGAACAGACTTGAAATATTGCCACACAATCATCATGAAGGTAGTCGAAACAGAAGTATATCATCATTGAGAAGCGAAGTGAGAATCATTGATTAGATCAGTATTTCCGTTATCTCAATATTTGTACATCTTCAAACAGTTAATCGTCAAGATAATCAAACAATTTGACTCGTGTCCGACATGCTGATAGAAATAATCTGAAGAATGACTTTTCGGAAAAGTTGCGAAATAAAGTGACAATACTGACGTTTGGTAATAATCTGGGAAATATAGAGAGTATCATGAATGATCAGTATCCCAACCCTGCTGAGAGTCAATCAAACGAAATGAACTCTGGGGGCAATGAAATTGACGGGACGAATAAACAAGGTTCAATTTTCAACGGTGTGAGATGGGAATGGGTAATGACCAGCGTCACGTCATTCTTATTGCCAAATAATTTGCTCCGAATTTCATATCTTGCCTGAACTTGACGCAGAGATTAATAACGGCTTCATCAGCGGTAGAAGGGTGCTGTGCAATTGAGTATAATTAACCCCTGACCAATCTAAGATTATATTACGAGACCTTTGACTCCCACGTTATCGGCGATCAACGGAAGACACGAAATTACATCCGTCCTGAGTAAACAGCTCATCTGCCTAGTCTCGAGCCTTTAGACATCCCCTTGCCTCTACTTGGTTGTCATCGACCCCTGAGTTCCCATCTCCGATCCTCCGGAGCTTGTTGTCTCGCCGAGTCCGTGTGAAAAAGTCTTGCAACTGCGACGCTTGTTATATGTCAGAGTCGAAAGCTTTTTCCGATCAATTTTCTATCTATCTGGAGATTAGGGATTGGAAGATGGAAATTGAAGAGTTAGATGCAACGAGAGCATGTAGTGTGTTTACAGCTTGCGGGATAATTGAGAAAAACGAATCATTCATTCAGCTATGGATATTTCGAAGCAATCTTTTTTCAGCTAAATCTTGCGCTAACCGCAAAAGCAGATATCAACGATTGGACGAACTATAAATCGTTCAAACATAAGCTACATGCCCTCATTGCGAAAAATTGCATAGAAATTAATAAATACGATACCTAAAGTCCAAAATGATAAAAAATCATAGAACTACTACTAATTCACGAAGAATAGTGCATCGCAAAATCCAAACACCAGGAAATTTTTTAATTTTGCGAGTTTGACTTTTGGGCGTTCGGAAATTTAGTGCAGAATGAATATATCATGTGATTATACAATTTTTATTAGGTATTAGTGGGACGTAGTTCCTTCCGAAGATCGCAGTGAGGGCTGATTTCAAAATGTTCTTTGGCCTCGTGTAGATATATGATCTTTCAGATTCGTAAGGCAGTGAGGGCAGATAGGCCCGATATGCCATTGTTGCATCTAATTCTTCGATAGCAGTATAATATTCGATTAGGTATTCTGATAGTGACATTAAAACTCACAGAGTAACGAAAGTCGATCAATTATGTATTATACGATGTGTACCTGAGCTTTTCTGTCGTCGTTTTTCGTTTAAAAAATTCACATCAATGGTTTGGTTTACCTACCTATGTCGGGTGAAATCTACCTCGGAAAGGTCGTTTAAGGGGAGAAATATAGAGTCCTAGGTATACGTAATCACGAAAGTTGAGCTCGTACCGGTTTAATGTACTTTTAAATAGTTCACCACGCCATATTTCGCTCCAATTTCAGTCGATAGAAAAAAAAAAAAAAAAAACAGACTTTTTCCAACTATTCGAAAAAGTCGCGAGCGCCAACTTCCCAACATTTTCCTAGCTTCGACATACTGAGCTACTAGCTACTGATATTGAATCGTGAATGAATAAACTATGACGAGGAATTCAGTTGGCCAGGAGTAATGTTCTCCGTAAACACGCCAATATGTTGGTGAATCAATACCGCGTACCTCGAATTGACAATTTTTGGTACATGGTATACTTTACAACGAATCACTTCTATTTGTTCGTTTCTAATTTTTTTTTTTTTTTCTCTTCTTTCAAGCAAATTTGATATTTCTAACCAAATAGGAATAGCTTGGTTCTGTCCCAGTAATATCATCAGAATTTAATGTCACACACAGGCTACCTCCGGGCACTTGGTTTCAATTCACCGAGACAATAGTCCTTTTTTTCTCTTTTAATTCACAACTTCCCTTGTTCGTATCAAAACTCAGAGAAAGTTTGTTCGTTCTTGTTATACGATTGTAAATGGAATAACCTAATGCTGTATGAGCCTCACTTGCCTGTCTCCATGGCCCATTATATTCGGAACAACGCGTAATATGTTGGGTATTATTTGAACAAGAGTCCTCTCGACTCCTCGTTCAAATCTCGTTTCAAAATTTATTCATTCATTTTTTATTTTCTGCCAATTTAACCTCCCTACTCCAATATTTTCTTTTTACAGGAACCCAATCAAAGCATAAAATAATTATACAAATACGAGTATCGTACAACTTTAAAACTTCCAACTTATGGCTCAGGGTAAACTGAAGATCACCCTTACCAGCAATAAGAGAAAGGAGTTCGTCCGGAGTCGAGAATAGCTATACTATTGGAATCGAGTTGTAATTGAAAGAAGTAAGAATTGGGAAAGCATCATGAAACCACTCATCATCTTTCTACGTCAGTGGTTCCACAATCAATCCCAAAATCTAGGAAACATCCACATCGTATAGTTGGAACAACTATTCTGAAACTGAATATGTTACCGAACTTTGATTAGTGGCAAAAATTGTCATCTCTATTATTAAAAAATGAGTGGAAAATGATCAAGGGATTGGTGAAAGGCATCGAAAGTTCTCGTTTTCGTGATACCAAAAATATCAATTCGTCAATACGGTTGAGCTTGCGACGATCCGACTTTCGAACCCTTCTTACGGTCCCTTGTACCGTATGTATATATGTATAATATATATATACATATAGTTTAACCAGCTACTTGCACCAAGAGTCAGGACCACTTTAGGCCCACAGTTCGCAGAGAACTGTGAGAGAGATAGGAAACATCAGAGAATGCGTAAAGCAGGAGAAAGCTGAGAGGGAAAAGCTCGGGAGAGTGAGAAAACGCGTACGTTTAGGGCGCTTGCGCCATTGCAAACGGACACACCAGTCAGTCGGGTCTTCATCTCCGAGCCGCGAACACCTCGAAAGATACCCGCGACTATATCGCTTCTAGATCCTCTTCGAAGACCCTCGCGAAACCCTGCCCTACAGCAACGCGCTTCCTGTAACGACCCCCGATATCTTTGTAGAAATCAAATTTCCGTCGCGCTGGGAAGGAGGGAATCGTTGGAATAGCTGCCAATAAATTTTGGCGAACTTTCGCATGGAGATTTTTCAAATTTTTATATTGTTACCTCAGTATATCATCGAGCTTAGCTCGTCGATGGAACAAGTCGAAATTAAAAGCTTGTAAATAGGTTTGATTTGCCGGCACTGTGAAATCCTTTTCGAGCATATAGGATTGGAATTGATTGAAAAAAAGTCACCAGCGATACTCCCAAACTTTCAGACACCGATGAAAAGACGAACTTTAAGAGTGCGAGCTTTAATTTTGGCTCGAATCAATCTTTGATTTTGATGCAAATACTCGAATGATAAGGTGGAAGGTGGAATACCCGTTTAAGTATTCGGAACCAGGAAGCATTTCTTTCTGTTTCACACGTAGTCCTTGAAGAAAGACTTGAAAGAAAAAGATCGGCGAGATCGAGATATTCTCAATTTGTAAAGAATAAAACTTTAACTGTGTCTCCTTGCAGTTTAAAATAGAGCAATTATAACCCCGCGCCAATTTTAAGTGATGTACTTAAATTTGGAGGTGAAGCTTGACTCGCGTTACAGGTAATGAAAAAGGAAAACAAAAATAAAGCGTCAAGTGCACGATGCAAGTTTTGAAGCACTGCACTCGCACGTGTTCTCGGTACGTGAAAGTGTGAGTTGAAAGTTAATGACTGTGGTAATTACATCTGAAAACTGCACAAAACATAGTTGACGGTGGCTGGTTTTAGTAAGTCGCGAATTTAATGCCCTTTTTAAAAGTTTTAAGTTTTAAGTTTTAATTACTCCCACCTACCTAGCCACTTGGACTTTTTAACCAACGTTATTCATGGCGGAATGTTTCAACAATCCTGGTGCTCAGTGATATAATAACGAAACAATGAATCACACTAGACAGTGGCTCAAGACTGACTCGACACCCATCAGTTTTCGCGAATATTGTTCAACCGCCGAATGATCTAGGGAACAAGGAAGTTTTGTTCTTTCTTCATTTTCTCGATCAAAGGAAACGAGGAAACTATCGCGAGACTGATTATTACCCCGAACTCTGATCAGATCACGTATGGTGGAGTTTTTATGGTCACCATAATGGTATGAGGACAGTGACGATCAGAAGCTGCGGGCCCAGTGAGGTGGAGGATGAAGATGGTTGTGGGTGTGATGGTGCTGGGTCAGCTACTCACGAGGTTGCTCCTAGCAGCTCACGCTGGAGATCGGCTTGCCGCTGCCCGCAGGATATTGAGGGATGTTCCTCTCATAGACGGGTGAGTTAAGTTCCGAAACTCTGTTCGGAAAGTTGCTTTAACCACGAACAGAAATTTGCGAGAAACTGTTATCAGCCATTTTGGCACTCGAAGAATTTACATCCATTTCTCAAAATGCCCTCCCCTGTTTTATATTAAATTCGCCAGGGCTTTGAAACGGCAATTAAAGAGAGATATACGGATGATTCGACCAAATCGAAAAATATATTTTACTATCGGAATATAAAGCCGCGGGAAGCTCTTCAAATTTCATCTATAAATTAGAGAGAAGAGTTTTAATTGAAAAACTTGATACCTGATTTTTTTTTCGTCAAAAAAACTCCTTGCCACACAAATTTTTACCTCTTAAGTTCGAACTTTTCTAGTTCATTTGTGGATACAATTCGAAGAGATTCGCGTAGTCGTATAAAATCAGTTTATACTTTCTTGAATCGTCAATCTTTCGAGAGTAACGAAGTTTCTTTTTTTTTTTGGTTAATGGTAAAAAATTTGAAGTTCCGCAGTTCTGGTGTTAAATTATCGGCTATTTCCAGACACTTTTATCCGTCTTTGTAGCGATTACATTTCGAGATGTATATGCGGCTGTCCTATAAATTCGTAACGTATTTCTCGACGACGTTGTAGTGGCCGGAGATAAATGCATAGTTGGCACTTGTATTAAGGTAAATTGAACGTGAAGCTTTGTATGGGAGATTATTATTTATTTTTTTCTTCTCTATTTCTTTCTTTCTTTTCTTTATATGCAGTAGAATCTCTGCCGTTCTTGAGCCAAGTGAGTAAACATCTCGGCTTCATTGCCTTCGTATACCTACCTAGATATTTGAGTGAAATATTCTCGCTCGGAAAGTTTCGCATCGCACGAATAACCCTGTACGGAACGGTGAATATTACGAGGAATAAAGCGAAGAATCAGGAAGTCGGAATTTTCACAAACGAAAATCCCTAGCTCTGCTTTCACAACATAACAATTGGGCTGGTTTCGTAGCTCGTTATATATGTAGCCAAGCATAGAATGTAATTCAGTATTCTGAGGAGTTACACGAGCTTAAGTCGCGTAAACATGAATTGGTTGATTACGAGTTTGAAACAAGCCTACGCGTCATACTTGGAGTATTTTGGCTTAAAGGATTTCAAAGGCGAATCCTTTCTGCTTTAACCATCGCGCTCGGAGGGGTGAAACTTGAAAATCCAGATTCCAGAGCCTGCAGCAAAGAAGGGGCCGAAGAGGACAAACTGCAAATATTGAACATGTATTTACATACTTTTATACCAGCAAATTTTTTATTGAATTAACCTCAACTCATAATGTGTACAAGACAATATTTGCCAGCGATGTATAAAGTCCTCGACTCTTTGGGAAGACTAAAATACACATTTCGATAAAAGCACAATATATTATATGCTCTTTTCTTTTACGCGCAATAGCTGAAATATTATATTTACAAGTCAAATAGGAATAGGGTAAAGTGTTCAGAGACGTAGACCACCAAGTTCCAAACAAGAACTCAGAGTCGCTTCTCTAGTTTCGAAATATAAAACCAGCCCATGCAATTTCTTCGAATTACTTTTTATCCAAAAAAATAAGTTCACTGAAGCTTAAACTCATCTTCGAGGTCAGTTTTCGGAAAAATCTAAAATTTTTTTTTAACAATTTCACGAAATGCTGTGATTTCGTCTTTTTTTGTTTTTGTTTTTCTTCTTGCGCTTTGGACTATTTGCACATTAGGTACTCAAAACTGATTCAATCTTCGTCTGTTTTTTCCTAAGCAGGTTAATAAATAGCGAGTATCCATGCCTGAAACAATGTTAAACGTGGATATAAATGCATGTATTCAAAACGGAGAAGATAAACCTGTGCGATTGCCTTATACTTTTTATCGTCCATGTATATATATGTATGGATTATCAAACCGGAAATCTAGCTGTTGTATAATTCTTGCATTAGCATAGCGATACTACATTTCGACAGGCTGTCATTATCGTCAATTATGAAATTTAAATTCAGCAGTGGAACATTGTCTGCTTCCGTCCTCAGGGGTATTATTTTCTGTTGAGCTAAAAATTTATTAAAACGATGGTTTTAGCCGAGGAAATTCCGCGGCTGCAGCAGTAGGCTATAAATGATTTTCATTTACATTTTTCTCAAATAATTATTCCGATTTAAGACAAGAATGAATATCGCAGAGTGTATATATTTAAATAAAATCACTATTCCTTCAACCATGGGTAAAGTTTTGGTTCAAAAATATTCATTCTTTATTATTTGACGCGAAAAATATTCACCAATTTATTTCACCTTTTTCTGAAAATCAAAAACCCAATACGGACTTGACGTCTTTTTATACGAAAAAACGATTCAGGGTTTCTTTAATTGGATTAAACCCTAACGCGAATAAGAATAAATTTTTTTTACGAATAAAGCAAAAATCTTGTTAGAAGGCAATCGTCCGTATTTCTGCAATACCGTAGAGTATTCACGCGAGTACAAGCCGTTATCGAGGTACAATGAATGCCAGCAGTGTATGGGCTTTTCTTAATGAAACCGCCCTCTCTTACATCTCGGTTAGCATTCGTTTGACAAATTTACGACAATCCACAGCACTTAGAAGCGGCTCGACGCTACATTTCACCAACAATTATGCGCGGTAAGCCGAAAATCTCTATGGGATAATGAGCCAGCGAAATATCTTCGCGGGCAATCTGAATAAATAGATCATTTACGTCGCCGTGGATTGACAATAAAGAAACAAAAATGTATAAATAAAGGTACAATCTTAAGCCGGAGAAATAAATCTGGAGAAACTTGCAAGCCGATTATACGGCAATTATTCAATCTTTTATTGTCAAAGAGAAATATCTTGCTTGAATAAAACAGAAAATGGGAAATTAACCGAACTTTTCATGTCTATAATCTCCAAGACGAAGTATTTCGCCCCCTTTTCTGTTCTATCGTTCTCGGCTAGTCTGATATCGAACAATTTACGACCACGTAGTAATTTATCATACTATAAGAGGTAAGCCACTTTTAAACTTGCACAATTCATGTACGTATGTATAATGTACGTAGGATGTATACTTAGGTGATTCAAGGCTGATGAACATTCTCAGTTTTATAACTGCAGAAGGGTTAGTTCGTCACAATTAGGGCAATTCTCGTCGTCAACGATTACCGAATCGTTACCTAATTTGTGAAAGTTTACAGTAATTACTGTAGTTCATGGCCCACTGCATCCAAACCATGATTAACGGTGTCCATTCAGCACACCGTTCCCAGGGAAGATTAAGCATCGATTTATCCATATGATTCAATACTAGGTTATACCAGGACAATACACCAACTGAATACGCCGACGAGAGAGAAAGGCTATTCAACTACATAGAACGTGCAATCACGAATAATATCGAGCTTGCATTGAACGAAGCTCCTCCATTGATCATCGATTCGGATCACGTTAAGATCCGGGACAATTCATTGCAGTCAAGTCTTACACCCTTATAGACAAGCTCTTGAATTACCGTAACGAAACTCTGTATGACGTGATATTTTATCGCAGGATCGTCTAATCAGTGATAAAAATCTCCTCGATATGTCTGTCACGTATCGTAGTGAGCACAGGTCTATGGCCATCTATTACCCGACGCTATGCTACCGCTACGAGGGTCCATCTCTGCGCTGAGCTATGGGGTGGCTATGATTACGTACATAGATTGGTATCGTACGCAGGTACCATTGTCAAGATTTCTCTTATTATTATTGCCCCTATTGTCGGGGGTAATTTCTTATTATCTAAACTCTCACGCGACGTGTAAGCAGACTGCTTTGTTCGTCGAGTGAAATGAAATTCGGCAATGAGTAGCCCACGCAAAAATAGCACTTCGTACGTGCCTATATATTCGCACGGAAGGAGATAGGGAGATGAGAGCTCTTCAATTAATTCTTTGTTGGATCGACAGAATTTTTGTTACAATAACCTGGCAATAATCTTGAGGGGGAATATTTTACATTGATGTCATTTAGAAGCAAACAAATGATACTCGACGTATTTAATCTTTGGATACGAAATTTTTGTATTTCATTTCAATTCTAAATGAATAGAATATTTTCTTTCCAAAATCTAGAATTATATCAGAGGTTCGTACGTATACACCTACCTCCTCGAATGTCCCTTGAAATGATAGGAGATCTAATTGAAGTAGAAAATAACGATCTGTAATTGGGATTAATAAATTAGAGATTTAGTGGATAAAGTCGTCGGCATGCGATATTTAATTATTACCTCAATTAGTAATACAGTGAAACGTGGCGGCGGAACGTTTGTATAGTTATTTATCAAGAAGTATACCCTGTCACGAAAGCATTTGGCTTATTAATTTCCCCGCTAATTACACCAGTGCATATAAAGATTTTTAATCTTCATCCCCGCTAATGTATATATCTACCCCTATAATTACTTTCATTGTGCACCGTAAACTCCTGGCGTAATTATTAGAAGGAATTATACATATATATATATATGTATATGTATATAATACTCACGATTTACCTGCCTTACTCAACAGAGCTCTTTCTCGCCAGGCTGCGCTCGAGTAACTTTTATATCCTGATTTACAAACTTGCGGTTCACCGTAACGATCTGCGAATGGAAATGGGAATCCCTGTATGACGTAGAGTGAGACTTCACCTGACGATACGTATATAACACGTATATAGAAACGGTATGTAGGTATAGTTGGAATAATTACATCGGGAAAATTGAATGGTTTAATTCATGTTTGTTAGAATTCTAAATTCCTGACTGACACTGTGTTTATACGATCTTGTGATAATATCTGCAATGAACTTCTCGTCGAAACGATTGTATGTATAAATTTGCATGAATTTTCCTCGCCTTTATTTGTCTCTACTTTTTACTTTATTTACCTTTCCTCATCTGAACCATGTTTCAATATGGAATTGTATGAAGTGAAAATAATCGTGAGTGAAAATTCGACAAATATATTTTCACGCTTTAAAGTCAGGTTAGATCCAGAATTTCGACAAAGCATAGAAAACTGTCAGGAAACTTAGGATTCTCATAAATCATTTCACCCCTATAATCCGCAACAGATGGCTCGAGCCTTTTATTTTGCAGCTTAATGAGGAATAGTAAATCTCACCCTACGCAAAGGACGGGCAAGGCTTGCCTCCAGGCTTGACGCGAAAGTGATTTTCATTTCAAAATTGAATATCGGTCAAGCAGATTTTTTTCTAATTACTAGTAGCAACGATCATAGGTACTCAATGAAATTAAAATGATGAAGATAAGAGCTTCTGAGAATGTGAAATTAAAAAATATATAAATTATACCTACGTCGAAGAATCCTCCCATGTTACATTACTATTAATTGCAACGAGTCTTACACGAATCGAAACCTCTTCAAGTTACAGGTCGCCAGTTCTGCTATGGCTTAAATCCGTACCGGTTTAAGCTCCTTGACGAGTCGCCGAATAAAATATTTCTATCAGAGTGAATAGCAGCAAGCTCAATAGTACGTAACGTCGACTCTGATTGTATATTTGAAAGGAATTATAATCTGCACTAATTGGGTCTCCCACTAGAGATTTAAAATCGTGTAGCGGGTGGACCGGAGTGGCTTGTAGGTTACAGGTTTGGGTTCGTAAGGGCATCGTAACTTTTACAATTGTCGACCAACGGACACGCGATTCATACCGATTGGAAGTATTATCTGAGTAGGGAAGAGATTGGATGAAAATTTGTGTATCAGATTTACTCTCTTCATTTGAACTTCAATAATTCAAATAGCGAGTCTCGTTTCGTATCGATTAATCCCGAATTATTGACCGGTTAGGAGAACGTTTTGTTACGACTTGATGAACGAGTAAATGAATTCAATAAGCGAACGTGATGATGTATGCAAAATATTCAATTTTAAAGAATTGAAAAATATAAAAGTAAAAAATTTTCGAAACCAGCCCCGGTCTCCCCTAATATTGAACTGGTGTTCCTAATTCCTTTGTCAAACAGCATGCATAGCAGAATTCTGAAGCTCGTTTCTCTCATCGTATCGCCGAAGAGTTTATTGCACGGAACAATGAACGTTGCCTGCCTCTTCATATAAATGGGGAAAAAAAAGAGTTCATTCTCGTTTTAGCTGTCGATCACATGCCGAAAACAAACAGAAACTGGGTTAGGGTTCGCGGGTGGGCTGTTCTTCGCATAAATTTTTGCGGGAAAATATTTAATTACGGGTACCGGTCGACAAGGCTCGGGTCAGGTAGGCGCTAGTCGGGTCAAAACAAGGCGAGTGTTGCAAAATTAACCGGGAAAAATCCAGCAAACGGTCAGCAGCGCGTAAAACGAGATCCCACCAACCTCTGACCTTTGTTCACTCATCGTACCCTGAACGACCCCTTTCCTCCTTCTGACCAGAGGTCGAGTGCTGCTTTGCATTTGGACGACAAATTACGGCGAAGAAGTAATTGCCGGGTATATAATTGACGAAACTGGGTCATGAGACAACCGGGGTTGAATTGCTTCAATTATTTCCAATTTATCAACGGCATTATTCTGCGGTAGGTCATGTCGTTGGTTACCCAATAGTTTTACGACGGATACTTATCATGAGAATAAATATCCAACCTTCGACGGTCATGGGAATAGCAATCACTTAGCCGCAAGGTAGCCATTGATTTTACGAAGAATTCCGACAAACATTTACGGAAATACGGTAGGCTCGGAAGAATAGCTAGGACAAGAGCAGATATAAGTACATGAAATTTAGGGGAATCAAACTGGCGGCCATACGAAAGCCTGGCCTCGAGTAGGTATCCCAAAGGAATCAACTTTATTGACCTCCATCATTAGGCACATAACCATTAGATTTGACTGAGATATAACCAGCCGGTTACGGAGCCTTTTGCATGGGTACTTCGGCTGTATGTATTGAGGAAGAGCTTAAGGATGCTTAGTTTACGAGGGAAAGAGTGGGTGATGCTGAGCCACAAAAGAAAAATCCACGAAAAAAATACAAAGAGAAGAAAGAAGCTCCTCGAATTTTCCTCTGCTTTAGAAACAAGGGTCTAATGTGTGTGAGCGACGGAAGGGAAAAAGTGTGGAAAAGGGGGTTGCAAGCTCCGAGTTGTTGACTGGAGGCAACAAGGCTTTGTCTACACGGTATAGCTTTAGTTGGTTCAATAAACACGTGGGGTCTAAACACTGGACGCAAAGGGTCAACCCCTGACTCCTGTGGGATACGTTTCCAATCGGTGCATCTCAACATCCTAAATTGTAGACTTTCCATTTAAAACTTTCTATCCCTCCTATAATCTTTATGGCAACAAGGATTGTGCAGTTTTACACTACTTACGAATCACGCTCACTTAATCTTGCCTCATCAATGAATAGATACCCAAAAAATTGCTCAGAAAAATCAAATTGAATTCTCTTCTCTTCTTGAAACTATTCGAGAAAAGAATCAATCTTATTATATTCCAGTATCATTGTATAGGCTATACAGCTGTTGCACTTGAGAAGAGAGTTTTTCATAATTGAGACAGGAGCGGACAGAGTGCCCATGGATAATACAGAATTCAGTCTGATTATACCTTAACGATATCAAAATGTAATTCACCTTCAATGGTTATTCAGAAAATCTATCACGATCGCCGTACCTGAGTTTTTTTCATTTCATTTTTTCTGTTCTCTTTTCAAATAACGAATATTGAATGAAAGATATTTTTTCGCGTTGAAAAAAAAATTCATTTGCATTTGTATTGATGAATATGAATTTTTTTGCTTAGCGATGCGTTCAACGTATATTTGATGAATAAATAAATTCTAGGTGGGGAATATATAATCTGTATAGGATGAGACATCGTGACGAGTGTCAACAATGTGGTAAATCAATTAAGCAGTGCAATTTATATTTGAGCCCGTATTTCTTATTCCGCCTGTTTCCAAACATAATTTAAACTTTCTCGCTAGCCCATTTTCGCGCCACTCACGATACTCAATTTTGTTGGGCGAAAGTTACTCCTTAAAGCCTCCTAAATTTTCTTCTCTCACCTCTCGTTTTTACCCACTTCTCCTCTGCATCATCGGGCTATTACTATTGCCACTATAATACTAAACCCTCGCAGGACTTAGATATTACCTCATTTCATATTTAGTTCCTACTAAAGCCTCGAGTCAGGGTCAAACGGAGCGATTTACAACGGATACTTATTGCTCCCCAAGAAAACAATATGAAATCTTGTGCGATATAAACGTTATTGGACTTTTCCTTGTCGGCATAAGAAGCTCTGCCTCATACTCGAAGATCAAATGTAGCCCGCGCGAGGTTGACGTCAAAGAATCAAGCCCCATATCCCAAAGACTTTCATCGTCTGCGATGCGACGCTAAATTTCTTGGTAAAAATCTTGATAGTCATTCCTTTCCTCATATAAACCTATATCCACGTATTACACATTTTTCAGAAGCAGAATTCAGTCTTTGAGACTCAAGATAAGCTGCAGGAGACTTGACAGAGTGGAGGTTTCCGGGTATAAAACAATATAATTTCTATTCGTCAAATTAGTCTCGATGTAATTCTCTAATAAATGTCAAATTCGTGTATATCTACTCGCGGACGTTGCCTTGAACTACGAACAGTTTAGCTGTACAGCATTCTAATAACACCAGGAGGAAGTTTAGACAGCAGTAGTCTGTGGCAACAGGACGTCTGGAGGAAGAAGACTATACTCCCAACTTGGACACCCTTGGAGAAGTTGCTATCTCAACGGTGTACTCAGACCAGCGTAAAGTGTGGATGTCCCTTGCGAGAAATTAGCCTGTATATGATTACCCTTCAAGAAGTTAGTAGGGCGTGACTTGATTCGTCTAAAAGCTTGCTATCAGGATGTTCGTTCTCGCCGGACATTGATTCCACTTCCTCAATCTCGTGGAAATTCGTGGGTATCAAGTTTGTATCGTAGAATCGCCGGCATGTAACCAGATACAATAAAATTCGCATGAGAAGCAACGCGTAGTTGGATATTGCTATTCCCTTGTCCATTATACTTTCGATGATAGTATTCCTGGCTTGTGTCACCGTTGGAGAAACTCAGGTTACAAATTATAGACTCAAAGAGTCAAGCAGGCAAGATATACTTCGAGCTTAGAGCTTGGAGTTTTGAAGTGCAGGTACGCCTTGAGCCGGTCGTCGGAATACCAATAAGATAAGGGTGGAGGATCTAACAATACGAAAATGACGAGAAGATATCGAAGAATCTCTGCCCCGACGCTCTGCAATAGATCAAAATCCGAGTCCGATGGTAGATACGTTGTCCGAGATAAATATAAAGTCTTTATCGAATGTGAGACTGAAATTTTTTGGACAATAACATCAAAGCCTGACCCGTAAGCCGCCGCACGTGTCACGGAACGATCTGCATAGCTGCGATCGGGAATTTGATGGAGAAAAATTGAACCCGAAGTAAAGAAGCAAAAAAGAAACGGAAAAAAAGGATCAGGTTCAATCAACGAAACTCGAAGGAAAAGAACCCTCGTTCGCTCTTTTTTATACCATGAAACAGATGTAACGCAAAAAGGCAGTGACTTCAGAGAGCTTTCCGAAGGCACTTCACCCTCGAGAAGATTCGCCAGTTAACTGCACGGCTTCCTCGAGGTAATTTGCCGAAGCTAAGGGCACTGAATACGAGATGTAGATATATACATACGAGCTGTATCCCTGTACCTATGGTTGTACGGTCTAATTGGCAACGGGCGATAAGGTACTTGGTGTGATATGCATATGAATGGAATATTCAGTTCGTAGCCCTGGTGGCTACCCAAAGATGTAAATGTAACGAGCCTATCACCTTTACGACTCTGAAATTAAACAAATAGAGACCAACGACGATTACGTAACATTATAGGGCTCGCGAGTATGTGCCAGTGTGTTATTGTTACAATTAAATCAATACACTTAAACCCTCGACTAGGACACGAGCGAAATTCGCACCCTCTATGCCCCGGTTGTACCATATCTAACAGATTTGCCACGCTGGATGATTCAGATAAATGGTCAGATAATTTGTTCACTCTGCAGTCGCGTAGGTATGTCTATACATAGAAAACCACATTTAATCAGTAGACACACATTCTCGTAAGCCTCTATAATTTCCGATCGCAATCAAGAATTACACGGCAAACATTGCTTTTCACTTGCAGTATAAATATACACACACGTCGCGTGTTATGCCGATAGAATACCGTACCCCAGGCCGCATTTAACCACTAAGTAACAGATTTTTCATACAAGATACCATATTTCATTGAGAGATTAAAATTTCACATTATTTCTACCGCGGGATAGACAGGAAGTTAATGAAAACTATTCGTACACGAGCGTAAGCCCGCCCCAGATCGTAATACTTTAATTACATGACATGTCATTGTTCTATCTCTGCAGCATATTAGGTTTAATGGCAATGAAATATCGGGAATTACATCAGTGTATTTATAAGGCTGAACAAACTGTGTTGTCGCGAAAATTTACAGAAAGCTTGTCGCTTTTACATTGGATTTATTCGCGCATTCGCAAAAGCTGTTCATTCCATCACGTCAAAATTTCGGTATGTGGTTGTTGCTTGCGGGAGTTGACGGACTCCAATAAACGCGGAATTTCCCAGGTCGAGTTGACCGCTCGCAGTTTGATCACCGGAATGGAGAACGGTGTGGGGATATGAAAATTGCGTTCTACACGCATGCAGTTTATTAAATCTAAGTACACGCCGCAGACCCGTTATCTTGGTAAACTCTGCCTTTTTCCGTCTTTGCATAAGCTGGGTAGAATATTGATAAACTAGCTTTGCGAAGGCGAGTTTCGGACCACCGTATAGAAACCGCGCATATTTGAGAATCCGGAAATGCCACACAGAGGAAACTGGGGACGCTTCTTAACCTGAGGGGGTGACGCTATGGTGCTTGCAACTTTGGAAATTTATACGTGACAGCAAAAAATGGGCTTCGAATGAAGAGGGTAGACAGCGTTACTCCATTACGCAGATAACTGCTCCGAGCTGATTAGGGGTGGCCAGTGGTTCCCCCCAGTCCATGATTTTTTTCTTTTCTTTCGAATTCAATCGCCTCACTATCCTCAGATCAATTTCTTCTGTTTTAAATAATAATGACATTCGAGCTTATCACTATCAAAATATCAAAACCTCTGCAACCACGTATCAGGTAATCGAAAGTCCTTTGATATATACAACGGGGTTATAATGTCGGATAATTGGAGCCTGTGAACAGCCTAGCGTCTTAAGTTATCGAATTAAGTAGTGCCACTAATAGTTGAGAATCTTGTGTTGCTTTCAAACCGCTAAATTGGATGTCCTAGAACCGCTGTTGCGAATTAGATTATTCGCAACACTTGGCTAAAACTCGGGTAATGAATTCCTCGTGAAGTGTATGCACTACTTCCGAAGTATCCGAGGGAAACATGGAACGGATCGACTCCAATGGCCGACCGATTCCAGGAATGTTGGAATGCTATTGATCATTCGTCGATGTAAAGTTTGGGCATCCGAATACCCGGAATCTTCCTTTTGGTCGTGTTCAATTTCGGTAGTTTTCGCAGCGTAAACTAGCTGATTAATTATGGATGGCAGTATTCACCTTAGAGTATGTCTTCATCCATAATTAATTGAATCTGCAGCGACGATTACAAATTTTATTCACAAGATTTCATCTTCATGTCAAAAGGAAATAACGAACTAGCTCTTGCGTTTCGTTGAACGAGATGAAAGAACAGTAGATTTTCTCGTTAACTTGAACTCCGTAACAATCTAGTAGTTTGTAATGTGAAAACCGGGTGATATTTCAGAGGCTAACTTCGGGTACGTTTCTTAAGGTATGAGCAAGGAGGAGAACTCGACTTGTCACTTTTCTGTGAATCAACTCTTGTTAAGAAGAACGATTTCTGCTCACGTAAGGCAGACAGAAAGAAATACCTATTTCAAGGTATAGTCTTGTCTCGCTTCATCTACAACTTCACAGACTCATTCTTAACCTTCTCTTGCATCTCGCCTTGAGTGCTCGTATCGTACTGAGCAAGGAAATTACAATGGTTATGCACTCACGACTCCCGAGAGTATTACGCCGGTCCTAAGTGCACTACAACTGTCAGGACGAAAGTAGATAAGGTTGAATGTCCTCCAGACAGTGCTAAAGGGAACTGTGAAAATGACCATTATTTCCCTTCGTTTTTTTCAGGCACAACGATCTTCCATGGAATATTCGGAAGTTCTTGAAAAATCAATTAAGAGACTTCAGGTTTGAAGATTTACGGGATGCACATCCCTGGGCCCGAAGCGCTTGGAGTCATACTGATCTTCGGAGACTGAAGGATGGGATGGTTGCTGCTCAGGTACGAAAATAACAGCTTCATAAAATTTTTTCATGCGCTTTTAATCATAACACGAATTAAATTAAGGGATTGATTCCATCGAGATCAGGTCTAATGAAAAAATCTGTACAACAAGATTGTACCCATATTACCTTTTCACGGGCGTAAGCTGCGGGCGACTTTATCTAGCTGGGGTATTAATATGGATGGAATATGTTGTCTGATACGTGTCACACCTCGAAGATTGATGCCTCGGAAATTCCGCAATTTTTACAAAACGTGGAATACCCTTTCGATGGCGAGTTTTAGCGCGAGGAAATTTTATAACCCACTTGCCATTTGGCACACTTATATGGATATTGATGATGACTGAGTAACTTCCCGAAGTTTATACTTCAGGGTAAAGGAATTCTAACAAAGATTCGTAACTTTGGATTAAGTGCTTTAACATAAGACCTCCGGTCAAGATGTGAATAAAATTGGACTAATCAGGACGGAGAAAAAGAGAAAAAAAAGTTTTGCCATTCTAACCGGCGAGCGGACGAAATTCTAATTATTCTTACCAACACACCTGAAATAACTCAAGTCTTAAGCACAAGTTTCGTACGACTGAAAAATAATAATCAGCTAAAAGTCGGGCTGAAACAACCTGACAAGTGTTGAGAGGCATTTTTCCCGGCTGATTCTACCTTCGTATTTTTATATCAACCTCAGAGAAAAAAAATACGCGAATTATCTCGATAATCTTTTCCTCTATACGGCGTGATAGACTGATAGCTAGCTGTATACGCCTGTCACCTTTAGATTGAAAATTTTCCATGTCTATGGGATTCATTCCGCAACGCGTTCCATTTCACGCATCGAAAATTGACCGCAGCTTTCCGTCACGGATGGTCCTCTAAAATTTTTTTTTCTCCCGTCTATCGCACTAACAGAAAGTTCAATACGACTTTCACTGATCTTTAGCCCTAAACTGATGGTTTGTTTTATGATAGGAATATTTATAATTTTACTGTCTTGTAAAAAATATTTTTTATTTCTACGCTGGTAAAAATAACAGTAGAACAAAGAATTCTTCTATCGAGCGGTTATTTCTCTCCTTTTTATTTTGTAAGAAACTTTTGCAACTTCCGAAGACCGAAATTTATCCATTGTTGCAAAGACGAAGTTCAATCGGTCTAAAGTGGGATATAGAGGAGTTCGCGGAAAGTTTTGATCTGCTGCAGTTTTTGCAAACAGAAAGTCTGGGAATCAGGAAAGACTTTTCGTATCTTTGCAGCTAACTGGCAAGTCAAATTGGAAAGTAGTACACGGGGGAATGTGCGCTTTGCAAGTCAAGTTAACGACGTTAAAAGTAGAAACTCGATCTTTGGAAGTGACCTGATATTTCTCTCGTAGCTGGCTTATTTGTCGTCAGTCACATTAATTCAATTCTAACTCTTGAATCTCAATGCACGACCCCGTTTTCCTTATTCCCAGAAATTAGTTCGGATCAAATTTGACCTCTCGGTTATATAATCCCGGATTACATTCTCACCAACACCCTTCAGTCTTGCCCTCTCAATTTCGGGCTGTCCTTATCCCAAGTCGAAAGATTACCCTGACAAACATTTTTTTGCAATCATTTCGGAGGATAGAATGGGATGCGATAAAAAATTCACCACTTAGTCTGGTCTCATCTGTGGTATTACGCCAGGAACCATTCGAGGCACACGAATATAATTTATATTACACACTTCATATACCTCGGAGTATGGAAACGTACATAACCGAAATTATAGTCGGGGATAAATGAACGAGCATATTGGCTTTCAAAAAATGAATAAACGGGAAAGAGAGACAGAGAGAGATGTTTATAAATTCCCCCAGTTTTGATGAAAGATATTAAGGAGGGTTGATCTTGGGAGGATCCCTCGCTGCAAAGTCAAGTTTCGACTGTGGCTGACGGTGACATGTGTGAATATTTGTGCCACGAGGGCTAGAGGTTGTCGTTATAACGCAACAGCAATGGGTCAAAATTCTGTCCAGTTTTTCCCCAGGGTTCCAAGCTTTGACCGTATACCGCCGCCTATAATTCCACGTTTAACAATTCTCCACCTGAACCTCCGGAAGCTAAATTCCCAGCTGCCACAGCTGGTTGTTCCGTTCCCGAAACTCCCTAAATTCACGAGATATAGGAATTCGTACAAATTCTACAAATTATTCAGACTTTTTCACAGGCACTTCAATCCCGTTTGACAAGAGGATCAAAATTATTTGGTATTCAGTGGAAATTTCTTTCCGCAAAATTGCGAAAATAATTCAAACCCGTAATACGTAATTTCCCTTCCCTTTGATAAAGTTGGTTTCCCACACTCGAGTGCCCACATTAATCTGACAAGGTAATAAAATCCATGTCATCACTGACAACGATGCCTCAAAAATAGTCGAAGCTAGTTAGATGTAAAAAATGATCAAAACGTAGTATAATTTCTTCCCAAAATGGCGAACACGTGCGATTATCCAAGAGGAAGTCCCTGGGATTTGCACTTCGTTAAGCGTTCTCCGTCTATCACGTTGATTGCTCCCTTTTCTGACCCTCTCTATATAGCTCGCAGCCTGTGGTTAGTTAGAGTCTGTTTGTCCGGGGTAGTTTTTGTCGTTGAGTAGCCCGTCTCATGGGACGAGCCCAGAGACCGTGGCTATATCGGTAAAGTCGAATGATCTCAAAGTTCGTCTGTTATAAAAGTTCCGTTTACTTTTCTAGCTAATCTTTGGATTAAAATTCGATTAAACATATCGTTTACGAAACAGCCGTGTCCATCTTAGATTGTGTCATTGCGATCGCGTTTATCTACCCAGAAGTTCGTGCAATTGTACCAAATAATCTTCGTCATGCTTCGGCGTAACGACTGCCAATCGTAACGTTTAATGAAATATGAAATATGGCATTTTTGACGGAAGAATGAAATAAACCAAGAGGAAAAGTCTTGAAAGCGACAGATGCACGAGGTAGGCTGGGCTGGGCTGGGGCTTGGATTGAGAACAAACCAACTCACCGAGGTGCTCGATTTGGTCGAGTCAATGAAGCGAGAGTTTCTGGACCGAATTGTCGATCTTTATCTTCCACTCAGTCAAGTCCGTTCGACGGGTATAAGAAATGTATGCGGAAAAATGTTCGTTTATATCATATATATGACGTATAGAAATTTATATAGCGTTTGTCGCGTAAAAAAATACAGCTGAATATCTTCGTATCATTAGTTACGCGAAAGTTGTCGACGCCCGAGATACGTTCTTTCTTTACCATTATACACGCACGCAAAGCAATTTGTCAAATCAGTCGGTTGTTAGAAGCTACACCTCCCTCAGGAGAAATCTGATAGGTTCTTCCCGGAGATGTCATCTGTCACGTTGTATAATGGACCGCGGGACGAACGGCGAACCGTGAGAAATTGGGGTGCCAAGGAAAATCATAGATATTCCATATTTCCCCAACGAAAATGTATGAAAACCGAGAAAGAAATACGATCTGTTTATTTATATTTAGATAAAAAGAAATATCCTCTCGCACTTCTTTATGTGTCCTTCAATCTATTTTTCTCACCTTGTTGTTGTTGTTTTTTTCCTCTTCTTTTTCTTTTTTTTTCTATCCTCTCTGTATTTAGGCAAGATTCGAATTCATTTCGACGACAAATCTCAATATAAGATTCAACCGTTTGATGATTCGTCTCGTTAATTTTTATCACGTGACTGAAGCCCTCTTATTATTTTACGATTTGGCGTCTCCTCAGTATATGTTTTCATCATCATTTCTCTAACAGAATGGCTCGCTGGAGCCATCTGCGACGAACCAGGAAAACAGAATAGGGGAAATGGGTCACGTAGTAGACTCGGATTCCCTTAACTGATACAATTTGAAGAAGAAATAAATAAATTATACGAATTTTCTTCATTTTCAAACCAACTATTGATTGTATGCAGCTGCCCGGAAATTTTACTATGATAAATAACTATCGAGCTAGGGACTTGAGTAAATACGTACGTATACCTTCGTTCATAAATGTGTCTGTGACATACACGTGGTACCTTGTTGGGTTCGGGCTGAAAGTGCTTTGAGACACTAAACGCTGCTGGCATGGGGCGAGGGTAGAAAGGGAAAGGGAAAGGAAGGCTTAAGGAAATAGGCGAGCAAGGGTAAAAGGTATATGGATAGGAAAATACGAAAAGCTGAAAACGCGGTACGGATCCATGATATATGTATGTAGTAGGTACGTAAAGTTATATATATAATATAGGATGCAGAACCAATCCTAGAACGTACAACCCTTTATATGGTTCCAACCCTTGATACAATTCATCACTGTCTTAGCTAATTTAGACCCAGCGAAGGATCTGGAGAGAATCGCCACGAGTCCATTGATCTCGGGTCATCCTTTATGGCGAGGGAATTCACGAATTTACGACTATTTGACCAAATGAAGTTTATCAAAGGGTGGAGCCCGGAGTTCGAGGCAAAGTTGCGAGCGGATTTTGCTTCTGGTCGAGGAGGCAGAAATTTACATGCTTTCGAAAATCGTCGACATCGATAACTTATATACAGGGTCTACGTATTTCATAATAAATTAGGTATTCAAGCTGAAAGTAGTGCCCTGGCTTTTTGGGGCAATGATCGAAATTTCTAGCCTCAAATAACGAAGAAATGATAAGGAATAATCCCAACCCCATTTCTACGGGGTTCTATCAAAAGGATGAGGCTGACTTCACGACAACCATATTAAAATTCATTGGTCTGTTTAACGGTCTCTTGCTTCCGGAACACGTCTTGGATATAAATTAAATCAGCGACTTGACATAAAAGTTTACCGTGCGTGCGCTTCTCTACTCCATAATTCGCACCACCGCCTTTACCATTGTCAGCTTTTTCATAAAACCATACCTTTTACCTTTTTCTTCTGCATTCCAGTTCTGGTCAGCTTACGTACCGTGCTCTTCCCAGTACCTCGACTCCGTACAGCTGGCGTTAGAGCAAATCGACTTGATACGACGCCTCGTAAACAAGCATCCGCAAAACATGGTGCTGGTTACAACTGCCGCAGGTAAATTTCTCCTTAATTAACATTCACCCTCTACACCTCACATATGTACTGAGCTTGTGTATTATAAATATCCACTTGTAAACTGATCGGATCATATTCGGATGTCGAACTTAACGGAAATTTAATACTCATCGTGTCGTTTGGAAGTTGGAGCGAAGCAGGGATAAACCTGTCCAAGTTTCTTGCTTAGGAAATCACATTTTCCATTTCGTAATGATGTGAATAGTATATATCGACGCTCTAATTAGCAAATTGGCTAAGTCCACTTTTTTCGACAATCGTTTTTTTGTATTTTCCTGTTGAGAAATAATTATTCAAGAGAAATAAATACAAAAAAACCATTTTCGAAAAAAAGTGGAGTTAGCCAATCTGCTAATTAGAGCGTCGATATATTACACACTACGGTGGACCAAATGAACCGAATATTTATTTTTCGAGAGGTACCTTCGACAATTTGTTCTTTATGCTCATTGTCAAATAACGAGCCTTGAAAAAAATTAGCTCTTAAGATCAACATTTAGAAGCGGCTCATCGCCTTTTTTCGTTTTCCATCTGAATAACATGGGAAATGTTATTGTGGCGCCCTTCGATTTTTATATCTCGAGAGCTGATCTACTTAAAAAAAATTCTGCAAGGCTACTTCTGTTCAAAATTAAACGGTCTACAAAAAAGGTCTCTTGGTCTTTTTCGATGAGTCTAACCGTTTTGAAGTTTCTCTTGTGATTCTAGTCGTTTAATGGCAAGGCTAACTTTGAAACGGTTAGATTTATCGAAAAAGACCAAGAAACCTTTTTTGTAGAGCGTTTAGTTTCCAATAAAAGTAGCCTTGCAGAATTTTTCTAACTAGATTAGTTCTTGAGATATAAAAATCGAAAAGCGCAACAAGAACATTTTCCATGTCATTCAAATGGAAAATGAAAAATGGCAATAAGCGACCTCTAAATGTTAATATTAGGAGCTAATTTTTTTTTCGAGACTCGTTATTTGAGCATAAAAAACAAATTTCCGAAGTTACCTCTTTGACAAAAAAATTGTCGGTTTATTTGGCCCACCCTATTACATACCTAGGGAGGGAAAGTAGGCTATTCCGAACTGCATGTGAGATTGACACCCGAGCCGAATGCAGTTTGGGATGGCTTCTTTCACTCCCGTATGACGTATACTATTTTTCGCCACCCCCTGCATCGGTAAGTACGACTTCCCGTTCGTGCGAGGGGCCGAAAGTCGTTCTTTCCGTGCAGGTGGGGTGAAAATGAGCCATTATTGAATTCATGTTAATTAAAATTTCGCATTATAGGCATTGTTCTTCCGAAATGATAATACGATTTCTATTTTGAGGTGATTCGATCCAGTATTCAAGGGCTTTATGCGATTTTTATAGAACACAGACCCAACTGTCTGAAGAACTTTTATTTTTGGGTCTTCTTATCTAATCCTTCCCACAGCAGGTTATGCGTTTAATTCAAAACACAGAACTTCGTATGAGCCTAAATAATGAGTGATATGTCGCTTGAAATGGACGAAGATTTACAGTCTATGAAATGTTACATGAATTTTAATAAGATGTAAGGTTTCGTATAGACCACTGACCGCGTTTAATCATTGCGAAAACGCCGGCAATTCCTAGTGTCCGTGACATCATCTTCTCCAAGCTCCTTGGCCTGGAGGTAGTATGCAAATGAAACCCGACAAACTTTGTGTCGACAGCGTCTGACCTCACGTGCTTCTCCGTCGCCCTGTTTATTCTCCAAATAAAGCCTGGCATTTTGAAATTTCTCACAAATTTCTAACAATTACAAGACGCTTTTTCGTTCACGGACAATGTGCGCAGGCAATATCCATTCTAGAGAGTAAAATAAAGAAGTTTTAAAAGAGCTTTCGAAACGTTCGCGTTCGCCCGACGTAAATTCTGAACAACATCGGGAACAATAATGGTAGCAATTAAATAAGGTACCGCAAATTAGTAGCGGTATACGATTATCGCAGTGTACGTACAGAGCGCGCAGCATCGTTCTAAAGATTTCTTGTGTGGACCAGCAAAAGCCCGACGATAACTCACCACCTTCCTAGCTTTCGTGCACCAGGTGTACCAGAATCTAGATGCTAGGGGTTAGTCACCAGGTCTTATTTATTGGTTGCTCTTAGAGCTTTGTTTTCAGGCATTTGTTTCGAGAGGAGACGAGAAGAAAAATAAAAATTGGCTTAATTAATTAGCCGGATTGATATCGCTGTCTAAGAAATTCATATATACGAATGAAATAACAGACATTTTTTCTTTGTTCTACAATAATTAATACAATTAAGGTATAAAGTTGAGTTTTGTGGAAACGTCACGTTCATTTTGTTATCTTTATTCTTTCGCCTTTCTTACCGCCGCACGTTTCGCCCTATCGTCCCTAACGAAACAGCACCGAGCTTTCGACGAATACTAATTGGCCGAGGAGTGCGCGAAGGGCTTTCGTCGATACACAATCATCTGACCTGACCTGACCCAGCCTTAGGCTGTTCTTGGGACTTCTATAAAAACCACCCCTGCACTATCTGTAATGAGAAGGAAAACTTTCGCGTCTAACGAAACAACAATGAGACATAAAACTTAGGCATGATCTCGTTAAGTTCTTCGTATAAGCTCTCGCGCTCCAAGTTTTGAGTTCGACTATAACGGACAAACTTTACCTACCAGCTTTTATCGCGTCAATCTATATATATTATATACATATACGTATCTATGTGTGAAAACTTTATTTTAATGCTGACGAAACAAGGAGAGAAAAGCAAATAAAATTGAAATACCTGAGTCAAGCAGTTATAAGTCTTTGAGCTTCGAATAATTTATCTAACATTTGGTTTTTATTTTTATTTTTATTTTATTTTTTTCGTTTATATTTTTCCCCTCCGTGCCATTCCTCTCCTCTAGTGTACGTACTGGGAGAATGGTTCACCCACCGATTAATTGACTACGATCAGATTGAGCGTATTATTGAAAATAATGAAAAACCGAACGAACGCAAGAGAGTTTAGTGAATGAAGCTCAAACCGCCTAACCAATTAAAAATATATCTGACGTGCATCATTACGGATATGAATTGACCGCCGTAATGATCAATAACGAAAAAAGCCAGATTTCAAGCTTTTAATGAAGCAGAAAGAAAGAAAAAAATAACTTATGCCACGGCTTACGCCTGTGAATTATTCCGCAGGATACCACACCGATGTGTTCGAACGCGGTTTAATATTTTCTGCCAACTAATTATGGTCGACTCTTCTCGCTACGTTGAAGACTGAAGCAGATATTACGATTGGCTGCAAAGGGTTCTCGAAGTGGCCAATCATCGATTACCGATTGGTAAATATACCGTTACAGTGTTGGCGTATGGCTGACCTCAACGAAACGTTGGATCAGAGCCAGTCGGCCACCGGTTTTACAAATTGCTGTAAAATTCGGTGTAAAATATTCGTACGTGTTCAGCCTGTGTGGAAGAGTAAATTTTCGTGTCGGAAAATTTTCATCCTGGCTATACACCTTACAAGTACATACCTACTGGTCTGGGAATAAAATCTAGTTTATTTCCGAGTTGCACAAAGTCTACGATGAATTTTTCTCTCAAACATCTCCGAGTAGGATCACGTTAATACAAAACTTCCCTGTGCCCATGCGGTAGGAACACGAGCTCAGGTTATTTGCATATAAGGTAATATACACGGGAAAAACTTACCGTAGCAAAGTATCGGCTGCGAAATCTGCACCCATACCTGACTTTGTTCAGAGACTATTTTTTCTTCACATTTTTTTCTTTTTTTGTTTTCATGCAAAGTGATGTGCACTTTACAAAAGCGACGCAAGCTTTGAATTTTAAAATGAATATCAGACGGACCGGCTGCTTCAAGAACTCCTAGGTGGAAGTAAGGTGGGCCGAGTTGGTGGTCTGCCAAGAGATTGGATGGAATCTCCCTTCAGTTAGTAAATAGAACAAATATTCCTCTAGGAAACGAATTCCGATGACGGAGGTCTAAAAATCATTCTAGAAAGGTTGAAACTTTCGGTAGCTTTCGTGGCAGGCAAGCAGACATGGTACTTTGATTCTGTGAATGGAAACGGTGGTCAGGGGACGACAGACTCTAATAGGCTGCTAATAACGAGGTCGAATCTCTCGTCAAGCCTGGGAGTGGCCGTGGGGAATCCAACTGATATAGAATAAAGAGGTAAGGCAGGCGAAGAAATAAAGAGGAGTAGAAGAGAAGAGCGAAACTAAGGGGCTGACGAAATCCACGTGGATTTAGAAAAGAGAACGCATTGCTGAGCTCATTTGTCGACTGAACGGAAATCGAATCCATGGCTTTCACCTCCAGCTCTGTCGGTAGCACGTGTCTTTTTCTTCTTGTACCGCATTTTATTTGCTCTCGCTCATTGACCCTCTATTAGCACTAATGCCGATAGATATTGATATCGATTATTGAGAAAATTAAAGGTATCCTACGGTATAGCGAGCAGAAGCTCGTACCGCTATAACTCACGGGTCGTGACTGGCCATAAAAGTTTTGACCACAAGCCACTTCCGGTGTGACGTCCAAATCTCTGCTAGAGTTTACCACGCTCGTTTTCATGATAGTTAATTACGATTTATTGAACTTTACCGAACAGGGTACATGTAACAACGTGTAATAAAAATTGCGATTCGTTTTATTTCATTTTACTCCGTACAATTCCAACGAACGAAATTTTCAACTCTGTGTAGCACGAGTAATCGGTCACGTTATAAATTCGAAAAAGTACACCGCCGTTCACTCACCGGAAATAAGAATTTCATGATCAGTTTAAAGAAAAGTATCTTATCATCGATATAGGTACTTTCATTGCCGAAATATTAATTCTTCTATTTTCATTTCAATATTCGGTATAATTTTGCCACTTTATGCATTTGGCTGTAACTTTTGTATGAGATGAAGCACAGTGAACCTGGGAAATAGATCTGTGATTATATTATAGTATATTCGAAACCAGGCAGAACCGATTAAAAAAATAAATCATTTATACTTCTCCGAAAATTTATGGGGATATATTTCGTTGAAATCTGATGATCAGAATAGTAAAAATAAGTAAGGGAACGTGACGCAAGGACATCCGAGGAGCTGAAGTCTGACAGAAAGATAGGGAAAGTATAACCAATCCCGAAATAGGTTCGGTCGTAAGAAAAATCCAAAACAAACGTCGCACAGAAACTGCCAAGATGTTATTTCATTAGCGATAAAAGCATTTCCTCCGCGGATATCGCCGTTCCATATTAGCATAGCGTAGCTGACCCAGAGTCGTTGACTTCCTGGCACAGTTACGTAAGATTGTCCCGTTTTATTGTCTTACGTGCGACCTCGCCATCCTTTGTATTCCCGAAATGACGCGAAACAAGGCTTGAGAGTCGCGGAAAAAATGAAAAGTCTCTGTAATTTATTAAGAGGAAACAAAAAATAATGGGAAGTAGAAGGAGAAGAAGCGATGCTTCGCTTTCAGCAATTATAACTCCGCCTCGATTTTTAATGACGTCCAGAAGTAGTTTTTCGCAACTTCGTATCATTTCCGCCCTCCGGGTTTATGAGTGCAGATGAAATATGAGAACAATGCGAATTTATTTATTATTACCCCGACGATATCGACGGGTTTTTGAACTCTTGAGATGAGATAAAGGTGAAGAAATTATTCAACTATTTTCAGGAATAGAAATCGCCCACAAGGAAGGTCGACTGGCCAGTTTAATCGGGGTCGAAGGTGGTCATGCCGTGGGAAACAGCCTGGCCGTTCTTAGGATGTTGTACGAGCTGGGTGCGCGATATCTTACCCTCACACACACCTGCAACACGCCTTGGTGAGTGCCTAATCCCACCATTCACGCGAGATAATTAAAACCACGAACCACCCATAGAAACCACCTCCGTTCATTTATGTACGACTTATCTAGGGTTAAATTGATATCGATTGGCGAACCGGAATTGGCTCAGCATCAACACTATAACCTTTCAGGAAATGCCTATCTTCGATACCTTTCATTACTCACGTAGCCGCAATGATATCGAGCTATTTTACGTTTCTCTTCCTTCGATAACGTAATGGATTTCTTTTCTATTTTTCACGTCTTTTTTTGTCCTTGTCCTTTAAGGACTCTATCTGCATTCAATCCCAGTTTATGGAATTTATTTGTCTCATATTTCACTTCAGAATGCCAGCGCAAAAGGTTTGAATACAAGCTATGTAAGTTTGGTGGATGAAAATGGAAAAAAAACGGTCCACAAAACAGTTGGGAAATTTTCATGTTTGTTGAAAAAATTACAACCCTTTTTTGAGCTACGATAGCCCCGTAATTAAACGTGTACATGGCCCGAGTGTAACTTTTGAAATATTCGGGGTTTCGATTCACACAAATCGGGAAAACTTTCGCATCCATTTCGAGCGCTGGTAGAGTATGAAAATAATTGAAAAATTGAAAAATTATCGTACCTAATGGTGGTATAAAAGCAACAGCGATGCGTAAGGCTCAATAAACGAGGAGCTAACTAATGAGGCCATAACCCGGCTATTTCTTATAAATATATTAGAACATCTTTTTTCCAATTAATGTAGGTAAAAAAACCAATAAGCAGGCGTCAGAATTATGCTTTATAAAAGTAGCTCTATTTTTTTTCTTTGTTTTTTCATTTTTCAAACTTGTACGTGAAAAACCCACACTCTTTTGCATACTTATACTTTAATAAAGGTCAGAGAAGCTTGGAGAAAATGATATTTGTATTCAGTTTTGGGTATCTATTAGTAACGCAAAACTGAGCGAAAATAAAAAGTAGTAAATTTTCACGAGGTTCTCCTATCGTTTGTATTGTAAAGATTGAATCAAAGGAGTTTATTACTTCATTACAGAAGCGTGATTTACTGCAGCTATGCCCAGGGCTGTAATCTGATGGGGAATCCACAAACAATGTTGTTAATCCATATTCTCGTGATACGCTTTAATGTCTGGCTTAGGAAAATTATAATCAGAAATAATTAATTCCACCAGGAATAAGCCTGTTTGATGAATCGAGCACGGAAATTTTGATACTATACAGTTGACAGCGGGACTTATCAAAAGATATCCGCGTTGTCGATAAAGTTCAGAATTTCTTGTTGAAATACATTATTTCTCCTGTAATCGAAGACCGTTAATTAAGGACGCCTTCCTTCTTTTCTACGATCGTGGGAAGATCAAAGTACATTCTGATATTGTATAAAAAAATTTCAAAGTAACTACCCCTATTCGACGAAAACTGCAGACGTATAAGATTTGAAAATGGGCTATACTGTCTCATACCGAATCATGTTTTATGGATTATAAAAATCGATAGACAGATAGATCACTGGTAAGCTTTTGAAACAATATTCTATTGACTCAGTTTTTTCACTGCTGATTACTTGCGTTTTAAAACATGATTAGAAATTATTGGAGATTTTACGGATTTTATCTTATGCATAGATTGAGTATGCCGAAGACAAAGTGGTCGTTGCTGGGCACAGGTCACATCGTTCATTGAGATTTTTGAAATTTATAGCTCAAAATATTCATTTTTAAAGGTCGCTCATAATTTTTTTTTATATTCAAAATTATTTCTTCAAAATATTGACTATTATTAATTAATCATACTTTCAGTGTTGTGTCTGATTCTTTTTTCTGTATCGTGGTGAATTCTTATTCATTACCTTGCTAATTGAAAGCAAAAATTTAAATTAATTCATAATGTCAAGATTTAAAGGTCGCTCGAAAACACCAAAAGCAATCAATCAAAATCTCATTTTTGAAGAGGGGTGTTTAAACATGATAAAATAACATATTTTCATACGAGACTCAAAAAATAAAGAAGCCGGTTTTTTGCATGACCCTAGACCTGCACTCTACGACGATCAGTTTTCTAAAGTAAATCCATACAAGGCGTAAAGCTTCGTGAAGTCTGGAATAATTTTGAATCACGTTTCAAAATGAATAAAAATAAATGAAGTAATTTTATCTCTAGATATAATGCGAATTAAAGATACATCGAGCAGCCCTGGTCAAAGTTTGCAAAACATATAGTAAAGTCTATAAACATACTTCGCTTAGGTTGAATTAGTTAATTACTTCCCAAGACTTTGTGAAAAGGATTAACTTGTTATATAGTGACTGAATTGTCGATTACTTCCTATCGATTGTAAAACTCAGCCCTTCTCTAGGCGCAATTTTTATTATAGAATAAATGGAATTCCAGTGGGCGGAAATTGAAATGACAAAAAGTTAAAAGACGCGAACGGAGATATGTGACTGGATTCAAGGTAATCCAAGGAGATGATCCCAAAATTCCCCAGATCCGGTCTTGTCTTTCGAGTTTCTCCTATCCGTTCTCATCGAATCGTGGTAAGCCGTTGTAACGGATCATTTCTGACGCGAGACGTGGTTGCTGCTCTAAGGCCGGGGATTCCCCTTCGACAAGAGCGAGCAATTGCTCTTTAAGAACCGGAATCGCAAGCTAAGCTCCCCCGCTGGCAGTGTACACCGACGTGCAAGAGAGAATATGTCTAGGGGCGCCTGAAGCAATCGAGCAAATATTATACAAGGACGAAAAAATGATTAGAAATCAGATTTACGCGGCTGACAAATCAATTGAAGAAATTTCATTACCTACTAGGTATTTCAGTTGGATTCATCGTCTTTATTAATTTATCCAAACATCGAAAACACCTTCTTTCCATGAGGCTCACGGAAAGTAAAGAGTAATTATTTTTTCTTCATTTTGTTTCCAAAGTTATTACAAAATTACGCTCCAATCTCTGACAGATGTACGAGAAGGTTCGATACGACAGAGTGTGCCAAAATGAATCAATATTCTTTTATTTATTTTTATTTTGGGTCGCTGATTCCGAATCTGAGGTCATCGATTCAAAATTCCAAATGACAGATCCAATAAAAATAGATATTCAAACATTCGGGATATTGGTTAGATAAATATTTGTAATTCTATCACGTTGCGAGATTTTTGGTCTTAAACATTAAATGGGAAGCCTAATTATTGTCGATTGAAGTATACCTTTGAGGCAATTCTAGAGATTTTTTCCAGTGGTATCTCGGCGAAAAATAAGACGAATGTCGATTCGTTTTGGCACACCCGAGTATATGTATACAGTTGATCAAAGTTTTGATGGCTTTTTATACTTCGCCACTTTGAGTTGAACTCAAGTTAACCGAAAAATTGTACTTATGTGAAATACGTATAACTACACATCCGAATCTCCGAAAGGAAAGAAAAAAAAAAAGAAGAAGAAATATAAGTCTCGCAGTCGGGAATTACTCTGGAATAAATTCCGAGAGTACTAAAGGCGCGGTTACGACTTTGAGCCGAATATTTTACCGGTAAAATTGCAATAAAAATAAATAAATTTACAAATAGTTGAGAACTTATATTTGTAATAAATTCAGTCTCTTTCATACGATGTGGTAATGTCTTGTTCAACTATACTTGCAGCCAGGTATACATATACGAAAGCTTGTACATGCATAAGACTTACGAGGTTGATGATTAAAAAAATGTGTAACCACGTATAATTCGCACGGTCATGAATAAATCTAACTTGGTCATCTTTGAGCCGGAGAAGAAGTACTATTTGAATTGCCACTGAATAATTCAGTAACGTAAACGTGGGAAAATATGAGATGATGGATTACGTGAGATATATATGGCTTGAAATGTGATAAAACTATCTTGGAACTAAAATATTCTTAAGAAAATTCTGTTATTCGAGGTTTTTTTTTTTCCCCGTGTCTCAATATTGTTCTCAATCCCCGAGGAAACATTCAACGAATTCAAAGATCGCTTTTTTTTATTTCCGTCATGGAACGTCGGCAGGTAGATAGTAGGTGCTATTTCATTTTACGTATAGAAAATGTTAGCAAGAGCGAATGGAATATCGACTGTCGTAACAAACTTTGATAGACATTATGACGTAGAGATATATATCGAATATATTTCAATACTTGACACATTCGATCTTCGAACCGTCGGAATTTCATTTAGATGTGAAAACTTATAGGGCACCATAAGGTCGCATATACATGTACATACATACATTTTTTTTATTTCTAATTTCTGAGACGTTCTTCGGTCGTAAAATTCGAACGTGAGATAAAGTAATTTTCCTCTCGAACGTAGCACTCGGAATTATTTTTAGCAAAATTTCAACGATGCTGCTCGATTATTTAGCACGGGTTTGGTATACCTTATGGAAACTCAAGTGGAAATTTTCAACGCGCACGTATATCCGAAGACAAGGAAATTTTTTTTTTTCAAAGAGGTACCTTCAGAAATTTCTTTTTTATGCTCAAATAACGAGGTTCGAAAAAAATTAGCTCCTAATATTATCATTTAGAGGTCGCCCATTGCCATTTTTCATTTTCCATTTGAATAACATGGGAAATGTTTTTGCTGCGCTTTTCGATTTTTATATCTCGAGAACTGATCCACTTAGAAATATTCTGCAAGGCTACTTTTGTTGGAAATTAAACGCTCTGCAAAAAAGATTTCTCAGTCTTTTTCGATAAATCTAACCGTTTCGAAGTTAGCCTTGCCATTAAATGACCAGAATCGCCAGAGAAACTTCGAAACGGTTAGACTCATCGAAAATTACCAAGAGACCTTTTTTGTAGAGCGTTTAATTTCAAACAGAAGTAGCCTTGCAGAATTTTTTCAAGTAGATCAGTTCTCGAGATATAAAAATCGAAAGGCGCCACAAGAACATTTCCCATGTTATTCAGATGGGAAATGAAAGAAGGCGATGAGCGACCTCTAAATGTTGATCTTAAGAGCTAGTTTTTTTCGAGATTCGTTATTTGAGCATAAAGAACAAATTCTTAAAGATGCCTCATGAAAAAAATGTTCGGTTCATTTGGCCCACCCTAATGTACACCTATGCACAATCATGAAGATTTAATCGCTGGATAGAAAATCTAATCAGTAAAGTCTGCGAACAATTTTAACAAAAATGCATTTCTGTTTTGTTCGAATTGACTCGCACAGCTTACGTATTCAATTAAAACGGCTGAAACGACTTCTGGAATGAAGAATAATCTCTTATCGTTAGCCTGATAAATATATACAGACTGATTATGTGACTGAAAAATTGGCACTTGTGTTCAAATCAAGATAAAATGATAAGAAAATCCTTGAATAGAAATTCACGGATGAAAAAATCGAGCGCAACTATCGAATATCTGAATCTACGTTAACGATATTGGATGAGGTCGGATTCTAAGGGTAGTTTCCGAGGATTCAAGTATACATCTCATATTATAATCGGAGAGAATATTTCCAATACTAGATTTATTAAATTTATTGAATTTCATAAGGTCCAGGGTATTCGCTTTGGAACGAACTTGTACATTTCCCCCTCTGTATTACCAATATCGAAATAGTAATTGAATAATGATGAGATTATCTGGAAATTGTCACTATAGAGTTATTGACATGTTGGTTCGGTAGGGCAGACTGCAGCACAGTGGACGAGCCTGGCCAAGTACCTCACGTCGGAGGACTATCGAATTTTGGAAAGGTGAGTTAATAATACACGTACCTATATTTCAAATTCTGAATACGATAATGCATTCATCTTTATTTATCATCTTGACTCGTAAAGTTTGTAATTTCATTAAAAGTTTCCACATCTTCTTGGCAACACGTGTGTAGAATTGGAACGAACTAATTATAAAATAGAGAAACTTAAGGAATTGCGATTCCACTCGGCGATACGTGTCTTTTCTCATCCCCAACAGTCCTGACTAAATTCCTAATCTGCTAGTTTACGGAACAAAACTAAATGACGATAATTCCTATGAAAATTAGAATCGGAGTTGTGAAAAACTCGCAATTATACAGGGTGAATGAATTCCCAATTCTGATTTTATGCTAAATTTAAAGCTGCTTACGTGAATCGAGGTGTAAAAATTACATTTAATCTATCCAACTACCGGCTGCGTAGGCACATGATACCGTGGCAAAGGCATACGACAGATATGTGATACCTGCTCTTCCTTTTTGTTCACTGAACTCTCATCTCTATGTCGAAGCAGCGTACTCTCTACGTCAATAGAGGTGGGAAAGAAAGAGAGGATTTATACAACAACCTGATTCGCAAACCAATACGTACCTAGTATAACCTTGGCGCCTTAACCCATGTACGAAAAAGCCGGAAATCCTCGTGCAAATACAAGCGGTGTTCGCTCTTCCGTAAGGCCCGCAATTCCCGACTCTGCAAATGATTCACAGCTTCCCTTTTCCCAACTCTGTCACGCGAGAGATGGCAAAAACACCAACGCCATACTCCAACACTCGTCGAAGCCGTACCACCATCGAGAGTTTCACGGATTTAGAGAGGATTCTACAACCCTTACTCGATTCTGCACCCGGCAACGACTATCCGATCCGATTCTCATTTGTTCGCTAATCAATGGTCAGCTGCAGCTTTTTGCTTGGTCATACTATTCCGATTTTATCACTGGAATTATCTCCGACCTAGAGAGCTTCAATCATTATTTCTTCGAGGATGTAGGTATAGAAAGCAATCCAATTTAACGTCAGAATTAGGGAAAGTCAAAACGTCATCAATAGCCATTTGGGTCTCTAGAAAAATCCGAAATTTTCTACGAGCAGAGGATGGTACCGGAATTTAGAATTCGTGGTCGACTATAATCCGCGTAATTATCAGATTGAAATGGCGACATTTTGGGCTAACTAACGTAAAGTGGTGAACGGTTATAAAAAAAGGAAATTGAGATCGTATTGCGAATCGGATAAACGAATCTGCCACCCCTACCCCTCTGTCGAGCGTAGCGGAAACTGAACGTTCTTTAACGTATATCGAAAAATCGAGTTTTTCCAAACGACGATAACGTCGATTTCAACCCCAGGTAGAAGATTCGAACAACGTCAAGGTATTTATATGCTCGAGTTGGAAAAAAAATTCACGTGATACGATTTCGTCTGCCGTAGCTCTATGCGAATCTCTGATTCAACCGTGGCAAAAAGTTAAAACAAAAACTATACCAGTTTTAGCTGCCATGATGTTGTGATTAGCGTCGGTATCGATTTCATCGGATTTTTTTTTTTTTTTTTTTTCTTTCGTTTTTTATCCATGCTGCCGAAATCTACGCTAAAATTGCTAAAAATTTGATCAACGATGTAAGGGATGAAATAAATTAGTAAATAATAATTTATATGATAATCTCAGAATAACATATTATCTTGTACATCAAGCTAGGAAATTATATGAATTTAATTGTGCGTGCGCGGGATTATACAACGAATAAACATACGCTAAATTAAACCAAGCTTGATAAACAAGAGCTCACCGTTGTCGAGAGTTTTAATATTCATATGAATTAACCGATAAAAAGTGACTTGTAAGAATTATTACGAGCTCGTTAAAGCGGGTATATGTATATACCTACGTACGTGGGAGAGCATATGTGTGTCGATTTTAATAACGGTTTTTGTCCGTTGAAATTGAATGCATCACGACAAGTTGCGGTCATAAACTATCGTTGTTATTGCGAATCGTTATTGTTATACGAACATTATCGGGAATACAATATTCGTATTCATATTCATATCCCCGCGACCACTTTTGTGTCTTGCTCAAATAAACCCTGCGGCATTGTTCCGGCAAGTACATATTCGAAGTCCGGGGAGTAATGACAACGAAAATTTTTCCAGCTCTTCCGTTTCAATCGGTACTGAAAAATCAAAGTAGGTCGACGCCACCCTTTGATCAGTATATGTATCTTCAAAATATCCTAAATAACATGCCCCAAATTCCGAGGAAAAAAAACGAACAAACAAAATGAAAAATAAAAACTCGATATATTGCACTTGACAATTGCCGGAAGGAAGACAATATGAGGATATTTCAACACGCATCGCGTAACGCGCTTTACATAAATGTGAAATGAATTTTTCACAATCTTTTCGCCAGTTTGTAGAATTTTTATTCCATCTATCTTCCCAATTTTATATTATAAATAACTCGATACTCGTTCTCGTTAGTATTATCTTTCGAGAGATACATATACCTATGACTCGGGTCTTGGGGTTGGGAAGACGGCTGATAAAGGAGCATACCACGTTGCACAATAATCTCAGGTCAACTAGGGCTGATTTTGTAATCAGTGAATGAAAATAGGGGTACAAGTTCTGATGTTGAAACGAGAAATATGCTGCTGATTCGTAGAATAGGAGAAATCCTTAGGCAAAAATATAAAGGGCGACTTGAAGAAGTTGTGAAACTTTGTTTATCGTCACTGTTGGACAATTTTATAATTATGATGATGTAATGAATTCGCGAGAGAAACCAAACGACGTTTTAATTTATATCCTGCACGTCTGGCAACTGAACGTATTTATAATAGGAGTTCGAGAAATGTGGTCAGGACTTTTACAGCTTTAGGGAAACACCTTAGGTGTGCGAATATACCTTGGAGGTAAGGAATAAAACACGACCATTAACACCATATAAAGGCTTGAGAGAAAGGAATTAAGAGGGAGAAAGAGAGTGAAAGAAAAATAAAAAATAAAAACAGGTTCTGGCACGGGAGAAAAGGGCGAAAATCTTTTCCACCTTATATAAATTGATCGTAGTAAGTCCTTTTTACTTCTGTCTTTTCATACGACACTATAAGACAACCTCTCCAGGCATTGTATGACTCAAACAATAACAGTAGCTCCATCGCATTTGAATACATTTACGGAAGATGCGCTCATCCTGCGATATTGTCTTTTGTCTTTGTTTTCATTTTTCACAATGTGACGTATCCCTGTCTCGCGATTCTTATCGGGACCATTGTTATTTCTTAACTTTTTCAAGTTGATATATTTCGTATTTAACTTCCGTTTAATTAGCCCCTTAGTGAATCTCATTATTTTATTTTTGGGCTTGATGAAAAATTAAATATTCGTAACTGGTTCGTGAAAGAAGTGAAGAAGCACAATTCAATTCACGAGATAAAATTCGATTTTTCTTCTTATTCAAAACGTTGAACGAAATTAAAAAATAATTACCGAAATCGCTACTATTCGTTAAAATAATACTTCGCAAGGAATTCGTCGAAAATTCTAAACGTTTCTTCATTTTGGAACCCGTCACGATTCACGGGGTGTTGATGCGTACCACTCACGCAGGTTATTTATCGCGTCAACAACACCGACGCCTGCACTTGACATAAATCGGAAATAAAAAGAAAGGATAACGCCTTATATAATTCCGTAAAATATGATATTCTGTACAGGATTTATATTACACGACACGAAAAGTGGAAAATCGGTAATACGGTAAAGCAGCGATCTCTGTCCAGAAAAGATGAATTTGATAAAAGATTCAAGTATAGGTGGATGATCCACGAGTCTTTCGTAGCAAAGAGATAGAGTCTAACCGGGTTATATATCTCGAAAAGTAAATCAGTATCGTTGATTTAATGCAATTCCCCAAGTCTCAAAGGGTTGGGAATGCGATTATACTTTCAGTTCGTCGTTTTCGGTTCTCAGGTGGCTTGTGAGGAAAAAGGTACCGACGAAAAACTGTACCTTCATCCATTGTGTTCACATCGCCGTATAACTCACGGTAGTTAAAGTACAACAATCAATAAGTCATTATAGAATACGAAGGGTTGCCTTAGCTCGTAGGCGTCGATAATCAAAGTTAAGATAGGTGTATCTAAAGCTGGTGATACTTTATCATCGAAAAGTCTATTAAGTAGTAAGAAAAGCTGGCGCATCTAGACGCCTGGCAAGTGCCCGGTATTCGGGGCAGCATGGCCTGGCGTGGAGTCACCAAAAAATTGCTTTTTCAGCTGTTCGCCCGATATTTAATAAACACCATTGCACTTCGACGTATCGTAGCACGTGTGGGCAGTTGGCAGCTCACGAGCTTGTGCAGCCAGAAATGAAACGGCCCGATAGGAGAAAAATTTGCAGCCAACGTGGTGGACCAACCTACTTCGGTAGACCCAAATAATCCTGGAAGTGAGAGGAAATCAATTCGCGTTTCACGCCCGCGTAAATTTTACCCTCTGCCTTTTCCTACGCCCCAACTATATATCTTATTTCTATTATAGTTTTTCTCTATTTCTATATATATATATCCGATATTTGATACCTCGTTTGTACTTTTTCTTCAATTTTTCTGCTCTGGTTCCCCAGGAAATCGCAGTCTGAATGGAGTCATTTTGTTATACAAATACGTTGCTGTAAATGTGGAAAGTTTAGCATGGAAAGTGTAACACTGTGAGAGGAAACTTCTGTTTCCTGTGCAAGCGATCTGCTAGTTCGTATAAACTGAAAAAGAAGCCCTTTTTTTCCATTCGGTGTTGAACTGCCACTTTAATCTCTCCGTTTTCATTCACGAAGATTCGTTTTCACATCAACTGAAAAATCTGCCTCTGTTCATGGAGGAAATTTCATGATATGATGAATTTTGGAGGCATTGAATCCCGTTTCAGAAATGAATACCAATTTATTTCAACCATCGCGATCAATGGGATTAATTTTCAGGTTTTTCGTCAGCTACCACTAGCTGTAGAAATTTTCCCCTTTCACTGCTGGACGATTTGTTATTACTCTGTAAAATGCAGAATTTCTTAGGCGAGTAGACGTGACTGACGACGGGCACCAGCCTAAGGAACAATGGTGGAGATGATAGTACCACTTAAAAAATACAGGTTGAACCAGGGATTCATGATTCTTTTAAGATTCACACGATTCGATGAGAGCTTGACTTTTCAAGATGTAATTCGAGCGCCTCGTGCTCTGCAAATCGAGAGAATGATCAGGTAGATAATTACTATACACAACAGAAGAAAAACCTCGGAACTTTTCGATGTTTCTTCTGATGTGACAAAAGTTAGACAAAGAGATCGCAGCTTCGAGAAAACCCTGTGAAACAACCTTCCACCTATGTCACATCAATTTAGCCTAAACCATAGCGAATCTTCGAGCTAATCTGAACTGACGAGAACTCACCTGTCCGCGTCGGGAAATGGCGTGGGATTGGAAAATCGAATGTCAGAGAGGTGGGTACCGTTTATATTGCATATCGGCTTATAGGGAGGTTCTACAATCACTTAAAACTCCGCGAAATATCTCTTTTAATAAAAATATTCATTTTCTAAGTAAAGTTGGATAGATGGCGTAATATGTAAAGAAACATAAGTTATTTTATTCGAATGTGTGTTATGTCCGAAAGTTTTTGGATACCTCCCTATTTCACCCAATCCCTGAATTGTAGCATTAGATGTTGACGGAAATGTGGAAAGTTTAAATACTTCCGAATCGTAGAACTAATGCTGTCCTTTTGAAAAGGAATAAAATGTTTATACCCTCTGATGGCCTCCTTTCAGTAGAACTTTTCCTATAACGAATCACCGGACCGAGTGCAAGTCCCGGTAAAACTTTTCCCCCGTGTGTGTTCAGACGTAAATTTAAACGCGTGGTTAAACTTCCAACCTCAGAGCAGAGAGATTTGAGCCTAAAGCACGAGCAAACTTGCTGCCTTAACTGCAATAGGACATGTGTAAAGTCGGATTGAGAACCTCTAAGAAAATTTTCCGTCAACTTCAGAAGCCCATGTGCTTCGCTATTCTCTTCTCTCCACGACTCAGTTTGAATAAAAGTACAGGAACATTGTCTGTCGCTGCAGTTTCTGTTCACCAAACAATAGGGAACCCGGCTTTCCCCAATGTAACTTCTCGTTCGGCACATTATGGGTTTAATTGGTCCTAACACCGGCCACTCCGTGTCGGATGCTATTCCATGCAATTCAAAGTTTAGTACGTCAAGCAGTTACCACATCCATGAATTCGGTTGCCCTTTAAATGGCTTCCGAACTATACACACAAATGCAATATCCGATTGCATAGTCCCACTAACTTATCAAATTTAAATTCCCATGCAATCAGCATGATCCTCGGCGTACTCCGTTTAGTCTGAAATCATAGGTGTGTATACTGCAGCGGGGGATTTCAATGAATGAAAAATCGTATGCGGAGTCCTTAGAGAGTGTCATCGTCGTTGGGACCTTTTGGGTGGAAACTTTTCGTCTAATTAGGTGGTGGATCCTCGAGGTAGTAGACTGCAGAGAGGTGGAGGTTAGTTTCAAAGTAAAGTCATCCGTTCTCCAAGCTACAACTGAGGCCAGTGGCAGCAGCCAAGAGTTCCACTTATATCAATCAAAGTAAACTGTCCGGTTGGATGGTTCCGGTAGACGGGCGTATACGAGGACGAGGAAAGTTTAGCTGGTTGTTACCGCCACCCTGGTGTCCCAGGGCGATGTCGAGCCGGTACGAACTTACCTATATAGTATATAGCTAAGTATACCAGCCCCGTCCAAACTCCTCGAGAGGAAATGACGATGTGGAGGCAGACAAATGATGCAAAAAGCTTGACCTTCTAACAAGAATGTCTTCAATCCCAGCGGATTGACTTTAGGAATTAGACATCTGAGTGTGGGCGAGCGAGAAGGGAGTTTTGTTGAGGCGAAATCGTAGAGTGGCGAATACAAAACTGGAGACGAATTTCAAACGACTTCTTGACATACCGAAGTCAATGTAGTAGTACCGGCACGAAATTTCTACTTTGTTACGGTATACGCTGAAGCGAGAAATTATAGTACATGGTATAGTAGTAAACTATTGTTGTCAGACACAGAGAATGGCCCACCCTCCGCGAGGATGTAGACGGCTCTTGACAACGTCGTCTAGGTATACATTGCAGGATGCAGATAAAGCGAGGATCGAGTTAAATGTCTCTGACGATCTGTGAGAGCATATTTGCCAAAGCCTGCACTGCACTTCTGTTTGCAGCCTCGCAAGTTCGACTTTGGATAGCAGGATTCCCTTTGATCAATTTAGGCAGCTAATGTAAGGATATTCCTCGCAAAGTATCTACTCATCTTTTCACTGAAATATACTACTCGAATAATGGGATATAGGCGCAGGACCAGGTAAGGTCATGTCCATTTTCCCTTTAAGCTTGTATATAAGGACTTGTCCTCTTCGTGAACGCGTTATATTGATGAAACTTTCTACGAGATACTTTCTTTGAAGTACAAGTCTGAAATCCAATTTAGAACTATACATCGGCTATTCAATATAGTCAAAGTTACTATTTTTACTCAATGGATTGAATAAACTTTGAGGTGCATTTTCCAAGACAAGATACCCGGCCGGGAAATAACGTCAATGAAAACTTCGGCTGAATAAATGTACAGAATTTCACGAACCAACGTTGCCAAAGTCTAAACACGTATTTGTCTCTTCTGAGATTCATTCGTGTACAGCAAATTCCAGACATTCCTAGAATGACGTTCTCTGCCAAAAGGTAAAAGGTCGAGGACTCATTGGCAATGAACTATATCTTGTTCTTGCCTTGAATATCAGGTCAGATCGACCACGCTGCACTGGATCAGTGAGCCATGATTAATCAAAAGCCAGTTATTAGGAATTAGAAACTTAGCTTTCGCTTCGCCCCATCGAGAGTAATGGATAAACCAACACCGGAGGGAAAGGCCAATGAGATTATTTCCCGCGATGGTGTCAACGCAGTTAACTGATCCTCTCTACTTCGCCTCGTCGCCTGAGCCCGCCAATGGCCAAGTAACTGAAGTTAATCAAGTTAATCTTACGACCTTTGAGGCAAGCTTCTTCGGATGATATGGCCAACTTCGGTTGAAAATAAAAGACCAGGGAGTTACTAACTGTGCGAATATCTGACAAATATATTGAGTATACCCATCAGGACGTGCGAGAATAAACCCACGTTGTTTTTCCGAGCTTCCAACTCGCGAATCTCTAGAATGACGTCGATTAATCAACCCCCAGAAAGGGCAGCGCTGCCATTAAAGTCTAAGTGGTGCCTCAATCGAGAATAAGGTCTTCCATTTGATTAACACGCAAAACCTTACATCGTGTTACTAATGTTCATAGAACTTGAACGGAACAAGTAGTACGAAGGTCTGTCTTGGTGCTCGCGAGTTTTTCGACGCTATAAGTTTCGCATTTTATATTTTCTTGGGGTTGATTATTTTGACGTCATTCTAGAGACTTTTGCTGCGGGAACTCGGAAAAAATGTCCATCTGTTTTGGCGCACTCTGATAGGTATAATATAAGATGTGCAAGACAAGGATATGCATTGTTTAAGCCCGCGTTATTTGATGATTAATGAAGATGGATCGAGTCATTATTTCATTGTCGGGTAGTACAATTCAGCAGAATGAAAGCTTCATCATATTTCATACTTGCATAGAACCTTTGACGTCAGTTGGTCAATACCGAATCTGAGGATAGATAGTTTTATTAGACGTGATGAAAACGCCCACCTAATCTCGCCTGATCAAGGGAGGACGTGATTCTGGGTATCCTGATATTCACGCTTTTGCCACCCGAACTGCTGAATTCCCGAAAATCATCTAATCCCTTTAATATCAAGTCAGGTTATCTTTTTCCTAAAATCTATACGAAAATTCTCATCGAAGTGCCAACCTCTGAACCTTTCAGCCGCAGAGACCAGAGTATTAATAACGAATGAATAAACAATAACCAGACTATGTACTTATGAATGAAATTATTTCCATCGTTTATTATTATGGTCTGATGAAACGGTCAGAGCTAGGTTGAAGATGAGACAATTTGAAGTGAGGATTTTTTGACGATAGATATGGAATATTAACGAGGTCTGTCACCGACGTTTATGGATATCGTTCCATCGAGTGGAACCATTAACGGACTGTAACCGTGAGAATATGGCGCGTAAAAATTACTCTCAGGGTAATAATCTGTGTAGAGCGCGAGCAAAGCTGTTTTCGAAGGCTTGTTAGTTGCGGGAATAAATCTTGGTTTTGTTCGGTTTGGTTTGGGGCGATCGTCTAGCTACGTCCAAAGGAACCATGCTCGACTAATAGCATTAGAAGGGTCCCAAGGACGTTTCACATGAAAGCTCCTCATCCGCGTTAATTGCGGATGAAATCTGGGCCAAAGAAACATTCGAAAAAAGATTTTCAAATCTCTTTAACGAGGACCAAAATTACGAGTATAATTGGTGAAACATTCGCGACGAAAAACAATACCACTAATTATTTGGAGATTATTTATTTGAAGTAAGTTTAATCGAGTTTGAATGGCTACCAACTTTTGTAATATCTCACATTTGCTGGGAATTATTACATACCTACCAAGAAATAAATTAACGTGTCATGTGATGTGGGGATTTGCACCCCTCGGTAAAAACGAACGAATGATATTTTGGAAAAATCCTGTACCCCAAGTAATAACTTTCCGGTTTGATTGCGAAGCAGCAATTATCACAAGAGGCTTTGTGTTAATTGAACATCGGACCATACAGTGGATCTGTTAAATACTCTATCAACTTTTTGGTTCCCACGATATGAAAGCTCGGCTAGCAGCTCTGACGAGATTCGAGCTTGTTCAGAATCTCTTGGAAAGTTTAACGGGCAATTATGTCTTCCTATGAATAACACAGTTCGGTTATCAGTATCACGATATTACATCAGTTCATGCCGGGTAAGTATCAGACTAAGTTCAGAAATTCCATAAGATCCGACCTCTGACCCCCGAGAGAAGTGCGGCAAGATGTAGTTTAGAATCAAGCAAAGCGACTCAGACAGCACTGGCAATAAGTGTCACTCAAGTAACGTGGGTCTGCCTTCAAGCTATACATACTAAGTCTTGTAGCAAACAGGAATGAGTTATGTTATGGGGACGTTGCTTCCAGGTTCAACAGATTATGGGTTAATTCGGAGAAAATCAAGCCCAAAATTCTCAGCGAGAAATTGGATTCAACGCACCCCCATCCTCTACCTCGTGGACTTTTATTCTCTGATAACTCCCGCGAGGGTTCATTTAGACTCGTTCATTCTCGTTCGGAGTATGAATATATATTTCAAATTATACGAATCACACATCCGCCATTCTCGCTTTAATTATTTGACTAAATAACTTGACATGAAATCTACATCACCGCATTACGATCATTTTCGCATGAGCGCGGTGAACGTTGTTTGAAAAAATATCGTGTGTGATTCTACCCCCGCATGATTAATTAGCACGGAGATTATGTTGGACAAATACCAATTAGCCGTACCATAGCAGCGTTTCATTTTTATTTGCACTGAATAATTGTTATGAGAATAATTCCAATATTTTCAGATTTTACGGATTTAACTACGGAGAGTCAGAGATTATTCATTATCAAGGCATCAGGCAGGCTTCAATAGAGAGTATATTCGCAGGACTATATTTGTCCGTCCCAAAATAATCTTTCATTCACGAAAGTTCAAGAATGAGAAAACAATGAATTATCAATTACATGATTCGTGGAGTCCGAAGACTTTGAGTAATCAAATAATTTTTGAAACAAGTTGTCCGGTCTTCTGACGGAGGTTCTTTTTTTTGTAAACAAAAATTATAAACCAAAAGAGAAAAAATTCAATCATCTAAGTCCTTGCGATAACTGCTCTTACTTTGGTTGCATCTAACTACGTGAAGCAATGGCTTACGAATCCTGAGGTTCGTTTGATCATGGGTAGTTCAATAGATTGGTGAACTGTTGCGATGAAATTGGGTCACTGTGAAAATTATTTGAGGACATATTCTAAGTCTCAGATTGTAATTCGTACGTGCAGAAAAATCCAATTGAAACTATTGCTGTGCAATTACTTACCCCGACAAAGAGACGTATTTATCCGATACTGTGAATCTCGTATTAATTGTTTTACGATATGAGAATATTAAACACGTGCACAGATTCCTCGAGACATTAGCGACTTGCGCGGGCAATATTTAACTTCGCAAAATTGAAACGAAACGCTGGAGAGTCCGGTCTAATCAGAATTATATTGAATATTACATCTGTGCGGTATAAAACTGATTATTTCTGAAAATAATTACAATAATTGTGTTATATTTTACCTCAAAGCTTGTCCCCTTCAAAAGGATCACGTAAACTATTGCCGAGATACCCTTGATTTTTAAAAACACATTTGCGCACTGGCTTCCTAAATTCTTCAACCAATTTTCCTCCAATTTGATTCGAGCTTTATAAATTATTCAACATGTCTATGTCTTTATCAAATTTTGTTGAAATCTATTCTCGGTACGCTGAAAATCCGGAATCAATGCACATATCTTCTGATAAATTTCTTCACGAATCATTAGACAAAAATTATATCGCAGTATATTTAAACGATATTATTTGCAAAATTTCAGAGTGTCGTGCTAGAGATGAACAGGCTAGGGATGATGGTGGATCTTTCGCACGTTTCAGTACCAACGATGCTGGATGCCATGGATGCCTCAAGAGCCCCAGTAATATTTAGTCACAGCAGTGCCCACGCCCTTTGTAATTCTTCGCGAAATGTGCCTGACCATGCACTTCGTTTTCTCGTAAGTATTGCTCCGCGATTAATAATCAGTACGGAGTTTCTCCCTGTCGTCGATATCTCCCAAGAATTATTTAGTTTCTCCAGATATTCATAATTATCTTTTTTTTTTCTTTTTTTTTTTCTTTTTATCCATCAGGGATATAATGTCTTTTTTCTTCAATTTCTTAACCGCGATTGGCATTCTCAGCAGCGACTGAATAAAAGCCTCCCAGAATTTAACGGGATAGTAATTTTTCTCTTACCAATTCGTTTACAGGCTCGAAACGGGGGAATAGTGATGGTCTCATTTTACCCCCATTTCATCAGTTGCGGGGAAAAATCCACGCTCCAAGACGTTGCCGGTGAGTAAGTCTCTCCGATCCATTTTCCAGTTTTATCCCACATATACATATATATATACCTACACCTACGATATGACGACGCGGTGGGGCTGACGCGCTGGTATCGCACCCAATGAAAATTGCGTACCCACGGGATATATCCTTTGTCAATGAAGTCTGTTTGCGGGAATATTTTTTTCACACGAAAAACTTTGAATTTTATTTTTAGCAGCAAAAGAGCGAAAGGGAATATGGATTTATTATTCTTTCTTTTTTCAGATTTGAAACCAGTCACGGTCAGTACTAGACCAAAATTTTGAACATCAAACGAAGTATGAAATAAATAATTCAAAAAGAAAAAAAAAAAAAAAATACTAGCACATAGATCGCGTATGGTCTGTTTTCAAAATAATTTCCTTGCCAAAGGAGGCTTCATGCGGTAATCAGCCTAACGCAGGATGCGATTGATTAAAACAATGAAATTATCATAATTTCACTTCCCACAACTAATCACTGCGTATGATATTCCCGTCGATTATCTAAATTGCGAATACCGTTGTACCTGAAAGGTAATTTCGTTACTCTCGATCCATTTGACGGGATATCCAGCTGTAATGTAGTTATGTCGGACAAATTCACGAGATACATATTGCAAATAGTTAGTTTAAATCAAGTAGAGAATCGTTATTCCATGTATATCATTTCAGCAATATGATATCAAACAACTCATTACCAATAGTTGCATAAACAAATGAATGTTTTTGCTTTCAGCGCATATCAACCACATTCGAAAAGTGGCAGGGATAGATCATATTGGGATCGGAGCTGGATACGATGGAATTAATTTGTAAGTAAACCGTGCAACGATATATTCACGTATTGTCCAGTGACGAAATTATTTATTACGCTCACACTAATTGGAGATTTAATTAATGTAAATTGGGAAACATCAAGTATCAGTATTTCCTATGTATACGGCTGGAATTATTGAATATAAATATGTATGACGGATGTTAGAACGAAGAGAATTTACGGAATTTGATGTATTCCAATTATTTGACGAAATTATCGCACTTTTTTACCCAAACTACAAACAATGAATTGTCGAGATTCGAGCCTTGGGATTTCTCGGAAAAAAAGATTAAAATCTGGGCGAATTCTGAGCCGTTTAATTAATTTACGAAAGCTTTACCTATAATCATACTTGATTCGTAAAACACACAAGCGTATAGGGGCTGAAATTGAAAAAGCAACGTGACAAAAATCGCGAACTAAAAGTAATCGATTTTCTCATTGGGTTTAGCCAGGGCTTGAAATTTCCGAATTTCGTCCAACCACCGTGCAATTACTGGTGAAATCCAATCATTTGAATTCATCAAATGTCTTGTACGGCGGGAGGAGTTTCTCGGGACTTCGAAGCAGCCGAAGAAACCTGAGGTTCCTATTCTTTGCTCTTCAGATCTGAAATATTTTAAATTCAGGATGGGTCACCCGATACGTGACCCCAACCAAGAGAGAGGGAGAGAAAAGAGACAATGGATTGCGTGTATCTCAGACACCGAAGTGATTGGAAATCACAATCAGAATAAGAATCAAAAGCTGAAGTTTTCTCTCAAACATTCGAAGTCAGAAATTTATTTCATACGAAATTGTCTTTCAATGAAAAAGAAAAAAAAATTCACGGCAGCAATAGCAACTCATGTATCGAAGAAGCCTAACAAATTCTAAAAAGTTTACTGATCAAATGCGTCCATAAATTTTACGGGTTAATAGACGGGGAAAATTCAGTTTCTGGAAATTTCTTTGAGGAAATGAGTTGAAAATTAGTGGAAGACGTTTTCTGCATAAAAGGGAAGCGTAGATTGCGTTGAAAATAGATCAGCATAAAAAAGTCCTGTTGAATCCACACTTTGCCGGTTATAAGAGAGATTGTGCCAAAGGCAAATCTTAAATTGTTAAAAAAACGTGTTTCGGGAAACAGGGCAGAGCATTTATTACGCTCGAATGAAATTGGCGTGCCAGTCACGTTGCATTGAGAATTTTTCCTTCAAAATACAAAAGGCCAAGGACTCACTTGAGTTGATTCAAGTCGAGGCTAGAAGCGGCTGTCCTTACTTCAATCAGTAGCGAGAAAATGCGAAAGGTAAATAAAAAGGAGGAGAGCAAAAGAGAACAGAAGTTTGTTGAACCGTTGCTAGAATTTCCAACAGCAAATAAACCCTTCAAAGAGACAAATTCTCGTAAGATTCTCTGTGTAGTTTCCTACACCTTTTATTTTCCCCATTTTACCCATTTCGCAATGCATTATTTGAACTCATTTTAATATGCCGAGTTCAGCTATGAAAGTAGAAAATATTACGCGAAATTACTCACGTAATAACAGCAGCAGAACCGCTGCGATATATTCTTCAAGAAGTATAAAATCGCTGACGATCAGAGAGATAAAAACTGCACTTTTATACGCAAAGAATTTTCGATCTAAAAGACCTTTACACTGAAGAAGAAAACATGCACTAGCTCTATAAAGATCTTGAACTTGCTTATATCGTATTTCACGAGAGTCTCAAGGGAGCTGACTATGTACCTACATGCAGAGTGCGAAAACCAAACACTGCAGCGATACCTGAAGGTATTTCGTCTGCATTTCCCTTTACTCGTCTCGCGTAAACCTGCTCCGAAGCAGGATCGAGATAATAAAATTCTAGTTTTGTATTTTTTAGATCATCAGTCGGTAAATCGAAATAAAGGGAGATCAAAATCTACCCCAGCCACTTGATGTTTCTATCATATATTTCGCAGACTCTTGCTGCAGTATCTTCCCAAATTTTATCTCATTCGCAAAACATTTGAAAGTGCACGTCAAAGCTCATCAGATACATCGATGTTGATCATTCTTCATTCATTGCCACATTTGATCAGAGCACAGAGAAAGTAGGCGAATGGATGTTGAAATTCAGAGATTATTTACAATTCGAAATTGAACTCATTTATCGACTCCCCCTTTGACCTGGCTCAAAGGCAATGAAAAGAATCTTGAGTAATGAATTTTTTCTGTTTCCATTTTCGCTTTTCTCCGTTAATAATAGACTCCCCATCAATTCGTCAATGACTTGTAGACTGCGGTAGTTTTTAGAACTCATATGTACGTGTAGGTGGCTGTATACCAGCTACTACGAAGGATAAAGGTCTGAATCGGAACTGATTCCGCGGGGAATAGCCGCAAAAACGTGAGGGTTTGTTTATTTATCTAATATACAGAAGAATCCCACACGCCTGGGAGGAAAATCGAAGCCAGAATTTCAGATCTAGATGTATAAAAATGGAAAGAGGCTTTATACTTCTTTCGTCAGAAATACCTGAAACAGCTTTCACTCAGAATTGATACAAGAGCGATTCAAACGCTTTTAAACACTTGAATCAACCCGATACCTTATAGCCCCTTTTATTTTTGCATATTTATCCCAACGCAAACTCTCGCACTTTGCAAAGCTGCTTGAAAAAAAAAGAAGTCAGCCATTCCTCAATCAACAGGCTTTTCTATATCATCTAATTACAAACGGTTATCAGATTGAATTAGGTCTCTGAATGGATTTTTTTTGTCATTTTCATATGCGGTCAACGTAGACTGAGAAAAAATAATTGGGTCGAATTTTTTTTTTGTTTTTTATTTGTTGAAAATCATAATTTCGAAAGTTATATCTAGGTAATTGAATATTCCAGTTTTCGTTCCGTTGTATCAACTTCAATATTTGTTCGATTGAGAAATGAAAAAATAGGACTTGATTATTTTTTTCTAAATTACTCAAATATAGAAATAAAAATCCATTCAACTACCCAATATAAATGCATTAAACACTTGGAATGTTGTTTTCGAATCGACAGATGAAAAATAAGGTGAGATTTTCCTTGTCGATAAATTTCTAGCTATCCTTGACAGATAAATGTACATCATGTATTGACAAATAGAGAAGCAAAGCCGTTTACTCGATTTAATTTAGATTGTAAACAGCGTCGAGCAAATAGGAAGCGTCTGCAAGGCGGCCGTTTGTCTGCCGGAAGCATCGAGTACGTGTAACGCGAACCAGAATTGAAGTAATTAAGTAAAACGTAGCAGTATATGTATAGGAATACCAGGATCAAGAAAGAGGGGTGAGAAACGGGAAACATTTATTCCCCAGGGCACCACGTAGGCTTCGATAAACCACTTATTTATTATTCATGACTTCATTCTAATTGCAATTGTAGTTACGGCAAACTGTACGATCTACTTTAAATGCCAAACATTCACCCTCCACGTTCTGACTTATTATTATTTACTCTTTTCTTATTCATTGTCCTTTAGCCCCCAGGCTATTTATCCTGAAAAAAGATTCTCAAGATCGATCGATCGTGGCCGGTGGCAACCAACTCTTTTCTAAACATCGAAAGCTTTATAGATACAAGACCTGGAAAGAACATATCACACACTTGAATTACCTCGTATTGCCCATAAAATTCAGTTCAATCGCATTTCTTAGATTCCATACTTACATCATTGAAGATTTCATCAAAAAATAAGAATTATGGAATTGAAAAATTAATTTTCCAAAAATCGAGAGAGAGAGTGAATTGTGAAATGATGACATTTTTAGAGATAAAGTAACACACTCTTCTTCCTCAACGGAAGAGTAGGTGATTCAAAGAAAAATGATTTGAAACGTGAAAGTATATGTAGGTCCGATCCAGCCATCTCATTTTATGATAACGTGTTTGCTTTCTAATGCAACAAGTTTTTAAAAGCTTTTTTTCCGTCGTACCTATACGCCCCTTTAAACTGTCGCGAAAAATATTATGTAAAATTTAATTCCACGGTAAGATTAGCTACTCGAGTTTGGAAATTTGAGTTTCGATAAAGTTCAAAGTTTCTGGGCACTCTGTACGTTTTTACTGCGAGCATAATTCTAGATGAAATAGGGAGGGCTGGTAAGTTCGAGACGATCTATAGCTCGTGTACGTACACCCACGCGACGCCGCGCCGGACGGTTGCGTTGTACGGTAAAGCGAGAGGATGAAATAATTTACGTTGTCTCTGCTTTACGAATCTCATTTCCGGCAGTAAAGTCAGGCGTCTATTTCCCAGTTTTATAGACGACCTGCAGTAGTAGGATATTAAATTCGGAAAGTGGTTTTCAACGTGGGTGCTGGTTCTTCTTCTACAGGAGAAGAGAATTGTAAAAAAAAAAAAAAAAGATGCTTTCGCCAATTAGAATTGCGGCAACCGGAGAAACCAGCTTCTATTCTACTTCGTGATACACCGGCGGGGAATTGCCACGTTCCTTGGCTCTAAATTACCAGTTGTTCCTTGTTTAATGTCTGGCATTAGTTCCGGTTGGGTATATCACGTTCCTCGGTCAGTATAATGTCACGCGCGTAATTCAACACCCATGAATGATCCATCTCCAAGGCCCAAATCTTCCTGGTAAAAGAAAAAAATCATCGAATATACTAAATAGTAATAATAGTATCTATAACTATCATTGCCAATATATAGTTAATATTATACTGTTGCAAATATGAACAAAAAAAAAAAAAAAAACTGAATACCTAACTCGAAAACCTGGGCTCAAAATTTGTCTAAATAATTAGAATTTTACTATACGTAATTGAAACATAGTCGCAAAATCTTGAATCGATTACGCAATCATTAGGGTGTTCTTATTCTCACCCGAATTGAATTGCGATATTCCCGACATTGAAACATCAGGGTCTGCAAAAGTTATCTTTTGATGTTCAAAACGAGTAATATAATGGAGCACACCTATACCTAGAGAAACGAAAGTAATTTAAATCCTTTGCTATAGTGAGAAGATGAAAGATCTCACCCTTTGATACAGTGAAGTAGACTCTTTGATTAAAATTGCTGTCTTATACACAGCGATATGTTTAATTTATTTGGAGTATTATGAAAAATGAAATCACACCTTCAGAAATCACTTTATTCTTCAATATGAACAGATTTATATGTAAGAAATTTTGCGTAGCATTTCTCCTTAATACTATATAGAAAACTGTTAATATCACTTATTTTTTCTTCGTCTGCGAAGTGCGTACAATATGGAATATTATATAACTATCGAATCAACAGAATTCGAAAGATTCATTCACATTGTGAACATAGCCTTTCTGATAAGCAGCAAAACATATTTATAAGCCTCGCCGAATTGGACCCAAAACTAATTATTTTGTACCTACTTGTCTTTGAATTTTTCTACAATAATTATGCTCGGTACGTAGGCATAAAATTGGCTTGTAGTATGTGGGATTTGCATATCACATTCTTATCAAATCCGCGTGAAGAAAAGTAACGAATTCGAATCTGACAATTTTTTTTATTAAATTAAACGAAAAACTCTTGTCAGCTCTAGAAATACAATGACAGAATTCCGCCGGTTGAATTTGCGAAATACCTGATGGCGAATCTCCGAACTTGGATTCGAGGTAATTAAGGTTAACGTTAATCTCAGTTAAGCTGTTTTCACCCCCAGGTCGTCGATTAAATATTACGTGAGATTGAGTTTCCATGTTTCTCTGTGTAGCAGAGTTTTCGGAGTAGCTGGTAGGTATTCCTTATATTTTCGGCACTGAGGAGAAGAAAAAGCGGAAATAATTCAAGTTTATTAAGCTCCCGTAAATTTCGTTTTCTTTTATTCAGAAAGACAGGAGAGAATTTTTCGAATGAAAATTCAAGTGAAAGTAAAAGTGAAAAAATGGGCCGGTGGGTAATAGAAAATAAAGCTCTGTAATTCCTCTGTGCACATAATACGCGGTACAACTCCCACGGCATGGGCATAAGTACGCACGCGAAAATGTATGCCGTAGTTTAAGTTCGCGGTTTTTCTTGACAGACATTCGGCTTAACATTGCCTCAGAGGTACCCTGAGGCCTGGAACTGAATAGATGATTTTAATTTGGAGAAAAAAAGATTGCAAAGATTGCACCAGCTCTAAAGCTGAAGAAGAAGACCAGAAATACTCGACACACCGTGAACAAAAACGTAATTGTGTCAGCTGTCTCCCTTGCGTAATGAGTAAAGGCCAGAAAAAATCGAGTCTTAAGGTTTTGATGAAGAATTTTGAGAAATGAAATCGGAACTGGTTAATTATTTCGCGGCCTAACTAAATTCTATGCAAACTGCACGGCGTTTCAGGAAGTTTAAACACTGCGAAGACTCACGTCGCGCCAATAAGGTTTTACGAGATATTTAAAACCAGATCATTACACGGGGTTTATACTTATACCTCACTTACTAGTACACCGTGCTTGCTCGACTTCGTGGGGCTGCATGTGATAATAATAATTAGTAATTACCATTGAATGCATATAGCCGCTGGCGCAGGTATGTAGCGACGATTACAACTGTACCTTAACGTTTTCCTAACGAGGGGCTCCGTCGTAACGTGGTCTAAGAAGCTCGGACGTAAATTTTCATTGAAAAGATATTTGAATCCATTAAATGGGAGGAAGAAATAAAAGGCTGAAAATTCTAGCGTCAGTACTGCAATTATATGTATAAGTATATTAGGGTGATTCTAAAAAAAAATATAGGAAAACTCTTTCCATCTTCTTCCTATGTTATTCTTATGGAAAATAGAAAAGTGCGATGCGGAACCTCTCAATGTTAATATTAAGGGCTCAGATTTTAACAGGCATATTTTTATGCCTAAATGAAACTTTTGAACTTGTTTTGAAGAAAAAAAAGGATTTTTTTTTAGAATCGCCCTGATGCATAATATGCAATAAATTCTATTGCAAACTATTTTCTCAAATTTAATGATCGAGATACGCGTTACAAGAAAGCAGGCATTAAGCATCAGTCGGCGAACGTTGTTTAATGTAATAAGCTGCTAATTATGGTGAAATGGAATCCTGCGGTAAATTATGAAATTTTCGAGGAATACCGTGACGAAATTTCAAACTGCCGTCTCTCACACATTTGATTTTCAAACCGTGGAATATTTGGCGAGCAAACTTTTCGCCTTGCGAAGCATCGACCTGACAAATTTCATCAAAGCCGTACAAACGGCCGTCGAGGTATTAATATTTCTTTAGAACCACGGCTTTTTCCACCCCCTTTCGAAATCCGTGAGCGAATTTCGGCTCGAATTCAGTACTGGATCTAAAAATTATTCAAAGTCTTTCGGTGCCAAATTTTATCAAAATCGGTCGACTAGTTCGAAAGTTATTCGATCGATCTAAAGACGGAAGGATAACCTGCCCCAGTTTTCTTTGAGACTGAAACTCCTGATATAAGAGAACGTTTTTCCCCTTTTCAAACACACACAGGGGAAAAAAAACAAGAAAAGATACTGAATACAGTCGCCTAATGTGAACTTTGTGATGCAATTTCTCCGCCTTTCCCTTTCTTCTGTTCAAAACTTGCGGCAAAATTTACGGAAATGAAATTCAGGCGTGAGTCTGAATCAAGGAACACTCTCTCGCGCCTTTACTCCAGAGGTATTCTAATTTTTTCTTTGAAAATAGTAAACATTAAATAACATCGCTATATTGTCGTCGTATGTAAAAATATTCAGCTGAAGTAAGTCGCATACAAAAGCGAAGTTGGTTCAGTCGTTGAATAATGGAGATGGCTATGACTTCGGATTACGCTTCAGTCGGTGAAATATCCACATGAAATGAATCGATTTTCAGATATTCCGTTGGTATAGCTTCGAAACAATAAACACCGCTACGCAATTAGGTACCGGGTGATTCCTTGCTCACGTCGCAGTATGTCGGGTAGCGGACCGTCAGGTATAGTTCAGTGGTAATTTTATCCGTGATCGTAGCCGCGGAGATCTATAGTGCCGATCAATGGCAGTGCAAGGAGAAATAAATGAACAAACAAACAAGCCGATGGCCGGGCACTCTTGAGTTTTGACAGATATAGTGAGGCGGTGTGACATATTATTACCGAAAATAATTATTACACCCACAAAATGTTCTTTGTTTCTTTGTTGAAGAAGTTAATCCCCAGAAGTTAAGTCTCAATTCCCCGGATAACGATCTTCCGGTGCCCAAAGAACATTTTGTGGGCGTAATAATTATTTTCGGTAACAATATGTCACACTCACCTCACCATTGCTGTCAAAACTCGAGAGCGCCGTTGATCGGCTTGTTTGTTTGTTGTTTCTCCTTGGGCTGCCATTGATCGGCATTATAGATCTCCGTGGCTATGATCACGGATAAAATTTCCACTGAACTATACCTGACGGTCCGCTACCCGACATACTGCGACGTAAGCAAGGAATCACTCGGTATATCCCGACGTCTTTGAACGGCGGCAGCAGCGTGCTAGTGGCATGGATTGCCTTGAATTGCCAATCAGCTGAACTGATTGTGAGAGAAACGCGATTTCCCGGTAAACCTTTGGGATAAAACAGTGTAGGTAGATACATTATAGCCACGAGAAATTTGGGATTAAGGAATAGGAAGTGAATCGATAACTATATAGCTAGCGAACAATCGGTGAGAGACGCCGCACTTTTTACTCGGAATACCAGATTTTTGGATCTTTGACATGGGATATCTAATTTGAAAAACAAGGGCGCCAGAAAATTGGAAACAGTTGCATCGAAATCAAATGCAATGAAAAAAAATCTCTTATGGATTGATAAAGGAATTTTATTACACCCATAGGACTTGAAAAATTGAACCCTTCGCAGTTTGGCGAATTTAAAGAATGTAAAATGTAAAACTTGCCGCATTTTGTGTTTCGTTGAAATTTTTGCTGATTATTTGTGTAATGGCGTCTGGTCTTCGATTATTTATGTTCGCGTACGCGTAGATTCCGGGTCCTTATTATAGCGTCCCGGAGAACTCGAGGATTCCGGTCCTTTGAAGAGTCCTGATCGTTAGGGATCAAGTAGAGAGATCGAGTAAAGAAGAAAATAATTTCCACGTCTTGTGTAAAAGACAAATGAAGAGAGAGTCGTACTATAAGGACAGACCGTCGTCGTATCTGGAGATCGGTCACTAGCGGACTAACTTGAATAAGGAGTGGAAAATGGAAACGGTCCCATCGCGAGAAGAGTAATGCAAACTTGGGTAAAATTCGATCAAAATGGCGTCGTATAAATACACAAACTTCTGACGAATGACTGCAGCCCACGATAAAATCCAGGAATAAAAAAGGGGGAAAAAGGAAGTAGTTAAATCAGATAATCTTGAGAACTTCCTCCCCAATTTACAATATATCTATGGATTTTATCGTCTCGATTCGCGGGGTGAGTCTATCTTAAATTCCATACGAGTATACGATAAAATGTGAAATATAAGACCGGAGATAAATGCTGTTATCTACTTATATAGCTATTGTTGTATATCGTTCGGTAAAACGTTTGTACACACAAAGGCGGGTCGGTATTCGGTATATGGATCTAATTTGGGGGGGTATTGAAAAATAAATACTTTACCGTCTGTAAAGTAAGAATCTTCTTTTCCCTCTATTCCGTTATGGTTTATGTGCTCAAGGGTAGTTCGGGCAAGGTGCAAGGAGGCCTGGCGTCAAATAGCAGAGATTCGCGCAGCGTGACGGTTTGTAATTTTGTAGAATATCGAGTTCTAAATGGAAAAAGGTTGTCACAAGCATTCTATTATTTTCCCATTTTCTCACTTTACCCTCCTCTCTTTTTGTCTTTATCGTTTTCCTATATTTCCCGCTGTCCCACACTTCGCGCCAGGAAGTTATTGAATTGTCTGGCATGGCCTTGCGCGCCGCGTAACTCCTAACCATTTTCCCCAACGTAAATGTAGCCGTTGGCAGTCCCAAAAAAGAAGAAAACACAAAGCCCTGTATAGTAGGAAAAAGGAGCCAACTCACACACGCGCGCGAACAATCGAAATAATTAATTAGTACAATATGCTCCAGCTCATACTTATACCTGAAAACTTGAGCCAACAATCTTCTGTACAGCGTCGCTGCACGTCATTTCTCTCGATTTCGGTTGAATCGATGAATCCACTTTGATATAATTAACATCCTCTGTGCTCAAGGGCCTTAATGAATGCCTTGAAATACAACAGCATAATGCCGTCGGTATGCGAAATCCTTATTCAACAATACCATCTGCTACTTAAGCACTTCTACGCCAAAACCAAAGGAAATCCATTAGGCGCAGCTGGGATCCAAAAGCGTTTGGTCCTTTGGTCTTTTGGTCCTTTGGTCCTTTGGTCCTTGCCCGGGCTCCTCCATGTTTCACATTGTCCTTCTCAGTGTCATATAGTATCGGTCCTTTTTTTTTTGCCAAGGATTGAACCGCGGGTGAAATCGCATCTGGATAGATTTGATAAGTATAATAAGAAACGAAAGTTAGGTAGGTTCCCTGCGGGGTTTCGGGCAATATCTTTCCTTTAACTGCCAACAATCGTTGACCCGGCACATAACCGCCATGTATCGAAATTTCTCGTCTTTGAAAATCAGCGAGAAATAGGAATAGTCGTCGCGTCGTATCGCGGGATATACCCTCGCAGGATACCATATCAAAGTTCGAAATTTTAACGTCCTTTCGCCAAGGGAGCCTGTGGCCTGAGTGGCTTCCAATATACCATTTCGATCTGAAAGGGTCACTACCAAAAACTTAGTTAGGATTGTGAGGAGCCGACGTATTCTGAGATGAAAAAGTTTAACTTTATACTTGGAAAAGTTGCAATCTACACGCGCGGAACCGCAGTGGTCGTTAAAGCATGTCCCTACGCCAATTTTCCATCGATCTTTTGGCAAAGATAAAATAAAACGCGGATATGGAACGAGGGACACAAACCCACAGGACGGTAAACAGAACGAACTAGCTGAATCGAATATTAATGAGTTGTTAGTAGGTGGCCGAGCACTTACTGTAAGTAAATAACTAAAGAGGTATAATAAGCAGAGTCATTTCTCCTCCGTTATTTGGATCCCTATGGAAAACTAATTGACTATACCGGCATAGAATTATTCCTTGTTAAAATATCCTGTCCGATTTCTCGCCCACGCAAAGTCGGTTTATTACTAATTTCGTTCCTGCATTAGCCGAGACCCTAATTTTTCCTTCATCCGAGCCAGGGCGAAGGACGAAAGTCCTTTGAAGAGCGTTGGAATATCGCAAAGGAAGCACAACAACCGTTCCTCTTATCTGAGCCACAGAATTACCTCCCAAAGTGCTCTAAATCTTTTTACGAGAAAGCACAGGTATACCTTTTTCAATGAACGAAGACGTGAGCATCTCCACGTTAGACGCTCTTTACTTTAAACGAAAATTACGTCACTGTTTTCCATCATATATACAAACGGAACGTCACTATACTGACGATGAGGGAAGAATAAAAAAAAAGGAACGGGTTATCGCGTGTTATCGACCTTTTCCGACAACAACAACGCCCCTCTCTTACCCTTCTATCGTGTTTGGTCCCTGTGTGACATTTATGACGGAATGATTCCTCCCTTGGAAATAGAAGGCGACAGCGCCGAAGCACCAGAACATCGGAAATCGTTGCTAACGAGATTTAAAGAGGAACTTTATACCCTGTGTGTCTCATGCATTGTACTGCGTGAATTTATTCGTCTTATTTCTGTTGTCGAATGAGGAAGGTTGTGCCTTGTCATGTGTGGCTGATGATCAGCCCTGGATTCAGGGTTGAGAATGTTGTTGTCATAACTTGTCAAGTTCTTACTCATATTTGAATATTTGAAAGTATAATCCCATACTTCTGAGTAGGTATATATTTTCTGCAGCCTTTGGCTGTACGAAACCGTTCTATTCGAGTCAGAGTTTGCCATTGTAAAAATACAAAGAACCACTTAGCCAACCCCTGGATAAAAATCCACCGAAGGGACGCGGCTTACCACCAGGGAGTATACATTCTACTAGTAGCTGTATGGTTTGATGAAACCTCTTGTGAAAGAGAATTTCATAGGAGTTCCCTTCGACAACGAATTCCCCTTCTTATACCAAAGGCTGACCAATTAACGACTATATATTTCCCTTGATATTCCGCGAAAAGCTTTCTCTAAAAAACCGCTCTAACGCATTTTCGCCAATATAAAACAACGAATTCACACGTATTTTCTTCCCACTTTACTAAACTAGCTGGAAATTATTCATCATTAATGATTTCTACTCGACATCTAATCACCAGCGATTACCACTTTGTCCGATAGTAAGTGTGCTTCACATATCTGCGGACGCATGTGGTTCAAAACCGCTGATTAAAATCGGCTGTGATTTGCCGCAAATTTGACTAACTATATACTTATCTGCCGGAAATATCAGTTAGCTTTGATCAAGCTGCAAGTATTTGCAGTTTGTGAGAGGCTTGATTAAACGTGTGGTTTCAGATGATGAGGTATACATAGAGACATGTGTGAAGAAAGCATATAGGTATATATGCTTTGACCATTCGGAGTTCACATATATTATGGAACTCTACATTTTTGAAAATTGAAAGAACGTTTTTTTACCCTTTCTTGTTTTTCATTTTTTCGTTTTCTCTATGCTTTCAGGACTCCCGTTGGCTTAGAGGACGTAAGCAAATACCCAGACCTTTTTGCAGAGTTGTTAGCGAGAGGTTGGTCTGAAAAGGATGTCCAAAAACTCGCCGGCCTCAACCTAATACGAGTTTTTAAAGCCGTGGAACAGGTAATGCATTTTATTTTCAACAATTTGCCAAATTTTTTATCAGTCGCAAAAGATCCTACCATGTCCTGAGCTCGTTTTTTGAATCCACGCCTATCTCCCCTTTCGAATGAAAACAAATTCAAAACTTTGCCCTCGGGCAAGACGTAGAAAAATTATATCTATCTCAGGGAAAGTGTTTTCATTTACAAACAGTCAATTTTCTCCCGCTGTAAGCCCAGGATCAAAACGAAGTGACACTCGCTTGCGGCATGGGGTATAAAATTTTTACCTAGTATCGCATAATGTGTAAAACATACTGTGCGACCATCAGACTCTTTCTCTGATCTTTTTTCGGTGAATTTATCAAATTCCCATTGATTGACCGATCTACCAAAAGGGTTGAAATACCCATTGAAATATATTCGTCTGATTAAGATAATCGAAATTAGAGAGAAATTTCGTGCAGGAGCATGACTACGTGGATAATAATGTGTGGGATTTCCGGCCCAGCACCTCTGATTGTGAGTATAAGCTGATGTTGGGTCCAAGGATCTTGTATCTCATTTTGAAGAAAAAAAGCTAATATCCTGGTTGGGTTAGGGAAACTGTTAGGGAAGCGCAAAAAATTTGGTGGCTAATTCGCAGAATCTTGACCCCGTCATCCTTGGATGAAAACCGACCCAATATACACTCGCGTTTTTTTCTCTTTTGAAAACATAGGCTCCCGAGCCAGAATGATATCCGATTTAATACAGCACATAAATCATGTGGGTATCTGGGTTAGTATATGTGATTTTTGCTTCGTTGGAGTTCTGCCAATCCCGGGCATATGGTCCTAGATCATCGTGTTCAGTCATAACTTCATCCACAAACCAATGCGCGTGCGGATACCACTGCAACGTATGCGCCTCTCTAAAGCCGTTCAAAATTCTTATGAAACGCCTGAAACGCAGTCAACGAAATTGTATATACGATATTCCCCCGCGAAGAACGACCAAGACTTTCTTTCCGAGGGGATAACTGACATGGAATAAAAAATTCATTCACCTTATCGAAAGAAATTTACCATTTCATTCTTTTCACGGACTTAGATTTTCGCTGATTGTTTGCACTAATGAAACAGATCTCATCGTTCATGGGAACTTCGTCAAATTTCGAGGGGATATTCTGTATCGGTTTAATTTCAGAGGAAGCCAATGATATTAGAAGAATCATTAATGTTTTTCCCAGAATTTGAATCATTTAAGAATATTTCTTCCAGATTTCGAAAAGTTTTAATGAACAATGCGAACCGCGTCCTGGGAGAAGCACGTTTTATTCGATAGACTAAATCTACGTATGATAAAGTCGAAACAATTCCTAATCATGTCTGAAAATAATGAAACCGATCAGCTGGTGTGAAAAAGGTGATTAAGTAAAATATTTTTCCAAAGCCCGTATCAGCGATTTGAAAATAATCATTTCCAAGGTGAAAATCTACGTTTCCCTAACGAATGAAAAATCAAATAAAAAACGTAACCGAAATATAATATGTTTGCAGTATAGATATATACTTTGCCGGGAAAAACTTCGTAGACAGTTCTAGTTGTTATAAAACTCATTTACCCCGACAGTTTCAGTCTATAAACTTCCTTTTTGTTATAAAGTCTAGCTGGTAGATATATCTGGAGAGTAGCAGAACAGAACAGTCAGAATGACGTGCTGCAGTGACTTTACTCGCCGGCCGGTACTAATTAGAAGCTCTTTGGATAGCGGAACATTTCGAGTGCAATAAATCGGCTACATTAGATTCGAGGGCCGAAACTAATTGATGATTAATTCGCCCGGGCTTTATTGAAGCCAGGATAATCGCAATGAAGAAATTTCTGAGCGAATTTTCCGTTCCTTTTGCGAATAGAAATATGAGCAGGATCTGCTAAACAGAAGATGAGGATTCCTGATATTTAATAGTAAATTGAAAAGCTGAGATAACGAGTACCGTGACCGTTGATTAATGGTCGTTTTTTTAATCCACGAAAAAGTAGCGATAATTTTACGTTAATTTCCGACCGTCTCACGCTCGTTAAGAGAGCAAGATAGACGGGGAGAGAGAGGGAAAGATAGAGAGTTATACGGGACGAGAGGGAATGAGAGAAAGGTTAAATGGAAAAAAAAGTAAAGTAAACGAAAGAAATTTAAACAAAGAATTGAGCGAGAAAATTGAGACTAAACGTACCAGCGAGTGCAGTACGTCGTTAACCTCATTCCACGATTGTTATACTTGGCGTTTTAGAGGGGATGCAAGAAGGAAAAAACGAAAATTAATATACGTAAACCTACGAACGAAATTCTAGGGCGAAAAAAACGTCCGTAGAGATACTCGCCGTAGGGTACAATTCCGCATCGCGCATCGACTGTACGCTTCTGCCCGCGACAAACATCGCGGAACGAACGGATAGGAGTAGATTTGTCAACATGACAGACACGGAATTATTAGAGAGTCCCGTTTGAGTCACACCGTATTCCCTCTGGCAGGTAGCTCATTTCAAGCTATGCCAGAAACACCGCACTGCAAATAGTTCGCGACGTAGTCCTGTCGTGTACGTTGAATATGCAGAACAACGCGCAGGGTATACTCGTTTAATTAAAAACTCTCGCCTGAAATCTCGCTGTATAGATATACACTATACATACATGCACCTATACACCCAATTCCCTGACTATAGTTGAAACCTGGGGGTCAAAACTATGCAGATAACTAAAAGGAAAAGAAAAAAAATTATTCGAAACCCGATGTATAACATTAATAATACATTATTGCTACCACCTTTCAAAGCTTGAGCTCAATTCGCTTACCTACCTACACCCCGGTTCATTTTTAATTGCTCAAGTTCGAATTACACCGAGGCTAGTATAGTATAGATGTTTTTGCAATTTAAAAAGCAGCTTAGAGAGAGAGAGAGAATTTCTATAGCGGTTTTGGTCCTCAAATTAAATTAATTACTCCTAGCAATTTATCTACGTATGAGTTAGAGATGGAATACATTCTTTCTCTGACCCGATTATGAGCTTATAATTTTTAGAATAATTTCTGAATCCATAGTTCTGAAGGATTCTCGAAATTGAGCCAAACTCTGTGAATATTATTGAAGATTTTTTAGAACGAAATTTTTCACACGATTTTTGTTGAGTTAAAGATGTTAAGAATCTTTTTTCGAAAATCTCTTCAGAATCGTTTCAGAGATAATCGGAGTTTATGGGTCTCTTTACAAATTTGTTTTAGAGTAATTCAGGAATCTATTTTGAACAGGACGAGTATACCTAGCATTTATAAATCTCAGATGGTTTCCTTTCTTTACGACTGGCGACAGGGAAAATATAAAAAATGAATGGTCGCTGCATAGCATACAGCAATAGTTTGGGGCCTCAATAAATCCTGATTTCAAAAGACGCGACCAGCTCGTGAGTATTTTTTCAAGTTCTCGTCGGGACAGCTTGACCGTATCACACGAGAATTAGACTTTACACGAGAAAGCTTCTAGAGCGTAATTGAATCGCAAAATGAAAGTTTCGCGAATCGAAAAGTTCCCCGAATTCCGTGTTGGATTCAGAACTGTTACCGGAATTTAATATAATACGATACACCGGATAACTGACATACGCAGTGCCATCGACAGGCTGCCCAAGCCTATCTCAAATTTTAGTTTAATTTTACATATATACATATTACATAATATAATAGAAATGAAAAAATCATTACAAAAATAAAAATCGAATATTGCTCTTCGTAATAAAGCCCGAAATTTTTGAAACGGAAGTGAAGAGATTTTATTGTACTATTGAATGGTGTAATTAAATTCAACAAGATAATAATTTGGCGTGAAAAACTCCGGCACAGTAAATTTTCTTGATTGTAATTGGCTAATGAATCGATTCGATTGGTTTTAATACAATTTCAAGAGCAAGACATTTTCTGGCCAATTTAAAGGCAAGAGTTTTAATGGGTTGGTGACTGGTTGAATAAAATCTTCGAGACTTTTCTGAATAGGGAAACAAAATTTATTCATGAACATTGACGAAGATAAAATCAATGGGAGCGACTGCAGATCCATCATCTTCACGTAACGCTTTTCACGCTTTTTCCCCCTGTTTTTTTTTTTTTTTTTATCGAATATATTCTCAGGGAAGAACAATTTATCGATCTACCTGAGTAGCGTATAAGGTATTTTGTATTTCTTCACTATTTTACTTGTTTCTCAATCCGTCTCCAAATGAAGTATAACACAAATCGTATAGTTTGCACCGAAAACGTTTACACGAATCCTTCCACGATTTATTAAAAAAAAAAAATAATCTACCGATTATTCTGGGTTAGGTAAGAACTATCGTGTTTTATGAAATTACATTGTGGTAACATCTGTTCATTATGGTACTAACGATTATGTCCGAATTCACAATGCGCAGCTTCTGAAGTGATTTGCAATCTTAGAATTGTTTGGGAAGCGGTTTTACATTTTCCTATGAAATATAATACAGCTACTTGATATCTTTTTGTGCAGGTCAGGGATCGCATGGCTGGTGAGGGAATTGAACCCCTGGAGGAAGAAATACCTCGAGACGATGTTATAGGGAGATTATACTGTCGATATCCAATAATGCCGCCAACAATACCCTGAACAAATAGTTAGCAGAAGTTAATAGCTGGTTGAAAGCTGGCAACGAATATCCGAAACTAACCATCGCATTGGCTCACGGCTGGCAATTCGATGCAACATGGACGAACGAAAGGCAAATTAGCAATATCCAGCTGCAGTCTGCAGTCTTCTCGAAATTACAGCACGAAACTCCTTTACGGAATTCCGAAGTTTCTCCGCTAGAATTGTTCTCCAAATACAGAAGTGAGTGTGTGCGTATAATTGAAGTGTAAATAATTGTCATCTGGATTTCGGCGTGCTCAACTATCGAGTAATTTATTTATGTTTGATACGTCGTCGTGCGAAGTGACGAGAAATAATAGGTGCTATACCTATGATGTCATAATTCGTATATATGTATATATGCGTATGTTAGACAATGATATTGAAAAAAGTTCCTTTTTGTATTTAATTTTTCAAATTTTCAGTCATTTGTAAATCGTTTCATTATTCTTAGTCAATAATATAGGTTGGACGTTATTAACACTGTGAAATATAAAAACTGAAGATTTTTAATATAATAAACTTTCCAAGCTCTTATAAACGATAATTAAACAAATCACTATATTAACTACGAAATTTGTTATTGGACAAATGGCCTGATATATATGGGGCTTTTCTCACTGGGTCAATGGTGAAAAGAAAAGGGAACTTTTCACCGCGATCTCCACAGGTTCAAACGAAACTCGGCAGGCTCTCTTCCGCAGTGGTCTTCCTAAGGTTCAAACTCGTTCCTAAATGCTTCTCTCTTTTTCTTCAGCTTACGATCTTTTCTTTATCTTCAATTGAAAATTTCCAATTCTATACATTCTCACACTGTAGAGCTTGCAACCTCTTTTGTACATCAGATTTCACTTATCGCAATCAAAGTTTGCACGCCTATACCTATGCCTGTAGAGTTGTATATGCTTTTTCTAAATTGATGGAATTCCGAAACCATTTATCAAAAACAGTAGCGAAAAAATAATGGAAGGTAAAAATTGGTTTTAGGAAAATTTGTGAAAAAGAGTAGAGCTGCGCCTTATAGTTTCGCATGCAACATTTTTCACGGATTAGAAAGAAATTGGAAGACTCTGAAGGAAACAGCCTGGGCTAAAATGATCATGCTTGAAATGCTCCATATTTATGAATGAATATTAATATAAATAAAATGCGGAGTGAGCATGTTAAATAATAAATGGATACTGTGTGATAAAAGTGTGTTTATATATTTAAATAACCGTTACCGAAATTGAAACTAAAAGGGATAAAAGCCTTTATAAAATCTATGTAAAATCTCTATGAAATCGATCGCGCAATAAGTCGACGGTCAATTGATTGAAACGAAATTTGAATACTATCAACTTTTTATCCCACTAATTCTGCTAGGAGCAGTCGAAGGAATGAATATTTATTTGAATCGCATTTGTGAATATATGCTGAAGATTATTGAAGTTGAAGTATAGAAGAAAAAAATTGTAAATCGATGACCAACATGTTTGTATAAATTCAGTTATCACTATCGTCATATTTTAACTGTTAATTCATAACTAAGGTAATGATTATTGTTATTCGAACTGAACCAACTCCTATCTCTATATTATAGTAAATTGAGTTAATTCGACCGTGTATAATCCGTATAAAGAAGAAAAAGAAAGAGAAAGAGAAAGAGAAAAAGAAAAGGAAAACTAAGAGGAAGAAGCTGAAGAAATGTGAATATTGTACATGAGGTACCTGGCAACAGGGCAGGGAAATTTATGCAGGGTTCTGTGCGGAGTAACTCGTAAGTTTTTTATCGCTATAAATTAACATGGAGTAGGTTACGGGTCAACTTTGAACATTTCTATGCCTCTGAAGGTAATGGGACTTACCAGGTGCTCCGTTCTCAGGATGGAGAATTAAACATTTTCATACGTGTCGCAGAAGGCATTCAGACTTTAAAACCAATTAATTAACACAACGCTATAATACATACTAACGAAGAAGTTGAAAGCAAGGACGGTGGAATAGGAGGTACGCACCTAAGTCTAGTTAAAATTCATGATTTTCATTACAATAAATAATTCAAATCTCCCGCGAATTCCAAGTTCCAATAGCACGATTTTTATAATTTAGAACAAATAAAAAATCACCTTTTTTAGGCTTGCAAAAATCTTTACCGTACGTGTAACCCAAGCTTTATGCGCCAGTACAAAAGCCGAGCCAGTCCTTGTCTCGCGTTGTTAATTATTGCTGGTAATAAAGCATATGGCATATTTTGCAATTTCAAGGCTAATAATTATTGCCGGAGCCGGCCTACGAATTCATATACGAAAATTTCAGCTATATCAATAAATACTTATGGCCGCCGCAGTAATATTGTGTAGGAAAACAGCCGCGTATAGGTATATCTGATTAAACACGGAGGAGTAATGAATTGACGGGCCATTTGCTTTCAACGATTTTCCAATAAAATTAATTAACTATCGCCTCTGAACTTATACGTATAAACATGTTTAAGATATTGAAATAATAACGTGTTCGCTCGGTTTCTATATATAAGTATACATAGTCGTTTAAGTTTTACAATAGTTATATCTATAGGAATAAATTTATACGCAATATGCAGCGTGCGTCATAACTATAACTTTCATCGATCACGAAACGAACCAGAAAGAAGAAATGAAGAAAAAAAACAAAAATCACATTATAATACACTTATCATGTCAAATACAAAAGTTTTCTGATTTTTAAACGTGTGAATTATGGAAAAAATTCATTCTTTTACCTTGATCCTGAACTCCCTTCGCCACTGGAATTTTCGAAACACAGGTGAGTGTTGTATTCGATGTTTTATTCTTATTATATAATCCTATGGAAGAAGAGTGGTTTGTTAGTATCTAATTAACAGAATTTGTGAAATTTCACGTAGAACTAAATCAAGTTTAATCAATGCGAAAACTAATTACACAATCTGTTTCGGGTGAAACACAACGTCAATTTTCATGCAAATTCCGATAAAGGTGAGACGCGTAGAGCGATGATAACGAAGGATGATGTTTCCAACGAATTGGATGCATAGTGTACCTACGACAAAGATTCGCAAATTCATTACAGCCCCTTGCCAAAATTGATGAACTCTGAAATTGGGTATGAGAAATGAATCAATTAACGGCGAATCAATTTTTCGTACCTTTTCTTTTTGTTGAATAAAGTTAAATCTGGCGATGAGTTTTAACGACGTTTCACCGTCTCAAGCTCGAGTAGCTGCAGAGCTTAATTATGGAAAAAAAAAGTGAATAAAAAGGAGACTTTCTCCTCGCAATTAAATAGCTAATTATTAAATGAATAGATGCAGTACAAAGCAGTGAAAAACTTTTTATGAAAATCTTTGTGCATTATGCGAATGGGCAAGTATATAATATAAGGGTATTTATTAGTTACCTTTAGCATTAGTATACTTAATTAAAATTTATTCACCCGCGTGACTTAATAAGGCAATTTTAATCACGGCTTTAGCCTTTATTATTCCGCAACATCGTTCATTTATTCTTATTGCGAGGGGTCCAATTTGGAACGTCGAAAAGTTCGACTTTGAGAGTCGGGTGGATGTTATTGTTTCGAATTTCCTGGACCTACACACTCTTGTTTAAGACTACTAATTAATGAAATCATGAATTCCTCGTATTCCCAGCTCGCCGATGCTACGGAGCTAAATGCTTTAATTATATAACAAGTTCGTTAAAAGTTTTGATAAAAAGCACCCCGTTATTTCAGCCTACAACTTTCTTCCTTTAACTAGTTCTAAACAACTGAGAATGCGAACGGGGTAAAAAATTTATCGGGGAAAAAGATAATTTCTCACCGTGGGTGGGTAGAGGTACTCACAGATACAACAGGTTTCAATTTGTTAACCCCACGCCGTGAACCGTTAAGACTAGTGATAAACGATCTAAATAACGGAGAGGCGTGCCTGGTGACACTGGCTTTACGGAATCTATAGATATATGGGAAAAGGAGGCCTTCTTTCGAGTAAATCTCTAGTCTAGTCTGAACCCAACATAAGTTGAACTAACTCCAACATGGGAAGCCCTTGTAGCTTTCGGCGTTTGTCTTACTTGCCAACTTCTTTCGCACGGATCATCCGCGCTTTTTAAGATTCAGATAATTCCTTTAATAGATCTATACTTTTTTTTTCGATGTATTGGTAAGACGTAAGTAGTGGTAGAGATTATCCAGAAAAGCAGTGGCTCAATTTTGCAAAGAATTTGAATAATTTATACACGAAATTCGAAGAGCGAATAGTAATAATACCGTCTATTTACAGTCCCTAAATGTTCTCTATAACAAATGACAATTAGCTACATCAAATCTACCAAGAGTAGTCAAAACTGTTTGTCGAGACTGGCCACAAGCTCTTTGCGATTTGACGAAAAATTGTACGAGAGAAGCCGGCTGCATTCATCGTCCCCTAGGGAGAGTTGAGCAACAGGAAGTGCACCTTTTATTCTAAATATCCCCAGGGCGTCGTAGCTTTCAGAGAGCTTAGCCCCACGTCACGTTAGCTTGTCTTCGAGAGACGTTTGCGAAAAATGAGTGATTGCGCGCAACTACTCAAGGGACGTAATAATCATGAAAAACAGGACGCGGCTATGACGTGAAAACGCGACATCAGCCCCGTTTTAACGTCACTACATCCCCGTCTCAATGTTCGTTACTTCAATGTGTAGGAATAATTTTTTTAAATTAGAAAAAACGGAACGAATTCTTTATGTTTGACATTAGCTCGTATCTGCGTCGTTTCGTTTGATTTTTTATCTTTTATTTCAATTTCTTATTTCTCGGAGAATCCGGAAGTGATACTGTGCCTTCTTATTACATTCGAAACTGGAATAGTTCAGTGAGACAATCTGTCCACGACACGGTAACACTTTTACTTTATCGTAGAAATATATATCTCTCAAAAAAGGACGAGGAGTTTAGGTACAAGGGACCTGAAACATCGAACACCAAATGGAGCAGAGAATAAGGCATAAGTATTGCCTAACTTTATGAAACTTTATACATAAATTTACCTCCTAATATAAACGCGAGATAATATTAAAACCCGACCGGCTGCTGCTTATACTGTCGCGGCTATTCAAGTTCCAATTCTGCCGAGAGAAAGAGATCTCAATCTCTATGCATAAGCATCACACTTTGTTTTCAGCTAACTCAATCATTTCTCAAGATCATTTCTCCAACGTTTTTGTTGATAAAAGTTTCGCCATTACGAATTAAATTTAGTGTTTAAAAAACAGCGACAGAGAGTATACCGCTGGTCACATGGATAGTGGCGAGTAAATTCGAACGGTTGAAAATAGTGGATTCGTGTATTTTTCGTTGCACCGAATTCCGGGTAAAGCAAACCGGCAACAATACAAATTTGCATATTTTAACGTGAAATATGCTTTCATAACACCGGCGTAACGCGTTTTACGGAGATTGGGATATTACAACGATATTTTATCAATACGGTTTGTATACCGTGCCCGATAAACGTGTAGCTATACCCTCAAGCCCTGAACTGATGCAGCGGAAACTTTTTGCCAAGGAGGAAACTTTTCTCAGAATAAACTATGAGTCGACCCACATGCATTGTTAATTTTCTATGACTTATCGTCGTTCGATGTAACATATTATTATTACTTTCCTGCACTTGCTTCAATTTATCAAATTAATATAAGATTATATCCTTCTTGTTCGGAGACTCGTGACTGTGATTAAACCCGAGACTTTTTCCTCGACTCATTTTCGAAATATCTCACTAAGCTTGACGCTCCTCGCACTTCGAAATCTGATTTAAGAAATTGTATTCCTGTACTTTGACAATAATCCTTCGATCCCACGGCGCAAAAACTCCTGTAAACTTTTGGCATGTCGGGACAAATAATTTCCGGAGATTCATATGACTCGCGTGTCAAATATGAATTAATCAACGCTGCAGTATCCTTAGTTAAATAAGCGATTGTTAGAAACTTCGAGTAAGCCTGGCTGCCTCGTAAAATGACTGCGACCTAATCAATGGTTATGATTTAATTCGCGTCTTGGATTAATCTTTAATAGGGTCTAACCTCGTTCCAGGAGTCACTGACAGGCCTAGAAATAGACGTCAGGTTTATGGAAGTCAGGTTAATATGAACCAGGGTGTGAAGGGTGTTCCTTACAATTAGACTATAATTACGCAGATTCGCTGAGGCTGATGATTATAATTTCCGATAGCTTCCAGGGGCCTGGATAAGGATTGCAATATATTAAAGAACAAAAATTACAAACAGGAATATGACCTGTCCAAAGCTGAAAGAAATCAATTCCACGTTAGCTAAATTTTATTTTCAGACGAATTCACTCACAGAATTCAATAAAAGTTGTATTCTGATTAAAATTCACTCAAATCTGGATAATTGAGTACTTCTACATTCAAGTGGCACTATTTCGAGGTCTAATTCGGTTTCGCTCTCTCAGCCGAAAATTTTTTCTCCGTAATATCTGAAAGTTGATTTCATAAAAATTGTAGGGGAGGCAATAAAGCATTGAACGATAGCTTCAGAGGTTTGAAGATTCCGACGTTCGTGAAATTGGGGATTTCCTCCTCGTGAATCACGCATCTGATTCAGGAATTTTTTAATTAAAATTTACGGAATTGTTTCCAGCAATATAAGCCTCTTATTTCTGAAATAATGCCTGAACCTCCTCTCAAACCGAATACCGTAGGCCATTCGGATTTGTTATTCTCACAGATTTTATCCGGCTTGAAAATTTCGGGGAAAGCTTTCGCTGCCAAGACTAGCAGAGAACAAAACAATCCGAGCTATTCTTCTCGCCCAAAGAATTCCCTAATTCCGATCATTGGCACATCAACACAAAAAATGACGATGATACCCAGATGCCGAGTCCCAAGAGACTTTACGCCTCGTCATTTAATCCACGAGAAGTCTATTCTGTTCCACAAATCCCACGATTATCCTCCTGAAACTAATCACATAAGCACAACACGTGGATCTACGTATGCGGAAATTTCAGCTGCAGCTATCCGAGTAAGAAGACTCTATTGAAAGCCTTCCGTATGAAATGGTTAGATCTTACAATATCGGAGGTATGGCTACGCCAGAGCTCAGATAAAACATCATCTGATTGCAAGTGAAGAAGAAGGAGGTGTTGTGGAAAAGTGAAATTCTGTTAGTTAATATACTTACGGTATGAGACTTACGATGAATTAAAGCACTGCTAGGTAGGTATAGGATGATAAAACACACGTGCACTCAACACAAAGTACCTTGGTTCTTAATCGGCTTAGTTTAATACGGGTTCAAACGTATAGAGTTTGAGACTGGCAGAATTCCACTCGAGTTATAGGGACCCAGCCGTTAAAATTGCTGTTTGAATACCATATCTGGCTGAACCCATTGAACGACTGAAGCTAGGCTCGCAGGACTCGTCGGTCTCATCGTTAAAATCTCTCGACTCCTAGATTTTCCCAAATGATAATTTCCATGCGGCTGGATTTGTCAACGTGGGATAAAGCAGCTGATATACGTACGCAAATTCGCAGTTCCTTGGGCTTCTATCTCGAAAGCTCATGGCGAGAGGTAAAACGAGACGATGCCAACCAAAGCTAAGAGAAATATAATAACCCGGTGCTGCCTCTGCCTGCGGTTGTCTCACAGTCGTATTATCACCAAGAATTACACCGCAACTTGGATTTTCGAGGCTGTGGAACCCGGCTTCCTAGTCGCCGTGGTGCCATGCCGCTAATATACCTTCTTTGTGCGGTTCTGGCTTTCTGGCATCATTTTAGTCCCGGAATTGTGTTCGCAATGTTTATGCGAGCACCCTGCGTAATCGTAACACCTCGCTTCAAAAGGATGACGTGAACTAGATCCAAAGAACGAGAAAGCTTTGATGAATCATTAAGTAACGAGCCATTCCCGCATCTGCAGTTCGGAGAAATCCTTTTCCCATGCAAACTCGAAGGACCTCTTCCCTCGAAAATTCGAATTATGTCAAACGTTACGCTGCAGATTATATCTGAAATTATCGCAACTCTGGGACACGCGGATTTCCGAATTTTCAAGGACTAAACTTGGATTTAACTTCGTAGGATTTTGGCTGCTTGATATCCAATGGATATTTCCGAAATTGTGTAAAAATGAAAGAAATATTAACACCCGTAAAACAAACGTGTCTGTTTAGTGATAAAAAGGTCTATTTACGATGAAAAAACTCGACACAAAGAACTGTTTAGTAAATCTTTGAGCGGAAGGACGTTAACCGAGGAAATAAACTCGGGGTGCCGACAGTAATGGCCATTGGTCTAGCTCGACGCCAAAATCCCTTCGGGAGTTGAAGATATAATAGGTCAATTCTGAGAATATCGTGTTATCTTCGGTGACAATTCCATCTAAATCCCAGGGGAGAGTTATGCGACTAAGAGATTGATATCTATCTCGACAGGAAAAACTCTATCGATTTGTCAATTCCGTGTCACCGTTAAAACGGATTCGTGAATGTATGTATCTGACACAAATCCATAACGCAACGGATAAGATTACGTATAGTTAGGTGATACAATCTGATTATCACCAAATCTGTTTTATAAAGGATTTTGAAAATTGAAACGATTCGTGCGAGTGTCGTTTCAGACGTTTTCAGAGTTTTATTAAAATAATAAAAGCTATTTTCACTCGGAGTTATTTGAGTGATATAAATTCCGCAAAACTTATAAACATTTTCGTATGAACTCTGAAAAAACTAAAAAATTGATTTTCTTTTTTTTTTTTTACTTCAAAGTTTAGTAAAATTCTTTGCAAGTAGCTAATTGAAATTTTTTTTTTTTTGCAAAATCTGTAACCTGTACGGATATGAAAATCTTTTCAGAATAGTTCGACGGATAATCGGTGCAGGAGTTTATGCAGGATTTTTTATAGAGCATTTCAGAGTTTCGCAGTTTTTAGAGATGAATGTAAAAATATTATCAGCAATATATTTTGACCAGGAAAATAGGAGTGGATATTTTTTCTAGGATAAAGAATATTATTCGCTACAGTTTCTTTCCTTCATGTACATATATATAATTTATAAGGATGATAATATCCGACGCCCGATCTCATCTTGACTTAAATTTGCAACAAGGATAAATCTCGCAACTGTCAACGTATATAGTAGAATAATCATTATTTAAAAAATGTTAATTTTTCACTCTAACCAACAGTTACAATCTAGCTAACAATAATAATTATATCCGGATGTTACATAAAGCTTAAAACTAATTGTAAGACAAAACGAAAGAATCTTTTTCTCTTTGCTTGTTTTTTTTTTTTTTCTTTTTTCTTTTTCTTTTTCTCTTCAATCGAACACAATCGCACTCTGCGATTCGGTTAGCTGAAGGATATGTAATATGTTTAAAAAATTAACTGTACAAGCTTTAAAAATATTATGTCGTTGATGAAATTTGCATCTTGAAAGGCGACACATTTTACGGCTATGAGAAATTGAAGATTATTTTTAAAAAAATGTCAAGAATTAAAAATGTATTCTTTAATATCAGAAGGCGCTGTCTACGTTCAAGATTCTATAGTCTTTGGTCCTTTGAAGAGACAAAAATCTAACGAAATAAAGTGGAAATAAAAATAGAAAATAAAAATAAAAATAACACAATTTAACTTATGGATTATAATCAGGCGTGTAGGCGGTTTTCAGACTCTTAATTGTTATTTTTTTCCTGTTTAAGGGCTCCGAGCTCTTCAAGCATCGCTTGTAACCCTTCAGGAATTTTCCCAGCATCAAGTTCCAATCCCCACTGTTGATACTGAAACAGAGAAAGGTCGAGCTAAAACGTGAATCGATCAGCTTTAATCCTGATTAGAGCTATGATCTTTGTTTCTGCTCGTGTCACGTGATTGCCGGCAAAAAGCCGGAAGACCAGGAACACCGTTTTTAGTCATTTAGGAGAGCGAAATTTCTCACGAATTTAAATCTCGACTTAATTTCGAAGGATTTACATTTTTTAAGTCACAACTTTTACTCCCAAACTCTCGAGGACGCGCGCTGATTCTTATCCGTTTAAATGACGTTAATTAAAATTGTTAACGAGCCCATGGAAGGAGACAGTTACCAACAAAGGTGAGTCTTATATTTCTGACTTTAATTTACACTTGGAAGAAAAAAAGGAAAAGAAGAAACTACCCTGTCAACGTTCATCAAAACCGTCTTAAAACGTTCAGGATTCATTCAAGAGTGGGAATTTGTATCTTGACAGAATAAAATATGCCAAAAATTGTAAGTTTTCGAGATAGTATCATAGAAAAAAAAAAAAATACTTTGCGTAAACAATAAGATCGCGACATACAGTATCGCGTTTTCCATTTCCTTGCTTAAATCTTTGATAACGTTTACACAAAATTCTAAAGGAAAGTGTTCCCTGTTCTTAGAATCTCGTAAACAGCTAGAGCGAACTTGACCTAAAACCTCGCGGCTTTCTGCCCGAACGAAAAGGCGGTGTTAATTTTAATTTTCATCCCGATTCGAAGCAGTTTGAAAAAAGACGTACGTACCGTGTCAAGTTCCTTGCGGAGTGCAAGCACGGCCTTTTCTCTGTCGGTGACCAATTCCTCCAGGTACTGGTACCTGAGCTTCTTCCTGGCGCGACATTCCCGCGCACTTTGTCGGCTGCGTTCTGCAACACGCAACGTTGCGTTCGAATTAAAATCGGGAGCTCCGATGGCGACCCGTTTGCAGTAGCCTCGAGAACCTGGGTGCAAACAATGAGAAAGCGAATGGGATGGTTAGCGGGATCCATAGCCCATAGGTATACACATGACCCTCGGAAATTACGCATTACGAAAATAGAAGGCGTTATTACAGGACTCAATCTTCTCCACCGTGTTAGACACTGACTTAAGAAATAATACGTTACTGACGTTGTATTGAAATTTTATTAGAAAACGATACACGGGGCGAAGGATGATCAAGGAGAGGATATCAAGAGTCAAAAACCAGCAAAAGTCTTCGGATTAATTTTCGACTTAAACTTACGTTTTTCAACTAAATAAGACCTTTCGGCGTAGTTATCGATTTTTCGAAATTATCAGGTTTTCTAAAAACTAACGCTACGTCGGGAAATTTTTAAACAAAATTATCTCTATTCGTGCGCGGTCAATCTATTTGATTATTTTTTCCAATCAAATTTCATCACCATTCGACGTTATTTTGTGTAGCCTATGTACGATATTTAACTGATTATTTTCGACATTTGGCCTCAGGCCAATCAGAACGCAGTATTTGATGACGTGAGTAGGGGAGACTGGGGCTAGTTGTCACAAGGTTCATATTTCCGCTGCTAAATGTCGGGACGAGTGGTGCCATAGATTGAAGTTGTAGTTCAATGTTGGAACCAAATTTATGTTGTTAGGTAGAATATCGCATCGTGTAGAGCCTCGTAGGGTTTGAAAAACTGAAATTGGACCTGGTAACTAATTACACTGGTCGAAAAAAAAATCACTTTCTGTCCTAATTGTAAATCGGAATTATCAGACTGCGTGAAGACGCTGTTTAATTTCAGTAAAATTTCATTGTTATTTCGTCGGATTATCATTTCGCCATGTTGTCTTTCCTATGAAGAGTTATTCAGACCTGTCTTCTTCAAGTTAAATTACAAATGAATTATACGTTTATTTCAAATATATCTTATCAGATAGATATTGAAATTTATAACGTTCGGATTGTGATAATATTTTTATTGTTATTCTCGTATTTCCATCGAGCATTAATAAACACAAGAAAAAAAAATTATTAATAATTTTTTACCCGTTTTTGCCATTTAAAATACTTGGGACAACTTTCCCCGGGGTCTGTGACAACTTTTTTTTTTGAAAATTCGATAAATCCTATTCAGACTTGTTTTGGAATAACGACGAATTTCCTCTAAGTGCGCAAAGGACGAATCTACAAAGCCCCGTTTCGAAATTTTTAAAATCTGTACTCAAAAGAATTCTAAATATTAGAGAGTAAAAAGTTTGACAACTAGTCCGGGTCTCCCCTACATCCCGATTCGAAATTGATTATTCCATCCTAGCGATTGATAATTTCATCCTAGCTTTACAATTGTTTTTCTAACCTAGCGCTCTCTGCTTGGCCAGATCCGATTGCCGAAAATAATCCGTCGAATGCCACTCGACCTTCAAAATGAATCGGATATTACCCGAGTGTTTTGTTGCGAAGCAACGAGAGGACTAAGTTTGCCACAAAAATCCCTCGCTGCGTTCGGGATGTTTGATCTGCCAAACTAAACCCTCTCGTTGCTATACAAAACAATCGGGAAATATCCGATAATTTTTAAAATCTCGGAGTATTACTACTGATAAAATTATTGCGAGCGTTCCATGTCAACTCACAATCAGTCACTTGAAATTTCGATTCTGCGTCGTCAATTTTATTTTTTTATTTTTTACTTTTTCCTATATATTCATTGAGTCGTAATGATTTTTCAATACTTTTTTCTTAATTTTTAGAAATAAAAATGTCAAGTGACTGCGAGTTGACATGCAAGGCCTCATATACTATACATGAGGTCGACGATGCGTATCGCAAATGGGTGAGTTCTGAGGGTAGAAAACCTCCCCAGAGGTAATAGCGTAGCATATATCCCTCCCTGGCGCTTTCTATCAGAATCTGTCTATTTTGCACTCAAACAGGTAGTCCACTGCAGTGTGGATAAATCTGTACTATACATACATGTATGGTTATATCTAGAAATTATTGCCTTATCATTAAAACTTGTTTTCGGTCCGTTATGGTTTGAAATAAATAAGTCTGATAAATTTTCTTCGAAGCGTGTATATATCTAGGTAGGTACCTATCAAATTCCATTTTCCGAAGACTTGAAAAGCTTTGATCTCCGACACTGTCGCAATTCCTTTACCGTGACTCAAGACGCGTGCTACGTATGCACACGTGTACCTAATCCGGTTTACAGCTTTAAATTTCTTTCGCGAATTTACCTGAACTCCAAGAAATGGTTATAAATATTCAGAATTTCTATAGAGAGAGAGAGAGGAGCATACGAGATCTGCTCGTGTATATTTCAAGACGGAATATATAAAGATACCTGAATAAAACTGGATTGTGGTAAAGCCCGTGTGGCTAGATCTGGATATGAAAAATTCCAAAATACTTGGTAAGAGAAACTCGGAAAACTGGTTCGTCCAATAATGTAAGAAACAAGTTCTGGTAGTCCGTTTATCTTGCCAGTCAATTCTGTCTGCTATATTCCTTTGAGGGATAAGCGTTAGAGTACGATATGATATGATAAGTAAATTCTTCGTTTCAATTGGTGGAATGTATATTCAAAACGGTGTGTAGTTTTCGTCAGAAAATTATTCCGAGTTCTAGAAACGTTGGAACTTCTACTTGGCGTGCTTAAAGTTAAAGCCAAAGTTAGAATGAAAGTTCAAAGTTGCGTTGCGTTGCGTTGCGTTGCGCGAAACAAAAGTAGGTAGGTAGCTCATATACCTATAAAGTAAACCCACCTCTACTTGCAATTTGCTGTAATAAATCTGAGAGGAGAGAGAAACAAAAAAAAGTTTGCACATGTATACCTACGCATTTTGGTCATTAGTAACGCGAGGCGAAAGGCACCCATCTCTCTCTTCCAGTTTCAGGAATGGAGGATAAAGAGAAAAATAACATTCTGCCGTTAGTGCAAATTTTAACTCCGACAAAAAAAAAACAAAAAAAAAAAAACAACGAACAAACCAACGCGTAGGTGGTTATATATTTATTACATGTGAACATGTAGGGGAAAGTGCTGTACCCTAATTGAACCATGTTTTATGATACTGGATGATCAACAGATATCTTCAATAAGTGTGAATAATAGCTTGGCTCATTTTTCACGAAGATATTAATAAATTGTGAAATATAACGGTTACTACGGTCATAGATATATCGTAATAGACGGGACAAGTTTCGGCTGATAATTAATTCCGCGAGATGAATTCAGGGAGCGTGGCGATCGAAAATCTCTTTTCCGTTGATTTCGATTCAGAATTCTTTGTTATCAATAGGATACCTCTCACATCAATAATCTATATAATCGACGTAGATCGGCTCATAGTGCAAACGAAATACGTTTGACGTTGCCGGTAAGCTCTGAATCTCACATTTTTCCACGAGAGTTATCTATCAAATGTGTCATAACAATTGTATCCGCTCTTATTATTTACTAAGCAGTGTATTATTTCTATCACGCTTAAGCGGATTATCGGGATTTATCAATGAATCTTTTTTCCCAAACATTTTTTTTTTTTACATTTGGAAACGAAATTCAGTGGGATAGGACAGCTTCGCAATTTTACCGACCGAAAAATAATTGACATCGCGCAGAATGATACAGACAAGATATAATATATTTCCAATATCGATTAATATTCTGTTTTACCATAAAATTGTGGCGGCGACACTGTTCGGCCTGCCATTTTTAGGACATATGGCGGTTTGGTTCTGACTTTTTCTAACTTGTCCCATCTATTACGGTATGTCTATGGTTTGACGGACATTTTTTCGTTTGACGAGGTTAAATCAGGCTAAACCAGGTCGAACTTAAAGGCCTGGCATTAGGAATAAAACGGTTAAAGCGTAGCGTATAGAATATCGAATGTGGGGCGAAGAGAATTGCGCTGGTAACTCAAAAAACCGTAAATATACCCGACAGTTAACAAGGTAATCTAAAGGCTGCATATCCCAGGATTCAATCAATCATAAACCTGGCTCTGAAGAACGTCACAACATCCGTCCATTAATTCCTTATTACTTCTTACAGGAACAAGATTAAACATGTCGAAGCGGCCAGCCGATAGCGGAAACTCCGGCTCCCAGCCTCCCATTAAAAAAGTTCAGTTTGAACCGATATTAATCGGGCCAATTTCCACCCTCGAAGAGATGGACATGAAAGTCCTACAATTTCAAAACAAGAAACTGGCCCAGGTACAATTTCGCTATTTTTATTCCACCTCTTTTTAGCTCCTAGCTGAAAGCCTAAAGTATTTATCTACAGGGGCTTGCAGCTGGCTACTTTGACTCTGAGAATCTTTGATATTCAGTGTAGAGTCAGGCTCGGTTTTGTACTCGTTAAATTGCCGGGTTTCAGAGGCTGGAACAACGGCATAGAATGGAAACGGAACTGCGCCAGAGGATTGAACAGCTGGAAAAAAGGCAGACGCAAGATGACGCCGTTCTTAACGTTGTCAATAGATATTGGAACCAGCTTAACGAAGACATAAGAGTTCTGCTGCAGAGATTTAACGCCGAGACCGCAGACGAGTCGGAGAATAAGAGTACGCTGTTGAAATTGTTGATCAAGGCTTGAGAAACGGGCTGAATAATTTTCTACAAATTATTGCCACTTTTAATTCCTTTTAGCTCCTTTTCTAATCTCCAAATCAAGTTTTCTGATTCCCATGCTTAAATTTCTTGCATCACCCGCCAAATGTAAGATTCAAAGTATTCAGGGGACGAAGGGAGGCTCTCATGCACAAAGCTTCGCTTATAAAGCTGTATTAAAAATCTTGATACTTGTTCCATGATATAAGGAAAAAACGAAGCAAGTATTTCATTATATTCTGTTAACAGATGAAAGCGAAGCGACAACTTCCTTTCTAATGCAGCTATCTTCTTGGGACAAGGAAGAACTGGACGACAAATTAGCCAATCGTGTCCAAGTGTCCAAGAGAGCTGTTTCCAAAGTGGTTCAAGCGTTCGATCGGCTTTCCCAGAGAAATGAGAAAATCACATTGGCTCTAAAGGGCGAGTTTGACGGAGGTGAGATGTCGTTGAAATGAATTGACCCCATTTCTTTCTCATCTTTCGTCACTAATTCTCGCAAGAATCTTGTCGCCTCGTTGTTTCTAGAGGAGGCACCCAACATTGACGAAGTTGTGAAAAAAGCGAACGCAGAAATTCAAGCGGAGAATAGAAATTTACAAGCGATCAATATACAGCTTCATGAAAAATATCATACCATTTCTCTAAAGGTATCGGTCGAGGTGTTATCTTTGCTAAAAAGGAAAAAGATTCGGCTTAAAGATTCTGAGTCTCGTTTTATTCTCGGCAGATGTCTGAGCTACAGAACACTATAACTGGTAAGGATACACTGGCTGCTGAGCTACGGAATCAAGTTGACGATTTGCAGTACGAATTGAACAAAGTACGATCGAGAAACGACAAGCTAGAACATCATCTTGGAGAAGCTATTGAAAAGTTGAAAGCTTTTCAGCAGATTCATGGCTCTGACGAGAAGGGATCGAACAAACCGAGTACTCCGGTCGCTTCCAGCGTCTCTCAGACAAAGGTGACGCAGACAATTTCTTTGGGGATTGGTCTGATCGTGTGATTCCAGTCTTGAAATTCGACTACGAACTATGCCGGGTGAGGGTAAACGACTGAATGTATCCAAGTAAGTTTTACCGTGGAATTTAGGTCGAAGATCTGCAAAGAGAATTAGAGGAGACTCGCGAACTGGCGAACAATAGGCTGCATGAATTAGACAAGCTGCACCAACAGCATAGAGACGCACTGAAGGAAATTGAGAAGCTAAAAATGGATGTTAGTAGTATTGAAATATGAGTGTTTTCAATCTCATTTTCAACAATATTTTATTTCCATGCAATATTCTTCCCTCTCAGATTCGCCAGCTACCAGAATCTGTAATAATGGAAAGAACCGAATACACGTGCCTCCAGTCCCAGTTCTCTGTTCTTTACAACGAATCCATGCAACTGAAAACACAGCTGGATGATGCCAGGCAACAGCTTCAGTCTAGTAAAAATGCCCATCTTCGTCACATCGAGATGATGGAGGTGATAATGTCCCTCAGTTCGGTCACGAGATTGAAAGACTTCTTCCATGTGAGATTAATAACTGAATCTAACGACCTTTGACTACAGAGCGAAGAACTCATGGCTCAGAAGAAACTGCGCGGGGAGTGCATTCAGCTGGAAGATTTTCTCGCCCAGCTCCGTAAGGAGTACGAAATGCTTCGTATTGAATTCGAGCAGAATTTAGCTGCCAATGAACAGACTGGACCAATAAACAGAGAGATGAGACACCTGATAACTTCCCTGCAGAATCATAACCAGCAGCTGAAAGGCGAGGTGCATAGATACAAGGGAAAATACAAGGAAGCTTCCGCCGAAATACCTAGGGTAATGATATACCTGGGGGCTGTTCGAAACTGATTTTTGTGTCTCACCCAATAATATCTGTAAGAAAGCTCGAGAGATCGATGGTAACTAGACAAGACGCTACGAAATTGTCCCTAGCATGTTACTCAATCTTCAATTCTGAAATAGATAAAGGAAGAGAGCGGCGTGGCGATCAAGAGAGAAACTGGGGCCGACGAAGAGGTTGAGACTGTTGATGTTGGGGAGGGAGACGGCAGCAAAGGGACGCCCGATTCACTGACTCTGGCTTCGCCAACCTTGAAGAAGGAGAAGGACATCAAGAGAGAAAAGGATATAAAGAAGGAGGCTGTGAAGACTGAGCACAGAGATCCTGCTCACCGAGCCAAGGAGACTAAAATAGCCGAGTCAGAGTTGGTTAGAGATCTCAAAGCTCAGCTGAAGTGCGTATTTGTTTGACTTTTGTTGGAAGTTTACTTAGTACGGCATTTCTAAGCCTTGTGTTATTTTTATCCCGTAGAAAGGCTGTCAATGAAATGAAGGAGATGAAGCTGTTGCTAGACATGTATAAGGGCGTTGGAAAGGAACAACGTGACAAGGTACAGCTTATGGCCGCGGAACGTAAGACTAGGGCAGAAATTGAAGAACTGCGTCAACAGATGAAGAAAATACAAGTGAGATATTCGCGATTTTGTGGTAACATGACTCGGGAGTTTTAATGCCAGGTGATTGATTAACAGGAAAGTAAGCGGGAAGAGCGTAAAAAATTAGCTGACGAAGACGCGCAGCTTAAAATAAAGAAGCTTGAGGAACAGGCGTACACTCTGCAAAGACAGGTAGCGTCGCAGAAACAGGTAGATCACAATTTCACGCATTTAATGTAGATCTTCTTGCATGCATTGCCACTAATCTGCAACTGTTTACTAAAATCAGCAACGAAGCTTTGCCAGCTAACATAATCTAACATGGAGAAAAAGGAAGTCGACTATTGCTGTAAAAGTCCTTCTTCAACTTCTTAAGTTGTTTATTATGGAATTAAAATAGCTCAAAGTATTTTCCAACGCAGATAATGGCTATGCATGTTAAGTAGCGATATTGTTTGGTGCCGGGTATGCGCTGGGACGGAGGCGTAACGCTGAACAGAATTGCGTCTGGCTGCAGGAGGAGGAGGCCCTTCTCAACGAGATGGAGGTCACTGGTCAGGCCTTTGAGGACATGCAAGAACAGAATTCCAGGCTCATACAGCAGCTGAGGGAGAAAGACGACGCCAATTTCAAGCTCATGACCGAGCGGATAAAGAGCAATCAGCTTCACAAGCTGGCGAGGGAGGAGAAGGACGTTCTTAAGGAACAGGTTATCACCTTGACCACGCAAGTCGAGGCGGCTAACGTTGTGGTTAGAAAATTAGAGGAGAAAGAACGATTGCTGCAAAACTCTCTTGCGACTGTGGAGAAGGAATTAGCCCTGAGACAGCAGGCGATGGAAATGCACAAACGAAAGGCCATTGAGAGTGCACAGTCTGCAGCTGACCTGAAACTTCATCTTGGTAAGCCACAGCTATTCAGGGACTGTGGAATATCGTTTGCTCGATCCTGTTTGGATAGTTTTTTCCACCTCTAATTCGCTGATGATAATTTTGCAGAAAAATATCATTCCCAAATGAAGGAGGCGCAGCAAGTTGTAGCTGAGAAGACTAGCTTGTTAGAAGCAGAAGCTTATAAAACTAAGAGATTACAGGTGATTTTTGTTCAATCGGAGTTTAAGATTAGGAAATTCATTCATTGTCAACTGAATTTAAACTACATGCTCCTAGAAGGTTTATGAAGAAATACTAAACTCGAATCTTTCTTTTAATTTTTGTTTGTCTTTTTTAGGAGGAAATCGCCCAGCTGAGAAGAAAAGTGGAACGAATGAAGAAGATAGAATTGGCCGAAACCCTGGACGAGGTCATGGCTGAAGAACTACGAGAATATAAAGAGACTCTGACTTGTCCTTCGTGCAAAGTAAAGCGCAAGGATGCGGTTCTGACAAAGTGTTTTCACGTTTTCTGTTGGGACTGTTTACGTACTCGTTACGAAACTCGTCAACGCAAATGTCCAAAGTGTAATTGCGCGTTCGGAGCAAATGATTATCACCGACTTTACCTTTCGACGTGAATAACTCGGCTTGAAAATTTTATTGTTCGGTAATCATTTTCTACATTATAAATGGCATTTTATTTAAGGATGGATCATGCATTTAGTTTTTCTTTTCCTTTGCACCCTTCGACGGTAGACGTTATATTCAGCCTTATTTATTCCAAGAATCTGGCATAGAACCCCGCGAAGTATTCTCATCTCACAATTGATTCATATCGCTAAAATTGTTCGTATATTTTTCATTTTTATTTCATTGTGTCTTAAGTATTTAATGTCTAGTAGTAGTAGTAGTAACAGTAACAGTCATAATAACAATAATAATAATAATTATAATATTAATAATATAATAGAAACAAGATATTCAAATGAAGGTAAAACAGTGATTATTTTAATACTTTAATATTTTATATTTGAATATCTTGTTTCTATTATATTATTAATATTATAATTATTATTATTATTATTGTTATTATTACTGTTACTACTACTGCTACTATACATTGAATGCTTAAAACACAATGAAATAAAAATAAAAAATATACGAACAATTTTAGCGACATGAATAACACTATAGGAAAATATATTTCTCATTATTTTGGCAACAAAATTTCTAAATAACTCGCTGATAACGGACTGAATTTCTAATACTGTGTTAAAACTCATACAAACTTTGATTATATACCTTTGGAGTTGATAATTCTCGAGATAAAACCGTTTTTTTTTTTTTTTTTATCGTCGTTGGAGGTCTTGGAAAAAAAATCTACACATTTTAATCGAGTTTCGTATAAAATTTCAGTACAAAGAAACAAAAAAGATTTTTGAGGTTTTAGACATTTTCAGAGTTCATCCAGAAAATAATTTCCAACAAAATTTCTAAACATTTTTGGAATGAAGATTTGCCTTTTTCTTCAAATCGCAGCGGGACTAAAAAATCTCCAATGAAATGCTCCGCGATTGGTCAACTAAGATCTTCCACTGTTCGGAAACTATTAGGCCCTCGAATTTTTTGAAAAAAGGAACCTTAGTCCTAGATTTTCGCCAGCAATCTACCCTCAAAATACGGCTCGTTCAACCTGGATTACCTACCCTGTATATTTCCGCAAGGTTTTTTACAACAGTTGTATCAGCTACACGTGATATTCTTAGAAAATGAAAAGTAATGCTTTTTCATCTGACAATAAGTTCGGACATCTGCGATCCGATTAGTATCGAGAACCTGGTTATCGCTCAAAGTTATATATATACAATTTCCAAATATTTTTCTCTTTCAGAATTTGAGATATTCTGAAAATGAATTTAAACCTGTCTCGTTTTAATCCGCCGTAAAATGGAAACGTCTGCATTTGATTTCAATCAAACGGAATGAAATGATGAAAAAAAAAATCTCTTTCGTTACGGCGAATTTGTTTGACAGGGCATTATTGATTAAAGAATTTATTTGCCGGATTTATTTCAGACGCGTTTTCTTCGACAGGGAAACAGCATGAAAAATTCAAAAAAAAAAAGAATCTCCGAGGTACAGCTTCTTCCTCTATCCATATTATGGATAAATTAAAATACCTATATCATCGTCGCCTGCAATGATTATGTGAACTTTCATTTATACCAGACTCAAGATTTCATGCATCAGAAATAATAACTCGAAGGAATTACATGATCTAGTCTCTGGACCATTGTCCTCGGTGCTATATGCCTTTATAATATCGCGGCTGAAGAAGGCTTCGTTTGACTGTGTCGCCTGGTTGAAAGATCCCGGGGAATCCGGCCCAGTCATAAATATTCATCGATGGGATAAAATTTATTCAACGGAAATAGAAATGGAAGGAAAATTGTAAAATTGCAGATTTCAGGCCGCGAGTACGATTACAAATCGGCAGTAGCGCGTTCGTTACCCCCGAGGGGAATTTCGTGTTCAGCCACGCGGTCACGCTTCAAAGCTTCTAACTCTTGTGACAAAATTGAGTCATTAAAAGGCACGGGTAATCCTCCGTGAAAGGCAGTAATTAATACCGGTGTAAGTAAAAGACTGTTGGAAATTAAGACGTCGCTTTGTTCGGTGGATTAGTATCGCTGCGCGAATGCGATAACCAACAATCATATCCACAACTCCAAACACCTCTTGTACTCTATTATAATAATCGCATAAATCTACGCCGTTCGTTAATCCAGTCAATGAAAATTTTTGGAATATCATAAGCGCGGAAAATACGAATGAAAATAAATGCTACATGCTGCCTCGATTAGGGAAACAAGGTTTTCCGTTTCAGTTAATTATTTAGCATCTTTAGATAATTGTAAGGCGCGACTTAGACCTCAATGACAGCGCTGCCCTTTTGAGGTGTCGACTTTACGTAATTTTCGAAATTTTTACGGTAGAAACTCAGAATATGTATTTTCGACGCTATATTTCTCGTTAATTTTTCTCTATTTTTGAGGAAATATTATCACCGCGTACTATATAATCGGTATAACACGTGTAATTTTCCCTCCATGCACTTTCCTCGTAATTTATTAAAGCACTCAATTGCAAGTATCGCGTCCGATATCGACCTGGCCGCACTCCGCAAACAATTTTCATTTATTTTTCCTATTTTATCGAGATAACGGTAGGTATAACATTTTTCGGGTATATCCTCAGGTTTTCTATATAATATCAGAATGTTAATGATTTCAGCAAATTTTTCTACGTTCTATTTATTTAAAGAGAGTGAAATATGATTGAAATAAAAAAAATTCGTTACTATAATAAATGACGACAAATTTTATCGAGTATAACTTCGCCGGTTGTCTTGCAGCATTTACGAGACGAAGAACCTTCTTCTTATGAAAGGGTCTCGAGTCTCATGTAGCGCATGCAAATTCGAGGTTAATTCTATGAGCGGAGTTTTTGACCTTTGAAGCGGATGGATGGCGCAGGGTGAACAAAGGAAAAGGTTGTAGAGACGAAGACGTAAATAATGAAGACGCCAGTAATAAGCTTGACATATTATAAAGTCTCAGAGGAAAATTACTCTTCCTGCTAGGTATAGAGTATAATATACTAATATAGAGGTACAGTAATGTACTGCATTCAATGCGAAGTACCCATAGGCTAAGATTTAACAAATTTGTTAGACGTATTACACTGATGAGTGGATCTTAGGTGGGTTCATAAAAATACGTAAGTTATGAGCTGCTTTCCCATTAATTATTCTCAAGTTCTACTGCTTCAATTAAATTATTTCATTTGTGATTACAAACTTTCGTTATAGTTTAAGGGGCCTCATACGCCTCAGAATTTTATTTCTTTTTTTCTACATCTCACCGCTATACGCTCTGAAGAAATATTCTATTCACTCAGTCTTTTCATTTCTGATTACTACATTCTTCAGACATATAATTAAACATTTTTTTTTTTATATCTTATGGACTTCGCCTTAGATAAATTGATTGCATCGAAATTTCTTCAAATTCGCACATGAAATATCCTACATTGATATAATTTCAAACAAAGCAAACGCAGATGATATTCCATGAATTTCATTTTTGGTATTAAAAATTTTTCAATGAAAACAATTTTTTTGTTTTTTTTTTTCTCTTTTTTCAAAGATAGCCACTTTTTCTTCGGTAAACTCAATTTATGTCCGCAGGCGAAGTCCAGAAAATTTCAAATAATTTCTAATTATATTTGAAAATCGAAGTGATCAGGTGGGAAAAACATTTATTCCATAGGATATTTGTTCGAAACGATAATTTGTGATTTGAAAAAAAAAAAAATTATATCCGAGATGTAAAATTGAATTTTGTATCGTCAACGATGCTTTAGACACGAGGGAGGAGTTTCGATTCGGTTATGTTCATTGATAATCGATTATGACTTGTTTTTCAATATTCTTGTTGTCTTTTAGATTTACCAGGCTATCGACTATGAGAAGCTATTAACTTGAAGAGTATACTCGACTGGAAAGCCGGGATTAGCTCTCGTAGCAAAGTTTGAAAGTTTGAAACTTCAATGCACCTGGATTACGCAGAGGTTTTCTCACGACAGAACGTGCTTTTGAAGATAATTGAATCATTTTATTTTACTCTTTTTTTTTTCGATCACTTATAAGTAGGTACTATTTATTAATTCGAAGCAAAATCCATGCAGTGAGGATTTAAAAAAGTAGAAAAATGACTACCGACTCTAAGGCACAGAGAGAAAGGTTGAATATTTTATAAAATTTAATATGTTTACAGGATTACATTGCACTAAGAGTGCAGGTAGAATTATCCAAAAGATCTAAGACCGAGGGCTTTCGCTTTGAAGACTAATTGGGAAAGATATAAAAGTTCTGCAGCTGTTGCTTTGAAAACTCGTTCATAATATGAAATTTAACTCGTATATAATTCTGTCGAGAATATACAAATTTTCAAATAACGAAATAATGAAAAGCATAAACCCAGAATTCAATTCTTGAAATTCGCTCTAATTCACATAACTGAATCGAAATCGCCTCCATACTATTATCACACGAAATATAAAACGATAACCGGTACAAAAAAAGAAAAAAAAAAAAACGAAACTTCAATTTGTAAAATAGTACGAAAATGTGATCAAAGCTTTGCTCCAATCCTCGCTGAATAAGCCACAAGTTTTTTTTTTTTCAATCGGTGTCCCGAAATGACAACCTGTGATTTTATACAGGGTGAGTTTTCTCCAAGTCCCAATGAGGAGGAGCTTATCACCGCCGATGCCCCGCCCCTTGCTCTATCACACTGTGATTAGGTCAACAATACCTTACTCGACCAGACAAAGTATTGACGGCTTGATGTAAAGTTAGATTAGATTAGCGTGATAAAGCAAGGGGCGGGGCATCGGCGATGATAAGCTCCTCCTCATTCGGACCCGGAGAAATCTCACCCTGTATAGTTGTTTCTCAAATTGCTATGAATTTTTATATAGAGTGAATGGAAATTTTTGATACCGGGTAGAAAATGGACGGAGCTATTGTTTATGAGTTATACCTCGAACTCTTTGCAGAACGAAAAAAAAATGATTGAGGTCAAAAGTTTGTTAATATTCATTTGGACTGCTCCATATGTAATATATTTTTGTAAAATTTTCAGCACAACGAAACAACATTATCTCTCTGATTGTAGTTCTGCAATGGAATTAAGGGAAGAGATAGATCGTTAAGTGTAGTTACTGACCGAGCTTGGCCTTCATATCCGCCTTGTCGGACGCCTTCCTGCCGGGCTTGCGTCCCCGCTTTCCGCCCTCTTTCCGATCACCTCGGGATCCGTCCTGAAAAAAAGGGGGCAAAAAACTTGTTGTTATAAAAATCACTATAGTTCTAGCTATCGCTAATATCTAAAGTCTCCTCACGTCCCACGCAATAACCAACAGCTGGGATTCTTACGCGAGGAGATTAAGGGACACTGTCAAAGACAAGGGGCTCGAGATTCTGAGGATAGAAAGGAGCTGGGCGCTGAACACAGAGAAATAAAATGCAAAGAATTCTAATACGAGGTGATTCACGATAGGAGAATTAAATAGTCGTCGCGACACGTGTGCATACGACTCAAATCTCTAGCTCCCAAATTGCAAGAAACTTCGTAGGTAAGGAGCTTTAAGCAAGTCTTGAAAGAGCGAGATTGAACTTGTAGCGAGAATCTCGAGAGAATATATCTTGCGTAGACATATTTGAGACCGAAATGAGATTCGGAGGAACTGCAGCCTGTCGATTATTCCTAAACGAATACCCCTAGAAAAAAATTCGTAGTGAAATTTATTCAGCTAGCGAAATATCCAATTGGCAATTTTATCGCACCTTGCCAGATGCCTGAAGAATTGTGCGTGTCCCAAACTTTCAGTATTCCTTGACCTCAGAATCTAATAGATCGTCTAGATACGATTATCATTTACTATCGTCAGTACTATTCACGTAGATATGTTTATGAGCGTAAGAGCTAAATTCTTGAAACCCAACATGAGATGTGTAACTAAATGCGAATTACTGTGGGAAGCCCAACTTCAGTCCTATATACCTACTGCAGGGAGTACCAGCCAATTAGGGCATCGCTAATTAGTTCCCCACAGTCTACCGAGCAGAGGTATACGTACGCACCTACGTCGACAACGGATTACTTTTCCTCCGTGCGTTATTATTCGTCGCATTAGCCGGTTGTCCATCTACTGCCAAATGTACAACAGTATATGTCTGACCCTATTAGTCAACGTCGTATGATTTAAGGTGTTAAACGTCAGTCCCTCTGGATCTAATTAACAAAAAGTATTAAAACAGCGTTTCGAAATCGCTTCCGGTTTATTACCCTCCTCGATATTATGAATTTCTTAAAGGTTGACGAGTTTTGGTAAAAAAAATTTCGAATGAGGAATAAAAACGGCCAGAAAGTGTGCTTAAGGCACTTGGATCAGGTAAGCCGAAACTTTTCTAGATAGTGGCGGTAGATAATCTGAAAGATTCTTCTGTACTGATTCTAAGGTGGGAGTCAGCAGTTTTTTGTTTCTCTTTTTGTTTTTTCTTTTACTTTCCGTTTTTTTCATCCCCGACCTAATACATCCGCCAATTTATTTTTGGCAAGAAGCTTTTGATTACTTTCGCCAAATGGCTGCTTATCAAAGTCAGAGAACCTTGCGAAACGTAGGTGTATCATATTATATCCGGTATTTCGATCAGTGCCACGTCTTCGCATCGGCGTTTGAAAAGGATTTGCCAAAAACAACGAAATACGATTAAAGTAATATATTTTTCGGGTAAAATTTTTTTTTTGTGTTCTTTTTACTCTCATCGCAGAATTAACGACGGTGTGAAAATAAAGCTGTCTTTTTCATCTTCCGTCACTCCCGTATAATTACGGAGTTGAAAAACAAAAGGTAAGAATTACGGGGCTTCTTCGGTCTTGTACCGAAAAAATTCTTCATTTTATTACGAAATTTTATGTAAGAAAGAGTGAAGAAAGAATTTCTTTTCTTCTTAACACGGTGCCTTTGTTCATCAAGTATTTAACTCAATTATTTTCGGGTATTTGCGATTTAAAAATCTATAAACAGTTAATGGAAAAGCAAATGATAAAAGTGTTGAAAAATAAAATGAGACATGGAATTCTTCATTTTTAATCCTGAATGGGGCAAGGCGTTAGCTTTCAGTCGCATTAAAATTTATACGCTAGTAAAAGATCGGCGTGAACGAGTCCAGGGTTATTCGTCGTGGCCTAAAGATTAGGTGTTTTTGGCAACGTAGATTCAAGATATAATCTGCGAAGATTGCATGTCAAGGGTTTCTCGCCTAGCGTAGTTAGATATGCATGTGTCTATGCCATGGTGATAAAGTACAAGTTTTTCACGATGCCTTAGGCGCTGTTTACCTCAGCTTCAGACTCAATCCTATCTGGTATTAAATCTTTTGAAAATCTTTATCTCATACTTCTTGACTTCCGGTTTCTTTGCGGTTCTACTTACGCCCCTTCTTCCATTCTCGGGAATCTATACCCTACGTGTATATATATATATATACAGAGACAAAGGGGAAACAGATAAGCTGCTAAGGTCTTTATATACGAACCCCAAAAGTCACCAGAAACCTCGGAGAAAATTGTCTTAAAGTTTATAGGAATCGGAGAGCTTAAATCGAAGATAATATCGATCTCTTGTAGAAAAACAAGTAAAGGAATCGGACGTGATTTTAGAAAATAAAAACGGAAAAACAAAAGAACTTACAATTGTATGGTGAAGAAAAAGGAAAAGGAATAGAAAAAGGAAGAAAGGATAGATCGTAAGTTGGTGAACTCCGTATGATAATCTTCTGGCGACTGCTCGGTCGATAAAACAGTTTCGGCTTGACTGACTTTGTAAGGATCCGTTCCACGCGTTAGACAGGATCCTGCGGCCACACCAAAGGCCGTGAAATATGCAAAGTCTCCCTAAATATTTCAAGAGGTATAAAAAATGTCTCCTCTTCCACTCTACGCAACCCTCCAGTGCCCCATTTTCGTTTTACGGTTATCTATTAGTTTTCTGGTTCACGTTCAAGGTTTTCAAATAGGAATAAATTTCCCGCAGCTGAACACCGCCGGATAGAACCTTGAAAAATTCATTGGACCTACTCCGGGGATCTATTTGCTTGACACCCGTACTGATTGCGATCATGAGGATTTTTAAAAAATATTTAAATCCCTCGACATTTCAGCAACCCTTCACCCACTCTAGTTCGATCAAATTCTTCTCTTCTTTCCTATAATAAATATAATTTCCTATCTCTAGATCCTAGAATCCCTTTTCTAATCACTTTTATCAACTTCAACGATCCTCACGTTTTTAGGATTTCAACAAGGTCAAAGGTTTCTCCAGCAAACTCTAGAAATTATCTTTTTTAAATCGGAAATTAACAGGATTTAACATTCAGAAATTGCAACGTCTTCTTCAATTATTTAAACGTTCGATTCTGACAATTTTCGGACAAACAATAATAATTCTTCACATACTTGATAGTATTTTCGATAGCGATATACATGGTTATCTGAGATGACGAAAAGTGCAGTGAAAAATATTAGTTGTTTGTTTGTTTTTTTTATGTGTCTTTTTTCGATTTACAGGGACTCGACTTTTTACCTGCTTCCATTATTTTTCTATCGAGACGATTCCCAGCTGGTGAGAGAATATGTTTTCCATCAAGTATACGTGGCATAGAGAAATTTCCAGCTGTTGAACAGAACCAGCGACTAACTTCTGGAAAATTTTCAATCTACCCGGGCGAGCAAGGTGGAGCAAGCGAGGGGGGAAATACCTACGTTAACTTGAAGCTTAAGGCAATTAAAATAATCTCCTGTAATGGAATCATGTCTCCCGCAGTCAGACTAGGTATAAGAGAAGATGAGGTTATACACGTAGATGAAGACGTGTGTATTAAATATATAAGTATGAAAGGTACAAAGCGTCAGGGAATGCATTATAAAGAATAAACATACCATCACTGAAGAATTTATGAAATATCCCATTGACTCAATTTTTTCAAAGCCGATGGCTGATATTTTCATACGGTATTATAGGAATTATTTTTCATTTTATGGATCTGGTCTAGAGATAGTTGTCAAAGGGTACAGTCGCATCGTTCATCGAAACTTTTCAAAACCAATAATATACAGAGTGACTCAGAACCCCCGGGCAAAATTTGATGGGTGGATTCCTTGTTGAATCATAAGGTACGGTGAGTCTTTTATCATTGCGAGCACGTAACACATTTTTTATTTTCGGGATTTACGAAAAAGTAAAAGAAAAAAAAAACAACATATGGCTTAAAATGAAAAATTTTTGTATCTTAGAATCAAATTCATCGAATGTTATTACTTTCCCAGAAAATTATTCCTCCAAATTTGAACAAGATACGATGAAAGATCCAACCTACACTTTAAGACGACCGCACTTTTTCTCTCGTGCAATCTTACGATATAATATGTCGATTAAGTTGCGTCAATTAAATACGCAGTTGAAGTTGACTTGTTTGAATACATATTTTGGATGATTAGCTAAAATATGTTATGCTCAGATTGATTCCATTCAAAATTTGTCTCTCAGTGTAAATATAACTAGGTATAAAGATTTTAATAATGAGGATTAGTAACACGACGGATTTCTTTGATTCCGTTAAAATTGAATAGCCGTGAGAGAAGGGAGGGTGAATAAACGGGACTAATTAAAAAATATTCATTTTAACTGAACAGAGGTTATATCCTCCTACTTGGATAATTTTTAAATCTAGAATCAAATTATAATAATTCATACCTTAAACGTGTTCATGTTCTTTTCTTCTGTACAATATAATAATCTAATTTTCATTATACATAGCTTAATATTCAAAAAACTACACAAGTGCAACCCTTTTTTTAGCGGAATAACTTGGCGTCGGTTAAATCCTCCGTCGACTGGTTACCGTCCACATTTTTCACCGTAGATAATCCGCTCTTTTATCGACGATCGTACTTATCGGAGCGGATCAGGGAAGGTTTTGCTACTCATGTCGGCAAAATGGGGATTCTACAGCTATCGTAGATAGAAGGAGATACTGTATCCGGTAAGTCGAATATCATTTTTACCAGATTTGAGAAAAAACTGGCCGGTAATTTGGCACATCTCGATAATATAAACTCGCCCTAGAGCTTCTTGTTCGAATTTTTCGAGCTCGAAAAATAGTATTCTATAAGTAAAAAGTTTAATTGAAATTATGAGCAAGAAGTTAATTATTCATTATTCAACCTCAAAATTATGCACTATATTGATAATTTTCAAAATATTTATCAGAATCATTAATATAGATCAAGTCCTATCGATCAGTAAAACTTTGTCAAAATCTATAGAGGTGTCATTAATTGACAAAAATTCGAAATTTTACTCTCTCAATATTTCAAAAATTACCGCACCTATCCAATTCGGGATTTAGGGCTGTCCTAGGGGAAAAATAGCGCCGCTATGTGCTGATTTTTCGAACTACACCGAGTTTATAAAAACATGTGGTGCTTTTGATTATTAAATCTGAGTTCTTGTTTATCGATGAACAATTGTTCAAGACACACTTGACAATACTGAAACTGGCTATGCCCCTTTATTCTTATATAGATTTTACATCTATTTGATTTAAATGTGTGGAACCCTATGGGTGAGATGGACGGGGCCCCCAGATGATTTTTGCCAGCTATGGGTTCTAACCCGGAGCTCATAATCAGCTGCGAAATTTCGCACGCTGAATCCTCAGAATTCAGATCGCTATTCAACTTGGGATCGCGATTAAACTATTCCTGCCGTAATATTGTTGTGAGTGAAATAGTCCTCGGTAATCAGTAAGTGCGAAAAATTATTATAATCTCAAAATATGATTCCACGCGTCTGACGCGGCGGCCATGTTTATTGAGCCAGTGTGTGTATCCGTGTATCGGCTGTTATGGCCAGATTTTAATAATATTTTATTACCGTTTTAGGCTGATTTGTGGCTAACCTCCGCTATTCTACCCAAAACAATTTTAATCGAGGAACATTCCGTACACATCATATTTTCGAAATAATTCTTCATTCCCGAGAATTTAGCGTGCGAAATTCACTCGTAGGTATGCGTATGTGCCGTCACCCCCGCCATGCCAGCCCCTCGGACTACCTTAATAGATTCTAAGTTACACGAACCCGTATCTATTAATTATTATCTGAATTTAAAATCCGTTATTTCGTTATCGCGATATTGCCGGACAAAATATTGATTAAAAAGCGATTTTCGGGACCTCAAAATGAGGAGATCTGGTGAAAATTCAACTTCTCACTGTCGGGACGATTATAATACCTTCAATTTTTGAAATGGACTTTTTTTTTCGACGTGCGGTTGCGACCTCTTTTTTAAGATCCACTTTGAACTCGATGGAAAGTCGCTTGGAATCACTTGCGATTTAAGTCAAAATATCGACCTATTTTGGAGGTGACAGATCCCGGAGTTATAAATGTAAGATATACCATAAAGTTGGTATAAAACTTTAACACGTTATAACACGTTTAAAAATCGTGTTAATTTGACAAAATTGACGGAAGCAATTCAATATCGTATAATTCACGCGCGTATGAGTCTGCAGAGGAAACTTAGGTGACTCGTATACATTTTCTGCATCTCGTAAAAAGGTACGAGAAAAGCAGTTTTGTCCATCCGCAGCAATTCTGGTTTATTTGCAGTTTCTCGCCATAAATGTTGACGCGACACTTGTGACACACGGATAAAGTCTGACTTTATATTGCTTTCGGAGCGCATAGAGCGGAATACGAGACTCGTCGAGGTTCAGAATTCGAGTGATGGTTATTTTGCGTAAATTGGAATTTCTAACGGTGTACCAATTCTCAAACCTTTCTTTGCAGGTACCACAAAAAAAATTATACTTATAAATTTTTAACTTTTCAATTTGAAAAATGCCAGAGGCTGGAAAACGGTTTTCGATCTTTTCCTTCTCTTTACATCAGGCTGCTAATTACACCCGCCAAATGTTGATCACATACATATAATATGGGTGTTTGCTAATAGAACTTAATAATAATAAAATTTCGGATTTATATGCAATCTGCGTTCATCTAATTTCTTCACTTTCGAATCACGGAAGTTTTCTATTTCAATTCAAGTTTTTGTTTTATTATATTCCCGAAGATTCTGTAAATTTAACAAATAAATCCGACGTGTCCGATCGGACAAAAAGAAATCATCTTGCATATTCTTTGGCTGAAAATGGCCGGTAAATCGTGAATAAAACTATGGCTCAAATTGCCATGAAAATCGCACAATAGAAAACTAGAATTTTTCTCTACTTGGACTTTGTTCGGGAAATTCATAGTTCTCGCGGTATTATTCATTAAAAAACAATACATGCCCGAAATAGTTAGCTCAAACAATCTGAAAAAAAATCACATAAGATCTTAAGTGGCAGTACAAGCTGGCAGAGTATTAAAAAATACTCAACACGTTGATGGAAGAAATTGGCTCGATCGACAAAGAATACCTCATGTAGGTGTACACCTTGACTAAAGCTGCACTGTAACGAGCTTTTGAAATTGATCAAGAAATCCCATAGACATATGTAATACATAGGTACACGTGTATACTTGCAGCAACGAATTTGTTTCCCATGAGAATCAACGATCTATGAACTTCGTACGAACTCCTACGGCTATGAACTAGTATAAACTGGTAATCCTGAGAGTGCTGCTCCCCGAATTGCTTTGGTGGGTATGTTACATGTTTGAGCTACGATAAACTAGGGAGCTAGGGATATACGCCGTATGGTATATCTATCACGATATACACCGTCATGCTATGGGAAAACTGAACGACCGGCAAAGTTTCAAACTGTTACTACAAACCCTGGGGGGTATCTAGGTATCAGTGATTTGACGATTGTTCTTCGTCTAGATCCGCACAGTACCTACAACTGACAAAGCGGAACGGAGACGAAAAGCTGACAAATGAACCCGCAGCCATTTCTGTACAGAATCACAGCCGAATGAAATTCTGAATTAAATTGAATTGAATCTCTAACGATAAGTGCTAGACGAAATGTACGTTTGATTTTTATAGTTCAAAATTTGAAATGAATTAATAATCATAAAGTCAATTACACAGGCTTAACGTATTTTAGGGATTTTTAGATAAGTATACTCTGAGTAATTGCTGAATAAATTATGAAACAATAATAATTATTCATTCTTTTTATCGTTTCAACGAATCTTCACGTTTTCAGGCTTGTTATTTTCGTATCCTGTCAGCCTGTCTAAGAAACTTATGCTGAATGATTTCCGAATCGGTTCGATAAAACGTGTTATATTTATAGGATTCTACGTTTGAATAATTTTGATGAAAAATTTCCCCATATATCTTGTTCAATTTGAACGTTTCCTTCTACGCGGTAAAAAATACAAATTTCAACTTTTGATCACACTACTTGATATAGTAGATCTCCAGTAATAATGCGGAGTTGTGAATAATAAAGTAATGAACAGTACCGTGAAAAATCTGCGGAAAACTCCTGATAAGTACGAGTGAAGAATTTCCGCAGAAGCCAGAATATGTCTGGAATCTCCTGATTAATTATCTATCGACTCACTCGAAGGATAAATCGAATTTTTACCCATATCTAATCATAAGTCGACGTTCTAATTAGCAAATTGGCTGACTCCACTTTTTTTCGAAAATCGTTTTTTTGTATTTTCTGTTGAGAAATAATTATTTAAGAGAAATAAATACAAAGAAAAACGATTTTCGAAAAAAAGTGGAGTTAGCCAATTTGCTAATTAGAACGTCGAAGTGATATTTAATTCGTGTAAAATGATGAGAAAATATGAAGTTTCCAATTCGATTTTCACGAGCTATCAAATGAATCCCACAAAATTATTGGATTCTTCGGCTAATTTTATTCGCGAATTTTATCCAGCCTATGAAAATGGTACGCTCTTACGGAGTGCAATAAATGTATAGTTGCAAGCTTGGCTTAAATGAGTATCGTTTGTTAACGTCGTGAAATAAGAGCCCACTTCACCACAATACGGTGAATGGGTGATACTAAAATTACGTCGTTTCTTCCCGCAGGCACGTCCGACTCGGCAAACCTTTTCCAAGCTCGGTAAACCGCCGTTCTACATACATACATACATACATACATATTTATATACGTAGGTATACAGCTATATATACATGGCTATTTCAGCGTGCGTCGTTTATGTTGTACATAACATATATATAACATATATGTACAGGTATATATAGGTCACCGTCACGGGTCGGATGTCAAGATTATTAGTTAGGTAAGGTTTTAATGTTTCTAATTCCCACTGGAATTACTACGATACTAAAGTTCATCCTATAATTTCACTTTTTTTTTTTTTTCTTTTCATGTTATAAAAATATCACCCACACCGTAATAGAAATTGGGTTTCACGTTTTAGTATAGTATAAGCTATACGAAATTTGGAAATATTAACCGTATTTATGAGGGGAATTTTGAACCGCAATATATAGAAACGGGAGGCCGAACAGTAACAGTTCCATTAAAGATCTGCAGGCGAGTTTATGGGCGTTAATTTAACACCCTGGAGTTAAATTAAGCGTGATTCAACCGAGTAATATTAATTTCAACGAAGGGAACTAACTAACTAACTCTAGATGCCCGGACGGCATGGCATCATGGTCGGTCGTTATATTATACCTATTACCTAATCTACTCGCGAATATTTACCCTCAGCGAATAAACTCACTGCCCCTTTTACCACCGTGCAAGATATATATATATATATCCTTCCTAAAATTGCCCGTGTGAATCCACATAAAAATGAAACTAAAAATAAAAAAACCAACGGCGTTCAAGTTGGAAAAAATCAAAATTAATTTGTCGATTTCTGCAAAACTTTTCAAAGTTAGTAAATACAGGTACAGTAGAACCCCCGAATAGTGTCGCTTCTCACCGCATTTCTGCTCACGAGTGTTTGGACAATTACCCCTGTATAGGGCCGCTATCGGCAAACGCTATTGACGCGACTGACAGGCGGCCCTATTCAGAAGTTCAGCCAGTGACCGAGTCGAGTCGTACTCGCTCCGCTATTGGTGGGCGACAGTAGTCTCCAAGAATCGTAATCCCCTCGCCGCCTTCGAACAACCCTATTCGGGGGGAATACTGTATTCAAATGTACAAGTGGTTAGTGATTTTTTTGTAAAATACTCATATTCAAAATCAATTTTCGATTATCCTGTAAGTTCCGTAGTTTTCTCATTTCCTTATGTCATAAAGTGATGATAAAAGTCGCGGCGAGACTTAATACCCTCTGAGTACTTTTACAACTCCCGCTTAGGGCTGAACCCCAATTAACCGCGCATAATATGCATAAGAGCAGCAGGAGGCTGACAAGTAATTTTTTGTATCATAAAACTGTAGTTTATAAATCAACTATAGGGCACATACCTGCTGTTGCAAATACTGAGCGATGCTTGGGTATGAAACATGCTAACGTTATATCACCGTACGTAAAGCATTCAGACACTTTAAAATTAATGCGCATCGCGCACCTACGCTGCAGCACGGTGTACGACGACGGCGACGATTATCATAACAACAATAATATAGGAGAAAGAAATAGAGGAGAAGCGCTACAAGATATATGAGAGGCTCAAATACGCATTGGTCGTAAAGTCAGCGTGTTTATTTAGCGGCCACTATATGTACAGTATGTCTACACATTGATCGCGGCGCGTAAAATAAAAATATATTATAATCGAGCAAAATTTGGCGCGAAAAAAACGAAAGAAACCAGTGGAATATCGTTCAAATTCTTATCACTGTAACGCAGAGTTATATCGGCATCGTATCGAGACATTGCCAAAGGCGAGTTATCGGACAGTTGGATAGTGTGTATTAATTGATGCAATTTAAATTGAGGTGCAGATATGAAGCGGCATATTTTGATTGATCCGATCGAAGATTCGATAAAATGGAGATAGAATTTGTCGAAAAAGAATCGTTTATTGGTTTATTAGTGATAAAGTATATTGGTAGAATTAAATTGTGGAGAAATAAACAGCTTTTCAGGGTTTCGTTACATATGAAAGATTATGAAGGTGTATTTCCACTTTAGCAACATAAAACCACTACAAAGGATGATTTTCCCGGTGATAAAAAGATTAAATAATTCATTTTAAATGAGGTCATGGACGGCGAGAAACGTAAGCGTAAATCAGCGAACAAACGAGTGTATGCAGCAACAGCAGCGCCTACATAACACAACATAACACAATATAAGATAACATAACATAATATAAAATAAAATAACATTAAATAACATAAAAACTAAATACTTTTGTTGAGAAAATATACTATTCGCGATGATTTTATGCGTACACATTGTGTATAATAAATATAAGTTATCTAAGAACGTAAAGTTCCGGTACAGTATAGCCAGTTGTGTTTATGGTTAGATTATAAGCGTAGGCTCAATGCGTGGCGGTAGCTATATAAAACGTAAAAAATCAAGAAAAGAAAAGAAGAGACAGGATAAAAGAAGAGTAAAAAAAGAACTCTCCACTCTGGGCAGGGTATTGACAGCAACGCGTTGAAATTAAAGGGGCCGGGGCCAGTGCCCTCGAGGTAGTACAATGCTGCTGATACTACTTGCTCGCTGCACACACCGCTCATAGGTATACAGTAGCGTAATAATATGTTTGACAGTGGGACCCACCCCACGGGGTACCAAATCCCCTACGTGCCAACCACCGATAAACTGTATTCACATGTTCGTAGAACTTGTAGTGATAAAAAGCTAAAACTTACCAACTTGCTCCGCGTCGTACGGGCCTCGTCAACTGCGCAGTTGAAGCGAAAGGCTAGAACGTTAACCGCTGCCGCTGCCGGAAGCCGGCAGTACGATGCGACCATGGCGCGCTCTGGCGCGTCGAATAATAATACAAGTTGAAACTCGACTACGTGACTGCGTGCGTGCGTGCATGCGTGCGTGCGACGCTACGTGTTCGTGTTATACTCGAAGTTGATATTGAAGTCGATATAGATTACTCCCGGTATTCGAAAATGTTACACATGCATATGTATTCATTTCTCGAAGACAGAGTGTCTTCTTTACCGATATATAGATAAAACCGTAGATTCAAAGATTGACGTTTTCATCCACGCATACTCAGCACGTTACACGTTATAATTTTCAATCTTCATCTGTTCCTAAAATTGTGAATTGAGGTATCGCGCTGCAGGAGCCTCGCGGCCACCGCGGTGACTACGTCGATATTCATACAGATACCGTCGACAGTGATTATCAACTCGTCCATAATACGCGGCTTGTCGCAATTCAACTTTACCGGAAGTATTTGTGTGAAAATCTATGTGAAACTGAAAGGAAAAAATTATTTCCTGATAACGTCAACCACTTTCTTGTCTCGCAGATAGATGAAAACTCTTCTATATTCGATGTGTGTATTGGAAGAGTTCAAAGTTCGGTGGAAATAAACAAGATATTTCAAAAGTTTTGTGCGAAATGCAAAAACGGAGAATCGCAGAGCTTTTGACCAAGCCGAATGGGGGGTATTCTGCAGGAGGGAATCCCATTGTGTGAGAGGATAGTAGATAGTAAATAACCACGTGAGGCGCCCACGTGATGTGTAAGGCTTGATAGCAAAAACAAAGAATATCGAATAATTGAGAATCCAGCGACAGCTGTTGGAAAATATGTGAAACTCGTAGTTTGCGAAGCTGACAACAGGTGCTGTTATGCCAGACAGACGGATCCATGGAGGCAAGGCTAAGAAAAAACATCACCCCTCGCTCAGACTTTTCCCCCTTTCCCCACGCCTCCCCTTGAGCCTGACGTCAAAAGTATCGAAACACGCCCTTTGTCTAGTTATTGTTGATGCCAGGCGACGTTGGGATATGTGTAAATGACTGATTGTTAAAAAGTGAAACTTTCTGTTGCACCACAAAATGGTGTCATTGATTATATCTGAGTGTTTTTTTGCAAGTTTTTCACTGCGTTGACCTGCTGTCAGGCTGATATATTTCAATAACCACTTACCAATTCATTCTCTACGATGCACATACGTTCCACTTCCATTTGACACCGATCAACAACTAACTTCGAATAGAAATAACGACGTTTTCACGCTTCTTAACTCTCGCTAATATTTTCCAAGACACTGTCCAGACAACGTGTGTATGTTTACAAACACCGCAAGGTCATACAGCTGGCCCTCAGTCTTTGAGTGGCTGCGTTACGTCATGCAGCGCTGCTAGCGGTTGACAAGAATGCTTACTACCTTTGTTCCGTGACGCACATATCACGTGGTTCATTTTCTCTAATCGAGTGTCGATAACAAACAATCTATCCATCTCTATTCTTCTACATAGAAACATATCGCTTTCCTGCTTCTTTCTTTCCATCATTGATGAGCGCAGTGACTATCCAACGTTCACAACCTGGAATTATGTTGATAGTCGCTGTTAGCGTTTATCGTTGGTCAATCGCATCGGTAACGTGGCGCTCGATCGGTAACCCTGCAGCTAGGAGTCGGTAATATCTTCGGCCGCTCTTTCGCTGTTTCGTTAGAATACACAGAATCTTATACGGCTATGCTTTTAGCTACTGCCATCATAGCGGACTGCGAAAGAATTAGAATGAGCGCAATGATCGATTATTTGAATTTGAATAATCTTTTCACGAGAAATGAAAGGCGACATGATTCTATTTAAATGATGAATATAAAAATTCAGCTGCCATCAATGATACTCGTCGTGTTTCACAGTAATTCCGAATAAAAATCACGTCGATCTCATCGGCAGTGCCGGATTTACCGGCAAGCTAAGTAGGCGGCAGATTTTGGGGGGCGGCAAATTTGAAAAACAAAAAAAAACATGAAAAATCACTAAACGCTCTGTAAAATATATTTTTGTGATCATGAATTTTTTAAATATTCCAATAGCGTTTCAATATTACAATTTAAATTTAGTAATTTTTACTCATTTGTTTTTTGTTAATCATTCCTGTAAATTTAAAAAACTAGGGTATCGAATTTCTGAGGTCAGTAGGGGCGGCAAAAATTGAACAGCCTACTGGCGGCAAATTTGTAAACCCGGCACTGCCTCTCGGCATGCAAGTGTTTTTTTTTCTATTGACTTCATAGCTCAAAGCTTTCGGTTGAAAATTCATGCATGCATTCAATGCGTTATGTATGAGGCACGAATTTCCAGTCCATAGCACAAACTAATCAACAACACTGACACATATCTGTCATAGATACCAACCGCAATGATACAGTGGAATTAAAAAAAAAAAAAACATTTGGGTTATCCAACTGCGAGTGTGCAGAGAGAAAAAAGGTCAACAAATATTTCTCTCACGTAATTTCGACTCCATAAATATTGCAATCGTATCTAAAAATCATTTTGAATTCGATTTCTGCCATATGACCATATCTTGGACCATATAGAATATAAAGTTTTGACCTAATTACTACTAAAAAATTCACGTTAATATTACGACATCTTGTTACCTCTAGGAATAATTGTATAGTTTTATTCATATAATTTCATGTGATCTCAGTGAACTTGAACACGTTGACAAAATAGTAGATATGAGAATAAATTGCTTAAATTGAACCACTTGAAATATATTTAAATAAAAACCTTGTTCTTCAATTTCAGCTGATATTTTTTTGAGTGTTTCACTTTTGGCGCTGTATCAATTTGAGTATCTTTACTCTAGCTTCGTAAATACGAAAAGAAACTTCAAATCGGCATGTATTATGTCATGAAGTTTTCATCCCTTAAATTCACGATCGATAGAGGTAAGAAAACGACGGAAATTGGCTCGGTTGATATTCGGAACGTCTCGTACTCCTGAATTGGGTGCTTAAAAAGCTCTGAAATAATTCAAGAAGTCTTCTTTCTATTTATATGAGAGATGAATTTTCTTATTCAAAAGCTCTAAGGCTCTACATTTCACCCAAAATATCTAAGGTATTTCGTGTCTCTCATTCGTATTTGTAGGATAAACTCTGTTAAAAATTGTAATAACCTGAAAAATATATTACACAGGGTGTCGTCCAATTCGTCGGATAACGTTTTTTCTCTGAGTAGGTATATTTGTGTGTAACTGACTGAAGGTATCAAATCACGTGCCTGATATTGCACATGCAGCCTGCCTGGGATACGACATTTATTCATTTAATTACTGGTTGAAGTTTAATTACTGCGAGCTCGTTAGCTAACAACTTTTATTTCGATTAAAACATCGCCTGCTTAACATCATCAACGCTTCATTATTAATTCTCATTTTTTTCTATGATATATAATACTTACAGAAATGGATAACAGTGTTGGACAGCTGCGGCTTGAAGAAGATATTTTAAGATGCATAGATTTCTGAGGAGCGAGTTAATTTCAAAAGTTATAGTAATAGGGAACGTGACAAATTTTGACAAATTTTTGACAAGCTCAATTTTCAGTCAGAGGTTCTTTCGTTATTAACTGTAATTGCATAAATTTATCATGCTCGGTACACTCGATAGTTGTACTCTCAAGATTTTTGTGCATCACGTATTTGAAGTAGCGCGGTAATTCAATAGAGAAAATGTGATTCAACCCAAACATTTATTTCATAATCATTACGTGGCCCAGAATTTGATTGGATGTCGAATCAACAATTTATTACCGTACTGACGTAAAATAATGCGACACCATGATCCATGGTTCGGATTTATCGCGACGCATTAATTAATCCGGCATAATGACGATTTCAAACGTATACCTAGCTTCCTATAGTTGGCATAATAATTATCTGTTACAAATTATTCTATATGAATATATAATGACGAAGAAATGTGCTTCATAACTGTTGCATAACTTTCGGATTAAAAATTGCGATAAACTTAAAAAATACGAAATATAAGTAAAAGGAGCAGGACGGAGAAAACTAGAGCGAAAGAAATAAAGATTTGATTGAGAATTAAAACTTGAAGACAATTTGTCTTTGATAGATAATAAGCAAGTTTTCGAGCTCTCCATATTGGAGAAACAGGCAGTTTTATTGCATGAAGGGAAAGTTACTTCCCTGCGAGTTTACTGAGATTGCAGCCCATCGCGAACTGAACAGCTAATTAACTAGTAGGTGCAAAGCGTTATGCAATATTTCGACTTCTTCTTATTGATGAGACAGACAGTTTTTCAATAAAGAAAAACTTACTTCATTACGACTTTACAACTGCAGTTCATCGGAAATTGAATAGCTTATTAACTAGCTGCAGAATGTTCTCCAATAGATACAATAATCCCTTCAAAGTTTATACTTACTAATTAAAAATCGCGGTGCAGAGTTTGCTAATTCCATTCCGATTCGTGAAATATGAGCTATGAGCATCTATATAGTTCTCTTTTCTCCTGTATATCCAAACTGGGGAAAATTAATGTGAAATTTTCAACTCCTGGAAGTTTCCTATTTCAAATATTGATAAAGCTATATATATGATGGTATAAACTTCCCGTCATCAGGCTTCTTGTCCAATCATTTCTCATGAGTGAGACAGTTCAGTTTATAAAAATTATGAATTCCCTACTTGTGTGTAATTAGAATCTTTTCTTTTTGATCATATGCTTCGTGATTGACTTCATTTCTATTTTTTATATAGTAGATAACTGCCTCTCAGTTTGTCGTCGCCTGATATTTGGTGAATTACAGAAGATCTTGATCAGAAATTTACAACAATCACGACAACAGCTGTATTCCAGGAAAACTCCTGGAAAAGATATAATCAGTGAAATTGTTAACGTTTCGAGAACTCTACCCCTCGAATGGAATCTAACGAGTAAAGAATCGAGCAATCATTTTTTTATTACCAAGCTCGAACCATTGAATATTTGTTCTGAAATCAAGAACTTTTTCATGTGGCGTGATGAATTCGAAATTTATTTTTCGAAAATTTAGCGTACGCTTCCTCCTCCGCGGTATTCATCGATCAACCTTTTATTAAACTTTCTTTATATTTGACTGAAGTTAAACTTCTCCCCTTCAGTTTGAAAATATTTTACATTAGATTGTATAAAACTGATTCTGTACTGACTCTCTTGCCATCTTCTAGAAGTGGGCCGTCATCTTCATAAATTGGGTGCGTATTCCTCTTCTCGAAACTTCTGATTTTCATCGTAGACCTATCCCAATCCATGATATTTATTTAGTGATCCTTCATTCCTAAAGACGGAGAAAAAACCTGTTTCATAAATTGAATATATTTTCATTTAAATACCAACTCGAAAGTCGATCCTCCGCAAACTTCCCTTTGAAATATCAATCATTTATTAATTCCTCCAGACTATATGGTCTTGTACAAGGGAGGCTTGAGCTTACATGCTAAAGACCATCACAGATTCCAGTTTAATATTGTACATGGGGCACTCCATACCAAATCGATCTGGACTTGACCCTTGACCTCTCAGATCTATTCCACAATTTTTCGTATCATTCTTCTGAATCTCAATAGCAATTAGAATTTTTTACAGATTTTTTAAAATAAATTTAAGCGCGTCGTGATTAAAAAAATTTTTTTTTTCAGTACCTCGATAATCGTGATCGAAAAATCTGAAATAATTCTGAACAATACTGAGTCCGAAATGAAAATTCTCACAATGTCTGGGCTTTTGCTTCAACCTGTTTGTTTTTTTTTTAGCTTTTTTAAATAAAAAATTTGAGAAGATATGACACAGAATTTTTGAGAATTTTTTCAGATTTTTCGATCACAGCCATTAAGGCGTTGAAAAAAAAACTTTAAGAATTTATGACGCGGTCAAATTTATTTTTAAAAATCTGAAAACAATCCTAATTGCTGATAAGAGTCAGAACAATGATACTAAAATCATGAACCAAATCTGAGAGATCGAGGGTCAGGCCCATGTAGAATTGGTATAGAATGCCCCATATATTTCTTTTTAAATATATGTTTACGTGTATTTCGTATGCTGCGAAAGTAATAGACGATTTTTTTCTGTTCAATTCTCTAAAAAATTGTGGAACGGTCCCGGTGAAATGTCGAAGGCAATATCGGCTTCTAAAAACTTAGAAAATAAAGTCCTTTTGCTTTAGGGTCAATATATTTTATTGTTAATTAAAGCTGAGAGCAGTTATTGATTTTATTCAAATTTTCTTGTATCTAACAAAATAATCCAGCTTTAATTAGTAACACAACGAACCCACGTCAGAGGGACTCGATTCCTAATTATACTCGAGAGGATTGCCGGAAGTTTCACACATACACGTAATGCTCTGACTGATGAATATTCGAATATGTATTCTGATACCTCTCAGCCTTCCAGCCCCAAATACTGCTTTTATCTGACCTTAATTACCCCGAAATGTATTTACACATACATCACCAACAATTTGATGGAATTCGTTAACTTTCATATGCCAAAAATGAACACTGCGTGCATCCAATCGCAATTTTGATCACAAATTTACGTAAACCACCAGCGAATAAGCTGTGGAATTCCAATTGTCTCAAAGTTATTCTTGATTCGTGAATCCTTTCGCACCGCAGTATTAACGCGAGTAACATTCGCAGGGACTTTAACGTGGCAGCAAGCTCGTTTAATTGCATTAGAGTCGAGTTTAATTGCGAAACGATCTCTTGCTCTGGTTCCCACAAAAACATTAATATATACCTATACGTTTACTAGTTGCGTCCACAAATTGAATTCACAGACAAATTTTTTACCTACGTCCTACGTCTATGTTAAATAAGGAACAAGTTTTTCCGGGAATTAAAAAAAAAAATTCGGGATTTACGTTATAGTTATTTCGAAAAATTCTACACGTTAGGTTTCAAGATAAATTGATTTAATTTACATATAAGTACTCACTGTCAGAAACTTCATTTATTAAGTGAACTATTCTTGTCTCGTTCCTATCCTACTGATTAGATTAAACCAATTATTTTTCGATCAACAGGATTCCTCCAAACGAGATAAAATTAACTTTTGCCTACGGTTCTCTAGTGCTGTTGTTAAATTAATCATGAAATCAATATTCCATTATTATTTCCTATAGCTGAAACTTTGAAAAAAAAAAGAACATTTCTTCGCCTTTTTAAGTACTGAAAAATGTTCATTCGATAGAAGCACATTGAAATTTGTAGATCCTAATAGTATGGTGTGCATTGACCGAAAATCTCAATCTCCTGCGGTGAGAAAGTCAACCCAGGAAACCTTTCGCCGAAACTTTCCTGCATAACACTGATGTGCAAATTAGGGTGCTGCTTTTTTACATTTTTTGGCACTACGATAACCGGACTCTACAAATTTTTTGTAGCGTCTTTTTTTAATGTAATACATCATATTCAATATCTTATTCAATTAATTTGCTGTAAGAACAACGTTGACCTATATGTATGAATGTGATTATAAATCAAGCCTTTTATTCGGATCTTGTTCTATCTAGTATTTCTTTCTCTGGTTTATATTTGACAATGGCGGTAAATATACTCTACATAACCGGATAGCTGTACCTACATATACGAGCAAGATATATTACAGAAAAGCACGCGACCCTGACGTAACCATGAAGCACCTACATACACCATGACGGCTATTACTGCAGCAGCTTTGTGTATTTCGTAATTTCCTCAAATTATACTTGCAATAAATAATTTTGAACGTTGCTATTTTTCCCCTGTCTCTTCACGGTGTCGTAAAAGCATCCATAACCAGGTGTATACCTTATAGAGTATGCCAAGCCGAGGGGAAGTCTCGGCAAAGTGTCGAGCTATATGAAGAAGAGTATGTGCTTTCGCTCGGTGCAGGGGAGAATGGAAATCTATTGTTGCAGTACCCGTCATGAACTACCGCAGATTTTTCTCCCAGAAGACTGACGATTAGTCAAAAACGAAAGGGGACGTGGAAGACAAATTTGGCGATTAAAAACTGATGAATTGATCATATTACCAGAATCACGAATGAAGATCAGCGAAAATTTCAGATTAACAGATTTTATCCCTAAGGTATTAAGGACGTTGACAACGACGAATGACTCGGCTGAAAAGAACGTCGTGTCACACTTTGAACAGGTAATTTCTCGCGGAATACCTTTCCGTAGTTTGGAAGTCTGCCAAGAATGCAGGGTACAATCTGTCTTGGAAACAGCTCGATCCATGTGCCACACTTTCATTCTAGAATTATTTTTTTGTAATTTTTTTTATAATTTTTTTTTTTTATCGCAAATAAAGTGCTTGAGGGAAAATTATTTTCAACATAAATTGTGACTCAGATCTTTTTCTCAGTTTGCTGAATATTTCGACTGTTCTATTTGGCGAAAAGCTCTCAAGTCTAGACCTCCTGCTGACTTACGAAAAAGATAATGCAAGGGCGACGCGAATTTCTGATGAAAACTTATTATTTCTATATTATATAGTCCGCTGTCTGAGCGGTTTTAAGTAGCCTCCGAATTCTAAGCTCACGAATATTTAGTATGAGATCGATTATTACGCAGCCTATGGCTTAAACTTCATGACAAAAGAAAGCTGAAGCTGAATTTGCTTTGTTTATGGTAAACGGGGGGTTAATCAGTTATGAAATCTGTGGTGTACACCCATCCGCAAATCCTGTCAAACCTCGGAAATCTCGCTTGGAATCTTTGCAATCTCTTGAAATCCTTGATTTCATAAAACCATCTAAAATCATATTTGACATTTTGTGAAATCTTGGCAATCTCATGAAATCTTTTGATATCTTCGAAAGCCCTTGAAATCTTTGGAATCGTCCGAAATCATGTGAAATCTTTGACATCTTCGAAAATCTCTGAGATTTTATATGCAATCTTATTCGAAATCTTGGAAATATTTTGAAATTATTTCAAATCTGTGAAATATATCATGAAATTTCTGAAATTGTATGAAATCGTTCGAAATCTTCCGAAATCTGTAAATTCTGGTATACATAAAAATTGACGAGTAATTGACTCCTCGAAAGTAACTTTGATACTCTCAGTATGAAAAAAAATGGAGGGACGAAAGATCGAAGGCCCTACTGCTCACTTTATGACTATGCGATAAATAGTGAAATCCTAGATTCCTAGCGGAATAATGAGTTGGGTAATGCCGCACGGTAAGATTGATACGTCCAAACAAATAATCGACGGAAATTAATTGGACATTTAGTCAGTCATAATTGCGGGTTCAATGAATACGAAATTAAAATTGGTATCAACTTTGATAGATTGTAAATTTTAATAAATGCGAACATCGATCGGGTCGCATCAGAATTCAATTTAAATCTCCATCTGTACACCGGGTCTTCCGCCCCATTTTAACCTCAATCTATATTTTTATCAACGAAATTTTGGAACTTTTGACTTTGCCAACCTTTGGATAGTGTGCTTTATTGTTTGAGAAATAATCCAAAATTTTTTCCGATTTTTTCAAAGCCTGGAACACTTTGAAAATCTGGCCGTCCCCTAAAATCACAGTGTACAGACGAAAGGTGTAAAAAATAGGTGTAGAGATGGAGGGTTAAGCTGGCATTAATTATCTGTGCTTCACGAAGAGAGTTAAACAGTAATTTATAATGAAATATTTTTCTTAGATTAATTCTGATAGCACAGCACGAAATAAGAAGACAAAAGCTTTTAGTCATTTACATCGCAAGCATCCACTAAATCTTACTATCCTCTACGTTTTTACATGTAATTTTCTATTCCCGGTTTTTTTTCTTGAATTCTCATTTCGGGGTGGATCACGTGAAAATCAATTCGCAATGTTAAATTAGACTTGACTGTTAACGAATGGTGTGAATACCTGCTGTCGAATGTGGGCAGTACAAACAGTAAGTTTCAAAAGCAGACTACCATAGCTATCATCTTATGTCGATATTTCCTGTTGTCTTACAATCAGATACTGAGACTTTCCTGTTGATAATTTCCATCAATCAGGATGAACTAACAAGCCATACCTACTTCATCTAGGTTATTATTTATTCTAGGAGATGTGAGTTCAATAACCAATTCGAATTGTTCAGAAAAGCGTAATATTTTATGACAGCAAGTTGTAGAGAGGAATAGCAAACATCGTGACCCAGGGCAGAAAAGGCCATCTGCTTTAAGATTTGTAGGATTGGTTTCTGGCACGATCTCGATTCAATATTGCATAGAAATTTGTTCCTAAATAAAATGTTACGTAGCTACGATGTTTAGTGAACATTGCAATTTTTGATCAAATTTGTCCTGACCCAAACCGTGCGGCATAACGTGATAAGTAAAGTTTGGAACGTTTAGAACTCTGCAGGAAACTTCCGACAGAAGTTTTGTACTTCTGGGCGACTGTCCTTTGCAGCAGATCTCGCGTGGCCTGTAAAGTTTATTTTGAGTCGAAAAATACGAGGGAGATACATCCTGTTCAGAAACTTAAATTTGGCTAACAAGACCCTAAGGTATCCTGTCACTGAAATCTAAAGCTTGAGTTCTCGCAGATACGAAAACACCTGTTGTTCTCTCCCATCCACTCTCATTAAGATTATCCAGTGTTTAACTTTCTCGTGCATCTGTTATAGCTGAGAACCTATTCCTCGTTACCGTAATCCAAAATTTTTACCCAATTAATGTTAGAGGAAAAATCTGCCTTATCAAAAACGTATCTGGATAAAATCGACAGCTCTTTGCTTTGCTGTCTCGTCGTTGTAGGAATAAACTCTGATAAAAGGTCTGATAATTTTTTAGTAAAATGTTCGAGCTGATGCTTCTAGTATACTTCCCTCAGCGTGATCAAAGGTTGAAAGCTGTCAGCTGCCTGTTATACTGACGAGAATATATGACTGTATTTTTGAGTCACAAAAAGTAGGAGCTAGTGCTTTTTAGGTGATCACTACCGGGTTTTGTCACTGAATTTTTTTCTGGATATTCAGAACCATGAGAGGTTTTTGGGAACTCTTTTCTTCCACATGTTGTATTCAAGTTTGAACTAAAGATAATGTATGAAAAAAAAAAAAAATGATAAACTTCCATCGGTTTATCTCAGATTGAAATATTATGTTATATTTCGTTTGATTATAGAAACGTATAATACAATATTCGTGAAATTATTTCCATTTAAAGAGTTAAAAGTCGCAGCAGAATTAAACTCCGCTAATTATTATTCCAATAAGATTCCGCAGGCTCTCCAATTTTCGGGAATGTTAATTGCAGAAGATTGCCGATTGATTTAACGTGATTCTCCTAATTAGAAAGTCGGACTCGCAAACTTCTGCTAAGGCTTTCGACCCAAAAATCTCCAGGGTAATTTATTTTAATTGTTTAACAAGTTTAATCGGTATACAGAAAGCTGCGAGCCTGCTGAATTAATGTATAGCCTGGATGTTGGGACGTGTCTGATACACACACAAGTCTGAAGAGTGAGAGAATAGACAATAATTCAATTAATCTTTCACCTGTCAACTTGAACGGGTATTCTCTAATTACTTCACGTATTGATTAATCTTTTCTAATCACCAATTGCTTCAGATTCAAATGCGAACTACCGCGTAATTTTAAAAATTGGAGGAATGAAGGTCGAAGGCTTAAAATTTCTATCAGATCTTTAATTGCCCATCTGAGTTTATATAATAAGCTACCGCAGTCCTGAAAGTTGCTTAAAAGCCTTTTGGTGTACGTATAGAAATCGATATCTCCGAAATTTTACAAAGCTTACTAGGGTTCAAATGTCTGATTTCAGTCTTAAGCTTTTACTGTAAGTACTCTGCTTCCTTTTATCAAAAATTCTCAACCTTATGAATGGAGAATTGTCTTAAAGTGAATATTTAAGCAGGAGTAAGGTTTTCCCTAAAACCAAAATAAGACAAGCGCAATACGCTGTTGTCAAATTTCTGATAAAAGAAGTTTCATTTTCGAGCATTTAGAGACCAAAATATGAGTCAGAATTTTTGTGAAAGCGCTTCAAGCTACATTCGCCCACTTTTTGGCTACATATACCCGATGCAATTAATTGTGATGTATTTTTTAAGCCAAAGCAAATCAGGCCAATTATCATCAGGTTGACAATTTATACGTGCAAAATTTCTCACTAAATAAATTTTTTTTTTTTTACTTGTTCAAGCTCTTATGTTCAGATGTGCATATTTTCTAGTACGATAGTATCGTCGATGCAGAATTCTGCCGAGGCGGTAACCAGAGCACAGAATTACAGAATCGGTGACGTCATTATTTTCTCCTTTGAACTAGAACCACCGTACCATTTACTGCTTATGTGGAAAATAGGGTAGCTCTATCAGCCGATTCTAACATGAAGACCCATCGATCCCCAAATGACACTGAGCTCCGCCTTATACTTTGAATGAATGGTTGTGTCTATTCTGTCGACTGCTTTTTGCGGGTGGTGAAAATTTTCACGCAGCTCCGTCATAAATGGCGTCGCATAACGTTGTGCTTTTAATTTTTCAACTTTTTTATTTCAAGTTATTTACGTGAATGAATCTTTAATGAAATGCTTGAAATCAAAATTTCAGCAAATTTTCGACGCTGCGGGTCATGCGATGTGTCCACAAGAATCTGGAATTCGTTATGCCATAGTGCCTTCATTTTGTGAAAAAAAATTGATATTCACACTATATCAATTGAATTTTGTAAATCAAGTCTATGACGATGAGAAATTTTATCGTCAAATTAAAGAACTCACTTTCAGAGGCAGCTGCCACACCAATTTTTTAATTCAAAGGTTGAGATCAGAAAATTCTGGACCCATGTATAAATGTGAGATGCTCTGATATTTGCGGCCATTCGACGTGAATATACATATATGTACGAATAATCGTTCATCAATCATTCTGTGAATTTATGATGATATTCGGAACTCCACTGAAGAGGGTCCACCTGACGGCATATAACACTGGGGATATTGATATATATATATACATACTTTTTTACAGAACCTCAATCAATCTCGAAACCATAAATTCACGAGAATCGTTTAAATTTTAACGAGAATAAATTTTGTTACATTTATAATTTACGATTTCTCTGTACGATCAATCATCACATAAATTATTACTTCGCTCGCAATCGCTTCATTTTCAAACGCATATTTAATGAGTACAGTAATCAGGTTCTTCATCCCAATTATATTTTGCATTTTATTTCAATATTTTATAGAATGCTCTATATACTGTAACGTAAATGCAGTTGTGCGATAGAAATCTTTAGCAAAGCATTCCCAAAGCTTGGAAGCTTCAAGAACAATTAATCAGAACAGGGGTCCTGTCGCGTTGTTTCTAAATGAAAATATTTTGCATTTTCTCTATAACTTATATATGAAATGGTATAATAACCGCCTCAAAATTGTTATATAAGTTATATAACAGCCTACCAGCGTCTTAGACGCCCTTTGTTGTCACTGTCTCATCGAACTTTGCCAGACTTTGTTAGTTTGTGGAATATAAATACGTCGTTGATAGACCTGTTATTACTTATATACTCTTACTTTAACTTCATGCTAATTATTAATAATTATCGTCGTCTGGTTTCGGCTGATTTTATTTTGGCGTTCAATAATGGCGTATAGATACTCTCCGCGAATTATATTTGCACATAAATGCTATTTTAACCGTCCTTTGTGCTCTGAAATTCCCCTTAAGACTCTTCGCTAGAACCTACAGCAGATGTTTGCGGTATAATTTATACGAGAAATTTGAATTCTCAAAGTATTCAAGACAACCTCATTTAGCCAGATTAAAAAAGATGAATCACAGAACTATATCTACTCTCATAATAGTCTCGCAACTTTGAACTCAGTCTAAAGTCGCTCTGCTCAGACCTAATAATTTATAAATTTTGTCACGAGTCATATGCCTCGGGCAACAAGGCGCAAGCAAAGCAACTCAAATTGCTGCAGAAACTCGCGCAACGAGCTATAGTAACTTTTATAGTAACTTTGTGTTTAACGTGTTACCACCAAAGTGTGAATAAAAATTACTAGAAATGACTAAAAATAAACTAGGGCTTTAATGAATAAGACCACGCTTACCACCTGAAAATTTGCTTCATTTTAAAAACTTCATGAACTCAAAAGTATTGGAATAAATTTCATTATTTCCGTCCACATGACTTTGATCTATCCTCAGTTCAAAAATTGTAAAAAAAACATTTCAAAAAATGGCGGCGCTGCAGCCATTCCGAAATCTCATTGTCACCAGGTCAAAGAATGTTATAGTCTGCGAATGAAATGGAGGAGAAAATAGGAACTTAAAGAAAACGCAACATAAAAATTAATCGATTTTTTTTTTTAATTTGGGATGACTCTTATTGCCATTTTTTTAACTGGAATACAAAAATGCTGATCTTCGCCCTCCTCTTTTTCTGCTTTTTAGAAACAGACTTCATTTTCAGCATTGCAGTTTTACTGTATATCTTCTGCGCTATCCCTCACTGCGAAGAGACGAATGCATGTTATTTCGTCTTAATTTCGGCAAGCGAGATGATTACTTTGGGATTCATTGCAGTCTTTATACCGCAATTAATTGCGACCGTAGAGTGTATGAACTTCGACTGAGTAAACGTTGACCACAAGTAATATCGCGAGAATAGATGGAAAGAATAAAAAAAAAGCAACAAGAGGCCGAAGACAGCGTACTGAGCTGAGTTTAGAGTCTTACGTTCAAAATTACTTCCAGACTAATAAATGACTCGCTAGAAATTTCCCATTATGAACAATATGTTCTCATATTTCAAGTAGATACAAAATGATGGAATTGTTGGGGCATTGGAATCCCCAGGTGTGTGAAAAATTCCCTAATACAAAACCCCATCATGAACGACATTATCTTCATAAAATTACCCTTCATGGACTTACGAATTAATCCTCTTCAATTTTCTACTAATAATCGGATTCACTGACGGATTTAGGCTTTGTCTCGCAGTGCTCAGGTCTAATCCAGCAGAATTCGAAGGGCGGCTGAATTTCAGGGGTTGTGGAATTTTAAGAGATATTGAAATACAAAATCAGCTGATCTGTACAATGACCTTACGAATTTATTTGAAAACATTATTTTTTGCTATACGTCATGTGGTTAATTATTTCATTACTATTCGTTTTTTAACTACAATATTTTATTGATAATTTTATATTTACCTATCAGAGAATAAAGCATGCTTCTCACAATGTTCTTGTTTTATATTTATACATCAATTTTTATGAAATAAAAAGAGCGCCATATCCGAATGGCCTTAGGGCGTAACATTACCTAAATCCGCCCCTGGCTGGATTTCGGTCTAGGATACAGGAATATATGCGTATACATCGAGATAACTAGATAACACAATTAGTGACATCTCCTGTGATCATTTATTAACATCAAGTAAGACAAGATTATACTGAGAGATTTGGGAAGTTATATGTTAGGTGGCTTCTGCCATCGCTTATTGTAGTGCCGTTGAGCATGAATTCAACTTCATCCCTTGTCCTCGGACGAAACTACAAACCGTATTTCTCTCTACATAGTTTCACAAAGCTTCACAGGATCTGTTATCAGTTCTATTCATTTGAATCGACGATTGTTATGTTTCATCGAAAGCTTTGCTCCTCCTATACTAACGGAGACAAAACGCATGTGTCGGTTCCCACCGGTCAATAGATCAACAAATTCGATACTCTGAATCGAATACTATAATATAGCTACGGAATATAATCCGGAGCTTACGATTATGAAGGATGTTGCATCGAACTCAGCAAAACTCACATATTCTGATAAGTGACCGAAAGGACCGTATCTGCGTGTTCTTTCCTCAGTAAAACCACATTTTTCACTTTTTTGATATTAGACATTATTTAGCAATAAATAGGAAAGATTTTTCGGGCATATATGCAAGTTTATCAAGATTCTTTCGAAGTCTCTTTATCGACCAGTAACGTACGCTCATCCTCTTCTGTTGTCCCATGACTTTTACAAATTTGAATCTCAAAATAATCGTCAAAGCAACTACTTCATTTCGAGTACATAATATGGCTTTCGATTAATCATGCGTTGACCGATGCTCATCAATTTTTAAACCAGAATTCGTATCAAGTTCAAAGAATGGCTCATGGCTTTTTACTCTTGCAATTCTTCGCGCTCGTATATATATAATTATGCGAGTACTTACATAATACTTACACTTAATATACGCCGTGGATACGAACTCCGTAAAGGACTTTTGATATTCCTTCCATAAAAAGGGAAGTGGTTCACCTCGCGTATGGTCGAAGTTGTATTGGACAGAATTAAGCTTGACCCTTGACCCCCATACACTATACGTCATGATCAAGTGTATGGGATAACTTCTAAGAAATGTTGACAAAAAATATCAATACCTGAGTTAAAATTTTCTCCGAATATTTTCGTACCTACTGAAATGACATGCTGGGGTGAAAACTCATCAAATTCGTTCAGAGCGAGGGGATAATCTGAATATATTTTCGTTCATAGATATTATATACTTCCTGCAGATCAGATTCCTATTTTTACTCTATCTTTATACCTTCTCGATTTTTTAATCATGACATCAAAAAAAAAAAAAATTATGAATCGAATTATCTAGTAAAACAATTTAAATAGATCGGAATCTCCTGTCGAAATATTGGAACAAATAATTGAGTAGTTATCAGAATTGATGAAATTAATTTCCAATTCCGCGTACAGCTTATACTAACACGTGAATGCATCCGTCATTTGAATTAATGTAAATTCTCCGAATTTACAATAACATTATACAACGACACTTTCGTCACTCAACCTCTGGGGAACTAGGTACCAAAGTTCGCTAATCGCAAGACAGACGCGGGGGGCCTGAAGCTGTACTCTTGGATGTACCTACTTGTGTATAACGGGAACAATTCTTGGATGAAGTAATTAGCAGAGAGATAAGACATTATAATTATGGAGACATGGACGACCTCTGTAGTAGAAATTGATACCTGAAAGTCGTGCGTATAATATACTAAATAAGTATAAGCTAGCAAAACTTTACCTCGCATCTTCTCATGATTTCTGTACACGTCACTCCGATCCCGGCTGCCGTAAAACTTTTTCAACTTACAGATACTACAGCAGGAATGAAAACTTTACGGAATTTGCCAACTCGAGGTATGGGGATTAGCTGGAAACTAAGCTCGAAAGTTTTTCAAGTGATAATGCGACCCGATGACTTAACGACCCTTTTTATGTGCTTCGAATTCGGGAAAGTGTTCAAATCTCAACGAGTTTAATGTAACGAACGGTCGCCAAATAATTAAACGACGAGTCTAATCTTCTATCTTTTCAGAACCAGCTGAATTTTAATTGCGAATTTTCATAAAATACGCCGAGGTCTCGAAAGACCTAGCTTTTGTTCCTTCGAGTATCTTGTATTCTGTAAATAATAGTGTCAATTACTTTGCTAGCCTCAGGCTTTGACATCACGAATTTAACAATCAGATCTTAACTGACTTGTTAAATTTATTCAAATCATTCGTCGATCTGGTAAATCGCAAACAATGAACGTTTGCATAAATTGGAATAATTTACATACTTTACGGAAGATGATATCTCCGAAAATACACAGATTTTGCAGATCTCAAACCTGACTAAACGCGAAGACGGTCCAAAGTAATGAGATCGTAAAGTCGAGATGGGGTGATAGAAACGTACGTTCCGATGAGAATATCCTTGTGCTGGTACCTCTCATCGGATTAGGCAAAGGAAACGCTTATTCAGCTCACCACACATTGACATTTTCCGAAGCCAAATTTGGGTAGAATATGCATGTGATAAAACTATAGAACTAAGTTCGTTGGCAATACGGATATCATCGATCATAAGAAAATTGTCAATCAAAATCAAATTTCAATTTAAAAGGCAATATTCACAATTTTTCTGTAATCAAAACTTTCGTAACAATTTAAGATAAAAATTGTGAAACTTGATCAAAAAAATGGATACATGCTACTTTACTTCATGGTCTTACGATAAAATTGAATGAGGTAGGAAGAAGAAGAAATTTCTCAAAATTTCATTGTCAAACAAACTTTAAATGCGTCTTTCTCAAAACGTCCGGTAATTTCTGAAACAAAAAAAAAAAATTGTCAAAAGCTGAAGGGGGTAGATATACTTTGGGAATAATTTTTTTTGAAGAAGAAATAAACGTAGAATATTTCCTTCAAGTTTGAAGATACTTAAAATTTCAACAAAGAACGGGTTAACTGTTTACAATTATAAGTGTAGCCTAATAGTTTTCGACCAGCTGAAATGATGTTATTTCTATTTTCAATTTTTGTAGAAAAAAAGACACGTGGATTTAGGCATTGTTTCTATCCATCGTTCGTCTTCGTTGCATATTATGACGGATTTGAATTAATTGCTCCTAAGTTTGAAGAAAAATCCGCTTTCCTAGATGTAACATGGTGAATAAGACAATATTTGTTTTTGGTGATTTCATACAATGAAAGAAAGATTGATTAATCGAAAGTTAACAGTAGTGAATAAACAATGATGTGACTGATCTATTTGTGACAGTTAATCCTTCATCGACCACAAGGGACCTCTTCGTTAGCACGAATTCCCGCTTGCGATACAGGAAGCTGGAAAACAGATTACTCTCACTGGGACAAAAGTGAAGTGACCCCGCTCGAAATTGACCAATAAGTCATCAAACGAATATAAAGAGACATTCGCTTTACAGAGTCCGATTTTCTGTGAGAAAAAATGCAGATTTCAAATTCACTCTACGCCCCCGTATAGCAGGTTGAATTGTAGACACTGTTTAGAAACGATTCCATCTCTGATCTACGTCAAACTGCTCGTTGTCTAAAGAATTACTATTCCGAAATCATGATTTTTGAATTGTTTGCAACTCTAACCGCAATTTTTCTACAAATGTTGGCAATTTTACTTACTGTACGGCCGGAATTACGTATCTGAAATTCTATTTGCTGTACGAACTGGTCACGAGTTCCTCCGCCCCCATGTACATTATCTGGCCGAATCTAATAATGAAAGCAAAATAAAAACAGCAAACGCCACTTACGACAGGGTGGGAGTTTCCCTAAAAGCGTTCATATTTTATTGCCACTTTTCGCGCATGTTTTATACATGCAAGCCCCATCCCCAAACCGTTTTCCCTTTACACAGCTCAATTTTTTGCGTCACCCAGGGTGCCTACGTCTGTCTAAATGTTTATCTTGAAAAAATAGGGGTTATTGCTACGTGAATTCATGCTCGGAACGTTTATACCTATACCAATATGAATCATAGTGTGGAGTTGTTCGCCTGATTTCCCTCATTCGTACAGGAATTGTGTAGATGGAATGTAGAGCAGTGCGTTGGCAAAGGGTGAAGGGCGCGTCGTGTAAAGATCTTGAGGGACTCTGAAAAGGTCGTGAAAAATATGTTCCGAGCGTGAGGGGAATTTCCTTTTCTTTTCCTTCCGTCCTGGTATAAGAAGCCGGCTGAGTGTTGTCTTCGCGAAAATGCCCTCCAGAGGAATTCACCACGCGTACAGGACGAGGTATTGAATTTCAATTACAATTGCTCTGGGCTTTACATACGCAGAAACGTGTCCTGTAATCGATAGTTTTTCACCGGGAATCAAAAGTTCAACCCCTTTTCTTCCAAACGTAAAAAAAAAGTGTGCTACGTGCTCTCAACAATAAAGGACTTGAAATATTTTTATATATTATAGGTTTACCCGGAAATGACATCATTTCAGAATATTTCTTCCAAATTTGGATTCACCATTCTGTGTCACGTGTCCATAAAATTTCGAATAATTCCGAAGTAGTAATAGTTGGAAGATTTTGATCCATATCAATATCTCGTTTTGAAACTAGATTTTTATCCAACTGAACCGACAAGCAATGCTTGATTTTTCGAATATGTTGTGATCAACGCAGGTGACCTGAAAGAATCTAAATCTGACTGATTGCTGCTATTTCCGGTCCTAATACGAGTCGGGTAATGCAGAAAATGCGAGGGAACCTCAGGGGAGAGATTTGCGTCCCCGGAACTCTTGGGTTTGGCTGTCAGAGCCTTCCGTGACTTATCAAGCATAAGGCTGTAGCTGTGGGGTAGGTAGGCCAACATTTCACCGGAAGGAGAAAATTTACTGTAGGTACTCGGTTCTACCGCAAATAAGAGGAATTAAAGTCACGTTAGAATCGCTTATGTTTCTCTGGAACGCACTTTAGCCAATTAATCAACCTAATTACCAATTAGAACAAATCTACGTTTCAAAAGGATCTCATTTCGATAGATCGAAAAACTTTTTAGGATTAGGCTGTTTCGTCATTTACGGACGATTCAATCAATCAAAAATGCTCAAACTTTAATATGAATTAACGTAACTATAACCACAGCAAACCATGCGCTCGAATAATCTGTTATATATATGTACATCACATTTTTCGGCAATGATTCGTTTCATAGAATTCCATCCGAATTTTCCAGTAATCAAGTGCACCATCAAATATATCGAGTATTTTGTATAAATTTCCATCTGGTTAATACTAGCTCTAGTCGAATTTATCACTCAGTTATTTGTGCTGCCAAATAACGCAGTTTGATGATCAAACGTACAGTTACGGGTGCGCACTCGTTCCGACTGTGAATATGAAGCGATGAAAGGCAGAGTAATCATATGGTTGAAATAGATGATATTTTAGGTGGGTCATAGTCATTGGCTAAGTTTTATTATCAGAGACAAGCACTCGAGTGCGTGCAAAACCCGAAACTAATTTACCAGTCTTCGATACTCATCAAAATTCAAGACAGTTCTTTCCGAACTCACATTTCGACCTTATCCCTTTTTGGATCCTTGTTACGAGGCAAGCTGTGACGTCCTACACGTGCCTGATGTAGGAGGAAGTCCCAAAATCCATAGGCCACACATCAACCTCAACCCACCTCAACCTCAAGCCCGGGTATCCCTTGAGATTGAATGTGTGCACTACATGTATAGCATATTAGCCTCCCTTTTATCAAGAAAAATAAGATTTACCCACAATAACAGTCTCCTCATCTAACCAGACCTGATTCTGCACGAAAAAGATCCTCTCGCAGGATGTGGGATTAACTTGTTGAAAAATAAACCCATTTTCGTCCCATAACGACGACAGAATTATGTCAGATAGACATCGGAGCACGGTCTATGTAGGGCAAAGAGTTCTGACAATGAGTCTAATTCCAATTCTTCTCATCATAGGCTTTTTTTTTGACATCAGAAGTTTAGTACCACTTTTAAAGTATGATGAAGAAACTTGCTGGTATTCAAGTAATATCTTGGAAGAATTTCAATCAATTCACGCATTATGAAATGCGCGAAGGAAGATCAGCAATCTCTGATATTAACCAGTTTCTCAGTCGTCAACGAATAAACAACGAACCATAAAGGTGAAGAAGAGAAAAAAATGGCTGTGGTGAAACAAGTGCAAAAATTGAGATCGGGGACTGTTTATTTTTTCAGTCATGAATTAACAACTGGTACCTTAATTAAGGCCTGTATATATCCTGCTTTGTTTATAGAATAATGCAGCACTTGAGATGCTTTTTATATCTACTTTGATATAGGGTGAATGTACTAACGCATGAACACTCAAGCCAATGAATTGACACGACTAATAATTGACTTATCTATTGAAACAAGTAAAAAGTCATCACCTGGCCAATGGAAATTTCTTAGGCAACTATTACTATTTGTTTTCATCCGGATAGAACTCTCCAAAGTTTCCTGACAGGTACATGCAAAAATGATGTAGCCACCCTAGTTGGTCATTCAGAGAATTACCCAAGGATAATGACTCCATGATCTTTCTCTTTCTCATTTTCACTCGGAATTCGATCAAATTAAGATCAGAAATGCTATTGAATTTCATAATGAGTTTTTTTACGTGCTCATTTTGCCCCGGTCTCCCCGATGTACTAAATCTATACGTTTCTCGTTAAATAGTATCTCTCGTTACTTAGTCTTTAAGAAAGCTGTCTTCAGCGCAGTCTGAAAATCCGAAACTCCGGAACTCTGGATGTGTATAATGTGTAAAAGAAAGCAGAGTGAACTTCTGGCGGTGAATAGAAACAGCTCGAGTTTCTCAATTAGTGCAGATTAGTGTGAAAAAGCAGTTTGAAAAGCTTCTAGATCGCGCAGCGTTCTTTTGCACATAGTGTATAAGTCACAACACCTTTCTCGTTGAATTTTTGATGCAACGCGTCGCAGTACCAGCTCTACAATTATTTGTACGTGTATCGTCGATATTGATATACATATACAGGGCTGATTAATACATTTATCAACAGAAAAAGACAGTCGGATTATATCCGTATTTTTATCAGTTTTTTTTACTGAATTTTATTTCAATAACACCACATCCCCCAAAAAAGTCTCTTGTCTTATGTATTATACATGAGTATGGGTTTGTATGTACTATGTCTTCGGTTGTCCAACATTTGCGTTGTACCTTTAGCACTTGAGCCAAGTAAGGTCTCAGTGTGTACACAGCCTACAGTCACTGGCTCATATCGTCACCAAAGAGATCGGTGCTGATGTTGAACTACCTGACACTTCAGGGATACAAATATTATCCGTGGAAAATAAAGTAAGCATGAACGACACCAGTGAGAAATGTTTTTATTATCTCCTTTCTACTCAACGCCAAGACGATCAAAATTTGTCAAATTTACTGTACATATGCGCTTTGGGAATTGCTTAACTGTCTTACTGGATTTTTAGCAAAGATTCGCGCGCTTTGGACGCTTAATTAATCTCTGTAATATAAAACGCCTACTTTTTCACACCAAATGCTTTGCATTTCTCAGCTCTAATGAACCGAAACTTTTTAACGAAATTATTTATTCGTTGCATTTCTAATCCGAAACTCCAATTTTATTTGGAATAGAAACAGCTTTTCTTAGACCGGTGTAGGGCGACGCGCACGATGTTATCTCCAGAATTACTCTTACGTGCATTCTGAACACACAAGTACGTGCTTTCGTTACAGCTGTTGCATATTTAACTTATGCTAAAACAACTGGAGCACGAATTATAAATATAAAGTAAAATTACTGTTAACTCATTGTTCATCCATAAAATAGAAATAGAAATTGGATTTTCGCATCGTGTATCGGGGTTCCAGTTCGCACCACGGAGCAGTCGACAAGCAGACGCTTTTTCACGGAATGCGCGTATGCGTGCCCAACACACAACGCAACAATGATCAACAATTCGTTTATTCCTTGCATTCCAACCAGATGGCACATGACGTCTGCTTAATGTCGACTGTGGGCGCATGGTGACGCTAGTGGAGTACAGTTCGTGTTACATGACGCTGATTTTTTCGGGTACACCATTAATGTGCAGGCCTGTACTATCCTGACTCTAATTTCGTAATTATTATTCATCATGCAAGAAGGTGATTTTTCTAAACAGTTGCGGAAAGTCTGTATTGCTTTTGATTTATGTAGAAGTAGACGTAAATGGCATTTTGCAGTTCACAGCCTGAATACAACAGTGCTCGACCCTTCTCACTTCGGATCAAAGTACGTCCCTAACTTTCGTAGAGATCCTGTCCCGTATAACGAGGAGACTCTACCTGACAGTTCAAAACCATGAATGAGGTTCTTATTAATGGCACCTCTAGTTAATTACAGTAAACTTTATAAAGGATGGGATATCCTCTGCATATTATCACTGTTCATATATATATCTTACTTGGTGTAAGGTTCACAATAATAAAAGATATTTCATTTTTTTTTTTTATCATTCTTGTCGGTCGTCAAAAATTGCACTAAAACTTTTTCAACATTTTTTAGACAAATTCTGATCGAATCCGCGGAACACAAAGCAGCGAGGTACCTACTGTATTCTGGCAAAATTAAAGTGAAGGAATATCTTCTAAACTTTCCGCAGCTAAAGTATAGAGATATTTGTCGAAAATTTCAGGATTTTGTTCGAAAAGTCAGGATCCATACAACCCCCGAGCCACGAGTAACCTTTGGCAAGATGTTCCAGTCCGCCTTACATGTTTCACAGACTGTTCCTCCTGCCACTAAGATGCTGGGTTTCCTGTTCAGAACTTGCAAGATTTTCCACAGCCCCTCGGCTATCACACCCTTGTGCTTTGCAAGCTTAACCATGCCTCTCTCATATGATACACGACGTATGTCAAGGATGCGAAGCTTGCAGGGGATGACCAAAGGAATTTCCGGAAGTACCTAGCGTTTAGGTTCGGTTCAGTCTATTCTGACCCTAAGGTTGATCTGAACTCTGGCTTTGCGGCTCCAGAAGGATTCCAATAAATGCCTAGATCTTCTGTATCCGCTCTCGGTTCATGTCCCACTGCTCCCAGCGCGTGGATGCTGACTTGTTTCAAACTCCATCTCTAATTATGCCGAAAGACCGTGTTTGTCGTAAAGGCATATTTCCCCTGCGATTTAGCAGAATAATTTTACTTCATGTGTTGAAAGCTAGCAGATTCAACCACAACGAAATTTCTCAGCTCGTCCCTTCGAATAGATAAAATCTTTCCCCATACATGCTTCCTATACTCGTCAAGCTGTGCGTAACGATGATGTCCATCATATCGTTACGATGTGTCCCCAGGAGCATGCGAGTTTAACCTCTAAAGCCAAGGGTGGATGGATGATGCCTATCAACCTATAATATGACGGAAGCGGGCTGTAGGGTCTTAGACCCTCAGACAACATGTTTAATAATCTGTTAGCAAAATGAAGGAAGCGAGTTATTGGCTGAGGTGGAAGTACGGAGTTGCCTACCGGAAATCGTTACCAATTAACTTACGTTGCGCGTCAATATTCTTAGAGTAACTATTCGGGACTCCAATTATAGTCAACTACAAAATTCACTTTTCTGTTTAAAGCCATCTCTCATGATGTTATTAGAGGGCAGAAGCCACTTCGATATCAAAATAAACCTTTACTCCTATAGCTGAAGGTCCTCGTTAAACAGAGGAACAAGCCTTTACGAAAGAATCATCTTGTTCCCAAACCTATAACCATTAAGAAAAATCGATCGTTATTTGACGTCTGAAAAGCGTATATAAAGCCAGCAGTATTTTGTTTCCAAAATTGTTATAAAACTGTTTGAAAATGTAATTGAGCAAAACTATTTGTTTTTTTCTTCCTCACAAATGCTTTCTTTCAGAAACAAATATCTACTCATGAAAAATATTACCAACAATGCTTATCACACAAAACTATTCTCTATGATTACTATTCCGACTGCCGATGGAGCTCCGACTTTACTACTGCGTAGAATATTAGAGTAAACATTTTTTGGTCTTAAGAGTTTTGAAAAAGAATTTCCATTCAGTTACTATTCGTAATCTATTGAGGCTCAATGGTGCTCTAAATTTGCCATTGATCAAGCTACTGAACAGGAAGTGGTAAGTTGTCAATTTCGAAATTTACAATTCGAAAATAATAGCCACGACTGTTGCAGCTTAATAGTAACTATTCATTTCCTGCACTTGTTAACAAATGTATCGATGGTGGTCACCACTGGGGCTTAATCATAGTATGTAAATGCTGTATCTACCACAATCCTATATTTACCTGACTGATTTCGCTTGGACGTATGTAGAGTTCCGAGTAGATAAGGTTCCCCGTGACCATGGGCAGTATGGACACACTCGAATTCGTGCCATCGTATGCAACACGAGCTGATGTTGGGTTTTGCTATGCTTATAGAGAAACCAAACCGAGCCAGCGCGCAATATATAATAATTTGAGCAATATGAGTTCTGCATAGCAATATGTAAATTGCCTGGTTTCGAGTTTTGAGATCTCCAGCACGTATTACGTGTGGATGTACCGCATATTGACACGATTCTGCATCCGGTATGGTTTGGTCAAATCTCCAGCACAGCGATGCCCGCAGGGACAAGCACACAACACCTCACCACCGGATTTATTGGCTTCCTCAAACCCGACGTACCCAGGACGGTCCTAGTCCTTGCACTATCTTCTATCATATCTGCGAGGTACATACTTGCTACTAATAATGAAATTTCCTCTGGTCTCTCCAAGGACTTGGGGGTTAGCCAGGTGTGACGTAATCGTGCCACCAAATCCTGCGGGCGGACTTCTCCGTGACTAATATACGCTTCGAGTCTCAGAGCACCCATGCACTGCCTAAAGTGAGGAGAACCAGCTGGATGATAGTCATGTCAATCGTGATGATGATGTACGATGTATTCACCATGCTGGAGCATACCTTGACCTGATGTATTTAACCTAATGCCTCGGCCACAATAGGTTTATCATCATCATGATTACCAGCACTTGCTCCGTAGTGGAAGAGGAACGTTTGTTAAAGACAATAAGGTCTTACAACAATAATGAGCTGATTAAATCCCTATAATACGGCAATAAATTTCGTGGGTTAATACAATACAATAAATTACTTCTGTCCAGAGATGCATTTTTCTCTGTTCCTACATACCTAGAGGAAATATTGAAACTAAACAGTTGATTGCGCATGCGCGAGCTCCGTCGTCTGCTAGAGCAGAATGGCCAACCCGAGTTTTAGCTGCCAAATGATGTTTTTGGCGGCGGTGTAATGCATACGAATTTTTTACGTTGAGATCTCAATTAATTGCGGTAGTGATTCGGAAAGGCGTAGAAAGCTTTCATCGTTGAGATTGAAACTTGATGGCCTGAAAGAACGGTCGAAATTTATTCTGAATGGCTGACTGCTTGCTTTGACTCGACAACTTAACCTCGATTGACTACTTCACGCGCGACAGTGTGACAGCTTTAGCTTCATTTCTTGCAAGTTGGCGCCCGTGCCTCGCAGGTTAAGATATCACCGCGGGACAATCTCACCAACCAATAAAATTGAATTATTTGGCGCATGCGCAGTCGACTGTTTAATTTCAAGATGTCCTCTCGGTGTATGGTACTTCGCTATAAGATGATAAGTAATGAAACGTAATTAATAATTATCAAGTTTCGTTAATTGGACTTGCTAATCAAAACTTCTTCTCTTGTTGGCTCATTCCGGATCGACCAAGTTATCGCCATTTTTCTTGATGTTTTCACCATGAGCCCTCATATAATAATTTCTCAATCATTGCGAACCCTACATTTTTACCGGAAACTAGCAAAAAAGAAGGATAGTGAAAAAGAATGAGGTAAAAGAGGTTCGGCCATGAACGAAAAACTGATTTGATGTAATACCTATATTTCGAAGGTATCAGTTAGTAATTATGTACTATAAGTTGATCAACGTGGACGGAAATTTCAGCTGGTTAGCTTGTGCATCAAACTGGTAATTTATACAGGTATTCGATAATATAATTCAGATAGAAACCACCGATTCCGCGAACTAGTTGAAGTATAAGCCGCACTTAAATATGGAACTAAGTAACTACCAGCAAACGGTTAGGTTCGCAATTTCACGATGCTACTAGTACTTCGAAAATTATTCGCAAGAACGCACACCGGAAATTTTCTCGATGTAAAATTCCACATCCGGAAATTTTGCAAGTCACCGACGCTGCCAACGTGTGTGAAATAAATGCAATAAATTGCATGATTTTATGGCATTGCTCGCTCTACACTCCCGATTCGCTTGAGAAACAAAGTTAAAAGTGGTTTATATCGAACCTGCATCTGGCATTCGCCCGAGTATTGTTAACAAGACAATGGCAGAGATAAAATAACTCTAAATTTCAGTCACAAATCCTGGCTTATGAATATTTATGTGGCCGTGGAGTATTAGCTCGCGTCCTTTAATGACCTTTGATAGAGAAAAAATTCACTTTTTCTTCATTAGTAAATCAATAACTGGGAACATTTTATGAGGAAACTGTGGTGGATTGAAACTAGATACTGCAATGGATTCATGAAGAAACTTATATAATGGACAGTGGGGTAAAACTAGCTGAAGGAGGAGTTGGGTCGAAATTAAAAGTAACATGATGATACGAAACATCAAATGCAATATGAATCTCTCTTAAAAGTTCACCCGGGAAAAAAAGATTATATAAAATTATATATAAGTATATAAAACTATATAAAATTGCATCTTATTTTATATAATTTTGTATGATTTTATCTAGATTCTCACATTAAATTGTATAAATTTTCATATAATTATATTAAATTATATAAATTTTATAAAATTTTATATAATTATATATTACTATACATAAATCAGAAAATCCTGAACTGTAGACTTATATATATATATATATATAAATATATATAAAGATATAAAATTTTATGTATTTTGTATTTTTTTATAAAATTATATAAAACTTTATTGGATTTCTTAGATTAAAATATATATAATTATATAAAATCATATAAATTTTTATATTATCGTATATAATTATATATTAATCAGAAAACCCTAAACTATAGCTTATCTATTATGATATATGAATATATAAAATAATATAAAATGTTATATATTTTATATTTTTTTATAAAATTATATAAAGCTATGTTGGATTCCTCTTATTAGATTGCTCATTTCTGCAAGTATAATTTATCGATCAATATTTACTATTAATTAACATTCCTGATGATCATATTTATATATAGGTAGGTATATATAATTTTTGAGCATTTATACTGATTTTCTTTTTTTTTTGCCTTTTTCGTTAGTATTAACAACTTTGTATGAACTGACCAATATATCAAGGATAGGAAAAGGATAATATTTTTTAATTTAGAATGTAATTTCTTGTTCAAAGCTAATACGCGCGCGCGCGCCCCACACAGCACAGAAACCGGCCCCCGCCGGCCATAACCTCGTCTCGTGGCTCGCGGCATTGACTAAAGCATGCAGGTCACAAGTAGTGTTTTATTTCTACATCTCTATTATATCAACGTGACCAACAAAAAGCGGTAAGTATTCGAATGATTACTAAATATAAATGTTTAAGATGAATATTAGTAATCTGAATTATATAAAGAAATTATTAAATAAAATTATTACTGAATCTAGTTTCTGCCCAGTTCAAACATAACCTCAAAACAACCACGTGCTGCATAGCTTAGTAATTAATGTGTGCACAAGTGAAAATGCTAAATTTTAAAAATTTATTTATTTATTTATTAAAAAACGAAAAAAAAATTTTTTCACGTGTTATTTATATGGGAAAACGGAAAATCGTTAAGCGTCTCGTAGAGTTGAAATAACGAGCTGCGCTTTTAGGAAAATTAGTTCCATACCTGAAAGAAACTTTTGAGATGATGAGACTTGCAAAAAAAAAAAATGTTTTTTTTTTGGACCACCCTAATATATATACCTCAATAAAGTGCAGAATCCTATTAATAAATCATCTGATCATTGCATATTCTTTCACCCCAACATATCATTCTCACTCATATTTTTTTTCGAAGTTTTCTAGGCGTGTTCGGACCTTCAATAGTACATTACGATACGAGATCAGAAGAAGTTTTTCCGTCCAGTATTGTACAAAATTTTAATTCGTGAGGTGTAACAATGGCACATGATACATGAATATACCTGGTTTAATGAACATTATATAATGTATATCTTCTTTTTTATGAAATAAGCTATTTGTATGGTTATTTAAAAATAAAAATTCGAAATGTATTTTCAGTAATAAAATTTGAAATGAGCAGCAATAAAAAAAAATTCTACAGAATTTTGGTTTATATACAGTGCGATTCTGTGGAAAGTTGGGAGCCGTGTGGGTAGGCAACCGGCGTATTCACCGAAACGGCAACGCTGTCGTAGGGACAGTCGAACGTCTGCATCTACAGATGACATAGCGGCAGCTTTCACGTCGTTTGGTCAGAATCAAGTGACAGAATGACATATTTGAGGTTGATCGTAATATAACTAGTAAGACAGCGGGAATCGATATTCATTCGTGAAGAAGTGGTAACGAATTAGCGAATTGATTGCAGATATCGATTTCTGTTTATTTGCAACGTTATTTGGGTCTAAACAACCGTCGGGGTGAAATTTACGAATCATTCTAATAAAGGTAACCGCTAAATGTCAAACGATAATTATTCGTAATAAAGTCGTGATAAAGTTACGAATTGATCGCAGATTCTGAGTTATGTTTATTTGCAAAATTATTTACGAGCTAGCAGTTCCTCGATGATGGACTGACTCGTCGCATCACTTCGACAACTACGGTGAGGAACACAGCGATATAAATTCGATACAACGAGTAATCTACGAGGCATCTCTGACGTAGCAGCAAACCCCAAATTTTTTCACCTCCTAATAATTTGAATGCACAGTTTTGCGGAAATACTGCGCATAGTTCCAGAAGACGGTCAGAAGCTTATCTCGAAAGTTGCTCAAGAAGTCGGCATGTCGTCGGCACAACGCATTTAGTTTATTGATATTGTACTACGCTTAATGAATAAAAAATGTTATTACATGATAGAAACTCATTGTAATGCAATCATTTTTACAAATATGCGACGCTTTATTCCACTCAGCTATCAAAGGCACAATTATATTTATTTACAGAACAATACTTTCAATTAATTTATTCCTCGCTGAGACTTCTACGAGATTATCGGTAGGCAAACAGGTGATCTTTGAGTCCCAAATTTCACCTCGAGGGTTGTTTGGACCCAAATAATGTTGCAAATAAACAGAAATCGACATCTGCAATCAATTCGCTAATTCGTTACCACTTCTTTACGAATTAATATCGATTCCTGTTGTCTTACTCGTTATATTACGATCAACCTCAAATATGTCACTCTGTATGTTGATTCTGACCCAACGAAGTGACAGCTGTCGTGACGTCATCAGTAGGTGCAGACGTTCGACTGTCTCTACGACAGCGTTGCCGTTTCGGTAAATATGCGGGTTGCCTACTCACACGGCTCCCAACTTTCCACAGAATCGCTCTGTATTTCGTCATATATTATTATATAAAATTATATATAAAAATATCTAATTTTATATGACATAAAACCCATTAAAAATAAGATCAATTTAATATACATAATTTTATAAAATTATATAAAATTATACATTTTTATATATTATGAGATAAAATTAGATCATGCCAAAATTGAGATATAATTTTATATAATTATATATGGTCAACTATATATAATTTTATAAAATTATATAAAATTATACATTTTTATATATTATGAGATAAAATTAGATGATGCCAAAATTGAGATATAATTTTATATAATTATATATGGTCAACTATATATAATTTTATAAAATTATATAAAAAAATTTTTTCCCGGGCACTTTTTCGTTCGAATTTTCAATTCACATTTTAAATTGGTTGAAATAAAATCAGACTTTCTGATTCTCGTGAACGATATTCTTTCAATTCAACGTAGAAAAAACTAATAGGAATAGTTTCGACTGGCAGTGCTATTTTATGAAAAAATGTCCCTATACGACTTATCAATTTATACTGCAATCAAACTTTAATTACCCTGCTATAGCCCATCTTTGCCTATTTTTTGCTGATTTCTTTCGAACACTTTTTTTTTTGTTGATAGACCCTTCTGGCTATGCTCTAGCTCACCGGATATTGAAGGTGCTCATTTCCTTAGAGATCTGGAGCGAACTACCAACAAGACCTAATGCGGTGGAAATTTGGCTCTGAAGTACTCCGATATTTTGATTGAAAACATTTCAATAAATGAACAAAAAATCGATTCCCACTGTAAGTTTAAACTGTACAGTTAATCTTGTGTCACAATTTTATACTTCGGAGGAAGGACTATATTTCAGCAATTTGATTCAGAAATTAATACCCCTTTTCAGGTCAATGCATTATATGAGATAATTACACTTAGCATCGAGTTAGCTTGTACTATGTTGCCGATAACCGCTCCGTGCAACGTATCGCGACTTTGACAAGTTTTAAAATAACTTCGAAGTGAATTCTTGCATAAAATTTAATGAGAAAGGTAAGGGTGAATCTTCCTCAGCCAGTCTCAGCGAAGCTTTATCTTTCACAGAGCTCGTTCATGCCTTGTTTCAAAGTCCTGGCCGCTATAACGTCCGCATTAGGATCCTAATACCTTAGTGCTCCGAAGTACTTCAAGCTGAGTACTTTTTTGCCCGTGTTTATGGTAACCTAGCACATCCCTCGGTAGTCATATGTATGTTTAGTACTTCAATACACACCGAAGTTTTCTGTCGTATCAGAATTTCCAGAAAAAGAAAACAGTTTAAGCTGTTTTAAGTTTTCTACTTCCGAAAAACTGATAAGCAATGTAAATCTAGTTTCATATTCTAACTCACAGGCACTGTACAGCGAATGAAAAGCTCTTTGGGTTTATAAAGCGCTTCTTTTTTATTTCAGAGAACTGAGACTGAGATAATTTGTTATTTGATATCTGTTGAGAACAAAGTCACCTTTTGGATGCTTGGACTTATTTAAACCTGATTTATAGATAATTACAAATACGTGTCAACTTCACGCTTCGAACAACACGAATGAGTAATCGCGTATAATCTCGTACATCGTCAAATTACAGAGGTTTCAATTAGCTCGGTGTTCTTCACAAGCTGTGCTCGATTCGCCTCGATATGACAAACCTAAAATAGAACTTAGGGAAAAAAGTGTCTCGCTTTTAAAACAAATTGCAATAACAGCTGTTCCATTTTGCCACGTTTTTTTTTCTTCAAGTTTTGAAAGTTTATTGAGCTATAGTTTTCCAAAATCCGGTACTTTGTGGCCAAGTTTCCAGCTACCCGAGTCTTAAGTTTGTCGATTTCCAGTTTCCCAATTTTCGCAGTATGTCATTGGCTGACAATTATATTAAAACACTCAGCTTTTGGTTAGAGATGAACAAACACATCGATGCCAGGAGAAACATCTACGTCTGGCGGCACGGATTCATTTTCAATTACGACAAACAAGTGCGTGTTCAACTCAATCTTTGAAATATTGATTATATTAGTATGGCAAATGAAGAAACTCACTCAATTTTTATATTTGCGAACCAATTAAAAATTGTATACAGCTTACACTTCAATTAACATTATGTGTCAATAATCTAGCAATAAATGCCCAAGTTGATCTTCTAATTTCCCGGATATTCTCAGTTTCCCAGGCCTCCAGTTCTCCAGATCACCGTACTTCACATCTCACTTACTTAAACATCACGCCTCACCCAAGTCTCGGTTTCTAGAATCTCGGTTCCCGTAAAGTGCTCTGTCAAACTACTCGATCTGGATAGCCTATATCCAAAGTTTGGATGAAAGATGTTGAGGTATACCAGTACGGCTAAGCTTCTTACAGGGTGCATCTAGCGGAGAAACTTACAATTAGTTGGGAATCCTTTGCCTGTTAACTCATCAATCAATTCATTGAAGCTGTGCAAGAATCTCTTGAGTGTGAATACACTGATACTGTTGTATAGCCGTAGATTGTACATCCGAGGTCCACTAACGCAACTTTGGGGTGGCGTATAAGTCTTCGTTCATATTTCGTATACAATGGAGATTAGGCTAGCCAAGTGGGAATTCGGGATTGGACTGGGATAAGTGGGAATTTCATAAAAAGAGTCGGTGATAAACTGACGCTTGTATAAGTGGTCCGGAGTCCATTTATTTCAATTTCGTACCCCTCACGTAGGCCCGACAATATTTTACTTGTTAATTTTCAGCTTCTGAGGTCACAATTATACATTCCACGTACAGATATTCGGAATCGGTCTTCTCTATACGTTAACCCTAATCCTTCACCATGGTTGTATTGCATCATTTTATTGTGTATGAGGGTATGTTACGTAAAATAACAGAAATAATACAAGAATTTTCGTTTTGTTACAGTTATCATTCAATCAAAGTCGAGGTTTCATTTTCACAGACAATCGAAATAAGTATCTACTTGGACTTCGTTTTCCATTTCACTGTAAAGAAAAGTTTCCAGAAACAACAAGTACTCCCAAATCAGTACTGATCCATAATAATTTGACTTTCGAAATCTTTACATCCAATTAAGAGTCAGCAATCTCGATACCATATCCGTCTTGTAAATTTCACTTACCTGGAGATCTACCAAATTACCTAAATAATGATCTCAAAGTCTTGTTACCACTTTTATCACGCTGCTAATCGTCGGACTAATTCTAACCGAATGTCTAACAAATACATAGCCAAAGTATGTAATTTTATCTGCCAGAGAGACTGGTTTTATTCCAAACTGTCTCCACCATTAATCATCGTTCTGACTCATCTACTTTTAGTAATCCTTAGCTGTCTATTATTATTATTATTGTTTTATTATAAATTTAACGATTAATAAGATATTTAAATAATTTATCCATTTAATATGCACGACAAAAATAAAAATAAAAAATTAATCAAGTTTTTATTTTAAAGGACAAAATTAATCTCCCCAATGATTGATAAAAACCAAAAAAATAGTTTTTATTGGGTAAATTTAATACAATAACTCATATTCAATATCAAATAATATCCGTCGATATGCAGTGGTATCCAGATAGGGGAACTGGGGTTTGAACATGTGAAAATTTCTGAGTTGAGAATCGTCTCTTATAGGTTTGAGCCGATAAAATGCAAAATGAGAAAGTTATGGCCTCCGAACTGGCTGATGGTGAGATTGCGTGTATTCTGATTTTTTACCTCTCTTGTGAGTCCTACCCTGTTCGACTTCTCGCTCTTCTAATCCCTGAAATGGAAATGAAGGGGAGGAGGAATTGGAAGATAATGAAGCAATACGTTATTCACGTATCTGACAATGAGCATTTATTGCTGAAGCATTGGATACAATATTATTTGTTCAGTCAAAGTTATATACAATTTGTAATTGTTTTTTTTTTAAAGAAACAGATATTATTTAATGTTTCAACTGATGACTATACTTAATTAACAAATGAAACATGACATTCGCATCGACAATTTTTATTCCTAAAGCAAGAATGAAACGACAACAATAAGAGTTGGGAATTTTCGGCCTGACAGTAAGTTTTTATTGCAAAACTGATTGTGAAATTTGGAAGGCAGACAGCCAGGCGGTGGCACCATTATTGTCTTACTTCGTGTGTATCTCACCCCAAAGACTGGCGGGGTCAGAAGCCCATAGAAATCAAACCCACAAGAAATATCCCAGAAGGAAAGACTGGAAGAAAAAACTTATCAAATAACAGTATGAAAAAGTTGTTCAAATTGGTATGTTTGATATATTCATTCAGTTTTGGGACGAGGTCCCCTAAGAACAAAGCAATTCTACAACTGACTAAGCACAGATCTTCTCCACAAGACGAAGATAAGACAGAAAATGCGTTCATACATAAATTCCAAGCTCCTTTTCCTTCACTCTTTTATCTTGAGACTAATATTACTCGTTAATTTGAACAGCTTCATCTATTCCCTATCAATCATAGTGATTGGATGTCGATAACATTCACGAGAGTATATATATATACAATTGCCTAAAATTCTATGCCCCTAAGTATTTCCCGTGGGTTGTCTATTAATTATTTTGTAACGAAGGGAAAGTTCAATTTCAAACTTTCCCAACCATCTTCAAAAGGCTTTTCTACATGGTAACTTGCGATTGCATAGTTAAGCTATTCGAATATCAGATATTTTCCAGACATTTTCGATGTCGGTATCAGAAGGTGAATTATTTTTCACGTTAGGTATACTATATGGGAGTTTGATCGTCAATCAAAGTTAATGAAAAATAACTTTTGATGTACCTGACGAATTACGTTTGAAATATTTTCTGTCTCCGTTTGACTCGGCGATCGATCGATCTCTCGTTAAATTTCCAACTATACGGTTCCTCGCTATTTTTTACCCTTTCGTTGGCTGTTTGATTTATTTCTCTTTTTTCTTGTTTTCATTCCAACCGGTACGGAGGAAAAGAGATCAATTTCAACCTCCTCGGGGGATCGCAGCCGCCTATCCTAATGAAATAGGTCGCAGGATACGGTATTTGTCGAGGAGGACGGTGACCCGTGGATATTTATGGTAGATGAAAAGCAATTGATGTCTGTTGAAAAATAATAGAAAGTCTCGCAGAGGCAGATACGCGATGGGAGTTACACCCGAGTCCGTAAAGCTAATAATCAGTTTTAGTTTGATACTTATTCACAAGTGTCAAAATATATAGCTAACTATGAGAAAAATGTTGATTTATTTAAGTCATGCCCAGTAATTTGCCAAGACATATGTTTCGCGTTATAAATCCAGGAGTGGAGAAAGATGGTCAAACTGTTTCTCGGAGAACCAGAGAAGTTGCGAAAATCTACTTTCGTCGAGAGTAGGATAAGATATATAAAGAGCTCACGGGCTCTCGTATATTTCTACAAAAGTATAGCTACACAAGAAGAATAAATCATACACACACCATATTTCAACGTACACATCCAATACGGCAAAGATTCAGCGTTTTTTATTGTTAAAAAAGTATTTCATATTCCAACAGCTTTAATATCCGGACCGAGATAGGTTTGTTCGATTTTTTACACTTCATTCATTTGCAGCTGCGACAGTGCTATCTGATAATAATCTCATTTTTTACTTACTTGGTTGAAAAATCTCTATGTTTGGTAAGAAACAAAATTTGAATAGTATGGCGTTCTGGAATCAAAATATTCTCACTGCACGTACTGAACATGCATTTCAAAGACTTTTTGCTATTCAAACGCTTTCAGAATCTCTAGAGCCCTTAGGAGCCAAGAGAACTTGCAATATTGCTAGTCACGTTTGAAGCAAGGTGGAAATTTCCAGAGCTACTCAGCTAGCAATTTGACTGGAAAATCCAGTAAATCTAGTAATTTTAAAACTCTAATAATAAAAATAAGAGCTAAAAGCTTAACACCGTAAACCTTGCACTAATCCTACGAACTTTTTCAATTTTATTTCTACAATTATAGCATGGAATCAAATTGCGAAATGATAAGTATTGGACTTTTTTATTTCGGGCACTTTTCAAACAACTAAGTAATCTTGTAATAAATGTCACTTACCTTTGCGTTAGACATCCGATAACGGTGTGGAAAAATGGCTATCGAATTTGGAAAATTTCTATTCCCAAGTGACAAAGTTGAATGCACCAGTAACAGGCTGTATAAATAAAAAGAAATGTATGAACGGTTCGAGCGAAAAAAAAAAACTATACTTCGTGAAAATGATGTACTGAGTTAGGTATAGATTAATCGAGGAAATAGGTTTTTAATCGGAAAGATTAATTACTGATATATTTATTGAGCGGGATTCTAAGTTACAGATTGCGATAACGTGAAAATCAAAGCAAGATTGCTCGCATTATATTCACACAAAATTCGTATACCTTAAAAAAGTCAGTTGTCACAAAATTTGTCCATGTTATACGAAGTTTTATAAGCAGACTGCAGGCGAAACGTGCTGGAAGATAGTAATTCTTTACACCCAGTGCCCTACTTTTGTTCATATGCGACAGAGCGTTCAATAATGGTAAAACTCGTAGAGCCTCACTTTACAATCTTTCAAAAAACCGTTGTTCATTTTATTAACAGAACAAACAATGGGCTAAAAATTGTTGCAATCTATTGCGTGCCTTTTTGTTTTCGATTCATTCGGGTGAGATTATACCTGCTAAGATTTCCATGTCATTCAACAGAATATCACAAATATATATATGTATGTATATATGTGTATCATATACCTATGTAATATATAAATAACATACATAATTAATGATTGTTTACGATCACCGCAAGCTCGCCAGTTTGCGAAGCGTGTTCGTAACTTTTGAAGGAGATATGATGAGAAATTTTCCAAGAGCTGCTAATTTGTCTAGCAACTATATTAGCTGTGGGACATTTATAATTACATAGTTTATACATTTTGTACGCTACACAGAAGAAACGATACGTAGATGATGATAAACTCCACGTTATTCAGTGGCCATTAAAGTGTAGTTTCATATTCGTGCAGATGCACGAGTCGCCCACATCGCATAGGATGACATTTATCTCCAGTGGCGAATTGGAAAAGTTTTTGAAATTTCTGAACTGTATTGAAAATCGTGATTCATGCCTGCTTCAATTGTGGTTAGAAGAACGAACAGTTCGCCACGGTTCACAAACAAATTGAGAATGATGGACACTAGTGAATTTCGATTACAGAATCCTCTACTCCAACTTGTCAACGAGCAGTTGATTTATTCAATGTAAATGCAAAAAATACACATGGAACACTCATAACTCGGAAAAAATGACCTCGTGAAACCGGAATGACTAGCTCCATCGTTATGAAGAAATTTGTGATTTTTATTCGCTAGCGGAAAGGTCGAAGACCGTTTTTATTACTAATTGTAAGAAACACGTAGTTCGATTAGAATTTTAATATGTCAAAGTAATGGCAAGATTCTCGTCTGCTTTACTCATTGGAGTTCGTAATATCTTGTTTCCACTGTTTTATGAAGGATTAGGTGTACGGAACTGTAAAGATCTACTCGATCACCCTACTGCAGGTTTAGATGCCAATCCTATACCGTGAAAGTTATAGCAGGCTGCCTACAGACCTTGCGAACAACCCTATCGTACAGCTTAACCAATTCCAGAGGATTGTTTGAATCCTGCGACGTTTTGCCATTAGTAAATTGTACCTTTTCTCGAAATAAATTGCATCTTGACTTATATTTTCAGTAGATCAATATTCACACATTATATACACGATATATTTACTTACAGCTAGGTATATATTAGGGTAGGTCAAATGAACCGAATATTTTTTTTCAAGAGGCACCTTCGACAATTCGTTCTTTATGCTCAAATAACGAGCCTCGAAAAAAATTAGCTCTAAATATTAACATTTAGAGGTCGCTCATCGCCATGTTTCATTTTCCATCTGAATAACATGGGAAATGTTCTTGTGGCGCCTTTCGATTTTTATATCTCGAGAACTGATCTACTTAAAAAAATTCTGCAAGGCTACTTCTGTTCGAAATTAAACGCTCTACAAAAAAGGTCTCTTGGTAATTTTCGATGAGTCTAACCGTTTCGAAGTTTCTCTGGCGATTCTGGTCATTTAATGGCAAGGCTAACTTTGAAACGGTTAGATTTATCGAAAAAGACCAAGAAACCTTTTTCGCAGAGCGTTCAATTTCCAATAAAAGTAGCCTTGCAGAATTTTTCTAGCTAGATCAGTTGTTGAGATATAAAAATTGAAAAACGCCACAAGAACATTTCCCACGTTATTCAAATGGAAAATGAAAAATGGCAATGAGCGACCTCTAAATGTTAATATTAGGAGCTAATTTTTTTAGAGACTCGTTATTTGAGCATAAAGAACAAATTTCTGAAGGTACCTTTTTGAAAAACAAATTGTCGGTTTACTTGACCCACCCTAATATATATACATATAATACATTTATAAATGAGAAGTGCCGATTATTGGCTCTTTGATAAAACGAGTTGCGAAAAATACTAGAAAAATGGATTGATGATCGTTTATAACAGAGAACCCTGTACTGAAAACTGTGACGTATACCCAATGCGTGGAACACCGAATCCGCGTCATATCAGTCCTTTCACAGTTTGAACAAATTCAAAAGACTTTCTCATGTGAAAAAGCGAATGAATTATGAAACATTTGCATCGTGGGATACCCCTTCCGAATTAATTGTTCCTGACTGTTCAATCCTCCGTTGAAGATTGCGATATAATTCCACCCTGTCGTTTACGGACTCCTTATACCGTCTCGACCCTCCGCTGGGAGCATTAACACAGTTACGTGCAGCGCAGAGCTGGTCTCATTCTAGGTATAGCTGGAAATAAATATAGCAAGTGTCGCACGGAGAACTGTGCACTTTTCCCAAAACTCGTTCACCGCAAGTGACACGTACTGGGAATAGGATCAGATGCAAGTTTCATCCGGTGGTGCATGGGCCTCGGTAGTGTGGCACTTCGCCTTTCCATTAACAGCTTGAATGATCACCGATGTCTTTTTGGGGTCAATCAACGGTTCGGAGTTGTGATTAGGGGCTTGGATATGGTTTTGGCCTTGGCTCTTCTGACGAGTGCTCCTCAGATGCAAACCATTTCCATTTCCATTTTTGCTAGGCCTCGTTATACTCGGAGAACGCAGCATATCTTTGGCGTGGTCCAGGGTGCATCTGCAACGAAAATTCCTCTCGTTTCTTAACGGAGTGTATCTACGTATCTGAGACTCAAGAGCCTCTCAAGTTTGAAACAAGTATTTTTCAAATAAGCGGGTGCAGATAAGCCGAGCGAATTTTTTTACGAATTAATAATTTTATGGTAAACTTATCCCATCTATTTTAAATCCACGTATTCCGTATATTTTACGCAAAAAAAATGCAACGCTTGAACTCCCATTCGGCAAATCTTATCGGTCACATTTATTCCAATTCGAATTTCTGTTAGCACTGTCTTTGATGCACACGTACGTTCAGAACTCGTCTGTAAAACAAGAGCGCGTAAAAAATTCTAATTATCTGGTGAGCTTTGAAGCTCGTTTACTCAAAAACCGATTTCATATTAATAAAGATAATAATAATATTTGGTTCAAAAATCGTTAAGCGAAAAAGGAAGGAGAATAATTTTATCCTATATGTAGGTCCGACTTTTGATGTATCCCTCAAAAGGTGTACGTAGTTTGTATATGAACCCGGAAAGCAGTTGAGGTAATTGATAATTTTTTTTTTTCAATAAATTGTTGTAACCAGGTTTTCATACAGCCAAATATCGCTGAGATAAAAGCCTCTCGATTTGCAGCGCCTGATGCGTCATTTTCCATTTTCCACTTTACACGATCAACGAACGACTGGTTTGATGAGATTAGGCTAAAATATCACGAACGCGGATCTAATTTATTGCAGAAACGAGCTTCGTCCTTTTTTAAACAACCTTTTCCTTGAGGATAGGTATACAATATATATATATTTTTTTCCCCCAGGTTTTTTTCGCTCAATCCAATCTCACAGCGTTTGAGAAAACCTAAACCAACCCAAACCTGGACCCTAACTACGGTCCTCTACGAAATGTGAGTATATATGATATCTCATTTAGAAAAGTACCTCGCTTATCTCGGCGATTTTCTATTGGCAGGAAATCTAAATTTTCGTAAGTCCTGAGGCAGACTTTAAGCTATAGGGGCATAAAACTTTGCTCGAACTGTGAAACTGTAGGCATTTGTCTGGCGGAAGCATCAGCCAAGAAGAAACTCTGCAATATCCGGTTAAATTACAAACAGGCCAAACCTACGCCGAACTTTTTTACGGGTTGCCTGAAGAGGCGGCCCTTGTGTCAGCAGTAATTTTTCACTTCGCGTGATCTCCGGAAACGTAGCGTACTTAATGTGACATATCATTCAGTCCTATGCGATAGTGGAAGGAAGATGTGAAAAATAGAATAGGAGTGATAAAGTTGAAGGAAATGATGAAGAAAAAGTTGCCTGATATATATGTATATTCCTATATACAGGGTGCGGCATTTAAAGTGACCCGGGCGATTTTCTCGAAAGCGGAACAAAGTGTCAAAAAAGTTTCAGACGAGAGCTGTAGGGTTTTGAAGGGGACAGAACATAGCGCGTTCGAATTTTTATTAAGTGGAGGCGCCAAGGAGATACGAAGGTCACCTTTGGGTTTTTAAATGGGATGATGTGTTTTTTATTTTGAAAATGAAAAGAGTATTCAATTTCTAGTATAAAAGTATAAGTACACCAACGTCCTGAAATCGACACCCAACAGAATATTTCAAAAGTACGAAAAAGATAAGTGAAAAGATATTCCATTTAAATAACATGTGAATTTAGATTTTTTTTTCAAATTCCTATTCGTATCTTTAAGAATGATATTTCTCGAGTTATAACTTTGACTTTTTTTTAGTATGAAACAAAAAAAAAAAATAGATAGGAATAGGAATTTGAAAAAAAAATCTAAATTTACATGTTATTTAAATGGAAAATCTTGTCACTTATCTTTTTCTTATTTTTTAAATATCCTGCTGAGTTTCAATTTCAGGACGTTGGTGCACTTATACTTTTATACTCGAAATTGAATAGTCTTTTCATTTTCAAAATAAAAAACACGCCATCCCATTCAAAAAACGAAAGGTGACCTTCGTATCTCCTCGGCGCCTCCAATTAATAAAAATTCGAACGCGCTTTGTTCTGTCCCCTTCAAAACCCTACAGCTCTCGTCTGAAACTTATTTTGACATTTTGCTTCGTTTTCGAGAAAATCGCCCGGGTCACTTTAAATGCCCCACCCTGTATAGTCACACAACAAAATATAACGTGGCATGCTTCTAGCCATTTTGAAAGCAATATAATCTATTGAAATACATCTGCTCGTATGAAAAATTTCCTGGAAATAAGCGTTCAAGAGTTACCCTCATGGAATTCGCAATATAAAGATGAAGAGAGAGTTTTTCAAGGTGTAATAATATATTGTTGTAGATACCGAGATCAAAGAAATCAAAACTGATAGAAGTTTATGAATTCAGGGAACTCGTTGAGGATCAATTGAATTCTGTAATAAACAGCCCATGGTGCAAAATAACTAGAATATCAGTAGAAGAACCAAAACGTTCTCCCATCATTTGAGTTTTCATTATAAAGCAACGAAAGAATATGACGGGGAAAATTGGTATTGAAGCAATATATTTGCACCATTTTTCATAAGAAATCTTCACAATTATTCTACTTCGTAAAATAAAATATTTCCACGACCTAATTCCACCACTTTGACATCCAGCTACTGAGTGACTCAATACACTTGGCCTTTAAATTAAAAAGGATTAATACTTTGGTATTATCGCTCGATGAATCTTAAAGAAGCTTTTAGCGTATTGATTAAGGTAAGAATTTCTTTCAAGTTCATATCTATATAATTAATACGAAGTAGGGGGAGATGGATTACAAATGTAACACGGTGTAATTCTAACGTCGGCAGAATTGTATTTTGAAATTTACTTTTTATGGTTCGATGGTCCAGCATGGTCAAGACTCGAAGAAAGGACACGATGATGAAAAAAATATAACGAAGTCGAATGAGACGATTAGGGTGCATTAGATTAACTACGAGCATTGTATACTGCGGATTTTCTTCAACAGTACGAACCCTGGCTCTTATTGAAAGTAGCCTCAGTGCTGTACAGATTCAATTACTAAGCACATGAAAGAAGTCTCTATGATTTTGAAAAAAAAAAAAAAAAACAGCTTTATTGCATCGATTTACGATCATATCAATGATTAGACTATAGGCATTATCTATGAGTTTCGTTGTATGCAAGTATCGTGTACGAGTTTTCACTCATTTTTCTCACAGGTACATACGTAATACAATTTTTCGTAAAATTCAAAGTACAGTAGATGACTGCATGAGTTTAATACGGACAACCTGCATATGAGACAAAAACTTTACGGCTATATTTATAATATGTCGACGGAACCAGAACAGAGATGATTTGTGGGTATTAATTCATGAAACTAACCGGAGAGCTTCGAAATACATGGGACCATTTGAGACTTTTAGTGATCTTATCCGATCTATTAACTTATGCGATCATCTACTGCGGTACTACACTTGAAACAGTTGCATTTGCCTCGTTGAAGAACAGATACATTTATAACAGTACAGTGAACCGCATGATGGTAAGAAGTATTTTTACATTCTTCTCAATGAATATTAAAAAATTAAAAATTTCGAATATCTGACACGCATGTGTAACGGTGATTTTTCCATAATGGAACCCTACTTGAAATTCTGATTAGCGTTTCCACTTTCTTCTGAATTTTCAAATTCTACTTACAACCTCAAAAGTCTGGGAAAAATCAACTCAATTATCAATTTTCCTTTGAACTCTAAATTTATTCGTCAATCAGCTCATAACATGTTACATTGAAAATTGAGGAGTTATGATACGCTGAATTCAGAATCACAAGGTCTCTCTGAATTCCAGGATCTAGAGATCCAAACTAGAATTTCAAGTCTACTTCTCACTTTTAGATTAAAATCAAAATTTCATTACATGCACAATCGTACCCTCGAATTGTACCTTCACCTCCAAGTCGTCTGGTTGAAATTGAGAATAAAACTAGAGTGTATAGTTTTATTTATTCTGTAAAATGGAATTCTAAAATTGTCATATCATTTCAGAATCGTCGTAACTCACCTAACAGTACGATTGTAATGAAGACTACGAATCCTGACAAGTTGGGATGCGGTAGTACCGTCACATCCGCAAATTGCTGTGTCTCTCATACTGCTGTGGTCGTCTCTTGTGAAAGTGGGACTTCCTGGAGAGCAGCATAGCGTCTCTTTGAAAGCACCCCGATATTTAGCGCTCATAACGTTGTAAAGGATCGGGTTTACCGTCGTGCTGAAGTAATAAAGGCAGCCTCCCAACGCGTAGAGCCATTCATTTATCTCTGCATAGTAAGCCGAGTTTCTCGCGTGTACGTAGAGGAGACGTTGAGCATGAAATGGAGCCCAACAGATGAAGAACATCACTACGACCGCACCTTGTCATCAAAGAATAATATTTCTATTATTTATTACCTACACTGATTGTGAGATTCTGATATCCGTGCCGCTAAATTCTACCCTCATAATCGAACCAATGTCAGGAAATAGCGAACGTGAATTTTATCGCGTTATGAGATCGTTGCGAACGAGGATTCGATACTGAATTCCAAATAATGGGAAAGTATTCCAGAAAAAAGTGCTTTTCGATTAGCCATAAGGCGCCAATGATGAATAAATGCGTGCCAAATTCTTGAGTCAAACTTTCCCCGAGGTACTAAAGATTATCGCTCTAAGGTAGTGCCATTAATAACCGCGTTTCTGGGATTGCTAATGCTGTTTCATTATTCCCAACACGACCCCTCAATTCTCAATTCCAGTTTCTTGTTAAAACAGGGTGTTTCCTGAATGTCCTTACTCGGGGGAAATCGATATGCCGTTTCAACTACAACTGCTAATAGCCGTGTACTTTACACTTCAAGACGTCCCATTCTATTTGGAGACTCACGATGTACCGTGGCACGTTACAATTTGCATTAGCTTTACCGCGTGATATACGATTATTGATTTCGTTTGGGATAAAAATATTGCGAAAATCAAGGGTGCTTTTACTACATGATGCAACCACAACAACCAAAGATTCTGCTTCAAAGCTTGTAACTTTTCATAGCGAAAGTCTTTAGAATTTAAATGAAATTTGAAAGCATGTAACATTTTATGTACCGCATGCTAATAAAGATCGCAAAATTACAAGGTTGAAGTATATAAGTGGGGAAAAAGAACCTATCCAAACGTATGACAGATTGTGATTGCATATTCATCAGGAATAAATTATAGGCGAAAAATTAAATACAAGGTACAAGCTTGAAAGTTCGATATAATCGGATATCCATACTTTGGGATTATTGGGCGGAGAGGCGTTCGAATTCTCGAAGCTCAAGTTAATAAAGCAAATAATTGGATATTGGCTCTGTGTTTCGGGTTACCCTCGCAGAATAAAGAAGCTCATTTTACGCCGAATATAAGAATCGGTGTCGTATTTCATTACTAAAACTTACTGAGCATCCTGATTATCGCTTTCCTCGACTGTGCCTGCCTTGTTTCTCCGTGGACAGATCCTTCGATGCTACGTCCAAGTGACGTGCTTCGTATTTGAAGCCCCATTCTGACGTATAAAACCAAAATTAGTAGCATGGGTATGAGGAAGAATATAACGCAGCTTAATTCGTAGAGTGGAAAAGGAGGCATGTTGTGCTGAAGCATAGCACAGATCGCTGAATCCTCGACGTGGAGTTTAGACCCTGTAAATGATCAGTCAATGTGATTAATTAGTTATACGATAGCTGTTAAAGAATTGGCAAAGAAAATCCTCAATTATAAATTAAATCCGCCCAGCTTCCCACTCGCAGAGAAAGATTCCCCCAGAGGCTTAAGTGAAATTAATTATCGGCTGAAAAAATTAAAACTTCTCTCTGCAGCATTTCATTCAAATGCGACTATGATTTTACGAAACTTGACCAATTATAAAAGCGATAATTTTTCCATACATTCAGGCTCCTGGTATTATATAGGTATTATGTGTACGTTTCTGACCCGAGTGCAAGCCCCGAAATTAGCTAATAAACTTTTTATAACATTTCAAATAAATAATCCCCACTTATTATACCTATATATATCCGGCCTGACCAGAGGTATTCGTATAATTTGTTTTTCCCTGCGCCCTTCTCTACGTTGGGATTTGTCATTCTACCGCAATTACTCTGTTCAATTATTCAATTTCGCAAAAACCTCTGACAGCCTCGATTGCAAAGTGCAAGAGATTGCAAGAGAAGAAAAAATTCCCCGGAAACTAATGTCTGAGAAGAAATATTAAAAAATTAAATCAAAAGACATATATAGACCAATATTTCGCGTAATCGTACTAATTAACATATCCTTGATCGTTCAGCGGATAATAATTGCAGAGTCGTCTGGATTCTAACATTTGCAAGGGGTCAAATAGCCACTAAATATTTTTTAACGTCATGAACATTCTGTCATCCATAAATGTTTAATTGGGTAATAATTCAAGCTTGCATGGGAGATGTCAACATTGGAATTCAGAAACCTGCAATATATCTTTGCATTCGTCAAGTGCAAAGATCGGGGTACAGTCTGTTAAATTCTCAACTGTAGCCAAATTGAAAGCTGGATAACCGCGGGGTCTTTGAAGCTTAAAGATTAGCCGATTTATCTGATTTTTTATATTAAAAAAACCACGATTGCTTCGTTGATGTCTGCATAACAGACTTGGAACGCGTTTTCGAAAGTATTGGAAATAAAATCGACTTGTAAATGAAATTGATTCGTGATTGAAGTCTGCTTACGTAGGATTTAATCAACGTCAGTAAAACGAACACGGTTTAATTTATAATAACTTGACTGCCACTTAGCGATTAATACCTAATGGAAATTCGACGTAGTAAACTGTGGTGTAAACAGCAAAGGGTAGCGCACAAACCAGGGCCACCACCCAAGCAGCCAGGATGAAGCGAATGGGTCTTTTCAATCCGCTCATAGCGTAGAGATGTAGAGGATGACATATGGCCAGATACCTCTCCATAGAAAAGGCCACGATGGTCAGGACCGACACGTAGGAGGACCTTAAAAGTTCTTTATCTGTAGTCAACCTGCTTATCTCTAAAACCTGATGATAAATGGTATAAAAAAAAAGAGATCGCATGCAATATAATTGATAAAAATCGAAGTAACTTATACTCCGTGATAACTTCTTCAACTTTGCTCTTGTGGAAAAAAACCCTTAAATTCAAGGGGTAAATTCGTCACACTCAAGTTTAGGGGTTTACCATGAAAACTCAAGGTTTACACTCAAATTTTGGGTTTTTTTTCGGATAAAGACACCCCCAAATACAGGGTAAGCCCTTAACTTTGAGAGTAAAACTCCAAGAGTTAAGAGTGACGAATTTAACCCTTAAATTTGAGGGCTTTTTTCGCAAGGGCGTACATCGTGATCGTCTCAATAGTTCGTACAGAGGTAAAATTGGCGTGTAGTTTCGGAACGATATCATATAATAAGAGGAATGATATATCAACGCGTGAGTTTTTTTGAGTTTTTTTCTGCCGGAAAGTTTCAACGAGTAAAAATTCTCGATGGGCTTAGTTAGAGTATTAAATTCAAACAAACCAGGCCTTAGGACTTGAGGAGTGCTTGTTAACAACTGGAAAATGATGTGAATTCCGATTTATAATAATCACCTTAAGGGGTAACACCACTGTACATTTTTCAGAGAGCCGATTTTTTTTTATTGGCCTAAAAGATGCTTTGAACTTTCTAGAATATGGGGCGAAAAGTTTTTTACCTGAAAAATGCTCCGAAACGAGTACCTGCGTCAAATGAACCTCTACTGGAAAGGTACAACCTAATGTTTTACTTTTTGATTTTTAACTTCTCTAATAAACTAACAGTTGTCGTTAGAAAGTATTTATGTTCATTCAGAAGCGTTTCCAAAGAAAAGTACGTTAGTGTAGCGTCAGTACTTGTACATGTGCGCGTACATTTCAAAACTTTAAACGCGTTTTTCTCAGAACACGATTTCTCAAAACGGCACGCAGCATAACTTCAACAATTTCCATTCTTTTCATTCGAATTTTGAACGATGTCTTTGAAATAACATTTTGAAGTGAAACACGTAGGGGATTTCCGACGAGTTGATTTAACATTATTTATTAACAAATGATTACCCCTTTTCTTGTGGAAAATTGAACGTTTTCATTCAAATACTCGCCAATCACACGAAAACCAATATTTTCAAAATCCCGTACATATTTCAATAGCTATGAACACGTAGACTGGGTGAATTTTTTTTTTCCAAATTAAAATTTGCACCAACGACACTGCGAGCCGTAGAGCGTCTCAAATTCAATAAGCCTCACGGGAATGGCTCCGGTGTCGCCATTTTTTAATATCTGTCGATGATAATTTCTTGTTCAATACCTAAATATATGCCTAATGACTTCCTCGAATATTATTATTCTACTACCTTTATTCTTCGGTGCGGAAAATATTCTCAAAAAACGCTTTTTTTAGGCTGTTATAGTGGTGTTAACCCTTAACAGTTTGATAATGTGATGCTTTAATGGTATTTCAGATTTTAGGCTCTTGTATCACAAGCATCAAGCACTAATGAAATCTCGTTACTAACTTCCAATTTCATTATGCAAATTCTGTCGCGCTTTTGATGACGAGAGATTAACGCTACTCGCGACGTTTCTATACGCGAGTATATTTGATCAAAGATTTTTCAATGAGTTCAAGTTATTATCATGATCATGATTTCACATCCGGGTACAACGTCGATGTAACGTCTTCGGAAGGGAGAAGGAATTTATCCTTTGATTAAACTATCGTGCGAACTTGATTTGTAGTTAAGCAAATATCTCATGACTTAAAAATTAATTTCGAAAATTACACCAATACAAGAACAACCTTTTGTGACTTACATTTCCGAAACGAAGGCTCGAATCTTGCACAAACCCAGCCCGAATGGCCAAGGATACTGTTGCCAGAAGACACTCAATTCATTGGGCAATCCTGAAAGAAAAATATCTCAATAAGTCATTGCCAATTCAAAGTTTACCGTTTCATTATGGCAATGATGGTCATTGATACAATCGTGTTTTACCATAATCATAAGCGTGCTATTCAGCGGGTTATGTACCAAAAACGCTGAGTCCTGATGATAAGAAGTGTAACAATAATTAACAATGGTGAGAATTAGTAATTCATAATTCAAATATGACTCAACACACAGCATCAGGGATTCGTGTCTTCAAGGATTTGATATTGATATGGTCTCTCGATGTAGAGGCAACTCGAGTTCCCTCTAGGACACACATATACAGGGTGAGTTTTCTCCGGGTCCGAATGAGGAGGAGCTTATCACCGTCAATGCCCCGCCCCTTGCTAAAGCACACTGTTATCAAAATCTAACTTATTTAACTGAACTGTTAAAAAGTGTGTCTAGAATCTGTAGGGTGTCCCCTCAAAAGCCAATTGAAAGTCAAAAGTTGAAAAAGTTTTTTTCCCATTATTTTTGTAATTTAAGTAAAAAATCAAAAAATGAAATGCACTTTCTTGTGTATTAGAATGAAAGTAGAGTAAAAAAAATCACATTCTACAATTTTTACATGTTTTCCACGATTTTGGACTAAAAAAACAATTTCCTGTTGGAATTACCCCATTTGATTAAATATTTATTTAAAAAACGAGTGGGCCACCTCAAAATGTTGAGTAAAAAAATTTTTTTTTCTCTAATTTTCATTTTTTATAAGGTACAAATTCTACCCCCATGCTAAAAGAAAAAAAAAAAAGAAATTCAACTCACCCTACTCATCAATGTATTAAGATGCATTTTATCCTTCCACTGAAAAACGTTTGGACATTTTTCTTCTGGTCTTATGTAGATTATTTCCCACTATAATATATATATATCAGCGATTTTTGACAGCTTTAAAAATAATTTTTCAACTTTTCAACCACCATGCCCACATTTTCCTCTGGGAATACTACGCCTACTGCTTTATAACCCGGGTGGAACGACATTGCTTACAAGTCAGCCACAGAACCTCAGCCGTGGGCGATACCCTCAACGGATCCCATTTCACCTTAACGCGTGTGGTAATCAACAATAACAGGTCCAATAATCAACAGCTGATGTTCAGAGAGAATTTGAGAGAATACGTACTACATATTATGTACTAAAATAGCGATGGTCGGAAATTCGTCAGCCAGACAGAACTAATCACTAACAAATCCGACCGCAAGTTATAATAGCTATTGTCGTGTACAAAATTCAGAATCTGGATTAAGTTAAAAAAAAAAAAAACAAGCTTATTAAAGGTTTTATATTCACGTCGATAACGGCTTACAATGTTATATATGCCCTGTTCGATCTTTTCGAAATACTCCCATTTCATTCAAATCACATATACCGCTTGCCGCGATATTACGGTATATTATTCAAAGACTGGGGTCAGAATACTATTGGAAAAGAAAAAAACTTCCATTTACTCTTGAACGTCTGGTATCCAGTGTCTAGTGTCTGGTGTCTACTGTCTGGATTGGTGAATAATTAGATTGATCTAGTGAAGGTACCTGAATAAAAACCCGTTAGCGTGTCGTCGACAGAAGGTTGCGGATTACTTAATCCATCTAATGCAAGACGTAGCAAGTTCATATCAAATTTCCGCCCACATAGCATGTGATGATAATTATATAACTCAACCTCGTATAATAAACGCGATAACACCCATAGCGTAGGCCGCTACCAGGAGCCGAGGTATCACCGCCCATTTACCAAGGAAACTTTCAAAACAGAGGAAAAGTTAGTGACATGTGATCAAGCTAATGAATTCAGAGACTCAGTAGCGTGCCGAAGAATACAGGTTAGAAAAAAATGTTCGTGACATCGCGAATCACGATGCGAAAGATTCCACAAATACCTATGTGGTTTGAAATTAGAATCCTGAAATATGTAATCGACGAAGGAACTTTTCTAGATCATCCAATCATTGCGAAATTATTATGCACACAAGCAGGGTCAGCGATCACACAGGATTTAATTGATATTCGCTGAATATAGGTGAAATCAAGGACAATATAATCCCATGCCCATGGTAAATTGGCCTCGGCTTTCAAGAGTCAAATTCAAGATATCTCGACCCACCAAACTCCAGACTAAATTTCATCGCGCAATCTAGCTTACCTAAACGCCGCCAGAAATGGCTTGATTAATTGAGGGCTAACGAACGGGAGATACGAGGGAAGATTAGAAAACGGAAGAGTAGGTATCTCCATGGTGACATCCTCCTTAAGTAATGAATGTTTCAGCCCATAAATGAAACTTCTCTCGTTTCGCACAACCTTATATACCGACAGAAATGCCTTAGAGACGTCGAGTCGATCATTTGACTATCGTCACGTTCAGAGTCTGAAAAAAATCCACGCTGAGGGAGGAATTTGGTTAACCATTTCCAAAGAGTTCGGGGTCTAGAAATTTCGGTCAGGTGTCCTTCCTTTGGGAGATAATAAAACGAGAAAAAAAAGTCAAAGGACTTAACGTTAGGCGGAAGGATGTTTTGCGGATTTAAAAGGTAAATTCAGTACTTTAACCAGTTCCGTAAAAACGTAATGGATTTTTATTTCCGGTAACGTACAATTCAAGCCGCCAGTCTATACCTCGTCTGACCTAAAAATATCATGGTTGGAATAAGGAGGTAATGCAACGTGGTGTGGGGCATAATATAGGGGCGCTGGTATGCCCAGAGTTTGAGGCTGTGTGGGATTGTGTCCGATTATACCTACAAAGGCAAGAATCCATAATACCGATCGTGACTACGTTGCCATTACTTTGCAAGCTAGTCTTTACCGTGCAGCGTGAAAGTCTATAAATCACGGAGCCAGGAAGCATCGCATTATATTTTATATTTTCTGCCAAAATTGGTGATGATTTATGTTGTTTTGGTCAACGCGATCGATAAATGGTTTATTCAAAATTCAAGGTTCAAAAGAATTTCGAATTTGTTGTTTTTTTTTTCTTTTTTGAGATCTCTACGCACACAATATGTTTACCGAAGTATTGCGAGATCAAAAAAATGTTGTTTATTGCCTAAATAGCGTTTGAAGTGAGACCGTATGCAAAGCACAAATATTATACCGCCCTATATAGGTCTACCCCCTGAACCTTTGCCCCTTCAGACGTTTGGGGAAATTGAAAATACGGGATGAACGAGACGCAGGCTAAACTGTTACTGCCTAAATAAAATTTGAATTTGTTATCCACAAGGATGAAATTCCTTGGAAACTTTTTCATACGTTTCGTAATCCGGAGTTTGATACTTTTCAACCAATCCTCGGCATCACTTGCAAACAGACAGGCTCTCAATTGCTTCCAATTTCCAGCAGCTGGCTGTTGAAGGGAAATATTTGAAATAGACATTTCACGAAACGGTATCCATAAATATAATCTATGGCATTTTAGATTTATGAAATTATTCAAATTCAAGGGATCGGCTTTGCTGCATAATTAAAGCGACTATTCTCGGGTGTTATCTAATATTCACGAGCTCAAAAAGCTTCGTACTCCCTGAAGGATTACTTTCAGATAGAAGCAGACGAACTTTTTGTACTCGCAGCTCTCTTAGCTTGAAATTGTTTTACAGTTTTGAACTAAAATTGCGAGCGACTCTATCGCAGCTCAACTATTCTTCTCACATTCTCACTTCTACTGACCATTTTGAAATGAATTTTTGACACCAGGCTTGGAATTCCGAAGCCGCTTAACGACGCTAAAAATGAGACAGTGACGAGTTAAGTCACTTGTTTTTCTTTCTTTCCTCACACAAGAAGAGTGCTCTAAGTCGAACAAACAGAATGAATGGAATAAAAAAACCGTGATATAAATTGGATTTGAATCGCATTTATAGACAGTTCGAATATCACAGACTTTGTAACCGAGAAATCATGAAATGGAGGTAATGGAGTGTCGGGTCTTGACGCTACCCTTGTTTTCGGCTATGACTGGCACTGGCGCGGGCGGGTCCTTTCGAATTCTAAGATGAATAAAGGACGAGCTTCAAACTCACGTTTTGGCTACATAATCCATGAATTTTATCAGGAATTGGGTCACAGTGGCTGGGGTTCGGACAGATGCCAGTTACAGATTTATCTATACCACGAAAGACCCACGGGTTGACCGTCCTGCTTGTGTAAACCGTACACATATATAGTCACTGAGAATTAGGGCGAAACCGAAATCCATAGGAGACACGAGGCCACTAATTCTTGACCTTCGTTTAAGCGTGAATATGTCTGACGACGCCCTAAAGGTTGACTATTACTACTACTGATCTGTGAAATCGTTTTCGGCTACCATTCAGTGAACATTGGGGAGCGTTTTACCGAACCACCCATGAGATCTGAGTAAGGCCAATACACGGTATATGCCGCATTAGACTTGTTCATTCGACGTTGGATGTAATTTTGAGGACTACGAAAGGGATTCGTTTCGTTTGTCCGGAAGTTTCTAATGGATTTTAGGTTGTTATTAGTTCGAAAGCGAGGCAATAATACAGTCTTGCAAGAACTCAACTCACGAGTGATGACTCAAGGCCGTCGACAATTGGAAACATATCACATTTTATGGAGAAAAAATATACCCGGAAGCGAGAAGCAAAGAAACGTTGTCAGTTAAGATCAAAGCTGAGAGTAGCATCGCTATAAATAAATATAAATTTTCAGTCATTTTCGAACCACGTATCTGGAACAATTAACCCAGTGAATTGTGATAATAACTCACATCGATTTAACCAGCACTCTGTCAGTTTGGGCATTAGTAACGATTATATGATTGCGTACTCTGAAATTAATATCTTCTACGGTCATGAATGTTCTATGATTCCGAGTAGGAGAAAGAAATTAATAAGATGAAAACCTATTTAGTGATACGATAATATATAAATATAAGTCCGTTAGGCATGAAAAATCTTGTATAAACTTAATTCACACGGTTTTGTCACTAGTGAAGTAATTTTCATTTGTTACCTCGTCCCAATTAGCAAGCAAGACTATGAAATTTTGACTGTTGATTTTTTTTTTTGCAAGGCTAAACTGTTCCTAAAAACTTGACGATATTTTCCGGAATTTCATATCCCGGTGAGAACTTTCCTTGCGTGGAATACTACACTCGAACTACTCGGCTACGTGTTTATAATTACATAAATGCGCTATGCATACATAAAACCCTTTTTTTTTTCGTTGATATTCTGCATTTGTTGATATACCACCGCAAATAAATAAGTTATACAGCTTTGAAACTGCTCGGGAATATTGCTAGCTTTACTTCGATAGCACAGAGGTCCACATATATCTTTATTCATGTTCAGAAAAGATCTTTTAGAATCTTACAAACGTTGGTAAAATTATTGAGCGATTTTTGCTGCAATATTTCAGATTTGATAAAAACTTTGAAATGAAGTATCACACCTCTGAAGGAATTCTTGTTGAACATTGACCCACCTGAACCACACAAGCCCGCGTTATTCCCAGCAGCAGAGGGGTAAGCCCATGCTTTATTATTCATGGCGACCGATCCTCTATATACCATGTTAAACTGATCGCGATTATGTTCGATGTTGGCTGGAGCGGAAACTCGAAAATACTATGTCGTTCCGATTTTCCATTCGACTTGTGAACCGCCTTGAACAAATAGAAAAGCCTTTCTTACAAGTTTTACCGTCGCGGAAAGTTCAGTCTCGAGATAACTTTCAATAGAAGAATATGTATATCAATATATTTGTGGACATATCATATCCAGGAACATTGATGAAAAATAAAAAAAGATACACATGTATCTATGTTACGGGGATTCTAAAAAAAATTCTTTTTTTTTCTTCGAAACATATTCAGTTAAAATTTGAGCCCTTAATATTAACATTCAGAGGTTCCGCATCGCACTTTTCTATTTTCCATAAAGAATAACGTAGGAAAACTCTGTTCATCTTCTTCTAATTTTTATAACTACCTAACTATGCGTCGTACAGAAAATCTGTAGACATATTTTTGTCGGGAATTGAATGCACTACAAAAAAGGTTTCTTGATCTTTTTCGATAAATCTAACCGTTTCGAAGTTTCATTGATGATTCTGATCATTTAATGGCAAGACTAACTTCGAAACGATTCAATTTATCGAAAAAGACCAAGAGACCTTTTTTGCAGTGCATTCAATTCCCTACAAAAACATGTTTGTAGATTTTCTGTACAACGCATCGTTAGGTCGTTATAAAAACCAGAAGAAGATGAAAAGGGTTTTTCTATATGTTATACTTACGGAAAATAGAAGAATGCGATGTGGGACCTCTAAATGTTAATATTAAAAACTCAAATTTTAACAGGTGTATTTTTATGCCTAAATGAAACTTTTGAACCTATTTAGAAGAAAAAAAATCCTTTATCCTAATCCTATTCCTAATCTATGTATATAGTAATAGTAATGTAATACGTAGATATACGTAGACATGTATCAAGTCAACGGAGTAAACCTGAGACCCAACAAGGCGTAATTGAAGAGACATCAGTCCGCCTCTCCAAGCATCACAGGAATATCAGGATAGACCGAGGATAACCCAGACGCGGCCCTGGTCCGAGATCCGATCTATTTAAGCTCTGGCATACCGTTGCTTCAAATAAATGGCAAAAGCCAAGAAGGTTAAAGAAGAGAAACCTAGCATGAGACAAAGAAGAGATAAAAGGAGACCGAAAGGCCTAAAAGATATGGGGAGGGCTAAAAGTTGAGAATGGAAGTGAAATTAATAGTCTTATACTTTCACCGCCTTGAAGGTACTGATAAAATAAATGGCTTCAACCAAAGCTGGCGATTATAATGAGCCTCAAACTTATCAAAATGGCTTTATAACGTTTCTAAGCGCTGAAGCCCGGCCAGTAAACTATTATGGCTTAATTTTACGAACCATTCATTCTTCTCTGGCCTTTTGCTTCCAGAAGCTCCTAGACGTTGATTGAAACTTACGATCAAGTTGTTTCCGATTCAGAACAAATTGCATCTACCGTTCGTTATTTCATAGAGTGTTTGCCGTGATTCTCAATTATAAACCGTCTTTCACTATACAGATGACTTTTGAATCAGAAAAAATTTTCCAACGTCGGATCCAATATCTCAGAAGATTTCGCAAAAGTGCAATAGAGAACAGTGTGCGACTTACAAAATGATGTCTCACACTGTGTCGGTTGAACGCAAGTTAAGCCAATTTAGAGTGGGGCTTTATGGCGGACAGGAAAGTAGAAAAGCTTTTTGTGTGATGTCTGGAACTAGGAGGTCTCTATGGACTATAGAGATAGCAAAATCAATAGCCAAGCACTTGAAACCCGAGAATAATATCTTTACTTTATATTATTACAATTCAACTTGGAATTATGGCAGACGCGGAATGATGCTGCAGTTATATAGTTACACAATTAATTAAAATCTTAAAGTTTTCTAGAATTGCAGCGAAGTTGTTGAGCCGAGGATCAACAAGGCTGAGAGAATTTGTTAAATCGTCAATATAAGTTCAATTTTCGATAGTTGTCATTTAATTATCAGAACATTTGAAAGATTTATGTCACCTTTCTGAAAACTCAAATATTTCGGTGCAAGTGTACCTATGATTCCTAACATATTCGGTAACGCATCTTCAAGAACACCGCGTCAATTTATTATCGAATAAGAATTTTAACCAGCAAATTTCTTCTACTATTTTATATACCCAAATGCTAATTTATAACCGAAGTTTTATTGCAAATACCTAAATGCAAATTCTCCATCTGATTCATTAACTGTACCGATTCGTAGAATGCCTTCCTGAGGCCCTGACTTTACTGGGAAAAGACTACGCTTCAAAGTAAGAATATTAATTGCGTAAAAATTCACCAGGCTATCTTTTAAATATGGAGTTTTGAGTTTAAGATAAAGAGGTCAAGCCAGATGATCATTTTAGGTCCAAAACAATTGATTTCACAGGGCTGAAGCGCAATGGCGTTCCTAATGTTTAGTAGGATTTTAAGGAACGTCAATAGAATTAAGAGAGTCTCCAGCCAGCTCGGATCGTAAAGCTCATCAAAAAAGCCCTTCTCTTCGAGGGGAATGCAGCCCTTCGTCTATAGGCTCTAGGAATAAACGTCGACCTGCACTTTCCGAAATCGACGATCTATTTACTCTGGCAATTTGAATATCTACAAAACGCAAACCCAATAATAAGGAACCTTCGTTCACGTAAAAGCCACATGCTATAAAAATTTCACGTCTGTGGTCTCTTCGTACATAAAAGGTCCGAACTGTTCGAAATTTTATACTAATCGTAAAATATTTTCAGAAGAAGACGTCACCATTTCAAATAACTTGCAGATTTCTTCCAATCCGTTTTTTTTTTTATTCTTATTCTCTTATATGTAATATATACAAGTGAATGGCATGTCCCAGCTGGAGATGAAAATTTTTCACGACTACTGTACCAAGATGGTTGTAACAATAAAGCGATGTACCTAGTGGTGAAATTTTTAGATGGTCCGCGTTTCTTTTCCAGGCCTGGTTAACTTCAATCTACGGTATACGTGTAGAGTTGTCCGTACAGCACGTTTATATATACATTTGCATATATATACATGAATATTTGAATATTTATAATTGCAGAGTACCCCAAGGTACGGTCTTGCATAAAATACGAAAAAAGATTTGGTGTGTATAAAATGTAGGTATATGACAAACAAAGCGTTATGTGACAAGCTAATTAAACTTTATTAATCAGATACTGTATACCTGTTATAATTGTAAATTTCTTTCATATGTGGGAACTATTCTCGTATTTATTTTCATACCAATGTTTCGTCATACGGGAATGAAATTATACTTTCATTATCTATCTACTGGAATTTTGCCAATCCCTAAATTAGAATTAAATTCATACCGTATTTGTATTTCTTTTTACAATTCCCGTTTCTCATTTGCTTGCTTCGATTAGCATCCTAAAATATGAAACTAACAGGACAATCAGTTCATTTTCTCCTGTTGCACAATTAAAATTATAATGTCTAATAATGGATACAACCACTGCATTCAAATGCTTTCGGAAAAATCCGCGATTTCTTAGTGACTTTTTTAGGAAAAGTTGTAGATAAGTACGTAATTTCTTTTTACTTTTAGAAAATAATCGCTGATCAATTTTTAAACTTACGTTTTTCAGGTGACACTTCTCGGTCAACGCAAGAACCGCATTCGAAAGTACTTCGCTCTTGCTGTTTATTGATGCCATATATAATGCAAGATGCTGGCTCAGTTCCTATAGACTTACACATGTTGGTTTCAAGCCCAAAAGCTTTCGGCACGTATAACTATTTACGTATACTTCAGCCTGATCTTGTAGTTTAAAGTTGTCTTATATGAACAGACACGATGTGATATGAAGAAAAATGCAGCTGAAAAGCCAACGCATATTCTTACTAGGACGTCCAGAAATAACGTGCAGAAAGATAGTAGACAATACAATCTCGTTGAGTAAGCTATTGAATAATAATTGATAAAATATCACTGTGAGTCGAAATCAAGCAGAATAAAATAGAGAAAGAAGCTTGGCAATAAAATCACGTGAATTTATCTTGGTAAGTTTGAATTTTGATCATAAAAGTAACACGATATGGTATCGCTTCGTTGAAAAGAACTTACGTAAGACCAAATAATCGTATAGTTACGTGGCCTTCTGCTTCGGTATAACTTTGAGATTCAAATCTTTCTTGTTAGGTAAATCGAAGTATCGAAATACCATTAAAGCTGATAAATTCGACTGCCCCACCGTCGCCAAACTCTGTGGTTACATCGTTAGCTTTTAGGTTTCAGTACGAATGAAATGAAATTGCCACAATCTTGGACAGGGGAATGGTTGGGACCTCAATTCTAGCCAAGATACATCGCTGGCTGGGGGAGGTGTTAGCTTACGTACGATAACGATAAATTGCTTTTGGGTAAACGCAGGGATCAAAAATCAGTTAATATCGGTACCTAGATGCATGTATAGGAAACCCTGTAGTTTTCTAACACATATGAGCACCTTGACAATAATATATCAAACAAATAATCCTGTAATCGACGAAATTTGACTCACAGATTGTTAGATTGAAGTTGCCGAAGGTACAAGGACGGCTAATTTATCGAGTCACAAATTTTCCTTTGTTTAAATAATGGTTACCGATGGCTTGTCGAAATATAATATAAGCTAATGCATTCAAACTGAACAAGTTCCGCACACTCCGATTGAATAATGTTCAAGTTTTGGAACTGGCGAATTCTCGAAGATTTTTTGAATTGGGTGTCGTAACTAAGCAAGCCAATAGCACTTACTTAACGCCGAGCCTTTTTATTCCTTCGAAATAGAAGGCCTCCGAATTTCATTAACAGCGAAAAGCCCGGGAAACTTTGCATATTAGAGGCAAAGACTCGCGCTTACTTGTAACAAGGGATAACAAGCCTTCGGTTCATTTTCCAACCCAATGTTGATAGCTGCCGAAATTTGTCCCGAGTTATGACCGGTCAAGGGTTTCCCCAAGGCATACGAGAGATAGCAGAGATCATAACTCCTTTTCTGGTAGGTACTGAACACCTCGAATTGCATCATAATTCTCTGACAATAGCCATAATGAAAATTTCATCCACGTCTCAACGGTTCGTTAATACAATTTTGCGAAGCATAACTGGCAGGTGAAATTCTTGAATGAGAGGGAAAAGTTCTTAAATTGACTCGATGAAATCTCGAGAATCAATAAAAGATTTATTTTTGTTGGTATAATTAAGGACGAAATTACAAGAGGATTGTCAATCAGAAATGTGAGTATGCGGACACACCGTAGGTACAATAATTTAACACTGCACTGCACCTACGTGGATTTTGTAATTGGCAGTTTAGAGGATTTATGAGATATTTAGCTGTAGTCAATATCTCGAAATTTTCAACGACAGGTACTTAAGGTAAAAGAGTGAGAAATAGCAGCGCTTACGATTCTACACTCCGACCATTTCCTGTAGTAAATTTCCTCGTTCTAAATTTCCTTCTCAGTGCCTTTTTCGATGGCATTCCTTTCTTTACCAGAGAACATCTGAGCTTTTCGCAGAGTTTTGCATAGGAATTTACTTTTCAGAATTGAACAGTATTGTAGACAAGACGTTTGAGTTGGGACCAAAATTCAATTAGTTAATTGTACAAGCGATCTTCACTGGCGGAGAATAACATTGCTGTAACTTTCTAGACAGGAAGACAAAGAGAAGATCTATTCTGTCGTTTGCACCCTTAACATGTCCAGCTATATAAGGGGATAAGATTAGAAAAAGAACTTGTCGTATTCGACCGGCGAAAACAATCCAAGTTTCTAACCGCGACCATAGTCAAGCCGAAAACTTACAAAGACTCGATAACCGAGGTTGGCATCTGTGAGTAACGTAATTCGATTTACTTGAACTTGAAAAGTTTGTTCTACTTGTTCTAAAAACTTTGAGGACCTCGTCTTGGCACATAAATTGAAACAATAATGTCTGAAGCTCTTTTCAACCAAGAAATCTACAATTATGACTCCTCCGCTTTTTCCCTAAAAACTTTTCATCGCCCTGACGATTTCCACTCCCGCAAACCCACCAGTTTTCATCAGGCTTATTGTTTTGAAAGATAATCTGTTATTTCCAGAATTTTAAGCACCCATTTATTTCGAGTATTCCATTAGTGACCGCGCCTACTTAATGAACGAATCTAGAAACAACAATGCGTTGTTATTTTCCAGAAATTTTACGACAATTAATCTTACTTAATATTTTTTTTTTCCCCAACCATAATGGCCACCGAGACAAATTGAGTGCTCAACAGAAATTCTCTCGCAGGTTGTATGCTTCTCCTGTTATAATGTTCTAGATTAGTATAATTTGTACAGCTTCAGGTGGCAGATAAGCTTAAAGCAACCCTCACTGACCCTCACAGGGTTTAGGATGATTAGGATGATCATTTCGTTAATGACGTTCCTAGACTATCAAGCAGTCCACCAATCATTATAATTATTTTATAACTATTCAGGATGTTAGTTAACGGTATTTTTTTTTTTTTTTTTACACTTCCTCACATCATAGGTAGACATTTAATCAATATTGCAATCCAACTTGATGCGAGGATGACGCTAAGATAGTATATTGTGATACATATGCGGAAGGTAGGCAATATCCGTCGAGTGTCGTTTGCAGCACGAGTTGAAGGCGAGTACCGTAATGACACGAGACAGATATTGCCTATCCTCTCGTGTATCAGACAATATTTTCTTGTAACTCCTTGCTAAGAAAGTTTGATTTAATAGACAGATTAATTAATTAACGAAAGCCCACATTACTACTGCCCGCCATCATGAGACAGTGCGTAAGGAAAGCCCTAGTGCGGAAAGTAGAGTAGGTGTTTGCGATGTGCGCATGCGTGAAAGAGCACTAGTGCGTAAAGTGGAGTATTTGTGATTTGCGCATGCGCTAACTCTTCCTTTCTCAGCTCTCCGGAGTCAAAGTACCTACTTTACGCGCGCTACACAGATCTCGAAGATCAAACTTTCGAAGCAGATGCTGCAAAGACGTAATTGAACTTTCCATTGTAATAAAAATGTAACATTTTTATCTTAATAGCGAAAAAAAGAACAGCACTACTTATTTTTTTTTTGTTCTAAAGACTTTAACGACTTCACTTAACAAGGGATATTAAACGTATACATTTACATCTCATTACATCGATTAATCGTTAATTCATTCTATGCATAATTGACGCTTATAACGGTCTATGTTAGCCAAAGCAGACTCATTCCCTACTGAAAACGCTCCTGCGGTTAACAAAATACTCTCGAATTTATAGGCGCGCAATTAATAAAAGAATTAGTACTGTTTCTCGTGATGGATGATGGACACAAAGCTTTAATCAGGTCGGAGCAAAGCCTTACGCTTAGCGAAACTGATTCTATCGATAATGACATGAGGATTGTAACCCGCAAATAATCTCTTCTTCTTGTCTATCTATATGAACCGGCATCAAATGGGACGGACCGATTCACGTAACACGCGTCAAGAGCTTGCAATTAATTGGTCTATATAATATCGTGATAAAGTGAAGAAAGTAGAATTCTCTAAAAAATTCTTCACAAACGCTGCATGATTCTTAGGGCCTAAGGGAGGCAGGGATCAGTATTGTTAATAGAAAGCTTTAAGCACTCGATGAACTTAAAGCCTGGCTTTTCTGCTCGACCAGAATCCTGAGTTAACAAGGATGGCTATTTCGTTACCAACATTGACCAAGTACCCGCATTAAATTATGCCACTGGTTTCCAACCCCTGTATTCACTCTCTGGAATTCGCATCAAGCTCATTTCTACGCTGATAACCTGTCGGCCAGGTCTCTCCTCCACGTTTCGTTACCTCGGGTAATTGATTCGAGAAATCTAGCCTTACTGAAGTATGTATATGATATTCAACTTGGAGAAAACAACTACGTTAAATAAAAGGGTCGTTGAAAGCAGACCGAAGAGAAATGAAATTGAATGGCGGAAAAAACAATTTTATCTGTATATTTCACACATGTAAGTAAGAGACAGGGTGGTTTGTGTAATCAGAAAAAAGAGTAGAGATACGAATGTATTATCTTTTTTCAAGCAATTTTTTTTTTTTAGAGACATTCATCACACTCACACACACGTTTACAACTCTTTGCCAATTGTACGAGTTTTTTGATACTAAAAATAGCCTTGGTGGCAATTAGTAGCGTTGTGAGATTATTGTGGCAATCATTTCATGCGGATACTTCTGAGTTTCTCGTCTACGAAATTTCCGCGAAATGACATCGCGCAATTACAAGTTTACAAGTAACACCAATCAGTTAATGAATTATACGCAAAAATCAACGAAACGTAGTTATAAATGTTCAGATTTGATCGAAGACGAGCTATAATTCTAAATTCTAACTTCAATCTTGGTCAACTTATGCCCGATTGTTTTAGTCACTTTTTGGCAATGAATGAGACGACAAGACTTGAAATAATAAAAAATGTGCGTTTCTCAACTAACATAATCTAACCCATCATTCAAGCTCCAATATCGCTATAATGTATTTTACTGATAACTACGAGGAACGGAATTTATTCAACATCTTTGAACTTGAAACAGAATTATTGAACCAGGGGGTGGCGTGGAAAAGAGGGTGCATAGACTCTGCTTGTAATACGTAAATATTATTCGAAGGGAGAAGCTTTGTGCAAGTATGGTATACGTGGAATTAAAAGCTCGATAGTGACATAATTGATTTGTAATTAAGAACGAGGGAGCGCAGATTGACATGTTCACTTTGATGGATGACCTGGGAAGAAAGAAAGAAAAAAAGAAAAAAATTTTCTGTGCTAAGTAGACGCAATGATGAGGCCCTTGGAGAAGAAAAGAATTTTCCTTCGTGATCGATCTGCGGTAGCCATTAGCGATGTATCTCAATTTGAAAAGATCTTTAGTCGGCGGTCCAGCGGAGCTTATGGTTGAGCATTTATCCGAACCACATAGCGGAATACCTAGCTTAAGAAATACAACTAGAAATATATTTCGCGTAAAAAATTCGTCGGCGATACAACCCTAATTTTGAACTGCCGAAAAAAGAGTGACAACTAAATTAAATTAGTATACTTTGGTAGAGAGGCTTCGAAATCTCTGCGCGTGAAAAATTATCGATTTCCTGAAGCAAGTAGACGTATGTATATCGTAAAATGAAAAATATCGCAGATGGATCGAGCGATTTTTCAATGGTGAGATATCTCATCCATCCATCGCTGCTCCGACTGTAAGATTGAATTTACATATAGATACACGTATGGACGTATGTGGGAAATTCTTGGTTAAAAAGAGTTCGAATAAAACAAAAACCGAGCAGGATAAGAGGTCGGAAAAATTTACACACAAATTCACGGAATGCAATATCCTCTTGTATAAAATTCCAAGCTAACACCAAGGGCTGAACGACAGTTCGAAGGTCGAATAGAAATAATGTGAAACTGAACCAATACCTCGTAACAGAATATGCGCCATGATTGAATAATTGGAACAAATTTTGGTCACAGTTCGTAATTTCTCCTATTTCGAAATCGTCGAATCGGTGAATAGCACGAAAACTGATCCTCTCAATATTTGACAGCATATGAGATTAAATCAATCAAAATGAAACTGAAAATCTAGAATCACCGAGGATAACAAAACGTTTTCATGCAGTGCTTTGCCAATATACGAAATGTGAAGGCAACGAGTCACCATTTATCCATAAAGCTATCTTTTCGTCTTGCGTGATGATAAATGAATTGATATCGTTAATGGATATGAAACAACTATCTGATTCTAAATGAAATTGTTTTATGTATAACATTTTGCGAAGTTATAGTAGCAGCCGTGGCGTATTCATGTCTAAAATGCTAGACTAGACGGCATTAATATTTTTTTCCTATCAAAAATTCGGTTCTCGGTGTTGATATGCTTGAACTAAATCATTTCTTCGTTCTAGGATATTTCATCTCCATTATATACCCATCTAGGTTATCTAAATGCTGAGAAATAATTCAGGATCGGATCCCCAGAGCGAACGAAAAGAACACGCAGCGCGTTTTCCTTTGAACGAAAAAATGCTCTAATGAAACCACTTTTCCTTCTGACTAAAAGGCCTTCAGACATTATACCCCCGAATTTGGAGAGATGATGTTCAGAAAAATTCTGATGAGAGGGTTAAGACAAAGGACCAGCTTAATTCCCGGGCAATACGAAAAAAGAAATTACGATTATGAGGCTGTTAAAGTTTAATGGACACAAAGCCACCCCAATTCCCAAAAATTGAACGACCTTTGCTCATCCAGTAGAAAATTCCAGTAGAAAATAATGCAAATCGTCGCAGGTTTCATGCCAAAGATGATCGAACAGTGGGACTTACCGAGTAACAAAAGCGTGAGATCAGAAACGGCGAGACTGAAGAGATAGTAATTCGTAGCAGTTTGCATCACCGGATTTCTTATGATGACCAAACACGTAGCAACGTTTCCGAATACTCCAGTTACGAAAATTGCCACATAGACGAAAGTAACCGGAAGAACGATCGGTATTGGCAGATGCTTTGGTCCCAGCATAGCCTCGAGATACTCGGACTGGGTGAAATTATACTCCGACAAATTCCCCACTGGGGTTGGCAGAAGGTTTACGATAGCCATATCAGAGACTGAAGATATAAAACGGGCTGTTTTATAGCCAGAAGTTTAACTTCTAGCAAAACTGAAGTTTTTCACTTAATATCCCGGTGCCATTCACTTCATAAAAAATCTCGAAGCACCGTTTTGACGCAATGTTTGTCGCCCAGCCCAGAGACTCTGACCTCGTAACCGATCTAATTTGATTTTAATCCAGTTTACACACAATTTCGTTCCCATTTTTTGCCACCACGTATCAAAGCAGTGAATCCATAACAATTTACATAACGCACTGGTAACAATTAGAAAATCGTTTTTAAGCTGATACTTCGCGACGTTTATTTTTAATCAATACATCTATTTATCATTTAGAAACTAAAATCAACAGCTGGTTTCAAAGCTTTTCTTCAAAAACGAAATACTTGATTCTTGTATAAAAAAAACGTAAGAGGAAACCATAATATGCAATTAAGTTTCTACTCTAATTATTGTTCGTCCACTGATTTCGTCGTTTACATGAATTTTTTCGAAATTTCACCCTAGCGGCATCCGAAGTTAAGTTAAGAAAAATTTATCACTCGTAGAAGATCGATGGGAAAGATAGAAAGGATTTTTCTAACACTGGAAATCGCGAATGGTTTCGATTTATTCTGTTCGACATTCCACACCGATATTCCAGCATATTCTTACGGAATATTCTTCTTCGATGTTATTCGACCAAATTTTTAACCCTATGATCTCAAACTACGAGCTCAACGGACCACGAGCTAGTGAGAGTCGCGGTGAAAGCTACTCCGCGGGTTACCCCGAGCACCGCGGCGCCGCACTGTCACGCGACGCATCCATACCCTCAACTTCGTACACCCTAGTTCGTATTACTTCCCTTCGTTTGACGTCTAGGGGTTGTCTGTACCGTCGAGCGATTCGAATTAAGAGTATCTCGCATATTTGCATATGTCAACCTTACCAATATCTGACTTTTTTTCAACGCCTAAGAGATAGTTCGGTGATCATGAAAGCGCGGTAAGGGGTGGGTTCGCCGAATGTAGCTACCCCAATTACTCAACTGGAGAAAGTTTCAAAAAATTGACATTTTTCAAGGCGAAAAATTCTTTAGAAAGTTTTTTTCACAAGCTTGAATGATAGATTTTCGGTTTCTGTGAATTAAACGAAACTATAATATTACCTAATAACTTTTTTGCTGTGCCAAGCTTGTACTATGGAATTGTATGATTCATTTCCATTAGAGCTTTGAACATTTCGGATTTTCGATAACAATATCATAGTCATCAGAATAACGATAGTAATAATCGTATATGAAGAATGAAAATATGAAGAAATTTCGGATTTAATGATCTTGTGTAGCGGACTTCAATGAAATAAAATGAGCACTTCCGTGAGGAGAATGAGATGTGATGAAACCAACCGACTTGAAAACAAGTCAAACGAAATGACGTAACGTGAAATTTTGGCCCAGTGTATTACTTCAACCATGAACGTTTACCAAGTAAACTTTGATGATCATTCATTGTAAAATGAAAGAGGGAAAATAAGAAATTATTTTTAGCGAGCAGATTTCATATATGTATATTGCATATTGATAAGTTAACGATAATGATAAAATTAACTGCAATATATATATATATTATATAAGAGAAGAAATATGAAGAACTCTAATTCAGAATCGAAGATTTTTTCAAACGCAGATATAAAATCTTCTTTGCGTTATTTGACAGGCAAACAGCATAACACAATAAAATTTGAGCGAGGCTCTTGCTGAAACAATTTTTGAGAAATGTTATGAACGGACTGACAATTTTTAAATAAATAAACGGTGAAAGTTTGAAACGTTTTGTATTCGGTCTGTTTCTACATCAGTGCTACCCAAAGAACTGTGTAACACATATATGTATTTACAATACTATTGCCCATGTCACCGTCCAACTTTCACCCCTTCATGCGTTTCTTTTTACTTTTCCTTCGTCACATTGTAAATTTATCCGAATTTATCTCCGGTTTTCTTTTCATTCAGCGGCCGCTAGACGACAACTCGAATTTATACACAAGATTGCCTTATTTCATACGTGCCAATCACAATAGTAAATAAAAAAATTTCATCGCGACATTTCGACAGGCCTACGTAATAGAATACAACCGAACAATACATATATACATATAAACCGTTTCTACGCACCACAGCAATCTTTGGCTTCTACACTGTCCAATGTTCGATGAAATTCCACCATTTCTGAAGTTTCCAGGAAACATTTTCCCATAAGTTTCTTAGCCAAGCCTGTATCCTTTTCATTGATACACGTGAGTTCCGAAACATTTTATCGTTCTTCTACACGTACTTCCAGTACAAGTGAATTCACGTTCTTTGTAGGAACATAAATCATGGCTAATGTCGACAAAGAGTTTCATTGTTCAAGCTTATCGCTTGATAGCCAAATTTCCAGTGGAAAATCGCAACTAATTCAAATGCTCAATCGCTTTATACCGCGAATGAAACTATCAGTTGAAAAATATCGTCAAATGAGAGATAAAAATTGAAGCTCATATCAGTCAGGTTGGAATTATGTCGAAACTGAACAGCGAAGGGTCAAATTTACTGTAATACATTTCCTGATACGAGAATAGTGGAGTGAAACAAATTCAATACTACGTATCAACCAGCACAATTCTATTTCCATGTATTTTTAGCATTTTTATCAGACATGGAAGTGCATTTCGCGGTACAGGCAGGCAGTCTAGTTGTTTAACGCAATGAATTTCCCGCAGATATCGGTTTTCAATAATGTTTGTTTCCACGTTTTTTCATGGGCTGTTCCCTCGGCAATTCTCAAACCAATTACAGTCGAGTAAAGTGTCAAGGAAATATGATTGATTTGCAGCTTTTATCAAAGCTAAATTTAATTTGTTTAAAGTGACTATTAAACTGTGCGAGAGACTTTAATCACATTTCATTCCTGAACGTTCCTTCTTTTCCTTCCTTTGTTCAACGATTACAGAGAGAAATAAGCAAAAGTAAAGCCGCAACGTTGGATAATAACAAGAGACTTTGCGATCCTGCAAATTCCTGAGGCATTGCCGTCGGTTTTCGCAAACTTGACGAGAATCTTCCTTCGAAATTTACACGCTTCCGTGTATTATCCGTTCCCTTCATATATTCAATCAGCTTGACAATTCGCTTAATCCTCAATAATTCACACCACCGAACCACCAAAGACGTTTTTTCTCATTTTCCGCGAATGGCGAAAATGCGCAGAAATGGTGGAAGGCGAATGTAATTCAAGGATGTTGGAGAAAAGTAGTATCTACTTTCTGAAACGTCATAATCTTGAAAGATAACATCACTTATCGTCTTATCCGTACAAACTATCTTCTAGAACTACTTCGGTGGTATACTTGCCTCAAATCTAAATTCTAAGAGGATATGACTTGCAGTTGTGGACGAAGATGGAGATGAAGAAGTACTTCGGTTGGTTCAAAATTGATTTGAGATTGAATGGCTCCGATAGACTGTGAATATCCAGTGTCAGCAATTCTGTTCGCATAGAGAGACGAGAAATGTATACATTTTGGGTGAAAAGCTTCAGCCGATTAACATCCTGAATTAAATTACGTCAGGGGCGATTTGCAGCAGAAACAATCAATCCTGTTTCGCATAATGATGTTGACTCATTCGGTAAATAATGACCCTGTTATCGAAACAAATCAGCGCGGCTCTTGTCAAACATGAGTAAAAGCAATATATTGCTTGGAATTCCAAATATTGGAAGGCAGTGAATCGATACTTATCGAACGTGGCGGTTCTCGGATGAATATGACTTTCATCTTCCCAATATTCCGAATTCTGTGCGAGGCATCTTGTTCCGGATACAAGCTATTTTTCTTATCAAAGTCAGAAATCATAGTGACAAAGAATGTTTGGATTGTATAAAGAGGACTGCAATATTTCACCGTCTTTATCGCTGGCTTGATTTGTATTTCAATTTTTTGTTTTTTCGTGTAAACGGTTGATACCTCAACTTTAAAAAATTCCTCGCTTTGCTGAACTCAATGAAATAAATCGCTTCATCTGATCGTAGCAAATATAGTATTTGCAGAGCTGCGTGCCGCCTAAAAGTACAACATACTTATTTTGTCGTTGCGTGAACTTAGTTACGTCAGAAGAACGATTTTTGCCTAATATCACTTGGCAAAGGTAATGTCAAGTTTTATTGAGATACTGTTGCTGATTATACGTCTCGCTCAGGCGAGATGGCAATTCCAGATCTTACCCCGAACAGTGAGATCGTTATTCGATAAGTACGTATATACTTGCCGGGGTGAATTTGCTTCATCGTTTAATCCTGAAACATTTTCCAACAGTAAATCCCTGAACAGTTTACGCATTGACAATCGTACGAGGAGATTCTAACTTCTTGAATTTTCAGAGCAGACATCTCTTCTCGGGATCCGAACATTTCAAAGAATGAACCCCGCATATTCTTGTCAATATCTTCCCTCAAATTGGGATCGAGACTTGTCAAACTTATCCCAAGCAGGTAATACTACAAACCATTCATTCCAGAAATAGTTGAGCTTGGAATTTCGCGGTGAAAAGACCTGGTGACAAGACTTCAAGAGAGTTAGAGAAAAAAAAAGCGAAGGCTCGAAGCGAATGGTGTGCAAATTCAAAGACGAATAAAAAGAGTTGGTACCTACTTCGAAATGAGAATAGTGTGCGACAGCACGCAGTGAGAAAAGCAAACACAGCAGATGAGAAAAAAGGTTGATAAACTACGAAGATTTTCTGCGGGAAAAAGAAGCTGACGAAAACGCGTTCTCGGTCAGAATTAATTTGTTCGCGTGCTGACTGAAATAGACTGAACAACATCGCTCGTAAATCGAAACCACACATCAGCTATAATTCCGTGGGATTTCTCTGGGCAAAAAATATCATTACACACCTCTGGTCTGCTGCGATCTAAGGTGGCGAAAAGACCGCGCTAATGTTTTAGTCAATTTTTATTAGATTGTAATTTGTATAAAAAAAAGCTTACTTTGAATGCACAAATGTACTCCAATGAAGCCTATTAGCACAACATATGCTGGGTGGGTCCCCAAGTTTCTTTGATGCAATAACTCAACACATCCTTTCTGACAAGGGTGGGTCGCTTTCACGCTTCCAGGGAAAATTTATATACCTGTACCTCCTACTTTAGAGCTCGCTTATTGCAAAGTGGTAGCCGCTCTTCGGGTCTCACTATCACAGCCATGAACGGCACCATAGAGTGACCTGAATCCACCATTAACTGGATCTTCCTTTATCAAGCTCTCTGGAGGATTATAAATGGTCAACATTAATTACGAGTTTTATAGGCTATTCAATACATGAGTTTTTCCGAAGAGCAGATAATGGCCGGGTCCTACTTCACGTATAGCAGGTAAATACCCGATACTTACGTTATAATAATTACGTTATGTCAACGTGTAATGATCCCTGTGTATATCATTATAGCAGCTATCTGGTTAATTTATTAATTATGAGTCGTTTAATAACACGGTTTGTGCTTGCTTGCTGTTTCTTAAAGATTCCTAGCACATATAGTTATTGTCAACCCAATTAGACTCAGTTCCTTGATCTTGAAAGACGCAAATCACGAAGTTTGAAGACGTCGTTAGGATAATGTTCAGCATTTTCGAATGTGCTTCTCGACGATGCGGAAGCTAAGCCTGCGGGCCTACGAACACCTTCAAATAAACACTTTGAAAACGATCAAATTTATCCAGTTCAACGAACAAATCGACGTTTCATACTTTTCAACACTTTTACGTGAGATACGCTTTCGCAGAAATTCTTCGAACATTACATATTGTTAAATGTAAGACAATTTTTTGATCTCCCTGCATTTTGCTGTAAACGATGATAACTGGAATGACAATGTCACGATATTGTCTACCAATTTTTAAATAATTTCCAACCATGTCTCAAAATGAATAGGATATTTCTTTAGAGGGTGTCAGTGATTTGGAAAAATCATCACCAAGGTGTAATACGTATGCCTTGTAATGGTCGTTTAAATAGGTGAACCAGAATCTTTGATATATGCTTCGACCGCCATTTCATTCACGTAAAAATAAATGGCTTCGCCTTTTTGGAAGAAAATTTGGTCGTCTATGATAGGCCGTTTCTTTAACGATCGTTTGAAGCCTGCTGCTATTCGAATGGCAACTAGAGGCTTGTGTATTTGATATTGTCCGATTAGAATCTGTCCATCTGACTGCGTCCAATTATCTCTCGTTGAAGTTTTCGAAGTGAAGATTAAAAGGAGCAGGCCGATTGTAAATATGAAAATGAGAATCTAGAATTTTGTCAGAAATTAAATTGCCTTTTTCAACACTGTAGAACAAATTCACAATTCATCTCACATGTGCATACTTACCCGTATTATAGTTCTCTTTATCGACACAAAGTAATTCTGAACTTCTCTTTCCTCGTATGATTCAAACTCATCCTTTCCCGATGGCGTTAGCTGAGAACATACTTTACACACATGTCCGTGCATTATTATATTGCTTTTTTGGTTAATTTTAGCCGAAAGTAAAACGTGTAAGAAGATAGCGATATTCTTCTGCACTATCATCATGGCTCACTATGTCGAGAAGAAAATTCAATACCGCCAGTGATGGATATACCTATTATACTTTTATACCTTTCATTTTATCGGTACGTATTAGTTTATCTTTAACAATATCTTTGAGGATAGCTTTCAAAGCTTCTTTGTAACGCAGAATAAAGCTGAGAAATCCAATAAGAGTTCAAACTATGGATATTATTTTCAAAGAATACACCCGAGCCTGAGATATTTGATTTACAAAATAGCAGAGGTATCGTTGGTATCCAATCTCAGTTTGCACTCTCGAACACACAATTTTCAGTGCCTGAATCATATCAAACAAGTAAATTTTTCCGAAACAAATTGACAACCTAATCTTTACGTTATTAAGATGAGAGTTACTAAAACTTGCCACTTGCCGTTCAATTTAATGGAATTTATTCAAGTCGTATCGTAAGTCAAGCAAGTTTTCCCCCGTGAACTGCTGTAACTATACCGATACAGGGGTGAAAGTACACGTGTTATATTATACCGCCTAGTAAGGTTGGCATTTTCTTTTCATTTTCTACAGTCTTATAAACTCTGGCTTACCTCGATCTCCACGTGGAAGTTGTAGATACCCCAACTTCATATTCCCGAACAAAAGCTGTGATATATCACAGTGCGAAGGATGTATCCATGCATTTTTTTCATCTAATTAAGCGAAATCTCGAATTCTACAGATACTTAAAAGCAGTTAGTCTCAAGCGTAATTGGCAAATGGACAAGTATGGCCATTTCAGATATATATTCCTAATTTATTTATTTATTATATTGCTAATGGTTCTCAATTAGATCTTAGCTAGAATTTTCCGAGACACACAGTTCCTGGAATCATCGGTAGAAGCCACCTTGTACGTCTACATTATAGAAGTTTGTCAATGACGCAAAGAATTCTATAGCCTCTGCCTTAAGAAGTTTTGACAATAGAATTCCTGGGGTGTTTTGGGACAAACAGTTCCCAGGATCATCGCTCGGGTTGACTTTAAACATAATTCAGTGCACAGCGACCTGAGATTCTAAAAGTTTTCAAACTTCACAAGAGCATTCTTCGATCTTCGGCAAAGCATCGAATCACTCTGCGAATATATAATAAAATGTAAGCATGATAAAATTCGAGACGAGTTACATCACGGGCGAGATGAAAGATCCTGGTCAAGAAGCGATCAGACAGTTCCCTAAATCATCGGTCACTCTGACCCCGAAGGTTCATTCAGCAAATGAAATCCTGAGATTCTAGAAGTTACAATAAAACAGATTGTTTAATCAGGAAGATTCTTCGACATTACAACTTCAGGGAGTCAACACAAGGAATGGTTTTAGAATTTTGTCGATCGGAAAGAAGGACGGTCTCGAAATCTTCCAAACCTCTCGTGAGAAGATCGTTGCATAAGATTTTCGGACCTGGAATCATAGAACTGACGAATGGCTATAAAAGACAAAAATTAACCTTACGATTAGAAGGAAATGAACATTCGGGGAACACCAGAGTAGAATCCTTAATTTGACTCAACTTTGTACCACTCGGATGTCACTTCCGAAAAAAATCATAGCAGGGTGTTAGTGTTCGCGGATATTCTTTCTGCACCAAGGAGAACTGACATTATTCAAGCTTCCGGGTCGCGTAGCTCTGGGATCTGAGATCTGGTTCCTACACTAGAATAAGCTGCTCTAGAGTTACGTGCATTCCGTAACAGTAACTTCTCAGATCTTACTGCTTACGAGCTGCATCCATTGTCAGAATATACTGTTCTAGCTAGTGACTCTGCAGGATTTTTATTCCACGTGGACACGAGACACGAGCTTCTGCAGACAACCAACGCGCTTGAATAATTCCAGCGCGCTATGGCAAAGCTCTAGAATAATTTTGAGGATTTTTTTAACGAACCATAAGACGGAGTTTTCCACAATCGACGTGAATGTAGACCGCGACATACCTGTTCCTGCGTAAAACATACATCTGTGAATTTAATAATCGCCCGGCTTACAGTCCTGGTCATGAAAGCTCTTCGGCCTGGTCAACAAAAGCTTGCGCTTTAACGAGAAGATAATAGCACGCTGAGAACCGAGGGGAGTGTTGTTCTCACGGATTATCGAGCGGTTTACAGTCCTCGATTCTACCTCCGCCAGAAAGTCATCTGGTCAATTCCTCTATCATTTATTTCGTAGACTCATCGTCAGATCAGAACTCAAAAGTCTTCACCCTCGCCTTCTGGCTGGATAATTATACATGTAACGAATTTTCGAAAACGGTAATTTCCCAGGTTCCAAGCTAAGCTGTGATATGCAAATATGCTAGAAACGTGGAGAAACAGCAAATTCCAAGATCTAGCTTGTTACAGATTCCTTAGAGATCACAGGCGTCTCGAGCTCTTGATAAAGGAGGAGGAATGTCATAGAGACAAGTGCCTATTGGGACTGCGCTATCGCACAGAATTTTTCTCGCGAATCTACATTTTTCAAAGCGTCTTTGATGTTTAAATCTCGGTTCATCGCCTTCGAACCTTTCATATATTTCCGCTGTACATTCACTCATAGCAGTTTACGTTATCGCCTTCATTCGTGCAGTGGAGAGCAGCCTGATCCAATTTACAAAAGTTCTTCTTCGCCCTGATTTAAAACGATCATATTCCCTTCGTTTTAGTAGATTGGTAGGGTGAATATCTTAGCTCGTATTATCTGCAGGGGGACGAGTTCATCCCAGAGTGATCGTCCCAGCGAGTTGATCAAAGGTTAGTCATCCGAAACCCGTGTTATTTAATAACGTCGTGAAATCTATACCGTTCACAAAAAACTTATCGATATTAGAAAATGTGCTTTTGACGCCAGGCTTTTACTCTCATACAAAATCTCACTTGCAATCTTTTTATACGGCTAATTTGCTCGTTTTTATAAATTACCAAGTCTCCCAATTTCTATGTCAGCAGATATAGATGCAAAAGCTTCTCAAGTCGTAAATTAGAATCCATTGTACTGTTGAGAAACCTCCGTAATCTCTATCCAACAAAATTATCTGTGATAATTCCAGCAATTGTTCATCTCATGAAAAGTTGATAAGTATCGGTAACAGGAATCTATGTCCAAAATTGGCTCAACACGACTTCTAGATACAGATCAGACCTCTTCCTTTCAAGAGCAGTCCAAAGCTTGCGAATTTCTAAACCAGAATCCAACGAAATTCCTCTAAGGACTGAGCGAAATCCGGCGACTGATCAGTTGTACAATAAGATACTGCCGGGTAATTAATTAGAGCGCTTGTTGCCGATTTCCTAACAGACTAAGGAAATCAATAGCTTCAAGTTTCCATTGAGAGAATCCAAGAGCTCTCAAAGTTCAGCCGACAATTCTGGGACCTTAAAATTTGCTGCTACTACAATCCGCGTTGTTAAACGCGTTACGACACGGCTTAATTATTGCTTTCATCGTTCTAACCGAACTTGATTTATCATCTTTATAGTTTCGAGGGAAAATTTACAATCGCATCAAGAATACACCGAAAATTTTCCGAATCAAAATAAAGGTGTGCTGTCCATCTTTGGCACAGCGAAACAGACTATATTTCCCTCTCTAGAAATATTGCTTAGGTTAAATGCCTACGTCGATAATCCAACGTACTTGTCGTTATCATTATAGCCGTACAAGCAGGCGCAGCTTAAATACCCTATAAATCGAAGGGATCACGATGACATCTGGAGAATTGAGATTGGATTCTCTTCAACAAAGACCCCTCATTAGATTGGCATTCAGCAGACACTATAAAATATGACTGATCCTAATTGACCCACGAAGTTTGCTCGTAGATCATTATACTAAATTCTATGCCTGTGAAGAATTGACAGTTTCTCATCTCTTCCTAGATGTGCGTGTACTTTTCTCCGTACCTTTCTCCGTGCATTCATATGCGTGACGTTCACAGATCAGAAAGCTTCCAACCGAGTCCGTGGAAAGTCTTTCGTTCTCATCTATTCAATTAATTTAATTAATCTTTAACTTTCCTACTAAGCTAGAAAACAGATACCTAGCGATGAGTAATGAAACTCGATCAAGGAATAGATCTCGTCGCAACCGTATTTCAATTTTCTAAACACCCACCGGAAGTAGGTATTAGAATATTTGTGTCGCAGTCAAATTTGATTCAAATAATCCTGTACGGTTTTGAACTGACAAACAATCGAGCTGTTTATTCTTGCCACAAATTCCGAGTCCGTTTACCTTCATGTTCTTTCACATGGAATACTTCCCTAATTGGAATAATTCAAACGGAAGAGATTTTGCGAAATTCGCAACTCTCCATGCGGGGCAATTCTGTATTATCTACACCTGTTCATTCCGATGCAACAAACATACAACTTTTAATTAACCACCGGGAAATACAGTGCGGAACTGTTGCAAAACTACTAATAATAATATTACTGAGACGATGCGACGGGGTGCAACGAGCCTTGAGCTGTGCTTTCAACACTTTATCAACTGCTTCATGAAAAAGGAGTCTTAGCGAACAAATCCCCATGGAGAAGCTTTTCGTTATTGGCGTATTCATTAGGATGTGTTGAAAGTAAGCTTTTTTCTACTTTTATCGCTGCTGATATCTCCCCATACCTATGCATAATATAGGAATAAAAAAACAATTTTCCTAACGAAAATTAAAACTCGGTTAAAATTTGAAATATCTAATTCGTTGCGAGTTCATTTTGAAGGGTAAGGATTAAGATATTCATAAAAATATAAGTGCGCTCCGAGATGAAACGTGGCGAGTTAAGGTATGGCTTGAAACGAAGGGTTGCTTCAGGGTGTAAAGCTTCAATTTTTCGAGTCAAAGTGTTTTCCTTTCCTGTGTTAATTGTACGGAAAATAAAAACCTCGTTGAGGCGAGTGCTTGCAATCAAGACACAGGCCTCTCTTCTCGTAAGAGGTCGATTCACATTTGGAGTATCATTTTTCGTTGCTAGCTACTGCAGCAACGAAAGAATATAAAAAAAAAAGGTTTATTTTCGCCAAACCCTAGTGTTAATAAAATATAAATAAGTAGGCGGTACCCAAAATTAATTATTCTCCTTGTATAGGCTGGTAATGTAAAATTCCCAGTTGTTGCAACTAGTAGCCAGGCTACGATACTAGCATTAATAAATGGTTGCCGCGAGCAGCGCCAAGGATTGAACATCAAACCCTGCCGGGTTCCTCCAGTCCATTATGGACGCAAAGGACGAAGTATAATTACGCGCCGTAACGTGGTGACAGCATTACTATCCGACACGTTAATTTGGGTACATAGGGATTAATCAAGCTAACTCCTCGACGAAGGGCATATTATGCCAACATGATATCCATGTAGCTCTCGTCAAGTAAGGTACCTGGTTTGGAACAAATGTATAGCAATTCGAGCAATTGCCGCATATGCAAAGGGGACCGATTGATGATCTCTATTGATGTGAATTTGGGTAACTATATCTGCAATTCCATATCAGTATGCCTCGTCAGACTCGGAGAACTAAGTCTTTCAATTTTCACACCGTAATGACGGTTAGATTTCTCTCTGGCAAATCAACTGGCAGTTTAATTTACCCAATGAAATAAAGAACTGAATCTAAAAGACTCAAAAAGTTGCAAAAACCTCGACTACAACGAGATACGCGTAATTGGACAAGCAGCAAATTGTTTCTTCGATCACTTAGCTCCGCCAGACACGATCCCCATTATTCTTGGTGATTAACTATAGGCTCAAGTGGCCCCGGAGGGCTTCAGCCCGTAGATGTGCCCACTCTACTAATAGCTAAATTAATCTGCTAACGATTTCTAAAAAAAAAAAAAAAATAGAAACAACAAAAGAAAAGGAAATCCGCAAACCGGCAAGATAATGATTAGAGGATTACACGCTTTTTGCAAGTTTACTCCAACTGTTCGATCTGTATGATTTACTCGTAAAAATTTTTGATAATGAGAAAGGTGTCGTCCAGGAAATTAGAAAAAGTTCGACTAGCTGCGAAAATGAGAAGAGCGAGCATGCCGAGGGAGCCAAAAATAAGTGGAAGAATTTGGAGTACTTCGATGACCTACTGCGATAATAAACCAATCACCTAGTAGTTCAAGTTCATGAAAGTTCAAGGGCAGTTTAAAGCAGCGTTAGAAGCCAAGTTATTTCACTCCGACCTTTCGAAATTGAATATTGTCTAGTACTATGCATCAGTTCACAGTAATTATCTGATGAATTAACCGAGGCCTTATCTCGCCCATGGAAGTGTCAATTTTTTTGTGTCGCCTGAACCGACGAAAATCTGAGTGAAGACTTAAATTTTAGGGGACGCAACTAATTTCTTATCACAACGAGAATGTTTGCTTTTCATTTGTAGGGCCTAGTACCATACATTGCGCACTTCGCATAAATTAATACCGTACTACTGTTATGTGAAAGCTTATGGACATATCTGTACCAGAGTGATAGCGAAAATGGTTTACATTTGTATTTTTAATACAATCCACATTTTTGTAAATCTAATCAGTCTGATATTTGAACGCGAATTTACTGATCAGTCAAGGCGTTCAAAAATGTCGATTTTTCCTCAAAACAGGAGGGTTGCTCATTTGAATATGTTACCTACTTATTCAAGATTGGAATCTGGAGGGGTTTTATTCGGGGTAAAATTGAAGAAGAATGGAAGGTGTATGAAAAAAATCCATCTTCGGTGCCACCCTAATGTGTGTAAAGAAATGTAATTATGGTAATCGAAATATTCGGCGAACGCCCCTAATTTTATCTGTAAAGTCGGCTGCGGTGCTGATATTAAAATTCCAACCGTTGATTTGTCGAACTAATTATGGTTGACAATAGGCTTGAATTTTTGAATCCGAAACGGGAAATACCGCGGTAATAATTCAACCCAATTGTAATATCCTGATTAAATCGATCGGCTCGGAACGCGAACTTGAATAGGTACAGATTGTATAATAATTATATTATTCGGGGTAGTTTCGGTTGAACTTCTCCCGTCAAATCCCAAAACAGTACGATGATAATTATCAAATTATTACACGCTAATTGAAATAACAAATCAATCCATTCAGGCTCTGGTGAAACACGCTCATAAACATGTTAATGACTCAATTCACTTTGGACTCACAAAAAAGTACTTTAATACTGCAAATGTTTTTTTTCGTTTCGAAATCTATATTAATTATAAAAATGCAGCTTTCAGTCATGAATATATATATGTTAGACTTTAAGGATATGCGAGCAACAAAAAAATGTCAACAAAATTTCATAACCCTAGATCCTACAGATATTTTCTATAGATATTTCTAGTAGTCCCGTAGATATTCCCTATTAATCCCCTGTACTTGTGATTTAATTCTAAAAAAAAGTGGGAGTAAAAAAAAACTGACATTGCGCTGGAAATATTTTATTCTCACAATAAACTACTTTTTAATCATCACAGACACAGCTGAAGTAATTGTTTCTTAGACCTATAAGTAATAATCATCTTAAGTATTAATTTAGTAAAACCGAAGTATATATACTCAAAGTATTATAAATGTAGATATATGTATACTAGGGTGCTTCAAAAAAAAATTTAATTTTTTTGTTCCGTTTTTACCCCCTCAAATGTTAATGGTTTAGAAGAAAAAAATCCTCCCCAAAAATGGTCTCTCTAGCTCAACTCTAAGAGGTCGCTATTTTCATTTTAATTTCCCATTTACTTAACATGGGAAAATGTTCTTTTTCATTAAAAGTTAAATTACTCGCAAACTACTTGATATTTTTCGGATTCATGCATAGATCCTTGAAGCTGATTCTTTAAGCTTTCCAAAACCCTATAATAATGCATAATTATCATAATCAAAACACAAATTTCAGCCGTCTGAAAAGTACTGATTTTTAAAGAAATCATTAATTATTATTATTTTTTGTTTTTTTATTTATTTTTTATCAGAGAGTTTTGGAAAGCTTGAAGAATCAGCTTCAAGGATCTATGCGTGAATTTGAAAAATATGGAGTAGTTCGCGAGTAATTTAACTTTTAATGAAAAAACAAATTTTTCCATGTTAAGTAAATGGGAAATTAAAATGAAAAGAGCGACCTCTTAGAGTTGAGCTAGAGAGACCATTTTTGGGGAGGATTTTTTTCTTCTAAACCATTAACATTTGAGGGGGTAAGAACGGAAAAAAAAAGAAATTTTTTTTTGAAGCACCCTAATGTATACACACATTAGGGTGTCCGTTATCTCCCAAAATTTTTTGTTTTTCGAGAGTGCCCCCTAAAACGTCAGTTTATACCCTGAAACTAAAAGCTATACCTAAAAAAGAATTTAATTTTTTTAAACCTTCCCGGAATCACCTTACTTTTCCCATTCATTTAACGTGGGATGTTTTCGTCTTTTGGAGATTATTTTATTTATTTATTTATTTATTTTCTTACTCATTTTATCAGCTACTCGACAAATTATTGCTAGTCTTCTTTCTCAAAAGTTGTCTCTCGATGAACAAATTTTTATGTTTATGGGGGTAAATTTACATTTCAAAAGGCGTTCTCCAGAATCATTTTTTTCTGAAATAACGGACACTCTAATACAAATGTAGATTAAACACGTCAAGTGTACATAATTATGATTTGCAACAGTGTAATCACAGACACTTGATAATTAATCGTCTATAAATTTTATTTCATTGATCTGTTTTCTTTTTTCTCTCATTTTGAAAAAATTCTTTACTGGAGGTTTGACGTGTGACAGCGATAACAGATTAGGAAGCTAGAGAATAAGGTGTGATTCGCAATATTTTATTTACAAATAATGATATTAACAAATTCCTAATAAATGCGGGTTACACCGTAGATGTATCCATGTTACATGAGGGATTTGATAATATCATCTTATACCCACATCCTGATGTGTAGTAAATTGATTAAAATATACAAGACTGTCGCGATAGACGAACCTTCTGAAACCAGTCAGAAGCTTTACGTCGTTTGGATCGGTATTGTCGTGAAGTTTTTCTTTGAAAAATAGACCTAACTATTAACGATTATTAAGTCACAAAGTACTGCTTGCTGTAGAGTCAGAAGGCTCTAGTGGACGCCGGTCATTTCCATTACTTTTATGCGAAGATTTGTGATCAAGAAGAGGTACATTTGCACCACTTTGGTCAATCGGGAGTCGACTTGATCTAGGTGTTGCATTACTAGTCGCGTCTTTGCTCCCGTAAGCTCGTCCAGGTGTGCGTAAAATGTCTTTCGCATGATTGATGGTGCATCTACGAACGTATGTTATATGTATATTAGGGTGGGCCAAATGAACCGACTATTTTTTTTTTTTTTTCAAAAGGCACCTTCGAAAATTTGTTCTTTATGCTCAAATAACGAGCCTCGAAAAAAATTAGCTCTAAATATTAACATTTAGAGGTAGCTCATCGCCATTTTTCATTTTCCATCTGAATAACGTGGGAAATGTTCTCGTGGCGCCTTTCGATTTTAATATCCCGAGAACTGATCCACTTAAAAAAATTCTGCAAGGCTACTTCTATTCAAAATTAAACGCTCTACAAAAAAGGTCTCTTGGTCTTTTTCGATGAGTCTAACCGTTTCGAAGTTTCTCTGTCGATTCTGGTCATTTAATGGCAAGGCTAACTTTAGAACGGTTAGATTTATCGAAAAAGACCAAGAAACCTTTTTTGTAGAGAATTTAATTCTCAACAAAAGTAGCCTGGCAGAATTTTTCTAACTAGATCAGTTGTTGAGATATAAAAATCGGAGAGCGCAACAAGAACATTTCCCATGTTGCTCAAATGGAAAATAAAAAATGGCAATGAGCGACGTCTGAATGTTAATATTGGAAGGTAATTTTTTTTTTCGAGACTCGTTATTCGAGCATAAAGTATAAATTTTGTAAGGTACCTATTCGAAAAAAAAATTGTCGGTTTATTCAGCCCACCCGGATGTATATTATTAAATTCCTGGAATCATGGGTTCGAATATTGAAAAAAAAAAGGTTTCACCTGATCGAACACGGATATCTAGGACTCCTGATTTGTAATAACTGATTCCCATCATCCCTCGAGTCACACTGGCAATGCGTCGTCTCTCGCAAGCTGCTCGTTTCAACGGAAGGTCTTCCGTTAACTTTCGGAGGGCAACAGAGCATCTCCTTGAAAGCTCTTCTGTATTTGGCACTCATTACGTTGTACAAGATTGGATTGACCGTTGCACTGAAGTAGTAAAGACATCCGCTCAAAGTGTAGAGCAACTCGTTGATGTCATAGTAGTAGTCAGACTCTCGGCCATAGACGTAGAGCAACCTTTGGGCATGGAACGGGGCCCAGCATATGAAAAACATGATGACAACTGCACCTGGAAACGGGGATGAAAAAACTCTATGAAGTTACATACATCGGTTTCTTACTCTCTTAATTTCCGTTTCAAACTGCAAAGTTCTAATGTCCCTATCAAAGATCCAGACTTCGAGTAGGAGGATCAATTATGTGCTGGACTTTGAAGGGTATTCCCTCAGGCCAGCTGTTTAGACCTTTGCTAAACTCTCCCACTTTACATTTCCACCTCCACGATTGCCTCGGGGGAAATCTTTGGTTTACGTAATCCGCAAGAGTATGAATGAACGATTTACCGACAGGGATTTAGACACGTCTATATGGAGTGGAGTGGAGTCAGTATGATTATCGATCGCACCGAAATTCGTTAAGGTAAATGAAGAACATTGAAATTGACAGGATTCCAAATCCTTCCCAAAAATTGGATTGCTGTTATATTAAAAAGTGCTCTTACTTAACATCTTGATGACCGATTTTCGCGACTGGATTTGCCGGGATTCTCCGTGTACGTGACCATCAGCTGTTAGCCCCAAGGCATTTTCGTTACTGCGCCGTATCTGGAGACCCATTCTAGTGTAGAGGACCAGAATTACTGCCATAGGCACTATGAAGAACCCGATGGAGCTGAGTTCATACAGAGGAAAATCTGGCACGAGTACCATCGCGCAGACGGCTGATTCGTTCAAAGGTATTCCAGAACCTAAAGAAAATAATTGTCAATAAATATTGCATGGACTCAATTCGGAGATTCGAAATGATTTTGATACTTGTTAAAGGGAAATGGAACCAAGAAAACATTCGGGTAATCCAAAAGCTCATTTTCATCTCACGGTGAAATTTTTTAGTATAAAATTAGGAATCGTATTTGAACCGGGCGATGTCTAAGTTTTCAGATCTATGGGTAGGTATACGTATTTTCTACTTTCTTGAGGATCGATGTGTTATCGCATCCTCGGGTCTATTGAAAGAAAAAGAGACCAACTTGATCAGATTTACAACGTCCGTTGGGAATCCCGTGTCAGCAGTTGTTATTAACGTCTTTCTCAAAAAAATCCTTCAGGATTGCTAAAGCCGGTGTATCATAGCCGACCTTACTATACGGATATTCCGAGCTGTTCAAGCCGACGTATGATTGCGGAATAATTGGTGCTTTTTTCAAACCTATAGGATACGCGAGGTAGTTGATGTCCGTGTAAAGAGCAAAAGGAATTGCGCATACAAGAGCCACCGACCAGGATCCCAGGATGAAACGAACCGGTCTTTTCAACCCGCTCATTGCGTAGAGATGTAAAGGATGACAAATGGCGAGGTATCTTTCCATCGAGAAGGCGACGATTGTCAATACGGAAACATAAGATGACCTGTTGGGAATTAGAGCAAAATTTCAAATCTGTTTATCAAAGCTAATAAGTATAGGTATAAGCATGGGACATATATTCGTGAACTCGTAATAGCGAGATAAGTGATCATACGGAATTGCTATCAAGATTTGCTGCTGTTTGAGTTGGATAAACTTGGGAACTGTAAGCCTATGAGGTATGTTTGAGGCTTGAAGGAATTTTCAAATTACTTCTATACAGTATACTTGAACGACTGAGGTTCAAATCGATAAATATGATAACTGTAGCTATGCGAGACGTGTATTTCAATGATGATAAGATACATACAAGAAATTCCAAGAAGCCGCAGCTGGCGCGTTGAATATGAAAAAGACTAGCTTGAACATACGCCCGGGGAGTTATATGCTCGAGGCTTTCTTTTTACTCAAAGAAATTCAATTCAGGCTAATGAGGAATAAATCCGTACACGAACGGGCTAAATGATGAATATGCAATCACTTCGCTACTTACATTTCGGAGACATAAGCTCTGATTTTACAGTATTCCTCGCCAAGTACCCAAGGATATTGCTGCCAAAACACACTCAGCTCGTTGGGCAAACCTGTGAACAAGTACAACAGCATTTGAGATTACAAGACTTTCGGCAAAGTTCAAGCTTGCCAAATTTCTTTTAAACTTGGGCATTTACTTGCAGCGTTATTTCCGCGGAAAATTATTTTCTGATTCATATTTCCCCATCAAATAACCGAACGGAAATCTGCGCATTGGTCTATGGATTTATATTGAATGAATGGATTCATTCGACCAGATGACGGCTTGTCGCAATATTCAAGGTAGAGAATGATGCATTGATGTACTTCATCAATCACTAGCACATCGTCTAAACCGTGACAAGAAGTTGCTAGATTTGAAGGGTATGCTATCCCCTTCCTGCCTGAAGGAAAAGGAGTTCCGCCAACAGACTGCATTTATTGATCCGTATAGGAAAATATGACGTTAATATTTCGCAACGTCACATATCTACGCGGGCTTCGTCAGTACTTACAGTCATTTAAAGAGATAGACCACCTCCATTCTCGTCATAATATACAGTGAAATCCATTAGGAACTGTTCATTAAGATAAAAACGAAAGTAATCCATCCCCTTGATGTGTACAAGCATTAGCTGCCTCGATATCCACTCAGATCTTACTTTGATTCACTTCCGAGATGAATTTATGGATAAGACGCCGTCTTTTTCACATTTGTGATTTATCACTTTGAGAAATCAATTGCCTTGACTGAATATGACGCAAATAATCCTCTATAGTTTTTGTGACCAAGGAAAATAATAGTGCCCTCGTCCAGCCGAACAACCATGATAAATCATAAGTTATACTGAACTTGGTATTTTGCGTGGGACGATGACAGCTCCAACCCTTAATTGAGCTAATTGATTACTTCTGACGCCAGAAGAAAGAGATTAAGGCTGTGGCATTGAAAGGATGAAGTTCTCTTAGAGTTAGTTCATAGAGTTCCAAGTCTTTGTGAATTTGCAGCTATGAAAAAATTCTTTTCCAACAAGTCTCATTTTAATTCCAGAGAATCAGACGCATTATTTTAATATTCCAATCGAGGATAACTTCCTATCAGAGTTAGTCAATTTTCTGTGGATTACATTTTGCATCTGATCTTGAAAAATCGTGAATAAAATCCATTCTTGGCGACTGTGAAGATTAAGGCATTATATCGGAGGCTTAAAATCGAATTCCAAGTTCTCTAAAACGGTGCTTCGTGGGGGTTAGCTAATTCGATTTTCTCACGATACAAGCCAACCAGACAATATCATCTAAGTCTTAGCAGTTCCATCCCAAGCCTATCCCAAACGGATCACTGTCTACTCCAAAACGACATTCCATTGGCCCCGATGAAATCCGGGACTTCGATATCGTCCAATCAAATCATTCAATTCATTAATCTCTTAACGAGACTGAACGCAATTAAGCTTTAAATCGGGTAGAAGAAACGCCTTGAAAACTTGGAGACGAAGAATTAGGGAATAAATGTTGACGATATTTGATTATACATTAGACTTCGTACACAATGTTATAGCTTGAATACTTTCACGTACTTCTAATTCATGAGATTTCGTTTCAGCACATCTTAATCTCCGTGACCCGGCGACAGTTTTTTTGGAGATAAAATAGAGGGTGAGATTTTCCCCGAGAAGATAAAGAGGCGAAAAAGGGAACGTGAAAATATTTGGGAAAAACAAATAGGTTGAAACCCGCTGATAATGGATGATCTAGAACTGGGAAACAATATTATAGCAAGTATTCTTTTTTCTCACGTATTTTTCAATCGGAGTTGTTTCTATAAGTAATTGGAAATTGTACGAATTTCTTAGCTAAGAATAGGAGTCAGCTTAAAAACCTACTCAGCATATTATATATATACGTACGACTTATATAGTATATATATAAGAAAGAAAATACGTCTGACAGGATGAAAGAAAGAGTGAAATTTCATTCCGCTAAGTAAGAAGCTTTTGTCAGAAATAAGCGGAGCTCAGTTTCTGACGAAGAAGAGAAGAAGAAATGTAATTGTCCTCAGACGTTTTAAGTTGTCAAATTTCGTATTATTTTCTCTGAGTCAAGAGCGTTGAACATGAAGAAATCGAATAGGTACTTCCATGAGGATTCGTTTAACTTGAAACCAGCCTAAAGCATTATACCTACTAGAAGCTCAGTCTCGCTCCCCCTATTTTCGTCTATCTCATTCACGATCCACGTTTTACTTACGGTTCGCAAATAACAATTCAACGTCACGCTCCGCCGCGTGGTTTCGCTAAATAAAAGCAGGGCGAAAAATACGGGAGCAATTCACCTTAACAGGCCAAACGTGAAATATTCCTGTACCAATGGTTGGGTTTGAATGATCCCAGAAAAGGGAAACCACTCGCTACTTTAAATTTAAAGAAGATGGAGCTCCGAAGAATAAATCTGATGGCATAAGGAAAAGATATGAAGTCTAAGTTCCAGTGCAATCACACCGATCGCTGCCCCCGCGGAATATTAACATTGTTCGATATGATTGAACCCCGGATGTTCATAGCAAAAATTATTTATTGGATGAATCTGAATAATTGAGATTCTATTTGTACGTGCTTACGCAAAGTTCTCGTTTCTGAGTAGTTATATCATCAGTTTAATTCACACCACTTTAGATTTCTCAGTTTACTGATACGACACTGAATAACAGATTTTGATGGATAGTGTCGCGAGATTTTGCCGATGGATAATAAATGACTCTCGCGTTTCAAAAAGTAACATTGAAATGCACTTCGGTTACATAAACCTACTAAATTTATGTTTCTTATTTTTTCGTCCCATTTATGCCTATGCATATTCATGGATTCAGTCCATAGCTCCTGGGGGAAGAAAACGAAACAAGAATATCACCGGAAACTTCTCGGTATGGAGCGGTCCGTTTAACTTGAATATTGTCCAAGATTGTTTTTCATTTCTTATCGTTTTAAGCCTTCCGACGAAATTCTGGTGAAGATTAGGAGTTGAATTTTGATCTACTGGATATGAAATAAATGAGAAATTGGTCTAATAATAATTGTACAAATATAAGGAATAAACGTATCGTTTTATCATTGTGATATTGTTAAAGCCTAATTTTTTCTCAGCTACGTATGTCGCGGAATTTAATTTTCTAAAATTAGATTTACATGAAGATAATTAGTGTGCTGGCGGCAGATAATACCTTCGCATATTAATACATCGCTGAGAAGAAAGAGCTCGCAAACGCGTTGAATATCACCCTTCTACTCCCGTTAAAATTAACGCAGATGAATATTTATCACGACATTACGTACTGTAGGATAATTTTCAGAATTCAATGGTCCTTTACAACCTGATACTTACCTATCTAATTTATTCAGTTGTCGAACTTAACAATTCGCACAAGATTTGATACACAATACGTGAATTTTCATCATGGTTTTTCATCAGTATCATCTTCGCTGCCATATGCCAATGACTTTATATTTAAAGTAGAATTTATACCGAAAAAACGTACAACTATAGAATATGATTTTACATTCAGACTCGTCTTGCCATCAGATTGCACCATTGAAAGCAATGAAAGCATTTTCACGCCCGTTTGAACAATGAAAATATAAAAGTGGTACTCCTGAGTTGAAGTACATTTTTTGCATAACAATGAAAACGGGTTACGGATGCCTGCCTCGACTAACTAAGGATAATAATAGTACCTATATAGGGTTAAGGTAAAGGGGAACTCCGAGAGAACTAATTCTGACAAATAAACATATATGCAAGCTCCGTCGGAGGGGTTGAAACAAGATTTTTTGCGATGATTTCAATTAGCCATACAACTTGTTGATGAAACCGTTTAATGTAACGAATTTTAAGTCAACGAAGACGTGTTAATTATAGATATTTAAATTAGTTGGATTTGAATATAAGTACATTATGAATATACATGCGTCCGACAACAAGGAACCAACGGGCCTAAGTTTAAAAGTAAAATCATGAATAGCCCGTCGGATATATATGACGTTAATCAGGGTGATGGTTGCAGAGGCTGAACTTCCACCAGAAATAACAAAAGCGACATTTTGACATGAGGTGTTTTAAAAATAGCATGGCGTTTACGCAATAATGAACGCGTGTTTTATATTCAGGAAGTTGACAAGAGACCGGAGACGAAGGTTTTATTAAATTGTTATTTCAAAGACGTTTCAGACTTCGACCAAAATTTTGTCAGCTACGGCAGACTGGGTGGAATAATTTCACCGTTTACCTAGATATATATTTTTTTTTTTTCTTTCTTGTGAACACGACGTTAGTCAATAGACTGAATGACTATTCGTCAATCATCCTGATTTCTCGCTATCAAATATACGCCTTGAGTTCTTGAGAAAAAAAATGAAGGTGAGAGGCGAGTTAGCTGGAACAGGACTCGGATTTGTCTGGACTCTCCCGAGCTTATCCTCAATCTATAATTCTTGTACCTCCCTAAGGGCGAGATATTTAGGGTCCAGTAAACCTGTGACAAAGCTGGGTTGATCTTTGTATCAAAAGCCCTTGTCCAAAGTATGAGAAAACATGTCAAATACGGGTTCGGGGTTCTACCCACGCAACGTTTCAACACCAGGCAACGTAGGTATAAGTACTTACTCGCGCTTCTCTCAATCAGCGTAACATCGAGCATTAAGGCAAAGTGCTCTACAGAGTGTCGTTTCTATGAAACTACTTCACTCTCTTCGACAATTTCTCGTAAAATAATCGACTCCTCCTCTAATTAAGGAACAGCTTGAAATAAAGTTAATTATACGTAACGAAGCATATAAGCTGTCCTCCACGTATTTGGAGAATATCATCTCTACTCGAGATTGAATCGATTATAAATCAGCGGAAAAGAAGCTTCAGAAAAATGTGACTCCTCCAATAAACTGCGACCATATACTTGTGTTGTCCATAATCTCAGAACAGGTTACACCGGCCACTGACCTACGAAGAGACGCGAGCCAGCTTCAGCCTTCAAGATCTGCAGTACAAGTTCATCCTTCGATGTGTTGCACGCTTGAAAATGTCGCAAATTTTATTGATCTTACTCATCTTGCCGCTTTTTCGAAACGCTCAAATCGCTTCAGCTGTAGCCGAAAACTTGAACTCCTACTGGAGCCATTCTCGCGTGGTTTTTCAAATCTGCATTGAAAATAACGAGGTGATTTTCGTCGGAGCTACGTTCAACGGGCAGGACAGCTACGTATTTTCCTGTGATGAATCACTCTTAAATTCCTCGGTAGCCCAACAGCTTACTGGTCGAGCCCTATGGCTAGAAGATTTGGGGCTAGAGAGGCTTAAATCTGGGTTCTGGAGGGCTCCTCGAGTCGGTGATGTATTCCTTGGAAGAAACATGTTCAGAGACATAACGCCGGCACTGTTGAGTGGCATAAACATGAATCAACTGTATCTGGATCACAGTGGAATAGAAGAGATCCGTGCAGATTCATTCGTCAACGAATACCTCACGACTTTACGTTTGACCGATAACCTCATCCGTCTCATTGAGCCTGGCGCCTTTTCGGGCCTGAAGAAACTCACGTGGATGAGCCTCCTTAGAAATAAAATAAAGGATCTACAGTTCGCTAACAGTTTATCAGAAAATATGACTTTTTTAAACCTCGAAAGCAACTTGATAGCTTGTGTTCCTCCAAACAGTTTTACTCGGTTGAAGAACTTGGAATATTTAGGATTGGAACATAATCTAATCGCAGAACTAGATCCTGGTGCATTTAACGGACTGAAATCTCTGGAAGGCCTGAGTCTATATTCTAATGCAATAAAATCTCTGAAGAGTGGAGTATTTGACGGTTTAGAGAGTTTGAAACGAATGTGGTTAAATAACAATGAAATCATCGCAATAGAACCTGGGAGCTTTAAGGGACTGGATAAACTTGCCGACCTGGATTTGTCTTACAATCGTTTGGTCAACGTTGGAACAAGAAGCTTCAAATATTTGTCCGGCCTGCAGGTGTTGAATTATAACAACAATAACCTGACAACGATCGACGAAGACACTTTTGGAGATTTGGGAGAATTGCGAAAGCTAGAAGCAATGTCCAACGGAATAAAAGATATCAAAATTGGAGCTTTCAAGCACACTAATAAATTGGAAACTCTTATCCTCATCGATAATCATCTAACTGATATCGAAATTGGTACGTTTTATGGCCTCGAAAATCTGACCGAAATCAATCTTAGCATAAATCAATTGACGGATCTGAAACCTGGGATCTTTGACGGATCGCCGAAGCTGCAAACCCTGAAGTTGGACTACAACGATATTACGTACCTTAGAAACGGGACTTTTTCAAATTTGAAACAGCTCAAGGTTTTGACCCTGTCAGACAACAAAATTTCCGACATGGATTTGGGTGTATTCACGAACGTTCCGCGCTACGAATTGCAACTAAAAGCCAATGAACTTACGAAACTAGTTCCCGGCTGGTTCAACATCGCTAATCTGACGCACTTGGTCCTCGATAATAACAACATCACCGAAATATCGCAGCTGGAACTCGCTGGACTTCCAGGACTCGAATATTTATGGTTCAACGGACTGCACCGGGATCCCAATAAAGTTCCAAACTCATTGGCGGAATAAAATGCTTTAAAACTGTACTACAATACACTCGCTACTTTACTGAAGACATAATGTTATAAATCAGTGTACTTTAATCGACAAATCGTAATGAAAATTTATTAACGTCCCTGCATCAAATATTCCGAGCATTTCATAAGCAGTTCTTTGACGGAAATTTACCCAATTATTTGGGCACTACTGTAATTGGGACCACGTCTAGGTCCAGGCTTAGTCTGTTAGCTTTAAATGGAATGTATATTCTATTGAGATCAGAACGAGCAGAATCATCGCATGGGTTCCTGAAATTGAGTTCTTGATTAACTTGTTAGCCGCAAGCAAAGCTATACCAGGTTCGTACCGTGATTCATGACATCGCTGATATATCTTGTTAGCAAATATTCAGACTAACAAATCTTCCTTCTACGAGACGCCGAGAATTCTATATACGAAACGATTCCCATATTCATAGAAATGATTTACGAGCAACTTAAAAACTATACAACGCTTAGCCGACAAACACCAATTATTCTTGACTCTAAGTCCCAACGTTCAACCCATTTTTCCCAGTCGACTAGAAACCCTTATAATAATGGCTTATTTGCCAGCAAATTTCTAGCTGAAATAGAAATTAGTTTTCAAGTTTCAACCGCGGTTTAAGGGGGGGGTAACGTTATTTCGGTAAGAAAAAAAGCCATGTTTTCAAGATTTTTTTTTGGTCATGCAGATAGTGTTAGTTGATTTAGCCAATGTCTATATAATAATGCAACATTTGAACAATATTTTCATAAATTTTCATTGCAAAATATTGAAAATTGAGCGAGTGACAGTGAATCTCCGGACGTGCCTCGAAAAAAAGTGGTGTTCATCATAACTCGAAAGAGAATCATCTGAAACGAAAAAACCAAAATGCATTTGTTAAAGGAAAGGTTTCTCGAGGTAATGACGAGAGGATTTTTTTTTTTTCTAATAATTATCAATTTTACAACAACAAATAGCCGATTTTTTTTTGGCGAAAATTGGTTGTTTGGCTTCCAAGGGCTACGAAAAATTGAAAAATCGAAAAAAAAAAAAAATCCTCTCGTCATTACCTCGAAAAACCTTTCCTTTAACAAATGCATTTTGGTTTTTTTGTTTCAGATGATTCTCTATCGAGTTATGATGAACACCGCGAAACCACTTTTTTCCGAGGCGCCTCCGGAGATTCACTGTCACTTGCTCAATTTTCAATATTTTGCAATGAAAATTTATGAAAATATGGTTCAAATGTTGCATTATTATATAGACATTGACTAAATCAACTAACACTATCTGCATCGCCAGAAAAAAATCTCAAAAACATGGCTTTTTTTCACCGAATTAACCTTACCCCCCCCTTAACCATAGTTTAGACTAGCGTTACAAATAGTTCACCCATTAATGAACCCAGTTTTTCCAGGTCAGTGGAAACCCTTATAATAGCCGCTGATCTGCCGACAAGTTTTAGCTCAAATGACAATTAATTTCCGGTTCTAAACCGGAGTTTAAGGGTAGTTTGTATCGCACTGTAAATATAGTTTCTTCGTTGTAGTGGCATTTTCGAAGTCTATTTAAGCACCCAGTTGGATTACAATCTTTATAACTTTAACGATCGTTATTTTGAATGATACTAAACGTCGATACACGAATACCAATGATACTTTCGTCGATAACATGGTGTGAAATCTTTGCTGAAAAGCGGCCAGTTTTTGAGGGAAGTTATATTTTTATTACGTCATTATTTCACTTTTTGAAACCGCGCTTATTCACCTACATAGGTATAAAGTGTAAATCACTGCAGTGACATTCTCCATGGTACGTTGAGTGGCCCAGTCATCTACGCGTGAAGAGTTTTTCAGCAATGTAACAAGTCCTTTGCTGACTCGCTACTAAGGGGATTATGAATATTAATTGCGAGTGATATTATTCGCTGGAGCTTGATGACGACGCGTTTCTATACAACCCTGTCAGGATCACCTATAACGTGTCCAATCAAATTTCCCGAAAATAGAAATTTCCCACCGATTATAATCACCGACTTCAGCAATTTTTTAACAGGTTTATTCGTGCAGTATATCACTCGAATACTTATGCAACAAGCGAACGAGATCTTTATATAATTGAGGGGTGTACCTATAGGCTAAACGTTCCTTGGATCTTATTCCAAAAATTCATCTCAAGGATGATTTACAAAAATGCAAATGACACTGAAATGAGCCTGTACCGCGATCTTCGCAAAGGGGAATATGATGAATATTAAGATAGACCAATACCCAATAAAAATATATAGTTAAACTGCATTTTGGTGGGTTGGTTCAAAAACGTATGTAATACCTAATTGAATGATAACACAATACATATTTTCTATATCTAATTTCGGAACTGTGTTGCTTTATGATCTCCCAAACTCCTGCTCGTAAAATTTAATCCATTCTAGAATTTGAATTTCTAATGCGGTATTCTTTGTGAATAGTAGCAGTTCTATGATTTTCTAACGTATATATTGAATACCAAGTATTGTATTTCTATGCAATTTTTTGCAATAAGGGCTGTAGCTCATATTTCGACCATTTATTCTGCTCAATCTGTGATACTTATTTGCCTAGTCGCAGTTGTCGTAAGTTCTAGTTGGTACAGTGAAAGCGCATATATGCTTAAAAAAAGGATCTCTCTCAATTATCTCGAAACGTAATGATTTACCGTTTAGTTTTATTGCATCCAACTTCTAAATTATAGCAATTAAGGAGAATTTTTTGAAAGGTGATCAACTTTTTCGTTATGTATAATCTATCGCTTTTACTAACGATATTATCATCTTCATTTCAACGACGCGTGATGCCTGTTTCTATCATCCTTTGCTGGCATATTTGAAAAAAAAAAGAGAAAAAAAAATCAAGAGATATGGTATAAATACGGTTTCAACCTTTCCGTACTTTTTAATCATTATAAACATAGTAGTAATAGATGATTGTGTCACTTACAATTAGAATGACGATTTCGTGCGGTCAAATGAAAATGGGAAACCAACGTAGTCTCGAATACGCTCGATCCAGTTCTTTGATTGCTTAACGTTACCAGTTTATCGAAATCCCGAAAAAATATGAGAGCCATAAAAGGCAACCGCCTGTTTCTCTGTGTCTGTTATTGCCACCGTAGCTTGGTCGTTTCGTTTAATATAGGAAAGACTTGAATTGCCTGTTACAGCAATTTACCGAAGTGTTAGGCTTCGAAACTATCCAAAAGAGACGGATTTATTGATTCAATTCTACCGCTGCAATCCACGGATTCAATCTGTTAGATTTAGACTTAACAGAAGGAGTAATAAAAAAAAAATTTTAAAGGAGCTTATCCCATAGATTAACATGAAAACTTCTGAAATAAAACAATAAAGAATCCGTTTCATACTTTTAATAATCGGAAATGAGAGCACAGCTCTGTTCGAGGAGTTCCGTCTTCGTGTGATACTCATATGAGCCCTCATAGCCCGGGGCTAAATCACTCTCAGAGCCTCCAATTGGGACTCCAAAATCAAAGGCTGAAGGGAGGGAAACAGGGGGGAAATTTCACGATGATTTAGCTTTCAAGGTTGAAATTATTTATCAAGTATTATAAATTTGCAAATAGATTACAGTGGCCAAAAAATCGACTATTTTTTTTTACTTTGATGAAAATATATTAGTTTTACATGTTTTAACAACCCGATTTATATATAAATATTAAGGCTTTACTTTTCTTCTATACCTAGTCCACATAATAATAAGCAGTGAGCCTCAATTGCCAAACAAGAAAGACTCACAAAAAAGGCAACAGACATAATTATTGACTCGACTAGATTGAGTGAGGCTGCTCTTCATCTCTACAGAGTTTGAGTATTACCTCCACAATGTAGAAAACATTTAATTTCGACAAATTCTTCTGTAAATTTCAAGTGTACAAAATTAAGAAATTCGAGGCCCCTCAAATGTCGGGGACCGGGGGCTGCAGCCCCCTTAACCCCCCTAATCTAGCGCTGTATGTAATACGAAGTGAATTTAAGGATTACGGATTATTTCCAGAGATACTGATAAGTATAATATATGTAGATTATTTAGTTTTGTTTCAAAAATCATAAGTAAATTACACAATTTTCGAACAAAATTTGAAAAATAATCCGAGTCGTTTTGGGAGTTGGGTCAAGAAGATAAAAAATCGTGAACCAATTCCGAAAGATTGAGGATCAGAGCTATGTCGATTCGGTGTGAATTACCCCATATATTTTTCAACTATTTGTAGTAGATTGTGTTCGTGCTTGATGCACTTGTATGTTTGCGTAATCCCCAAAAACAGCAAATACCAGTTTATGAATCCAATTAACGATTTGCCTACCAAAGTCTATCAATCGATTTAATGAAAGGCGCAAATGAGCCATTAAATCAAAGCGCTTTAAATTTGATCACACCGCATTTTGTATCCGTGGTTCTATTTCAATTAAAGAGAGTTTTTACCCGATATAACACAACATAATAATAAAGTCCTGTGAAAATTTTCGCGAGCTGTAGAAAATTGATCGGATATTTTCCAAGGCGCTTGAATTAGAAAACTTTTCAAGGACATCACGTCTACATGTACTGCGGGGTTTTTCGATTTTTACGATCATGATCGAAGGCATTTAGGACTCTTCTTTGAAGATTACCCATTTTCAGAGCCTCAATGAAGACAGAGGTAGGTGAAGCTCAAATTCTGAAAAGCCAAACAGCTCACTACGAATTGAACAAACATTCTCCGAGCTCCCGCATCACGCATCAATCAGTCGGAAACCCCGCGAAGGCTTTCAAATGACGCAAATTACACCGTGATGCGGAACGAACAAACAGAACTACGAGACTATGCGATACCTATCACACTGACACGCTGCAGGTACGTATACAGAGCAAGTATTATTTCAACGCCGTTATCTTACTCACGATCTAATATACAGATAAGCGCGAAAAGTGATGCTGTTTTCATACAAGATCTCAGTATTCACTTGTATTCAAAAATTTCTATCTGCAGCTAATGTAACCTGAACAGAGAAATTTCTTCATTTTTTGAGTACTTCGAATCGATTTGAACCCTTCGAGAGCACACGGTGTCATTCTGACCCCATGTTTAATAAACTGGTTAAAATTGAAGAAACTTGGTACACAAATGGTCTGAATATTATTTCCAAAAAAGTGCGTAGTTTTCGATAAATTTCATGTCGAAGATTACTTGGGGTCAATTTGACCAAGGGTTAACCAGATACCAATGCACGACCCTCGACAATTTCCGTTGAAATTCTAGCTCCATTTTCGTTTCTCAAGGGGGTGACTCCGCAGGTTTTGCTGGAAAAGCCACGTTTTTACTCTTGAAATCACGGAAAAACATCCAATCGATAATTCCTGACATCAATTTTTAGATTATAATATTATTAGAAGCGACTGCGAAGAGACTGCGACAAGTTTCCTGCGTATGCACTTTTATCGCAGGAGATTGACATTTTTTTTTTCAAGACGCATAATATTATAATCTAAAAATTGATTTCAGGAATTTTCGATTTGATGTTTTTAGTAAAAACTTGTTTTTTTTTCAACAAAACCTGCCGTGCTCCCCCTTAATGTTAATTTGGACACTGCAGAATCTCGATTTCTATGAGATGAAGGCGATCCAAATTTTCGATTTTCAAATAAAAATTGTGTGATCTTTGATGATGGATTATATTCATCGTCGACATTGCGAGCGATTTTTATCATGTATATTGAAAAACGAAGTTATTTTATAATTAATGAAATAATAGAAATAATGAAAAACAGTTGAGATTCAAAATAGTTGAATCTATTTCCATTTTTTTGATTACAACCACCCAAGCTCGCTATGCACGTAATACTTACTTGAACGAAATAGTCTATAAATTATATTCAAAAGAGATGATTGAACCAATATCTAGCTGTCGTCTCTCCTATTTTTCACTTATCGAAGTGTTTTCATTCAGGCATGTTCTGGACTTACTCACTTTCGAATCATAATCGTGCCGAAAAAGATGTGTAAAAATGAATAATAATATTTAGAAAATCTTGAACTGGGATCAACCAATCGATGACTAAAGTCTTGGATCTGTATTCATATTATCATTGAAGTAACATTTATAACAGGTCCTTTCTGATTGAAATACTCATCGGCTAGATCGGAAATCGGTTTCTTCAACAGTAACAACTTACCCAAGACAAGTAACGTGAGATCTGAGATGGCCAAGCTGATGAGATAGTAATTCGTTGCCGTTTGCATCGTGGGCTTTCTAATGATGACCAAACACGTAGCCACGTTACCGAGTACACCGGTAAGAAAAATCGTCACATAGGCCACCGTAAGAGGCACAACAATCATAAGAGGCAAGTGTTTCACACCAAAATGCGCTTCCAGAAGCTGCTGTGCCGTGAGGTTCCAGTATTCCGGATAGTCAACTAAATCTATGACCAACATTATCGCTGCTTGTCGACGCTTTTATTTCCCGTATTAATGCAGAGATCGAGAGATCGAGGGATCGGCAGAATCCCAATGCGAACTGAATCCTCGATTTTTTGTTTTTTTCTATCCTTTCAAGAGCTGATTTTCGGCTGTTCAATTCTTAGCCGAATATATCTGCTTCGGAATCTTCACCAGAAGAACGTGCGAAGACGTTTTAAAGTTTAGATTTACACAAGACGACGTTTAGAGGGTGATAAATGACTAGAAAGGGGCTGTAAAAGATAAATTGCAAGAGTTCAAAACGCCCGGATCTTCTGGGTCCTGTTCAAGTTCTCAGACTCTAGATCCAGCTGGCTGAGAGCCCGTATAAATATCTTGCCGAAGATTTTTTTTACGCTAAAATTAGAACGCAAAACTAACACTGTACATTCTGCTTGATGAATTGAGGATCATTACTCACATCATTTTATAAGAACAATGCCTCATCGTTTAATGCCCCAGAAAAATCAGATCGTAGGTGTAGGTACGTACAACCCTTGATTACTTTATCTCATATGATTGTTACTGTTATTATTATTATTTGTGAGTCTCTCAATGCTTCGTGAAACTCCTGTTGATATAGTATGTCGTATAAACATCCATCACACTGTAATCCTATATTGTACACACAGTGAGTTCATAATCGACGTGAAATTGAGGTAAGATTCTATTCAAGGTGTTTAAAATGATGGACAAATCCATATTCGTGAATTCTCACTAACTTGGAGAAGAGGCAGTGAATTTTGTACGCATTGTACGCCGATAAAATGCACTCGATTATCAGAAAATTTACACGTTTTTTGGCGATAGTTTCCCACGAATAAGATTATCGATCATCCACTGATCGAATCCTCGCACTACGAACGTCGCGTTGAAATATCGTACTAATTTCTGTACGGATTTAAAGCAATGTCTTATCTTCACCTCCAACTATAGTGTCTAGCGATTTTTATTAGAAAAACGTAACTTCGACTCTCTAAAAATATAACATATAGAGTTATAACACGATATTTCTTTCGCCCATTAATATCGATTCAATTAACCGCGACGAGCTATGATCCAGTGAACATAGCCTTTAACTGTTACGATCTTTGAGATTCATCCCACGATATGCTCTATAACTCATCCAATCCATCCACCTACGTGGACCCGTTGTCACTGATATCTCACTGATGCCTCCCACACGGGTCGCCAGAGTTCAGATATCTCTCGCGATGGTTTCTCGTAGTCAAGACTTCGGGAAGGCCAAATTAGCGGCTCAATATCTGTCTCTAATTCTGTCCGAATCTGTTTACCTCTATCTATCTCTATCTTCACTCGTATAATACAATATCTGTCCATTTCTACCTCTGAAGCGTATTTCTCAAACTCGGAGAGCCTTGTCAAATCCAATCGACACTGCCCAGAGTAGCTACATGTAGGAGTGACGACGGCTACCTTTGCGTCACGTATCGCAGATTTGACCGTTTCAGAAAATTGCTAGACGGCTGCGTTTCTGCGATAAATAAGGCGAGTCTCCGATATCATATCTGAGACTACTTTGTCATCAAAATCTCAGAACTATTAGCTTTGATCGCGCCACTAGTCTGCGATAAGGCAACCCTTTAAATTTTGAATTGTACATGCAGAATGCATGTTGAGTGTTTCTGTTTTTGAATGTTTCCTTGAACTCGTCAAAGAAATATTTCACAGATCTGTTTTCAGGAAACTTGCAAGCATTGGCAATTTGTAAATACGGATTGCAAAGAGGGGTATAAAAAATCGGTTAGAAGTATTCTCGGGCTTCTTGTAGCTGAAATAAAGGCTAACTTTACAAGTGAACCACAGAACCTGGTTAATATTTGCAAAAATCATTCAAGTAGCTCATAAAACTGGATATGAGTCTCACAGTTACAAATGAAAAGCAATAGGAAGAAATAAAAATAATCTTTGTAGATATGCAGAGACTAAGTTTATACTTGAATCTTCGTCTATAATAGAATTTTTAGTTAAAACTCACGTCTACGGTACACAAATGTACCTTGACGAGAATAAACCCCCGTTATTTCCGTGAAAGGTAGTTTACGTGAGGCATGACGTGACTTCAAGTCGAGAAAGATAGGTAAGAGTAAATCGTGATTAATAATAAGAGCAAGGAGTCTCAGATGCGACTGGATTACATCGAGTTAAGTGATATAATATCTGTGACGACTCACCATTCCTGTGTACTTGCAATTTATGCTACAAGTGCAGTTGAAGATTTTACACAAGAGTTCAGTAATCTTGAACCTAAGAATATGGCCTTGGGTCTTACTAATGAAGAGCCAGGATCCTGTTCAAAAGAACGAAGATCCTTTCCTCGAGTAAAAACTTACTGCAGTAACAAATCTAAAGATGAAGTAATGGCAAAAGTAATCGGTGATTAATAAAAGGAGCACGTAGTGTCTTCAGTTGAACTAGATTACATTGGGTTGGGTTGAATTGGGTAAACAGTTCAGTGAATCATCGCGGATCTGACACACCGCCTGTATTATTTCTACCTCTTCGATCCTGCTACTTCACTGCGGATATTGGTCTGGTATCGCAGTTGATTTTACTCCGACGATATATCCTAAGAAAATAATTACTCAACCTGCAAGTCAATCAGTTCACGATTGTGTGCAAGTTCTTAGAACAGTTGGCGATGCAGGATTGTTAACATTCGTTAAGATTTCTCAGGTATACCGTTTCAAAGTCGTACTTGGAATCTGTATAAACAATTTTGAGACGGCATTCAGTCATTTAAGAATCTTTTCCTTCTTTTGATAGCAGGCATTTTTACAAGACCAGGTCGTTTTTCATACATCGCCAAGTATCCCTATAGAAGTGCACTCAACAATTACAAATAATCTCGAGAACGAAGATTGTGTCAGTGTAAAAAACGAAGGATGTTGGAGGAAGCACTCTTCGTCCTTTCGCCTTATTCAATCAAGGCATTCGCTCGATATTTCCCAGTGATGAGAGAAACCTTTAACGTATTAATCACATTGCTAACACAAGTGCATTGCGCTTAAGGGAGTACTTACACCTTGAACAGCATATGCTTGGGTGAATAGAAAGTGTGCATTTTTTTTTTTTTTTCATCACAGGAATTCGCTGGACTTCTAAAGCAATCGAGTAAACATCAAGAGTTGTTTGCCATTAGATCTCAGAACTAGACGCAGTGAAAGTAACGGCACTCAGAGCAAGGACTTGGATACTTGAGTCTATAATTCCTGAAAGAAGAAAACTTATTTTTAAGTATAAAGTCAAAAATATTACCCGAATTATTTTTGCAGTATCAAAAACGTATCTGTTCATTGAATGGAATTACTTCGTTTTCTAAACAATCCGAGACCTAAGGCTCTAAAATCTGCGCAGCAGTTGATTCAATCCCTTGCATTGAGTGCTTTTACTTTGACTGGATCTAACTCCGAGTTCAAATGACTCCGTGTCTTTCTAAGTGTAAGTTTTAATTTATTATGCTTCTGAAGATCGGCGAAAGGACTATAATAAAACTGGTGGATTGGAGAATTCCACTACAGAGGATTATATTTGGACTATATTTGGCTGTAAAAGAGCCATAAGTGCAGCAGTTGTTCATAAATATTGCTCGTAAAGAAGCGATCACTTTGTACAACCTGGAGATAAAAACAGGGAGGGGAGACAGATGCTTATTTTGAGATAAAACCTCATCCATCTTGCTTGAATAAGCAATTTTCATGGATTTCATTTTCATTTTACCCTCTTCAGTAAGATTGGCTCAATCTTCAAATGATTGGGATGCAGAAGGTGCCTTTTAAAAATAATATTTCTTACAATAACTCGAATTAGAAAATCGGGTGAAAAATGGCATTAGATTGCGGATGACGGTACATCTTCCATATCACTGGCTCGATGACATTCGGAAAGACTTAACAAAAAATCAATTCAATCACCGGGAAGTAAAAGCCTCTGTAAACTAATTACAAGCAAGATACGTTAGTTAAATTCTGATTTATCGAAGCAGAAACACGAAAGATTACTTGCTTCTATTCATTCCCAATGTCATCGAGTTGAGAATTGCCTATGTAAAATGAAATGTGAATAATAAACATTACCTATCCATATACTATAATCCAGTATTTGAAAATCTTTATAATATCGAGAAGCTTCTTCTGGGGTGATGCCATTTTTCTCAGGCTCAATAGTTGAATTGAATTTATATTGTCAAGACGTATGAATTCAAGAACACAAAGCACGTTTCTTAAACGTGCGTCAAATCTTGAAAAATTGTTATTCCCAGACACATTCTGTGCAAATGTATACACGAGCTCATTAGATCATAAATTAATCTTTATCACTTGTTCGTGGCTGCTATACGATTGTACAAATCCATCCGATCGCATCGCAGTTTTTATGCGTCAGAAATAAATAGGAGTGTATGTGAAATTTGAAAATTCCTATCAAAGTAACGATTCGCATGAATTTCAGAGCAGAAATTCTGACCTTTTCTTTCACTAACGAGCAAAGTTTCGTTGATAAGAACAGACTCAGCTTAATCCTCGCAAACTTATGACGTCCCAATACCACCCGCAATATAATCACATTTCCATTTGACACTTGCGTCATTTGTCGCACGTAAGTAAATAGACACATCGAAAAGATATTACGCAAAAAAGCAGAAGTGAACATTTGTTTGTTCACCCATCGTATATCAGTCTTATCAAACTGGCTTATTCAGCCATTGTTTTAAAGCCAGGGCAAATGAACGCTTGAAAATACGACGCGCTGTGCAGGATAAGGACTGCTTCTAGATGGCAACATTTTGCTATATACAGTACGTCTGAATTGAACCATAACAGGCGAATTAACTTTTCCACCAACGGTTTTGCAGAGAACAAATTTTACACCGAAGTTGAACCCCTGTTATTTTTTCTTTCTGTAGGTGGATATCTTTGTAATAATCAATTGATATGGTATCACATTATCATGTGATGCTTCGTCAAATTTGTCTCGATCTTAATTATAATACCTGCAAATCTAAACCACATGTTTCCATGCCATTTGAAATAAGTTATAGTTTACTTTGATATCGCACATCAGAGTACGCAGAGTGAAAACAATCAGTTTTATCTCTCGCGTATATGTGCCCAAAATTTTCGCCTAATAATGATGTAATTCACACACACTGTACGCATGTGTGCGTACATACGTACATGTGTTTCTCGGATGCCTAAAAATACCCAATTAGAAGATTCGTTGTTTTTTAACAGCAAATCCATAAGTCACCGTAGCTTAAAAATGTCCACGAGCTGATAGCGTCGAAAGTAATTATTGCGTATTGTAAACATTAACGGAACAGGTAGTACGTGATCCAGCACACAGTTTTAATTCCGTATGCACGATATAATTGGGATTCGAACTGCTGATGGGAAGAATAGGGCATATCGCCTACCACGAGGTAAAATGGACCGTTTAAAATTGGCCATTTTTGGAAACATAATTTCTTGGATATTTCGAAATGTTGAATTGGAATGTTTGAAGCATTTATTTTCGGAGCCGGGGAATATATGCATTTTTTCGAAAAATTTCCAGACTAAATGGAACAATTTACCTTGTAATAGTTAGTCTCCCCTAATTAACGTTTGGAATAACCCCAATAATGAAAGGGGAGAACCCTTTCAATCTCCATTTATCAGCTTATATTTTGGCTGGGGGTTTAAGGTGACATAATCAAGCCCGAGCTCCATAGCGAAACTTAATTAACCTGCAATTTTCGAAATCTTTTACTACGAAGGATGAGACTCGAAACAGTTTAACAATCAAACCTCCATGATTTTCCTGACAGCTAACGTAATTCTTTTTAAGCATTTCTATTATTTGATCAACAAAAAAAAAACTCAAATTAGAAAATTGAAAATTGAAAAATGTGAATGTTTTGTACTTGTACCTGTAAAAAAATACCGACTGTCATAATATTCTCACGAATAATCACTAGAGATAATGATTCACCAAGAGAATTCAAATTCAAATTTTAAATTAGACTCCGGCAACGTCCATTCTTCCCCAAGAGCACTTGTGATCTTTATTATTTTGAGATTCGTTTATCAAAAGATTTGATATTCTTTTATGCCTCATAATAACATCCTGAAATCAAATGATTCACTTTTCATCGGTTTTTCATTGATGAATATTGTTGTTGATTGAATATTTCACTGTCATCAGAAAAGTGGAAAACCTTGATAGTGCTATTGATCCTCCCGAACTTCCATGTTACAACGATCTCTAAAATTTCACGGTTTGTCGTCGCTAGAGATTCCCACTTGACGTTATCAAATACCAGAAGAAATTTATGCACCGTGATCTTAATATCTTCATACCTTCTCCCACATTCTTCTACATAACATTTCCTGCAGATTCGTATACCTCGAAGTGTCCAGAATATAATAAAGATAAAGACTGGACCGAGAATATAATTCCATATGATACTTTCATACGAAGTTTGATCTTTAAACTCATCGCGTAAAAATTGAAAATCTTTCGTCTCTGAACCACTTCCAGCTTGCAAAAATGTTGTCGTCTGATAGGATGATTCCTACGTTGGCTTGACCAAGAACTGACAATCCTCAGACATGTTTACCGAGTGGCTTACCGGCTAATCCTGAGCTTCTTGAGCTTGATAAATCGTTTAACTTCTCTCTTCCAGTCGGCTAGATTTATGTCGTGATTTTAAAACCACTTTAAATAGATACTCCGTCTTGAGGTTTCCGGTCTTCTCATATTGCTTTTGCGATAAGTCTACTGGAAATCAAGCCTTCCATTTGGTTGATATTATCAATAACGGGCATTGATCGCAAACTAAAAACATCCACTCGATTTACAAAAATTTTACTATTTTTTCGAGAGTTGAAAAATAAAATAATGATAAATGTTATGTATTTCATATTATATTGTAGTACATACATTTCAGGTATTCCATCGTATCACTCATTGACCCAGGATTATTTCTACAAAAAGTTTTGATAACTGGGACTGGCATAACATTGAAGAGGGCAGAGGCTGATATTGTCGGGTCGAAAGTTTACATTCTGGCTCGACATAGCCGAGACTGAATTAAACAGGTTGCCTCTCTGTAGGTAGTGTGACTGACGTTTCCGTCGTCACCCTGGTGGACCATTTCGTATAGAAACATAATGCGAAATCGTGATCGATATTCTCGTTAAGATCGTCATTATTGATGACGACATGGATGATGGCATTGCTCTACCTGTTGACCTACGAATCAGGATGACTCGAGATTTTTATTCACGGTAATAAAGTCTATCCTTGCAAATTATTTCGCTGCTTCTACCACCCATTCTGTATTTACTTGATCATTCCAATCAACCCCTGTCCGCTTCTTCCTCTCCTGTGAGGACACGTGTATTCGATCGGTTAATCCATAAGGTTCTCTGGCCACCCCAGACTCCGAGATTATCTTCCAATTTCACTATCTTGTACAATCTCGAAGATTCTAGAATAGGTTGTGCACAACGAGACGATAGCGGATTCGTTACTTGCATCAATCAACTCACGATGAAAAAAACTGCAGCACTCAATCTGCACGTCTGAAAGTCCTCAAAGATCACAGAAAAATCATGGGCATATGGTTATCTTCTGCTTTTCGAAGGATTTCTCAGAATGTATCATAAGAATCTTGAACTACTGTAATCTAGGAGTTTTCTAGTAAGAGATGGAACAATCCGCCGCCATTCGTGGGATAAACGTTCTCTCCATCATCTATCGCAGCGGCTAGTCTTTGTCGAACCAATTGATTTCTTGTACAGATCCCGCTGCCAGCAGCAACCAATCCGCATCTGGTAGGGTGATTACCCCATCCCTTACCCCGAGGATCCCTACTCCAATCTGGCATTGCCTGACGTCTAGACCAAACTGAACCTAAGACCACAGCGTGCTCTTAATTCGTGCATTAGAACCGTTCTTTATCTTCTGGGATGCGTAGTGTACATAATCATTACTGGAAAATTCCCAACGGTACCAGGAGACTGGGTACGTCTACTAGTTCATGGACTGAGCTACTCTCTCACCCGTTCTTGACACGCCAACCTAGTGCTTTCAAATATCAAAATTCTAAGAGAGAAAGTGAGGTAAGATCGGGTAGGTGGGTAGACGGGTCATACTAGGCATCCTTTATTGTTCCTAATAGCTGGCACACGAAAAGCACATCCTTACCCTGATCGAAAGGTGAATGACGATAGGCAATCCTATTTTTTTCATCATCTAAATTCAGTCAGCAAGATTCGAAACCAAATACTGTATTCTTTGGGATGTTGGTGGCTTGAGGTTGATCCTGAATTCACTAAACTGGTAGCAGATGGACATTCTCACTCTGGCCGATTCTATCTACCGAACCGGAAATCGGTTGGTGGTTACCATCCATGTCTACGTCTCTTCAAACCCAACCACTTCCAGCCTTCTGGAAATTGGACTGTTGAAAATTTACATTTTTATCATCCATATAGGCATATCATGTATATGGCTATTTTTTTAATAAAAATTTTGATTGTTTTCACCCACAGACACTCTCTGGCAGATTTTCCCGTGCTCGTAACGAAATCCACAGCCCCACACGTGAGATGAATTTATTGAACAACATTTTTTGTCGTGGGTCTTGATTCGTGAAGTTATAAGTTGAAAAATGAATGTAAAAAATTGATTGAGATACTTTGATTATTTTATTCACTGTCCCACGTAACACACATCAAAACGAGCTTCAATTTCAACGGATCAAAGGTCGGAGCCCTCGGGTAAAGAAGAATAAAGTCCTGCGTAATCCGAAGCGAACTCATAATTTAATCATTTGATGATCCTCTTCATTTCGATTCGAATTCAATTCTGTTAAAATGAATAAATAAATTATATGATTGATCAAAAATGACAGAGAAATTGTCGCTAAAATATAGTACAAATTGTATTGAAAATGGAGCAGGAAATTCTACGGAATTCAGTCGATGCATGAACTTATCACATATTCAAGATGTACATACATTAGGGAATGCCGAGGATACTTATCTGTTGTGTGAAAACCGTACAGACGGAATCGCAGACATCGAATAACGCTTCAGTGGATATTTGGGACGAGTAATCAGTTGGCAACTTACGAAGAAAATCAATGCTATCGGCTTTATAGAGAGACGCGATACTCTGATTGATTTCATACTGCAGTTAAGAGAAGGATTCAGTACTGTCGTGCTCTCGCAATTCAGTAAAAATATTTTGTACAACCTGGAGTGTGACGAGATATTGATATAATTTGGTCTTTTTAACCGCCAATACGAATCAAAATATGTACAGGCTACCGGAAAGTATAGCGAAGAAAGGAATTTCCCCGAAATCACGTTTCTCAACTTTCCCTTTTATTCTCATCATCCATTGTCCGCCACAAATCAACTGTTCTTCCCTCGCTATCGCTTATTGTTAGACGACAAACAGTCGATATTTCTTGCTTTTTCCGATTCTTACTTTTGTACAGCAACACGTTTTCCGCCAGGCGATATCAGCTCAACATTTTCATCTCAAGAGAACCTTAGCTTTCTAGAATAGGGATAGATATAACTGATCTTCTATACGGACTGTGTAACATTGCGTAATACACAGAGAAAGTATATCATTTTGCTTGAGGAAACGTCAATTTCTCACTCGACTGAGAAAGTAATAAAGACTTTGGCGCGTAAGTTACCAAAATGGATACCTGCTAAAGATTTTATAAACCACTGAACGGTCATTTTCGTAATATTCCTCACGTTAGAAATACCCGTTTCTACTAGAGGAGAAACAGTTTCAAGCTGGTACCCGAATTTATATTACAATCGCAGCATTACGACTTTTCTAACGATAAATATTTGATTGAATTACGAAGTGACGAACTCTGACCTATTTTCGAACATTCTCGCTACAATAACGTTATCTCATTTCCCATTCAAATATAGATATCAATATTCTACGAGAGAGTGCTCGTACCGAGTAACCGTTACTCAATAACGTCATCTTTCAATATATGATTAACACATCGTCACCAAGATGCATAAGATTCTTATGAATTATTAGCAGATTGATTCGAAGAGTTCTGTACGTCGAACTTTGCATCAATCTATCAGCAATATCAATTCCCACCATCATAAATCAGCTGCATAAATCAACGAGCCACTACCTTGCAAAGTTGTGCTCATATTGAACTATATCACATAATTAAGTACCCTCTGTTATAGGTGTAAAGAAACTAAAGAAGATATGACTTTCGGGAATGAATTACACTGTCTGAATTTTGTTTTTCAAATCTCGACTTACTTCGAAGATTCGGAAAAACTTGAGATTTTCATTTGACAATATAGGTACATACGTATCTTCGAACTTTCTGTATAATAGATATCCAAGTGAAAAAAAATGTGAAGAGTTATTTGACATACACTGCAAAGATTGTTCGAGACTTTTTATGATCCCGCAAGACGGCCACAAAGGTCTTCCCGATTTAACTTCCATTGGATTTTCGGCCAGAAAGCAAAATAAGATAAGTTTATCGACATTCTACCGCGTGAACAAAGAGAACATCCGCTTAACAGGATCTTCGCATTACACAAAATTCTGGGTCTCGTGTTTCTTACAACTTTGACAATTTATTCTTGGAAACGTTTCGGTGAAGAATATCATTTTGTTCAACGCTCCGATAGCTACACGCAATTTTATCGAAACTCCTGGTATGATCTGCGAATATTGAGCGTCAATTACGAAAAGGTAAAATCGTTTTTTATTGATGAAAGCTGGCAGACTTCGTCGTCAATGAGCGTATCACTCGCTTATTTCCACGAGGATTTCATTCACTGCCGGAAATTTAAGAAGAACCTATATAGAAGCGAAGACTTCACTCGTCGCCGTTGAAGCTACAGATTGGTCTCTTTATAGATCTCGTTCGTCATTCAATTGGTGTTTCATCACAGATGTGAGCGTAAAATGGAAAAGTAATATGAGAAATTCACCAGTAAAATATTCTGGGAACTTATATGGATTACTATTCAAATTAAATAAAATACGAAATTCATGGTGGTCGCGTGTGTTGGAAGAAATTTATTTCCCAATATTTGAACACTGGCCACGGCACGACCATAAGCAATTTGCTATGGATAATACGCTTTATTTCAGTACTAAAAAGGCTGAGACTTGCATGCCGTTTAAATGAAGTTAAAACATTTTCAATATCGGACGCTGGCACCGCGCAATTTCCTAAAGCTTCCTAAAGTTACAGGAAATTCCATACCCGAAATTCCACTGACAAAATTGTATCTGGCAAACACAGGATTTATGCCTACATCAGATCCAACGTCAGCGACTTCGGTATGATCAGTATGAAGAAATCCATACCTGAATTACACTTGCTATATTGGAATGTCCATACCTAGAAAAATGTCACTGGGGTCTGGGAATGGAAGGGATCACAATTTTATACTTACTGCACTGTTTCATTTCCCGTATTATTACGGATTCTGTAATTTTCTTCCCGTTAACGTTAATACAACATTTATAATTATAAATACATAATAATAAATTATTAATTTGAATGAATAATAATCAAATGAATAATCATCAGTATTTTCATCTTAATTGGCGCCTTGCCTCTCGACCATTTAGTTTATTAATCATACTCTAAGTTATCTGACAATATCCGCCGTCAAAATTTTTATTGTTCTATTATCTAGAGCGACGAGAAACGTCTGACGCCGAACCGCAGATTTTTCCTTGTTCTTTAATTAACATGAGTAAACGCCGAAGCGCACGGTTCTAACGTGAAATCTTCCCTCGCGGATGGTATACCGTTGAAGAATATGGAAAAAACGAGAATTATATTATCATAAGTATTTACGAGAGTATCTACAATACGACCATGAGAAGTACAAATATTTAATAAATGACCATTTTATATTACTCTGTAAGTTGCTATGGCAAAATGCCAACGCTACCCCCCCCCCCCCCCCCCCCCCCCCGCCCCTCCATATCCGGTGCTATCTCCATATACCCGGAAAATCCATAAGTCGCCGACGTTGATTTTCACCATGGGTATCCCGATTTTACTTCAAATCGTTTAATTAAAATCTGAAACTAGGCGAATGAATCTGAGTTAAAACCACCAGTGATCACTTCAATCTTTATCTCAATCCTCCTGAATGTGAAAGCTTTCGTATCGAATTTCTTCTATGGGTACGTAACAACAAAACAGGCTAAAGAATCATATAGACATGAAATCAGTATGATCAAGCAATGCAATTAATGTGGGTAAAAAAGTTGGCCTCAATTATATTTGCGACATGGTTTTATTGATTTGGTTACCTAAAAGTCATGGATCTTGTCAAAGCTTTTACAAATCTCACCGGTAAGTTGACTGAACCATAGAATTTTTTCGTAGCAATAAATCAACGGGGTATGCCGTTGTAATTTTGCCACGCGATCGTAACTTAAGCACGTCACTTTTTCTTGTATCGTATAGCCATTTAAAAAGGAGCTCGAATAGCTCAATGTAGTCATCAAAGGCCGAGAACGGGTTAATCTGAATAATTACGACATTAGATTAAACGATTCAGTTGGAGCTGACCCTCATTGATTTATGCAGTTAAAACATACATGTATAGTGCAAATAACGCAGCCACTAAATCCTAGACGGACATCTCCCTCGAGTGACCACCTACATACGTTCTGGTTCCATCTATTATGCCCGAGTCCTCTATACACATACGTACTGACTTTGACCAATCGGGCGTACCTATACAAAATTACTTTGGAACGCAGTCTGGAGACCCTCAAGCCGTTTTTTTTTTTGTTTTTTTCCAATGTAGTGAGCAGTAATTTTTAAGGCCTAAAATAAAAGGGTCATTGTCCATTAAATTATTTAGACATATCTATTCAACTTCAAAGATTACAATAACCATTGCCCATAAGTTTGAAAAAATGATTATTATATGATTTTAGTACGGATTACTAAAAAATGAAAATTTGAAAATTCGAAAAAACATGGATCCTAACATCATCCCATTATCATACTGGGCTTAAATGTTGAATAATAAGTTTTTCTACAAGTGCGTCTACGAAGGAAGATTAAAAAAAAAAAAAACATCCCAATCGGATCATTTTTCGCAAAGTTGTGGGCGTTCAAAAAAAGTACCATTTTTTTTTTTTTTTTTTTAAATTCATATCTCGGAAGTGGCTGGACGAAAAAGGCTGAAAATTCGCATCGAAGCCTCTCTCAATAGATACTAAAAGACAAATAATTATGGAGAAAATCGAAGATGCAAAAGCTAAATGGTGTCCGACTCGGCATGAAATGCCCCATATATTTCCGACGAATATATGACTTCGAAAGCGCCAAAATTACGTCGACAAATTATGTCCGACCTAGGACACCGATTCGACAGGAATGATTTTTTCGATCAAAGTGTGAATGAATGAAATTTTACGGTGCCTATAGCTTACCCATCCTCAACATGGATCGACAACAATGATCGTTATGAGTGAATGGAAATCATGCGAAAAATGCATAAAATGATATGAAACACGTCAATTTCTCTGATGTAAGTCTGATAGCAAGTGATTCAGTATTCAGAGATGATACTATAAAGTATAAACGATTTTCGGCAGACGGCAGGATAACGAGACCAACTTTTATTTCGGGGCTTTCGATAACTTTCCAATGACTTCTCTCCTTCATCGATTACCTAGAGGTGAAAATAAATGTGATGAATGTTCCCACAAATTGATCGATGAAACATCAGAGTTAATGGTTCAAACTTGTGTTCATCGCCCGTAATCTGAGGATTGTGCGTGCATCATGAGGGAGACCGTATTCATTAATCAGCGCGCCGACTTTCAGGGGATTGATGATTGAAAAGACTTTTGGTATCCATCTTCAATCTCTTATTTCCTCATATTATGTACGAATATATATTCTATTGATCCAAAGCTACAGAAGCATATGATACAAAGGTCCACCACCGTCTTAGAATAAAAATTAAGTTCATATACGGCCATCTGCTTTGTCAAAGAACCAGATCTCCCGTTGACGGAGTTCAGGTCGTGCGTATACCGTTTGTTTACTCGACTATTCGCTTGGGAAATCTTGATCCACTTATAAACCACCAAGAGGCGTACCAATGTCTTTTTCAAGACAGTGCAACTGTATGGTAAAAAATTCTCACACGACAATGGCCTCCTGGCCGTATAATATTTATTTACTTGTGCAACCTTGCCCCAGACCATATTTTTCCTCATCTCTAGAAAAGGGTGCATAAATACATTGAATTTGGGATATTATTTGTACTCGGACCTAGGTATACTTTTACCGGTTTCGAGATACCTCTCCCCCTTGTTCCTCTCTTCTCTTTTCGTCCAAAAATTTTATCCTGCTAATGAATATCGAGGGACATTCGCACTCGGGTATTTCGTACAGGAGAGAGGCTGCTGAGCCCCTGACCGCTGATCAAGCTCGAGTACGAAATATGAGGGTATATTGGTCTGGCTGGGTGTTCGATTGACAAGACTCACGAAAAACTGTTTGTATGCGACCTGGGAGAGCGGTAAAAGACATTTTAATAACAGATGTCTATTTTTCTACTTTTTCCCTCAATATCTGCACACGTGAGCGTCTGCCTTTCGTGATTCTCGTTCAGTGCCCGGTCAAACGTGATACGCAATACCAAAACGGACCAGTGACTGAAAATCCATTACGAAAATAATAATCAATCCCAGGAATATCAACCGACACGCTAATCTGATTTGCTTGGATTGAAAAGAGGATTTATGTTGCTGGTATGAACCGATATGAGTTTCTGTTTCTACCAGCACACCGGACAGCGGAGAATATGGCAAATTTCACAGAAATAGGCATATCCGCCGCCAAGTTCTGTCAGTTCTCTACATGATTCTTCTCGACTTGATAATTCGTCAGTTTATTTTCGTTCCCATTCGTTTGGTTCCTTATCATCGATCGATTATCATATAAGCACTCATACAGGGCCAGCGAAGTAAAAATTTCTCCAAAGTGTGGAGTAATAACGGTATATTCTGGAGGGTTGGGGCGCTGTTCTCATCATTTTATGGTCACTATTCCATAAATCTAATTTCCCATAAATTCTCCTTTTCATAAATAAATATTTTGAGCGTCACGTCTGTGGGAGTGAGAGGTTCGATTCATGCAGATCCCTTTGATGAGACATTTCGCGCAGAAAATGACGCGGGGAAGAACGAAAATTCAAAACTGTGCAGACTCATACGATATTTTATTTTCGCGATGAGTTCCAACACCCACTGAAGCACTATGTCACGATACATGGAAACCGAGCCGGAATCTGAGGAATGGTACCGATGCCTGATTCCGAGATACGGAGTACTTCAACCAAACCATAGTCGGATCGCCGGCTTTGCATTCTTATGCATGAGAGATCACGTATGAACGTATGAATTGAGCGTTTTTCTCTGCAATCATCCAAACTCCTGAATAATCCTCCATAAGCTTGCATTTCCTTGAGGATCTAAGCGGGCTTGGTGAGCCACTGCGAGCAGTGCGATTCTATTCCACAGCTGAGCACGCACGATAGTGCTCACCTGTTGCATATCATTTGTGCCGGCGCTGGAGAATGCCTAGAACAAGTCTACCGGGTCGGAATCAATAACAGACAAATTGCAGGTAAGACGTTGACGTTTATATTTCACGTACACATACATAATTACATATGAGCACTCAATGAATACAGCCAGCAGACCGAGAAGCGGACCTGGCGTCAAATTATTCCCATCTAACACTTGTTTCGCTTTTGTTCATTCGCGATTATTAATTTATAGAACATTATTCGCACTCTGCGAACGCAGATTGTACAATTAATGAATAACCAAGTACCAGCTCTGCCGCAGTTTATGGTAAAATTGAATTCGCATTGTGTCTACGTTCGACAATATTTAGGAGCAATCTTGAGAGGCTGTTCGAAATTCATCGTTTCATTTCTTCCAAAATGCGATTGTACTCTCTTGCGGTTCAAGCCATTCATCACAAGACTTAATGAAGCGCATGAATAAGTGACGTGTGAAAATAAGGGTGAACTTGCCAATGAATAAATACAACTACTTACCGTTTTACGTATCGAAGCAGATAACAAATTGACATCCTGACAATCGGAGTTGACTCGTGGTCAACTGCTGTATGCTTTAGTCGAGCTTATTCATAGGCGTAGACAGTCTCTGATGGAATTCTTCTTGGACGACGGTCAAGTGCACATTGATTCCCTCGTTGAATGAATGAATGAATTTATCTTACCTTGTATACGAAAGCGTAGTCTAAATCTACGATCCGAAGGCGGATGCAGCTGCCGGTGTATGGAGTTGATTGGAAAACTTGAGAAACTGCAGCAGTTGAAATCACAAATGGTATTCTGGGCATCAACGAAGTGTCCGAGGTTTAGCCTATTAATGAATACTGGGCATCGTTGAGACTTTTTTAAAAAATACAGCCCTCATTAATTCTGAGAATTCTCGCCCGTTTCGGCAGCTTGAAAAGGGAGTGTGTATCGGTCCGCGGAGATACGTATATTTATCATGCCAAAAATTTGCCATCTCTACTGAACTGACTACATAAGGTGTTGATTGTTGATAAAGAATCGCGTGAGCAATTCTACCACAATAATAATACTCGAGCTCCGCTGAGCATTTTTGAATCTTCGGACATGATCTCGTATCATTCAGGTTTTCGGACGCTTATTCCAATAGAATCTGTGCGGTTCGGGATGACTTATCCGTGTCGGTAAATTGACATATTTACAATATTATAGGTGCGACATAATGTGTATGAAATGACCCACTGATAATGATTTCATACCCGATACTCCCAAGTGCCGTGACACCACTCAACTTTCAACATGCCTACGGTATACCAAAAAATAATGATATTTTTCATTATACTTTCCAGCTGGTTTTCCTTGCGATTATTTCTACTCGCGACAGAGATCCGTGTAGGATGGGAAGATCGAAGGTGGTGGCAAGCTGGTACCGTCGGTAGGTCATACAGGACTTCGTTCAACAAAGTAAAACGTTTTCTGATGCAGATCAGTAATTGGGCAAAAATCAAGATCGTATCATTAGCAAACCAACTGTCGATGCAGTACTCGATGATAATAACCACGTGCGAGTATAAGTTACCATACTAATTAGCAAGATCCGTACTGCGACGAGGATGACGTTCGCTATTGCGGTGGACGTGATAAGATTTTTGAAGAATCTCCCATGATCCTCCTCGATGCCCAAACTCTTGAGCTCGTTACCGATGGCGCACAGTTTATTTCTAAGGCATACGATATTCTCAGGCATAAGATAAAATATGATAAGGGTGCCAACTATACTCGGAATGTTCATGAAATAGGAGATTGTCCCCCAAGTACGTAAAAATAATGAATAATCCTGTGCATAAAATGCTTCGATTGCGAGAGTAAACGAAAATACGACGAAGAGGGACACGGAAAAGGAGGAAAATGTGAAAACGGAAGAGTAGCGCGAGATGAGGAAAAAGTTGAATATTAATTTGACTGTCGTAAAAAGAATGGTTCTCCACGCGAAATGTTCGTTGATACGATGTTCACATTTCGATCGCATCGTTGATTGAATATTCTAAAGACAGTTCACCTCATGGACCTTTGTGAGCCGAAAATAATTCGTAGCGAGTTAGCGCCCCCTCAGTAATTCCGGTGGCATAATCAGGAAGCAAGTAGAAAATATTGAGACTCGCTGGATCTGTGTTGCGATTGCCGACTGGAACGAATCGATTCTGTGACGATACGTCAGAGTAGGTACTACAGGTATCGCAGAATCCCCGACCCCACGCACGTCTTTTTACCGGCTCCGTGGCATCGTGACTCACAACGTTGACGGAAATTGAGTGAATAAAATACCTGAAGATGGTTGATGATGAATTAATTTTAATCGATAAGTAATGCGAATTGGAAATATTTGTTCACGCAATTCCGCCCGTTCCTACTTAGACATTATGGTATTATGACAAATTAGCTCGAAAAGGAGTAATTGAGGCGTAAACATAGATTGGATAAAATTCGTTAGACTTTAAGTACCGGCAATTGAATAACAGGATAAGAAGAAATGCATTGATTTAAATAAATATGTTTTTTTAGTGTATAAAACACATTTGGAGTAAATCACAATTGTGCAAACGAATAGTAAAAATATATGGCTTCATCTGAAATTGAGAAATTTTCATATTTTCGATTTTAACCAAGTTGTTTCCTTTTCCCAGATAGCACCTATTCTTGATTAATTAACAGAATATCGTGGATTATAGATCGATATGAAAAGCGTTGTGATATTTTCGGGTGCTTGTTGAGGACAACGTGGAGATTATACTGTTATGCTTCAAAAAGTCACACGGCTCTTGAATATTTTCATACATTGAACGAAACGACATTTTCTTGATTCTTCAATAAAGATTGAATGGAAAGGAAGAAGGCGAATATTGCAGTTAGAAAAAGTTATTAATATAGTCGATGAAGTGGAGAGAAAACACGCACGCTAAAACAGTGTGTCTGCTAGTATCTCAGATCCCAACTGGTATCAATCAGAATTTACCCTACGAGTATGACAGATACCGCTTGCTGCGCCAAGCCCACTTTAAGCCCACTTGGTCGGCTCCCAAATTTAAACCCAGCGTGAACTATCTTTAGGATATTCAGTTAACGATTGCATAAAGATCCAGTCATCGGATTCTCAATAGGTCTTCATCTTTCCAAAGTGACAAAACATTAAAACATTATGATTCTGGTCATGGCCTGGGCCAGGGCTAACTGCCGTCAGCATTACGGCAACATAAGTTCTACACCGTGGATCTTCTCTCCGATGTCAACAATACATGGATTTCTTAAACACGCAGGCATGCAGAACATCCAGCAATATTTCAATCATTGCCCAAAAAGCTTGAGTATCTTCCGGGAGTACCTGACTCTCCTTAGTCGCACGTCTTATAAATCCAAAAACAATATCATCTCGAATATTATCGACTTCTTGACATAATTCCGTTTGCCTGACGGTTATTGGAATGTTATTGATACACCGGAGAAATTGCTGACAAAAATATTGGAAAATAAATTTATGGTAGTATACCTACGTGTAAATTCGTCTTCGGGTTAATAAAGTTCTTAGGTGCAAAAATGTCCGTAAAGAAGTTCCTACAGTTTTCTTCTTGTTTTTCGTCGTCTTCCGATAGTTCCTTGATGCATCTTTGGTCGTATTTGTTTCGTTTATCGAAACGAGCTTTTCCTTACTTTTGAACGCAAATACCGATAGAAAGAAGCTATCACGTTTCCAAAAAAAAAAAAAACCATAAATGGGAAGAAATAGAAAATGTCGCGATAACGAATTGATCTAATGAAGTGGCATTTATCGATTGTGTTTCGCCAACTCAGAAAGAACTTACAACAGCTAAACTCACAGCATAAGCTGCTGGACCATTTTCTCGAAAACTATCAGGAACGGAAAGAAGGACCAACGAACTAAGATTTGTGTAATATCGGCTACAGACAAAAGCACACGGAAAACTTATTCTTTGAATTCCGTTATTAGCGTTACACACATCAAGTGACTAATGGCATATGATTAGAACCTACAAAGAGGCGATCTTAGCAAAAATATCTGATTCATCATCAAATTTCAATGTTTCTTAACATATTTTTGTTTTTTACTGTCTGCATAAATACGAAAAAATATTGTTGCTCACAACCTTGTGGCATTAGTCGGACGATTTATATTGTTCTTAAAGTGCCTTGTCGTGTGAGTCGTAAAATCCAATGCTGCGGGTACGAAATAACTGGCAGGTTTTATGAGTTTTCCAGAATCATAAAAATGAACACCGATTCAAATACCTAGTTGCGTGTATTTCTCGTCGCGGAAATTTTCACTCGATAAAGCAGTACAGCTTTGAAAAATATTAGCGTCAGATAGAAACACGTTGATACGTGCATTTTAACGCAGTAGAAGCTCTGGTGAACTTATTATGAATCGGGAAAGGAGCTTACGATTAGAGGCAAAAAACGGAAAGTAAAATGCTAGTGAACGGAAAATTTACCGGGTCGAATGCATCGCCATAAAAGCCATAATTCATTATCCCGAAAGGAGTCTTCAAATTTCTAGACATTGCAATTTCTGTCCAACTTTGACAGTGATTCGTTTCATTATCCTCGTCCATGTGGCAATTTCTATCGAATCAGCAAATACATTACATTCCGACTCTGAAATATTTTTCGCCTAGGACAGTCCAGACTATAATACTAACTTGTTGCCATTATTTTCCTAGCAAAGTCAAGAGTACCGTAACATATATATGTTTTGTATTTGATATAAATGTGTGGGATTATGTACGACGGGGGTCGTATAATAATGAATGCGTGGGTGAAAATGAAACTCGTGTTAGAAGCAAACCGACTGTCAATATAAGGCGTATTTTTTTGACTTGTGATCACTTATATCACTGATCACCTCAGACTTAAGAGGCATGCAGCAAAAGCTTTGATTGGTACGCAATAATTGAATAATATTTGATAAAGTGCTCATGATCAGTTTGATCAGTAATCACAAAGTCAAAAGAATACGCCCATAGTGTTCAATGGCAATAATCGCGGTTCACTTAGGCTCCACATAAATTGGCGTCATCCATGTTACCTAAGGAAGATTACAGCGATATTGAATTCGCATTGGGTGTACGTCCAACAAGAAATAGAAGGTTGTCTTGAAAGGTGTTCGAAGTCAGTCTTTTCATTGCTCCTGCAATGCGGGTCTGCCCTTTTGCGGTAGAACCCATTTTTTGACGTATTTTCGAATTGCGTTCAAAGATTTTTTCATGATGCATCGAACTGAATCACGACGACCGAGTAGGTTATCACGGTGCCGAATATCTGTGATTCAACAAATGAACACATTGTTCAGGTAAATTATTTTCTCCAATGACGAGCAGATCACATCTAACGATGATTCGCGATTCATCATTCTTTACTTCACTCAGTGTTATAATGGGCGTTACGCTTCGCGTGGGCAAAACCCCAATTTTCACACCTTATGAAGTAAAATTATGTACAATGCTCGACGGAAAAACTTCTTCTTTTCTCGTCAGAAAAAGTTTTACCGCACTTGGCATAATGGCACACATCATATTGGGGACATCAATCGAGTGTACAAAGTTTGGCTACTAAATATCCCGCGCATGATCGACAATTCTCGCATTAAACTAGCAACCCAATTACATTAAAATCGTCGCTTCTATTGACAGCATGAATAAAGAGTAAAACCTTATAACGAGGCAAATCATTAATATAACATATAACGGTGTCGCCGTACGAATAAAAAACGCTGACATTGGATTAAGTAGTTTTTCATCAGACAAAAAAAAATCTCTTTTCATATCTCTTGTCTTTGAGCGCTACAGGGTTAACGACTTAATATAATATCAACGATATCAGCTGTCAAATGAACCAGAATTTATTCATTTCCGTCTTCTATCCAGGTCGTTAATGCCCTTCCTTCTTTCCAGTCTATTACAAATGCTACCCAACTCTTATGCATCCAAAACTTGTTCACCATAAAGAAATATACCGGACTTAATCCGATGAATATATAGCCCATCCTGGCCAGAGCTTTGGGCGTGTCTGACATAGCCATGAATAAAAAGTTTTGGCCTCGGGTCATGATCATGGATCCACGTGGCGTAAGGATAAAATAAAATTCCACCCAGCATGCAGCTTCTCGATCCGACTCCTGCGGTATATAGTATATAAGAAAATAAAATACAGCGAGAGAGATCTTTCGGAATGTTCATTTGCTTGTATTTTGCCGGAAAGTATTTCACATACGGTTCACATTCAGTTTTTCTTTTATATTCTGATTTTTATTTTGACAATTATTCCGAGGAAGAGCGAAAGCTTCCATCTGACGGGGTCTTTTTTCTTAGGAGAATAGCGGATTGGTTCGACCCTTTGACAATTACGAATAATTATATGAATATGATTGAAATATAAAATGTTAAAATGCGAGTTAAAGTTAATGCTTTTATTAATTTACGATTGATTTACCCTTTCAGAAAGAACTCGCTCTAAAGACGCAAGAACTCGCTCTTTGAAAAGCAAGAACAGGTTCAAGTGAGCGGCAGTAGGTACTTATCCTTACAAAAATAGTACAAAATAATACGTGAAATCAGGCATCGAAGCCGAGCGTTCCCTTTGTTAATTTTCAGACTTCAAATTATGTTCTTCAAATGCTAATCAATGGAAATGAATGGAAAACCAATAGAATCATTGATAAAACCTGTGATAAAACAGCATATTGGCGACGGAAAATATTGCTGAAGGAAGTTAGCTCGTATGATGATACGAACTCGGCGGGCATAGATTGTTCTGAAAATTATCAATTGCACTCTTTTTTCAAAATTATTTCTTCCCGTCAATGTGTAACGATCACACCCACAAAATTGTCGGGAGCATGATCAAATACTGTTAGGATATTCTTGGCATTGATAATATATTTATTATTGTAGACTGAAACTGCGATATAATAGTAGTTTATATGGCAATGGCGCAGAAAGACCTCATCTTCGAATCGTGTGACACTTTCACACTCCTCATAAAGTCCTTTTCAGTGCCCGTGCCCTACATACTATCCTTTTTTTCTTCAAATTTAAAAATCAGAAAACATTTTCCACGCACTAGTGCTTCGTGGTTTTCGCAAGAGGTTGTGTTGAAACAAATGAATGAAAGGAATGAGTAATCCGTTGAAAATTGAAGTTAAAAACATACCTATAGTGTGTTCATAACAAGAACTAATGGTCCAGGCACGGTGATCTCAGTAATTTAAATTCGAATGCAAGTTTTGAAGAAGAGTTCAATTTCATTCTGCATCTATCGTTTACTGATTTTCGACTAAGGTTATAACTCCATGCTACAAACATGTCACATCCATAAAACGATACATACTTATACTGGACGTACCCATTATCGGTACACTTCGGTGATGCTCTTGCGACGTCTCTCTATTCTGCATTGAAAGACGCACTAATTGCTGATTTTACCTCACACTTCAGCAATTGATAATTTTCAGAACAATCTATGCCCGCCGAGTTCGTATCATCATACGAGCTAACTTCCTTCAGCAATATTTTCCGTCGCCAATATGCTGTTTTATCACAGGTTTTATCAATGATTCTATTGGTTTTCCATTCATTTCCATTGATTAGCATTTGAAGAACATAATTTGAAGTCTGAAAATTAACAAAGGGAACGCTCGGCTTCGATGCCTGATTTCACGTATTATTTTGTTTTATTTTTGTAAGGAAATGATGTTTGTAATCTGACGCTGAAAACGAGTATGGATGTTCTCGAGTTTTTGGCTGGGGAAACCATTTTGGAACTCGGTTTTAATTTTTTACATTTACAATGTTTTTGCCGTTATTTCATTACTTTTTGTATGTGCAAACGGGTCAGCGCTAAGCTGACTTTAATGTATTCTACATATTACACATATATAAAGATCAACTTGCGATCATTCGTGATGGAATGCATTTGCTACAATGAACAAGTGTATTTTGGAACTTGCGCAAAAGAGACGAGCTATTTTATTCGGCCAAGAAATTTCATCTTGAGAATTATACAATAGCTTCTTCCGATCATAGTTTATGCTTCCCATGATCCCATTTTATTTAGACAAAGCAACATATTTAGATGTCGTACGAACATAGAATACGGAAAAAGTTCTACAATTGTTCGATTGTGAAACTCTTAAGTAAAATAGCCATGTCCAATCGAAACAGACCATCATGAGATTCTATAATATTTTTCAAGTTGATCTAAAAAATATCTACATTAGACTGTTTCAGAAAAAAAATTCTATAATTGTTTTGGAATAAATGTATCTCAAAAGTTTCTTTGTCACGGAAAAAAAAATTCCCTCAAAATTTCAGCTCGATATCTCGAAAATTCAGTTGGCGCAAGGAGGGGTCCTCTTTCCCATTTAAAACGTACATGTAAAAATTTATTTTTCTCATTTCTAAAATAAATGGGTGTAAAAATTTTTTTTCCGGATTTTCGTTTCCATAATCTTGTAGGAAATTTATTTCTCTACAAAATTGGTTCTTCAATTATATGAAAAAAAAATTTTTTTTACGATAATTTTATCATATAAAATTATATCAAATTATACGTTATTAAATATGATTATATAGAAAAAAAAATTGCCGGATAAATGTTACTATATCTCAGAAACTACGCAGCAGATTTTGTCGGAATTTCACGAACAAGATCAAGTGGGCAGAGTCTTACGCCCTATAAATTTTATAAAAAAAACTACGGAGCGGTGGACGTAGACACCGAAAACTACGGAGCGAAGGACCTGGATACCGAAAACTACGGAGCGAAGGACCTGGATACCGAAAACTACGGAGCGAAGGACCTGGATACCGAAAATTACGGAGCGAAGGACCTGGATACCGAAAACTACGGAGCGAAGGACCTGGATACCGAAAACTACGGAGCGAAGGACCTGGATAACGAAAATTACGGAGCGAAGGACCTGGATACCGAAAACTACGGAGCGAAGGACCTGGATACCGAAAATTACGGAGCGAAGGACCTGGATACCGAAAACTACGGAGCGAAGGACCTGGATACCGAAAACTACGGAGCGAAGGACCTGGATACCGAAAATTACGGAGCGAAGGACCTGGATACCGAAAACTACGGAGCGAAGGACCTGGATACCGAAAATTACGGAGCGAAGGACCTGGATACCGAAAACTACGGAGCGAAGGACCTGGATACCGAAAACTACGGAGCGAAGGACCTGGATACCGAAAATTACGGAGCGAAGGACCTGGATACCGAAAACTACGGAGCGAAGGACCTGGACACCGAAAACTGCGGTGCGAACACACTACTGAGTACAAATTTTTTTGGGGAGCACGAGTAGACGTGACGCATCAATAATAATGACAATAATAATAATAATGATAAATGAAATATGATTATAAATAATACTATAATAATATAATAATATTATATTATAATCATACTGGCACGCGGCCGCGATTTGCTGCTGCGCATGCGCATTTGTAAATCAGGCATCGATCAATAATTCTGCGCATGCGCATTATGTAAAATAATTAATATTATTAATAACTCAGTTACGCGTGGTCAATTATTGCTCAAAAACAATAGGGGGCGAGATTTCGGTGACGAGAACACTCCTTCCAAATGGCAAGTTCATAAGTGCAACGGTTCGACAGATATCGTGGTCTCAAGAAGAACGGTCTGCAACGAAGAAGAAGAAGAAGAAGAAGGAGAAGGAGAAGATTGTGTTTTTCGATCAACTTCGACGGTCAATATCTCAGGAACCACGCGGTAGATTTTGTCGAAATTTCGCGAGCAAGGTCGAATGGCGAGGGCCTTACGCCCATATAAATTTTATTAGGAAATAATCAGCGGTTCAAAAGATATGACAGATTTTTTACAAGAACAAGAGCTGGCTCGGGTAAATGTTTCGTGGCTAGCGCGCCGAGTTTTCACTGTCGGAGGGGGGGGGAACTCGGCGATTCGCTGCCGCGAATCTTGATCTTTGTAACATCAGTTAAGCAATTTAAAATCTGACTCGAGTAAACAGAATCAGTATTAACGATTGCCTTGAAGCAAAGTATGGATAAAGCGGATTTCTTGTGTCGAAAAGTTCGCTCGTTAATCGCGGCCTCAACAAAGAGATGTACCTATACATCAAATCGTCAGTACTTACTTGGTGGAATGAAATAGACTCTTATTTTCCACACATCTTTTCACAGTATCGTAATCAATTGACATCAGCAAAATCCAAAAAAATCTCACGTTCGACATATCGGTTATTTACTATTATAGCTCGTTTACAGAAATTTAGTACTTTTTTTCTTTAATTATTTTGGACCTTATGTCTCAGCAAGAATTCAAAATTCATTGATTATAGATCAGATTTTTTTCCATAATCTTGGCTGCATGGATTTATACAGTTTTTGATAAATTCTGTACCTGTATAGGTATATATCGATTTATGAATGTAAAACAGTGACGCAAGTTTAATTCTAAATACGGTAGTCAACAATGGACAAAAGCCAGTTAATTAATTCCAATCAATGTTCGTTCAGGGTAATGTTGTTCGGCGAGTATATAACGAATGTAATTGATAATCTTAATCGAATTATCATATTATATGTACGGATATTTTGCGGGTTCTTGTCATATTCCTTTAGTATACCTAGTCGAAGAATAAGAGCCTAATAGCTTGTCATCTGCAGGCAGGCTTCAAATTATCAATTTTACGATTATGATAGAATTCTAAATTCACGTGCAGTGATCATCCTCACGTTGAAATTTCTCCAACGAGAACCACGTACCGTTTGACGTTGACCAACGACTCCATTGTCTTCGTACATACAGAAGAAAAAAAATCGAATAAATAATACATCAGAGATTAAGAATGTGAAAAAAATGATAAAGAAGAATAACAATACTTGAAAAACTTATCCTAACAGGCTGCCTAAAAAATTATGGATTGTAAAAACGATAGAAAAAAATTTTGTCTTCGGTCGGAGACGTGCCGTGAAGTTATTTTCAAAAGATTCAACAAATTAGGAAACAATTTGAATGGAGAATAATTTTTTTTACAGAAATATAAGTTACGGAAGAAATATCGAAGCGTATAATCTTTTTTTATCGACACACACCGTATCTCAGCTGCGTGGATCGTATAGATATGTGTATCGGTATGCAGCTTATGGGAAATTCATTTTACGAGAATTCTATAGTTTTATTCGATACGATATCCGCATTTGCAGGTCATACGACATACAATAGCTACAAAACTCTTAACATCAATACACACGATGGATTCAATCTTCTTTTATAATAGATGTTATGGATAGTCGTTACCTTTTTATCGCAAGCCGCGATATACTATACGAGACTACGATGTTTGTTTGATTTGACAATTGGGGTATACTTCGGGAATAATTCGGTTATTTGCCTTAGCAGAGGCAAACGTGCCGATTTAATAAACCTCGACTATCGTACTTTCTCCATCCATCATTCTGCAACCAATCTTCATTGACGAAATTTAGTTCATTGACTCAGAGACCTTTAGATTAATTGCGTTGTTATATATCGAAGGAGAGAACCTACTCGCTAATAGAATATAATATCACGTTGGTCAAAAATGTGCAACAAAACGTGTCTTTGAAATAGAATGCATTCTTGAAAATTTCGTGGAAAAAATTACATCGATATTTTACTATTTAAGTAGAATAATATAATTTTATTACGTTAAAAATGTAAGCAAAGCCGCAGTTTGATGGACAACGTCAAATTAATCTCCCGGTTTTAATTTGTTCATAATTTATTTTAATCTGCCAACAGAAATTCTTTGCTCGATGTAAAGGGCGAGGTGATTCAGAATTAACGTGAGAGCTTATTATTAATCCACGTGGCAAATCCCCTCTGTCCATGAGTACAGAAAACATAAACGCATGCAGAGTTCAGAACTGAAGTTCAATCAGGGTCTGATAAATTCACACTCGCGATTTTCTGCCCCTACGATTTTTTCATAGACATTTGCCATCTCGTTTCGCAAAGCTCCGCTCCACCAGCCTTTTGTCACGCTAAGGGGCTTTCACAGGGCAAGGAAATATCCCTTGATCTGAGCTGGGGGCTTAGTAGTTTCAACTATTTACCTATCAGCCAAATGCCACCGAGGAACTAGGTCGCGTTAACACGTCACAGTATGATTCCAGAAAAATTGATGATTGAAATTGGAGAAATTTTAGATCATTATATGATCTCGAGCTGATTTACACCTTTCATATAGATTCGGGGACGATCTAGTTGCGTTTCCATCGTTTCATGTCTTCTGTTGTTTATAGCTCCAAGTCCAATTTAAACTCCAACAATCAATGATTCGAATCTTTATTAGGTAAGCTAAAACACAGGATAATGGATTGAGGCCAAAGATTCAATAAATATAAACAAAGATATGTTGACAAAACTATGATTGGATTTCGCAGTCGATTATTGATTGTCTGTGACTGCTCATTAGAACATTATCAGTTGAGGATTACATTATTAACTCAAGCATACAAGCTACCTGCTCAAATAAACAGCTACCTGCAATTTATTTTAAAAAACAGCATTTTAATCATATCTGAAGTCTTGAGAGATCTTGGTTATTGTGCTTTAATCTAGAAAATGAGAGGGAAATTAGTTTTCTATTAACAAATCACTCCGATACAGCGTCTCTCTTATACATATCTATATAGTCTTCTCGATAAATAATTAGTCAGAGATTGAACTAAATCAGCCCTTCCAGAAACGTAGGGATTTGTAGGCGATATGCATGGTTATAGATCTCACACAGCATCAAACGAACTTGGAAATTTTGATAGTTTTCTTATGAATCCGTTTCATTTCAAATTCATTAGCTGTATTACCTTTGAACGGAACTGATGTTCGCTAACATAATGGGAATTTTTCATTTTCTGCTCTTACGGAATTTAGTAACCGAAGGTAAATGGACGGTTGGATTTACCAACAAGGTTTGATCAAGCACAAAAGCTCTCCTTACCAACAAAAGCTTTCGACAAGCAGAGCTCTGTCGATCTTGTTCCAACGAACGAAGTTACGTCCGAATTTCACAGCTGACTCTGTACCAGCACGAGACATTCTTTCTGTCTTCTAGTGCTCTGAGCTTTCGATTGGCGTGACGTACGTCATGCTGAACAGGGTAGGTTCAAGAGTGTGCACACAGCAATGGGCGAAGAAAATCTAGCGAAGAAATTGATGGTTGAAAAATAAAAATTCGATTTGACGATGCGCGTCAAAAGCTTTGGTACAAATTTTGGAGAATTAGTTTGAATACTTTTTTTGAATTTTCATCATGCTGCGAAAAACCGAGCTCGTCATTCCACACGATTCTTTTCACCATATGAACACACCTTAAACCCTTACGGAGGATGATTGCCATGCGCACATCTCCGCAGCGCCATTCAATCGATCTCTTGGTGCTTTCAAGCTTGCTAAAGAGGCAAGCTCGCACGTGTACCTTGAAGAGAGAGCGATTCGAGCTGATCGAGGTGTCCGAGCGAACAGAAAATGAAGAGAGAGAGAAAAAAAAATTATCAACTTATGGGGAGCTACTAAAACCAGCGATCCATAGAAACATGAAGGAAATTGGCTGAAGGGATCCTAAACTGGATCTGGCAAGGTGCGCAGCCTCTTTCGTCATCTATATAGGTACATACCTATATAGGTAATATCTATACGTGATTACGGTCTAAGAGGATTTTTTCTATATTACAGGCGCCGTGGCCCTTCCCCGACCTATTATAGTTGTATCTTTCGATGTTCGGTGTAAAAGACACTTCGAAAAAGCTTAGCGTCAAAAAATAATTGGGGATGTATATATGAGGTAAAAATGGTGAGAAAAATTGTTAGAGCGAGTTATGTGGATGAAAGCTTGTCAAAAAGTGTATAAAGAGGTATTTTTTTTTTTTGTTTCTCTTTTTTTGGACAGTAAGTTAATCTCATTAGCTGTTTATCGATGGTTAATTATTGGATAATTTTTTTCCCCGAGCTTCGGAGTAAGATTATTTTCCGAATTCACGAATGAAAAGAAATCCTTGGTAATAAATCTCTCGAATTCACTTCTCAAGGATACTTAAAGGTGGGTTTAAAAACCGCTTACACCGCAGAATGTTATATGACTTATCCCATTAATAATTCTCTAACGTCCGGCACGTCGGATTTTTGTCCTTAATAATTATTGCACGACTTTTTAGATTGCAAACACTTTATTTTTTATTGTCGACGTGCAAACGGTACCGAAATCTGTGATACTAGCACGTAAAATAGTCACGCGATAAAAGAAAGAAAAAAAAAAAAAAGAAAGAAGAAGAAGAAGAAGAAGAAGTTACGAGCAGATTATTTTATTCATTTTTCTTTGAATACTTTATAATTAAACTTTTCAATCATATCAAACCATAAAATAAGCCGCAGCCATTTGAGAATCACAAGTACTGAAAAATCGAGAAAATTAACTTACAAAACATTTCGTGAAAAAAATAAATTAAAATGAAATAAAATTACCCACAGTATTCTCGGCAACGACCTGCGCCGAAACTGAAACAAATACGATCATACTTGAAATTCCCTTCGTCCAAACGAAGACAAGGGCACAAGGCTTTAGTTACATCGGGTTACAGGTGGTTGCGCGCGGTCCGATGCGGTAGGTAACGGGGCGTGGTTCTCTGGTACAAAACTGATTCACCAAATTACCTGAGGATACCTTGTATAGATCTTCGAAAAAATCACGATTATATGAGTGTGCGAGGGGATGAAAATTCAGCGGATATTTTTTCGCAGTGAAATCGTAGTCGTGATGTATTGACGTGGGTTAGGAATTTTTTCTGATTAGAGGGAAAAATTTGAGTCTTATTTTATCAATCGGAAGTACGATACCGTATCTGATGGGATAGATTGCAGGATGCGAATGTTAAATATGAAAAAATCGTTTGAACTTTTGTTATAAATTTCGATGGAAGAATATCGCATTGGAAAGACTGTGAGTGATAGAGCTGGAAGGCGAAAGGAAGGATGTTTGACGTTTCATCTGGTGAAAAATTAGTTTCAGGAAATTCGTCCAGTTATTACAGGTCGTTGATTTAATCTATTCGTAGATTACATCTGACTTAAGATTGAAGAAGACTCTTTGATCTCGTGGAATAAAAATTCTTGGAGAACTTTTATATTTGTTTTATACGACTCAGTATAAAAACAACAAGTTATGACGTCGACAATTTTATTTACGAAAATCCTGTAATTCAAGGTATACGCGTTTATCATCGAATTTTCAAATTATTGAGCCCCATGCCATCTCTATTTTATCTCACATTAATCAGGCTGTAATTAATTTAAACCCAAAACTACTCCGAAGTTATTACTCAGAAATTCTCCAATTGTAAAGAATCCTGTTCTCTCATATCAGATTAAGGACCATTTTCCAAACTTTCCATTTATTTTCTTCAAAATGGTTATCTCTTCTACTCAAAATAAAAAATAAAAAAATACCATACAACGCCGAATATTATTCATGGAATCTGGTCTATAAGCAATAAGCAGTCTTCATCCGAGTGCTACGTAAAGGAGATGAAAAAAAGAAGTTTTTTGATTTTGGATCGTTTAAGGTTTGAAGTGAAAAACTGTTTGAAATTATACTTTTGAACCCTCTCGAAGATTTCTTCGAAAATTTGTCTCTTGAGTATAAAAAATTTTTGTTAAAAACCATAGAATCGGGTAAGCTGTAATGTTTACGTTGAAAAATGCTGCGCGGCGGGCACCTTAATGCTCGGCAGTTCTGCGTAGATCTGGGAACGTCGGCGCGGGCGCGGGCGCGGCGCTATATCCGAGGGGATGATTTTGCTGGTTCCCCGTGAGCTTCACCGCAGTGTTGCGAGGGTTGCGGGGACCTCGGCATTCGCAGCCGCCGTAACGCGATGCATAAGCGTAATTATAACTGGTTAGTTTCTTATTTTGCGTTGACTTAGTGTTAGAAGCGAATTATGTCAAGTAAATATTAAAAATGAAATCGACGAAATATATACAAGTTTGATTTCGTCCTTTTATTAGCCTAAAAGGATGTGGGTGTTAAACGACGAGGGTTAGAACGTATACATGATATACTGAGAAGAGAAGTTTTATTTTTTTAACTCGCGCACTGTTTCTTTCCCTGCGAAACTCCTCTACATACTCGAGAGGTGAGTAAATCATTTACACCTTGTTATTTAACTGGTCAAATGAACGGGCATTCGTAAAACTTCCAGCTCAAATCAATAAGACCCGTTCTACAGCTGAGAATATACCTTTTACCTTTTAACAGCATAACACTAGCTTTTTACTACCTATACATTTTCCCTATCTAATCGCGTGTCGTTCGACCGCCTTTTTTTATGCATTAAGTAATTATCGAGGAAACCCAGAGCCATGTATAAGAAAATAGAAGCACTCTCACGCGTTATACATCTTTTTCAATGAATTTTCTCACCTTAAAATGAAAACAGAAATTTTCGTGGACGTAAAAAAAAAAAATACATTCAATGGGATTACGATTCTTCGATCACTTGTTCGACACAGGAAATATTATTTTACACACGAATTTGTCAGCTGTACAATTTTTACAGTTCGGAGTTTGAATACAGCGATCAGTCGAATGATGGAGAATTTAAAGTTATATTACTTAAAAGAGGAAAAAAAGATGTAGGTAGTTGGAATGGTATAAACCACGATGAAAAAGTCTAATGTATTCAAATGTGAATTATATATTAAATGCATTCAATATCTTCTTGTTTCCTATCACGGGCAACAGTTGTTTTACCAAAACATAGCTCTAGACTGCGGGACGCCCTAGTGTCCTGCATTTTCTTCGGCATGGTAGGTAGTCAAGAATTATAACTTTAAGCTCCTGCGAGATACGTTGCGAATGAAATTAGCATCCTGCATTGTAGTTTTAGTACCGATATCTTGGCATGAAATAAAACGAAACAGAAGCGATTAAGTTGTACGAAAAAATTGGCAAATTATCGCGAAACGAGAAATTGACAAAATCAACCGACTTTGATTAACGTTTAGGCGAGATCCATCCCTCGGACAATGTTTACTTTGAAAAGATTTCAATTTTCTGATCGTACGTGTGGATTCAGGATTGAATATCTGCAATGCCAATTAAAGAGTTCAAACAATTTTGCGGTTCGTTTATTCGAGGTAACTGTACAGAGTATAAAGTATAGATACGTGTTACATATATATATATATATAGCTCTAGCAATCAGCCATTATAATTAAATCCATACGGGTCTCCTTTGTCAATCGATTCTTTTTCCGAACAAAGACTCGGGCCTCGATTTTCTCGGAGTAAAAATGAGATTAGAACGAAAACAAAAGAAGACTGCTGGGCACGCGAATCCACGAGTTGCGGACTGCGGCAGGGCCACAGTGATACAAAGCGTAAATTGCCGGTCTGCCGGTTTGAGATTAGATCGCATACAGCTGTATCTAGTATGGAGCTACCAAAAAGCAAAAGCAAAAGCATAAAGCTCCAAACGACGGGAACAAGCTCCCTTTATCCACCTATGCTTTATTCTCTCACAATCAATTCTATTCACAAGATACGTTGTCAAATTTCTCTACGCAATTATTGAAAATCATTTAGGGATTTATCATGGATCAATGTACAGCGAAATTCGAAAATCTTATCATTTCCGGCTACTCATGTGATTTGGCTAGTTTTTTCTTGTCTGTTTTTTTTTGTGGGGAGGGGGGAGTTAACGAAATATTTATCCAGGACTGCGTTTAAGCTTTTGGGATTTTCTTTCAAAAAACTGTATGTTCGAACTCTACTGCGACCGTTTTCAGTCGAGTAGTTTCCACTCTGAAGAGCTGACGAGATCAACTCGAAACGAAATTCGCCAGGCTAGTGGATTTCCCAAGTATTTGGTACGCGCACAAAAGTACACCCACACAAATCCGCTTTTCATAGCTATTTGCATCTATACATTCCTGTAGTAGGTAGCTAAGAAGTGGTGGATTTGTAAATAAAGCGCAACTTCCAAAGATCTGACTTGCAGTATTTACTATCTTTTTGAGAAACACTCGATCGATTATTCGATGGCCGGTTTAAGTATAGCTATGCACAACTGGGGGGGTGAATTTTTGTCTGCCTAAAACAGAAATGAAATAATTCAAGATTTTCTGGATTTCGATCCGATTCGAGAATTATTGCGTTTCGAAAAAACGAGCTTTGCGAAATGCTGGGGGAAAATTTTGACCAGGAAATACGTACTGTAAATAAGATTCCGATTTTTTTTATATTCCAGACGTGGGATAGAGTAAAGCTAGGAAATGGCAATCCGCGATGACAAGGTTATACGTGGCAGGCTCGCAGTATTGTAACATGCGTTTGAATAATGTATGAAGAGAGAGGTAGAGAGATGGGTTCGTAAGTTAAGCCCGCGTATTTGACGCGCGAGGTAAGACGTCGACGACGCGAATCGGACAAAACTTAAACGACCCATCACATCGACGTGGCGCAGCCCTGCAAGACGGTCTTCTGTTTTCCAAAGTGCCTAAACTTTGCAGGAGGCGAGTTCACGAAGAGGAACCGTATCGTTAAGCACACCCCATTTGCACCAAGGTTTCTATAGAACGTACCAAATTCTTGAGACATTATCTGAGCACAGCCAGACGCCTTTACAATTTACCGTTTGCTCTACGATCACCTATACCGCGGTTCATAACTCCAAAAATATAGTCTCAATATCCCCAAATTGGCAGCCTCCACGATCAACTCGATCTCCAACTCTCGAATCGCGTGAAAAACGAATGAGATCGATACTAGCACGAGGGGTCATTCACTTGTACCATACACCACCATTGAAATCGATTTCACAGATTACCTGCGTGATGAAAATCATCTGAAACCGTTTGGACTCATTTACTTTTTTTTTTTAATTAGGTATGTTTTTAAGAAATCAGTCGAAGTCGGTTGAAGTCAATTAAAATCGCCCGCAATCACGGAATCAGTGAATGACCCCATCGTACTAGCAACTCTACCGTGAAGAAAAACAAATCGTTGCTGGAGTTATATTTAGATTTTTTGTTCATTTTGTGTTTACTTTGACATATATATCATGCGAAAGAACGAATATATATGTATTGTTTCGAATGAAGTGAACATTAAAGTCAAGGCAATAATTTCAGCCTCTCTCAGTCTCCATTTTTACAATCTGATGATGAACAGCGGAAGCAATACAATAGAACGTCTGACACGAAGTTGCAATTGCTGCACAAGCGAGGATCTTTCCGTTTTGATCTATTTGTCCATTGGCCGTGCCGGCCAACATCCGTAAAACAGTTGATGTCTGGTCGTTCCGACTGGCAGGTTGGATATGGTCAAGATGTTCGTTGCCAGAGTAGAACAAGGGAAACGGATCAAAAACTTGGGTGAATAAATAACCGTTATGATTTCTCTGCGAGACCCTCATGCATTATATACTGTAACATGCGTTATAGATTCAGCTGAAGACCCCCCACAACGTAACGGGGTTCGTGGAGTATTTAAACGAGAGTAATTCAGGAGAAAACACGCAAAGATATTTCGATTCATATTTAAACAACGGTATAAAATCAAAGGTAAAATTTGGTCAGATAATATAACGTCTCTGATTACTCGCGAGATTTGAGTCGATGAATTAAACTGCAATAGTTATACCAGATAGGAAAAATATCCGGAAGTTGTGAATTTTTCGAACCTCGGAATTAGTTTTTCATCATTTTGGTTTTTCTTAAAGCTTTTTGTCCGTGTGCTAAAAATCCGCTGCGGGATCCTTACCTCCGTAAATCAGTTTTGAGATAAGGGTGATGTTCAACTACCCTAAAAATTTGAATCCGATCGGATCACTGCTTCTTGAGATATCGTGGTCAGAAGATGAAAAAAGTAAATATCAAAGGAAGAGCGTTTTAGATTGATGATTCACGAAACACACACGGTTTCCTGTAAGTCCAATTCTCCGATTCAAAGATTTTTAACTCACGTTCTCATTTGATTCGATGTGAATCAATTATCTCTGCGTTTTTTTTTTTTTTCTTCTTTTCAAATTAATGGAATGTTGTTATATTTTCATTAACGAAACGTATACATACTAGATCAAATTCCTGTCGCCAATGAGATTCTTCGACTCTGATGCCTCGGTGTGCTGAACTACGACTATGCCAGCAATGTTATGAAATTCCTTATCGATCTAAGCCAGTTTCAGGTGCAGGAACTGAGCAAGAACGGTCGCTATTTAGATCTAATTGTGCGTGAGAAACTCGCACGTTTTGGGTCCGCTTAAAAAACTAGGCAGCATATCCCCGGCAATTACTGGCTCGGACAGATGCGACATTGAGTTAAAAATTCAGACTCGAGAATGAAAAGAACCTCGAAAGACTGGGATGAGACTTCCATCCCTTACCACAAGGCCGGTACTTAGCGTTAATGTTTTACCCATAATAAAAACTAGATGTGTTTTTTTTTCCCAGAATTTTATTACCTCACTTTCGTTCTTCATTGTCTCTAATTTCTTCGAGAGATTCTTGATCAGTCCTAATTTGTCTGCCAATTATTAATTGATTGAAAAAAAAAGGCTCAAGCTTTGTTAATTTCCCAAATATGTTTCCCCCTTCAATTTTCTTATAAGAAAGAATATTGATTTTAAACTAATTGGAAGAAAAGATAGACTGTTTATTCCACCAAGTAAACGCGATGAAATATTCAATCACTTTCCAATAGAGTCTGTAATTACACCCCAGTGTGACTACTATGGCAATTTCCTACACTATCACAGTTTCAGTAATATCTCTCCCGCTCAGTTCCCTGGCACAATACCCATACAGCTGCAGCACTTGCACTAAATTAACTAAAACTTTCAACTGACATTCCAGAAATATCAGAGAATCTAACGATAAGTAAAACGTCAGGATTCCTGCGGTTGCTCCTTTAGTCGTTCTTGACAAAGGAGGTTCGCGGCGTAGTAAATGTCCTATCTAACTTTGTCTAGGAGTTCATTCCGCTTCCGGTGACCCGATACCATACTGTAGATCTATGTCTAGTGACACAGCTCCGCTCTTTTAAGTGTCAAGACGAGAACTCCGCCAGTTTTTTACTTCTTTACAAGTAAAATAAAATCGAGTGTAATACTTAGCAATTTAGTAAGTGGATTCTACGCCACTTGTCTGGCTGCGATATTGTTTCATTAATACCATGCGAATGTCGTGATTGGGCTATACAATCATAATGAAGATACAAATAATTGTTCACTCGAGTAGCCCCCAATTTTGGTCACTCGCATCCCCGAAAATGGCCATTTGCAGGTCCCCTGGCTCTATTCTTACCATAGAAAGCACTCTATCTTGAAGTCGCGGCCCTACGACTTGCCTAGTTCGAGTCTAGAACCTCGACACCAGGACATCAGAGTGGTAATCAGGTTTGTGAAGGGGCGACAGTGCCATCAGCGTTCATTGGGTATAGTAAGTACCTTTCTGCTCTTCGTCCTGTGATCCTTGCCTGCGCTTTAAGTAGCTGTACATGTATATACCTACATACAGAAATGGTGAATTCCGGAACTCATATACGCCTTCGCCAGCCATTTAATTAATTTAAACATGAAAGTCAAAGCTGTCTTGTATTTAAGTAGATGACAATATAGCAGCGAGGTGTATGGAAATGCATTTTTCCTAAGCTGAGGTTGAAAGGAAGTTCAGTTATTTTGAATTTATTTTTATTTTTTTGTATTTTATTTTCCATTCATTTTGCACAAAAAAATCATTTCCCGTGATACGGCGGGACCTATTATTACATTATCGACGAATTCCCGCGCCATATCAATTCGGGACAGGCGCAGGCTTTGGTTAACCCTAATCGGTTTGTTGTGTTCTATATAAACGGATGATATACTTGCTAAGTATAGCCGTGAACGTTTCCACAATTTTGTTTTGGGGACAGAAATTTGCGGAAACTGTAGATAACAGTATGACGATTTATCTACGTGCAAGAAATAAACTCACGTAGATACTTGCATCTACGTGCTTTACAACGAGGTAGTATAGTTTATTCCCTCGAGAAGAAAGATTACAATTTTTATTTATTTTTTCACATATTCCACATTCGCAAAAACATATTCTGCAGAGGACAGGCGACACCTAGATAAAACGTAACGAGAATAGGTATACCTTTCAGAATCTGACGAAAATTTGTTTGAGAAAAAATTTTACTCCGTTTTACGAAGTTGCATACCGGTATAAGTGCTCATTCCAATCTTCTGTACGTACATACTTCTACTACATCACGTGTTAATTTCTAATAATACCTGCTCACGAAAAACACAGATTTCTTCGTCGAGTAATATATGTACCGCAAAAGTATCTAGTAGCTATATTTATTGTGATCTTTTTTTGGAGTGAAGCTTCACACAATTTTTTGGGGGATTTGTTATACCAAATTCTAACGGTTGCTTATCGACCATCCTACCGAGGCAAGACAAGTCGCCAGGTATCTGATATCCTAATAGACGTGCAAACGGAAATGTCAAACACGTATATAGACGGAAGCGTATACCTACACCAAGCCATAGAATTGAAACGATGCTCCGTGTCTTATTTCGGAAATAAAATTCAAAAAAAAAAAAATTTGCTTTCAGATAGCGACTCGACATAGGATACATATCCGGAAGCTACATCGGATATCCATATATATAGTTGACATCTTGATTCAACATTGATAAACTGTGTAGGTTCGCCTGACTTTCGCCATAACAGAAACCCATCTTGAAGCAATGCGGCCGCCACATTATTGTCGAACTTTGACCTTTAATTTGGTCTGCCGTTACTACTGTAATGTGGCATGTGGGTTGACCAGGTAAAATTTTACCCGGGAATATATGAAAAATAATGTTAAATTATTATTATTCCGGAGAAAATATGAATCGGTTAATATTTTTATACCCGTTTTGTCACGTCATATTTTTTTAGGATAGAAAGTACGTGGGAGGAGGCAAGTCGACCGAAATTAGAAGCCTAATTATTATACCTCGGAAAAGTGACTTTCAAAGCTTATGAAAAGCAGCTGGGAAAAATAATTACGTTTTATATTATTTTTAGATTACATCCTTATAGAGCCTCGGTATAATATACTACGATACATGTGATGTAAGTAGGTAGGTAGGTGTATGGGTAAAATTTGAGCTCACATTGATTTTAATTACAGTTTTACCGTGATCAGATTTTCTTAACGAGATTGCGTTATTCGTATTGATGATAATTAGCGATTTTCGCGAATCATTACAAGGCCGAATAATTTTGTTGGCACAGAAACTTTCGGTATTTCGTATTCCCCCGTGAGTATGTTCTATGAAAGTTAATATTTAGCGGGGATCAGGCGGAATATACGAAACCTAAGCAAACATTCGGGGCGTGGTGCGGAGAAAGACCATTTCTGACTGTAAAATAACGCTTGAACAAATAGTGGCAGTCTCTCAAAACGTTTCAGGAACGCCAGTGAACTGGTCTGGAAGCTTCCCAATAAAGGGAAAAGATTCTCACCAGTTAACGTCGTTATTTTCAAAAGTCATGCCTGATAGAGATAATTTTTGAAAGGTATAAAACTATTAATGTCGATGGAGTTTGTGGAAGCAAACTCGAGCTCTGATCATTTGCGTTTAATATCGCGTAATTAGTCTACTCGCTGGTAAAGCTTTCACGAATTTATTAATCTTTCATTATTTGTTTCCGACTAAGCTGAATAATCTACAGCATCAAGAAGTTGGAAGTAAAGATATTTCAAGGGTTGTTGGTCGAAATCAATACAGCGCATTCATCTTTACTCGCCCATACTTTTTCTCCTGAATTTTCATATTTCCTTCCTTCCTTCCTGCTTTTTCCGACTTCAATTCAACCCAACGCACAACATGCGCAGGACGTAATGCTTTACTTTAATCAAAGCATTCACGATTCACTCAACGCACAAATCCTTCTTACCGTCCTTTGTTGAATAGCAAGTGTCAACGCGTCTTTTATTCCTAAACAAATGATCAGCTCAGGATCTTTTCACTCGAGTTTTCTCCGTCAGATTAGAAACATTATAAGGTAAATCACGTGAATCATTTTTCAGCGTATCTACTTTTAATTATCATACAATTTGTTGAAATTAATTGAGAGAACGTTTTGCATAAATGATCCACGACTCATTTAGTTCCATTGACCAAAAAAAGCCTAAAGAATCGAGCTAGACCCCGATCTTAGATCCGACTGGTATATTATATAGCTTTAGCAGGTGGTCGATGTTCCTGATTCCTGATTTAGTCATGTTTATCTTCGATTTTATCAAATCCAAACCTCTAGTCTGTGAAAGCACGAAGCTCTGCGAAGTTCTCCTTGTCTTCAAAACTTTTATTCCCCTAAAACAAAGTCCGAGCCTATCTCTTCAAGTATTAAGTTCAACGTGATGGAAATGAAGCTCAATGCATGATCACAATTAATAAAACAATTTAAAATTGAGTGATTCTTGGAGAATACAAACCAGCCTTTCGTTGGCTGTCAAACGTCAACTACATGGGATAATATCGTCTATCGGATGCAAGATTTATTAGATTATCAAACCCTGGTTTAAGGACGGCTACCAAAATTTTGTCAGCCACCGAATAACCGGCTAGTTTATTTATACACACTCCTCGAGGTGTGGGATCTATACGATATTATATTCTCTCATGCATAGACACACACCCTTGTAGGTATGTTCATACCTGATCATGTGCTACAGGCAGCTCGTATGGCCTGAGGCTCGACCACCTGACTCGACCAGATATATTGGCAGTTGAGTGTGTGAGCTGGTAGACAAAGAGCCCTAGCTTTGGCCTGGTATTGGTTTTCCGGTATCTCCTTGTCAGCCGTTGAAGAGTTATGCGAACGTGAAGCATATTAAAACTCTGTTTCACTCACGGCCTTGATAAGATACAGAGAAGAAATCAAGTACCGAAAACTAGTAAGAATATAGGATATCGAAATGCATCCTGCAGGTATTCAGTCGCAAATTACGATTGAGGTGTAATTATCTGTCGCTCAATTTATACCTGACATCTGCCTATTCGAGCAAGGACACGGTTTCCTGTATTTCCAGAAATTCTGAAGCGCCACGTCCATCATCTGACAGCTTGACGAATTGATTGGCCAAGCTTTACCCAGACGCCTCTAGCTGTGCTTGCCAAGGAAAGAATATACACTTTGGAAAAAGCAGTAAAATATATGTAGTTATAACGTGACGGACAGAGTTGTTACAAGCTCCGTTATACTTTTCTCTCATAAGATATATACTTTGATAACTGCGAAATATGTTCCAACTATACCTACGAGCCTGTGTTGTCTGCCTCTCGTAAAACCACTGACCATTTGCTTCTGCGATACAAATAGCTCCAGGCAAGTTACGTACACAGGTACATGTGCATACCTAAGGCTAATGATATTGTTACGGAGGAAGATTCTTCGTTGTATTTATTTTTCAAGGGAATCGCCCCTATATCTTGCTAGGTCTAATAGTCAGTGAAGATAAAAGATGGAAACAAAATAAAAATGCTAGCGGTGGCTGTTTGCAACCGCATTATCGTAAAAACAGTCCTGTCCCAGACTCAATTGGGCATTTACGTATCTTTTTGAAAATATATCAATCGTTTTTAAAAGACTTCTCGTTTACCAGCCTTTGCCGTTTCTTGTCTTTTTCTTCTGGAAAATCTACGCAAACGTATCGTTTCATACATAAACAACGGCAAGCACTAGCGATTGAAAAAATTCTGCGAGCTATTATCCACTACGATTAGGAAATAATATTTGTTCAAACAGCAGAATAAATATGAGGAAAATAGATTCCTCTTCTTCTTTCGAATAGGGTTCAAAACGATCGTCTTCGGTGACAGAATTGACAAAAAAAATGAAAAAGGATGTTCTGTTTGACGTCTAAAAAATTCATAAACAAATAACGGTTCGGAGAAAGAATCTGAAAAAACTTAGGAGTGGATGTTAGAGTGGGGATAATAATATAATAATTTTTAATAAAATCAAAAATGAAAGAAGGAAACGAGGGAAAATCATTGGTCGATTTGGCATGGAATACTTGATGTACATATTATACATATAATATGTACATGGATTTTCTGGTGAATAAGCGACGTGTGAAAGCTAATCAATACGTGAATATTTCAATCTGATAAAACAGTTGATCGCTACTCATGTGATCGGATATTTGCATAGATGACTACGTAGGTGTATACCTATGTAGATACTGAACAAATGTTCGGTGATTGTCAAATCACAATGGATACATCATCAGCAGAAAGCATGATAACGATTTGGGTTACCAAATCGATTACCGCACAGTTCGCGGTATTCAATCAGACGTAGAAGAAACGAATTTCAAGAGGAGTTTCGAATTGACTTGGTTTCAGGTGAAACTTAAGAAACTCTCCGGCTTTCAATCAGACAGAAATGATTAGTTTTGTAAACAGGTTCGAGTTCGTTGTACAAACTTGTGTTTACGAATTTCAAAGTCTTTTCATTCAGTAACTTCTCATCGTGAGAATTGTTGCACAAGTTAGAGAATTCAACAAAAGCTGGGTCTATCTCTGATCATACTCACATTCCATCGTTACAAAATAGCTAATTATCAATTATCATTCCGTTGAACCATTTATTTCATGAGACAAAAAAAAAAAGACAAGGTAAATTTTATTATTCATCATGAAGTCGACACTCGAACTTGGTAACAATTTGAGAAAGAGCGCAATCAATCAAGTCAAGTCAATTATAGTTATTAAGGTGAAGTTTAGCCAGGAACACGTCTCACAATATTCTCATTCTGCAGTTTAACATCTCCAGCTAAACGTAGATTGGTAAACCATAAGCTCAAGTGACGGCAGTCACCGCAAATAGTTATCAAGGAGACAATGCGGATGATAAATTTAGCTGTGACGTCAAATGGACCTCAAACTCCTGGATCGCTTTCAATTCGGACAATCTCTCCACCTATGACGCAAGTTCGCCGACCAAATTCAGTATCAATGAGGAGTTGGGTTACCCCTTTATCGTTGATTCTATAGTTTAAACTTGAATGCGAATACTGCAGTGATCTGATAGAACGCCGAGTTGCCAATCAGCCAGCCAATCGTAACGTTTCTTTACTTGTTGAATATACCCACTATTATCTAACTCCCGTTAGTCAGTTGGCCACGTTCTAAATGGATTTAAAATTCAATCGATAAGACTCGCAGAAGACATATTGGTTGTATATTATAGCAGTGGTAGATGGTAAATGTAACGTTCACCACTCGAACTTTATATCAGAGTTAACTCAGATTCAGCAATTTCAAATTTCGAATCTCTTTTCCTCCTCGTTTATTTTCAAAATATTGAATATAACGGCGGTTTTATCATCTATGCAAATATCGGCATCATATTTTTCGAATAAATCTTTCACCTTATAGAGTTACGAATTTATATGGAGATTTTTTCAGAAGGCGCTGATAAGCCTCTGGATATGGAATACTGTCACGAAATTTTTATAACAGAGATATATTATTAATGTACTTGATAACGCAGAATATGACGTAGCCAAGGTTCACAGTTCTATATTGACCCATATTTCTCACCAATATAAGGAGGATTTCATTTAATTATAGACCTGTACAAGGGTTTCAACGAGGAATCGTTTCTTCTACGATAATGTGTTTAAACTTTCCTAAAGAGTTGGTATCATATTTCTTATCTTTCACAAATCAATTAAGTTGAATAGAAAATTTTCCAAGATATATAAGCTGCAGAACTCTGGTCGGAATAAAGTTCGTTGAAGATAGGGAATCGGTGAAAATCTGAGATGAAGAAGATATTAGCTAAAAGTCGAAGAAATGTAAAACGCGGATTTCGGTCGGAGAGAAAATTGCCAGAGTCGAATAGGTAAGGAATTTTTCTAATATTGGCTTGTCAGTAATTTCGTGAACGAACAGCATTTACAAAAGCTTTCAAGCTCATGACCAACGGCGAAGAATTTGTCAGGAAAGTTTTCCTATAGAATTTATTATAGCTTTGCCAGAGTTTGTTGGACTAGGCAAGGCGAAGCTGGTGGAGCTTGCAGCGAGAAGCGTCGACCTTGTCAAGGCTGAAACTTATTTTAAAGCTTTGATAAAACCGCGAGAGTTCCTCTGCAGTAGGTAGGAAAGTATATATTTATGATAAATAGAGGATTTTAAACAAACTTGCGACAAAGCCTGATTGTTATAAATGGTCTCGACACCACGGGGAAGTAATTGTCCAAATGGAATGGCGCAGAATGAACTGAACCGCGAGACTTCAGTCGAGACTAAATATTCCCTGCGCCAAAGGACAAGGAAATATGAAATAAGGCTTCCCGGGGGTTAACTTGAGTTAAATCGCGCAACTTGCGGTTCAATATTTTATAAAATTCATTCATGGGTGGATTAATGTGGTCTCGAAAGGAGACATAAATCTTCTCCTTGTCCGTCGGGATTCAGAGATTAACTCGATCTTAATTTTATCAAGTTACTCGGGCTTCGCCTTCGCTTACGATAACTTATCTTCGTCTATACATATTTAAAAACAACCTTTTCTTCATTCGCCCGAGTACATCATGCGACAGGCAATAGTTTTGCTTTTATATCAATTAATCATATCTAATTTAAATGTTGAACGTGATAGGTAATCTTAAATCACAATTTAGGGAAGAATTTTTTTCTTTTGGCTACACTAACCAGCAGGGGAGGAAAATAATCCACGTAAAGTTCAAAGGCATCGAAATATAGACCAATATTGCCATTCTTCTGCGCATAAGTCAAAGAGACTGAAGACGGAGAAGAAGGGTAAAAATTTGTATCATCCAAGAATGAAATATCCGATATCAAAGTAACGGTGAGATTGAAAATAGCATTTTTCTAGTCTTTTCAGAAGACCTCTGAGCTTCTGACCTAACAACACAAAGCATTAAGGAAATCAATTGATGTTTATACGTATAATATGATTGTGAAAACCTCTGCTAACAATGAATCTCCTCTCCTCCTCCTCCTCTCCTGGCATTAATCCGCAAAAACTCATACAGCATACTGGCGAAAAAAAAATATGAAGATGACCATTGTCGTTTCGTAAGAATGAGACGACAAATTCAAAGTCTCCAGGAATGGCTGTATATCCATGCGTGCCTGTCCATTAGCATGATTTCTAGGTAGAGGGTGTATTTCGTAGCACACCTAGATAGAAACAATGCAACAAGATTTCACAGAGAGCTGCATACTCTCCAATATATACTAGCAGATTCTTTCACTTGGAAAAATCAAGCAAAAATATATATGCGGGAGAAAGTGCGCTTTAATTTAGGCTGCTCGTACCTACATGGCTACAGCAAACGTTTAACCAACTACAATACAGTGTTTTTGGATAATTAAGTCGCAACGGTGTGACGACACACTTCAATAAATCCTGTGATTTAATTATCTAATGACCTGTTTCAATTTGCTAATTTAAATTCGTGACAAGGCAAAGCAGTAAGCTGACCAAGGTTCATGGATTTTATATGTTTATAATTTTTTTTCTTTTTTTGACGAAAGAGAAATTTTGCGTCAGTTTTTCGCCATCTTGTATGAATCTACATGAATATATATTAAATATATATACTCAAATATATTATACCAGTGACTCGAAGCTTTGGTCTGATCCCCTTCCATTTTCACCCTCTTTTTACTCCCTGCTCATTCTCCTCCTGGGACTTCCGATCAGAGGGAACTGGGAGGAAGGAGAGAACCCCTAACCGGTAGAGGGTGAGTTGAGAATGCAGCAGGCTTGGCATACCATACAAGCCTAGGCCATATTAAACCCATCTAGCGGGTGGTCTGTTGGTAATTGAAGTTATAGAGTGTAATATATATAGATTATACTCGGTAGGTAGAAAATCGTTTATCTTTTTATTCCCACCTGTAAAGAGTTCGCTTTTAACCCGAGAATAACTTCGATATACGAGGAAAAGCTGCTTCCTCTTTTTTTACAGAAGGTTTAATCTAAGTTATAGGCATGTCCATCAAATAACATGGCAAGATATATACTAAGGTTTATATTGAATTTATTATTATCAAAAAATGTGTGAAAAACTATAGGCATTTCGTCCACGTACACGCTTTTTATTACGTCACGAATCTTTTTGTTTGAATATTTCCGTGTAGTCACGTCCTCGTCATACTTGGCTCTAAAGTGGATCTATTAAAAATACATGCCATAACGATAATCGTAACTTTACTAGTTTCAAAAACAGGGGTTGTATGAATTCTCGAGCGACGTGGTGAGTTTAAAGTTTCATTCCAATCTTTGGAGGTTCAGGGAATATTATGATCATCGTGAAAAAAAAAGAAAGAAAAAAAAAAAAAAAATGCCAGACAACTTCTCGGCAACGGCTTAAAGCTGATTCACTTTTTCTTTTTTAATTACAATTTTCATCCAATGTAATTAATTTGATAATCTTTATCCTATTGTTGACAGAGTCAGACGAAAAAATTCGCGGTATGTATTAATAAATTTCTCTCGACCATCACTCGTTGATCACGTGATGCCTGTCAAGGTATAAAAACCATTAATCATTTTTCAATCACACGTCATACTCTTTTTTCATCCCCTTCCCTCCATAACACGTCAACCCGCAGAGTATTGGAATGTGAAATATAAAGTACTTCATTCAAGTTCGTATAATAACAGCAATGCGGAAAAGTATTGTATTGATTCAGTAGATGATTAAAAACGTAAAAATGTACTTTAGTTTTTCTCTTCAAGTATATGAAGAAATGTTTCGATCAATGTATCAGAATATCTCATACATCCATGACTGTAATGCAATCCGATTCAAATAGAGATGAAAATTTTTGTAAATTATCACTGTTTCAAAATTAATTGATTACTGCATTTATTTAAACCCCACGAGTCCTGATACGTTGAACTCGGTGCTGAGAGGCATAATGATTTTAAAAAAATATATGCAGCCTTGTACAAAGTGAAAAGGTTGAACAGGGGGGATTGGAAAAAGGAAGCGTTTTCAACACGTGTAGCAATATTGAGTAACGAAATTTTTGAAGTGTGGTAAACCGAATACGTGCGAACGTCTTCCCAGTTGCGAATGTTCATTGCTCTCAGTCGCAGTGCGCCATGTGGCACGTAGCCAAGAATTTTTCTCCTAGATACAGTGTCGTTTTTTTTTTTGGAAGGGTTCTATATATTTTACTCGTATTATTTATTTTTTTAGTTTACCCAGCGACTCGTTCTACCCAATCTCTCTCTTTAGCTATCTCTTTTCATCTCTCTTCCTGTCTGGTTTTCTGGTCTGTTTGTATTTTAATCGACCCCTAAGCCACACAATTCTTTACGTATATTTCGGCTACCTCTGGATGTAATCAACCCAAATCTACAGTTTCGTCAAGATTGTTGCGCCAAGACGTACAGGCCAGAGACTTTCTCAGAATTAAAAAATCTCGACAATTCAAATCGATTCTAGTTTCAATTTCGAATACTTCTGCCTAATAATTGCCTACATTTGCAGTTTAGATTTTCGAGTCCCACGCGTCATAGGTTTAATTAATTTATGTCGAAGCTTTGAACGATATCAAAATTTTAATTGCCTTGTCAGGTACAAGCACTCGCGGTGCTAGTAAAGCCCGCAATATTAGTTTACTATATTGCTGTATCAATTGAAGTGAAAAATTTTCATCAATTCAAGCCTCAGTCCTCGACGATATTTACTTTTACTATTTTCCCCCGATTACAACGAAAATTTCACCCAAGCTTACAAATCCGGTGTTAAATCCATCTCGATATCAGATGCAATAGCGGAAAAAGTAACTTTCAGATAACGATAGATACCACCTTGACACACTGACGCGATGGCAAGCAAGGCCAATCAGGAGTGACCTAGTTGAGGTCGAGATCCTTATTCCCCACACCATATGTTCAAAATAACATTTCCCAGAAGCCCTAGCTATACCTGCAGGGATTACCCTGGGTACATGCTTAGAATAATTACCTAAACTTTGTGGAATGTTGACCCATACACTGATCAAAGGATTAGACTACAGCAATGTCGTAGGTGAAAATCTTGTGCCATTGTCTACGATTTCTATACAGCATTCCCGGTAACTCGATTTCATAATAGGGTGAATTTTTTTTTTCTTTTATTCGTAGAAATATTGGACATACGTTCTATTTATTCGAAGAGAGTAAGTGATCGTATCATGCACGAATTCATACGTTCAATGCACAGACTATTCGCAGTATAATTAAATCGTTTGAGAATACGCTAGTACTTTCAATTATGTAAAATATAACCTTGTGGATGATGAAAATTGAACATTTTTCACCGATCATGAATTGCACCGGTTGATACGGCGCTGTGACCCTTTTGCAAAAAAGAAGATGGTGAAAAGAGGTGCACGGCGAGGAAAGCAGAGGGACCTAGCCCGGGGCTCGAGTCTTACACGCCACTAATTGCGACCATTGTGTCTGAGAGTCAAAAACCAGCCCACGCTAACCATCCAGGCCAGTATTCCACCAGCCACAACCGAGATTCCAATTCCAATTCTTTGTTTTTGCCATTTTTATTTCAAGCAACGATCCACCCTTGCGATTCTTACTCGTATCTGATCCCTTTTCTCAATTTGCGTCAAAGATTTCGCAGGGATATGATCGGCAAGCCCACTCCGCGCATTGGATATATTTATTTTCCTCACTTTCAATCTTCTCCGATCTCATATCTACTTCTTTGTAATTTAATACCTGATTCATAAGTCTACAGGATATTACCTACATAATCACAAAAATCCTGATACCGGCTGAGATATTTATTAAATAGATCAAAGAAATTACTCTCCTTTATAAGGATCGGTCCAAAAATGCAAACTAAATTTTCCCCCAGGGTATCTCAAAGAGGAAAAATATCGATACGAAGTTTAATAACTTTTTAAGAACGCGATTTCTATCATATTGCAGAATATTTATCCTTGCGTAGGCGTAGGACTCGCGTTGTTTTATGTATAGGCGCATAGAAAACATAATAGCCATAAGAAAAATAAAATAAAATGACCACAATAACAGGTATATCCTTCGATTTTATTTCGATTACTGTACTAGAATGTTTTTCCGGTGGAATAAACATCCAACTTAATATTTAAAAACAAGAGAAAAAAGACCTATTCTTACAAAGGAATCTTTTGGGTGAAGTCATTGTCACTGAGGTACCTACACACATGGCGAATTCTCACACGGAGAAACATAGGCCTGATGCATATATACATATAAGTATGTATGTCAAAAGCGTGAAATAGGATTAGAATCCTTTCACAGCGAGGTTCTTTACTTCCCGAAGGAGGATTAGCTATCGTAATTTTGGAGAAGAGCAGATCTCTCCTCGGCTCCTCGGCTCATCGACGAAACTGTTCGGAAAAAGAGGGCAAAAAGCGAGGGCATAGACTGGCAAAAAAAAGTTCCAGTCGATCTCAGAACCTGAGGCAAAACCAGGGGTGAGTCGACGTCGTCAAGACGTAAGTGTGGGTAGCGTGTTTGACGCGTTTCTCTCGGGGCTCTCGTGTAGGACATTCCGAACATGAGCTTAACAACGTAATCGATGACGGATCCTCATATTGACAAAGTGAATAATCCACCATCATCATTGTGTTTCAGGTCAAAAATGGGCTGGATTCTGACTGGTCTAGGTATTGGCCTGGTAGTATTTGCAGCTGCAGGAATTGCTTTGGTGCTTTGTAGAAGGTAAGGCGATAGGAGAAAGGGCAAACTATGGGGTTCCTGAATTACTGCGTATCCAGAGTATAAAATATTTGAAAGAAATGTCATCATTGACCTTGGCGATTATCTTTATGGCATTAACGTCAGCATAACGATTACAGATATCGCGTGGGTTGGCAATGGGGCGCCAGAAACGTGTGGAGCATCTGCGAGGAGTGGAGACAAAGGTTATCGTGGCTTTGGGCGCCCAGGGAGGAGAAGGTACGAAAGAAAGAAAAATCAGTACCTCCCCAGACCGTTGGGTCACGTTCAGAGCAATATATTAATGTTTCCATGAATTATTAGTGTGTTGTGCAAGTCCTTAGTTAACGAATCGTATACACCTGTACGTTAATTAAAAATGCTTTTCCATATCACACGAGTCCTAATTAGGTTCAACCTTTCGGATCGTTACTCGCTGAACTTATTAATCAAGGAAAAAAAATGTCGTGCCAAATTTATAAGCCTTCGTTTGAAGTTACGCCAGCAGCTATAATACGCAGAGATTACACCCTGAGGCAGTAGGATATTTCGATTATTTATACACATTTCTCGATACTTATATTGCCTGGGAAAACACAAGAGCGAATGCAGCTGTGGCTGACTTATCGACCGTTTTCAAGTACCATTAATATTACGCTGATTGTAGGATGCTCGAACCATATACATACTTCACCTATGAAGTGCATTAAGTGCTGAGCTACCGTTTCCACGTAAATATTATAGTCCCGGTAGGTATGTATATTGTATATATACATAATATTTTCTCATCACGTCCCAGTTGCCTTTCGACTGGGCTCTTTCACCCCTGACTAAACTTTGGCAGTGAAATCATTCCGGATTACCCAACACGCAACCGACAGTAAGAAGGGTATATGATCACGAAAGCGGTACTCTATGTTTCAGGTGGGACTCGTCAAGGCTCAGCATCCCACGGCGCAGACTGTTCCTGGCCTATACCGTCAGGCCGGAAATACATCACACCATATTCTTCACAGTGAGAGTGACTTGAGGCTGGATGCTCAAGGAGCGTTCACCAGGTTATAACTATTACTGTCAAATTTACTCTCTCATGAACTATCTATATCATTTCATCATTTTTATCCATACAATAAGTTTTATTCTCTCAAAATTTCGTACCTTTTCCAAACTCATGTTACACATAGCTCATTCATAAAAGCAGATTGAAACCTATCAGGACGAAAATATATGGTCTTCGGAGCGTGAAATGAAAAAAAATAAAGCATACATCTCGCTGTTTCATTTTTGCTCCATTTCATCTCGCTTAAACGCTCATTTTTTGGGGAGAATAAAAATGCCCTGATATCTTGAGGTATAGGTATTGTAAACGACTATGCTCGTTGTAACGTGAATACTATCTCGTTATGGTGATCGTTGCCATCGTTGTTACCTCGTCAAGTATGATTTTCTGTTCGTTTAATGGAATTTATTCGTTATCAGTTTTTGTATTAAATCTGATTCATGTCTATTTATACATATTATGACACGTAACATGTACATCACAGATATATTTATATAATTAAAGTAGACATTCGGAGATAAAATCAATATAAAATAATTAAATTTATTACTTACCCGGCATCCACGTTATCCACGAACCGTCTACGAGGGTAGAAATAGATGATAGGAACGAAGCATAATATTCCAGTGTACTTAACACGGGAAACACTGTCACAGAGATAATTATGAAAGCGTTTTGATTAACCAAATATTCGATTTGTTAATGCAGTCATTACGGCGGGCAAATTGAAGACGGGGAAGGGGGGCAAAATGGGGTACGCCCGGAATTTGGCAAAAAAGATTTGTTTTTCCAAAATTCTTCTCAACCGTCGTTTATGATTGTTGCACGATTTGGGGCGTCCAATCGTTTTTTTCTAAAAACTTATTTTTCAACATTTTTCCGAAAAATTTGAAAAAAATAATTTGTTTCGAAGTTTTTTTCTTTTATGTCTTTAGTCACTCGCTGTATTGCAAATCACTTTTTTTACTCGGATTACATTTGTATAAACAACTATTAGTTTTTTTTGAAATTTAAAAAAGTAAAATTTGTTCACTTTTCTTTAGGGTACCTTACCCCACCTCGCCATTTGTTTTATTTACTTGAAGTAGGACTAAAAAAAATGAGATCCAGCGTACTTGAGTTCACCTAAGTCCATTTTTTCCTTCGCGTCTCCGTTTTGCCCGCCTTTCCCCTATAAGTTAACGCTGCAATGTTTACCCGAAACTTTTACAAGCGAATAAGTATTTGAATCTAACTTTTGAAAACTAATACTCTGCACGCTTAATTCCTCACGTATTCATACAGACTATGCAACCAACCTAGAAAATAATCTCAGATATTGTTGGCGGTTTATTCCTTACAGAATATCGCCCTTTAATGTTAATGAAAGTATCAGTTATTCATGCAGCATCGACGCCGTAGTGTAAAAGTTACTGGAGCTTAGCTAAGGGTAAGTACAACGTAAGGGATGTTCAAGTATATCGTCTAAAGGCTGAGCGTGAGTATGCGGAAAAAATTCACTCTGTTCGGCATTTTGAATAGATACTCCGTGAAAAATGAAATAAATTATTTAGTCCCCCATCACGAATATGGCCTAAAATTCTCGAACAGATATCTATCTACGTAATGTAATATTAATTATAAATAACGGCCGCGTATAAAGAGGTTAATTACTGCGGACCCCTGAACCAAATTTTCAGTGTGACCTTTCGATACCGTAATTATATTGGGGTTAGCAGAAATTAACACAAATTATTGGCGACCATGTGGTGCGAACATTCAATGTCGGTATTTGCTTTAAAGATAGGTTTCATCTCGGCTATTATGAATGAGAGAGTCAAGCTCGATCAGAATTTGGAAAATCGAATTGAAATCTATTACGAATGGCTAGCATCCCTTGGCTGAACCATACCCTCGTATAACCGTACCGTCATATATACTGAGGTCAACTTTAATATATTCAAATTGGATGGTATTGTATTTCCCACTGAAAATACGCCGTCTTGAACTAACATGCAAATAAGCTTTTACGCTAAAATTACGTCACTGCGGTATACAAGCACATCCTGTATATTTAAGATTCGTATTATTTCGCTGCAACGAATTATCATCAATTGATTCCAATACTTTCGCCGCGTTGAATGAGATGCTAAAAATCACTCGCTTAAATTCTTTTATTCATTTCTTTTAATTCCCATTCTTGGATTACTCGTTCACAGATTCGAAGCAGTAGATAGAGACTTGCACCCTCCGATAGGAGGGACAGCAATTCCTCCCCAACCATTGAGACCTGCTCCACAACCCAAGCCCATTGCTCGTCCCAGACCATCGCCTCTTCAAGCACCAAGTGCGAGCGAAAATCTTCGAATGCAGGATATTGGCCCAGGGCCGTTAACACCCCCGCCACAGGGTTTATCAGCTCACGTTGCTGGACCCCAGCATCGTGGACCAACAGCATTTATATTTCCGAGTGAACCTGCGGCCGCTATTTACAACCCGTACAAGGCAGCGCAGGAAGCAATGAAGTACGAAGTAATTCAGGGGGCAAAGCACAGCTGTGAAAGCTCTCAGACAAGTTCTTACGATTTTGAAGTTGGACAAGGAAACGGTGGGTCTAATGCCGAGTACAATGACGCGTACAAAATTCAGAGCAACAACTATGAGGGTTCGAAGATTAGATCTGATCACGAAACGTTCGGGAGTGGCGGTAGCTTTCAACAATATGGACCAGGAAGCGATCAGCGCGTTATGAGGTACCCTACGTTGCAGGAGAAAGTAGAGATAGAGTCCGAATGTTCAAGAGGCCAGAGCGAATCTTATGGAAATCGTGATATAAGTCAGAGAAATCTTGGCTCAGTTTACAATTCACGACACGTCCGGAGCGAGTCGAGATCTTCGCAGGGTAGCTACGGGGGCTCGTCGACGGCGCAGACAATCATGGAATCAATTTATGGCCCCCAAGCAGCCTCGAAAATGCTTCAAAATAATCAGAATGTAAACGAAATGTCTAACAGTGGTAGTGGGTCGCAGAATCAAGCCCAAAACGCGATGGAAATGACGCCGTTTAGAACTCAACTACAAAACGTACCTGAGGGGGGCAGCCATTCTATGGCAAAATCTCAAGGGCTGCAAAATGTGTCGCAGATGATCCAGACCAACCAAGCAGCACTATATTCACTTTATGCCGCACAGAACAGCCAGACGACAGCCCAGGATCATAAAACGATTTCACAGAGTACTTCCAAGGGAAGAGGTTTGGCCAATGTCTCAGCTACTCCGATGTTGTCTGGTCCCTCACACCCCAGTCCGGTGCCACCACCAGCCCCCGCCGATCCTTCGAACGGTGGAAATGCTGTACTAAGAAAAAATGGGCCGACAACTGGTGAACGGATTTTCAATGCCCTCAGATCCGTCACATCACAGAGTTACATAGACGCGTCAGAGTTTTATAAGTAAGTTTTGAACAGAAATAATTGCGAATTCATCTCTCGTTGGATGAAGCTCAGATTCCATACGAGGAACATTAATCTTCCAGCTCGGTCCTCTCCTCCGCCCAGCAAGTCCAAAGGTTCACATTTCCCCCCGCGGAATCAAATGAAGATAGCACATTGAGCCATCGGACACCAAATGGTGCTCAAGGCTTCTACATGGAGTCAGAAATGCCTGGTTCAACTAAGAGTGGACGAGGCTCGGATTTGTACAGTCCTGAGCTGAATTTAGAAGCTCATAGAACGGCGCAAGAGGTAGTAGGAAAAAATTAATGTCGGGTTGAATCTTGTAGTTAGCTGCGATTAACACGCGTGTGTCTCTCCGATTTCTTCAGGTATACAACAGCTTGCAAGATCCACCAGCCTCCCCGCTACTTTTGAAGGATCTCAGCCAGGAGCCTCACCCTTATCTCACGGACCCCAGCTTTACCAGGACTTCAGAGGTAGGGGATGTACCATGTAGATACGTATATAACAATATCGGGACGTAGAACTGAGCCTAATCCTTTAATGTCCGTTGTCATGTCCGCGGAAAATTTTGTGGGGGACTAGATGGAGCCCGTTATTACTCTAGCCACCCCAGACTTACACATCTTTAAGGATTGTTTATTTCTTTTTCCTGAGCTGCGAATTGCCTCCGTAGGCTTCTATACTTTATTTTATGGTGGGATGCTGGATGGTATCGCCTCGTAAAATAGGCAGATACGCAGAGGCGATACCTGTACTTTGTTCAAAGTTTCATTCGGAAGCGATATTAAGAAGTAATTTAATTATCCAACAAAGTTTAGATATAATTCCAGTTTCTTCGCTTTGTTATACAAAGAAAATGTAGGTATACCTTCAATTATAACGTGGGCAGATAATACTTGGTATTTATATCTATGTATATAAATGTTCCAGGAGATTTTTAACAGCATAGAACAAAGGAGGAAAAGTATGGAAAGGCTCAATGGTTTCCACGATTACACAGAAGTGGAAATATCGGAACCTCCAAGGTGCTTTTTTACATATATTACATAATAATAATATATGTATTCTCGCATAGAACGATGCAAAAATTCCTAATTGCTGAAATATTTCAACCAGTTTTTCATTATTTATTTATCCTTTTATATAGACGGCGAAGTAGCCAGGATCTATACGCAGCTCTAGAAGAAGTTCAAATGAAACGAAGGTTGTCGCAGGTAAATTGAATCATTCTTTATTTAATTAAATTTCTTATTTATTTCATCATATGAACGCTTACTCTGCGAGTACTTTTTGTAGAAAGTAAAAGTCTCGCGGAACGCACGTATGGAAATGTTGTACAAACACCCTTATATACATTCATTCGTCCCGAATTGCATTGACGCATAACACCTTCACTTCACAAAAAAGAAAGTTACAATTGTGTTAACTTTTGTCGCACATAAAAACAAGCCCATCTATAATATGACGGTTAAGGTTCTCTTCGACTGGCTGGATGATCCTTTCCCTTAGAACAAGGGGAGGACACGTGTCACCTAAAACATATCAGGCGTAAAATGAAAAAAAAAAACAATTCTATCCAGGTCCCATACGTCAGCAAGACGTTATTCCGATATCATCCGTGACTTCAATAACTTTGAAAAATCATAAAAGAAGAAGAAAAATAGCCCTGATCATAAAACTGCATATTTCAGTGTCACTTTCTTCCCAAATATCTCCCGAGTCTTTTCGTCGAGTATCCAGCCCCTAGATAATGACAAACTCTAATCTAGCCATCCGAAGATGTCTACGCAGGATTCATGGCAGGAGAGATCGGCGAAACTATGCCGGAAGGTAGGCGAAGTTCTCAAGGACCCGAGCCGGAACCACCACCCGATGAAGCAACCCTGAAAAGAGCAGTAAGTTGCGACAGCGTTTGTTCAGACACCAGTGTGGTCCTAGGCGACCTCGAGGAAACTCCAATCGTTGGACATCTCTGCGTGGGTCTGGAATACGAACGATGGGGTGGTCGGGGTGGAGAAGGCGACCTCACAGTCAGCGTCCTGGAAGCCAGAGACCTGCTCACTCCGGATGGAAGACCTGCCCAGGACACGTTCGTCAGGTAAATAAGTTCCGTTTGAGAAGAACAAGAAAGGTTGATGGTAAAGGGGGAAGAACAACGTCCGTAGACTATGAAAAATCGTGAATAAAAAAGGACTAAAATTCGTTACAGAGTCTGTCTACTTCCGGACAGACAAGCCCACGTACAAACTAGGTTGTACCGTGGTTCACCATCGCCGAGTTACCAAGAAAAGTTTCTTTTCCCTCTGGACGGTGGACCCGTGGGAAGGTCTTTGCTGGTCGAGGTGAGTGTTGAAAATTTTAACCACGTACGGATTTAGATTTAGAGTTATTTTGAAACCAGCATTGTAGAAGCTAGGGGTGAGTTCCGCGTGGGATTACCGGGAGCGAGTCGTAACATGCAAATATGGATTAAACCGAATTAGATTCGGTGGGAATAAAAGTAATTAATTCTCGTGTTTCAGGTGTTTTCAGTTGACATTGGTATGGGAGGTGGTGCTTCGCTGTTAGCAGAAGCTAGCTTGAAATTAGGTCCTGCACCACGACCCCCTGCCACTACGTGGCTACCTCTTATCGGTCCAGCTCTGCCGACACCTCATCTCGGGGAATTGATGTTTTCCTTAAGCTATCTGCCAACAGCTGAGAGGCTTACTTTAGTCGTAGTTAAGGCGAGGAATCTTCGGGGTGCAAATCCATTACCTGGAGATACTTTCGTCAAGGTATGAACCAAAGTCGATAGAATTAAACAATTACGAGCTTATTCGGAACGATTTAGGGGACGATTTTTTGATTCAGTAAAAAGAGCGAAAGCATCAAATTTCACAGATACTCGTCACAGTCTTTAATAGCTGTTTTTTTTTTTTTTTTTTTTTTTGTTTTTCGGGGCCTTAAGTAAAAGAAAGAAAGATTTCACGTCATATCTTGAATGTTGATTCACATCTACATGCTTATTACGAATTTAGGTATATTTGCTGCAACAAGGGAAGAAAATGCACAAGAAAAGAACTTCGATAAAGAAAGGTGAGAAGAGTCCAATTTTCAACGAGGCTATAATATTCAGTGTACCCGCCCACGCGTTACAGGTAATTTTTATAAGGTCAAATAAAGAACTGGTATACAGTTTGCTCGTACAATTCATTCGGGTATTTTATTTTTTTTCATTTTTTTTTCAACACTTCTTTGCCTTTCGATTAAAATCCATATTTTTAGAATATTCAACTGAGACTGACGGTTGCGGAAGCTGGAGAACCCAGGGCTTATTCCGTTGGCCACGTTATCGTCGGTGGCGAAGCTTCCGGTCGGGCTTTGGCACACTGGAGACAGATGTTGACAGCTCTTAGGCGTCCCGTGGCCATGTGGCATCCCCTTAGAAAGTGATTTGGAGAAAATTGGATTTTCTCATAACTGGGTATACAGACCATGATATACATATGTATAATACAATAATAGATCGCTAGACGTTGAAAGAGATGTAATAATTCTAACGAATTAATTAATACCTGACGAAGAAGAAGAAGAAGGAGGACCGAATTGATTTGTTGAAATTATAATTATCTTTATTATTTGAAATTGAAACAAATTGGAAATAGCTAAACTCCGAGATTTCGTACAATAAAGTGGAACGAAAATAGCTGGAAAACATAAATTCTTATCTCGAAGCATCTACCCATATACGTACGTGAATACATATGATCAATGATCAGAGATAAATGACAGATTATATTTGCTAGTTGTCCAAACGATTTGAATATGGAGTAATAAGGGAGATTAGAAAGTTGTTATCAAGATAAAGAAAAAAAAAAGTTATTCATCAGCTATTGGTGTCTTGGTATTAATTTGACGTTATAAAATACCAGTGGATTTCTATGTTTAAGATATTTCTATATTAACGATTATCGATGTTAATCACATCATAGACTGAAGTCTACGCTACATTGATATATCAAATCATTCGCACAAATCATTCGATATTAGCATATAATTTTAGTTATTGTTTAAAATATATGGTGCGATTCATTCATGAATGTTCAAAGGAAAAAAAATTTATCGTACGTTATGAACGTAAGATACGTATGTAACTATACTTACGTATTATATATATCAGAATAAAAAAAAAAAAAAAAAACGAAAAAAAAAAATCGTGATCAAATGAATGAAATTTTTTAAATTAAATTAAAAATCAAGTTAAAGTCAGCTGGACGGTTATACTTAGGTGATTATTAATTAATGTTTATATATATTTGAGTCGATCGGTAGAGTGTATTGTATTATATTATTTGGAATAAGAAATGAAAAGTAAAAAAGTGAAGAGTTAAACTAATGTTATTTGCAATGCAATGTTAACCTTTGTACAGAGTTTATTAGCGATGTATTTAACGTGCAACGTGTCTTACAATTTGAAATTGATGATTCTTTTCAAAACCTTTTTGTTTAACAAAACTATTAATATTGTCGCTTGACTCACTATTGAAAAATGATAATCAACTTCCATATTTTTTACACTTACAATATTAGCCGAATTATATTCTTGAATCATGGCTGTCTGTCTGACAGGTCCGTAGATCACTTTTGCAGAATAATAAATTCGCTGACGGCGATTTACGGATCGCGAAAGATGGCCGTTTATATATAGTTGGCCTTCTCAACATTATATAGTCTATACCTCTATATAACTTTTGTACCTCTTCGTAAACACTTGAAAATACTATATACCTATACGTATCTCATCAATTCCTATATACCTAACTTCCTGTATACATAAAAAAAATATATATATATATAATATACAACGTTATTATATACAATATTTGCCATAACTTTAATCCATACATTTAATCAGGTTTTCTATCGCCAATACTATGGGACTAATACTGCTAAATTAATAATAATTCATATTTCATTCCGCGACTACCAGATAAAATACAAAAATTGAATAAAATAAATAAATATTTACTTAAATACGCATAATATGTATATGAATATGAATATGAATATAAGAGATAATTACCATTAGCACTGTTGTACGTCAGCACAAAACTGAATCCTTTATTCTTAATACATACGTGTATGTTATGAAATAATGATAAATCAAATACGTTACAATGTTAACTGCGTACCAAGAAATTATGACAATTTATTAAATTGTCATGGTGGCAACAATCTATTAACCCTGTTGCGGCAGCGTTGTCTGAAAATTTATCACCAAATTTAGTTTTGACAGAGGCTAGGTCGGAGCTGAATTAGTTATGTGGAAAACAAGAATGTATAAGTGACTATTATAGTGGAGTTGCGAATGAAGGAGACAATAATAGAGCTAGACGATTTGCCCTATAATTTTTAATGGAAGAATGAAAAAAAATGATAAATCATTACTTTGAGATAATAACTTCTTCATTTTATCTCGACTGATATAGAATATCAGATTTTGGCAGATTTTCATTTTAGAACCATTTCGAATACTGTATGATAATTTGGCTGTCCGGATTATTTGATAATCTTCGTATTATGGTTTCTTTTCCTCAAATATTATGGGGTGAATTGCTGCACTTAATCATGGTTACATGGTCAGAATGCATGATGAATACAAAAATACTATGAAATTCAAATTGTTTTATATTTTTGTTACGCCTCTCTGTGATATAATAAGGGCACATTCACACCAACCTGTATATGCATTATAATCCATATGTATCTTGTTAATGTGAAACTTTTTGGAAACTGTCCTTGCCCAGCTGCCCTTCCTATTGTATTTTAGAACCCGTTGATATCAGAGCTTGAATTTAGAAATTAGAACACAAATTTGTGCGACATGTACAGATTATACGAGATGGTGGTAAAAAAGAAAACAAAAAAAATACACTAATTCTCGTGATACAACGTTCAACTTATATTAAATCAACATCACATATTTAAGCTATGACGTCGACGTGCCTACTATACCGCATAAAATATATAAAATATACTGCAGACATATTATGTATTAAAACGTAAGAAAATATAACATTATATAATGGATTATGAAAATAACAAGTTTAAAAAAAAAAAAATTAAAAAAAAAAAAAATAACAGATTCAAATTATTATATGATGTGTAACATATGGACAAAATTAAATATATACTTATTACACGGTGTATGCATATATAAATATACATATATACAGGGTGAGTTTTCTCCGGGTCCAAATGAGGAGGAGCTTATCACCGCCGATGCTCCGCCCGCTTTATCCCACTTTATTCGCTTTATCCCACTGTTATCAAAATCTAACTTTAGCCGTCGATACTTTGCCTGATCGAGTAAGGTATTGTTGACTGTCGAATGAAAACAATGCAGATTGAGACCTTCACAGATTACCTTCTTGTTTCATAATCCTCAAAGTTACTGCCAACAATACCTTACTCGACCAGACAAACTATCTAAACTAATAAAGTGGGATAAAGTGGGCGGAGCATCGGCGGTGATAAGCTCCTCCTCATTTGGACCCGGAGAAAACTCACCCTGTATAGACATATATTATATATATATTATATATATTACAGTCTATCTACTAGTTGACTATTGTATATAAAAGATATGTTGGTTAAATTAGCTCAAATCTTTCACCCTAAGTTTTGTTAGAATTGAAGAATTATAAGAAAGTTACTATCTGATTGTACATTTACAAAGCAGATGACAATAGTCTTTTATTTCGCGGTTCGAAATAGATATGATACTTTCACTTTTTTCAGTGAAGGATCTGAAAATTTTTCATTTCCATATTATGTGACCACTGATCTCTATACTAACTGGATAGCTAATCAGCGTACTCGAGCTGTGCCCATTAGAAGCAGACGAAACTGACACCAGCGCTACTATGTCCAACCTCGAACTAAAAATTTTGAATCCAAGCGCTTCGCGTACACCTCATAATGAAAATAACGGAATGAGCGGTTTACCTTTAGCATAGCTATTGATTTATAACACAGGAATATGAAACGCGGTATGTGAGATGTGTTTCCGAAAATTAGTAGGTTTGTCAAGAACAAGGAGTTGAAATTAAAAAGAAGGATTGATTCTTTTGGGCTAATAATTTCTTCGAATTCTATATAATGAAAAATACGAGTATATGTAAAACGATTATTAAATTTGTAAATTAATAGATTCTGGTATTTATTTCTTGTTTCTAAAGAAATGCGAAGACGCAAGCTCATTTTCTTTCTTCTTGCAATAAATACAAAAAAAACCACACAATGACGATAAATTATTATTATAAATGTAAATAAAATATTCACAAATAAAAGGATTTCAAATTTACCGCGTTGTTATGTTGTCATGGACAACACTACAGGTTTGAATTTTACGTATGTAACATACCACACAAAGATATCAAGTCACGTGATTTGATAGTTCCAGGTTGGTTATTATGGCGCGTGTGTCGTTTTTCAGCGCTTTTAATTGGCACAAGCTGCTCTGTACTGGAAGCATAGGAGTCAGCTATCCAGTTAGTATAGAGATCAGTGTATGTGACAGTTGCGAGCATCTGAAATATTGAAGTAAAGAAAACTTTAGACAGATATAGATGTTACGCACGATGGTTTCAAAACTTTCTTGAATTTCACGACCAGAGATGATACAGAAGGTTTTACAAAATTTATTAATAATATCTATAAAACATAGAAGTGTTGTAAAACACCATATAGCTAATTATAAAATTATATTTTGTATAGGTATGGGTAAGCAAGATAATTTATAAATTTGAGGCTAATTTACCGGACAAATGTATTTACATACACCGTAATTATATTTGTTAATTATTATATGGTTGCGGTTCAATTTACACGGTTAGTTATACGATTATTATGAATAAAGTATAAGAAAAATATATTTAAATTTAAAGTTTGTGTTATTATAAACTTTTTAGCCCTTGTCCGTATTAAGTTATACAAATGATTGTCAAATTGTATAAAATTGGACCATATAATTGTAACTTACGAACTTTATCGGTAAGTTGTCACATTTTTAACTGCCGTTCATTATTGATAACAGTTAAGTGATGAGACAATTAAATCGAACCACCGTATTCCAATGACACTACAGTGACTAGATAATTTGTTTAAATAAACTTCAACTATTGTTTCGTAGATTTGATAATTAATCGATACTTTTCAGCTCCATGATGTACTAGTGTAAATATGCTGTTACAGGGTGTCGATTTCATAAAATGTCGATAATTTTGAATTTTGGTATAAGATGCGAAATCGTATTTTCTCGGTCATTTCTTCATCAAATGAGATAGATAGATGTATAGATATTTAGGTATTGTATGTTCATGACAGTGTTGGAAAAGCACGGGTGCCAAGAGTACAGAGATACAGAAAGTTACAAAATAAATAGTAATAAAAATCAAAATCGAGGGTAAAGTAGAATAGAAGAAAGAAAAGTAGTATAAAGAAAATTTCACGTAGAAAGTGAGTATTCTAAGCTAGACTAATGATAATATTATTAGAGGTGAGGTGATATGTGGTTTGCCAACACCGGGTGCCTGAGTATTTCAAGAGTGCAAATTCGACTACAAATACTTGTACGAAGAGTACGAATTCGAATACAAATATAACTAATTCCCTAGTTTCTATGATGACAATGGATTCTGTGGAAATTTGTTTGAAATTTCGTAAAAACCAAATATGACTTAGGCACTTCCTTCTGAAATGAAGGAGTACCCTAATCCCTAAATTTTCATTTCGATCAGTTGTGCGGTATGGACGAAACTACGAATCGGATTGTCGAGGTGCAGAGCGTGTATCAAAGCTCTTGAAAAACGAGGTTCGACCACGCAATTGCGAGCAAGATTTCTTCGAATGGAAGTTATCAACTGACGATACAATACTTTGAATTGATAAAGCAGAAGTCCTCAACCTTCAGTACTACACTATAGTAGACATAAATATTATTACTCCTGAATTTTATAGTCATGTGAAGTGGCAATTATAATGGATAAAAATAAGGAGCTAATGATGTCAGGTCGATGCTTGGTTCATGGCTAAACAACAAAATTCTCTCTCAAGGCAAACAAGCCCAACACCTTTGGCGCTGGTTAATCGGGCTCAACGTCCACTAATTGCTTCTTCCTGAATCGTCATACTGTGTTTTTCAAATTAAGCTGGGGTAGAAGTCTTGTATATGTAGCGTAAGACAAAAGCAAAATCAAATTTAATATAGAACGATTTTTGCCGATGCACAGTTGCTGATAAATCTCAAGTTAAATCTCAAATTAGACTGTGGCATCTAGCAATATTTCGAAATTCGAATTTTATAAGAATTTTGAGTCCCATCACCGGAATTCTATTTGCGACTTCATATTTTGCTATGCTTTTTTTTTCATTGAATCATATCCTTCGGCTGTCTCCGGTGGTTTTCGTTTTCGTTTCTTGCAGGATGAATTTGATATTTTCCTTGAGTGACCGTGCAATTCCATTGCAACGAGAACCTACATGTATAACTTGCCTGATTTTATCTCAATGTGAACAGATTGATCTCCGTTTCACGCGCGAATTGGAAATTCAGTTTTAATGAATCAACACCAGCATTCCGCAGACCAATATTCACTGCCGAAGCTCACATATCATGCCTATTAAAATCTGTAGTATAAATTCTGAGGGCACGCTACTGTCTGATCTCAGTAACAACTGGATACTTCTCGAAGGTAGTAATCGCGATATTTTGTTGGGGTAGTTAAAAATGCGTTGATTTCCATAATTCCGACAGTGAAACTTTTTCGTATACATATAAGGAACATGCATTCATTCTGCATAAGATACGCAATAGTTGTAGTGCTTGTTCTCACGCAGAATTGTGCTTTCGTGCACTGCGTCGAAGATGTAACATGTGAACATACCATCCCCGCCAAAGTGTTTACTAATTTTCTCAAAGTACCTTGGATCAACGTGAACAGCTCGTTGGCAGACGAGGTGACTCCTCGCTGTAGAAATGATGTTACGATGCTCTTCGACAGCGCTGATGCCGGAGAGATGTGGGCACTGCAAAGTAAGGATACTCACTTTTTTGGTTGTTTCAGATCAATCGAAAAAAAATATATGATGAACCGTCGATATCGTTGCTAGTTAAGCACCGCAGAGACGATCGAAATGTTCTATTGCTCGATTAACATCTGAATTTAACAGACATTTGTGATTTTCTTCTGCCGATAACATTTCAGCTTTTGTTGAGACATTATTGGAAAGACTTATCAATTACTTATCATTACCCTTGCGTTACACGCATGCAGAGAAATTACAAGAGTTTGATATTTAATCATGTTTCATTCCAAGGAGCAAAAACGTGAACGATACGGAATATCTTTTCGATTCATGATACATGTAAGACATATGTTAAAACGTCAGTCTCAAGACAATGTTCACTTCACAGTGTTGGATTCCACATCAAGAATCCCGTCCGGAATACTGATGGGAAACATTAGGGACCTTGGACAGTACGACGAGTGTATCGGAGCGAAGGTTCACGCCAGCCCAGAAGACTTTCAGGGCCAACATTGCATGGTCTCTTTATCGATTCCTTCCAAATTTGTCAAAGACGCTTCGGAAATGCTATACGTGCAGAAACTATCCATCTACAATCCTACCGCTAACGTCGATCTCAGCTTGACATTATCGGTGTGTTTGCCTTCGTCCTGCAGCATCCAGGATGTCGTTGGTTTTGTCGACGCTTCCGTACAGAGTATACCAGAATTTTCTGAATTTGGAGTCAGTGTCGCCGAGGTGAGCTGTTCAGACATTCAATCTACGGATGATCTGACTATGGGAACAATCCTGACCATGTAAGTCAACGAAATAAAGACTGAATAATTGTCCAAATTAGGCAGATACATGTTGAAAAACAAAAGATATCGATTGACGGATTTTTTTCAGATCTTTCTTCCTAGGAATTGCTTGCGTTCTACTGACCTGCACTCTATGTGACTTTATAGTGAGAGTACGGCCAGACAGTAAATTTTTGGCTCTAAACACATTAGCAAAATTTTCTGCTTACACCACCGTGACTGAGTTGTTTAGCACCGACATTAATCCTGGAACTATGCCAGCCATTCATGGAATGCGATTTTTGAGCACATGTCTGGTACTAGTCCTGCATAGGTGCCTCCTTACCATTCTGAACCCCCAAGTCAATTTATCGGAATTCAACCGGGTTGGTACACAAGCTTACTTTAATCTCTAAGATTACCTACAATAATACAACGAAGTACTGATTCAAATATCTTATCATTTTTGTGCAATTTGCAAATTCTTTTCAATTACAGTTCAGACACTCGGCGATGTCGACCCTTATATTATTGTTGCCTTACGCGGTCGACACGTTTCTTATCATCAGTAGCTTTCTTGTAACTTACTCATTCCTGAAGCAGTTGCGATCAGGGGTGAAAATTAACGTACTGCAGTTCTACTTCCACCGATACATCAGGTTTGTAAAAATTATATCATTTTTGAAATAAATTAGTCGCATGGCCGGTACTATCAAAAGATTAAAAAAACAGATCGTTCGTGCATGAATTTCGACGATGTTTGCATCAAATTTCCCCCGACTTTGTCAAAATGTTGTTTTTGAAAACTTATTATCGACTTCCATATTTCTTACTTCGTTAGTAAGAAATTCTACAACCTACATCTCTGGCTTCTCTTTCAGGCTAACACCATGCGTGGGTGTTTTGATACTATTTATGCTATTCATTGTTCCCTATTATGGGTCTGGCCCGATGTGGAATACTGTTACTCAGGGCGCAATTGATAATTGCCGGGAGAACTGGTGGGCCAATCTCCTCTTCATTCAGAATTTTGTCAACCGAGAAGAAATGGTAATTTATTCACAACATGTACAGCTAGTCTCTTTGGTGGATTACTTTTTAACATATGTATAATAACAAGCAACATTGAATTACAGTGTCTCCCGCATACCTGGTATTCAGCTGTTGAAATGCAATTGTTCTTATTATCTCCGATTATTCTGTACCCACTGTTTCACCGACCAAAACTTGGTCTAACAATGTTAGGCGTACTTTCAATTGCTTCAATGGTTATGCCAGCTGCCCTAGTCTTCGTGAACAAATATTCATTTCTCTTCAATTCTACTAACGCGTGGGTATAAGTTTACCGTAAAAGTCTTTATGTTACTAATGTTATCATCTTTCCAGTCTTTCCGAAGGATTCGTTGATTTCTTCAAGATGTACACGATGACTTACAACCGAGCCTTGCCATACCTCGTAGGAATCCTCTTAGGATATGATATCGTGAATAATAAAAGGCGGATTACAAAGGTAAGGAAAATTCTCAATACAGCCACCGGTACAAGATATCTCCGTACTTTTTCTGTCAGCATTTTTATCCGTATTTTATTTTCTGACAGACGCAAGCTACTTTCAACTGGCTTCTGGCCTCCGTTCTCATACTATTCTGTACCTGGAACGTTAATTTCATTCAGCCAAAGGCGATGGTTTATGATGCCGTCTCGGAAGCGATCTACGTGAGCTTTGGACGCCTAGCATGGACCCTCGCCGTGGCTTGGATACTCTATGCATGTACCAAAGGGTACGGGGGTGAGTTACATTATCGGTCAGATAAAAGTCGAGAAAAAAAAGAACTAATGATATATTTCAGGTCCAGTCACACGGTTTCTTTCACTACCAATATTCGTACCACTCAGTCGGATGTCATATACCATTTACTTGGTGCATTTCATCATACAAGTCGGATTTAACGCCTCGCGGCGTACCGCGGAGTTATTTTCGCCGTTCGCTGTAGTAAGCTGATTTATTTTTGTGCACATTTGCTATTTCCATATCTTCATTTGTCCTATGTTACTCATTAACCATTGCTAAGCATTATAATGCTTACGAGTTTGAGAATAAGCCACGGTTCTCCTTCAGTCATATCTAGTTTGGGGTGATTTGGCGATGTCTATAGCAGTGGCGTCCCTCATGTACGTGTGCATTGAAAGTCCCTTGGTCATCTTGGAAGAAATCGTGAGAGCTCACCGACTGACTGCATCTACGTGAGTATCTATTGCAATTTTCAGGCGTATTTCTATTCGCTTTCCTTGCTGACAATAAGTTTTAAACAGTGGTTAATTGTTATGTAATAATATTTCGCTAGCAATCTATGTCGCAAGCACATAGCGTTAGAAGAATTTAAGTATTTAAGTATTTTCTGACTTACAGTAATCGCGCTTCTGCAACGAAACAAGAAAAATTTGCAGCCGTAATTGAAAAGTATTTCTATCTAACAAATGGCAAACTTGATTCTGATTCAACCGTCGAAATGAGAATGGTAGGTCCCCTTTTTATTACATGACTTGAGTATACCATCGAGTCGAAGTACTAGTCATCGAAGTTTGGTTTTTGTAGCAACAGATAGACTTCTGGCGGAGCATGTCTAGCGTACTGAACAGCTCCGGTGAAGGGCTAACGAAGACTTCCGCAGAGTGGGCAAAGGTTGGGCAGCTTGATTATATTTTATATATTTATAGCCTCGCGTGACTTGAACCATCTAAATTCTGTTCCTTGCAGACATGGCAGGAATGGAAAAATCATACTCAACGCGAAACTCCCGCGGAATATATTCACATCGCGGCTGACCAATCTCAAACTAGAGTACCTACACTCGAGCAAGAATTCTTGACATTTCTAGTTGCAGCGAGTTATGGATTTAATTGTCCTACAAATTTTCAAGAGTCAGGTGCTCTATGAAAAACTAGTCCGGTCGCCAATATCGGATTGAACTCCAATCACCAAGAGACGAGTTCACCGAAAACAATAATAAAGTTTTACTAGAATAATAGTCTGATTGATTAACACAGTTTTAATGCAAACTTGTGTTGTGAAACTATCCGTAAATCTCGATCTCCATCGAGAGTTACTGGTTAGCCGTCCTCTGTATTTTTGTTCGTAGTTTGACGTGGCTCATCGTTAATTTGCATTTGTTGGCGCAATTATTCGAATCAATGTAATTGAGATAATCAACCGTAATGCGGCGATAATGAGAGAATTTCAATCAACTGGAATACACACTATGGAGAATCACGTTACAAATACTCCAGGATTAGCATAGCTGCTACGTTCCTGCTACGTTCGAATGAGCATAATTGACAAATGTACAATTTATACTGCGACGTCCTGCCCAAGCCGTGCCTTATTTTCTTTTCCACAGTTCCTCATCATCGGGATACCCGATGATCTTCTCAGAATGACATTTTCACCTTTATTATTTCTCTCTTCCTGTCATACATTCTCTTTATTATTATCCATAATCAACCTAATGCAAACTCTAAATTGAAGTTAATATTACAAATAAAATTCAAAGTTTAACGAATAATACCAATAATCATTCGATCACCATCCACAATTCCTCATTCCAGATATCACTTTAGTTACCGCGAAAGGTGTAAAACGACATGTATCTCAAGGATAGAAAGAAAAATAATTCGGTGGGTAAAATCCAGCTACTCAGGTACTTCAACAGAAATACTGATCTTCTAAATGAATTGTAGACATTGACTTCTCATTGATTTCGTATGCCCTTTATCAGGTTTCGTTAAAGCAATTGCTCAAAATAATGTACCCGGAGGTTAATATAAGCGAGATTATTATCTTGTACATTTATAAGCACCTGTCGTGGGATTAGTGGCCCTGGTGGCGTCAAAGAGTTCACATTAAGATTGCGGGAAGGAGCTATGGCATCTTAACAGAAATACTTTGAACCTACTAAAGTGTATTCTAGGAATCAAATAAAGTTACTCGATCAGTTGCGTTAGATGTACATTTATTTTTAAGAAACAATTATAAATTGTCTACACATTAGACAGCTACATAGTAACATTGCTACATTGTATTCTTTCTGCATTAATAAATAGCGAGATATATTGTAACGTGTTCGGCTGTGCCATATAGCCGACACGCACACAGACGAACGACACGCACACAATCGTGCAACACACAAACACGAGGCAGCGACTGGCCAACGCGCACGATGACCAGCGCATCAGAAGACCCTGACGTGACGTCATAACTCCTATAAAAGAGCGGCTGACCAGCTTCAGAGCAGCGTATTTGAGCCAAAGCGGCCTTTGCGACTCACTCGCGTTAAACTCTATCTTGAGCACACTCGCCAAAGCGGCAGTGTGACTCGTTAATATTGTAAAGGCAGCGTACTCGAGCCAAAGCGGCCGTGGCGACTCGTCAATTCTCTTAAATTCACTCTCCTAATTTAAATTCCAGATTTCAATAGTAGATTCAGATAAAATTCATTTATTACAAAAATTAGAGCATTTTGCCAAAAGCGGCACTTGACTTCAAAACAAAGAAAACAAAAGCTAGAGCACTTTTGCCAAAAGCGGTACTTGACTCCAAACTTAACCTAAATTGATAAAAAGAAAATTAGCTAAAGCAGCAATTGTTCAAACTGATAGAAAAAACGTAGAAAACACGGAAACGACACGAAAAAGCGAAATAGATTAGGAAACTTAAAGATAAAAGAAAAAAATTAGATAAGATAAAAATAAAAACCCATCGAAAGGTTAAACATTCATGTTTAAAAATTATAATTTCTGTTATTCTTTATAATTTTGTAAATAATTTTTCATATTTGATAACATTAAAATAGAATTGCCGACAGCGGCGTAATAAGGAAAATCATACTGTTCCTTGTGTGCCATCATTCATTTCCTGTTTGCAATTAATCATCTTAAAACTTTCAGAACTTAAAATCGTTGTTAGCTAGAGGCAGCTTTGGTTGTAAGCGAGCAAGGCAGCTACGGTGTAGCTTTCACTGGCACCCTAGTCTGTACGCAAACTTGCAACTCAAGTCTGTAAAAGGCAGCTCTGGTACTGTTCTGATTCCAAGGCAGCTACGGTGTAGCTATCACTGGCACCCTAGTCTGTGGAATCAGGCATACTCGAGTCTGTGAGGGAGGCAGCTCTGGTTGACGAAAGTCAACTCGAGTCTGTATCAGGGTAACCGGGTTTTTAGAACATTTTCCCCTTAAGGAGCTCCGAAGATAAATTCACCCGTGACAAAGGATACACTCACGCGGACTAGGTTAACTTCACTAGCCTTCTGCTAGTGAAGCATAACCAGAAAAAGTTACAATATCAATAATCAATTGTTCCATGTATTTCTCACTTTTCCCTTCCTGCAACTCTCTATTCCACGTATCAAGTAAGCCAGAGCTAGTCATGTATGCATGCTTACGCATTGTTACTTTTTTCCGCCAAAAATTTAAGCACTCCTCCTCGGGTCAGATGTTCTCCTGATACCAGGAGCAGAAATTTTGCGAGTTAAAATCCTTCTAACTTCCGAAAACGCTAGTATAAATAAATAAACATATAGAGACGTGTATGAAGACACGTATGCATGCCTATATATCCATACACCCGAATTTTCAGCACACCTCCTCGGGTCAGATGTTCTCCTGATACCAGGAGCAGAAATTTTGCGAGTTTAAATCCTTTTAACTCTGGAAATCGTTAGTATAAGTTAATTATAGGTATAGAGACGTATAGAGAGAGGTATGCATCAATGAATCAATACACATATCCTTTTTCGGCACACCTCCTCGGGTCAGATGTTCTCCTGATACCAGGAGCAGAAATTTTGCGAGTTAAAATCCTTTTAACTTCCGAAAACGCTAGTATAAATGAATAAACGTATAGAGACGTGTATGAAGACACGTATGCATGCCTACATATCCATAGACTCGAATTTTCAGCACACCTCCTCGGATCAGATGTTCTCCTGATACCAGGAGCCGAAATTTTGCTAGTTAATCCATCTAGCTTCCGAAAACGCTGGTACAAATGAATAAACGTATAGAGACGTGTATTAAGACACGTATGCATGCCTATATATCCATACACCCGAATTTTCAGCACACCTCCTCGGGTGAGATGTTCTCCTAGTACCAGGAGCAGAAATTTTGCGAGTTAAAATCCTTCTAACTTCCGAAAACGCTAGTATAAATGGATGAACATATAAAGACGTGTATGAAGACACGTATGCATGCCTATATATCCATACACCCGAATTTTCAGCACACCTCCTCAGGTCAAATGTTCTCCTGATACCAGGAGCAGAAATTTTAGACCTTAAATTATTCTACCTTCGAAAAACGCAAATATGAATGAACGAATAAAGCTGTGCACAAAGACACGTACATATGCTTGTATCTAAAAAGGATATGTGTATAGTTACAGGTATATGTGTCCTCATGCACGTCACTGTACGCTTACTAACACTAGTTTTTATAGAGTTGGAAAAATTCGAAAAATCCTTCTAGTATCAAGAGAGCATCTGACCCGAGAAGGTTTACTGAAATTTTGATTGCGTGCATTCTGAGTCAATTTATCGAATTTAGAATAATAAACTGATACCTATCTAAGCAGCTGACAATTTATTCATATTTCCTTTTATTTTTCTCGGGCTGTTTCACATCTCTTCAATTGGATTCTGAAATAGAAAGTCGTAGGAAGGGAAAATAGAATATAAACGAAGCAATTTATCATTGGTATAACTGGGAATTTATTGTTACAGCATCGATACAATATTGATTGCTAAAGTTATATGCGTTTTGAAATTGTTTCTGAAAAATAAATATCTAGTTAACGCAATTGTTGGAGTATTTTTAGTTTCATGTCATGCAATAATATACTAGCCTAAAAAACTAGACACCAGAAGAATCTTGTCTATCAATAATTACACTATCTATTTTACAACTACTTCTCTGCGTTCAGAGTATTTCCTACCAAGGTTCGTGCCGCCGTTCTATCTCATTAACACGATCCCTATATGTGCACTCTTTGACGCCTTAGGAGCCACTATAATCTCACGACAGTCAACAGATGCCTTTACCCAATTTACCTTCGGTCAGTACTTCTCCTCGCCCGGCCGGTATATCCGACGGCGTGTCGAATGGTTTCGCCATCTCGCGGCGAACGGGCGAACTACTTTTGCCGCAAACATTGACGAGCCTTATACCATGCAACTCGCATACCGCTCTTACAGTGCAGATTGTATATTAACAGGCGCGCTGATATTCACAGCCCAAGTAGTTCGTCAATTCAGCCGCGATAAAGATACCACTTCGCACTCCGCGTGCTGATTTCAGATTCGCGATGATTATGATGAAATTTTCTTTCATTATTTAAAGTCAGATGACAACTTCTTAAAAAAAATAACTGACCGATAGTTATTACTGATTTAACACGAATAACGTATAGAAATATGGGAGAAGCAGAAATTATATAAAATTTCTGCAAACAACAAGATTTTTCATTTAGCACTTCATTTACTTGCAATAGTAATTATACGCACACAATCGTCATTTGTCATTATCAAAATATAATAATAGTGGTATTAATATTATCAACATATTACATATACATATACATATACATAATAATATAGCTATTTAAAATCTTCGGATATGCTCGAATATTCGTATCTTCGAAGTATTCTGTACATACCTACATGCAATAATAATTCAACTGTAGACATAACTTTGTATACAGATTGTATACATAAATTGAATTCACAATTAGTAGAATAAAATCTATGAATACATACGTATGACGTGAATACGTTGACATTTTTCTCTCTCTCTCTCTCTCTCTCTCTCTCTATCACTCTTTATAATTACATTCATTTCTATTTACATATAATATTCATTTCTCTATGAACTGAGCACATTTTTAAGTGATACTTCTCATTTTTATGCATTTTTATTCAGATCATGTCCATATATTTCATTAATTATAATTAATAAACTAATAATTGGTCCCTAGGAGTCACAGCCAGTAAATGCAACAAACAACAGTCTGAGTTTAAGGCCACTCGACTACAGTAATAGGTAAATTCACTCTTATTTAGGTAGATAATTCACTTAGTTTCAATTTCGAATCACACAATTCTCAAACGTCAAATATACCCATCAATTAATAACAAGTATCTGCTTAGAGTCCTGAAACTGATGAGAAAAACTCTATATTTTTCTTATCATTTCACAAAATGCAGCTGAAGCAATCGTGCCTGATTCACTAATTTTTGTTTCCCCACTCATTGAAGACTAACTTAAAGCCCGTGGCACCACTGTATAGATATGATAGACTCAGATTAAGATTTATTAACAAGCAATGTGTATAGGTGACTACTACAGTCATTGAAGAATCATCATCTGAATATGCGGTAACATCGCAAGCTCGCGTGGTAGAAATTCGAATGTACAGTTCAAGACTCGATTTCTACTGTAGTAAATTAATCCGAGTTTGAAAAAGCTAAAATTATGCTATAAGCTCTCTTCCATAGCTATAAATTAACGCATGAAAAATGTACAACTGAGATAACAAAACTAGTTTACAATTTCTTAATCGCAACTCTCACGAAACTAGATTAATCAAAAAAATCTCAAATCGGATTGCATAAATACTACTTATATTCGCCGACTGAAGTGTATAGGTACTGTGGCAAGTAGCACGTAATATAACAGCTATTTACAGCAGTTATACTGTGGTGTAGGGGCATAATACTTATGACTAAATGACTAATTATTTTCATTTTCATTCATCATTTAGATTATCTTCGAGGTATCCTAGACGTGGCATGTAGATGTCACGCGACTACAGTTGTCAGAGTGTTATTCTTAGTCCTGTAACTTCCTGGTCTGTAACATGGAGATTTTTTCTTTATTGTTGATTTGTACTTAAAAATCTTTTTACACTTTACATATTGTATACTTGTAAATCAAACAAATATTCATGCAAATGAACTTTTTTCGTTTTTTATAAAACAATATTTGAAAGTAATCGATATGCGAAAAGCTGTGCTAACATATCTATACCAATATAGAATGAACGGACTAGAGAATTCGAATATATATATAATAATGAAAAATCTGACTAAGTATATAATAGATATCAGATGATTAATATATTTTTTTTGAATAATGAAGTGAAAATAGTAGCATTAAATAAAAGTTTGCAAACCATAAAATATATGCATGATTTGAATTTGTGAAGATGATAAAAGATATGATATTGTATGTGTTATGAGTGCAACTTACCTGTATAGAGATTTCGAGATTCTGTTTTTCAATGGAAAAAAATCATGCGGCTTACCTTATTAAAATTGCAGGTGTATATACGTTACGAAAAGCCAGAAAATAGTGCCCCACAAATCAACACACAAGTACATGAATTAGAGGTTTTTCTTGTTAGAAAATTCACTGTGACTATAATGACTATTGAATATATTATACAGAATGATATGTGACTTGGAGTTGCGCACAAGTAGAATGTACCAAACCATGAAACAGTTTAGGTAAATCAGAAAATTTAGAAAATAGAAATATAAAAGACTAGCCACTTAGTACAACGACCAAAGTTATATACCATAAAAGAGAGGAAAATGGACATGACTTCCTGCAATTTATAATATATATCAAGTAAATCTTATTCTCCAGTTTAGAAATTTGTTTTATTGAAATGAAGATGATAAGATAAGATAATGGTCAACTTGAAAAAAGACGAAAATATAGTCTCAAGAGATTTAGAAAGACTTATAATTGTTTAAAAAGGCTTGGGTTATTTAATGGACTTTCATTAGTATTTACGAGACTGATGGTGACCCTTGGTACGTTGGACCCGAGTGACGATTCTATAATCGTAAGTGAAATTTGTAATCTCGTTTATATGCCTGTCCAAAATACGTGATACCATTACGCTAAGAATAAGAACTGTCGACTTGAAAATTACAATAAACTTACAAGCGAGTTTCGAAGTGGGTAATAATGTGATGTTAAAAACCTGAGTAATAGCATATAGAATTATAATACAGCTTAATTAGGTGCAAGAATCAAAGCATAAAGTGTCTCACAACGACGCTCAACACAGAAGGAACAAATGATGAAAGAAAATAAACACAAATTCAATTAAAAACTGCCTTTCTAAGACGAGATAAGAAATTTCACAGGGTCCAACCTCGCAGCGAGTATTTGTTACCTGATTGTAGCATGCTGAGTCGATCGTGACCAACCGGCAACGAGTACCTCACCTCTTCCTGCTATCCTCTGTCTTGTTCGCCTAGTCGATGAAGCCTCTAACACAGCTCTCTGCACCACATCTGGTGCCACAGTGGTCTTGACTGCCCTGTAAACTAGCCTGGTGGATTCCAAGCATTGGAGAAACGGTAGAAATCAATAAAGATTGTCGTAACATGGGTTAACGAGTATAAAATACAATTGAATGTCAGGAAATTAGGGAAATAATGAAAATATAATTACCGGAAGTTATAACTCACCTGGGTAGCATGGCGAGGACTGATGCTATGATCACAGTCAGCCAATAAATATGTCTTGAAATTGCCATTTGGGTCACCCAATAAGAACCGGGTAATCCCATGCAGTTGACGCAGACAGCATTGTAGACAAGACAGAATCCAAAGAATACACCCAACGATATTATTATGGATCCTACGTGAATTATTGTCTGTGAATAACGACAAGATGATTAGAATCTCTCGACTCGGTATCAATTTTTATATAAACTTAGAAGTTTTTTTTTAGTACATCAAGTATGCAGCTAACTTACCCATGACCTGGTTTCTATTGCGACGTAAATAAGCATCGCCATCATACAAGAAGTCATAATTGTTGTTCCAAACTCCCAGATATCAACATCTGAGTCGTGATAGGCCTTTGAAAGAACATTTTATATAATTGTATGTCGTTTGGTCAACCATAATCAAGTTTTTGACTCAATTGTAACGAAAGTTTTGTCTACTGTCAATAAATCAGGCAATTTAATCTTGAATAAATCATATATTCTCAATCGTGATGTTTATTGATGTTACGACACTTACAGCTTCGGTGATAAAAAATATGACTATGCTTTGATAAAGAGCATCAGCCATCGTTATCCAGAAAGAATGAGGCTGGTAGGAAAGACCCAGACGCCCTCTTCCGTACAATTTCGGTGATCCCATTAGAATTCCAGCTGGAGCAACTTGGTCATAAACACCAAGTGTCAGAGGAGGCAGAGATGTAAACAACAAGTTGTACAGCATTAAATACATCTGATCCATCATCACAGCTCCTGAGAATCCGCAATAGAGCTGAAAATAGTTGACGAAATCATTTTATACATTTTCTTGTAATAGTTCATGAATAATAATCGATAAACCGATAGCAAAAATACGTTTTTACCTGGAACCAAAAGATGAGGAAGACAAAGGTCGCGTTTTTGTAGAAGAAGTATAAAATCATTCTAGATAATCTATCGTAGCACCAATGGCCGTGCAACAGGAGGAGTCTGGTGAGCAACGGGAATCTAGCAATGGCAAAATCAGCAGACATAACAGCCTGTGTGCCTTCGCGGCCGGAGACACCAACTCCAACGTCTGCAGTCTGAATCATACTAACATCGTTAGCTCCGTCGCCAATAGCGAGTGTTCTCATTCCAAGACGCTCTTTAACAACCCGCACGATGTAAGCCTGGAGATGAACATAATTGACGATTAAACATGAATGAATTTTAAAGCAAGGCTAAAAGAGCACAATTTCCATCGGATGAAAACTTACTTTTTGCAAAGGAGTAGCTCTGCATGCTAAAACACTTGAACAAAGCCGAGTCAGCTCAAGAAACGGGCCAGTGAGACCTGATCTTGGATCCAAAATAAAAGTAAGCGTTTTGCCATCCACAACTAAGGCACGTTGTCTTCTAGAACCAATTCTGTGCGCTACACGATCCGCCGGCTCAGTGTCTGCAGTATCTGGGGGATAGTCAGAAAGATGCTCTTGCTCGATGGCTTCCAAATGTTCGTGAATCAAAGTTTCGGCAACTGTTTTAGACCGCGCTTGCAGCCAAAGCAGTTGCATTGATGGAGAAAATAGCCGAGCTGAGTAGGCGATGTTTACTGCTGTTTCTGGCTTATCTCCTGAAATGAAGAAGTTTGAACGTGAATTCTGCACTGGATAAGCATAATGCAAGATTTCGATTAAATAAATTCGAATTACCAGTCAAGACCCAAACTACAATTCCGGCGGCTATGAGAGCAGCTATTGCCTCCGGCACGCCAGCTTGAAGCTTGTCCTCAATTCCTGTAGCACCCAACAGCGTGAGATGAGACTCTAGACTAGCATAAGAATCTCTCACACGACGTTCACGATTTTCAACTGCAAGTTCTGCCTCCATGTGACGCTGTAGCCAAGTTTCATACTCCAGAGAAGTCAGGGTTCGACGAGCCATTGCCAAGGTACGAAGTCCTTGGCGAGCATACGAATGTAAAAGTTGTCTGATCTTGATAACCACGCTAGACGAGGATTCGTCGTCGATTGAACTAAGGGATCCCATCAGTGTTGAGTCAGCTCCTTTTGTGTACAATACGATCTCTCTGGTAAGTGGATGACGGACTACTATCGACATGCATTTTCTGCTCGAGTCAAACGGCAGAACCTGAATTGCAAAAGAGTTTGCTTGAGCAGAGAAGAATACACAGTATTTTGTAACTTTTTAGGGAGCATTTTCCAGCCATAAAATTTATAGAAATCGAGCAATTAGATGATTACAAACCTTGAGAATTTCAAAGTCCAGTGTCGACTTGTCCGGTAGTGAAATCAGCGCGCCATGGGGCGTTCGTTTAACAAGCTTTACGTCGTAAGCTCGAGCTGCTAAAACCAGAGCTAATTCATCCGGGCTTTCAGCTTCATATATTGGTGGGGGTTCTGAAGATGCAGCTCCTATACCCGGACTGGGACTACGATTTTGCGTCGGCGATGCCCTTCGCGTAAGCATACCTATTGTTAGAGCCGGAATTGAGGGCACACCCAAAAGCTTTGGCCTGTAAGAAAAGTTTGATTATTTAAAAAGCTAAATTTCTTTTAAATCTATCAAAATCGATGAGAATTGTGATCTAAAGAAACTGTTCAATCGATAAACAATATACCAAAATTCTCGTTCTTAGTCTAGACTAGTTTACCTAGAAATTTTCGCATGTGGCACATGATCGCCGGTTGCTGTTGCTTCGGTGGACGATTGAATTGATGAAAGATTAGCATCGGGTGGTGGCGGACTGGGTGTTGCACTTCTGGACTCTGTCAGTCTGGCGTATCTGAAAATTTGATAAAATTAATGAGCAAAGAATGATTGGAACTAGCAAGGGTGAAAGGGTAGTAGACAAAGAACGAATATTAGTCAGATTTAATTTGAGAAGAGACGTAAAAAAAATTTGTTTCTTTCAGCTGTTTCTCAGTTTGTTACCTGGTGTGAGTTCCATTTTTCTGTGGCTCTTCAATAACACCGCTCGAGTTCATGAGATCATGATGCGGAGATGTGTTAACAACGACTGTATTGCAGACTGCTAAGAGTATGAGAAACTCTTGCAACCTATGCCTCGAGACGCCGATCAGCAAATCTTCCTTCAACCGCAAGCTGGGTAGTAAATTTTCCCCTTCACCTGTATGAACGTAGTCTTGTCCGCTAACAGCGCAGCGTCTAAATATCATCTTGTTCTCAGTCAGGGTTCCAGTTTTATCAGAAAACACGTATTGCACCTAAAACAAAGTTTAGAAATCAGTGCTGCTGTCATCACTGTGATATACAAAGCTCAGAGGATTGCTTGAAGTTGAGAAACAGCTTGTAATAAGAAATGAAAGAGTTTTTTTCAGTTTTTTTTTCTTTTTCGGAAGTTGCTCATCAGTTTAGAGTAAATAATTATTTTCAGTGCTAATCAGAGAAACGAGAACATAGAGCAATCTTAAATATACATATATATATATGTTATTGTGAGTTTTGATTTCTCATACCTGACCCAATTCCTCGGTGATGTTTAGAGCCCGACACTCTGCTCTGCGGTCACTTTCCGGATGGTACAGTGCTTTATCATGTCCTATGTGATATACTTGAGCAACTTTAGCCATTTCTATAGTGACGTAAAGACTCAGCGGGATCATAACTTGCAGTATGATAACAAATGTGAGAAAAGTTAGAAGACCTTCGTAACTGGGATCTCGGGGATCTGGGAGAAAGGGAATTTCGATATCCAGGGTATATGCAGAGAGCCATAATCGACAGCCAATAGCACCTACTAAACACAGTACTACCAGGATAAAGACACACCAAATCACGTCCAAGTTCATTTGCCTTTCCAAACGCGATCTCTGAAACATAGGTGAAGAAAGTATGATATCTCAATGTCTGACTAGTATCAATATGGAGCATCAAGCAGTCTTAATAATTCCAAACGTCTTATAACTAGGCTAATAAACTTAACGATAAAATACTGAGGATTGGAAAAACTTTGGAATACTTTCGACTCAACTGTTGTGTATAATAAAAATCGCGGATACGTTAAAAAGATTAGAGTTTGTCAGCTTAAAAGTTATTTTTGTAAATAGCTACACATGTTTGGATAGACATTGAGCCAGGCAGGTTTGAAGTATTTGCAAGGCGGTCTGTTTAATCTCATTCATGGTATGCGTGCGTGTGAGTGTGTATGTCTGTGCCTGTGTTTGTGTGTAGGTAGGTGGAAAAACAATTATTCAGAAATGATAAGAGTTCCCAATTTTTATCATAACAATAAAATATAGATGGATGTGTGTGCATTGATAAGATATTTTCTATACAAATCAAAGGATAAAATAAAGAAAAATAGAAAAATTAGAGAGGGTCTGTACGTTATATCTGCGGGGAATAATCAATCTCTCGAGCACCGATCATATAACATTTATCAGTTATCGCTTTTTGAAGAAGTAAAAAAAAAAAAGAACGATACTTATACTTATACAAATGTGAACATCAAAGGTATGAAATTATAATCAAGAAGAAAATTGATGTTGAAGATTGCGTAATTAATTAGTCTTGTACTTTTGATGTTTTCAATAAGTTCAATCTATGTATATGAGTAAAAGATGAAAAAACAGACTCAATAAAACCATGAGAATAATTCAGAAATACAGAAGTTTAATCAATTATTATGTCAATAGAAAAATCGTATTTCTTATTCGCGCGTGGCCGACATTATTCACTCGGTAATTGGAAGTTTAATCGAATATTTGTACCATTGGTAAAAATTATTACCGAGGAATAAAATATCAGTAAATAAAATCTGAGCTTGATTGCTTCGCAAATATCGAATGTTAACACTGTATACCTAATGCGAATACGGCACGATATACATATCTATACATCTGATAGAGACCGAATATACCAATTGCTTTACTATCCCTAATGTGGTTTTAATATATAGATATTTTTTTTTTTTTTTATATGTACCTTGTATCGAGGTCCTCCGTTGTTTAACATCGCCTTTGTTTCGTGGCCGGCATAAACCACGATTCCTTCTATAAAGTCGGTATTTTTCAACAGACATTCTCGCAAAAGGAGATTTTCGGTTGAAACTGGAACCCGAGCTTCGGCAGGATGGACGACCGCGCCGTGAAACCTTAAACAATTTCGAGAAAAGAAAGAATGAAGAAAACTAATAAGAACCACATGGTTTGTATTCGACGAAATCGTGGACATTCACCTGTAAATTCTTGTGCTCGGTTGATCGACCTCTACAACAGATCGAAATTTCGAAGGTTGAAAATTACTTTGCAAGTCCAAAAATCCCCTAACAACTTGACGCTGTTTCAAATTAGTTTCACCGTCGAGATTACACGTATCGAGGTACGCCAAACCCTGAGGATCGCTGCTTCTCAGAAGTAGAAGATCTGCAGGTACCAATTCGTTGTTGGAAAGATGAACTAGATCACCTACCTTGACGTCCTTCCAAGCTACCTTTTTGTATCGATCAATATCGCTGAAATCATATGAAATGGAAAGAAAAATAAATAAATAAATATATATATATAAATATAAATATAATATAAAGATATGAAAAGATATTTTTTTTCACCGCAATTTTTTTTTTTTCTTTTCTTTTTTTCTGTCCATATAATAGAAAGTATATATGAATATGATATTATACAGGTGGTTAGAATAATTTGTATAGTTACACCCCCATATTATTAAATGAGCGGAAAATTTTCTTTGGCATAAGTGACGTAATATGGTCCGTGATCCGGTTGTTTTGCTATGCCAATTATAACTTTGCCTCGAATATCGCGTATGTATAATATACCTATATGTATGTGCCACGCGCAAAGCTCGATCCCTCCGAAGAAAAACTCTCCGTGTGTAAAGAGCTGGTTTCTACCCACGAATGAAAAAAAAAAAAATTTTTTTTTTAAATGATACGAGAATTGGACTAGAAACGTATACCGTCCCATCTGTTGTTTATCCATTCCCTGGACCGATTTTTCTCTTTGCGATATAAATTGAAAGGAGGAAACGAGAAAGAAAAATGTCTACAAAAGAATTAGCGAACTTTGGCTTTGCTTTGAATCAATATTATAACTTTATTGTGTTTATTTTTATTTTTCAATTTAATTTATTAGTTCAATGGATGGTGGACTTGAAACTGAAATATTGCGAATATTGTTTCCTTTTTTTTTTTTTTTTTGTTGTATAAATTAGACACACATAGAATGCTTTTCGTGGCGCAAATCTATTAGCCCACATTTGTGAGGTATATTTGACTGTTCAACCACGTAATGGTTTCGTTTAACTTGAATCAATAATTTAAACTGCATCTGGTTCTCTGCCAAATAAACCGAGGGTTATAGAATACTAATTTCGCAATGCTACAAATTCCGTAAGTTCTTCTATCGGTTTGACCTCTTTTCGAAATTATATGCATATAGACTTCTCACGCGATAAATTGACGGTATTTCGTTATTGTCATATGACGACATTTATGACTGTGACTGTGACTATGACGATGACGACGATGATGAATATGAAGAGGAAAAGGATACTGGTGAAAAAACAATCATGAAAAATTGAGATTCTTAAACTCTAGTCTATGTTATTTACATTTGCATACATTTTTAAACATGTGCGCATGAAGTTGTTTGCTTTTCAACGCGTGGTCGACGTTTAAGAAATTAGAGCCTCATTATACCTGCGAGATTTTCAAACCTCAAGTCTTATTGTTTCCTCGCACAATACAGACTTTGTGTCATTTGCAAACAGAGCTGCGTTATTTTTTGAAAATTGTTTGAAATTCTGTTACTAAAATAACCGGATAGAATCAGCATGATCGTTTCGTAGTCTAGAACTGAAAAATGGAACTAAATTTTTCATTTTTACCAACTAATTTCATTATTTTCCATTCAAATAAATATATTTTCTCTATTTTTCTAACTAATCGTCCAGTCACATAATAAATTCACAATTACACCTGAAGGCCACACCACGACGCGATTCAATTAAGATCAAAACGATAAAATTCGGACCTGGACAATCTAATGTCTCGCAAATTCATTGTTAGTATAAAATCGAGGCAATTCATCAGAGTTTAACATCCCGGAACTCGGTAATAACATTTTGAATACCATTCACTGATTATAGGCATATATTCCTTTTTTCTAATTTCTAACTTCTACTAATCTCAGTCAGCTGTTATTCACATAGAATAGATAGATATATGTTGAAAGTAAAATATAAAATAAAAATAAAAATAAAAAAATTAGCTTATCTACGGGAATATTGAAAGATTTCTAACTCATTCTTCGTCCGGTATATTTCAGTATGATAATGATAAATCAATGAATATATAGATAGAATATAGGTATGGACATATTTGTATATGATTATAGGTCAAGTTCGAAGAAATGTCAGATACCCGTAGATATGATGATCAGTTTGATTTTGTCTCAGTACATAATTTTTGTCGGAAGAACTTTCGTGCTGAAATCTATATATCATAGGTATAGCGCAGGATACTTATACCTAGATCGCGCATGCGGAATAAGTTGAACTAGTTGTAGGCAGATTTTACAAGAAAAGACATCACAATTAGCAGCTCGACACGCGATATTATTATTAACGTCGTACGACTGTGACGTGTACGACTATTATTTTTATTTTTATTTTTCTTTATTTTTTCTTATTTCTTTTAATCTATACACATCTAGATAAAAAAAAATAAAAAAAAAACCGCGCGAGTATTTATTCAAACGTAAAGGAATAGCAATTATCGATCGGACGAGAGAAACTGCTGTACGCAAAATTATAAACATACACTTAATTCTACAAATTAGAATTTCACTGTATCATCAGTTTCCTTCATTCCTCTGATAATCTTGCGCGACAATCAAACAAAGTGAAAGGAAAAAAAAAAAGAGTAGAAGAACAGAATTTTCGTACTTTGATGGAAAAATCTTGCCTCAAGAAATATAGAAAATAATTTTATTCAACGAAGTAAAACGAATACATAAAAAAAATAAAGACATGAAAATAAAAAAATGAAAAAACAAGAAATGAAAAAAATAGAAAAATGCCTTCGGTTTATTATAGTGATTCGCAAAGCTGCGGCGATTCGCAAAGTTGCTGAAAGTCTGTATAACTATAATCTTCGTTGTATAATTAAGGAAGTCTTGTGACTGCAGTAGGTACACGTATCTAGTTGGTGAAACGAAATAAAAATTTGTCCACGTTGCTTGTAGGTTGCCATTTCACGTATTCTATACGTAAGACACATCGCGCGGCGCTGAATTCAGCAAGACAGAATATGGCTTTGGGTTTTGAGTAGTACGTAGGTATACATAGGTACCGTTAATAAATTATTTATACTCTACAGCCGAATGCTATATACAACGAATTATTTTTTTTTTCAACATTGTTCGATTTACGAATGGACATTTTTGATGTGCGGTCGAAAAATAATTTTTTTTTTGTTATATCTCTCAAAATCATTCCTCCGAAAAAAAAAAGAGAACTTCACCTTTTCATCTATCGAGATTCAGATATCTCGATCGCAAATTAGCAAAAAATGACATTAAAATATGACAATTTCGAAATTTCGATCCATCCTTGTAGATATTCTCATTCGATACAGGAAAATTTCTACTACCAAGATCAGGCGCAAGAAATAATGAGTTCTCCATGATTCCTGCTGTCTTAAAAACAACGACAACAATAGCTGTGTACAATAAATTACTTGAGGTACTATGTATATATACGTTTACATATTATCTCTAGCTGCAAGAGTTTCAAGAACTATTTATAAATAATTCAACGGAAGTGCTCGACGAAGCATAGCTAGTACTGCAGATAGTTCATTATCAAATCGAGGAAGGGTCGAATAAAAAAATTCATCATAATTATAAAGATAATGTATCGTGAATCAAGCCTACACCTCCAGTGCACATAATATCGATTAAATTCAAGGATTTAGATACAAAAGAAAAAAGAACAAAGATTTTGCCTACAACGCGCGAGAAGCCTCTTTATTTTGTGTTTCGAATCTTACAGGAAAAAAATAAATAAATAATAATAATAATAATAGACAACAAAAAAAGGAAAAACCCGATTTGTGATTCAATGAATAAAACTCGTCATGTTGTAAATCTCGTTAATTAATTCGTCCAGAGATTTATTTAACAATGTATATCGCTACTTTGCAGTATTCCATGTACGTGTACCATGTAGTTAATTTTTCCACAGAGAAATAGAATCTGCAGACGTCGGGTATACATTTGTAAGTGACTATATTAATGAGACAATTGAACAAAGTAAGTGACGAGGCTACAGCTTGTGAAAATAATTGTCTAACAAATATTACTGCAACTAGTTGTTTCTTATGGAATTAGTTATTCTCCCATGATCTTACGTAAGTCAATTCTTTTTCAGTCTCCATACAGTATATAGGGGTATCTGATATCTCATACTGGTGTTAGCGATGGTTAGAAACGATAGTTGTTTGGCTACCAATCAATCGAGTTCAAGGTTTTATAGTTATGTTGCAGACATTCCTTTGCAATCACCGACAGCATCAAATATTCCATAATATATCGATACTCGTGGTAAATGAAGAAGAATCAGAAAAAGCGAACGCGATATATATGAACCGTAATCTTGAACAAACGAGGAACAAGTAAATAAAATACCCTTGTGCAGATAAGTCGCGATAATACAAAATACCATTTATAGTTTCCTTTTCCTTCTTTTTTCTCCACCAAATTTCTCGACGCATTAACAAATACGTATAAGAGGGGAAAAAAAAAAAGTTCACTTCGTGAGTTTTGATAATAAAATGTTTATCTGACCAAAAATTTCACCTCAGGCTTGATACACGGCTTTCAAAGAAATGAACATTTTGGTCGACAGTTAAATGAAGTTCGTCAAATTAGAGAAAGCCTCATTAGCAGTGGCGGTTAACTGATATATATATAGTTGTGCAAAGGAAAAAACTAAGACCAGTAATATTTTACTTAATCGAAGACATTTATTTTAGTTAAATAAATTATAATTTCTTCTTTACTCTTCATACCAAGGATCTAATAACGAGTTATTGCAATTTCAAATGCGACAGTGTAAAGGTCCATAATTAAGACGGTTTATGTAAGAATTGGATCTCATTGCTTAAATTAGAATCTTTTTTTCCCGCACAAGAGTCGTTCAATTTTTGATAAGAATAACGTAAAGAAAAAAGGGCAATCAGACTAACGAAATTCACGCAATACAAGATCGTGTACATAAACTTCGAAATGAAATAAAAAGTAAGCGACAAAAGTAAGAATAATAAAAACAAAAAATGAAAAGGAAAAAAAAAAAATGATTCACAGACGTAGTATAGACAAATATTGAAGATTTTATTTCGAGGAAATGATTAGCCGGCTAATTTTTCAAATATTTATAATACGTGGCTATAATGAGAAACACTGTTGTTTGTGGTCAATGTCAACGTGTCAGTGTCGGATATTCAAGACCACATAGCATATCGATTCTTTATTCTATTCTACGTCACGGTCAACCCCGCGTAGTTATAATCACCGTCATGCTACACGGTCAGTCCTAACTACGTTATACTGACATATAAATCATCTGAGGTTTCCATAACCAACGAAGAAATGAACATTCATCAACATTTTATGGCATGTATAGATTCCGCGCCACATATTCTCGAAGATCTATTCGGGAACTATTCAATAAATGATTGAAACATGTATGGTTGTCATTTTTCAAAGCGTTAACCACTCTTCCCATTGAGTATATATCTGAACGACATTCGCACACAGACCACAGAAAATAGTTTCTATGAAATATATTGTGTGGAAAAGATTGAGAGTTTATACATACCTACCTATATATAAAATGTAAACTCGAATTACCTGTATTTCATCCCTTAATCCCTAATTCATATACGCTTACATAAATACCCTCAAACAGTGTTAGACCTCGTAAGACTTCCGTTCAAGATGTAGATGTTCGTACATATGACATGCCTAGCTACACCTGAGTTGAATATCGCTTAACCCCGTACAGCTGATATTTTCCATGAATGAAATAGCCGCTCGTTGAGTATACAAAAACGGGGTTATAGTCACTCAGGTAAATGTGAAACGTGTATATAGATATAGACTATAATCTTGCAAAGTACGCTGAACCGTATAGTGATTAGTGTTTAATGCAGCATAGGTGTAGTGTAAGTCCTGTCTGTAGAATGTGTTTGATAATAGGTATCGGTGAACAATAATTTTGTTAATAATATATCAACACGGTTATAAAAATATCATTTTCAAACTTCATTCACAAGTCCGGGTAATACATCGATTTATTTATTCCGACCTTCGTACAGCTGTAGAGACTGTTTACATACTTCATCTATAGGGATAAATGAATAAAATGAAAAGTAGTTTATGATAAGATGGATTAAATGAATAAATCCCACGACTACCTACAGCCTAGATTTATCTCGAGTTCTGAACTGCCGCAGTATAACTAGACGCAGAAAATGATGAAACTTTACAGCGATTTGCATTCGGAGAATAAATTATTATCTTTTGCAACGTAAGGGGTTACTTGCATTAGATACACACTTTTCTATATCCGATCTTCAATCTCTCCATGCGACGGTTGAACGAGTATAAAATATTTCTTATCGTAATTGAGATATTAAAAACTGTGTATTTTATTGGCGATCTTTATTTTTATTGTATATATTTATATATTGACTATTAAATAACGAGCTAATATCGTTCATTTTTTTACATTTGTATTTCTATTAGATCTGGAAATATGAATTCGCGAACATTTCGGTATAAATACACGTGTATATAATATGTAGTACGCGAATATCAATCGACGATTTTTAATTGGTCAAAATATTTGCCGATTGGAATTGAAGGTCAATCTTATCACAGTCGTTTGCTTGCTTGGAACGTTTAACTTGTGCCTGTACATAATATAACATGTACGATAATAATACATAACAATTATACGACAATAATTAAGGGTGAATTACCGACCACGAAATATCTATAAAGTATGAAGAAAAAAAAAATTATACCAAAATGATGAATTCTATTATACAACTAATGAAATAAAAACACATTTAAAAAAGAACGTCAATGGACGAGGTTAGCTGGCTAGTAGCGTATTGACCTAGTACATCTAGCTCATTGGTGTCAATTATATCTTAGTTTCACTGCCAGCATAGAGACAAACACGTTGGATTAAAATACCTAAATTTTGATAACCATCCTGGAGTGGCGAAAAACTTGTTCAATATTTTAGAAAGTTGAGTGTGAAAAAAAACCGTTTTTTTTTTATACATTCTCAATTTTTTTGGGTGTTCTGACTTCATTTATTTCGTAGACAAGGCTTTTTTTTTATACGTACAGGACAATTTTCGGAAAACGGAATAGACGTTTTATACATTTTAAGTTTGTTTCTGTTATCGAAAACCGAAAGAGCTATGGACACCCATAAATTTCTTGGCAAAAAGAAAATAAAGAGAATTGCATAAGCCTACTCTGTAGTGCGAAAGGCGTAAAATTAGATTCTGTGTTGTTTGAAACTAACATACGCCTACACATGCTATAGGTATATACTCACAATGTTAACTATCTGTTTAGTTGTATGCGTTGACAAAACTCACGTATCATTCAACTCTTGTTTCAAGTTATTCAGATAACACGGTGATCGGTTACAGACTGAGATATTATAATGCAGAGATACAGAATAAATCCTATATGCAATTTAAACCCGAAGAATACATTTTCTCCTGTCATATATTCGAGGCCCCGGCCAGGTTGAAGTTACGTATAATTCCGAATTCGTTTGTGATGATTTGGAATTTTCAAAAACAATTCCAAAAAGTCGAAATGCAGACATAGCTCGAAACTCCGAAGTCCCCAAGACCCGAAAATTTCGATCTATTTCTGCGGGTATAAAGACAAAGAAATAGTTCATTCTAATTGAGACGCTCTTCGCGGAAACCCATTTTACATATCTACTCCAATCGATAGCTTCGATGACGTGAATAATTGATAGGATTTTGAAATTTTTTTTCTCAAAAGTACATCTCAAGTCAATTAAACTCACCACTTATTGGTTTCGATACGATCAATACAGCCCGAGTAATTAAAAACGAATTAATACACGTATGAGTTTCGAGTTTCGGAGGTTTGGCCCTTCGGATGATTATAGATTTCAAAATTTTGAACCCTCAGTCTTATCTTTGTTTCGCAGTTTTTGAAAATCGTCATCTAGACTTTAGGGATAATACCCTTTCTTAAAACTGAATCTATAATATTAAAATTTGGAATTTCGCCCGTTCGGGACTTCAAAATTCGGAGCCTCTACCCGGCCCCATAGTTAAAGCGTTTTGGGAACTTAACCCCCAGCGTTATCTCACTAGGTCGTTAACCCCTTTAAACTATTTTTAGCAAAAATTTAAAAGGTCGAGATTATCAGACTCAATAGGATTCAGGACGTAGAGTCAACACGCAAACTTTCGGTCAGAATTGATTTCATTGAGAATAAAGTAAGTAAAGAAATCAACAAAAAAAAACTATATACATAGTTCGTGTCAATCAGCTGAAAATATTACAGGAATGTAAAATGGGGATAATTTTTATCTAAAGTCCTATGATACGTGTATAGTAGCGGTTACGTGAGATTCTGCAAGAACTAGGTACAATTAACTTATTGTTAGTGAATGACGTTGTTCAGAATACATAGTTTCTCAACTTTACACTTAAATATCTAGCTGGCTAACATTATTTAAAGTATTCACATGTGGCGTTTTAAAATTTCAAAAGCGTCGTGCCTCTGCATATTATCACACAAATGAATCCCCTATTTGTACTTTTACATATATAAACGGTGAACTCAACCTCGCACAGTCTACGAAAGGTATTTTAATTTTAAAACCCGCATGAGTATCGAAAGGCCAAATCTGACATAACTGACAGCTAACGTTTTTACGTTAACGTTCTAATTCCCATTCAGAAATTGGAAACAAGTTATCTTTATAGAAAAAATCTTAGGGGTTCAAGAATTATAATACAAAACGAGAAAGAAAAAAAAAAGTTTTTTTTTTTTTTTTCGATTTTTCTAACAAAATTATTTCCTGGTAAATGTTAAGCGTCTGTTAGAAATGATGACGAAAAAAAAAACCATACAAAAATCGACTAAATCCTACAAATGATTATAAAACATAATATAAGGATGTAGAAGAAATTACGTGACGTATTATTTGCATCAAACTATACATATACATATATAATATATCCTGTAGTTTATTTTCACACACAAATACTCTAGTGTATATAGTATTATTTGCGAAACCTTCTATACTTAAATATTGAGAAACTCTGGCCACATGTAAGTCTTCGAGAATCAAGAGCTGCGTTAAAACTTGCGAAAATAATAACCGTAAGAAGATTTGCGACACTATTACTTCCGACAATTGTATAAAGTGAATAATATTCCAATCGACGAATGATGAATGAAAAATAAACGTCAAAACGTGAATGCAAAATGAAAATGAAAATAGTTTACGTCTCTGAATTATATGGCGTATAAAAATTCCACGAAAACTGATATGTTATTCGCGTAAAAAACTGTACATCAAACAATTTGATATAAAATAAGTAACGGCCTTAGAATATTAAACTGTAATGACTTGGAAGGATGTCGATGATATCCATGAAAGGTAAGTAGAACCAATAAGAACGGGGAGAAAACTACACGTGTCTAACGAGTGCATACGTAACCAACCATGACAGTTGGCGATGTGATAAATGGTCGTTCTATACTGCGATTTACTTCTACCGATACTTGATCTCGTTTTAAAAAAATCTGCCAAGTATTATTCAAATACAAGATGAATATTATGCAAATGAAAAGTAGTCGGATACACAGAGTAGAATATTGTAATCGCAAATATATACCCACATAGCTGATGAATGTATTAATATGTAAATCGTGAAACGAGCTAATGGATATTGAATACCGTGTAGACTTTGTTAGACATTACGAAAACGCCATGATTAAGAAATTTCTTCAGATTACCGCAGCTCCGCATGATGCGTAAACACTAGCTATCAGTCGATGAGTTCGTTATAAGAAGAAAGTGTTTGAACGAAATTTCATTGAGATTAACGTGGATCTTTAAATACCAGAAAATCGAGTCTTATGTAAAAGCGGAACAGTCTCCTGCTCTTCTTTTTTTTTGAATAAACTTGCTTTCCGATTCGAACGTTGGTTGGATGAAGAAATGATCAGACGCGATTGAGGTGGCTATAAATACACCAATATAATGTCTCAGAGAGAAGAATACCGGGATATCGGCTCCGATAAAGTTCGGATAGTTGATAAGAGCCGTCCCTCGTTCTAGCGCCACGAAAAAAATAAATAATCATTATCTTAGCGTGAATTGACGACAACTCTCGATGCACACCGATACGTAGATGAGTCATGTAGTAGATATAGCGGTCTGGAAAAACCATTTTCTCGATACTGAGTACTTTCCAGAACCGCAATAACGTTTCTATGATAAATTTTTCCGCATTTATAGTTATAACCGCACTATGCGGTTTTTCATTAACCATACGGAACTTAGTTTGAAAAAGCTCGAACTGCGTTTATCACTGTACAAATCACGTCTCGTAATTGTTATCTTGATTGATTTCATGTTTTAGGACGAAATTATCGGCTCCTTGGTTGACCTTACTCCAGTTGCAAATGCGTAACGATATTGATTGGAATTCCTAACTACAAATTACAAATTACAAATTACAAATTAATGCCACATTCTACACTGACGTTAAATAAACATCTTCATTTATTATGCTTGATTGACTGATTAGGAGCTTCTCATCTAATATTCTATTCGCAGTTGTAAAATAATCTCGCAATTTTTATTGCATGAATATAAAGAAGAAGAAAACAGGCTATAATACCCGAATCTAGGTCAAGCCGAAGGCTTTACATCAATTGATGAATACGCATGTACCCGAAATATCGATAGATTGTAATTGCACGCATCCCGTGACACAACGGCACGCTTACATATCGATTTCAGTGAATAAGCCCACGAGTTGTGTTAAAAATTCATGACCAAGTGGCAAAGAGTTGGGGAAAAAAAAAAAAAAGGAAATGAAAATGGCAAAGCATAATTGACTCGCAGATGTAAATTCGTCGAGTTTCATACACGTTGAAGATATTTTGGTATTTAGAAAAGCGATAAATCCGAGTAAACACAATGAGTCATAAAATGATTGAACGATCGTCAAAGCGAATTATTAATCCATGCTAAGAAAATGGATCTAAAAATAATAATAATTCACCGTCATTGACATTATCGTAATAAAGAACTGAACAATGATTGTGAGTGAATAAGGATACCCGGAAATCATCAATCAATGGTCAAACTATCGCACTGACACTTCGTGTTATTTTTCGAGCTAATGTTTGCATGCAGTGACAGACGATCGATTTTATTGACGAAAAATCAATTCATCGAGTCCCAATTACAGACAACCGAATAAATGTAATTAAGAATGCGATAAAAAGCGATAATTATTTGAACATAAGAGCAAAAGCCACATTCCAAGAAGCCAACGATAAGATGAATAAAACCGTCGAACAAGTTTATGCGATAAATCTTTAGCGTCGTAGCAAAAGATCTTCTCGTCTCGCGAGTCTCCTTTACAATGATCAACTCTTCTATGCAATATATGTGTGTGTGGGTGTGTGTGCGTGTATCTCGAGTAACGAGAGAATGTCGCCAAACGCGTTTATACACTCGACACGCAACATTCCATCAATATCTTTCAGAAGTTTGAACAAAGTTGAGTAGAATCTGTGTGGCTTGGTAGTTTAAACATTAGCAAAACGTCAGCACGGTTCGATTACAGAGTTTAACTTGATCAAAAATAAAGAAGAAAAAAAAAAGAAATGAAAGAGGAAAAAGATTGAGGAAAAATTTGTACATTAATCGAGACGATTTCGAGAACAGGGAAATTAGATACCGAGTTGAGTTTATACGGAGAGAGACCCTGGCTTGACTAATATATACGAAAGTTCGTGATCAAGGCTATAAACTTCGTCATTTCATGTAAATTGGCGGGTAAAACTTCGATTTAATGTCACCGCAGGAGACAATGAACGTGTCAAAGTTGAATTAAATTCTTCAGAAATTCAAGGCGATGTATATCACCTGGATATACAATGATTGGATAATTGGCGATTATCATTGGTCTCAATTGAGTTCGCAGAGAATATTAGTTCTCGTTCATTTTCATCGATTGAATAAGAAAATTAGGAAAGAATTGTAGGACCTACGTAATCTGCTTCTTCGAGTAGACATTCAGTGTCAAGGACTCAAGGTACGATGTATATCGGCTCCGAACTCTCGAGACACGGTTCAGTAAACCAACTGACGTAAGTTAGAATATTTAGATTGATCGAAGGCTGAAAGTGAACCGGGGTGAAGAAGCATCGATAGTTTTTTAAGCTCGCTGTCATATAAAAACGATAGAAAAAAGTCTGCAAAAATTTTGGAAAAGATTAAAATTAAAAAGGCTGTTTCGAACCGGCTATTTCAATTCGGTAATAAAAACCAGCTTTACAAAAATTGCGATGCAAAATTTAATCAAAATTCCATCATTATCGTAATTTACGTCATAAAACTGATTTCTGCACGATATCCGTGTCTGGGTATCGATAAACGTACATGTGTACCAATATTCGGGCTGATGTCGGTATTTGTAAGCGGAAATAAATACAGTATACAGATATCTGGCCGATAATAATTCACGAACTTTGATATTAATCATTTTCTGTATCGGAGGTGGATCTTACGTATGCTGACGAATGACCAACCGAATAGATGGATACTGCGATTGAATTGGTAATAATTAACGAGGAAGAATCCAACGAGTTCTGAACCATCGAATCGCCAGTGATGTATAAAATAAAAGCAGAATTTTTTGTTTCTCATTACAAAAAGGGAACCTGGATAAAAAGACGGAATTTCTATAAATTTACAACACGATTGTTAAAAAAAGTTTCGAGTTTGTCAAAATATTTAAAAAGAAACGAGACGAATATTAATACTATAATGAATCGGGTAATATTTCATAGCTACGCTACTGCCAATCGAATTCTTGGACATCCAAGAATCTACTATACAGTTATGTGTAGGTTGTATACGTATCCATAGATGATACAATCCGCGGACTAATGATAGAAAATTTATCGTCGATTGATCGTAGACTGTATATGTTGTATGAAAAATAAAGATACGATGAAATAACAAGTTGAAAACCAATACAGGTATAAATATCGACACAAACTTGTTCAATTACAGTGAATCAGTTTTCGGGCAAGGGATGTTACACTGGCATTATTTCACGATATCGATAATAAGATAAAATAATAACTCTGTATTCTTATCGGAGTAAGCCTTTAACTATAAATGATACTACCACCTCTTCTGTACGCGAGAGTTGTCAATATAGATCGATTAGCTATCAATTTATTTTTACATTTTTTAACATGTATACTTCATGTCAATTCATAGAAACAGAAGCATAGAAGATTTATGGCAAATTTCAGGGAAGATAAAAAAAAAAGAACAAATTTTTTTTCTGATAATATTATACCTAAATATATACGAGTAATGTGTGTGAGTGTATGTGCGCGATTTTGCTATATAATCTAATGCGGACAGTCCGGTGTTAGCCGTCAATGGCAACTGATTAAATATAGTATAGATAACGCCTTTTCAGTATAACGGAAACCCCGTTATTCACCCTCATAGTGAGTCGACAATTCCGGGGCTAAAATCACCCCCAGAATATGAAGAGCGGTATTCTATCCTTTCGTTCTGAGCTGCTGATTAGCCAGCTCTTATGAATTTAATTAGGTAATTGAAGAATGCAAGTTGAATAATGCAAATAATTATGAAAACTATGTTAGAACGGGTTGTAAAGCGATTATGTATATGTATCAATGAATAAAATCTCGTGTGTTAAATGCCCATTGCGTAATATAGCCACGACGGCTAGACAAGCCAAGGATTCTATACCGATCACTATTTCATGGAACAATAAACGTCTTAAGGTTTGAATAATGGCCAACGAGCATTTAAGTGTCACCCACGGGTCAAGGCGAATTAGAGAACTCTGAATTGTAAACCGAGCGGGATTCTGCGGTCCGTAAACTCGCGTGTGTGTCAAATTTATACGATTCCTGAACGAATCCACGACAAATTGTACGCATGGGAATAGAAAAATATGAAGAAAAGAAAAGAAATAAAAAAAAAAAAAGAATCTAATCCCTGACTAGTTTTTATACCAATTCTTCAAAGAAGCCGTCTGAAATGACATATCTGATAGAAAGAAAAGGGTACAACAACAACAATAAAAGCTCCCATTGGAAATTGTTTTCGAAGGAAATGACCATGACACAGTTTACGGACGTGAGCGAATCCTGTTTTTGACACGGGCAAACCACCACCACCCACGTTCTACTCCTATACGGTACTACTACCTTCGGTTTAAACGGTTTAAGCGTCGTAACCTTCTCTTTAAAATACGGATCTACATGTGTGAACATAAGGGGAGTAGTATTATATATTTGAAAGGCAGCGCCGGATTAAGCAGGGGGCTAGCTGGGGCTGCAGCCCCGGGCCCCAAGGGTCCCAAGGGCCCCCTTCTCTAAGAAAACAATTTTTTTTTTAATATGTTACGATGAATTTTATAAAATTTCAAATAAAAAAATAATTTTCCACAATGTTTTTAATCTGATTTTTTAAATAGGTTTTAGTAGTTACGCACAATTTCTATCAGAAAAGACATGTCACGTTTAGGTAAAAGAAGATAAATGTTGTGAAAATATTCACAATGTCTTAGATTAGACCCGCAGAATAATTTAGAATAGTATTAATATTTGGAATAGTATTCCACACATCGTCGTTTCCGAATAAGAAAGGCCTATCTCAGAGTCCGGCTGAGAAGGGCCCATTTCGCGATCCATCTAAAGTTTTGTCTCCGGGAGCTAATTTTTGTTTAATTAAATTAAATTATATAATTTGATTTTATTAAATAAAACAATTTTTACTTAGATTTATTGAGATAAGACTTTAGATGAATCGCGAGATTATAGCAGGACTCGGAGATAGACCCTTCTTATTCGGAAGCGACGACACATGACAAATTAAATTGGAATTGTAACATTGGTCTCGAAAACTAAAAATTGCAATTTATTCTCCTACTTTCACCAAAATTGGGGTTTTCTCTACTCTTAAGAGGGCCCCTTCGAGACTATCAGCCCCGGGCCTCGCGGGGTCTTAATCCGGCGCTGTTGAAAGGAAATGACATCGATGAAGCTGAATAGCGTATGCATTGAAACGAAGATCGATAGTGGGAAGAGGAAAAAAGAATTGAAAAATTCATCGCGTAAGAATTGTAAATATAGGAGCCTATAAATCTATGAGTTTGACATAATCGTTTTCAAATTCTATACTTGAATATTATACGTGAACTTGATTTATGTATATGTGTCGAAAAATGACCCCTGTACGAGTTGAGAAACTTAGTGAAAAAGATCAGAAGTGTACCTAGCACGTAACTGCAGACTACGAACTGTATAAATTTCGAAAGCTATTTGCATTTATATTAAAAAATGACGCACCCTGTGCACAGCCAACGGTTACATAGCCTACATAAATGGTCGACCGAGTTTCGAACAGTATACCTACAGTCTTATACTCTATACCAAGAGTAACAGATATTACTGGACTTTGAATAACAGTAGGCGGTGGAAAAGATGATAAAATTGTTTTTCAGGTGCCTCTTGCCCACCGTGGGCGATTTTTTTTTCTATTTTCTATTTTCTTTTTTTATTATTCAAATCTTTTCGATTTTCGTTCACAGTTCAATATATGTATAAATATTTTTAAAATGAATGAACGATTGAAAAAAAAAAATGTTACTTCGTTGAAAATTAAACGAAAAAAATGAACAGGATTAGATTTTTTTTTCATTTTTTATTTATTCATTTTTTCTTTATTCAATTAACGCGTAAAAAGGTGAAACAAATTCACCTCGTCGACATAATATAATTTAGTTACCTAACATAAAAGATCCCGTTAACTTCATCTGACCATGGTCAAATGTTTTTTTCTTCACATTTCAGCGATGGCTGTATAGTCATATATATTTTTGAGTGATTAGTCACAGGTCCGAGGTTTTTATAGACACGACTAGAATACGTTTAAGATCACGGGAAACATGATGTGGAAGAAGGAAAAAGTTTCGTTTCAGAAAAAATTTCAAACATAATATAATATAGCGTATTCCATCCCAAATCTGACCAGCTTAAACTTCACCTAACAAGATATCGATCAAACCGCTTTCTCAAGTAGTGCACGCTAAATTAGGAGGTGATTCCGAACATTTTCGTTTGTTTTCGAAATCTCTTTGGAGAGAGCTGTGATTAAATGTGAATCGAAGACGCAATTTTCTAAAAATGTACTGAAGTCTCACGTATATTTCGAAACTTCACAATAAAGTGAAAAATAAAAAAAATAACGGATTTATTTTTGTCGGTTGATGACGATTCTTCGCCATATCAGTAAATCATACAATTTTCAATAATATCTGAATATTGGTCATGGGCGAGCTGAGTGTGAGCATTATTTTCATTGAGAACAATTATTGAACATGAAAAACTCCGGTCCATTATTCGAGCGAATGTCAATTACTCTGGACTTTATTACGTGATTTCTTCTGGACCATGGGAATTAATATCTAATCTCGCTTTAAATGAGTAAATTATTTCGGAACCTATTTGAAGTGGTTATATTGGGAATATCAACTTTAATAATCTTTAAGAAATGAAAATAAAAACAAAAATTCATAAAGGTCATAGGAATTTGAAAAAAAAAAAAAATTGCGTTTCCGATTTACATTTTAATCACGTTTATTTCCAAGAGATTTTGAAGAAAAAAAAGAAAAAAAGAAAAATATTAGAAATGACCTCGTATAATTGACAATTTTATTTTTCTTCTATGTCGCCAAGTTCTGCAAACTTCAATCTCTCCCCGATTGGTATACAGGTAAATTCAAAGCATGATCTTGGAATAATTTTCAAACGCGATTTTGAAACACTATTTGCTTAATATCTAACGATGTAAGTCAATTAAGGAATGATTTTTTGTTTCTCAGATAAAAATAATTTGATACCATATTATAAAAACAGAACCGTTTAGAAACAGTTAGTTTCAGACATGATTCAACTGTCTGAAAATCTTTACCTGCATGTATATATTTTCGAAAATCTATACAGAGGAGAGGAGCGGGGCAAAAGGAACACCGCGACGAAAAATGTAAAAATATTTTCGAGAAAAATATGGAAACAATTTTTTTGAAAACGACTTATTTCAGTTTCCTCAGATTCCTCGCACGTGAGAATAGTTCGGAAAATAGGGTTGATGGAAACATAACTGGCAGGGAGTCAAAACGGGCACCAAGTCAAAAAATAATAAGTTTGTCTTGACTGATTTTTAAACAATATTCCAAAGTATCTTGTATCAAGAATAACACAAGAAAATTGTTTTTTTTTTTTCCTTCTTTCTTTCTTTGTTCTCGTAGAAATATGCACGGCTTTCCCCGCTCTCCCCTATTTATGTGTAAAATTTATATCTACTTTTATATAATATAAAATAGACTACGTCAGTCCTGTGTCAATTTATTCTATACCCATAGTTTCTCGTGACAATAAATTGATATCACCTCGATTTCCATCATCCTACGAACGCGAGATACTATCAAGGCCGCCATTCACTCAAGGATCAAGGTTTAGCAGTTACCACATCAATATCTTGCAATTAAGACCGTCAGATTTAAATCGCAACCCGACAATAGGTATAATAGACTAGAAGTGTTCAAATTCTCAAAACCTTGAGGCAATGATCAAGGCCAAAAGAAGGCGGGATCGGATCTAAAGCTACCTCGTTCGTACAAATCGTCAGAAATAACCATTATTTTTTTTTTTTCTTTCAATTTCGAAGCAGGTCTCGAAAGTTGCGTATAAATAAAATATTTTTAACTACTGGAAGACATTGATACAAAAATATATGAATCCCCGGAGGAAAGTAGAGCGATATAAGTCTTTTTTTTTTTTTTTTTTGAAAAATTACAAAAATTTGTTACATCATTAAAAGAAAGAAGTCACACAGTCTTATTTCTCCGGTACCCGTAAATGAATACAAATTTTCTACTATCGATCATTTCGTTAATTATTCGTCCTATCAGCATAAAATAAGAATAAAATAAATAACATATGAATCGAATCATAAAGAATAGATTGTGAGGTTCTGAAATGATGGTTTGTTTCATCAGTGAAATGAACAGATAGGCTCGTGGATGAAGATAAAACTGTTTTTGGGGATTTTAATCATCATCGTAGACGTCTATTTCTTGAATATCTAATCTATTTTTTTTTTTTTTTGTCTTGTTAAACGCTAGAAGAATTACGAAGGATGAGCTGGATATCGCCTGCGTTCGGCCGAGACCGTGCATAACTTATTGTACATTTTTTGCTTCTTGTCTTAAATTTATTGAATTTCTAGGAAAACGAAAACGAAAGAAATAAAACTAGACAGGAAAATATTCTTATCTTTACAATTTTTTCTAGTTTGATTAAAATTTTTTTTGCCAAGATATAGACTTCTATCTAAACGGAAACGGAAGCCGCAAACATCCGTTTAAAGCTGGCAAGACCAATACAGCAAGACTAACTAAAACTAATTTGATAAATTTTCGCTAATTAATTGCTCTTTAATTGCCGAAGAAAAAAAAAAATTTTAGCACCTATCATTTTCGAAAAAAAAAAAAAAAAAATACTACAACGGGAGACGAAAATTAGATACACAATATTTAATCACTTATTAATCGCTGCCGATTGGTACCTGAAAATCATCCCCTAGTCAGATCCTTCAGCTGGACGCATGACATTTTCAGGATACTTGAAATTTCGAGATTTTGCTAATTAAACGCTACCGATTCGAACTAATCATTTTTCTCGTAGGTAACTTCTGGTCGGATCATATCTTTGGCGAGTTGAATGCACCTTTACAAGCAATTTTACAAAATTCACAATAACCCGTTATTGTATTATGTAGAACATTTCGAGCTATTACGCATATAGTGGGCAGATTTTTATCGACCCCTAAGTATGTTTTAAACGCTTTTTAATTGTAAGTTGGCAAAATTTCGAAAAAAAAAAAACGAGAACAGCTTACTTTGGGTAAATAAAAAATATTCTGATATCCAAAACAAATTTTTCTCAAATGATGTTTTGGTTAGCAAAGTTTTTCACTATCCCCCCAAAGTGAGCTCGTAATTGTATAAAATAACGAATTTTTGAATTTTTTTTCTCAGATTTATGAAAAAAAAAATTGCGTTTTGTTTTTTGAATTTTGAATTTTTTTTTTCAAAATAAGGGCTGCTTGAAAAAGTCAGAGAAAAAAATTAGGGTGTTTTTGAGACTCAATGCAATCATAGAAGAAAAATAATGAGCCAAATTCGAGAGGATCGAGGCCACGGGTTCATACACTTGGGATGGAATTCCCCATATATATGAAAAATGATGTAAATCGCCGCGTTTATCAATTAATTAGCTTGGTTATTAATGGCGATTCTTATGACGTTGATAATAATTAATGGGGAACAAAGAGTTTTATAATTAGATCGTGAAAGTGACGCGTGTGCAAAATAATTGTCCAAATTTTCGGTCATGATCTTTTATTTTTATCTCGTATTATGAAGATCGACTAGAAAATATTAGGAGATCTATAAGATCGCAAAAAAAAAATAATCTGTTAAACAAGTCGATATACATAAATCTCCGAATCTTAGGATTAGACCGTTAGAGACTTTTCCTTCTTAAGGTCGTCGCATGTTCACAGAACCGAGACCCACTAGAGTCGCGAGACTTACCGACGTTGAATTAAATTCCCTGTGTACCTACAGTTTTCCACTCGTGCGAAAAATCCCGCAAGGGATTGCAAGCTTTGCAAAATTCAAGCGAAAAGCCGAGTGGTAAATATGCGAAATAAGTACTTAGAGACAGGGTAGGTGTACATACGAAAATTGCAAGATTGCAGGTAGGTATAAAATGCCTAATGCTCAACCTTATATTCATTTTGAAATGAATAATTTTACACATATTATCGAAGTTAGGTGCAACAAATTTTTGCAAATGAAAATATCCGAAATAATAAAATATTACACCGATATAATATATTCCAATAATTTGTAATTGAAGATAATTGAATTTAGATGGATAAGACAAAAAAAAGGAAAGAAAAACAGAATTTTTCTCTTTAATTATACATTTTGTTGGCAAATAAAATTATTCCATAATTAACGAATTTAAGAAAACAAAATCGAGGCTATATAAACGCGAGCAGCATATCAGAATCCTTTAATTGAACGACCATGCCTATAGACGTTTAAAAAGGGGAAGAGTATAAGGTACAAATATTAAAATTTTTCTTGAAATAAACGCTTTCAAACAAACAAACAAAAAGGAAGGCATTAGGGTGACTAAATCGAAGCTTTTCAGTGTTAATACAATTTTAATTAAACTCTCACGCTTGAAGAACAGGGGAGTCGACCAACAAAAAGAAAAACTGAACCCCTTTGATCATTGATTCTCTTTTAATTTTTTCTTCTTACGTTTCTATTCATAATCTCGAAATGAAGAAAGAAAACAAGAAAAAAAAAATACCCCGTAATAAGAAGCTTAGAAGAATAAAAAAAAAAGGAAAAAATGACGAAAATTAGGATGGAATTAATTAAACAGACGAGATATATGTATTATATAGGTAAGCGAGAAAAGGGTGTCGCAATGTGTTTAGAGGTCAATCGATAAGCGAACCTACGCTGGGAATTAGGTCAGTGACACGCACGCACGCACGCACTCATTCATTTACTCACTCAGTTACTCATTCGCGCAATAACGGGGAAATTACGGTAAGGGAGGCAAAAAAAGAAGACGAAGAAAAAACAGATGTATATATATACACATATGTATGTGTACATACTATGTAAGCGAGTATGGCAAGGAGTAAGGCCAAAACGTATATATAAGTTTGTGTGAATGTCTTGCAACTACGTTGGTATATCTGTGCATCAGAGTTGGTAAATTTTTTTTCTTCCTTTTTCGTTTTTTTTTAATATGCCTTCTTTCTTTATTTTCTTGCAAAAAAAAAAAAAAAAAAAACACTTTGTTCGACAAACATATACACGTGATCAAATATTAACTGGACGAGCCTTGCGTGTCTGGATATATAGATAACGCTTCGAGCATATGAATAAAAAAATAAAAGAGAATGTGAAAAAAAAAAGGGGGACCTTCGGCATCTATTTTTTAGATTTTTACAATTTGTTAAAACGTACCCCGGACGATGTTCATAAACGTGTGAAATACTATCAAGTAAATGCACTTCAAATTTTGTTATAATTGCATTTCTTTATAAAACGCTCTTCTATTATTCAGGATTGTTTTTTTTTTTTTCAAATCAAACGAGGTGTGGAAATTATTGATGCGATTATCTTAATCCTGTAAATTACAGATTTTTTTTAGCTAGCCGGTTTCTGATAAATCATTCGTCGAATTCAGATAAATAAGAAATTTAAGATCCAATGAAAAATTATAGATAAAAACAATTTAAACTGCGAAATAATTATGTATAGAAAATAAATAGAATACTTCTTTGTTTCGTTAACGAGAATTTAAACGGTCATTCAATAGATATAATTAGGTTTAAGAAAAGTATTGAAATTTAAATAACAGAATAATATACGCGGAGTGATTTCGTTCATGGACCAATGTGGTATAATTTGATAAAGAGTTTAAAATTTTTCCCGATAGCTTAGACCGCTAATTTAATAACGAACAAATGATAATGAGAATAAATACGTGCAATTATAAATATCTTGAGAAAATATCATACGCGTAGACAAAAATATTCAGATATAGGTACCTGATGTCATAATTATAATGTGAAATCGTGAAATAGAATTAGTAATCTCAAAATGAATTCGTTACAATTGATTGAAATTAATCTTGATTTTAGATGTGAATGAAAAAAAAATAAAAAAAAAATAAAAAAAAAAAAAAGTGAAAATTAGAGTATCGTGATTTGACAGCGGAACAAACGTGCAGAAATTATTAACGAAGATAACATGATTACAGCCTCAAAGATATAGTACATAGATAATAGATATTATAGATATGTGTGTGTAGTCGTACATGCAAAAGCACGTGTTTCGTCGTTATATTGTTAACGACAAACGAACCCTATTCATCGTGAGAAAGGAAGCCAAAAGAAGAAAAAGAACAGAAAAAAAAAAAAAACAAATCACCATTTATTTTTCTACCTCACGTGGGGCATATTTATCTCCGCGTAAATGTCTACGACGTCAAGGTCAAAAACATAGCTATGACGACGTTCGAAGCGTCGTTAAGACTAAGCTTCGAGAAGGGCTTCGATGTATTAAGTATATATACATGTGTAATGGATGTATATAATATGTATTAAGGGACTAAAGGTGTATGCTGCAGCGTGTGCAAAATAGAGCATTGGTTCTATTCTATTATATTAGATGTACGTATTTCCTATATACAATTGTCTGGCTTTAATTTATCGCTTCGAAATATCTACAAATATCTTTATCGATACTTTGCGCTGTATTTTATTATATTTTTTTTAAATTTTCTCAGTTCTTTCCCCGCTTTTAGATAATCAAGATCTTACGACTGATTATTATTGGGCCTTAATTTTATCTGAACGATAAATATCGCATGATGAATCAGCGATAAAACTTGATGTTTAATAAAGGATTACCTATATGCACTATATATGAATAACAAAATTTACAACCCATCGACCTCTGTCTTATACCATATAATTATTGATTTATATAAAAGAGAGAGAAAAGATGGTAAAACAAAAACCGAATGAGTAATCGTCGAAAAACTGGCTAATGATAAGTTCAATTAATCAACACGTTAATAAAATACTTGTTAAACGGATGATTTAAGATTTTGAAAACGATATCTTATATAATACCTATAGTTATTTTATATACAGAAAAATCAATAGTCACGAGAAATACACTTTGTCATTAAAACAAGAAATAGAAATAAAATGAATAATAATCATTTGAAAACTCGAGGTCGTAAACGAGCAGAAAATATATACGAGGGTTAGGCTTTTATCGAATAACATATGAGGTATGTATTCCATGCCAACTCGACAGCATTTCACCCTGATCCCCTACGATCTGTTCAATTATTTTTCATCATATTTTACCTACAGAAAAACGCATTCTACATTTTTATTACATTTTTCGGACCAGCCGATCTCTCAAAAAAAAAAAACTTAATGAACCTAGCTTTCTGAGAAAAGAAAAAACGCGAGTTTGGAAATTTTTCAAAAAATTCACGAAAATTCTCTGTCACAAAACAAAAATTTTTAGCCGTAAAACATAGTGGAAGTATCTTTTCACAGATACCTACTAATGGATTGTAATTTTTCGGAAATTTAAAGAAATGCCCGAAAGTCTGAATATGTACAGTTAATACCAACAAAAAAACAAAGAAAAAAAAAAAGAATTCTTATTCCGACATAAAAAAAACTAAAAAATTTCGAAAAAAAAAATAACAAATGTTAAAATTCCATTATCGGGTGGAGCTTTCAAAAATCATCTTTTAAAACGTAGAATTTTTTGTGAATTTTTCTAAGATTTGAAAAAAATGGCGTTTTAATTTTATTCTCAATTCCACCGGTGGCAAAAAAAATGTGTTAAAATAATCAGAGACTTTTTTGAGTCGGTGACGACATATACTAAAAAGTGATCAAAATCTAAGGAAGTTAGGTATATGGGCTGCTAAGTCGACGTGGAAAGGCCCCACATATATCGCGTGATGAGTATTGGATTAAAGATCAATTATTCAAAGAAGTAACGAAGCAAATATGTATAGGGGTTGCGATTACCTGGTTCAAAAACGGTGGGTATAGGTAATACAATATTTATATACGATACGTATAATTGTATGTATGTATTGTTATACGTATAATAGTGCGTGCTACAAGGTTTTTTTAGAAACGTTTCGCGCCTGCTTTTACAGCCGCAAAACTCGTGTGATATTCAAAAAGCCGCTAGATTATAAATCAAGAGAGATAAAAGGAAAGTAGGTATATAGCGTCAAGTAGTAAAGCGTGTTTCCGAAATGCGGCGAGCCGGCAAGACTGAATTCAACCACTCTAGCTAATGTTTCAAATTAAATTAAATAATTATCATGCATCGTAATTGAAAATTATAATTAATTTTTATATTTTTCTTTCGTTTTCACCTACCTAACCTTCAGAAAATATCGATATGTTACTGCAGAATACGAAATCGTACAGAAATTGAACAAAAAGCAAATAGGAAAAAACTTGTAAATTTTTTTGTTTTCAAATTCCGATGATATAAAATAAAAAAAAAAAACGCTGTCAATACATTTGTCTAATAATTAATAATCAAATGAGTCATAAAAGTTGAAACTTTCGGCAACGGAATAAGAATAAGAAATGTATAAATTGACTCACCCATAGTAGACACGACATGTATAATTATTGACTCGTTGATCGCTGCTCAGTCGTCTTCTATCCTCAAAGAAATCTTTAAGGGCAGTAACCCCGAGAACAAATACGACAGGAATCATCGCGACTTCTTTGCCAAATGCATTAATGGCCGGTATCCAATTAAGCAGTACTATGGATATGAAATAAACGTTGGCTACCCTATGAAACTGTTCGAGAAGATTGCGAGGCAGGAAGCTCAGCACTGTATACTTCGTTGTGCGTACTCTGCGTATAGAAAAAATAAAAATAGTTATAAAAAAAAAGAAAGAAAATTCACATTTAGCGACAAATACAAACAAAAAAAATTTATTCATAACGAAGAAAGGGAAGCAATTCTTCTTCACCTGTTATCCACTCTGATCCCATTCGGATGCTGTGTCTTTGGCGTTTTTGGTGGGACCAAATGGTTCGGAATAATTGTTCTTAGTCTAGGTTCTTCGGCATCTGGGCCAAAGCATCGCGCCCAAAGCCTCCGCCACCAAGGAGGCGCCGCGCTACGCCTTATGGTGTAGATGGACTCTGATCTGGACGAATTTTCACGTGTGAGAAAAAAAAGAGAAAATAGGCAGAAACTAGAGTCTATAGAATTTCGTTTCGCTTACCTCGACGCCTGGCGTGAATGTCCGCGAAAAGACGGCACCTTTCCGCAGGTCGATGGCCTGGGGTCTTCTCTGTGTCCCGGCGGAAGTATGAAGTCGGTTTTTGATCCAACCCGGCTGTGTCCGGTGACGGGATTTTGTCCCTGAACATCTGAGACTTGGCCTTGACTGAACGCTCTTTGGTGTCCGGGTTTCTTTAATGCCGAAGGTCGGGCCGTAGCCCCGGCCGATGAAGTAACTGATGTGACAAGACCTGTTGCCAGAACACCGCCATGGCTTGCGGATCTCGCATGAGTCTTTAGGTTCGCAGTTCTCGTGCCAATAATTGAAGTATTGACATTTTGATTGTTGCTTCCTATTATCGATGACGGTATGATCCCAGCGTTGTTTGAAATCGTTGATACTCCACCGATAATCGTAGTTTGTTGTTGTTGCGATACATTTTTTTGCAATTGTTGCTGTTGTCCTACTCCTGTCGTTGTTACGTAAAACTGTGGCTGTGATTGGGACAATGATAAAGGAGGATGAGGAGAAGGAACAGCAACTGTTTGTGCAGATTGCAATGCTTCTGGGAACACATAGAGGGAGGTTCTCTGTTCGTTGTCGCTGTTCGCTGTTTCCAGGACACTCTCGGACATACTGGCACATCTGTCAGATAGAATAAAAAGACGAGATTTGAATACAGAAGAGAAATTCTAAACGAACGGTTCTCATCATTTTTTTGTATCTTCATTATTAAGATTTTGACCGCTGCCTCATCCAGGACGAAAACAATGCACGGCGAAATTTTATTCATTACATACCGATTTCCGCACAATATTTACTCGTACTTTTAATCATTACTATTTACATCTCATCATCATTTCCATGACGTTTATAACGAATATAAGTGTACATGTACGAAGTGGTCTGGAATTAAATACATATAGGATAGCCAGCTATGGGTCCTTGCACAAAGTTGAATATATGTTTGGACCGACATTCATTGTCAAGAATTCCGCACATGGTTGAAATATATTTATTTATTTCTTGAATCGTGCGTCCAAAAGGTCATGAATGATAAAAAAAAAAAAATAACACATTCTTTCGTAGGTCTCAAACAACATGAATAAAACGAGATTTAACCCCAACCCTGATTTCAATATGATAATAATGGCAATAATAAAAGAGTAAAAATAATACGAGCTCAAATTTTATTTCATTGATTAACTCAATGTTAAAAAAAAAAAACACACATCATACGCGTGTATTTATATGTATATGTATATATATAGAATATAGATATGTTTAATTAAAATGCTTAACAGAAAAAGAAAAAGTTAATATATTGCTCTCTCATTTTATCCACGCACAGTACATACAGACGCAAGCACACATATACACTATACCTGTACATATTAGAGAAGGCTTTGAACTGCGTACTCTCTCTCTGGCAATATTTACTTGCGATCAGTTTCTTTATTTCTATTAATAAATATTACAGGTATACTATATACACACCGTATTTATTAATAGTCAATTTTTAATTACATAGATAATGAATTTGGTGATTTATAAATACTCAATTCGTCTATAAGTATCGAAGATATATATGACTTTGTGAAATTATATGTATAATATATTATAGGGTGCTTCTTATATTTGGACTTTTTTCGAATTTTGATTCTTACGCTTGCTCAATCCATATTCCAAATAATTCAGAAGAAATGGCCCGTGGTTCAAAAATTCTTTTTTTCTTCTTCTAATTTTGTCCATTACGAACGGGAAAAAAAAAGTTTCTTATGTAAAATACACACATTTTTCACACATCCAGAAAAAAAAAATTCTTTTCACTCGCTAATTCGTAGTCAAAAAATCTGATACTTGGTTGGTACAAACTTTTGACGAGCAAAGGAATTTATAATTACTATATATACGTACTTTCATCATAATATGTATGGGTCATTCCGTTTTGGCGCGATACATTTTTTTTTTTTATACATGATGTATATATTACGCGTATATATACGAGCGAGTAAATTGGGCCGCGGGATTTCACACGAAACATAGTAGCGGCCCAACGCGTGATCTAATTGAAACGTTTAACCAACGTCCGATCCAAGCATCCGTACCCATTACCGTGGGCTGGATATGTTTACCTTCATCAAAGTAAGTAAGTAGACCATACCCATACCTCCGTCTCTATTCGTTTAAAAAATATTTTTTCAACTTGTATGCATACATATATATATATATATATGGGAGCGAACGCGACTTCTGGACAAGGCTATCTTTATATAAGCGCATAAAATAGTGGAGCATGTAGATATACCTGTGTAATGACAATAACGATACTAATTATGATTATTATGCAGATATATTACCCGCACAAGAGTTCGTACATGCAATTCTTAAAGATAAATATTGTCAATAATATAAATAATAATAGTAATGTGTTTGCTGCTTGTTAAAAGCAAACTATTGTAAAAATTAGAAAAAAATAAGAATTTAACTTGCCTCGCGGAATAATACGTGTATCTGTATGGTTTAAACCGAGGGGCCGTTCACTCTCGAGTCAGGCTAACGTTGTCAAATGATTTCATATGATTCAAAACGATTTCATGTGATTCAAAACGATTCCTTTACAGTAAATAACGCAAGTAACGCAAGTTTGAACGGTATTTTCATAGTTTTCCATATTTTGACGTTATTCGTAACCGATTTCATACTGATTTCATACTGATTTCATACTGATTTCAAGCATTGAACACGCTTGATTCGAGAGTGAACGGCCCCTCGGTTTAAACACCGCTGTCTATATACGTGGCACTTGTTTGCATAATTATTATACTACCTACGACTATTCACTATAGTATAATACGACTAATTCAACTAAATAAGAATTTAACATAAAAGTCAACTTTCGAGTGAGGTATTAAGAAAACAGCTCCTGCAAGGACAACGATTGCGGAGATTAGATCATTCGTTTATAATAATGTAAAATGCGCACTCTTTAACCATCCGTTATTATTCTGGCCACTATCCGTGATTCGAAAGTCTTTAACCCTTGAATATCATCTCTAATTATTTATCAAATACTACCCCCGATCAGGCGGTCAATTTTTAACGCATTTCCGCATTCAATTGTAAATGTAAGTTACTTGGTATTGTTCGGCTGAGAACAGGGTCCAATTCCGATGCTCTAATTATTTTTTCCTACTTTTTAATATATATACTACGAACCGAGATTGAAGAGACAAAGAGAACAGAACTGTAGTAGTTATGTAAAGATTTTTCTTCCGACTTTTTCGAAGCTTGAACACGATTTCCTGAATATTAATATCCGTCCGATTATTTGTTCTCTTAAATCCCCGGGGGGCAAACGACAATATTCGTAGCTTAGATAACCGCGGCTGCATTTTCGCAACAACTTCAACTGAAAGCCATCGCTTTCCCTTTCCCTTGCTTTCTTTCTTTCTTTCTCTCTTTCCAAAATGTCTATTTTAATCATTTCAAAAGACTCTATTCTAACATATAACACAAACGCATAGATACATATGTATACATACAGCGACGATTGTAAAGAAAGTAAGTGAGATAAGTGAAGAAAATATGTTACCTAAATCGAAGTACATGTGCTTGTGTCTGCGAGTTAAGTATTTTCGAACTACTACCCGTGCTGTTTCATGCTCTATGTATTGCATACAAACAAACAACGTTCGTATATATTCTTATCGGTTAGAAATAATCAACTTTTGCCGTATATGATAGGTGCACAGCAATCCAATCTACAAGTACGTAGGTGGTAACACAAAATTTCAGTGTCTTTGTACGAGCACCATGCAATATTATCTCTAGTGTCTAAGAGAACAGGGCTAATCCCATAATTCGCAAAGCATTTTGTAGCCGGTTAGAAAAAGCGATAAATTCCAACTTACTAAAACCGTGTATACCACTTCTTTTCAGCATCTAACGGTACTTTTGTATAATTTAAAAATAACCTCATACACATCAGTCCTCTGCATCATGTACGCTGTATTCTCTCATTATTTTGTCTCTCTACCTCTCTGTATCTATCTATCTCTAATTCTATATTATTTTTATCTGTATTGCAGCTTCATATTTCTTACGTATCTATGGTAATATACCTACTATGCATTATTTAGATTCAGCAAATCGAACAATACGCTCGGAAGTTTTTATACACAAAAATGTTGATAACTGTATAAGATATTAAATAAAATTATCTTTGTCTTACGTTAGCCTCCTTTCACCCTGCTATACGATAATACGATAATATAATGAAAGATCATTAATAATTTCACAACAGTCTTGCGAGGCGAAATAATAAAGCGTATTTTATAAAATAAAAAAATAAAAAGTCAATCTTAAGCCGCTGCGACGTAGTCTAAAACATCAACTCACGGGTAGACACCAGACCATGTTTTGAAGACAGGTTTTTAAAATTGAAACGAAACATCTGGTACAGAATGAGCCAATCTCCACTCTATTCCATGAGTGGTAAAGCTTGTCTGACTTGATGTGTCTGCGCGTAGTAGACAGAAGCGTACGTACGTACGTTCGTAGATATCAGTAAGATTCATCTCGGTATATATTTTTATACGTAAATAAATAAATAAATAAATAAATAGATTAATGAATGAATGCGAAAACGTGATCTGTATTCATGTAATTTCTATACATGTATATAATATACGAGTGTGTTATTTGTTTGTATTATGTAGTACATACATTTTTCCAGGCTTCTAACACTTCCACGTGGCTTCAATAATCCTTTTCAAGATCCTGTAGCGTGATATAAATAGGTTTAAATAACGGATCCTTCGAACCGCATCATCTTTATTATAAACAATTCCTTTCCCTTTGAGAAAGGAGAAAACTTTAGGCACGATTATGTATATTCATTTGAAAACAAGTCACAACACTGAACTGTTGCTTAGTTTATATTTTTGTATGTTTGTATTCGCGTGTATGTTATTTTCACGTTTTTAAATGTTTATTAAAAAAACCACGCGCACTCGTGCTCGCATTCTAACCTATGGTATGTTTAGGCGATATTCGTTTACAACAGAAAGAATGATAAGTTGACGTCAGTTCTTTTAGCTCTTCGACGAATTGATTTTAATTAAAACACGCGCAAGAACTTCCACCGCGGCATATAAAACGAGAAAAATAAAAAAAAAAACAACAAACTACACATAGGTATTTCGCGATATGATAATAGTGTAAATAGAAGGAATGTTTGGAAAAAATAGAGCGTGATAAAACCACACGCGTACAACTGGCTCGCACCTCAGAGGCGAGTGAACTGACAGCGGAGCGTCGCGTAAAGCGCGCCACCTGCTGGATCAACGCAACCAGTTTGACCAACCGTTGAAATTCATCGCTAGAAAACTAGTAGAACGGGTGGCGTAAAAGTAAGGAGTGAGATTCTGCTTTTGGAAAATGGAACATCTGCTACTTTCATTTCCATGAATATTTTCAGTTTGGTGATGAACTTATTTTCGGTAATGAACGAAAATCGATATCTTCAAGTAAAATTGTTTATTACAGTGTATACATATATTTTGTTCTCATTTCAATCCTTTTCGATATAAATCTATATCGAATCGTATTTTCTGACATGCATATTTTCGATGTCAGCTGTTCGGCCTTGAACGTGGGCGGGAAATAACACGTCGCATAAATAGTATATCGTGATTGGTGTAAACAAGTTTTCTGATATTGATTATAGCTATTTTATTTTTTACCGTAACACGAGATTGCAGCATATCTGTGCAGATGTTACTACATACGTATGTGTGTGGCACGATTGCATCCAACACATGAATACACCACATTCCAACGCATCTAAATTCTCGAGATATAGATTCCCCAGAATTTCGTAGTCCCATATATTTGACCGTTAAATGAAAACCCCGATATTTTCTCGAAATAATTGAAAAACATCTCCATTATTCACGCGTCATGAGTTTCATTCATGAAGAAATAACGACCGAATTTGAAACATGAATTAAACCTAGGTACCTTTTACTTCTTAAAGTCACCAAGACTGTAAACTGGTTCAGCGCGATACGCCCTCCCGGTAATCACGGAAAAGTATACATTTTATAGAAGACACACCCGATATAGCGAAAGATTTAAGGAGAGAGGGTAAAATTGACGTAGGAGCGAAGCCAGGCAGGCAGGCAAGCAGGGAGGCAGGCAGGCAGCCGTCTGTCCGTCCGTCCGTCCGTTCGCTCGTTCGTTCGTTCGCTGACCATACTTGTTCCGGGATAGTTTTGCGCGACTGCAGGGCAAGTTGGCAAAGGGAGTAAAGTAAATCCGCTCTGTCGTTTTGTACCGTCAAAGTTCAACGAATTGTTGTTGTTGTTGTTGTTTTCTTTTATCCTATCAAATAACTTGGCACTAAAATGGATGAGGAATACGACGCTGTCGTCCTGGGAACTGGACTGAAGGAATGCATTCTCAGCGGAATGCTTTCGGTTAGCGGGAAAAAGGTCTTACACGTAGATCGGAACAACTATTACGGCGGTGAATCTGCTTCCATAACGCCACTCGAAGATCTATTCAAGTATGTAAATAATGATCACAGAACGACAACGGTCATACATATTTATTATCTAAATTCTGAATCTTTGTTTCCCCTTGTCCCATCATATTTTTTTCTTTCTCTATTTCTGCTGTCTTCCATCCATAATCGCCAGACCTTGCCATCCTGCTGTTTCTCCTTTTCGTCAAGGTGTCAGACAAACGCCGGGAACAATATTGATTTTTATACGTGCAAATTAAACTAACAGATGGGTAACTCTACAGACAGTCAGTAACGGTTCTACGATATCTATACGGTTTATCTATATCCCCTAGAGTTACGGTCTCCTGATATACATATATCGCTCAATACGGCTTCCGTCATACGTGGACGAAAATATTTAGAAATTAATGAACAACGTCGTCTAGTAGAGACACGCTCTCTGCCGTTCGGGAACACCGGAAAGTTTCATGGGAACGTAAACTAACCTTAAGAATGGACGGCGGGGCGTGGGGCCGGGAAAAGATTTCTCTTACAATTATAATCACGCTTCCATTTTATGCAACAGATTTTTAATGAATTTTAATCAAAATATTGAGTATTTTTTTTTCCTTTCTTTTTTTTTTACATCTAATTTACTTCATTTTTTTTTCGTCCGCGGGAGTATACACAGACATCAGAGTAGGTATATCGTTCTTTTTAGATAACGGTGTAATGGAGCGTGATGTCGGACGTGAAATATTTTGCTTCTTTCTTTTTTTGCCAACGTCACGGAGTTGTCATTAAAAAAGGAAGGAAGAAGAGAAGAAAGACAGAGAGAAAAAAAAAGAAAAAAAATTAGTAAAGTCGAGTTCATACTTCTGTTCGTAAAACCTAGATTACAAGTCAGTCTAGGTTCTTACACGCTCGTATAACGGAAAAACACCATGCATGTTTGTTTTATCGATTTCCTCGAACACCAGCACCTCACCTCCTTAATAGCTACGTACCTGATCTAAAGTGGAACGTACTACGGTTCTATCAACAATACATACAAAACGATTGCAAATAAAAATTCGCAACGTCTCGCGTCGGTCATTTCCCCATCATGATTAAATTTTCAATACATGTGTAATATACGCGATTTCTTTTCTTTCTTTTTCCTATTCTCACCTCGCATCCCCCCCATCAACGCCGATACATACATTCTATTCCGAATTACATTCTAATCAATTATGATCTACGCATTTTTTAAACCACTCTGATCCCTTTCCCCGTCGCCCCCCCTACTCGCAACACGAAGCTTCAAATATAACAATCATTCTTCATGGTCAATCTCTTTAAATTTTTCCCCACTGCACTAGTCAGTGCCGGTACCAGGGCCGTATATTCCTTTGAGGCATGAGAAGGGCGCTTTTACAAAATAATTAAAACTATAATTCACTTATATTTATCATTATTTAAATCGTTGAATAAGTTGATAATTATGTATTTCGTATCGTCGTCCTGATTTTCATGTTATTTTGTATTATTATTATTATTATTATTTTCTATCTTTTTACAGTAAATTCAAGGCACCTCCACCGGACGAAAGTTACGGACGTGGAAGAGAATGGAATGTAGATTTGATACCGAAATTTTTAATGGCAAATGGTCTGCTGGTTAAGCTATTGATTCATACGGGTGTTACCCGATATTTGGAATTCAAATCCATAGAAGGATCATACGTCTATAAGTCGGGAAAAATTTCCAAAGTACCTATAGATCAGCAGGAAGCACTGTCCAGCGATCTTATGGGACTCTTCGAGAAAAGACGATTCCGTAACTTCTTGATCTGGGTACAAAACGTACAAGAAGATGACCCCAAGAGCTGGGATGGATTCGATCCATTCTCAAACAACATGCAGGCTCTGTACAATAAATTCAATCTTGATAAAAATACGCAAGACTTTACCGGTCATGCTCTTGCTTTATATAGGTAAGACTCATCGTCGATTGCCAAGCAACTTCCTCTTACTCAAGGGGTCCCCCCCTCTTCTCTTTTTCTTGATAAGAGAATCCATTTCTCATACCTGTTGTTCTACTGCCGAACTAAAAAGGGTCTAGAACTTCTTTTTATCATTGTATGAATATTCATTTCCAAAATCAGGGACGACGACTACATTGTCCAGAGCGCCATAGAAACTATTCGAAGAATCAAGCTCTACAGTGACAGCCTAGCTCGCTATGGAAAATCTCCGTATCTCTATCCCATGTATGGTTTGGGTGAACTGCCCCAAGGTTTTGCTCGACTTAGCGCTATCTACGGAGGTACATACATGCTGGACAAGCCGATAGATGAGATTGTGCACGAAGATGGAAAGGTGAAACTTTGTAACATTAATTAATCACATCTCGTATACAGAAATAATTACGCTTTATGTTTCGCCCGACCTAATTAGTTCCGTTTTATATCAAATATTTCTAACAGTATATGCATGTTATATAACTGGCCTTATCTCTCTCCTTGAATTACTCAGTTCGTATATCTGTTGCCATGCAGCATTGTTTTTCTTTTTTCATGTTCTCATTGATCAATGTCTAACATAAATCCATTATTTCAGCATAACATTGATTTGTGAGATTTTATTCAATCATTTTACATGCTTCAGGTGACCGGAGTTCGTTGTGGAACTGAGGTAGCTAAGTGCAAGCAAGTGTTTTGCGATCCTACATACGTTCCCGATAAAGTTAGAAAAATAGGACAAGTGATAAGGTGCATTTGCCTGCTGGATCATCCGATAGCAGGCACTGGCAATGCTCTTTCGACGCAGATTATCATTCCACAAAAGCAGGTGAGGCAGTTTAACTGAAACTTGGACCATTTACCGAGTTCAAATATCGGGAATAAACTTTGAAAATAATATCTTAGATTGAATTGGTGTGCGAGAAAAAAGTAATAACGACATGTTTCCACTTTCCAATTCAGGTGAATCGCAACTCTGATATTTACGTGTCATTGGTATCGCACACGCATCAAGTGGCAGCCAAAGGATGGTTTGTAGCTATGGTATCGACAACGGTCGAGACGAACAATCCGGAAGCTGAAATAAAGCCGGGTATTGATCTGCTTGGTCCGATAAGACAGAAGTTTGTATCAGTCTCAGACTATCTGGAGCCAACGGACAACGGCTTGAGCAGCCAATTATTCATTTCGACAAGCTACGACGCGACAACGCATTTCGAAACAACTTGCCTGGATGTTTTGGACATATTCAAACGCGCCACCGGGGAAGAATTCGACTTCAATAAAGTGAAGCATGAATTAGGGGATGAGGATGAGTAACCATAATTAGTGAATCAATTGATATCCAATGCTTGGATTTGATTCGAGCCTAATCCAAAGGGTTCAATACATCCCGTACTATAAGTATCATTATTCTTAATTTTGTTAAGTATAGGGTACTGCGAACACGATGTATGTATCATAAGGTGTATGAAAAAACAAAAAAACATAAAAAAAAAAACTTCGACGAATTTTAACCACCTGCTCTTCAGCCCAAAGTTTGAAACGAAAAAGAAAAAAAAAAAAAAAACACGAGAATATCTGATTTCTGAGAAAATGATATGAAGAAATTTCAACCTACATCTAACGAACTCTTTATATTACATATTATAATACTGTAATCGATGTCGCGATTCATGTATCCGTTTTTTTTTTTTTTTTTCTTTCAATTCTTTAAAAAGAGAGCGAGAAAAAAAAAGAAAACCTTTTCTCGCGATAATTATATTACGAGTACATATTTTAATTACCTGCATAATGTTTTGCAAATTCAGTGATTAGTATAAATAGGCTGATTAATAGGGGGCTGATAAATTTGTATTATCATAATAAATATAATTGGTAACTAAAGAAAATGAAACGAAATATTAAGCTTCCAGCATGAGGTAATGAACTTATTTCGAAAAATCCCTGCTCACAAAATATCTAAACATGTATATTATATGAATATATATATATAGGGCATGTATGCATGCCTCTCAGATTAAGAACAGATTACGATATTATGAATAGGTGGAGATTTGAAAATTATTTATCGTTTTCGAATACATTATGAAGGATATTTTAAGCACATCTGGGCTTAATATATTCGATATACAATATTATATTAAATCGAGAAAGTTAATACATAGAAAAGTACGACGATATCTATTTAAATATAAATCATATTATAGTGGGGTTGTCGAGCAGCGAATCATCCGATTATTGATACATAATTATGAATAAATAAATTAAAAAAATGTTGATATATTAGGTGAGCTTGCGAACACGAATATTTCTCTTTGTTACTGTGAGTGTATAATAATACTGTTAATTTTAAGTAAATAAATAAATATTTGAAAAGTAATTGTGTTTACCAAAAATTAATGTCAAGCTTACACAGAAGATTCGTACGGTACGAGATAAATTCATGATAACAAGACATCATTTCTATTGTCAAGAAATTTGTTGATAAAATGAACACACATTACTGTATTTGCCAGGCATACGAAAATAAATGATATTATATTAAATATTCTGTTGTTAATTGTCTATATCCACTTACAAAGCGTGAGAGATAATTATTATCCGAGACATCGTTTACTTGGGAAATGAATTATTCATCAATTCTAACGACGTACATCTTATTGTCTCTGCATCCTACGACAAGAAACTTACCGGCTATGACTGGGGAGGAGAAAACATCTCCGTTTAATTTTAGGCTGTCGAAAATCTCGCCATTCCAAGCATTCAGCAAACTTATATTCCCGCTGGTATCAGCAACCGCTAAAACATCCCCTTCGCAATATGGTGTAGCAAAAATCGGGGATTCAAAAGCAACTGAATATTTAAGGATTGGGACAGCCGAACTCGACTGCACGGCAAGGCAGTACACTTTTCTATTATTACAGCCGATAATTACATCCTCCGTACCTCCATTGAGATTTTTATTCACCACAAGATGAGAAAACACGTTGCCATCAATTTTGTATCTCCAAGTCTGAAAGTAGACGATTTATTGATCTTTTTTCAAGATTCAATGCGCTAATTTCACTGGCTTATTTTACCTCGCGACCTGTTTCTGAGTTGAAACAGTTTACTTCGCCGGAAACACTGCAGAATACAATATCTCCATTCTCTAATACTCCTGGGGCTGAAAATATGGGATCTGGGAACTTGTTTTTCCAGATTATCTGCCCTGTAGTCTGATTCAACGACATACAAGTCCCGTCAAGAGTTCCAAAGACTACTGAATGCAGTCTAGCACAAGTACGAGGGGCTGCCGAAATGCTGCCTTCGCTTCCCTTCAACTTCCACATCTCTAATCCATCCTGAATACAAGATATAATATATGGGGGATATGTAAAAGTGAAGGTTCGCTAAACGAGACTAAAAAACGAGTTGAATATAATCCCGTAAAATAAATCCTCGCCTTCACAGAGATATTGTAAAAATATTTGTCATAAGATCCAACGAATATGCTTGTCTCGTCGTCGCTCAATACTGCAGTACACTTGACAGCGTCTCCTGTTTTAAACTTCCAAACTATTTGCCCAGTTTTTAGATTCAGGCAATACACGTATCCGTCGTAACATCCTGAGATGAAAGATCTTCATATCAACATATTTTAAAAAGATATGTGTAATATTGGGAAAGGGGAAACTCGAAGAGATCATAGATCACTTTACCAACAATCCCATTACAAGCATTCAAAGCAAGAACCGAAGCTTCAATTCTGTCTGGTAAATGCACTTCATAAGTGTTGGAGTCGCAACGATTTAACTGTCTAGTCAATATTACCCCGGCGTGAGAACCAACGGATGCATAAATTTCACCGCTGAAATGAAGATGCATATTAAGACATGTGCGTTGTAAAAAATTTGCTGATATTATCAAAGCTGGTCAATGAAAAGGGAATCTGTGTACCTCGAATATTTGAATATTGTAGGCGACGCATCTACACATTTTCTTAAGTCTCTAGTATACTCGATTTTCAATCTGGACCTCATTGAGCCTTGGAAAGTATCAATTTTTCCTATTTCTCCCGTCAGGTTCCCTCTACATTTTTGCCAAACGCATTTGTCAGGCTCAGAGAGTTTGTTCGGGTATATAAAATCGCGTTTTTTTTTTTTATTCACTGGAAATTGCTCAGCGCTAAGACTTGAAGTAGAATATTCTAAATCATTCTCTCCGGAGGAGCATTGAATTTTTTTTACTACGTAATCAATGCAATTAGTAAGCGTCTCATTCTTTAAAAGCAAGCCAATCAGTTCTGGGAATTCTTTGTCAAGAACGACAGATAATTCATTGGAAATCTGAATAGCTATTATGGAAGTTCCTCCGTTCTCCAAGAAACCAAAATGAGTTGTTAACGGTAAATGATTTTCCCAAATTTTTCTGAATATTTTACTCGTTGTTTTAGTATCTAAATTTCTCTTCCTATTCTCCGAGCAGCATCCCTCTGCAGTTTGAAATATTTTTAACAGAGTTCTTCTACAAATTTTTCCACTTGGATTGAGTCGAAAATTATTCAAATACTTTATCCTGTCCGGTTGATAAAAGGAAGGTAATCTTCGAATGCGCTTCTTCACTTCCTCTTCGGCTCTTAAATCGTTGACAAATTTATCGTCAATCTCGTTCGGGCAAATAGTAGAAACACACAGATAGAGCTTATGCCGTTCCCCGTCCCATAAGGCAAGGCAATTTCTAACGAAATTTAGTTCCAACACAGCCGTTTCTAACTCAGTTAAATCCAATCTGTTGCCAAATCTTTTAACCGTCTTATCGCATCTGTCTTTATAAAATAAACCGTTTCCGTTGATCTGAGAGAAGTAAAATACCTCAATTCAAATTACGAACAATCGAAATATATTCTCTAAATAATATAAGACAAACTACTTAGTACCGTGACTAAATCTCCTGTTTTTCTGAAGACAGGTTTTTCCAAGCATCCAGATTCTTCTGCGTCAACAACACAGATCCTAGAATTGCTTCCTGAAAAAACAAAGAGCGAAGAGTTCATTTTTCGCTACATAAGACTGGATTATTCAGGTGGCAAAGATATACCAACCAATGAATAAGATCCCTTCCCCATTATGAACGACATCGTCGTTATGATTTCTGACTTGAAAAATAGTCTGAGAAAGTGTATTCCCCAAATTTTGACTCTCGTCTGCAGTATCACTTAAATTGATCTCCTTAATACTGGCCCAACAAGATACTTCAGTGATACCATAAACGTTGTAAATCTTAGTCTTATTATCAGGGTGTTTTAGATCTCTAATAGTTTGTAATTTCGGAAAAGGTTCGCCGCCGATTAGGAGCGCTTTCAAATGGCTATCTTTGCTGAAAATTGTAGTCTCTATCTCATTTGCCGACCATCTATACTGCCACAAGGACGGTGTGGTTTGAAGTACGGAGACTTTCTGTTCAAAAATTAATCTCAACAATTTATGCGGACTATTCATAACATTCTTCGAAACAACGAACAATGTGCTACCGCTTGATAAGCTTAAGAATATCTCAATTATACTCGGGTCAAAGGTCAGCGTTGTTATTTGAGCTACTTTTTCTGCTCTTGATAAAGAGAGAATTTCTTTCAGGTCAAGAACGTTAGGAACTATACAAGAGTGAGGAACTTTAACTATCTTTGATTCGCCTGTTGAACCAGAGGTCGTTATAGCGTACGCAAATTTCTCCTTGATGAAATTATCCTCTGAGACAATTATACTTTTGTGTTTCAAAAGCTTGACCATTTCCCCGTGAATATTCAGTTCGCAGACTAGATCTGCGTCCGGAATCAGACAGCCAGAAAATACGAAACTTATTTCTAACTTTGAGGATATTTCTTTGTTGTTTATTGAGGGGAGGTTGACAAAGCCACATCCTCGGGCCAATATTCTGTAAAAGAAAAAAAAAAGAGAACAAAATTACTGTGACACGAAATTTTACTTTTAGAATAAGTAACATAAACATAGTATGTTTGTGTCGTTACCCTAGTATCAAAGCAGGAACGCAGTGTGTTTTTATATCGTAATTTATTCCGATAAAAGCGTAATTCTCAACACAAGATAATGAAGATTCGACCCTTATTTTTGTATCTTCAAGATTGGAATAATTTATTCTCACAACTGTCTTCGAATTGTGATATTCAATCGCTACGTTTCCGGGTCGTTTCCAGTCACAGATCGTGCTTAATGTATCTTCAGTTTTCGATAGCAATTCTGTTTCTTTAGTCACAGTATCTAGAATCATATGAAAAACAAACGGAGAAACGTTGTTAATTGTTTACATATTTACTTGCATATTTACACATTTTTTATACATATTACACACCCATAATCTCATTGTTGGTTGATTAATCTCGCCGCGTGAATATGAGCACAGTTCAAATTCGCACACAGTTTATAGACACGATGATTGTAGACTTTATAGCGAGGAGATTGTTGTCTGTGATTTGAGGTTATACAGTAATTTTTATAATTGTGTCATTACGGCCCAAGTTTATGATAAAGTACGGAATCGTTTTTACAAATTGCGTAACACGTACATCGATTTTATTACCTATATTGTAAAAATGAGAGAGCTGTAATGCCACAGTTCGAACCAGAAGATACATGAATTCAAAATTGACGTACACGAAGCCGCGGTGGAACTCGATTCTCGAAATTATTATCGATATCGGAGAAGTAAATAGCGGATGATATTGGTGGAATCTGCAGGGAATGTTGAGAATATCCGATGGCGATATCGCTTTTTGCCGGACATTAATTGTATGGTAAGAAAACACAATAAATGAATCGCGATGTTGGGTTTGAAAATTATTAAAAATTTGAAAGATCATATTTCAATATTGGAATTATATTTCTTTTTCATGGTGTATGAATGAACGTGACAATATTAAATTGAATAACTATGAAAATTTCACAATAGATTTTGCCTGTATTTCAAACTATTTTCAACAAATTTTAGAGTATTTTAGATTTTCTTATGGAAAATACGATAAATATATAAATTAGGAAACTATCATATAAGTAGACGTAAAGTTGTTTTCGTGATTTTATTTTTTATTCATAATTTTTCACACTCAATGTCAAATACCGCATCACTGAAATAAAAAAATCGAGTGCGAAATAATATTAGTTACATATTTAGAAAACTAATCACCGCCTAGGTATTGTTTATAGGAAGGGATTTTGAAAAATGGATAATTTTTCTGAACGAAAGAGCGTAAAAAAAAAAAAAAAAAAAAACTTATTTTATTACACTTTAAAATTCAGTCACATATTTATATTAATCACATATTGGTACCAAGCATTTCGTTACAATTCTTATTCGTGTATCCTAAGTTTGAATTTCTAGAATATTATTAAAAGTGAGTTGAAAATAGTATAATCACTCTGGAGGGAAAGAAGGAAAAAATTAAACAAGAGATGAGAAAAAAAAAAAATAATAAATAAATAAACGATAAATCGATTAGACTGATCTTTATAATTATCGAAAACTATAATCAATCATGATGACAGTGTGATATATAGACTGTCTTGGTATGTCGTTTAAGACTAAAAGATGTTGATTCTAGTATGTATGTAATTCTTTCTACTGCGAAATTTTAGCCAGCATATCTAAATCAAAAAAATGTTTTTTTCATTTTTCAATTTTCATTTTTCATTTTTAATGGCCGCATAAGTTGATATCTTTTAAGCTCTTTCATCGAGCTAAAATTAAGTTATATTTGTGTGATTACATTTATTTGTTGATCTAGTACAGCGTGGATAATACTAGGTAGAAATATTTGTTGTTTTGTTTTTGTTTTTTTTTTTTCTTGTTTTTGTTTTAATAATAATTATAGGATCTGAAATATCGTGTTGAATGTGATTTTAGTAAATCGTCACCGCTTCTTTGCGGAAAATATCTTTTCTTGTTTGTTTTTTTGTTTGTTTATCTTTCTACAAATGGTATAACATATATATATCATAGATGAAAGTCATGACTAATGGATAAATTAGTTTGAAATGCAAAATTGATATATAGATAATACATTGAGTTGATAAATACTTGGGCATTGTTCAATCATGTTAATAATTTGTCGTTTCTTTTCTTTCTTTTTGTTTAATTTGATTTTCTTTTCATTCAATTTACCGATTAGTTTATATATTTGAATTTGGAAAAATCAAATTATCAGATTTTAATTTTATAATAATAATAAATCTAGAATTATAGAAAATTTTCAAAAAAAAAAAAAAAAAAAAATTAAAAGTAAGAGCTTCTTTTTCTTTTCTTTTCTTTTTTTTTGTTTTTCAAAATCCCAAACTTATTTCTCCTCACACCACTCGTTCTCCTTGCGCACTTGCTCTTCTTCCGAAGCTGTAAAATCATTCTTTATATTGAACGTCTTGCGAATTTCTTCCGGGGTCTTTCCCTTTATCATGTTAGCCACAGTCTTGCATGTCACATCGAGCAGACCTTTGATATCCAAATAATTTGCGGCGAGAATTAACTCGAACAAAGTTCCTTGGTCGACCTGCGAAATAAAATGAATAAAAGAAGTAAAAAAAAAAACGAAAAACAACTCATTTTTAATTCCTAATTCCGTCGAAAACTGAAAATATTCTTTGATACGAATTCTTTCCCCATGCATAATCCATTGATATTACCTTCAAGAAATCGGCATCCCATGAGCTGATATCGTCGGTGCGTTTTTCTTTATTTTCATCATCTTCTGGTGGTGGTGGATCGTCTTTGTGATAAGTAGCCCATTGAATGACTTTCCTTAATATAGCAGAGTTAACATTAGGTAGGGGGACAACTTCTTCCTCGTCTTCGTCCATCCCCAAATCTTCCAACATAGTTTTTATAGTGACTGAACATTTCGCTATGTCCACATCGACCTCGAAAACTTCACCGTCTGAACTCTGCAGCTTTATGTTCGGCATCTGTAATGAAAATTATTGAAAAATAAAAACATAAAAAAAGAAAACTCAGGAAAGTAGCATTCTATATAGAAAAAAGAAAATCCATTCTTTTTACACAAATCTCAATTTTCCATACAGAAAAAAATAATTCATATATCAAGTTTTCGGATTGTCAGACCACGAATATCATCCACACATTCGGTTTATGGGTGTTAATATCATTGATATAAATGGATGTATATTATGCAGGTATATACATTATTCGTATGTGAAAATTTTTCAATCTCGCGATCAAAGAAAGAAGTATGCATCAGTAGCAAGTTTAGGTTAAGTTATTTCGTTTGAACTATGATAGAAATTTGTAACGAACTTTGGATTGATTTGAGAGACGAGGGGAAAAAAAAATACAAATATTTTTCGTAACGAACAACGTGTGAGAAGATATTTATTTTCGATATGTAAATCACGATACGTATATGAGTCACTAGAAATAAATCGCTCAGGAATGAACATTGGAGAATACTTGACCGGAGGATGATATTGCGTTTAATGTTGAAATTGTTTTTCAGTTCTATATGCGTACATATTTGAGAGAGGAGGCGAAACCGTGGACGAAACGAAACGAATGTTGAGAAATTACATGGTAAGAAAATATTGGCGCGCACAGCAACAACCTTGCGAAGGGATTGCCAGTCGTTCAAGGTCTAATAGTAAGGGTTAAAAACACGCGTTTTCAAATCCAATAATATTACAGAAATCGAGGTATTTGTACGAAGTATACGACGGAGTTATTCTCCTCGGACATTTAGTAAGAGATTTTAGTTTTTTCCGACCAAATATCAACGAGTTATTTTACATCACAACACACGGGACACAACGTCCATTAAACGATGATATATTCCATCGCCCAACGAACTTTTACTGCGTGAATTAAGCCCGACTAGATTATCCCATTACAATTATTCTCGTTGTCTAACGCTCTTTGCGAATGTATAAATATCGATGGTTGTATCACCTTTAGAATTACTTCGGATAGCACGTGATGATAGTTGAAAATTATTCAGAACTTAATGTTTGTCGAGTAATTTTTCTAGCTGCTTCGCACCCCTCGATCATCGACGGCTGACTGAAGTTACAAATACGCATGCGCGGCAGTGTTCAGACTGAAGATGGCGCCTGTCGAGTTTAGCAGGATCGTGTCATTGGTTCGTAGGAGCCTAAGTTGCGGCGGCGAATTCAAACATTTCTAAATCGTTAAATAAATTATAAGATTGCAAAAATTTCGGATTGTTTCACGTGTTCTGTCATTATATTGTCGTTATCGGTATTTTTAATTTTCTGGACGGAATTTAAAATCTCATTTTTTGATCCCTACCCACTGCTTGAATTATTGAATGAAAGAAAATATTGATATTAAAAATAAAAGTCTGCAGTTTTTCATCCGAAATGATGTAATCTGTTTGAAATGTAATTTTCATTATAAAAAATATTCTTTATAAATCGACTAGACTAATTCATATGAATAATTTGTGAGTTCAATAATTAGCTCTAATTCTTTTTCGAAAAATATTATGAAACAGACTTAGAAATTGTTTGTTTTTGATTCACAATCAATAATTTCTACCAAGTTTTTGGTCTTTTGTAAATTTGTAATACATAGAGAAGTTATTGTTCTTGCGATTCTCTTTAAATTGTTATTACATTTCCAAGATATATCAATGATATAGATACGTAAAATGATCTTGCGTATTATTTATCCATCTACATATCTCGAAATACTAATAATAGAGTTAATCTCGCAGTCTTAATGCCCTTAATATAGATATTGCCTATCTAGATATGTTTTTACACGTAAAATATACATTGCAACAGGTGCCAAACCGATAATAGAGATAATATAAACGTTACGAGCAGAAAACTAGCTAAAAATAGGTACATTAATTTGGTGTTTCCAGACCAAATATGCGTCTGGCACTATTGTAGTTCACGCGCTTTATATTCCGAGATGAAACTATTAACCTTGACCCCGTGAAATCGTTCGGGAAATTGTTGATTTTCCTGAAAGCATAGCAAAACAGTTGAAAAAAATCGATAACATTTCGAATGAAAGACTAACAATGTGTGATATATGTCGAAGTAAAGACAAATATGAATGTTCTAGTAGATACATATGGCTGTCTCGCTCAATCGTTTATAAAACGGGCATAATAGCGACAGCGTTACTGCAGCTATAGAATCAAATTTCACATATTCTATCTAGAAGTTGGATATGGTGGACAATGAAGATTTCTTTTTCTTTTATTATTCTCCGCCATGCATTGTGTGCAGTTTTGTTGACACTGCAGATTCGCAGACTCTTTCAAATCATCGCAAAATTTAAAGACAATAAATTACTCCCCATGTCCTAAATCACTACAAGCCTGTTGTTTGTCTTATAACTCAATTATCAGAATAATGCAGAATTTTTACCTTCATTTTTATCAATAACGATAAGCAGACGTCATTACGTAATTACACACGATCGTAGATAATTATGGGTGTACTTGGTTGATAATTTTGTAAAGTCGAACATCTTATCGTCAGATGCGAGTTTAACTTGGTAATAATTAAGTCACGTATTTTTAACAACTGACCCGGAACTGATTCGCCATTGTCTGATCTCTGAACTCTAGGTATACACGGTGGGAAGCATGTAGAATTCTTAGACTCTGATAGAATCGTAGAAAATCAAGGATTCGAGTGGGTATTTTGGTCGCGTGCTAATTATTTCTATGAAGTGTAATAATGATATTAAATGAAAATTCTATTGATTACTCGTGTTAAGTCTGAGCTGTGAAATGTTAGCTGGCCTTGATTGCCCGACTTGTGCTATAAAAATTAAATACTTTTAACAAGTTCACTCTGCCATATTAATTTTCAACGACTGTGCAGCGTATAATCAATCGATTTTCATTCTAAAAAGACTACATTCTACATCGAAGGTATAAGATTCTAAAAGGTCATAATATGACGTCAGCTTTCTGTCAGGAATATTAACAAAATCTTACACTACTTTGAGACACGACTAACAAACATTGTGTGCTAATTCAAGTCTCTTATTTAAATCAATAAATTATCTTTATCTTTTCGATTTAATTATTTACATCATTTCCTCAAGAAGTTTTTGAAATTTCATCATTACAAATTACTGCTCATCATGAAATATGCTGATATGACACTTGTCGAATAATAATGACATAATATGACCATTCCTGTGATTATTTACTCGTCTACAGATGGATGGCTCGATGTGTCACGATTGAAGTAAATTCAGTACCTGCCTATGTTGACCCAGTCGAAGCCAGGCACAGGGACAGAGTAGCTAAAGGCCAGGTCTAGCATAAGGTCCGTAATTAGCGGTATAGGTAATGAGAGGCACGATCCAAATACAATAATATACAACGTCCAACGATAATGAATAATATAAATATTCAAATTTAATGCATATACGTACACGTTAGCAGTTATTTTTATTGGCGATTTTTCGTCTATTTAAAATTTGGCGGAACGATCAACTCGATAGTGATCGTGGTGCGATATATTTTTAAACTGTAATTCCGAAATATAAATTACGATTATTCAATGCCTCTTGTGCGCAGTCACGTAAAATACGAATCGCACGTATTCCTCCATTAATTATTTGATTTTGTTAACGTTTTATAATCTTTGTTTACGCAGCTATCGATTACAATAACAATAAGTCGAAACAATCAAGTGAATCTCTTGCGAGGAACTGAAAATAAAGATTTATACAAAATAAGGTACTTACAGCTGGCGTATACAAATAGTTTTGCAACTGTATCAGAAAATAGGCTTGCGAATTATAATCCTGAACACATTAGATTTATTAACACTATTATTCTCTCAATGCCTCAACTTCGTTTATGAAGAAGAAAACTGAAGTACAACTTCTTAATTGATCTATATTGCAATTGGATACAAGAGGGAGCGAGTTAGTTTTTTATTCTTATAGAGCCACAAGTGATGATGCAGTCTACCTTAATAAAATTCAATGCGCTATGCGGTCTGCCAAAGTTTTACTTTTTCATATTATATCAATAAAATTGCCAAACTTCGTATACTCACACACGTGGCGAAAATATTTTCAATGTCAATAATCTGCGGCGGAATTTCTCAATGATAATCCTTGTGATAATCAGTCGCAAGATTAAATCATCCCATCATGAATTCCGACGATTGACAATATTTTATAATTGACGAAAAAAAAGATGATTTTTCTTCCAATTCTAATAATGTAATATCAAATCGGGATTTGCCTTTTTAATGCGACATAATTTCTAGCCGTTGAAACGTAGATGTTGAGTATTCTCCCAGATCCTGCAGGATATACTATACGAACTTTGAAGCGTTTTCATAGGACAACGCGCATTTAACGATATCATTAAAAGCTGAACTCGTCTCGAAAGGTCAGATAAGTACGTCGCGACGGTCAAGCTAATGCATTCTACGGTATTTTATGCAGAAAATCTGTTATTTACAGCTAAAGACAAATCCATCTGAGTTATCCCATTCCGTTCGTATAGAAGTGCGTCTATCTCTTTCCTGGCGCCAGCATCCCACGCAACGTCTCCGTCATAGAGATGGTAAAAATCGGGACGCGAAAATATAGCTTCTCTATAGGGTAGAACAGAGATTTCGCAATAATTGAATGACGACACTATTGACAGAAAAATTATTACTCTATCTAGGGCGTCAGAGGCGTTAGTATAGTCCGAAATATTCTTCACCATTTAATTTCTAGACTAATTTCAATCACCGCTCGCCTTTCCAAGACAATTATTGCAGAGGATAGAGGTCCGAAATTTTCGAACATAAAACATGTTCAAGTTCTTAGATTTTGAAGTGAAAATCAATGTTTTTGATTTACAAAAGAAACAGTATGGAATAAATAGATATCGTAGAAATTCGTCTTCCAGAATCCTTGGTACATATGACGCCTGTCGTTCTATATTACATGCAGATAACGGAGTCTGAAATTTTCTGAAATTATGTATGCTGATAATTTTAGACGGAGTATGTTATAATGTTTGATGTACCCACGATTCGTGGAAAATGGTTTTATCCAAGGACTCACAAGTTTAAATAAATCGTTTACCGTCACGTACCTACCTGCCTCATTCGTATGAAATTACTTCAATCAATGTATATGATTAAAGGGAGCTGACGCAAATGAGTTTCTATAATTGATATTAGGAAGTGATGGAAACAGAATCACCTGTTTTTCTATGGTCCTAGTTCGAAGGGCGTTTCAAAGGTTGAAGGCCAGAGGTCATGCTGTTCGAAAAAGATTACAGAAGTTTATTGAAAAGCAGATCTTTTGAATTGAACATCTTTTAGCCCGCAATAGATTATGCGATGAATAATAAACGTGCGATCTAGTCGGTTGATCACTTGATCTTTTATACTTGCTGGAAATAATGATCGTCAACGAAACTATACCGTTTGATATAAATTAATATTCCCGAGGGTTTTGCACAGGTATAAATTTTATTGATTCTACGCGGAACACCATAAACAATATGCTATCAATAGGTATTGCTAATTAGTATTCGACAAATAACTGAGACCTACGCTGTGACGTAAGAATAAATTATTACACACCCTCGTGAAATGTCGAGCAAATGCAATCTCCGAGGCAGGTAGTTTCACTCCATTTTTATCTGCTACTCAACATTCGAGTCATTTTAGGGATGCATCTTTATTGTTCTCTATAAGTTAATAGAATGTCGCAGTTTCTTAACAAAATGAAATTTATTCACGAAAATTTTCAGTAGGTCAGAAATATCCACGTCTTCGAACCTATCGGCAATATTTGTCCACTAAATTGCTTTATTAACCCTTCACACTAATTTTAACCCTTCAGCATCGAAGGGATCGCGTGCAGGTATACGCAGGGTCGACCCGAGTACTCGAGGTTCTTTTTTGATGATGTTAATGCTGACTCTAATGTATAAGTTGGAGAAGCCTTACGAGTTGGGGACCAATGCGGATATTCATTCCACTCTCGTTCTGTTGCCGAATTCGCCCACTCAATTGAATATTAATTTAAAGTCACAAAGAACTCGAACAGTAATAAGCCAGTCTCCGTTCGAAATCTCAGTTACAACCATGTCTTGAAGAATTGTCGATTGAAAGCTTTGTAAAAATAAAAGTAGATAAAATTGTTCCAGTTTGAAGATGAAGAACATATAGACCGATGATCGATTCTGGTTGAATTCATGTCAATTATTAAGCCAGCCACTATAAAGTTAACAGTTGTGTTCTACGAAATCATGAGCGTTTTTTATCTCGTTTAAAAAAAATACCAACAGCTTCTAACTAACTCTGAGACTAACGCGTGTAACGGATCAATGGTCCTAAAAAAACTTCTAGATATTGTTCGCCAAATATTTTCCCCTTCCGAGCTCTCGCTACTCCGTTACTGTTTCCTGTCGAATGAATTTTTAACGCCCACGAATGGCAACAGTCATCCAAATGGTAGTCGCGGGTAGATATTAAAATTTATAGGATTTTTAACTTTGGACAAAGGGCTATTTCAAAAATATCATTATCTATTAAAGTTACGAGCCTGAGTTTCCGAAGCACCAAGGTCGATCAACACAGATATTTTTTCTAGCTAATTTAAACTAGCTCTTCAATTCCGTCTTGAATCACCCTGATGCACTTGGCTTTATCTCCGTAATGAAACGTCGAGTATAATTTTCAAAACTGCGAGAAGAGAAAATCAATCGAAACTATAGATATTTCAAGCGAATAATAATGTATAACATTTGTTTAAATAATTTAAAGTTCTGACGTAATTAGATTCATTATTAATTATTATGCCTCGAACGATAAGGTAATTGCAAACATTAACACGAGACGTGTGGATAAAAAAATCAAACGTTTCTTCTTCAACATTACGTAAAGACACCTTATAAGCGAAATTAATTACCCCTATCGATTAACCGAAGTCGTAAGCAGCTCATACTACACATCGCGATAGTGTGGGACACTTGATTCATCCAGATTTCAGCTGCTTCTATCGGCCTCTCGGTTCTCTCCAGTTTCTACTGATGTCTGACCAAACGCCGGATTCACTACTCGCTCTACTGTCTGACTAGCGGCATCCCGTACTACTCACGATCAGTCGAAGTCTGGCTATATAGTTGCGCTACTACTTGGCATCTGCGAAGTTTAATTCCTAATGGTTGGACCTCTTCGAATTAACTATATATATATTCGTTCAGAGACCCTTGGGAAAATGGTAATTAGAATAATGTCGTTATCCCGCTTAGAAAACCGCGGCGTAACTTCAATAAGATTCATTTTTCAGTGGGAAAGAAAGATTGTTAATTTCAAATTGTTAAATAATTTGATTGTTATTTATTCGGGCCTGTTACGAATTTGTGAATTTCGACATTTGGTAGAAAAAAGCCATTGAAGTATAATTGAGAGCTTCTTTCAGTATCTAAAAGTTTTTTGTTCTGATATAAAGGTTCCTTTTCTGAACGGTTGAGGACAGAAAAAAAAAGATCGTTAATCGACGATTTTAATTCTTGATCAATGAATAACTCAATCAGAAAAATGGCTTGTCAATTGATTATATCTAATCATATTTGTAAATGTTTCTTGTTCATAATAATAATCATATAGGAAAATCAGAAGTCTGTAAGAATATAACACATATTTAACAATATCTCTCTCTATGTTTGGTAATTAGAGAATTTATCGCACTCTGCATACGTATAACAAAACAACGTATATGTAATAACATCATTTTTTATTGTCAGTTTCATAGCCTTGGGCGTGTTTATTCAAACTTGTGGGGGATCTGTTCTGGTCTGGATATACAGCATTGTAAAAAATCTCGGATGGCCAAAGGGCATGAGGACGTTGAAGATATGTTATCTAAAAATTGAAATTTCATCTTACTATACGGCGAAACTTTTTCGAAAAAAAAAAAAAAACAATCCAGGAAGAGATAAACGAAGACGTGTTCGATCTTGAGAATAATCAGTATAATCTATGCATCGAATCAGCTGGTAGCTGTATCGATGAAACTCTTATGCATCGAATATATACAATTAGAAGACAAAAAAAAAGAAAGAAAAGGACGCGTTTATTCAATAAAGAGTAACTATTTATATACAATAAGAAAAAAGTTTGGTTGAAAAACGGATTTTCAGTCGGTACAACAAAATATTTTGTTTCATCAATTGTCATTTAACGACGCAATTGAATAGGAAATGTCAGAGTATACCTACTTGCATTATTGGTATGCGAAAAATCGCAGAAAAGTAAGGGAAGAAAATACGGAAGGAACCAGTACATTCGATGCATGTTGATTTCTTGTGGAGAAAACATACCCGCTATCCAGAAACAAGCAGACAGAGAGACAGGTCGCCGGTAAGTCTGTTGACTCGAGCTAATGTGTCAACACAGTCCTAGGTCTAGGGAAAACATGTGGGGGTGTACATTGAGATCTTTGAATTCTTGGACCGAAAAGGGCGCGAGTCAAATAGTGCTGGATACCGTTAATTATTACGGTCATCGAATTCGTAATGCATAAACTAGAAATTTCACTCGAAATTCATGATTCTTGAATTGACTAGGAAAAAAAAGAAAATCTCGAATTTCGGATGAACGTTCATCAATAATATCACCAATAAAAAAACAATTATCATGATGTAAAATTTGTCGAAGAATTTCTGCGGTGGAAACATCACCGGATTTATAGAAAACTTGCAGTTATCCCAGAATATCAATTGTTGATATTCTGGATGAAAATGTGACTGGTATTTTATAAAGGACTGATTTTTGTTCAAAACACGTACTAGTGTTCTCGTTCGGATCTGAAATTGTTCGGGTATTACATATATGTAATAATCTTGGACTCTGTTCTTGAACAAATATGGGCAGGGGGGAGATCGTGGGTAGAGAGTTGGGTTCTGATTCCGGCTATCACGTAAACGACCATTCACTCGCCTACACAGTGGAGAGTGGAGAAGACTATCTAAAAGATATACACGGGGAATAGCGAAGGATGTTTCGACCGCGTCTTTTAGTCGGCGCCGCAAAGTCTGGCATCATCTACTCACAAATTTTCCCCCAAAATTAATTGTTGCTTAAATCCGGCGTAAAAAGCTTTGCAGGCTTGTTGGCGAGATGCTAATGGACTTAACTCGCTCCTATGTGACTTGGCTGCCTCTGTTATTTTCAGTTGTATTTTCGATACGGATTAATCGACGGAAAATTAAATTGTAAGTGTGTATGAAATTATTATTTAAACAGATACCTACTAAGGATAAAAATAAGTTCATGCTTACTCCCGTCTAATTTTTTATTTCCGTTTACAGTTTTGTAAGATCAAAAGCGCTCGTGGGCGTATTCATATAGATGACTATACTTGATAAATGTCCATCTGTAAAAGAGTTCTGAGAAAAAGTGTTTTTCTCCCGATTCTAGACCCGCAGTATCATGAAATTCTCAACGTATCGAAGCTACTTACAGTAGTGGTTTCTAGCTAATAGATTGTAGTTTCTTATTCTATAGCAGCTGCAGGACTTTCGGGATAAAAATACATTTGCAATAAGAAGAATTATCGTCGTCTGGAAAATGTTGTCTTTTCTTTTTATCGACTACCGTATAAACTTCAGAGCTCAATATTTTTACGGAGGAATTTAGATTCCGTGGATGCTGCTAGGTCAGGGTATAATCCTTGATTTTACACAATATTCATATAAATCTATCGCTGCTGGGTATACATTATGTGAGCAGGAAAGTATTCGAGAAATGAATAAATAATGCAACCAATGTGAAAAACTACGAGTGAGCCATGTAAAAGGAAATAGAAATTGGATACGAGTGAAATAGGCATTTTTTACCTTATACTTATTCACTTCCAAAAATAGAAAAATTACAATGAGAATTGGCGCGTGGAAATTTTTCAATGAAATTTCGGTACAAGTAAGATTTCCCCTCTTCGATTACCTCGAAATATATTTCAGCAGGAATCGATACCAAATATTTTTGATGTCAAGGTAGAATCGCGTGTCCGCCATCCAACATATCCCTTTAATAATTATTCGAGCGTGAGATAAAACGCATTGAGCTTTTCTATTTCGTCATGATCGCGTGGCGTAGGTATACCTCGAAAGCTTTTATTCTCGACTCCTTACTGGATTTATGGTTTCACCGGACTATTCGTAACTTCTCCTTACGACCTGAACCTTACGACACATAAAATCATCCTCACATTACATGAAAATAGTTATATTTCAATCGCGCAATCAGTTGCGCGAAAATATCACGAATAAAATCTCATAAGATGACGAGATTCATTACACACTATGCATCTTTTTTTCTTTTGATTCCTATTTTTTTTTTTTCATGATTTGAATAGAAATGGTAATATATTGAGCCTGATTGTAAAAAGGAATCGCTCAGTTTTACTCGTGTTTTAAATTTTGCAGCCTGTTTCGTCAGAATAATTGAAATCGTTATTTTATTCCTTGACTTGAATTCTGTAAAATTTCTCCACCTGATTCCCGCGGGTAGGTACTTTATTTTTTTAAGATTATATAATGAAAGCGAACACCGTGCAGATTAGCGTGTCAAAATTCTAAACCCATGAAATTATAATGATAACATGGGTTTGTCGAAGCTGCAATTTTCGCTCATTGATCGGCTGCAGTAATCGATTCTATACAAATACCAATGGTGTTGAAAATTTATTGGTAACTGGACACAGAGTGTTTAGTCGTGAGATGGCAATCACCGGAAAAGTATCATGTATATTAATTCGTTCTATAAAAAATGAGGAATTGTTTTTACGGAGATAAAATTCTCTCGCTTTTAGCGGAAATTCTATTTTTCTCATCCCTGTATCTCGGATACAAGAAATCGTTACCCAGACACGCAATGAGACAGTTAGACAAGACGCATTGCACTCACGAAGTGTTGATTAAAACTTGACTAATTTCTTGCAGAAAGATTGAAGCACTTACAAGAAATTTATATAGTTGAATGAGAACTTCCTCCGCAAATGCACTGTAGGTATAGGTGCGTCGGTTGAAAGTATAAGTGGTTAGATTAATTGAATTAAAACAAAAAATAAGGACGAGAATTCAAAACTCAAATTCTACGTTATTTCAAGATACGTATATTGGTATAGGATATTTAAAAATCCACACGCTTATAATCTGTAGACTTTACAGAAATAGACACTTGATTTCCAATGGCCAAGATTTGATTCGTCCAATTTTCTTTCTCGCCATATACGACGTCAGAAATTTACAGATGAATTATCATATACTTCAAGATTTCAGAGTCCCAATTTTATAATGACTGTATTAATATAACCTCATCCTGGTTTGTCTGCGGCAGTTTTTCACATCAGTTGAACGTATTTTTATTTTCATTTCGTAGAGCTAACAATGAGGCTGGATTTGCCAACTGTTCCCTATTCTTTTTAATGAGGAGCTAGGACCTCGACGCTTTTCTACAATTAAACTTATACCTTCTCCTTAAGAAAAAATGAAGAGAAAAAAGTCTTACAATATTCTCGGTGGAATGAATCTGTGAAATCATGCATACAGTCATCACCCGATCATATATCGAAGATAATATTGTTGAAAATGCAAATCACTGTGAAAATAAGAATAGACCGAGTTGTGGAAGTTCGCCTCAAATTATTCTGATGAGTTTTGACACTTCTTTCATTCAATAAAACATATTCCATGTAAATTCGACCAATGATTTTCCCTCAGCTCACATTTTTTATTTGATTCATAATTGGTTTTATTTTGATTCATAAATAAATAACGGTTCGGAGAAAAAATCTGAAAAAAGGGGTGGATATTACGTTGGAATAACCGCGCAAAAAATTACGAATCAAATTAAAAATGGTTAGGGAAAATCATCGGTCGAGTTGGCATGGAATACCTCATAACTATACATACTTGTTATTTTAAGTAAAAGAAATGTAAAAATTAACGTTGAATTGAAACAAAATTTGCGAGTGGATCTCCTCCAGCAAATTTTTTTTTTTTCTACTTATCGTTTAGACTCGAGCTTTGAATCAATTTCAAATACGAAACATGTTATATACGTACATATATATAAGTAGAAATTTATCAATGAAAAATAATAGACTGCAAGCTCCCAGCTATATAGGTCTAAAATCTTCTAGTTTGTCAAGTTATAGTTAGATGGTTATACGTATAGTTAGGACTGTGATATCGCAGCAGAATTACTGCAGTGATAACTAGTTGCCGAAACTACGAGAGCAGCTGTTTGGTCGTCGACGTGAAGCAACAAGTTTCTTTTTTTTTTCTGTCAAACTCGTGATAAACGTACATGGCAGAATTATGTTGCAAGTTCAATATAAAATTCGCAAAATGAGCGGCATTAGTATATTGTTAATGTTTTAGTTTATATTTCATTCTTTCAATGATATACAAGATGAACATTCGATTTTGTAGCAACTTCAATTTTTGGAAGAGCTCATGAAATATATAGCTTATATCAATATTCCAAGTAGCTGTTCAATATGTAATCAACTGAATGCATCATGTTTTAGCCGACAGAATAATCCCAAAACCTAAGGTTCATTACGTGGATAACTTTGCGAATATTAGATATTTAGATCTGAGCTACCGGGACGGACATTTGACGTAAGATAAGCCAGGGATTTGCAAAGCACGACCCTCTTATATTAGGCAGGATACCCTCGAAGTTACTTTTCAACGTTTTTCAGCGTCTTTGTTTCTCATAGTAAAAAAAAATAGAAAAAATAATAAAACAAGTCTAGCTAGATTCCATCTCAGTGCAGTATGAGAATTAGCTCTGATAATCTTGGGATACAAACGGATAGCGGCGTTGAAATGAAACGATGAAACATACGCATCAATCTGTGAATAGATGGTATATATATTATGGGCTATGAAATAAAATAACACTTCTTCTAGTTTTCTTTTTTCTCTTTCTGTTCTTTCTTTATGAAATAGCTTCGTATAGCCGAATGAAATATCTCGTCTGCTAATTTCTTCTGTGTTTACGATCATCCCCAAGCATTTCTCGGACCATTCATTTTACCCAAGTGATTTGGCGCCTTGGACTGCCTAATGGTTTGATTAATTATTTTTTATTATTTTACTCAACAATATGTATAGATATTTGACGAGTTATTATTTCCTACGAACGACCATGTTCTTTTCTCCCTTGGTTGTATGTTTAACTAAATATTACACAAGGGTCTAATTCGTTACGTTATCTTTTAATTTTTTCTCCTTTTTTTTTTTAAACTTTTTATCGTTATTAGCGAGACTCGTTGTAGTACTTTTATTCAACATCTCAAGAGTTTCATTTGCATATCATCACCAAAACTTGCGCAGATACTTCACACAGAGTATATAGAATAATCGCATATATAGCAATAATTTTAATTTTATTCAAAAATCGTACGTGGATATCGGACCCCCACAGAACAACACTGTAACATCTCAGTAAATCCCAATTTTATGAAATCGCGTTTGAAGTAAAAATAATTCTCAGCCAATATTATGCACATATTTTCGGAATAAAATTTTCAAACGGACCAAATATTGCTCCGAAATGCGATAGACAAGAAGAAGGCAATAACTGTACGCTATATACTCTATTACATTAAATTGTTGAAAATAGTCTGGATTATTAAAGTATTACATTGATATAATTAAATTGACGTTACGATACTTCGACTTGCTTTCAAAAAGTTTGAAATAATGCATTATATTGCATATTATATCATTTTTTTCCTGAAATTTTGGCATGTTACGCTATTTGTCTAGGGATATGATCTGATTAATATACTTTTGATTAAAAAATAGAAATAAAAAATCAATTTCAACGTTTGACGTAGCACTCACAGCCCCCGTAAAGGCGTGGAAATTTTTGGAACGATCGACTGTATAGCAGCGAGAAAAATTGTCTTTGACAATTTATCCGCGTTGTACTATTTTTCGATGACATCATCTGTGGGGTAAATGACGTCACTGGTGCGCAAAAGACAACGGAAACAGCGCGAAGCAGGGGCTCGTGTATATAAATTGAGGCGCGCAAGCTCTACCAATCATTCGCTCTCCAATCTCCAAACCTCAAGGTTTGGTACCCCGGTTTGGTCAAGCTAGTGCAAATTTTCTCTGAATATATTAAACCCTTATTTTTGCCAGTCTTTTAACCAAATCGCAATCCTCTGTGTAGGGATCAAAAGTTTGGTGCAGAAGTTCCACCCGTGTGAGAAAATCTCTCTACGAAGTAAGTTTGACTTATTTTTTTAATAACGAGTCAATTTTTTCTTCAAACTTTTTTTTCCATTTCCAAAGAGCGAGAATTTGGAAAACAAAATTTTTATCCCATCCGATCATCGTTGCTAGAAATTTTCGAATGTGTGCTTTAATTTATTTCTCTTATCGTAAGTCGCTAGACTCGATATTAAGTATGATAAAATCCTCGAAATTCCGAAGTTTCAATTTTATCAAATCATATTCAAAAGCATCGGGCACTTTGAATCGAAAATCACAATTCTCAGGATAACAGGCTTTTCGGAAGTTCAATCCTATTACACAATTATGAAAATGAATCTGAGTTTGGGGAAATTTTACCGCGGACCAAAAATTTTTTAAGGATAATTTCTGACCGGGAAAATGAGAAGAAGAAAAAAATCGTTCTAGCATTTCGAATATAACAATGAATCTTCACTGTATAAACTATTAATATCGAGTCATCGATATAGACGAGAAGAGTTTTGCGATAAGCTTTGGAACGGACGCGGTGATTGCGACGGGTGGTTGCTTTTTGGATGCAGACACGAAGACGCCACGGCGCCCCACATCTCGCGGAGTCTGGCGGTCCTCGTTTTTCTCTATTTCCCGTCTTCCTCGGATGTACGTGCACCCGTACCCGCCTGCACGTTTTATGACAAAAGCATTGTTTCACTCGTGCAGCTTAATCTGTCGCAGTATACGTCCAGATCGAAAATATGATACGTGCAATATATCGGATACGATGCAATTAGATGGATTTATATTCGCAAATTTTTCAGAATCAAAAATGACTCGTTAGAACCTGAGGGAGGATTTGTGTTACCAATTTCCCGGAATAAGAAAAAGCGAAAGCATTTCTCAAAAACTTAAGATATCATACAGTATGAAGTACTTAGCTTTTGCAGACATTCAATTTCCTCGTGTTCTATATCGAGCGAATTTTTCTTTCTACTATGCGGAAATTTATTGGAATTTTGTCGGTACGTCGAAGAATATAGTATCAATGTTCGTATATTCAAATCTATATATGATTTAACCTGCTATACGAAGTTCCGTGTCAAAGATGATTACGTATACCTACGCATGGAAATTGGCTACGCGTGAAATTTATCATTGGAATTTTAATCAATTTTTTCTTTAACATTTTTTTTCATATTTTTGGCTCAAGATTTTCGAGCTATGAATTTTATGGAACAATCTATATAATTACTTTATCTTTGAAAATTTCACAATCACCAGTTCCAACCTCAATGGAAACACCTGCTGCGTAAAAATATGTATATAACACGTTTTCGCGTGTTTCTCACGCGATTTTTTCCGCCCAACGCCTGCTCCCTGCGTCGTTTTAAAACCATAATTTCACTCCTCGTTATTCACACACGTTGTACCTACAGACTGAACATATTGCCCGAAAAAAATATTCCAATTACTGCCTGTAGTATCATATGGTTTTTCAAAATGTCTATTGAATTATCATACACCATTATTCGCCGCTGTCAACGTTATTTATATAATCGTTAAATTACTCTTGATCGACTCGTTAATCTGTGTGCACATCGCCGTGGTTCAATTTGTAAATCGCACTTGGCTGGATAGTTTCTATGTCTGGTTGGATTTGGGAAAATTTTGAATTATTTTTAGAGCGTTATTTAAAGCCGCGATATTTTCAATATGATCAATCGAAAAGTTTTTTTTTTCTTCTCTTCTGATTATCACATAAGTATCAAACGACACTTTTTTTGGAGAACGGATCGAATCACGTGGCATTTTTATTCCAGGAATATTTACGAACGAAAAGTTGTCGCATTTTTACTGTCACGTTGGGAATTCATTTTTCAGAATACTTATTCTTTCTCTTGAGCAATTCCCGAATTATGAAGCATTTCAAATCAGTAAACAATATATAGAATAAATATTCGCCGATTACGGAATTCTTGCTGGTAATATGCTTGTGTCTTAAATAAGAAGGAATTCGCGGAGCTTCTCATTCTGAATTCAGATGCTAATTCTTCGACTGAATTTATGTCAGCTGTATAAATATATACCTACATTATACCTACGTAGCGCTTCAAGTATGAAATATATACGGCCGTCATTTTCGCATCTTTGGTTAATTTTTAATGAACTTTAAGATGGAAATGAATAGCCAAAGTTTTTGTTTATAAATTCAAGTAATTTCATTGTTTGAACATAATTATTGACTATACCCAGAAGGGAGCTGTTCGACATTCATGCTATAACTTTAAGTACCTAAGACAATAACCAGTCCGATGCCTTAAAATACTTCCGAAAATCTAAATTTATCATTTTCATTTAAATTTGAGTGATAAAATATAAAAAATAGCTTCATAGTAACAGGTGGGACTCTACCTGGATAGAAAAATCTGACAACTAGCTAATCAGATGATACACGATCTAAATTCATCTCCGGGTTTCGTAATGAAATGAAAAAAGAAGAATAAAAATGAAATAAATAAACTGTGAATATACTTAAATGTTAAACGTGCGAAGACGATTTGGTATTGGAAAAATATGTTTCGCTAGCGGTCAATGAAATTTACATAAGTTTAAGAAGACTGCGGTACTTGCCAGGCCCTTCGGCTAGCTTCAAAGTCCTAATATCCTTTCGATAAAGAAGTCCATTGAGTTTGGCCTGGGTTCTTACGGAACTTTAGTTTCAACTGAATATTTTGCCAGCGGCACTTTTAGAATTGGACCTTGCGATCAACTTTAAACTTTTGAATAAGTTGATATTTTCACCTTTTTTTTCTCTTCGGGATATTGTGGGATATATATAGGTATACAGACGTACGCTAATCATTTTAACACCGATTTATTCGCGAAAGATTAATGTGCCCTCCTTGTTCCTTGAAATAAAAACCAAGTTTGATAGATTGCCAATCTTTTTCTATACATATTCCGAATATACGGGCGAATAAAATTTTCAACTCCAGCTTCTATCAAACGTTTTGACATTTTTTTAAAAACACAATATTCCTGATTAGTAGAAATATATATAATTGACGGGAACGAATTGATCAAAACACCTGCCGTTCATGAACTTATTTATCTGTGTGTTGATTTACATGATATTGAAAAGAAAAAAATAATGTATCAGACTATCTTATAAATTAGAAATTTTCAATATTATAGTAGATTGCCGATCGAAAGATCAAATAGAAAAAATTGAGGTCCTCGTAATTATCTCAAACGTCTGAAGCCTTAACAGATTTTAATTATGAATGAAAGAAAGGGCTGGTGAAGGTTGGAAATTTTTGAGGGAGTCGTAACTTTGTGCTTGATTAAAAATTCAACTCGAAGTCACGTGAGGTGAGATATTACTTTGAAAAGAGCTTCAAGGAACGAAGATATCCATCACCTCCTGATACAGACTTATCATCAGCCACTTGCCTTATGTATTTCAATTCTGAATTGCAAATAAAATTGCCGAGGTTTCAGACGGTGAACTTATCCATTGGTCAAGAGTCGGAATTATAATCCAAGGATTCGTGCTTTCGCAGAATCCAAAGATTGAAAGATACATGATCCACAATTTGGGTCTGATAGGGATACTAGGCACTCGTCCACATTATTAATTGGATCGCAAACGAAGTCTAAAATAGGCGTGTGTAATAATGCAAATTGTATTTTTCTTATTAAATCATCGAGTTTTGATTAAACCCACCTGTTATTTACGAGGTGTTTTAAAATCCAGTATAATAACACTTTTAGACCTATTTTTGAGGGAATAAATGATCCTTCCTCACCTCCAGTTGATTAATTATTCTTTACACACCGTATTATCTGGCTGTGTATTATAAGACTTTATTGCAATTGCTAAGAAAAGCTACAATCAGACTACACTTTAATCAGTTATAACTTCTGAATTTATTTTATACGCGTTAGCATAGAATAATTAATACAAAACGCGTTGAGTACAGCATGGAGAAGTCCATCATTTATTTACCTACTTCGAAGGAAAAAGTTATTCGGCTGTTTTATAATAGCCTTATCCGAATTCGACAGCTAAGAATCAGATTATTATGCGATACAGAATTCGAATAAATTAGCCGACTCTCACGATATAATCTGCTCGAGATGCACCGCGGTTTAGGACTATTGTAAAAAGTATTAATAACGACAGATGTGGAAAATAACAGTGGAGAAGATGTGATTTGGGGTTTTGTAAATTGTAAGAAATTTCGTTCGTGGAAAAGTAAATTAGATTTAATATCTAGATAGCTAATTAGCAACAAATGACTAAACTTGAGAAGTTTCTCACTTGTTTAATTACATGGTATAATTTAGTTAATCTGTTCTGAAAATAGGAGCTATAATTTTGAGTGACAACTAAAATACATCCACACGAGTAAAATCTAGGAGATATTATAATACTGCGACACAGACATTGTCATACGACTTGAAATTCTTTCACATATTGAAAGAAGAGATCTTGCTCGATCTTATATCACTCATTCAGAACGAAAAAATAAACTTAACTGTTCGATCATAATGACGATGAAAAACTGTCACAGTGGCTAATTTCATTAAGAAAAACAGAAAGGGAGAGAAAAAAACGCATTTAGCATTTTGGCAAGTTCAGAACAATTTGTAGTTTGCAGTAACCTGTAGTCTCGTAGCTTTAGTTTTGCTTCTAAGTGCACTACGGCCAAAACTTATGTATTTGGCATCGTGCTGGACAACAGCATATAGTCTATATTTCTATAAGACGCGTTGTGCAACTAACTTTCAGATTTACAGTCTTGCCTAACGTTGTACCGTAAATCTAGTTGAGGATGTATGATTGCATTTTCATGCTTTTCCTCTTTATGATATACCCATCTACAAATATATTCATGCATTAGAAATGACTTAGCCGTTCGACAATACCCGATATATCGGAAATCTCTTTTCAAACAATATTATAGGTAATACAACAATACGATACGAATTTTCGGAAACTCCACTTCGCCCCTTCGTGTTCACAGCAAAGGTCCTTTAACGTTTGATATTGAAATTGAAATAATAAAAATACAATTCTACAATAGGAGTCATCACCGAAAATTTTCACGTTTGATCTCGCCTTTACGTATGTGTGTTTCTATGTTAGGCTGGGCCAAAGAAATCGACTATTCTGAATTTGCTCTTTATGCTCAAATAACGAGCCTCGAAAAAAATCAGCTCTTAATATCAACATTTAGAGTTCGCACATCGCCTTTTTTTTATTTTCCATTTGAATAACGTGGGAAATGTTCTCGTGGTGCTTTTCGATTTTTATATCTTAAGAACCCGTTTACTTGAAAAGATTCTGCAAGGCTAGTTTTGTTCAGAATTTAATGCTCCACAAAAAAGGTCGCTTGGTCTTTTTCGATAAATCTAACCATTTCGAAGTTCCGAACATACGTATAATCAGCTGAAGTCATATCATAGTATCATGAAAATATCATTTGCGGTTACCCACATTAAAAGTTCTAGTGAATAAAATCCCTGGGCGATGAAGTTCCTTTTTTTATTATAATAGTTTCACAATTCTATTGGAGCCATATGCATCACGGTCGTAAAAAGCTTCATTGGTAGTCGCTCATAGAATTTTTCAAGTACTGTACCATTTTACAAGTATACATAATTGTAGGATATGAAACTTATTCAAAACTGTTCAGAAAGCGAACAATATATACCTACGCACATAGAAGAAGTACGTAAAGAATCAATTAAGCGCTCTGCTTAGTACGCCATCATTCTGTAACATGTCTGAGGTTGTGTAGTATTCCGGGATTGGCGAATCTGATTTCAATTATGAATAAAATAAATTTGAAGCGTCTAAAAAATACCGTTTTTACTCTTAGAGATATATCTTTTCTTGTTCATCTATATTCAATGCCTCTTGTAATCGTAGAAAAGTTGTACAAGCGAACGATTTGTAATTAGGTACTAACTGCGGTTCGGAGAGTACTCATTTCAATTAGCAGGTCGAATTCTGATGGATAATTGTTACAGTGTATTAGAAGTGAAAACTCTAGCTAGAAACCGAGCGCGCTCATGATTATGTACGAACTCCGATATACATATTCATATTTTTCGAATGCTCCAGTGTATTTTACAGATCTTTGGTATTCATGGTTATATCAGTTTCAAGAAGACTTTTCGACACGTTTGAATCGAGATTTCTGGTGATTACCTTTATTTCAATTGAAGATCAAATTTGTCAGCTAATAAAAAACGTATAATTATGTTTATGCTTCAGTATCCCATAGAGACTGACAAGTTCCATCAAAGAAACCTGCTACTTCGTTCGTATCCTTTAAAACGCGTTAGCTAAAGGTATTAGAGCAAGGCGAGAAGATGACAAACGTTGAAGAACGTGTGAACCTATATTTACGGTTTCGTATTCTTTGACTTGTCGTATTTTTTTAAACTCTTTGGCGAGGTGTGAGCAAGAAGAAAATCATCTTAAGTAGATAAAAAATATCTTTACATGTACAAATAAATATATTAATACATAAATAACATCGCTGCCACGAGGAGAAAAAATCCCTTATTGCTTGATAAAAGCTGTGTATCTATCGATCTGGGTTTTTCTCTTACGTACTAGAAGAGATGATGTATGATCGAGAGAATGAGTAGGATTTGTATAAGGCAGTAGGCAAATCACAATCGCGGCCGAGGCACTCGGTTCTTTCGATCTTGAAATATTCTTATTCGCTGCAGAAGCGTATATATTTCCCAACGAGATAACAATATTTAGTTTGATTTTTTGGAGCTCTTTCCTCGTCCTATATTCTTCTCTAATTATATCTTAGAATGAAAAGACTTACGGAACGTTAACCAGGCAGAAAACATTTGAACATTTCGTGGTATAGTAGCCCTTTGAAAGATTATACATAAAAGAGCAGATTAAGCACATTGATTAATTTTCGCCAGTTTTATAACTCGTCAACTTTATAGAATGAAAGTTAGAATTTTCTTAAACTTCGTAACTTAAATAGATACAATAATTACACATCTTATAAGCCGATCAAATATTATACGCGTATGATTTTCCCTCAACACGCAAAAATAATTCTCAATTTATATATTGTATAATTCATCGAGAGGTATGAATACAAATATTTGACGTGTTTAAATCTCTCTGTAGTTTCCTTGAGATAATCTTATTTTTCATAGGACGTACGGCATATGATTACAAGATGTATTTTATTCCGTATTTAACAGGCATCTGCATTTAGTATATAATGTAACGTCCCAAATTGTCCGTCCCTGGGATAGATAGGTGATTTGGGAGTTACCTTTTCGTTTGTACGCGCCTGAGTGCGTATGTCTGTGTGTGTGTGTCTGTGTGATCTCTCAGGGAACGATTGCCGTATCGCAATGATCGACAGATCGCCTGTGAGATCGTATTTTGTGTGCTTGTGATACCGAAATCCTACTAGACCGAGAGCCAGCAAGAAAAATGACGTATGATTTGCGAAATCCTGACACTTTTAGAGAAGTTAGCCAGTGTTAGAAAGAACAGGGAAACGCAAGTATGGCGGCCCTTCGGTGTCGACGTTGCGCTGCGCAATTTTTTGAATGTGTCAAAAAAAGCTGTGTCCTTGGAGAATGAGCGAAAATGTAATTCTTGTTTTATATCATAGATTCGATAGCCCGATTATGACGGAGTCGTATGCCATACCGATACGGCGTCTCAAACTGTCCGCCATACTGAATGAAACGTGTCATTTTTTCTTATGTTCTCTCGAAATACTTGCGAAAAGATGATTTTTTTATCCAGCCTTACAAAAAGATGTCTCATCGCCGATTATGACCATGCCATACCGTTTCGGTGTCTCTAAGTACACGCCATACTGATTCAAAGATGTCGAATTTTTCACCAGTCCATGTATCATAGGCGAAAACCTGGAAAAGACAAGTATCCATTGATTTTAATGTCTAGAAGACAAGTCTGTATGTGCCATACCGATTGGATGTCTCGAACGTGAGAAATTAATCGTTAAAGTTGTCAAATTTTTACAAGTGTCATGTATAACAGGCGAAAATGCCATACTCATGTTTTTGAGACATATTTAATGTCTGGAATACGAATAAATATGTGCCATACCGATACCATGTCTCTAAGGCGAGGAACAAACCTGTAAAGTTGTCAAATTTTTGACGCGCACAAGGCCGCGGGGATTATTGTTGGGATGACGTGCGAGAGGGACGCGCGGTGAGGGTTCGACAGGGAGGGGGACGAAACTGCGGAGCCAAGCAGCTGGCACCTAATCTAATGAGAATGAATAATGCGAAACATATAATCCAAATTTAATGTATTTCATTTCTTTTAATAAATTACAAGCTGTTAATTGTCCTCGTTCGCTCGCTTCGCTCGCCTACTCGTTTGGTTATTGGTGGTTTTTGCGTTATTCAAATTTTGGGATGTGTGTGTATGTGTACGTGGCTATCCAGTGTGAAGTCCGAAAACGGATAGCCCACTAAGAACAAATATCATGAATATACAATTGTAGCTATGAATTGATTTATTCACACAGCACCTAGTATTTCCTTGTAGACAATATTTCTTGTATATAATTTAAATAAGAAACCCTTATATACAGTACAGTGAGTACAGTAAAGTATACAGTAAGAAACACACAACACGTATCTACGATCTGTGACGTCATTTGTGACATCCGGACATCCGACTTGTACTTTAATATATAGATGTTAGTCCTAATTTTTCTTGAAACCATTCATTTCATATCACTTCTTCATTAATGTTACGATTAGAGAATTATCTTCCAACAATTACCAATGATTTTATGAATATTAAAAAAAAAAAAAAAATAGTTTTTTCATCATGGCAGCCATTATATACCTCCTATCAGTATGGCATTGCATACATTCTTCAAAATGGACCACGAGGGTCATAAAAACGGACCGCCATACTTTCGCCTATGATACATGGACTGGTGAAAAATTCGATATCTTTGAATCAGTATGGCGTGTACTTAGAGACACCGAAACGGTATGGCATGGTCATAATCGGTGATGAGACATCTTTTTGTAAGGCTGGATAAAAAAATCATCTTTTCGCAAGTATTTCGAGAGAACATAAGAAAAAATGACACGTTTCATTCAGTATGGCGGACAGTTTGAGACGCCGTATCGGTATGGCATACGACTCCGTCATAATCGGGCTATCGAATCTATGATATAAAACAAGAATTACATTTTCGCTCATTCTCCAAGGACACAGCTTTTTTTGACACATTCAAAAAATTGCGCAGCGCAACGTCGACACCGAAGGGCCGCCATACTTGCGTTTCCCTGTTCTTTATAACACTGGCTAACTTCTCTAAAAGTGTCAGGATTTCGCAAATCATACGTCATTTTTCTTGCTGGCTCTCGGTCTAGTACTGCAATAGTCAGCAAATCGCCTGTAGAATCGGATTTAGAGTATTCTGATTGTTGTCGGCTTTATAGGAAACGACCAACGTGTCGCAATGACAGGGTGGCCACTTTTATCAGGTCCTGAAATTCAAGGTCTTTTCCAGGTTCTTTAAGGTCAACAATTTTTTTTTCAAGGTTCGACAAGAGGAAAGAAAGGAGGAATAATATGATATTTATGAAATAAATAAAATTAATTCTGAGTTGCATTTAGTTCAGCCATCTTCATCTTATCGAAAAACTAACAACGGAAAAACGGAATATTGCGAGGAGCAGAATTGATGAATATACACGGAGAGAATTTTTCTAGGGGAGATTACCATACTTGCTGGTAACTCAGGTATATACTAGTCATCGTACGAAATTTGATAGAAAGTATGGGAAAAGGTCTCACCGAGTATTGAAAACAGTCATATTTTTAATGGTATGTCAACGATTTTTCTTCTACTTTTTCCTATACTTTGTATCAAATTTCGTGCGATGACTAGTATATACCTGAGATACCAGCAAGTATGGTAATCTCTCCAAGAAAAATTTTTTCCGTGTAGTATGGAAATAGCACTCGTGACATTTTGGTCAAGTTATTTGTAATTCATTCATTTTCCAGGTTTTGCTAAAAATTGTATCGAATTTAAGGCCTTTTCCAGGTTTTTCACGGCTCATCAAAATTCAAGGCTATTTCCAGGTTTTCAAGGTTTTAAGGTCCAGTGGCCACCCTGAATGACCGATGAATTGCCTATAGAGCCGAGCGTGTGCTGGAATTTAGTTCGGATGCAGAAACTTGCAATTTTCCGATTGTATATGAAAAATATGCTTTTATTTGACAATAATAAATTCAATCAAAAATAATTAATGAAATAAAGAAATCTATATGATTCGAAATGTCGTGAAATAAATCTTTTTATAAGAAGTACTAATTAGGCCGACTGGCGCTTTGCCGACTCGCGTATGAATGAAATGAATATAATATATTTTTCTTATGAATTTAATATCTTTATAAATCAGGAATTTGTTTATGAATTTAATGTATCGGTGAATCAGGATTTTATCTGTGATTCTAATATGCCAAACGTTTTGCCTAGTGGCGCTTTGCCGACTAGCGTATAACTGAACTTTTAATAATTATATTTTGAAGAAGAATATTCAGTTGAGTTGAGTTGAGTGTATTCGGAGAGATCTGTTTCGCGTAGTAGCGCTTTGCCGACTAGCTTCTTCTGCCTAGCGTGCCGCGGTGGGCTAATCCGCATTGTTCTATCAGTTTCTACGTTGTCTAAAATTGCAACGATGCATTTTTTGATATTAGTGTAATATATCTTTTCGTCTTCTAATTTTATGACCTTTCGTTTCATGCACGCGGATTTACAATCCGATGACTTTGAGATTTCATGGTGATGTTCCATGAAATTCAATGGTGTCTATTTTTGGTATTTCTCGTAGTAGAAATTCCAAAAATAGCTCATAGGAAAGCATGGGTTTTTTACTTCCGCTCTGTGTCTTTAGAAATTGAAATATATTAATATTTAGTTGGTATTTTCCATTTTTAGATAAATGAGCGTACGTTAAGCGTGGGCTCACATTGTGCATGTATATATACGCGGTGACTCTAAGTTTTGCATACATCGTTGCTTTTCTTATTGTGCGTTTTTGAACGTCACAATAATTATATATTATATTATATTATGTTATATATAGCTGAATTTCAATGCCTGGAAAGTATTTACAACTCTGTCAAGTGAAAGGATGAATGAAGTAGGTATCACCTCCAGGGTTAACCAGGATTGATAATCTCAGATACAAATTGCGTTGTCAACTTGGCCCATCCCTCGTTTTCAGAAGCTTTCACCTGTAGACTCTCCCACGGGCTTAATTATAAAAGCTCAACCGATAATCCTTATTGCCTTTGATTAATATATAAGCATCAACGCCAATAACTATATTGTGAACACCGCCGATCGTCAGGTCTGATAATGCAAATTGGTAGTCTCCTTATTCCATACCTGTACTATACAATAATTAATGAAGGTTATTATTAACCCAAAACGGGTCGTTGATGACGAAGAGATATCGTGCTATGAAAATAATTCAATTTCAAATAATTCCATACTTCAAATTTAGGAAATAGTTTGAATATTTTCAACGAAGCCAAAGAATTCTTTTTCTTTAAGAATATTGTGAACTGCATATCGACGCGCAATTGACTAGACAGTTAAGATATATACCCCTGGGGCTTCGGTTGGAGTAAAGAATCCCTTTTTAAAACCTCCTACCCTCTGGCATCACGATTATAAATCTTGTGAACGCGGATGTAAAAGATTCTACTTGTAAACTGCCTTTGACTAGATAATAGCTACGTATATATCTGATTTGGGTACTTGCTTTTGAATCTGCACCCTACTTAAGCGGCAATTATCTGATTGCTTGGCAGTTAAAAACCCTTTTGGCATCGTCAATCATCTATAACATGATTTTTCGCCTTCTACGTTTTTCATACTCATTTGAGTTTTTGTGGATAGGCTTTTTATTGTTTTGGCTTTTGTGATTTGGATATCATTACTCTAGAAATAAATTTCTAAAACTTACGCGTAAGATATAAGACAAAGCAGAAACAATTCACTGATCAAAAACAAACAGCGAATACATATGATGCGTGAAAAATATTTCGAAAATTGGATCTAAATACAGAACGTTATTTTGATAGTAGTAAGCTTTTGTAGGGGATGAAATTACGTCATCGGCATCCAGCGAGAACGGCGACGACGAGTCTGAAATCGTAAATATCTTGTGCAACGGCACTTTGTCTTGCCACTGTTTTTCTTTTTCAACCCATTACCACTAGACTACAGGGTTATAACAGATTATACTCAGGGTAGTTTGTATCGGTTTGTATTCACTCGTATAACCAGGGTAATAGACAGTAATTGAGATTCAAGATTCCAGACTTTTATTGTGCTAGAGTTAATAAAAAGCATTAATTATTTAAGTCAAGCTCTTAACTGTAATCGAACCACCTTCATTTAATCAACCAGCTTTTTTGGTAAATCAAGTTAAACAGTTCTTCTATTAGATTGAATTCAAGAGAATGCTTGTTACGACTTGGGAAAGGTCGAGAAAGGCTGATCAACGTGAAGAAATTAGGGGCTAACGGCTAATCAGATAACTCGAAAAAGGTTTTGAAAGTTAAACTGAAACATTGGTTACTTCACTTTGGTTTTCGCCTTAATGTCAATTAAGAACTGGGAAATAAATCGAAAGTTTTATCGATCGGAGAATTTCAAAGCTTCCCAGCAAACGAAAATGGATTAGTGAATCCGATTTTTCAAAATTCCGTAATGGAAAATATTTTTAAAAAATTCAAATTGGTGTGAATTTCAATTCTCTTTCATCTTTTTCAACATTTTTATCAAAAATAATTCTCTATTTTTCAGTCACGATGACTTTTCAAAGATGTGCCATCGTCGTTGGAATTCTTGTCTGCTATTCTTTGAGCTCGTTAGAGGCGGCCATAGACTGCGAGTAAGTTGAAATATTATTCTGCTATATGTCTAGATAGATAGAAATTCAATGTCAATAAATTTCTTAAACGTATTCCTCTTGATTTTTTGAATCTCTATTTATTTTTCGCAGGAGATTAATATTTCATCCTGATTGCCGAGGTTCTCAAACGAAAAGATCATCGCTTCAGAGCGACGAGACCAACTATATTAACGCACAGGCACTGGAAGATCTATTCGGAATGACTGATAGCTCTCGAAAATCTTCTCATCCTTCGCGATCGCGTAATAACATTAACAACAATTATGAAAAATCTAGGCTGTGGACCGCTCTGTTGGACAGGGTAATTATATCTTGAAATTCTTGAAATTTTAAACACATCGATGATTGAAAAACTATTCGCTTTGTCTCAGGGTCTGAATCCCGAAGTTATGTACGACTGGTATCTCGCCCATCTCCAAGAGAAAAGCGCTGCGGATGGAAACAGACGAAATTGGCTCCAAGAAAATTACCCGGGAAAAAATGTTATCGACGGAGATTATTAATATGAACAAGAACTTGAAGCTCTGCAAAACTATTGACTTAATTTTGTCAAATTAAAGAATAATAATTCTTGTATATATGTAAAACTTGTCCAAGCTTTCCTTATGATTAATCTAAAAGAAATATATAATACATTATAACTTATTAACCTATTAATTGGCATCTTTGTAAATCAATTGATATCCGACTATAATTATTAACACACAGTTGATACTTAATCAACAAGTATTACTGTACGCAATCTCAGACGTATACGAAACAACTATTCTGGCTGGTCATTCATGTTCAAGTGTACCGATATCATACAGTCGTTTTTCCACGTAAATAGTTGAAGGATAAAAAATACTTCTCTCAGTGCCAAATTTACATTCGTATAAACATTTCAGTATTATTATAAATGTTTTGAAAAAGTAGAACACAGACAGGTGTCATTGATTACAGAGCTTTTGAACGAAGCGATGACGTCATGATATCGGGACACGTGGTACAGTGCGCATAATCGATGCGCAGTATGTCTTGTCGAGTTTCGAGAAAAGAAATATGGCGTCCAGCCCGTGCGCCGACTAGCCATAACCTTAAACGGGTGTAAATCAAACGTATGAAAAAGAATAAATGTACTTGTCAAGAAAAAAGTGTACCTGAAATCAATTCGAAAGAGACTTCACCACATTTTAATAATTTATTAAAATTATGTTCAACCTTTTTCTCAAGCGACGTGGACCTGTCGTAAATATCCTTAAACGGCACGTGGTTAAACGTCAGATAAACAACGATGCTTCGCCGAGGGTGTATCCGCGAACGAACGAGTATGTTAAAAGTGTAAAAAGAGAATTCTGCCCGAAACAGATGAGCAGAGGCATCGTTAATTATAAGAAATATTCGAGTCTGCCTGAACCTCTCGAGGCGATAAAACCACCAATAGTATTCGTGAGCCACGAAGATGCGCACGGTCATTCGATATTAGAAAGTAAAGAAAAATACTGGCCAACTATAATAAGAAGTTTGCCGGTTATCGAGGACGAGGTAACTGAAAGTGAAGTAGATAACTACCTGAATAAAAGCTGGAAATCTCTGCCTGTACCGGATATAATAAAAGCCTTCAGAAGGATATCTCATCACGCGAGACAAAATGACGAAAGTATATTAGACGAAAAGTACGAGAAATTTATCAAGTACTTGATCACTAATTGCGGACAATTTACTGACCTTGAATTGAGAGATGTATTACTGTCAATAGCCCTTTGGCCTACGACATACACTAGACACGATGAAATCTTTCAATCGTTATATCTAGCCTTGGACAAAGAATGTCTTCGCCGAGCTCCCGAATGGACGGTCGACGAATTATTATTATTCTCCGATCATTGGTACAAAATCAGGGTGTACCGTTACACGGAGTTTGCTTATTACGTCGTCAGAAAGCTCGGTCGTAAGCCGAGCAAAATGACGGCAGAGAACTTAGTCCAGTTTATGTTTTACATTAATTCTTCAAGGAAGCATCCTAAGGATATGTACAATTTAGAATATAGGATGGAAATTCATGCCGATGAATTGGATCTGAACGAATTGGCTGTTATCGCGATGGGACTTTTCAAATCTCAATCTCCGATTAGAAACACCAACTTATTGGTGAAGATTATCCATAGAGTTATCGAAGAAATTGACACTATCAATGAAATAAGTCTATCAGCTTTCATGAAGATTATTAGGTAAGAATCGGGGGATTACATTTGTTAGGAATTGGCGTTTACTTGTACTCCGCCTTTCTGTTTTATCTCTATTCATCATTTCCATATACTAGGTACTCCGCTGTGATGTTAGACGAGTATGGAATACTATGGGAATTAGTTGTATCCACGATACCTCAAGTACCCAGACTTTCCCTTAAGGCGTTGATTCATATCATTCTAGCGACTGTTAAGATGCGTATTTTTCACCCGGAGTTATTGACCTGTGTAGCTCAGAGGTAAGATTATTAAAAATAACAGGCGATGAGTAAACACTGGACGGAGCAATTCCGCCAAATAGTTCCACTTGTTAAAGTTCAAGTGTTAACTGGAGAGTATTAACTTCAATTTGTTCCAAATTGAAACAGATGAAAATTTTGAACAAGCATTTTATTGTACAATTAATCAATCTTGGCTCGAAGCTTTTGATGTTGAATCATTTTTCACTCTATTTTTTTTTTTTTATGTCTATGATTCATTAAGTTCTGATAATTGTGTGTAAAACATTCTTAGATTCAACAAGGAAATAAGGGACGCCAGGGTGAAGGATATGGAGCGTTTAGCACTGGCTCTAACTTGCTTTAATTTCACTCCGCCTATTGAGCCGAATATTTTCGAAACAATTGTGGAAGAAATAAGCCTTAAGGATCGGTTTGCAGAGTCGGAAAGGTGCAATCTATTTTTCCACATCATTCTATCCAATATCAACTCTCATAATGATTAGCATAAATTTGAATTTTTTTTTCTAAATAGATATCAAAAATCGCTGGCTAACTTATTGCAATATCTAAGCGTGGTAAATGTCTATCCAAAAGATCTGATAGCGTTCACCTTGGATCCTGAAAACCTCATCAAGACCTATGGGACAACACCGTATGTAATAGGTCAGGCAGTATTAGGTATTGATTTGAACATTGATGTGGAAGTTCCAGACTACGTAGGCCCACGACTCGATAATAGAGCGCGAGCCATTATAGCTAAGGTAAACTAATTCTCATGAGATAGAGATTGAAATTTGGTGAAAAAGGATCAAAAGACTAATCATTTACGGTATTATCCATGCATTGCTTTTGCAGGGATATGTGAACAAATTAAAAGATCGAAGTGAAAGAGGCTTGAGCGCAAGACACCATATGCTGTATGAAGTAGTGGATACTTGCCAGGTCGGTCTTTTGTTATTAGAAAGGAAGGGTTCTTCGGTAATATTTGATTCAGAGATAGATTTTCTATTTTCATCTTATTTCGTGTTTTACAGGAAATCTTTGGGTCGTCTGAAATGGTATATTTAGATTGGGTATTACCACAATACAAAGAAGCTGATGTAATAATTTGTTTGGATAAAAACAATTCGCCAATTCCAGTCGAATCGTTATTATCCGAAATTCCATTCGGGAATGTTAAAAAAAGACCTGAAAATTCGCCCGAAGGATCTAAATGGCTCGCCTTAGTCATAGGCGCCAGTAATTGTTATGTTAGAAATAGTACACAATTATTGGGGAAGGATTCCATAAAAATTAGGCAGCTCGAAAAAATAGGCTACAAACCAATAGTGGTAAGGTCATATAAATTATCTAGTTGAGAAGTTTTTGCTAAAATTCAATTAATCAGTATTAGTTTTTACTCTAATTCTGATCTATTAATTTTGACAGATACCGTGGTTCGAATGGCCGCTCAAGGCGAATGATCGAGACAAGAAGAACTATCTGAAGCAAATGATTTTCAATGAGTAATAATCAGTTGAAAAAATTTATTTATTCGTATATATTAAGAAAATACAATATTTTTAGTCAGTAGAAAAGGAGAATAAATGGAAAAGAAAATGAACTACAAAAGTTTTAAAAAATTTTACAGACATTAGTTCATTGTCTTTTGTTTATATTCCACTTTACAAACGAGGATAAAAAATATGGATCTCATATTTTGTGTGGAAATAGTATTCAATACTATTTTTGACAGTATTTAAAAGCTGCACAGACTTAAATTATGTACTAAACTACGTCCCTGTATCAAATACACGTATATGTAATTGGTTTTGAAAACTAGCAAGAATGAAAAAATCGATTGTACTTTCAGTTTCATTTAATAATTAGTTTGACTAGAAGTTTCAATCGTCAAAGTAACTGTGCATCAATTTTTTGGAATATTCATACGTAAGGAATAGCGTTGCGGTAGCTGGCACTGTTCTTATTAATGTCGGTTTCAAGCCATTGTACAACGCACCGATGCCTTCCGTTCTCGCAACATCTTTCAAAATAATATAAGCTGGCTTCCTCAAGTCTTGTACCTGCCAAATAAAGAGAAATTTTTTTTCTGATTATAAATCTGTTGTAAATAGTGTATTAAAAATTCTGATGCTAATGAAATTAATCTCAAAGCTTTGCTTATCTATAAAATTTATGATTGCAGTTAATTAATCGACGACTCTCAAGAGGGAATAAGCTGTGAAATGTTACAAAACAAAGAGACCCGACCTGGATTCTACTTTTGATAACATCAGCTGGGAATATAACGAGCCAGAAAATTGCACCGCCGGTAGCTCCAGCTATCATTGTATTAATCCAGCCAATATCTTCTTTATTTTGTCCTGGCTTGGCCAACAATTGACGAGTTGTCTCATATCCACCAAAGAAGAAGAAATAACCTGGCATTTCTCTAGCGATTGTTGATAACAAACCCCTGAATAAACCCGTGGGGCCTTCTGTTCTAATAATTTGTTTAGTCAGTTGCCAGGGTCCTATGAAATTCTGTAAAAAATGTAAATTAGTCGTGTCAAACATTTGAAATTTTAATATTATCAACATTATTCTGATATTATGATCTATGACTGTAATTTGTTAAGATTAAAAATCTTTCCTTAATAATTCATCATGAAATTAATTTCAGCGATACGTTATTCATGCAAATTCTATTGGTACTATAAATTTTCAACGCCTTTTGTTTTACGTACGACACGTTCGCCCGGGGCTGCTTTTTGTGTATTCACTTCTCTCATGGCTTGCAATTGGCATTTTATTAATTCTGTTGGACATAGTGATAAGGACGAGAAAAATGCTGCGAAAAAACCCGCCCAAGCATTACCTAGTAGACTTAAATCCTCGACTTTCTGAACGCCTGTGAACAAAGATGAAATTGAATAAACTCACCACATGTTCATATAAAGGGTTGGCTTGAATTTTGGAAAGATGAATCTATACATTCTTACCAGACAAATTAGCCATTCCTTTTTGGCAGAGCCCGTACGCAGCAAAAAGGACAGAATTTTCAGCTACGTTAGCAGCGACCGCAGGTATAGTTCCGGCATATAAACCTCTGATTATACCATCCTGTTTTAATGTTAGCATGAAACAATCTGCCATTCCTTTGTACAGCTGGGGAAACGTCTGCATCTTGACTTTAACTGTGTCTAGTGGTTGACCGACATAGACCAGCGCCACACCGCCTAATAACAATAAGAATCAATAATTATTTTCTCATTTATTAGATGAATTGAAAAAATGGGTAGAAAGACGAAGGGAGAGAATATTTTTGGTGAAAAAATGGAAATTTAGGAAAATTTTGTATGGAGATATATGGAATAATCGGTTTAAATGTACAGTATGTACATGTGTTTGTATAAGGGTGTACATAAGGAAACTGGAACAACAAACAATTACGACAAAGACAATAACTACTTGGGAGTGAATATAGGTTTGGTAAAGATCAGAATCCAAAGTTTATAACGTGCGCGTAATATACATTATCGTTTTGTTTGAATAGTTACGAAATTGGGATAAAGAAGTTATGATAACGAGAAAAGATAGCGTTGCAGTGTTTGTTTCATTTGTGTAAAAGTGCAAAAAAAAAAAGAATTATCGATAATGTACGATAGGTGTTATTTAATATATTACTCACCGAGAGAACCAGCTGTAAAGTCGATAATTCCGGCTTTGAGATTCTTCGTAGTACCTCTATGCCCGTCTATCTGTTCCATTGCCATATTTTCACTTTTTGAATAAACTTTTAACAATAATTTGCAATTTTTTAAATTTGACACGTGTTTAAAATCGAAGCGATCTTCGATTTTCTCTTTATCTCGAGACGCGAAGGTCTAATACGATCCTTGTCTGCTACGATGCTATTATAACCTCCTCGGTTCCGTGGTCCAAGTCGTGTCCGAGTTGAATTTCATACTGGCTCATATGCATGTAACTATGATTACGAAAATTGTAGTATGGCTTATCGTATTCATACGTAAACATTTCACTGATCGTCTTTAGTACCCTCGGCAATATCACATTTAATGTATGTATGTACTTAACGCCGGTAAAACGAGATAGATACACATGTTATGTTATGTTAATATGTTAAAGAATGTGCCGCTTGATAAGAGCGCAGTCGGAGTTGAAACATAACGTAACACATATTATAGCGAGGAGATCTACAGATGTTTCTAGTTATTTCCTATTAGCCCCAGGGGCGTCTTGAAAAGGTGGGCGATACCCGGAATGAAGAAAGGATAATCGAATCATTGTACTATATGCGCATGGCCTATTTAAGTTCGTTAATTATAATCGACTTTCTTGGTGTTTAATCGCTGATCTTTGATCGGCAGATAATATCTTATTCACGATTTATTGTTTGTTTCAAGTTGCAAGCATGTAATACACGTTTTGTTTTACAAATATACTCGAGATAACTTCATCGTCCGATTTTCCAGTTCCATAATACCGTTATGAAGATGAATTATGCATATTATACACTACGCCTGGCGAGTGAAATGACTTTAAAGCGAACAATAAAGATACGTTGAATAACGGTGTCAGCGATCTTAGATGAGCGCGAGAGTCGTTCATATGTAATTGAATAAATGTGATGATAGAAAAATTATCACCGTACAGTCATTTTGACGCTATTGTTCGTTGCTAAGTAATATTTGCATATAAGAACGCTAAATGGTTGTCATAGCAACGCAGTTCTAACACCATTTGACGAATGGTACCATGAATATTTGTCATAAAAATCGACAAAACGTAAATGAATGTTGGTAAATGTTAATTAATTTGTAAAGAAAGAGTTTCCCGCGTGTGGTGTTTCTAATTAAATGATCAATAGAAAATTACGAGCTTTGAAGAGTAACGAGTATTTGAATTCGCGGCTTATTAACATCTTATCAGTTGGTACACCTGTAAACATCCCTAGATCGGCATACTTCGGTGAGTACGGAAGCATACGCGATATTTTATAGTTCCAAAACAAGAGTTTGACCAATATTAAGTATAATATATAGTATAAACTCACCTTATATTTATACTATAAAAATACAGAAAATATTTGCGAATAAAACGGGACCATTTTCGGAATGGTTTCACTGTCTGAAATAATAAAATTGTTTAATTTTACCAAGTGCGTATCGCGGTCAACCTGCCATGATAGCTCGGAACGCGTCTTCTCTGAGCTGTGAAATATCGGCAAATATTCCTAAAATGCTTGAACTCTGCTATAAGGAGGGATATTTTACGGTAATTATATAAATATACGAAAATCAGATAATCTAATTTCGTGACAAAATCGTGTCAATTTTTACAATTGAATTCATAATAAAATGCTCAATGAATTTCGAGCAGCACTCGGTTCGTCTGCGGCCATTAGGGCATGGTCGCCAGAGCCTCTTGTCAAATTGTCAAAATATAACAAATTGTACAGAAATTAAATCCACTATAATGACCAAGAATAATCATGCGGTTAATATCGTAAATAAAACTGCTCAGCACTAAATATAATATCGTGTTAATTAAAGGATATTATTTTCAATATATCGCAAGGTGTCTATTTTCTTAACATTTAACATACAATCTTGACCCTCTATACCAGCATCAATTGATTGGATTACATTTTTAAAGCTGCTAATACAACAAGTGTAATATTCCTACTGTGTTCGTTGAATTATTTTTAATTAAACTAATTTTATACATTTTCTTTATTCTTTTATATTTCTGACAATGGTATGTGAGAATTTATCAGTGGTCACAATATCATTATTTTCACCCATCCATTCATTCATTCATTCACTCAATTTTCTATAATATATATATTCAGAGAGAGAGAGAGAGATTTAGACTTAATTTACATTTACTCCAAATATTATATACTTAGTTTATTATTATGCGATAGGAAAAGGTAGACAGATCACTTATCCTTCATAGATTTAACAATGTAACAAGTATTGTTGACACTCAATGTCTCATTTGACACATTTTCAAATTTACGAATCTAACTTTACATATTTATCTCTTACCACAATTTCGAATAAAGTTAAAACCCACTACTCTTCCTTCAAATTCGAGGCCTTTAGTCTCTACAAATGTTGAAGAATTTTTCCTGTTTCCTATATTTTGAACTCCATCGTCGTCGGCTTTGAAATTTTCTCAACTTTTTTATTGTTATCCTTTTCTTTTTTGTCGGTTCAATCAAAAGGCATTCATTTTCTTTTATTACAATCAAAAATTGCTACACAAAACAAGTGATACAATTACAAAAGCAAGTAAAAATAAAAACTCTGCATATATTAAAAAATATATTCACTAATTTTTCAATTCCTTTTAACATAAAAAATTGTGTGTTTCTTCTTATCTCTAAATTACGCTTATTCGAGGATAAAAACAAGCTTTGAAATTTGCTATCTACATTAAAACACAAGCTCTGGATCATCTCTTAATATCGTCCGATTGAATGCGAGTGTTTTCTTCTTCTTTATCTTGTTACTTTCTCTATTCACATTTTGTGGTTTTATTTCTCATATTATTTCTAGTGAGAGAAAGACGCGCAGAATGGTGGTGGATTGTTTGTCAGTTCAGGGCACAGCAGGTGTAGCGAGAAAGCAGGAGCGGAGATTAGGGGTCGGCGGAACAGTGGGAACTAAAATGCAACCCAATGGTGGAGGTGGCGGTATGACGCCTAAGGAACTCTCCGATAATGATGACCTCGCTACTTCTCTGGTCCTTGATCCTTACTTAGGTTTTACTACGCACAAGATGAATATAAGGTATACATTAAAATGTAGCAATACACAATTATATGGAATCAATTAAAATCTCTAATGAAATGAAAATAATAAAGATAACATCTTCTGTCAATTATTTTGATTTTTTTTTTCTTCCATTATAAAAAACATTTAAAAAGTAGAATAAGACTTGAACACAAATGGACTTTGGGAACAGTTTTTAGGTAGAAAAATTGGGAGAAGTTTGCATTCCACAAAGCTGTGTGTTTGACCTTTTTTTTCTCTCATATCCTAGATACAGACCTCTGAAAGCGAATAAAGACGAGCTGCGCAAGATTATAACAGAATTTATTCAGACTCAAAATTATGAGAAAGCCTACAAGAAACTAATGGGCGGTGATTGGGGCGCACGATTACCTCACACTAAATCTAAACAACAGCAGATTAACTTAGAGAAACACGTGAGTATGGACTGAAAACATTTTTTCCTTCTTCTTTTTGTTCGACGGATCCAAAGATGTTATTTAGAAATTGAGAATAAATGTTTGTCTTTTTCATTTTCAACCGATGGTTCGAAGATTCAAACTGCTTACACCTATTTTTATCCAGATTATCATTTCTATTGCTTGCGATACAGATAAAATTTATCAGGAATGGATATCACCGAGAGAAATACTCGTGTATTTAGAGATCTGTCGATATCTATCGGCACTATCAAAGAAATTGTTTTCAATTATATGTGATAACATTTTTTTCTGGTATATTCTACTCGCTCAACAGATTACCTTGTGTATTATGACAAACAGATTATGCAAATGAAAATAAATCCATGCATTAGCCATTTTTGATTTACAGCTATTATCAATATTCATAAACCAAATTCCAAATGTTTTCAACTTTTTAGTTTAATCTAGTACTGGCAAAGCTTAACCAGCTTAATTTTGGTGACAAGTGGGCCTTTTGTTTGAAACTTTGATAATATTATTCATTGTTGATTATTTGTTACCGAGACATGTTGACTTCATCATTTGCTTTAGATTTTTCGCTTCATATATTCAAGTTTTGCACCCAGTTTTTCTGTCAGATTTACAATTCTTGCTTATTCTTGAACAAGGAATCAAAAAAATCAAAAAAACCAAAGATTCTGGACTCCAGTATCTCACTAGTCTTTCACCAGCCACATCAATATTGTGCAGTTTTCTTTGATCAAAAATTATTTTCAGATTTATCGTTATCTAAGAGTATTCGACAAGAACTCGGGGTTTGCCATTGAGCCCTGTTACAGGTATTCGCTAGAGGGGCAGAAGGGTGCCAAAATATGTGCGACTCGTCGGTGGCCGAAACATGAAAAGATTTCATGTCTTGTAGGGTGTATAGCCGAACTCAGTGAAAAGGTTACCACTCCTCTCTTTTTTTTTTTATTATTAATATTCAATCTGATCGACTGGGATTCTTCCTATTTATTCCAAGATTCTTTCTTATGCATACGAGAAAAGATCTATCGTTAATGCTTCAGAAATTGTACAGTAAGTTAATTTTTCTACAAAAAACAAAACTTGACGCTGTATAATAATTACAGGAAGAAGCGGCTTTGTTACATCCCGGCAAAAATGACTTCTCAGTAATGTTCAGTTGTAGGAAAAATTGCGCCCAGCTTTGGCTGGGTCCTGCTGCATATATTAATCACGATTGCCGAGCAAATTGCAAGGTAATATGAATACTGCGAATGATTAGCTTAGATTGACAATAAATGATAAATTTCTCATCGAAATTTTCTCACTGAATACTATAATTACTAAAAAAAAAAAGTTGACTTTCAAACGGTTTTTTAGTTCGTTGCAACCGGCCGAGACACTGCCTGTGTTAAAGTATTGCGTGACATAGAAATAGGCGAAGAAATAACTTGTTTCTACGGTGAGGATTTTTTTGGAGATGCAAACTGTTATTGCGAATGTGAAACTTGCGAAAGACGAGGCACCGGTGCATTCGCAAGTCAACAGTCAGGCGAGGAACTCTCTTCTGGTAATTCATGCAAAAGTATTGAATTTTTTTCATTCACTTCAAATGATGCATAGATTCATGAAAGATAAAACAGCAAAAGAAGTTAATATCAGAACTGATCTATCTTTCGTTTGATTAACAAATTTTCTATTGCTGTGTATTTTTCGTGTGTTTATGTATTTATTCTACAAACTAGATGAAAATTATAATCTAAAAATCATTCGTGTGATTTTTGTGGCAGGATATCGCTTGCGAGAAACTGACAATCGCATAAATCGTACAAAACATAGACAGCAGCCTCCGTTTGGAAATAAACAACAGCAACAAGCGGAGAATTCTTTGGTAGAAAAGAATGCAATGTTAGTTGGAAATGCTGCGGTTGCACCTCTGTCCCTTAGTATGAAAGAACTTCGTCGTAAAGGATTGACTAAATATGATGCGGAATTGTTAATAGCCCAGGGATGTAGATTCTCAGATATTGCGCAACAGCCAGTAAACCTTAATAATAACAGCGAGAATCCACAAGTTCGACAACATCCTACCTCCAATCTTACAAGCACTAGAAATCTCAGGAATAAACCACAATCAACTACTAGACAAGAGAGCAACAACAACAACAAAAATAGTCAAAGCCTCAGAGCTTCCAGGTACGAATTTATAAAGTTTTATTCATTTATCCTTTTAATTACACTAAATTATGATTTGTGGTAAGTTGGTGATTTGATTGGATTCTTATTGAACCGGTAAATGCCTTTAAAAGACTTGTAAAAAAAATGGTAAGTATGGTTTCAGAGAACAATAGGCAATTGACAAGATTACTCTATCGTTTACCATTTTTCATGCTCAAATATCTTTAAGACATTTGATTTCTGCATTCCGGCAGGAATTTGATTAAGTCATATATATTCATGTTTTGTGACTCGTATTTTATTCTCTACATATTTTAAATTTAACATAGCATTCACCATTCAAATCAACTTCTTTCGATTCTTGGGGTGAATCAATCAATTCTGATTCGAATCGCCGCTATAGATTTTATGATAGCAAATCTGATATGCCGTTATTGCTAGTATTTTGTCAATCGAATCATGGAAGCCAATTTTAGGAATCCCAAGCCTATCTCCCTACAACATTGCGACTCCAAAATACACGCAAATTTCAAAGACTAAAACTAAGAGTACCAATGTTTTCTGGTTTATTAAAATTACACAGAGTTACTTATGAAATTCTGAGAGTATTGGAAACAGCTACACGAAAAATCAAACTGAAGAAGAACATCAATTAACATATTTGATCTTCGAATTTTCTGGATATCTTTTGAGCAATTGTGTAGTTTAATTGGTTGTACTTCATTATCGCATTTATTATTATCACCGGAATTAGTATTTAAAATTGAAGCCCTGATAACTAGATTGAATAAAATTTTCAAATAAATATTTTCAAATGTGAACCTGTGATATTGGTCTATAGAATCGAATGTTCGCGCATGCCTTCCAGGCTTCAAAAGCGGACGGAGACTAAAAAAACGAGGGCCAGTGAGGACGACAGATCTTCGAGGTCTAGCAGTTCGGCAACTAATAGTCCGGAAGAAAATGAAAACAGCCTTGGGAAGAATGACTCTTTGAAGATTGAAAATGTCCATGTGTTCTCTAGGCTGCAGAAAGATCATTCCGAAGATGGGATTAGGAAGGATATTTTTAGCGATAATTCAAACAGTATTCAGAGGCTTCATTCGAACACAGATCACGATGCTGATAATTTAGGAGCATCAAATATCTTGAATACAAATTTTCAAAATAGATTGCTCAGATTACACGCATTCGAAAGCTCTAGAGAATCTGTTGACTCTTCTGGTCTTTCGTCTATCGATAAAGACAATCAGGACAAATCTCGAGACGCTGAATCATATGGGATTAGTAATAAGAAAATATGCTTCGACGGTCGTCAAAATTGTGCAAATTCTATGGGCAATTGTCTGGCGAATCTAAATTCTCTCGAGGTAAATAAACAGAACGAAGAAACTCTGGATAAAAGTAACAGAAATTTTGATTATCAGAACAATGCTAAAGCGACGAATCAACCAAAGAGTGATTATCATAATTCGAACCATGATAAACATGAGTTTTCATCGATTGAAATTAAGGAGAAATTTTGTCAGGAAATGCAACTGAAGAATGTGGAAAGAGACGAGAACAAGGGCAGACTCAAGCGATTCATTGGAATACAGACTACTGAAAATGTCAGAGATGCTTTGATGGCACATAAAATTGCGTCTGAAGAAATGAAGAATAATTATAAGATGGACGAAGATAGATCAGATGCAATGGACTGTCAAACATCTGTGGATAACCAGCAAAATGGAAATTCAAGTGAAACTAGTAGATCGAGTTCTGTATCTCGAGAAGTTAGCGAGACGAATAGCGAATCCGATCGCATAACTCAGTTGAAGTTTCATCTCCAGGAAGAGAAGTTCAACAGAATGTCTATTGCCAATGAAAATGAAGATTCTGTCCGTGTGGAAAAAGATCATGGGATGAACAGCGGCAGTCATAACAGAGAAAACCGTAGGAATGATCCGTCCGTTACAAAGCAAAATGGAATGAATTTGGAGAAAGAGTCTCATACGGCGAACTCAAGCCGTAATCATGAAAGTTTGTACGAGACAAGAAATCAGAAACACGATTCCCACGAAATGTTTACGGAAAAAGATAGCTCCGACGATAATTCGTACGAACAAGAATCGTTGACCAGAAAGGATCGTCCGGATGGAAATTATCTGAGGAAAGAAGACACGACGGATAACTCTCATAGTATGAATCTCAGGAAATCTGAGGATCGTCGTAATATAACGATAAAAAGATTGTCTCAGCGGCGCAATAAGAGCTCTGAAATAAGCCTGAGGTCTCGCAGAAATCACAAACGGCTTACCGAACCATCGTTAGAATCTGGGGTGGAGGGTGACTCACCTGACAGTGGACAGCAGACTGTCACAGCGACGAGAAACAAGATAAAAGGAGTTAAAACCAACGGAAGATTAACCAGGAGCCAGAGAAGAGGTCATCAGCGGAGTGTAGCAGCGGCTGTACCTGTTGTTGGTGTAGGTGACGACGACTCGGGAATTCAGGGCGATATTTACGAGTTTAATGAAAAGGAAAGCAACTTGGATGACATTGAAGTCTCAGCAATAGGTCGGAGCAGAAATAACGGCAGGCAATCAGTCAGCCCAGAATCTCGGCTACAATTGCCAAGGAACAATGAAGAGTTTAGCCAACTTCAGCCTCCCGCACTCGTACCAGAGGAGCCTTGGCCTGGTGGTTCGGATACACAACTCAACTCTAACAACTGGGAAGGAAAAAGTCATTCGCAAGAAAACTCGGGGTCTGCTGGCGGCAGTAACGCCAGGTGAGAAGTCACTTTATCTTTCGTCGTCGATCTTTTCAAGTCAATTTTATTAAGGGGATATGGTACTGAAAATTTCACTCGCTATTTTCTTTGTCTCAATAACATTTTTCATAACACAATACTTTACTTTGATAAAATTGGAAAAAAAATTAATTATCTCATCACAAATGATATGAAAAATGAGATCGTTTTGAAAAATCTGTGCAATATGACCCAAACTATAGAACATAAGTGTGTTGATCTTTCAGTCATAATCTATTTTGAAGGATAATTTCTTGAGAAATTAGGCATCCTAATTACTTGTATGGTTATTTGCTCTACTCGATTTTAGGCTAGTAACTGAGGAGAATAAAAGCACTAGAAAGGCAATGGATTGTCAGTGGTCAATGAGTACTTCAAATTGTCAAGTTTGTCCTGCGACTCCGGAGCGAACGGGAGGAAGATTGAAGCTAACATTAAGGATGAAACGGTCCCCAGTCTTAGATGACGTTATTGAGTCTGGTACCAGCCTCAGCGAAGACAGCTATGAACCTGAATACGAAGTTTTAAGAGTCGAGGGTGTGGAGGAGGGCAGGCGCCGGAAGAAACACAAAACGAGAGACAGAGAAAGGCGGCATAAAAAGAGAGAGATTAATTTAAACCCTCCACCACCTCCCATGAAAAGATTACGTTTAATTTTTGGCAACGAAAGCCATACTATAGATCTACCACATTCTTAACGGATAGGCCTCGGCATATAAAAATAGTTATTATTATTGATTATTGATTATTGATTATTATTATTATTATTATTATAATCATTATTATCATTATTTTTAACAAAACATTTTAAATTAAAACCTGTGCATGGTAAAGACTACATAGGATTCTTTCCTCGATTTTCAGTTTTCGCTGTCTGTCGCTTGAACTTGGGAATATCGAGTGGAACGATTTCCAAAAGGTCGTTTAACTTTCTTTTTTTTCACGTTTTATCCATTCAAATTGAAAGGTTCTTCATTATTCTGACAATATATAGATTCCATTTTGTCAATAAAACAATTTTACATCCGTATATAATACATTGAATAATTTGTTCAATTGTTGGGTTTTTTTTTAGGGACGTTTTAGCTTCTTTTATTTTACAGTATTCAACTTTAATATCAATAATATTGAACTTTAAGCATGTCCAAAGAATATATCAGAATTCAGAGAAAAAATTCAGCTTTTTCTCCTTTCGGTTATTCGTTTATTATAATTGAGGTAGACGGAGGTCGAGGTAGATCCTATGGGTCTTTTATTACAGGTTTTGAAATTTAATAAAATGTCAAGTGTTCAATGGTTCGTACCATTAATTATAGATTGAAGGGATTTCAAAGGTGATTTTCTTGAATATGTCTTACAGGCAGAAACAATAAACAAAACAAAAAACAAAGAAAAAAAAAAAGTAAAAGAAGAAAAGAAATTAAAGAAAATTGAGGAGAGTATTTTGTGTTCAGTAATGCGAAATGAATATTTATTAACATAATCAATTTGAAACTTTTGACGGCATCTAATTAAATCTAATTATTACCTGCTTACTAATATCTTATCCAATTTTCAACTGACTAATAATTACCGTAATACATAATACGCGTATTGTAAATGTGTTGAATAAGAAAATGCTGTCTGATGGTAGGATTATTTCCTCAAATAAAAAATTCAAGTTTCTTCATTTCAAAAGATATTTATTATCGTAAAGAAAAAAAAAAAAAAAAAACATAATGTCAAGCCACATATAATATAGTTATTCAGATTTTATTATGATTATATTTTCATGCCTGTGGTACGTAGGTTTTACCTAAAAGATATTAGATTTAGTATGGTAACTGATAAAGTCTTGAAATATTTTTTAGTCTAAATTGTTTTCCTTTTTTTTGTTTTTTCTCTCTTTTTCCTCTTTTCTTTTTTATTTGAAGATTTTCATTTGATTTTTCAATTCGGTAAACTAACAATAATAACAACTATTCAACAGGTGTTTTCATTATACATATGTGTATTATAATTATCTACATGGGTTATTGTACTAAATTTAATCTGTAAAGGTATAGTATCATCTTTGGAGACTCGTTAATTATGATTACTCAATTATTGAGTCGGTGTTCATATAACTTGTTGATACTGTTCATGGGATTACCTATGTTGAATTGAAGCTAATGGAGCTATTTCCATGCGTCTCTCAATTGTAAATGGAAATTGTTAATCAATAATAGAATTGAACCGATTTGTCTATACCATACCTTAATGATTGGTAGATGAGAAGAGAAAGAATCGGCTCCCAATCTTAATCCCAGTTAATTAAATGTAGGCTATTCGTCATTTTTCCATATTCACTTGTTAAAATCTCTTCATATAAAGTCTCTAAAGTGACGAGGAAGAGAATCCATACACTTACTATGTATAATAAATAGTAATTATTACTATAAAAATAATTGAAATAGCTGAATATTAGTTAGTGATTATTACATAATTATTATTATTATTATTCTTAAGAAAAATAACTTGTGAAATGTTGTCACAAAACAATTGTAAATAGATTTGATGAAATAATTAACAGTATTCTATATTCTGTTGTCATAAGGCACCTCGAGACACACAGCCAACGATCGTTTCTGACAAATTTTATTCAACAGGCTTGAATCTTGGATTTTAGCTACTGTCTAGGGTATCCGTTGAATGAATTGCCTGGCCCATAGATAATAAATTCAGAAATTATTTAGCAGACAAAATATGTTAATACATTGGAAATAAATGTTTATGAAAAATAAACTTTAATCTTCGCTTAATCCCATATACTGGTCTATCTGGTCATAGAATAGTAATTAATATTCTTGACTTTGATTCATCATTAGATGAAAAAAAAAAAAAACTGAAGTTTATTCGAGATATTTAAATATCTTTCATTACGGATACATGAATTTTATTCTGACCACTTTTTTTTTTAGCAATACAATAACTATTGAAAACAAGTTTTGTTAAATTAATTTGGTATGTCTCAATTGAATGTTTACGAGCCACCAATTTTAAATATTGTATCGTTCAGAATTTAGGCCCAGGATATTTGTTTCAACGGTTATACTATGACTTATCTCAAGAATTTGCATATGTAGATTATTTATATCTAGTATTTAAAACGCTTGGACGATCGATTTCCAATTTTTGTATTAATTTATGGCTGTAATTTTAAGCCTCAGTACACAAGGTTGTTCATGCAATAACAAGTCATAATAATTTATGACAAAAATTTATTCTCATTATAATTTGAGCTTGCTTTTATACAAAAAATAATTTAATTTCTAATATTTATTCTGGTATATTTTTTCATTCATTTATTTTCGATAGAAAAAGATAGTTTATTGCTTTTCATAATCGATGTAAATTAATCCTCAATTACAATACTAATTGGAACAAGTATAGATATATGTATGATATGTATGTGATAGATGTACGAAGATGTCTTGATGATTATCATATTACTTAACAACGGATTGAAGAATCTATTAGTTTTAAAGCTATGTGAATTCCTGAGATAATATATAATCGTTTTCTTTGTGTAATTTATGTTAAATAGACTGGATATATAAAACTAACAGCATGCAAAACTCTATCGGTGGATAAAAGTTTTCAAATTTTGTCGTAAATTAAACTAATTGTAATGTTTAAATGCTTTCGAAGCTTGTGTTGTGAGATTTATAGAGCTAGTAAAAATACCACCGAAGAAAAATGGAAAACAAACATCTCCTTATTGTTATGAAATTTGATCGCAATATTCATTGCTAATCGAATATGGAAAAAAAAAAGTAAATCTATATGAAACAAATAAAAAAATAAAAAAACAAAAAAATATAAATAAATAAAAATAAAAATAAAAATAACAAAAAATTAATACCATATAAGAAACAGTGAAATATTAATACGATTATTATTGTATTATTACTATATTCTCATTTATGATTATTCATCATTATTTATTAATTTTCATTATTATAGCTCCAAATAGTATATTATAATCTTCAGCCTATTTGTCACCTATTTTACGCATTTAGACATGATAATATTGGCAATAGATATATTTGAAACGAATCGGGCGCATAATGGTGTGTTATACCAATTACCTAATGGTTTTTTGATAATTGCACGTACAACAGAAGTCTGCCACACATCAATTCCATACAACTATCTATTGTACATTTCGATATAAATTCTCACCCCAGTAGGTATCATATATTTTACATTTGATCCTATAATATTATTATAAATGTATTCCTTTGAGAGGTATGAATTTTTTATTTTTTTCTTCTTGGAATGCAAAGTGCAATCAAATACGTACTTATACGAGTAAGTCAATTAAAGTAAAAAGTGAGAGGGGAAAAAAGAGAAAGAAAGGAAGAAGAAACGAAAAAAGAAAAATCGAGCAGAGTTAATGATGGCTTCTTTTTTTTTTTTGTTGTGGGATTTGATATGCGGTAGTCTTCTCGCAGCTGTGTATTATAACAATTGAATATATTTAATTATGAGTATAATAAATGCTGTAAATTAAAGTAGAATTAAATACTATAATAATAATAATAATATACAGTAGGTTTTTCCTGGGAGTGTGTTTATGTGACCTCTCGAAAAAGAAGAAAAAAAAAAAAATGAAAAAAAAAAAAAATTTGTGATATGTACCGTTCTTTGTTTCAGTTTGATAATAATATCGGCCCATTTTGCCAACGTCTCGAAAATATTATAGTTGATTTTCTTTTTTAGGAACATATTATAATAAGTTCAGAGCATGTTGAAAGAAAGAAAGAAATAAGGAAAAAAAAACAATAAGGATTCTAATTATTGCATACTCAAGGACGTTTAGAATAATAATTATTTTAATACATATATAAATTTAGATCCTTATCTCGCAAATCTTTTTCACTGTAATAAGTCTTATATTATGACTCTGACAGCATTTAGCGAAATTCTAACAGATAATTTATTAATTAATATTGTTACTTTATTTTTTTACACTTCATCCATTTGTCATTATTCATCGATTAAATTAAACATAGATGTTAGTTGACACCATAAGACAAATCGTCATCTCTATTTAGAATAGGGTCCATCCTAATTTCTCTCTGTATTTGAAACAAAAATATCTTCGAAAATGTTCACATAAGAAAAAACAAAAAGAAAAAAAAAATATTAATAAAGTACATAAATGTATTTCTAAAATCAAACACACTCTTCATAATTCTCCTTAAAAAACAAAAAGAAAGAAAAAAGGAAAAGGACCAAGGAGCTTTTCTCATTAAAAAAAAAAACGGTAGGTTCGAGATTGGTATTATTATTTATAGCATAGATTCTTATTCCATATTGAATTACATACCTATATGTATAGAACATATTTTAATCATCGAATTTATTTAAAATAATTAATATGATACAAGCGCTTATCTCGTTTAATTTATTCGCATAAATCATTATTTATTTCGCATCGGAAAATATGTAACTGAATAGTGAGAATTTGATCTTCGAATCATCTCTTTCGATCAGTATAAAATATTCGATTTTTCATATAATCTTAGAAATATATCCATTATTTTATTGATAACTATACAGGTATACATTCATCATATAGAGAAGAATTTCGTGGTCATATTCTTACACGATTTGTCGGATTCGATATGCAGCATAAAGTCAGAATCTTCTTCAGAAATATAATAATAATGAATCTATAACCGCGATTCTGAAATAGAATTCTAATTTTAAGACATTTATAGCACCAGAGGAAACTGTAGTACATTATTAGACGACTAGACTCGAAGCTCTGCAAGCTGCGGTGAAGCAAGTATAAAAATATTGATACCAAGATAGAACGAAAATAAAATAATAAATGCATAAATGAGAACTCTCTCAAGTAATACCGAAATACAATACATTTTAAAATAAGACGTGGCAAATAAATGATATCAATTATTTATATTATAGCAAAGACATCATCGCAAGATATTAGAAATTCTTTCTATGAAATTGTAGATATCGAATATCTAAAAACATGCGAAATAGAATTCAATGGCAATGTCGATAGTTTAATGAAGTTCGAAATTGGTGCGATAATAATTCGAGGTCTACGACCTGTGAAATAAGTGCTCATGACTTTCGAACAATCGAGAGTCGTAAAGTCGACGAGTCGGTATACAATCGATGTCTATGATCAAACAATCCTCAAAATTAAAGATGGCATCGGCAATGGATATCGACGATGAAGAGATTGATTTACCAACTTCTAGCAGTGGGAAAGGAGAGAAAAAACGTTTCGAAGTCAAAAAGGTGAGAATCAAAGATCCTTGTATATATTACACAAATATTATAACTTCTTTGCAACGATTCTAACATCCAAAAGACACGGCCTAACCTACAATTCGCTACGTCATTGCAATAAGAACAAACGCGTCAAATAATTCGAATGAAATAACTGATTCAAGTATATTTTCAGTGGAATGCCGTAGCTTTATGGGCCTGGGGTAAGAAAACAGTCTGAATACTAACTATAAACTATCAATAAATCGCGCTATATTGTATATAACCAAAAAAAAAAAATTCTGCCATGTTTTGTGACATTAACGGACAACATTGTGTCCTTTGCTTCGATTTACTTTGTGATGTGAGAAAAATTCAGTGGCATATTATATAAATAAATAAATAACTCGTGTTCATTGATTAATTTCTGGAAAATTGATGGATTGTCAGTACGAGAATTGAGGAAACCCAATTCTTATTTTATTTCTCCCACAGATATCGTTGTAGACAATTGCGCTATTTGTCGCAACCACATTATGGATTTATGCATTGAATGTCAGGCTAATCAAGCCTCTGCCACTAGTGAGGAGTGCACAGTTGCCTGGGGCGTGTGCAACGTAAGTATTTTGAAATAATACGAGGTTCATTCGTCAAGGGTATATTTCTAAAGGGCTAATGCATCCTGGAAGAACTTTTTGATAACTTGATTTGATTCGGTGTTTCCCCAGTATTTCAAAGTACATAATCAATTAGAAAGTCAAAACTCAAGAGTCAAATCTATGAAAGCAGTTGTTTCAGAGATTCAGATTAACCGGTGATCAGATTTTAGATTTCTTGGTCTCTAATTGTTCAGCAGAACGAGTCTGTAACATATAAACAGAGAACCTTTCGATACTGAAAGTATAACTTCGGTAATGAATTGTTTTACAATGGGGTATATACCAGAACTTTAAATTAACCCGCTTTTCTGCTCTTTCTTTATTTTTATATTGGAGAAATCAGCTTATTTAAAAATTCTCTGGTCTTCTGATGAAAATTTATTTCCTGAACAATTTGAAGACAGATGTATGAAAAATTTGAGCTGCCGTTTATCTTATTATATATGAAAACACTTTTCACTGTCATAATTTTGACTTTTATTAGATTATACATTAGATATACACTGGCGAATTATTGCAATAGTTATAATTAACAATAATTCCAAGTTATTGAAAGGTTCTTGAAAAAAAAAGCAAGCCCCTCAACTTTATATTACAAGAAAATATTTGAATACAGCTGCACAAACTTACAAAAATACATAGAGCTTGATGAAATTTGTTTTTGTTTTTTATCTGTATGAATTTTCAGTTTTTCTCATTTTCTTACTTTCATCCGATTTCTATTTCCTTTTGTTTTGCTACAATTACTTACTAATTCTTGACACTAATGCGAGATATTTTCCGTTGAGCAGCATGCATTCCATTTCCATTGCATCTCTCGTTGGTTGAAGACTCGCCAGGTTTGCCCATTGGACAATCGCGAATGGGAGTTCCAAAAGTGAGTATAAAACATATTGGCAATATAATTAAAGCTTCTTTCGCTTTCTCAATCTATGATTTTATAATTTTCATATTTTGCTCTATGTATGTTACATACATTCCTAATTCACAGCACTGCAATACCTATTCATTCTGACTATATTGTAAATCAAATTCAGAATTTATCAAGCAGAATCCAAGACTTCTTTGAATTATCAAACACTGGATTCACGTGTTCAGAAAATAAATTAATATTTCAAACAGATTCAATTATTTATCTCTGGACAATCGTGGACGTTTTAGAATAGAATACTAAACGTAATGTAATGTAATTATAATAAGATGAGATTTTCATATTTTTTGTCTCGTGTCTTGAAGGTATGGCCACTAACTGGATGCTCCCAGGTGCCGCGTATAACGGAGCCTCGAAAATCGCCAAGATCTACCCCTACCCCTGTCCCTACTCCCGTTTAATAAAATTTATTTCGATGAAATTGTTAAAAGTTATTCCGAGATTACCACTATTGTATATTGCGTAATAATACCAATAGCATATAACATGTTGCAACAATGAGCTTACTTTCCAATGATAGCTTCTTTGGTTTTTTAATTTATTTCATTTTACTCAGGTACGATGAGTGCTTAACGTCTTACTGCACGTGTTTATATCGATGATATGGTACGAATAACTCCCGTTTAATCAAAAGACTTCACTTAACTAACAAGTCTCTACGGGCTTGAGTTTCTTTATCATAAACGAATCGTGTCTAGGATTAAGGTTGCGATTACTATTCTGTAATTAATAGTTATTATAAAATTTGAATAAATTTAAATTACAAAGTATACCGAGATTGTTTGTTATAATATAGACTTTACCTAGATTGTTTATCATACAAAGAATCTACCTGTCTAATTTATTCACAGCAAAACAATTCTGAAATCTTTTACATTAACAAGCTTCTGTAATAAATAAGTTAATTATTCATGAATTCAGGCTACATTCAACGTTGAGATACATACATATATATAGGCATTTTTGTTTTCAATTTATTTGAAATTTGATTTCTTTAAAATTAAATTATACTGAGAATAAATTCGTAAGGGGGATATAGCATACATATATATATATTGCTTTTTTCTCTCTGGCTATGGCGTACGAGCTTGAGGTAAGAGAAAATGTAGGAGCGAATCGGGAGTTCAGTAAAGGCTCCTTGACTCTTCATAAATGCCAGTTGCTCTCTAAGGATCTAATTTTCGTTCTATGCTAGGATTAGAAGCCAGTCGTCGCGATTTCAGCCCACCGCGGGTAAAAGTATTGTCAGCTCTTATCCTCCTCTGCATTCGTAGTCGCGATCGAAAAATTGTCAAGTAATCGTATTCCCTGTCTAGAAATTCAAGAACTTGTTATTTATTACTATTTTACTATATCATAATCCGGAAAATCATATCTTCCGAAGAATTGTCTAAAACCAACCGGCGATAACTTAAATTGAGAGAAAATATTTCATTACATTTTAAATAATTGTATAATTATCATACTTTCTGACTGAATGGAATTTTTTTTCGATTCATGTCTTTTTTGAACAAATAACTTGAAGTAAAGGTAAGTAGGTATATCTTTGTTTCATTTCTTTCTTCCCATCTCTCTTTCTTTCTTTTTTCGAAGCAATGCGTTATGGAAGGGCGAAAAGAGATCGTGAAGAAAGGTTTCTTGGCATAAGGCTAGATTCGCACAGTGTGCCAAAACTTTTGCAAGTATAAGCTGCGGTAGGGCAGATAATCGGATCATCCGGGGTGCAATAAAAAAGGACAAAACAGAAAATGGCGCTCGCACCTTTTCCGCGGGTCGTATCCTCTTTTAGTTTTTTATTTTTATTTTTTATTTTCGTTACTTTTCTTTCTTTTTGCTTGGCGAATAAAAGGCGTGCCCTCGTGTACTCTACCTGCTTCAACAATTTTCAATTCATTTCAAATGAACAAATAATCACATACTGATATCTATTACTCCTAAAAAATGATCGAAAAAAAGTGTAAAACTTATTTAAACATCCTCTTTTTCCTACTTATCATCCGACAATGAGTTTGTCGAGTCCCATTAAGGGTGACGGATTGGTAGACACCAACCCTAGCGTGCCTGCTCTCGCAGCTTACGTTATCGCGCGTCTCTCTTTTCTTCTCTTCGGTTCTCTTCTCTTCTCTTTCGTGTTTTTTTTAGCCTTCCACCCTTTAGCCCTTCCAGCCTTCCACCTTTCCACCCCTCCACCCTTCCGCCCTTCCATCCTTTCGCTTTTTCGCTATCTTTCCCTCTCTTTCTCTCTTATTTTCTCCATACCGCTTACCTACCTGCTGCGGGAGATGGAACGTAAATACGATTTCCATCCCTAAAGGTGCGAGAGGGCTTAGCGTCGCGAAGGCCTCATTTCCGCCGGAAACAGAACTCCCGTCTGCCCGCTCCTGTAGCCTGCTGGCAAAGGCCAATCGAATTAAATACATTCCTGTTACTCGACCAATCAGTCGGTTTTGTCTCGTACTCTTTATTACCTTCTATGAACATCCTACCTTGCCAGAGCTTTTTCTCTTGTGGCTTCGGGGATTGTAAAATGATAGATATTTCATTCTGTGGGCCAAAATGAGTGACAAATCTGATAGTCCAGTGAGAATAAGTCTGAAATCGACGTTTTGAGCAGTAAGGCTGCATTTTTGAGAGAAGTTGTGTTCGAACGTCACAAATGGTCGTGTCAAAGCTGAAGGCCTGAACCCCCCGGCGTCATGTGTGAAGACATTAAATACCACCCCGAGAGCTCGAATTTGGAAAACGCTAAAAGGTACATAGGTACGATAAAAAGTTTCGAACAAAAGTGATGGAGAGTAAAATTTTGCATCGAAAATATTCTATGACTTTTTCCTCAATTCCTGATAGTATAGGTGTTGGAGCCTTTAGAAGCTTTTTCGCATCCTTAAATTGAAAAAAAAACAATACTGAAAAGCATTATCTCTCTTTGTAGGGTGAAATTTTCATCATTTGTCTACTAGTTCGCAAGTTATTGAAATTTTAATCTTTCAATTGAAGATTTAACGTACATAACGGCGTGCGAACACTTTTATTTTCATACTTGTCGTCTAGTTTCTTGAGTTCGTGTGAAATTACTGACATAAATGGTATGACATAAATGTCATATGAATGTGGTTTAAATATTGTATGCCAGAAAGTGAATAAAGTAGTTACATCAATTGTAATATGTAGGCTAATTATTTTTAGGAAACATTTATACCTAAATTATACGCAATTTCGACAGTTATTAGTAATATTGTATCGATTCTGCATGAATAAATTGCCAAATATACCAATACTCAATGGCTTGGTTATTTTCCACTTTCCCCTTCCTGCAACTCTCTATTTTAAGTATTAAACAAGCGGGCTAAATAATGTAAATGTATAAATAAATATACATATAGACATATAGGCATGAAGACGTGCATGGATGCCTATATCTATACACCAAACTTTTCAGCACACCTCCTCGGGTCAGATGTTCTCCTGATACCAGGGGCAGAAATTTTGCGAGTTAAAATCCTTCTAACTTCCGAAAACGTTAGTATAAATTGCTAAACATATAGAGACGTGTATGAAGACACGTATGCATGCCTATATATCCATACACCCGAATTTTCAGCACACCTCCTCGGGTCGGATGTTCTCCTGATACCAGGAGCAGAAATTTTACGAGTTAAAATCCTTCTAACTTCCGAAAACGCTAGTATAAATGAACAAACGTATAGAGACGTGTATGAAGACACGTATGCATGCTTATAACTACACACCAAAATTTTCGGCACACCTCCTCGGGTCAGATGTTCTCCTGATACCAGGAGCAGAAATTTTGCGAGTTAAAATCCTTCTAACTTCCGAAAACGCTAGTATAAATGAACAAACGTATAGAGACGTGTATGAAGACACGTATGCATGCTTATAACTATACACCAAAATTTTCGGCACACCTCCTCGGGTCAGATGTTCTCCTGATACCAGGAGCAGAAATTTTGCTAGTTAATCCTTCTAACTCCCGAAAACGCTACTATAAATGAGTAAACATATAGAGACGTGTAAGAAGACACGTATGCATGCTTATAACTATACACCAAAATTTTCAGCACACCTCCTCGGGTCAGATGTTCTCCTGATACCAGGAGCAGAAATTTTACGAGTTAAAATCCTTCTAACTTCCGAAAACGCTAGTATAAATGAACAAACGTATAGAGATGTGTATGAAGACACGTATGCATGCCTATATATCCATAGACTCGAATTTTCAGCACACCTCCTCGGGTCAGATGTTCTCTTGATACCAGAAGCATAAATTTTTCAAGTTAAAATCTCTCTCACTCCGAAAAACGCTAGTATAAGTGGATATACCATATAAATTTCTGGCAGTTGAGACACATCAGGAGAACGGATATGTGTATTCGTATAGACATGCATAAGTGCGGGAGACCATCTGACCCGATGAGGAGGTCGACATTTTTTTAAGTATACATAGTCGAAAATGCGTAATGCATTACGTTTAATTTCCTTCTGGGTGTCGTACGCTGTTTCACCTGTCGCTTATTTGAAATGAAGAATCGAAGGAAGGGGAAAGCGGAAAATAACGAAACAGTCGCTTAGTAGTATATCAGGTGATTTATTGCTGCTGCATCGATAATATTACATGAAAATATAACTTATTGTCAAAAGTATAAATAATTCGTAATTGCTTCCCGAAAATAAATAGGTACCCATTGCAATTCATCGAGTCTCCTTACCTACTTCCCGACATACAAGTGATCAGGATATCATAAACTACATTCAGCATTCGAATTACAATAAAATGCCACCTAATATTAGTTATATATAATTTACAAAGCTATAGCTCATAAATGGCTGGATAACAAAATTCGAAAATCAGAGAAGTGTTTTAAACACTGAACTATGATATAAAACGCCACTGTAAAAATTGACGAGGGGCAATGTTTTTGGGTCATCGAGTTGACGTGGAATTCCTCATTTACTATCACCTTACTGGTCAATGGCGCAACAGGGGAAGAGAGAGGGGTCTGCAATAAAGCTCTCTATATCTGGTTTGTAAGTCTAATATGATACAATGCTATTCAGTATGCTTCAATAAATTACCGTGAATTCATTTTTTACTTTCCTTCACGTTATGTATTTTTGAAAAATTCAGCTCCCACCCCCTCTAAAATTAAGTTTCAATCTCAGAAAACACCTCGTGGAAACGGATCTTTGGCAATGAATTCTAAGAGGTTGCGCATTTTTCGGTATAAAATACGGATGCGCAACCTCTCAGGATTTTTTGACAGGGCTCTCTTTTCGGGAGGAACTTCTTTGAATTTGAATACATACTTTTGTGTAGTGGGAGTAAAGAAAAAAAATCTGAAATGCACCACCTTACTGTATATGTGTGAATGATTCCTGTACTCATAATTTATTGTAGCATATACATGAAACTGATTTTCAGATAACAACATATACTTTGTCGATATTATATCACGAGTCCTCCAGGTGCGATGGCAAAACGAGGAGTCGATGAATTTTTCATTTTCTTGACTCGAATAAAAAAAAAGAAACTACCCTGAACTAAATTCTAATCTGACAATGTTTATACGTTGAAGTCTTTTTTTTTTGCTATCACATCTTTCATCTGATGTAAACTATTTTTTAATCAAATCAGAACTTCGTCTTCATCTTTTTCTCTCTCTCTCTCTCTCTCTTTCCTACTATCTCGTTTCCTCAAGAACATAACGAATAAGATCTATCCCTTACCTGCAACCTAAGTATACCTATACGTATAACTGAGGTAAAGCTACAGGGCTCGGCGAATTTCTCATGCATCGAACACTTTGGAGTCTCATTTTATTTTTGCAGGATATAGGTATATTTTTATTTTCTTTTATTTTTTCTAAAACCTCGCCTAGAACCCGTCCATCCATTATCCGCAGCCCCGATAAATCCGCGAAGCGTTTGAGCTCCCGTGTTTGGCGGATATATCAAGGTTTCTTAGCGTTGTTTTGTATCTGTTCTGTCGTCGTTCCGTGTCAGGAGGGTTGGCTGTGAAAATCCTCACCCCTATGAAGGAGGTAGGTACACACGATGTAGGAAGTATTTTACCTTGAAACTTTTCGAGCTTGCAGGTCCGATACTTATTTTCCTCGTCCCTACCTACTGTGCGTAGAATTTGGAATGCTAACGTTATATATGTGTACCTAGTAACGGTGGGTGGGGAAATGGTGCTTGTAAATCCTCGTTAGATCCGAGAAAAAAACAAAACACGTCCTATTGAAAGAGGGGTCGACGTATACCCACACTTTCTCACTTACACTGACTTGCCAAGAATTCTCCGCTTCTCTTTACTCTATATGTTCATTTTATTCTTTCTCACTTCCACCGTAGAGATCGAGAATCTTACCAACACCATACAGACGTAAACCAACACCAAATACATCCACATATATCCCATACATGACCATCTGACTGCAAATCTACAAATCTTCTAGCTGGACTTTGAATAAAGACGAGTTTCATCGAGGGATTCCTTTCCTGTTTATTTCGTGCTCTTAGGACTCGTGAAGTGAATCCTTGAAAAGTATAGAAAAGAGAGAGAAAAAGAACAACGAATTAGCAGAACTTTAAGCAGCCCTTGAAATATGAGAAATCTCTTCTCGAGACTCTGGTCGAGTACTGCGATTGTATACGAGAATGAAAAACGGTACATCAGTTCCTGACTTTTTGTTCATTTGTTTGTATGATGCGGTGATCAACGCCGTTCGACGAGATAAGTTTGAGATTTTGTAGAAGTAATTCTGTTGCCCTTGTATCCAATCGGCTGACGACGTCAAGAGCACTCAATGATCTAAGTAAATCAGAGACCTTCGGGCCTTCGGGTCTTCTGGTCTTCGGGCTTCGAGTCTGGCGAGCCAAGCTGGGCAGCAAAGGGTTGCTAAGAGCCCTCGACTAGTCAACCCCAATTCTACCCCTCAGTCAACCTCCAATCCACGTCGGGTCCACCGCTAGACCACTCTCGCTGACCTCCGCTGTTTCCTCCTTCTATAATTCTGCGCTCAGCTTCGCTGCCGCCTCGCCTGGCCTGACGTGATTGCTACCAAAATGTGTTTACCGTAAACTGTATCAAACTGTCAGCGTGTAGCACCTACCCATGCCCTTCGATAAAAGGATGCGCGACCTTTTCTATATACTATCGCGGAAATTCGCACTTTCTATTTGCGCTAGAAACACTATTGTACGAGTCAAGTACTTGTCTATTGCAATTCGATGTTCTCTTGAGTCTACAGCCGCCAATTTTCACTCGATGATAATGTCCGTTGCAATCGATCGCCGTGGACTTAGGACCTAAATGAAACCCGATGACAATTATAGACAATTTCATTTCCCAGCTCATTTCGAACTTGACTTGTCTGTCGAGTACAAAGAAGAAAAAAAGGAAGGAAAATTGTATTAGATAGACATCGATTTTCGCTTTTGTTTTTCTCGGAATTTGATAGTCGATTGAGTTTATTTTTTTAAATTGCGTTCATCGAAGTTTCGGTACTACGGGATGTGTAGACGAAACACAGAAGAATAGGGTCTGAAATGAAGCTTTTTGAAAATCAGGCTTCAAAAAATATCAACGCATCAAAAAATCTTGCAGAAATTTTCATTTCGTAGCTTTTGAATGAATGTGAAGTAGGCTACGCCGTTCTAGCTTGGGTTCTTCTCTGATTTCTCTCTATAATTCAAATCATTCAGAATACGAGGATTTCTGATGAAAGAGCTGTCGTTCAACGTATCATTATCGGAGCGTATAAGATGGATTACAATTCTCTGCGTCTACTTCTAGAGAAATTAGGGTTTAAAAGTGAATAAAAACTCATGAAAAGTATGTAAAGAAATGACAAAGTTTCACTCTATAAATTATACAGCATTACAATATCTTAATTTCATCCCTTTTTGCCCGTAGAAATTCACGGGAACGTAAACTACTGTCATTTTTACAAATAAAAATGCCTAAACATAGGTGTGCTTGAAACCTCATACCATAACTTAGCGTTTTATAAAGGTATCAGTCTGTATTGGTCTTCGAATACGGAAATGAGGTTTACTCGTAACTTATTGAAGTATACAACCGTCTCGTGATAGACGGGAGTGGAAGGCATTTCATTCATTTACCGAAGAGGATGCAAAAGCATAAAGAATTTTCCATTGCGGAAAATCGAGCGTGGGTAGGTTTATCATAAATTTATCGGACCGTAAAATCACTCTGACATTTGTCTCGAGATGTTTGGTTGCATTTCAAAAGAAATATGTAGACACCTACGCTCGCTTCTGACCTTAAAATTTACGATTTTATTATACGTGTGTATCTGTAAAGTGCTTACGTCAAAAACAACGACAGTTAACATGGCGTTTGAGGAATTCCCGGTGGTCTGTACTTGTAGCAGCTCTTCCACACCTCGAACAGACAAATGGCAGAGTGAAATCTGAAGAAAATCGCCAACGGCATAGACACATGTGTGATTATCGTCCAGGCCCAGACTCCGAAGAATTTTACGTGTTCCGGACGGACTCCGGCGCGAGATTTTTCCAACGTGTTCACAGACCACAAAGCGATGTTCACTACTATTAGAAAAGTAATTAGCTCTTTTCCAGGCTTATCGTACGTTGCCGAACGCCGCCTCCAGGCAACCTGAAAGATCATTAGGTAAAGGTTGATTATTCTAGTTATCCGAAACTCAGGATGGTTTCCGTATTTTACCGAAGCCAAAACGGAAACGAGGAGGATGGGATATTTTTGTAATAATATTTGAAATAAAAATTCATATCCAATTAATAATTGTCGGAATTTTGAGTGATATGAATGAATTACGATACGCCTTGAATAAAAGTGTGAAAAAGTTTTGTCGTTATTTATCAACGAAGCGCTTTACATATTAAGCTTGTAACACAGCTGTGAAATGCAAAACCTTCGTGGCGAAGCGCTAGGCAACCACTGTGCTAGTAGCTAGTTGTGTGCACAGTTTGACCACCGAACATTGCGCGTGTATCAAAGTGGCTCGACAACGTCATAGTTGCCCGACGTCCAAAGGCAAAATTTGGGCGTAATTTGTTGTCATTTACCTTAATGAGCAAGGTTTGAACAGTGCTCTGAACGAGTGCCAATATATCAGCTGACAGAGCGAGACCCCAGCTTGGACCAGTGGTCAGGATCCCCCCAACGACGCTGAACAAACAATGCAGGTAAACCCCGGCTTGGGCTGCAGCCAGCAGGGTTGCATCCAGGTTTTCACTTCTCAAGGGTTTCGATTCCAAGTGTCGCAGCTTTACCGCACCTCCTACAGAGGCTATAATACCTGTTGAGGAAAATTGCCTCTTGTGATTCAGAATTCACAGATAATTATGAATCTCTTGACTTTGTATCGATCAGCAAAATCCGTCGAACGAAGTATGTGTGAACTTAGAGTTTGAGGAAATGTCGAAGCTTTCTGACTTTCGAAAAACGATTTTGTCATTTTTTCAAAAGCTCCAAAGACCGTACGTAAAATTGCCCGTACGGAATTTTAATTTGAGGAAACGGTTTACCTAAAGTTTGCATTTGCCAAAAATAGAACTCCATCTACCACGCTTTAGCATTAAGTTTCATGTGAACTATCATCAAGCTGGAACGAGGCTTTTCCGAAACAACGCATGTTGCGGTGAAGCTTTTCTTAAATTTTTTGCTATCTTGAATGGGTTCAGAAATAGCTTTTTTCCAGCGTTCTTATGCAAGTTATATCTGGACTATGATAGCATATTTCAAATTTTGGGATTGGTCACGGACTGAGAATGAGCAAGAGTTTGTTTTCAAATGAAATTCTTTGTTCGATTTACCTAACATTAATATAGAGGATTCCAGCACAGTGACTTGTTGCACAGCGATATCTGGCTTCTCTTCTTTTAGCACAAAGAACATAATTAAGCTGAGTATAGTTGCAGCTATTACCAATATGCCGCCAAATAATCCTCTGAAAAACAAATGATAATTATTGCAACATTTAAACGGCGATTGTTCAGTTTTAACAATCGTTTTTTAAATCCAGTATTAAATCGATTGGATAAAATTGTGCAAGTCAATTGGTGCAATTGATCGTGAATATTCTTCTGAAATATCTTATTGCGAGAGGGCGAAAGGTCTCGCCTTTTATCACCGCGTTATATCATGCTTAAGGGTGAGTGAACCACATATTTTGGTGTGTGGGACGAATATGTGGGCGTTGAATGTCTCACTCTTTACTTTCCTCGACGAGTATACATTTTATCGACCTCCCACCTTCCGCGCAACTTGAAACTCTGAATTTTCACTAGCTCTGACTACTGTGGTGAAAAAAGAACTGGTCCATGCATGCAATTTTTAGCGATAAATGAATAAATAGGTGGGTGTAAAACTTGCTTGTGAGCGCTGCTGCAGTCCACGCTCAATTGATGAAGAGCTCTAGTTGGGCTTTCGCTTTTCGATGGTTGTTCGTCGATTCTTTTCCACATTTCGAAAAGAATGACTGCGCAAATCAAGCTGAATTCTATCGTGCAAGGAAAAAGAAAAGGGCTCGCATCAGCCAGGAGATCCGTTAAAATCCCCCTATCAATTTCGTGTGCGTGTTCCAGCTGCTTGATCTCGTGACGTGTCTCCTGCACCAATGCCTTTATAAGGGAGAAATAAGCATAAATGAAACAGCCCCTCAATGTTTCTTCGTTGACTTTGTTCAAGAAAATATATTAGATATCAATGGCTTATCAATTCACGTGTATACATACGATATTTCAGTGGTCGATAGTTCAGGAGAAATATAAGCCCTGCAGCGGGGTAAAATAAGTTTGGAATTCACCAGTTCGTCAGTTTACCTGCAACCACTCGCATAAATTTGTTGCTATCATATGCATTAGTCCCAGCTTTGCTAGGGCTCCGTGTCTGGCCAGTTCTAGGTCTTTACTATTCAGGAATATGAAGTGCATTTGGGCTGTGACTAAAAGGAGACGAGCTGCTGGTGTCACCGCTCGTAGAGCTCCTGCAGAGGCTACTTCGGCGCCGATTTGCAATCCTGTGAAAACCAGAGAACCGGCCCCAAAGCCAACCGCGCCAAGTCGAAGACAGAAACTACCGTATTGTTGAGCCTGTAGAAAATGAAGTTCGTTTTTTGGAACGTGGTTATCTTGTTAAAAAAAGACTTTGATGGTTTTTTCTCTTAGGCTTGAAATAGATTTAAAACGAATAATTCAGAATCGATTGGTATTGGCATTGAGACAAATTTTGTATATTTGTCTGTTGCTTGTTGTACGATCGAATGAGTAAAATACATGAATAAAGAAAAAAAAATAGCAACAAATACCTGGATAATCGTCGGCTTGATTGAATCCTCCGCAAATTCATAGGTCTTTTCCTCTTTGCTGTGTTTTATTAACAATTTCTTAACTGCCTTATCCCGCATGAGAGTCGTGTACAGCATTATCACAAATGCAACACTTGTCAAGTACAAGTAGAGGTAGTATCCCTGTCGAGGAGGTGTGCAGTTTTATTATTATCGACAAAGTTCTAACGAATTATTACAATTGCGAAAACAAATTGGGAACGAACTAATTTTTCCGCTTAACAAACAGGAAGAGATAATTTGAATGTTAAATATCGACGTAGTTTCCGAGGCTTGATTAAGTTCGTAGAATAAGATACTAAAACAACGATTCGAATTAGGAATTTCTATTTTTGTCCATCTCTAAAGGGTAGGTAGATTGTTTTTACAAACCTGATCAAAAGCTACAGGTACACCTTGGCTAACACTGGCAGTTACAGGTATAGCGACACCAACGACAACCAAAAGCTTCGCATAAAGTGTGCTCAGGGTTGACATAAGCTCTTGGTACTTGTGATGGTATTTCTTTTCTGGCGGTGGCGTAGGAGGCGTGGGTGGTGCGGGTAATTCTGATGAAAAATAAATCATATAAACCGTCTGAATTAATCAATTGCCCCAATCACCAGTGGAATAAAAGTCTTATCGATAACGGATGAAGTCATCTCGATCAAGATTTGAACAAGAAAAGAAGTTTCTTTGGCAATTCCTTTGCTCCTCGACGGGAGAGAAAACTGCACTTCTTCATTTGCAATCAGATGACAACTTCTCGGAGGATGGTTTGATGTCAGTAAAAATAATAATTATGCACCATACTTACGTTTCGGTGAGTCCATTCCTACCAAAGGTCCTACAGCCGTCCCAACGGGTGTAAGTTGGAGGAATGTCGGTCTTTGATGATGATGATGTTCTTGCAGTTGTTGATGGTCTTGAAGATGCTGCATTTGTACGTGGTTTGCATTATTCAATGTAAAATCTTGATCGTAGGACATAGAGCTTGGTAGAGATATGTTACTTCCTATTTCGTTGATCAGCGCACTGTAAAGAAAGATTATGGATATTCTTTGGATGCGTTTTCCGTAGGGATGAGAATAAATAATTTGCGATTTCGTCGCATAAGGAGAGAGAATCATTTCCTTACTCGATAAATCCAACAGCAAATATTTATACAATATATCGGGTTAACGCCCGGGGCGGGTAAATAAAATTCTTTGAAATTCTTCAACTTCTAATTAACCAATACGAAAGAGTAAATTAGTCGGCTCCCCTGACATTTCGACCTCTTGCAATAGCAGTAAGCTGGTTTTATTTATTCATCGCACTTGTCTTACACCGCTTTCTCGATGTCGAGGGTGGAAACGAATCACCCTTCGTACCGAAGAGAATGCGGCTGGGGAAACTTACATGCAAGTCTTGAGCTATTGTCTCGTATTTATTTGATTAAACGAACTAAGGTCTATTCTATCGGTTTATACCACAGTTCTAGGCTATTATTATGGCCGTTGTTTCCGTGCAATACTGTATTAGATGATGAACCTGTCGATGTATAGATATACTGGCATCTTATATCATACCTATTCGGGTGCATATGTATCGGTGTTCTACGTGTGTGTAACCGTATTGTCAAGGTACAAAGTGAAATGCATCTCGTATCGATTGCATTTCTGTCTGGGCTCAAACGAGACACGCTTTTGTACTCTGACTTAATGACATTCACACTAAAGTAAATTAAAATTGAGCAGCTTGACGGGTTTGCAATTTTATAATAAATCACGTGCTCGATGTAATACACGTTTTTATTTCTAATGAAATTATCTTCAGTTCGTCTCGGATACTATCATCATTTGTATCATTACGAAATGCAAAATTCAGAATTATAAATTATTGTCCTGAATCATGTCTCAAAGATCCATGCGTGTCAAGAATGATAATGATCATCACAATGATCTTCAATTCGCATTGAAATATGAAATCGTAAAATTCCAAATTTTTTCTCGATTTGCAGATAATTTAGAACCAGATTCAGGTTGAATAGGGATACGTTGACTTCGCGTTCATTCACCGCGTCCGTAATTACCCCAGCAAAGCTCTTCTCTGGTTGATGACGGCGTTCAATGCAATACTTTGCCTTCTTAGGCTTAACCGTTTCGAGCCATCTCTTCGATCCATATTGATGTTCATATCGGCAGAATGGTCGCCCGGAGCTGGCAGCGGAATCGGAAGTGGGTCCGTAGACATCCTTTAAAAAATTATTCATAAACATGGAGCATGTATGTATATTGTATATGTATATATAAGACTTAGGGTTAAGCAGAGGTTCATTCATTGCCTGCAAAATTTTCGCGAAATTTGAGTATATATTAGGAATATTTATCCGAAATGAAATGATTTAATTTTTGCCTTTACCATAGACCTGCGAGTTTATTCGATTTCGTATACTGTTTTAATATCGTGTGCTTATTTGTTTGTAATACAGACATGCGAGATCACGTGAACTTGGTCATGTTAGCATAATTATTCCGAAAGATTTTTGGCTCTCGTGATTCATAACGCGTGACTTTTCGCCTTTGCTTGACAAATCAATACCCTTGATTAGTGTCCTTAGGCGCGCCTCGAAAAACAGACACTTAGCAAGTCACTAAATACTTGCATTCAACACTCCGCGATGTATACCGTGGGCGGGGATTGAACACACTCGAGGATTATGGTTCGCAACTTATTTATTACTCGCTAAAATTCATGTCAGATTATAATATTCTACGGTGAAACTGGATTTCAAAAAAACTTACGACCACCCTGTACGTAGTGCGAATATGATTTATTTTGGCATTTCAATGACTGGCAAAAATTTGGGATATGAAATTTGTATCTAAATAAAAAATGAGACGAAGGATAAGAAAAAACGAAAAAATGAATGGGTGAGAAAAATCGCTTACGAAGGCAACGAGTGCGGCATTTTGATATCCAGTTGGTGAAGTTCCTCGTTATGCGCAGATCCGCAAATTCTTTCCCAAGGATCAAAGCGGATTAAGTATGGATTGGGATTTTGAATATTTTTTTATCTCTAAATTTCGTTCGATGTTTGAAGAATCCTTTTTCTTCCTCCTTAGGTCCTACGCCGACGAATCGTTGCGTCAACAATCTCTAAAGTTTATTCCTCGACAATGCGAAGTGGCGAAACTTTTTTGTCACTTCAGAGTCAACTAGAAACTTGCAGCTTTTTTTTTTCTGCGGTAAACTTTCAATTTATTCCTTCGAATTTTCGCCTCTTTGAATTTTTATCAGCCCCTTTTCGCACCGGGCTCGACACTTTACCCCGGCTTGTTTTGCTTTAGGGGTGTTTCTTCATGTTTGCCTATTATAATCCGCAAAACAGAGGCACACTCGCTTCCAAATCTAAAAAATATTTATATATCTCTTATCAAATATTCGATATATATAATAAATTATTCCACAGCTCTACGAGCTCAATTTTTACCGTACTTTTTGAATTATTTTATCATTACTTCAACGATAAGAAGTAAAAAAGAGAGAAAACAAAAATAGAACATTACCAATTCGTTAGGTAGGTAGGTGTATCGATGGGAATATTTTTCACGTGAAAATCTTTGCGAGCAGAATTCGTTCCGGAATCTGTATATCTTCGTAGCAGGAACGACTTTCCGTATTGGTGTAGAAAAATTCGATTCACCCTTCTGTACAACAAGTAGAGTTCATCCCCCAAGTTTGAATCGTTCGTTCACAACCCACATCCGTAGTTTTCTTCACTGTTTTGGAATGCAGATTTCGGTAATGGATTCCTGGATGGAAATTCAGCTACTTCTCGAGTCTATTCCCTGGTTTTTTGTCACCAAGTTTTCAAATCTAACGCTGCACTAGCCACTCAAGAAAAACCTGCAGAGCTACTTATACATATATTAAACTATCAGTCCAAGACAAGTGAGAGGAGTAAGACTAGATCTAAGTTAAACTCGCGAATTGGAATGCGAAATCGCTCGAGACGCGTCAATATGTAAGCTAAGTCTATCCTCGAAAATTAGCGTGTCTCGTTCTTCGCCCCGCGAAAATAACTCGGTTACATAATGACGGAATTTTTTTTTTTCGCACATATCGACAGCGATTTTCTATATAGGATGTGCAGAATCCTGGTCAGAACTTCGGCAAACTTGTTGGTTCGACATTTAAACTCTCTGTGACGATCGGCAAGCACAAATAATTGCAGATGCAAATTATTTCATTGAACACATACTTCGCGCGATAAGTCTGATGAGGTTTTTGCCCAGATCTGATCCTTTCAATCCTGAACTATGGGAATCCTGACGCTAGAAATTTTTCCTATAGTCTTTGCGCACATTTCCAAAGATTTTGTAAAATTTTAGGATGATTTTACAACTAGTACTACGAGCTGATAGATTATTAACAATAGCCAAAATGTTTATAGGAAAGAGTGGGTTATAATTGTTATAGTTGATAAAGAAAGCGCAATATTATATTTGATATTGAATGAGGTCCTCATAGAAATTTTGATAACTCGTAAAATTTAATCATTTATTTATATGGATAAAACATATTGACGGTTTGAATTTTCAGTAATGTGTTACATTCGACTGGTTGTATGACGATGATATGAAACGAGAAAATTTCTATACGCTACTATCTGACTTTCACAGTACACGCGTATAATGTGAGCATCAGTTAGAATTCGTTCTATTCGACAAATATCGCTAAATAACATTCGCCAATTAACCACATTCATTTATTTGTTCGTAAGAATAACAAATAAAGTAATGCACAGCGCAGTTTCAACGCTATTGACGCATGATGATAATAAATATTTGGCGAGACAATTTGAAACAATTATAGGCCAGTCGTTAAGTGAACTAATTTCTGGTATACTTATGGCCACATCGTATGGAAAGATCAGATTTAGTTACCGAGAGTTTTTGAAGCCAGAATTTGGTACCAGAATTTGTTTTCTCCACTTTTCATGGTAAATAATAGTAAGATTTGAAAGAAGAAAAAACACGAAACTGGACTGAAGTAATTCTCAACGTAGGACACACATCTTTCTCTTCTATACTATGAAACGTTGAAGAGTCTTGAAACAAAGAAATTAAATTCGTTCGAATTATCTGAGAATGGAAAGAAAAAAAGTTAAAAAGAAAAAGAAAGGAGAAATACAAAAAAAATTACAGAAAATAAAGATGAAGAAAAAGAAGAAGACGAAGAAGAGAAAAGTTTTCAATCGAAGGTCGCTAATCCCAGGTGAACTACAGCTAGACAGAGCTTTCAGGAGGGTTGTAGAGTTGGGCAGGCAACGGAAGTCAGTTCACCGCTCATCTGCGTCAGGGGCGGGAACAGGGGAACCGGAAGTGCCCGGATATGAGCTTCCGGCGCGAACAATTTGCAACGTGAAATTGAATCATCGACTCCGATAATCGTCGCGTCTGCTGGTTCAAACTCTCCAACGGTGACTCGAGTGGAATTATTAGCAGGATAATAAGCGGAAGATTTTTATGGAAAATAATCTCTTGGCCAATGTGCTTGGATAAAATATTTCTCCGGCTAAATTCAAGAGTAAATATTTTCGCAGAACATACTTCAGTCACATTCAATCCACGGTTCCATCGGAAATTTCCTCACATTGAACAAGAAGAAAGAGAAGAATAATCATTGACTAAATTCATAAAATAACGAAAACCTCGTCGATATATTTTCACGATTGAAATTCAACGACAATTGTCTTCGTATTTGTAACTTAGGATCTTTCTGTTAATTGACACGGTTAGTTTTTCTCCATTTTCTTCAGGCATATTGAAGTTAATTGGGAATGAAATTCTGAGGCGAAACCTACTTGTTTTTGACACCCGGTACGAGGAATATTTACACTACAGTAGGCGCAATCATCGCGCGTATACCAATTGGCTCTCACCCTTTGCCACCTTCCGCATCAATCCCCGCGTTTACAAAATACAAACTAAATTCCGCTATCAATTCGGTCACACTCGTTTCTGCATTTTTCCATCTCTCACTCTCTCGCAGAGTCCTACTCTATCGCTCCGAGTCTACATGGGGAAAATCGATTTAGTATATAGAATCGAATGTTGTTGATCAAATACTTATTTCAAGAGAAATTCATTTTTTTTTTCTCACATAGATATACGATCCCGCAATTTGTCAGGGTAACTAAAAATTTCACGAATCTTCTAGCTCTTCGATATAAGCTGATCAATTTTAATCCAAAATGTATCTTTGAATTGTTTAGTTCTGATGGACATCCGGACAATAGGGTGCAGGGAGGCTTCGATTGACGGATATATCTAGTAGCAAAATTGTCTGGCTAGTTTTCAATCGTTTGAATGTATGCGACTGCAGCTACTGAACTGTGACGCAATTTTTGATCGTAATAATAATGGACGAAACTATAACTCTGTTTTAAATGTCTCTCAATCGAGGTGTCCTATGCCTACCAGCCCTCTTTCTCTATGGGAAAATTTACTCCAATATTTTCAATTAAAGTTAGACAAAGCCGTGTTCGCGATATCGTGCGGTGTGTTGAACAACGCTTCACCAGTTTACGAAGGTAAAAATATAACTGAATTCTGCTTCGTTATGATTGTATAATACAATAAAGTATCACGTCACGTTACATCGTGTATGGAATATCATTCTAGGTAAATAATCCTACGAATATAGATTTATCGTATTTCGTTATTTACAGTCCAGAGAAATGACTCGAATAAAGTTGAGGCGATTTTAACTGATCCGACGTTTTCACCAATTCGTAAATATTGCTTTTACCAGTCAACTAAAGTCCCTTATTGTTACAGAGGAAAGAGATTTGTGTGGCTATCGGGCACGCGATAAACTACAAATTTCCTCCAACGAAACACGCAGCGATCTACAGAATTATGTTGTTTGTTCGAATCACCCAGCCAAGAAGAGTTTTTGATATTACATTTCAAGCTATAGGTATACTATTCAAAATAGAAACACAATTCTTTTGTTTCTCCTTTGGACAACAGTTCGTTTCCGTATTACACCTGCCCAGAAGCTACAGTAGTAATATCCGTATGAGATCAGACGTGGATCGAGAGAAACGAAGCAACTACCTACACGTATGGAATTTTTAGTTGGAGAATATCTGACGATAAGCTGCGGAGTTTTTTCGAGGATTCGTTGTTCGTTTAACTATTTTCTATTATCTATTCACGTTTTTTTTTCTTTTTCTTTGATTCAATTGATGAATTTCGCGCTGACGAATGCTTATCTGAAAAATTGGAATGTTTGGAATTTTAAAGATACTCGAAAACCTCCTGCATCATGAATCCCATGTGTATAAAGAATTCTATGGGCTTCGTTCCTCGGCCGTCATCACTTAGTTAAACTTCAATCAAACTGTATGAGTCTGCTGCCAGCACTCAAGGTAGGACCGTACAATTGAATACTGAGCTTTAGCAACTCGGGGTATGATACTGTATCATTGCTATCGCAACTGTAGGAAAACTTGAACGATGTTTGACGTCTGGCTTGAAGATTTTTCGGAATTCTTGCGTAAAGCAGCTCAATTCCTGATCCGAAATGCAGAAATATTGGAGACGAGGATCAGTTTGCGAATATAACCACACGCTACGTCCACATTAGTTACAAAGCTCTCTTTTTCTATTTATCGGGCCAATATTTTGGCTCGAGATTTGCGCGTTGATTGAAATTTTTGAAACATTCCTTTAATAAAGAAACATTTGGTTCACACAGTTTAATTATCCTCCTCGTACGATTCCTTGAATAAAACGTTTCATATCTCAGAGCGCATGCAGGCGTATAAATCCCAACTCACAACTCTTTGACTTTCACGGTTTCAATTGTCTCGTTTAGTGTCGTTTTATAACCCTTTCTGTTCTCAGATATAAAATTACGTTTAAAATTGCTCCTGCAGTTCTTCTCTCGTTGGTCTCGTCTCAGACTCGACTTCGAGTTCTTTGTACTTCACGCTGTCTCTTCCTTTTTCGTTTCTATTTGATATGCTTCGCATATTATGATTAAAACGTACTGCCCTACACCGTTTCCGCATTATTTCCACTAGAACATGTAGCTGTCTACCTTACGCAATAACGAGGAGAGATTTTTTTCGATCAAACACCCGGTACAGGACTCACTGCAATTCGCAGGTTCGTCGACAATAATTAGATGCGTATATAGCGAAGAGCTAGCCACAGATGTCACGGGCCTGTCAGAAGGGCTGTCACCCACCGTTAGGGGGACAAAGATTAGCCATACGTGCCCGACGAGCTATCAGGTAATTTGACACGACAGTCCAATATTACTAATAAATATGAACGAACTTATAAAAATAAAGAAGAATAATACAAATTAAAAATAATTCTATATCATCAAAATTGTATATAGATCGAGTGTGAATGAAAAAAATTGGTTTTTTCAGCCAGGCTTGATTCCGTTTGAATTAATTGAAATAATATAATATCGGAATAATCGAGTTTCGTTGAAATCAAAAGATCGGATATTCTGTGATTGAAATTTTTATCATATTACATATATGGGTTGTTCCACGTGATACGGACCAATTTTTGGAACAGCAAAACAGAAAGTGCGAGCTGAAATTTTGATCATTTTTTTGTGCCACTTCGAAGTAATTGGGGTTAAAATTTCAAGGCATTTTTTCTGACTTTTCGAATAAAAAAAAAACACCAAAAACCGGTCCGTTTCACGTGAAACGCCCCGTATATAAATGAAAGGGTCAAGTACGTGATTTTTAATTATTTTGCATAGGTGTCAGTAAGGTATCATGTTCTTGAAAAAAATTCATTAATTTCTTGAACTTTGATTGATGACGTGTTAAAAATTGTCGAAAAGTTGACGACGTTAACTTAATAAAACTCTGAAAAATTTTCTGGCTAATTCATAAAAATCCCTCGCGTTTAGGGAAGATGCAACCTTAATGAGGCGGGATGAGTAAAAAAAATTTAAAAAAATAAGAGAGAACGAAAAAAGTCTCGAAAAGAGGGAAACCGGCAGACTCTTCACCAAAGTAGCACGCATTCAGTGACGTATCTTGACAATTAATCAAAAAACTACGCAGGGAAGCAACTCCGTGGACGGTGAAGGAGACATTAATCTCTCGCGGCATCGCACCGGTGGAGCCTGTCTTCGGGTCGGGGGTATTTTCTTTTTTCTTCAATTTTTTTACCCCGGCTCTTCGCATTTTTTATTTTATTTTCTTTGTTTGTTTTCCTGCCTCTTCATTATTGTTATTATCATTATTATTATTTTTATATTAATCGCACAATCGGTCAAAGATAGAAATTATTTCCTGAGGGGATTAACCTACGTCTTTTTTTTTACCATTTTGTCGTTGTCATATATGTTCCAGCGAAAAATTCACGGGATGAAGATCTTTGAAAAAATTTTAGGAGTCTTTCGAACATGAATTATTCACACTGATAATTACACGAAAGAAAGCAGGATACTTGGAAGATTCAATGAATTACCTGACTGAAAATTGAGATCTTTGAATTTTTTTTTCTTCTCATTTTAGAAAATCGTGAGAGATTTTATCTGTTCCTGTTCTCTTATCTCCTTCGATAAAATAATAATAGATCGCGTCTCAGGATAGTGTGTCAATAATTATTTCCCCATCGTGTTTTGGGGCTATAAATTATTAATTTAGTATACGTGTGACGAATATCACACTCCCAGCCTTTGCCTGTTACTACGTTAATGAAACCGCATATCACAGGTCAGAGGTTAACGCATTGAACGCCGCGGTGACGTATGTGAACACATTTACATATATCTAGATGCGTGATAGACAAGGATCATTACGCCTCGTTATAATCCTGGTCAGTCGATGATTTCCTATTCATCCTGGTTATGATTCGCTTCCGAACATGCTTCAAACTGCAAGTTTTATCACGTACCCATGTAGGTATACCTCCGTGATTCAAACGTATAAAAATTTATGAGAATCTTTTTGTCAAACGAACGATAATTGTATTTTCATTTTTTTTTTTTTTATTACTTATCAATGATAATTGAAGGTTTCGAGCTGTGAATATCGTACAAATAAATTGTCTCTGTTTTATCATCTGCAAATTCGTTTTTATTACCCAACAACAACTAAATGTCAATTTTTTTCTCTCTCCCCTACAGATGATTGATCAAAAGATATATATATAGTATTGTGTAAATTGTGTCGAGAGTTGGTTCGTTAAACCGTGAATTGTGACAGGGTAGAAATGAGTTATTTAATTCAACATATTTGGTGTAACGAAATAAAAAGATCGCTGTGGAAAATGACGTTACAGAGCGTATGAAATTATATTCCCATGGGGTAGTTAGGTAGGTATCATTTACCTCGGTTCTATACGTGTTGAAGCAGTCCCTGTATACCAACGGCAAGAGAAACTCAGCGAGTAAGTAAATCAGTCGGGTCAAATCAAAGCGTAATTAACTTAAATCGTTTCACTCCTGATTTTGTGAAAATTCTATTTGCTTATAAACTTCATAATTTTATTCAACGAAAAATGTATCAACAATATTTATTTTCAAATTTGAGTTGTTGATATAGTAAAAATAACAAAAATTCGAGGTCCTTTTCATGATTTACTCATTTTTGTTCGGGAGTCTAACGGGCATTCATACCTCCTGTTTTTCCGTGAAAACAGAATTTGTAAAACACGTCTGAAATAAATAAAAAGGAAAGAAGAGACGTGGGTGAAAATCAGACTATAATAGCAGCGTCAATATCAAATGTGGTTTGATATAGCCATAGCTCTCGCACCCACAGGTTTTGGAACAGCGAAATCTAACAAGGTTTGATTTTAAATTTAGCGTAAAATCCATAGGCAGAAAAAAAAGAAAGGAAAGGAAAGAAGAAAGAAAAAAAGATTGACATTTTCGGTGTGTGACTTTGCCGGGATTCTCGAAGTGTAATCTTTGAATCAGAGATTTGTCGAGGCTCGAAGACGGCTCACTCCGCGTCACCCACGTCACCCGCCCTTCTGGCTCTTAGGGTGACTGAGACGGCGGGACGAGTTCCGCACAGCGAGGTCGAGGGCTCAGCGGTTGCTCCTGGTGGCTGGTGGCTGAAGAACCTCCCAGGGATTTTCGTAGGGTCTCCGATTATCGACGCAGTGCTCTGTCCTTTTCGAATTTCACGCATCGCCGGCTATCAGAGCTTAAGCTAGTATAGTTTAGTTTCATAGAATTCGAAAATATTCAGAGAAAAAAAAAAAACGCCAAAAACTGTTCCATGTTGACACAAAAACTTACATTTTCAAAAATATTAAAAATTTACTGATGAATATTTACTAAAAAAATGAATTTGGCTTATCTTTTAAACTGTTCATTCTTTCGAAACTGATCCGTATACATATATGTATAAAAATTTATTCTATTTAAAGATTGTTCAAACTTTTAGTTCACTTGGTAGCGAAATTTTTTATCACTCGAAAGATAATGAAGTGGTTACACATGAAAATCCGTTAGCACAAATCTCCAGCACGGTCTCGTATTCACATTCGTTATAAGGGTCATTCCATGTCAAATCGACAAATAGTTGGAATCGACCCCCTCCGATTCGGATAAATTTTGGTGGAGTGTTTTGTCTCACTATAAAACGAAGTTCTGCCAAAGGAAAAAAATTTGAAATTTTTTTCTTAAGAGTTATGCAAAATTGAAAATGTCACTGTTTTTCCCGTTTTTTAAGTCTATTTATTTAATATTTCATAACCTACTGTATATTTAAAAAAAAACCGCTGGTGCGTTCAAAGAGGACACTTAGAGGTATGAGAAAAAAAAAGTTCGGAAGAAAAATTTTGAAAATTACCAAAATTAGAAAACTTTGAATTCTTAAAAATCGTAAAACGTAAACTTCGCAGTGAAATTTTTGGCTCAAAATTTTTTATATTATACCTCTAACATATCTTAAGAAATTCTGAAATTTTCAGGAGGGTGTTTTTTTTTCTTTTTTTTTTATGAATTTTTGAATTTTGGCAAAATAATTTTTTTCAATTTTTTCAACTTTTTTGTTGAATATAGTTATTCTACCACATGATTATTGAAGTTTGAGCTCTAAAATATTTTTCTTATGTTAACGGGATGTAAAAACACAAATATCTCAAAAATTTTATATTCTTATTATTGTAAAATAAAAAATATTTTAGAGCTCAAACTTCAATAATCATGTGGTAGAATAACTATATTCAACAAAAAAGTTGAAAAAATTTAAAAAAATTATTTCGCCAAAATTCAAAAATTCATTTAAAAAAAAGAAAAAAAAACACCCTCCTGAAAATTTCAGAATTTCTTAAGATATGTTAGAGGTATAATATAAAAAATTTTGAGCCAAAAATTTCACTGCGAAGTTTACGTTTTACGATTTTTAAGAATTCAAAGTTTTCTAATTTTGGTAATTTTCAAAATTTTTCTTCCGAACTTTTTTTTTCTCATACCTCTAAGTGTCCTCTTTGAACGCACCAGCGGTTTTTTTTTAAATATACAGTAGGTTATGAAATATTAAATAAATAGACTTAAAAAGCGGGAAAAACAGTGACATTTTCAATTTTGCATAACTCTTAAGAAAAAAATTTCAAATTTTTTTCCTTTGGCAGAACTTCGTTTTATAGTGAGACAAAACACTCCACCAAAATTTATCCGAATCGGAGGGGGTCGATTCCAACTATTTGTCGATTTGACATGGAATGACCCATAATAATATCCGAAACTTGATCACTTATCGTTTGGTAAACGTTATCTCGTGCACTTGTCGATGTCAAAAATAAATTTTTCTTATTTAATCAAGCACTTTCCATACCTACGTAAATTCTCTGTGATAATATACGAAAGGTTTAGATCCACAAGGTTTTCATACCTATACCGATTGTCGATGGTTATTTTCGAACATATGTTCAATAATAATTCAATTTAGGAAACTTTGACACCGGTCACTCGGAGTGTTAAAAAATAAAAATAAATAAAAAATAAAAAATTGATGAGAAAGAAGGTATTTTTTCTTTATATGCTTAGGTATACTCGGTTCTTTAATTCTCGTCAAAAACGGAAAAATCGAGGCGTGAGATGTCTTCATTTTTCCTCCCTCTTATCACGACTCGGGGAAAAGCGTGTTCAACACGTGAAATAAGGTCGCAGGAGATCATCCGTTTGACAGCTTATCACTGCAGGTAGGTGTGAAGTCGAGCAACGGACGTAATCAGCGAATGGACAGCAAACTTGCACTTCGTATATAACCTGACGAAATAATGTGTTCGGGGTTTGATATATGTATCTAGGTACACATTTCTCAGCAAGTTGACGTCTGAATTAACAGGCGGTAAATCCGCAGGAGCGTAATGCGTTTAGACGGTGCTGCTCTGGTTAACTAATACCAGTAGTAATACTAATACTAATACTAATACTAATACTAATACTGATACTAATTTTGATACTAATACTAAAAGCAATACTCATACTAATAGAGGCCTAAAGCAATGTTGAGGCCCCGGGGGCCAACTCCTTCTAAGTGAGTTAATCTCAAGTTAACCTCGAGTTAAGCAAACCCCTAAGCCCGACCTACGGTGATGCTTGGTATCTTGCCAACTAATTATTATACCAACGGCTGCAGCTAGATTGATCTAAGACTTATTACTTCCAGTTGATACTGCAACGTTGTTTAGACGGGAGAATTCCGAAGCTTTTACCTCTCGAGTAAGAATATGTTAATTTTTCAAAAAATGTAATTCTTTATCAGATTTCAGTGACTGTTTCAGACTTTGCGTCTATTTATTATTATATAATATACGTATATAAGTGTAATAATACGCTAGACTATCGAACGGCTGCTTTTAGCGCTGTTCAGTTATTAGACGGATGGTAAAATTGAAGGTGTGTAAATATAATATAAGATAATCACGTATAAGGTAAAAACGTGTTCGTGTATCGTAATAATTAATCACCTATGTCCAAACGAGCTGGCGAGGATCTGATGCTTTCGCATTCTATTTTTCTTCTTTTTTTTTAAAGTCTGCACCTTGTGGTACCGGGCATCGAAGCCAGGTCCCTGCTTTTCATACTTTTCCTTGGGGTGGTCACAGGAGGTATAGAATTTCACATTTATTAAAACCCTACAAGTCTTGAATCTTGTGCATTTTTTTTTTTTTTTATCCCCGATAAATCGATAGAATTATCATTGCCGTTCGTAACTTGAAAATATAATCGAAATGGCAAGGGTTTCCGAATTTCATCAACTCATAGCGTGTGCTTTCGATTAATCTCAAATTGCAGAATGGTATTTTTTCGTTCAAAATCCTTTTAAGCTTAACTTTTTAATCGAAAAATTAGGCGTTGAATTTTAGGGGGCGAAACGAAGTAAATTTGAAAATTTAAATAACCGTCTAAATTTAGTTATCGTTCCAAACTTTTCGTACACATAATGCTGACGTCTAAAACTGATGGAGAGACTGCAACGGACGTATCTTCTCTGACAATGGCTCGTCCTTTCAATGATACTGCGACCTAATCTAGAGCTTCGAATTTCAACGATAAGTTTCAAATCTAGCGTAGCTTATTTCATACAATAGGTGGATTCCCTCTCATAGTAAATGGGAAAACCCCCCTCTCTCTCTCCCTCCATGTGATTTCTAACCCGGGGTGTTTCATCCTTGTAGTTTGTGCACAGGTGTTGTTAATTAATTTACGACGTAACTGGTTGACGTAGCCACAAATCGTGCAGGTTTCGTCGACAACGAACCAGCGTTTTATAGAACGGCTCGCATGTCTCGAAACCCGGACGTCTGTGGCGATATTTACTCCTCGTCGATCTGCACGAATATTTCATCGTTCTTCCTGAAAGCTTGACTCCATATTTTCATCACTTACCATGCCGAGGTTTGATCATCAGAAGTGCACGGAGATATCAAAGCTTCCCACGAATTGTCTAGAGCGAGTAAACAGAGAAAATGAGGTGAAAGCTCATCGTAGAAAATCTTGACAGGATCTTTAAACGTGTTTACGCAATCAGCGGATAGAGGAAGCGAGGGATAGGGGAAAAATTGTAAACTTCTCGAAGTAGTTTGGCTCTGGCAACGTTCATCATTTTATTTCATTTCATTTCATTTTGTTCTGATTTTCCCAGTGCGTGCATAAGGATGCCACGATTTCATTTCATTCCATTCCAAAGGATCCTGTAACGAAGCACCGCGGCGACCCTTACGCCCCAGGGTATATTGACTTAAGTATAAATTTACTACCCTTACTCTACCGCCACGCCTAGCCCAGCCACAGCCACAGCCACAGCCGCAGCCACAGCCATGGCCATGGTCTGAGCTACCTTAAACCTACACAACCACCCCCGCGGTGCCCCTCCATAATTAAAATCCACGGGGCTGAAGGGAAGGGCAAGGAAGCTGGTAAGACGATTTAAAATAATTCGTTAATTGCTTCGAAGGCATTTTGTATATCCAAGTATCTACTCTTTAAACTTTTGCCTGAAACTTTTTCTTGAATCCTTTCATATAATATCTTTTCGGTTTGTGCAAGTCTCGTTAACCCTGATATAGTACGTAGACAGGAAATCTTTTTTTAATCTACTCGATACTTTTTCCGGAAGATTTACTGTTCCGAAAAACTGCGAAGACGTTACTCTCGTCACCATCATGAAGTATAATTGGAATTTTTTATTTCCGAAATCAATCTCGATACGAAGTCACATTATTATCTTCACAGTCGTGAAATCGTACCGTCGTGAAATATGAACAGTGACATATTATATCGAGGTGGCAAGATAAAATGAAATAATAATACAAGAAACAGAAGCGAAGAGCACGCTCTTGTCTCAGGCAACAATCGTTTCGTCAAGAGTGTCTTCAGGACAAGACAAAGAATAACGGAAGCAATTGATACCCTTATACTTTGTCTTGGCTGTAGTTGGGTAGCAGTCAACAAAATCTATCGCACATCGTGGATATAATTCGATATCACCAAAAATTGATCGAAAAAAAACGAGAGAATAACAAATATTTAACGAGCATTCGGTCTCTGAGTCGCACACCTAACTATACCTATATGCCACCCTCGTACCCCATGCATAAAATCTATCTATAGGTATATGGATGCATATTGTGCATCTAAGGCATAGAGATAGACCGACATTATGGTTATGTATACGCAGGGCATGTGTATCGTATCTGTATGTATCTAGATATGGGGAAGTGGATAGTCTGGAGGCAATATATATATTCAAAGCAGTTAGTTACTGTCTGATCACAAGGGTGCAGGTTGGTGTTTCGCTACACTCGGTAACTGCGTTATAGCCTCCCTATATTATACTGTATACGCTAGTTTAGTTTCTATAGTTTGTGCAACAGTACCAGTGTACTTAACATAATTAGAATATGGTGTGCCATGTAACCACTATGGTGCAAAGGCTCGCGCAGCACTTTATCTTCCGAAAGTAAACTATCCAGGTATAGGAGGCAGCTTGATGCATGAAACTCGGTGATAAATTGGCTTTTCAACAAGATTGCTTTGTTACAAACAATAAATATTTATATCAACTCTCAAACTGTAGCTACAATCAACTATATTCACATAATACATTATACTCTCCGTATGTTATATTTCGACTGAAAAATCAAATCTCCTATTCCTTTCTATCGGTTGAAAAACGAGATCAAATCTAAATCTTTCGAAGACAAATCCAAATTTCGGTGAAAAATTTCAAACTTGTCATCTTTACAAATTATTTATCTTACGTCTAACTTTCTTTTCATTCTTTTTTTTCTCAGTTATCACCCATGTATGTATATATATACTGTACAGATTGTGTAAATACAGATTCATGTGCATGTGAATGTTACGTGTACCTATATACACGGTGTTATAGATCGATTTTGGTATATAGTTACGTGAAACTGATTGGGCAAGGCGTGCACCTGTGAAATCGAAACAGGTGGGTGTGCTCTGACTAAGGTCTTGTCCGGTCGTTATCTGTGGAGATTTGGTCCATTTCATCATAGTACCACGTGCACAGGTGCTTCTCGATAATTTAAGCCATACGACAAAAGGACGAGGAATTATTGTTGGATATTGATGGAGGAGAGATATGAATAATTTTTATAGAATTTTGAACTGTGATAGAATTCATCGTTTCGAATAGGATCAATAGTAGGAATATTAAAATTCTTCAAAAGATGTGACTTATTTCGAAGAATGATTGGACGTGGCTTACCCAAAGCTGATGTGAAAGAAAAAGAAAAAGGAAAAAAAAAGTGAAAAAAAAAGGGATCCTTTTTGGTAAGAATAAAACGTTGATACATTGGGACATTTATTGAACCGTGAAAACCGCACGGAGTGTCTCTCATTTTAAGTTTCAATTTCAAAGAAAACGAGGGCTGCCAAGAGGAATAATAAATAGGCTGTATTTGCCGCACGTTACTTTAACAAACGTCTCCATGAATAATGTTCCGAATGTTTGAGGTAATTAGAAGTGGTGAGGTCTTAAAGAATTGATCAACAATTATTCCCATCATTTTTTTTCTCTCATTTTAACGAGTATCGCAACGTTTTATCAAATTTCGATGCTGCCTAGTTCTCTTATGGTCCTAGTAGCCTGGTAAATTGTGCTTTTTGGAAATCCCCGTTGCGAGGGATCGTTAGAGCGTGGTTTACGATTGCGAATTGATGTGTATCCACCGAGTACTCGATGGGCCACGAGCCTCGGTCAATTGTGTTAACGAGTGGTTTGAAAATCAAGCTGTTTGCGGGAAAACGAGCATTTCGTTACTTTTCGATTCGGATCGATCGGCAGTTAAATTTCAGGTAAAAGATGAAAGTATTCAATAAACCCATTTTTGCTAAAGCCAATTTTCGAAACGCATTAAATCGCAGTGCGAGTTACAATAAAAGGAAATTAAAACTACCAAAAAAATTCAACTATAAACTTCTATTAGTTTTCAGCAACCAAATGTAAAACTCACCGTCGATCGCATTCCTTTCCGATTTATTGGCCATTAGAAGCACTGCGGCACTCAGATAGGTGAGAAGATATGTATGAGTTTGAATTACGAGAGCTGGATGTTCACATTATGTACCTACTTACGATATGTATGTACCTTGCAGAAATTTAGCTTGCATTGAGGTATGAATCCGATTTGCTTTCATCACTCTGTATAGTGAGAGGTTCTCCGATATTTTGTCGTACAGTAATAGGCAGTCAGCTGCCAATTGCGCTTTTCACAAAGTCAATGTTATTTTATTTTTTCATTTCTTCCATTTTCCATCTCTCGTAATACTTTGCTTTATACAAAGTTTCTCAATAGCTAGAAGCTATTGGTTGGTATGTAAATTCCTACTTCCTGATACGTTCACTCCCAACATTTTTCCTATGTCAGAATCGACTTCACGTTTCAAAACGTAACGAAACGCACACATGTACGAATGATCACGATTCTACTCGTAGGTAGGCATGGATAGAAAATAAACTTCAGAAATGAATGATTTTGAAAAATAATTGCACCAGTTTTGTACAACATTTCATCCATATTACCTTCGGGGTCTTGTATTCGAAATTGTTTTATTCCGTTCTTCCCGTTGTGTAACTAGGGAAGTTTGGTTCGAGTGATCTTTCGCAATTATTTTCGAATAATGAGACTCCTATGAGTACGTAATATCAGATGTGTAGATCCCGCATGTATATGTACGTAGAAATTTGGATTGGCGCGTGTAAGTCTACGTACGTATGTGATTTATAGACACAGGATGACGCGTCACGGCGATGGCAGACAGGCACGTATATAGAATAATTAGATTTCAGGCTAAAACGTCAATAACCATGTCAAACCATTATACGCCGCCGAAGCGACCATGCCTCCACGCGCATTTAACCGAGTTAGCAAACAACTCATTTAACCAAATTAATGCTCCCTGCCTTCCACTCTTTTGACCGAATTTTATAAAATAAAATTATACCCTTTCAAATCTAGGGACCAGGGGATAGATACGAACGATCGCGAATGTGCGGGAAAATGATACTCGACGACTTCTTAACCATTTTAAAAATTCTCATTTCTGGGATCACAATTAGCGCACGTATCCACTGTCAAATTACATCGCGTTTCATTTTCATTACAGCCATAGGGATCCATGGATTTTAATAGTACGAGACATATTGTTTAGATTATTAGTGAAAGTAAATTTGTCCACTTCGTAAATGAAAAGGGTTTGTAATTTTTCAAGGGTTGAAACTGCGGTCGATAGCTTCATTTGTGTTATTTTACAAGAAAATATTATTGATATTGAATATATTACCAGGTTTTATATAAAACAAGCATTAAGTAAATAATTGAATATTTGAATAAATAAAAATAATTGTTCATCGAAATCCGAGTCCTGGAACAAAGGTTTGTTTTATTAACTCTCGTGGGAGTAGAGTAAGCGACAAATTTTCATCAAAGGCTCATCAGTTCCACCTCTTCGCACCGGCGAAACATTCACAAATGAAAAACAACAAAAGCGAATGTTTGAAAAAAAAAAATGGAAAGCAAAGAAGATAAAGAAAACAGAAACCAAAATAAGTTTAAGAAATCCAAATTCAGGTTACACAGCTTTGTTCCACTCATCATTGCCTCGGCTTTCTAGAGTCATTATTTCCTTGGATTTCATGATACGTACGTATTTCTCATTCGTTTCTCGATGTAATTGAATCAACTGAAACACGTCGAGTTACGAGAAACCGCTTAAAGGCAGGCGATAAAATATCACATCGATTGCGGGGGTGTAATGCTCGTCGTCCCGACGTCAAACGTCGCCGTTCAAAACAATCCCTGCGACGCCGGTTTCCGCTCCCGATACGATTGTGTGTCACTACGGTTCACATGTATACATAGCTATGTATTAAAACGTGTATTATATACGTATATGAGCAGGGTACGAGTCAGTGGTAAATTCGCGGGTATCCCTTTCGTCGTTTTCAGTACGAACACAAGACCCTTCAATCTCTGACTGTGGTTGTACTTTGGCTAGAGATCTATACATGCATAGACGTACAGCCGAGGTAGAGATATGACGTATATAACCGCATATATCTTATAAACGTCGTCCCCTATCTGACGGCTCTGTTTCCCGACTTCATTGTGACAACCGCACAATATTAACAGAACTTTGCAAGGTATACTCATTGTTCGCTGAAATGCACCGAGCCGCTCATGTTCGTTGGAAGAAAAATTTGAATGCTTTTCATTTTATGACTGGATGCGAATTTTATCAACATTTATGAATTAATTAGTAAGTTGATATTGAAAATGAATTGAATCAATTGAAATGTTTAAGCTGTTACTAAGAACGAATATTTTGATGTCCTTGGATTTAAGTTCCGTATTGAACTCGCTCAATTGCACAAGTAAACGTATTTTCGGAACGATCTATAGCAGCTAAACTTTTTTAATGGATAGTTTTTATTTTTTTCTTCAATTGAGGATAAGTCCAACAGCTAAGTTCTAGTGTGACAGTGGCGTCGAGAAAAGAAACAGCAGGGTTCAATTGTCAGGTGCATAATGAAACTGGTTGGTATAGGGATGAAAAAGATGGAAGAAAAAAAGTAATTTATTCAAGTTTTAACTACTGCTGGTTCTTCTCGAGAGAAGTAGGAGGAGTTGGCAAAGTCACGCGGATGCAAGAATGAATTTGCGAGGCGCGTGGGAGATGAGAGGTTGGAGGTGGTAAAAAATAAAAGAAGGAAAAAAACAAGATAAAAAAATACATAAGAAAAGAGAAAAAAAAAGAATAGAATAAAATAAAAATACAAGACCGAAAGAGACATCCTGCAGGGTGTTAACGCTGCAGGGTACGAAGCAGAGTTTTGTCACGAAAACTTTATTCTCCCAAGTCCCAGTTCTACGAAGTGAGAAAATTAAAAACCAGCTACGTACCCAAATTGTTATTTACAGGGCCAAGTGTTGTAGGGAAAATATTTCACGATAGTAACAATGATAATAACCAGAAAAAAATGTTCCCTTTTCTATCTCATTCTCATGTACTAAGTCCATACGAAGACTTGAGAGATTGTGAGAGAATAAACACAGTCAAAAACTCTGAGTTTAATTCTGGCTGTTGCTATTATTTCAATTACAAAAACCAATTACTTGAAGTGGATCATTTTTAATTACTTTTTACCTCTGCGAGTGAAAAGTTCGTTTTTTTTTCTTTCTTTCTTTCTTTCTTTTTTTTTTTTATCATCAATGCTGTAGAGTATCGGTAAATCTGTATTTCAGATCTTCTCGATCAATTATTATTATACGAATGAAGAGAAATGAAACGTTAAAATTCAAGGACAGAGTTCGCAGAGTTACAGAATTCTCCACGTCAATAAATTTCATTGAATGTGGTGAACAGAAAAAAAAAAAAAATGAGCGGGAAAAAAAAAAGAAGAAAATATATATGTATTAATTAGTTTCAAGAGAAAAGGTTCAATTGCACGATGGAATCGAAGAATTTTGAATTCAGAAGTTATTGTGCGTTGGAGAGGTTCGTTAAATTTAATCGGTTTTCATTATTTTTAAGAAGTTTTATGATGTTATAATCGTTAAATCAGAATGACTATTAAACTAGAAATATAAGAATTTCCATAAACGATCCGAGATTCTAATGCCTTTCAGTTTCTCTGAAATTATATTTTTAATAGAAGATCCCCCCTGCAGTAATCGCTCGAATATCTTTTGGTTCTAGAAACGCTTACATCAATCGCTATATTCTCATCTCTTTCGCTCGATTGAAAGATGTAAGAAGCCCTCCCTTCATCCCTCTCCTTTCCCTCAGACCCTTTTTCGTTTCCTTCGGCCTCCCATCCCCTTCCGCTTCTTTTTCTCCCTGTATTTCTGTACGCTTGTTTCTTATTTAATTAAACTTCTGGAAACAGACAGTAATGAATTTAGATATCTGGCGTATTTGATTGCTGCAATGGTTCTACACGCTACGAGCTATGGGTATAAGGAAGGTAGATATATTTAGGAAATGATACCTACACATCTCTGAAAGAACTTACTGACAGAAATTTACCGGGGGCAATGAATTCAGACGCACCCCAATCTCTCGTGGTTTTAATCAAAAGAAAATCAATTCGATCGTTTAATAAGATTCAATTTACGCAAGACAACGACGGGCGAGAGTTACCAGTTCAGATAACCACAATTATTATTCATTCGAACCATATAGATATTAAAATATTCAATTCGCTTTCTTCCATCGACGAAAATACTTATTCAGTCTAAAATTTCATTAGGTGCTATATAAAAAGGTAAATGTATACTCTCGACTTCTCTGTTCTCAATTTACACAAAATTCATAAAACCCGCGATAATTCTAGCCATGAAATAGATCGACTTTTTATATTCACAGAATATTTTTCATTTATTAAGTTTTAATTTACAGAAAATAATTGGCTGGTTAATGTATGGCTGAGGCTTGTTGTAGATTCAAGTATTTTCCCCCAAGCGATGAATTTAAGTAGTAATGGTTGATCTGAGGTCAGCCTGCAACGAAAAATCTGTAGATATCAAAAAGCGTTCGCGTAGTAGTTAAGTCGGCGGCGAAGAGTTGGAATAAATTTGAGGAAAACGGCCCCTCAAAACGTGAAATGCAAATCTCTCCTTGGCAATTTCAAATTTTACGATTCTAAAACTCGGTCTCTCGCCTCCTTCGCATTCAGATCCTGGCCAACCGCTGGAGCCTTGTCACATTTGCTTTTAACGTCCTTCTAAAAATTCGTCGAGGCAATGGGGGAAATCGCTTCCTGCACAAATGCTTGGAAAATTCACCTCACGTTTCCTCAATTATATATCGACGTCGAGACCTGTGCAGCGAGACCGGAAGTAGACCTTCACGATCTATATACGTAGACCGGAAAATTCTCCTTGCCACTTAACGAGGTCTTTTCTGACCTTCTATAGATATCCTTCTCAAGAATTTTCCGCACCCCTTGTATGTGCGTATGTAGGCACATAGTACACGTCTATATACCTGATATACTTATATAAATTTTCGTTGCTCCTTGAGTATTGAAATTAATTATATTACAAATGGATTAGTTCCATTCTTGTATTAAACGGAAAGTCTTCTCGCTTCTGTTCCTGAATTTGAGAAGAAAAAAAAAAAAGAAATCTCTCACTTTTAGGGCGAATTGATTATATATAAGGCGAGGGTGTGGAGAAGCGAACCCTGATATTTGACTCGTTTATATTAATCGTGAGAGGTTTTAAGGCATCTCAAGTGCTCCGGGGATGGAAAATGGCCAACCTTAAAATCAATCCTCTTCCATCTGAATATTCAAATTAACGAAAATAATTTCTTTATCCTCAATATCTGAGCAGAAATATGACCCCGTCCTGAAAACACACGTATACACTCTCGTTTATTGAGGTAATCCGATCGTTGATTCAATAAATAATATAAAAAGTATACGTAGGTTGAAAAAAGCACAGGGTAGCGAAGTAAAAACTAGTATAAAAATACTAGACCGTTTTATTAGCTCCTCTAACTGAAATATGTTCCTCGATAACGAGAACGAACGAATAGGAAGGGGGGGCTAAAGGTTGAAGAGGGGTTGTCGATTGTTGGCTCCGTGTAGGGCTTACACCAGGATCACGGGTCATTTACTGCTATTTTATACGAGGGATTAAACGTTAATTTTTGCGGATGAAATAGTAATGGTGTTTACAGAATTTACGAGTTTTCGATTTAAACTGGATTTAACAAGGATTCATCCGTCGGGTACTAGATTCTATATTAATGTTGTCGCGAAATCACGAAGAAAGAGATTTTACTCCATTCACATTCCTGCAAAAAAAAAAAAAAGAAAAGTGGAATAATCCCCGTCGCATTTTCTCCAATATATCCTTTTTCAAATATACATATGTTTCAACTTGAAACGTAAAACGCAAATTTCACTTCATCATACATTATATCAGATATCTATCTACTGTCGGATCAAAAAGGTTTGAGCCCTCTGTCTGAGTGATTATAACTTCTCAAAAAAAAAAAAAAAAAAAAAAAAAATTGATAGAGCATCGAGTCAAAAAGAGCGAAAAGCGCCAAGTTTTTTACGTCTAATGGTTATTCAGAAATTTGGGTGTAAAAATCGTGATAACCTTTATGATTTCTGAGCGGATAAAAAACGTAGTTCTTTCTACATCCGTTTCCGTACGATAATTTCAATTCGTCACCGTTTGTCTAAAATGAGTGTAAAAAATGTGAAAAAATTCCGAAGTATTCCTCGAACATTAACGAAGATGATGTAGTTTTTCCGATTCCTTTATCTTTCGATTTCGTCATCAGTTTCTCGCTCGCAATAGTAAGCTCCTAGTAATCGTCGTCAACAATTTTGCCAATTTGCGCCGGGATATACCAGAATTGTACCAATTCAGTCGACAAGGCGATGACAAAGTGAATAAAAAATTGATACCGAGTAAAATATCAGGGATTTTGTTATCCAGATAAGGGGGCCAGGATGGACCGATAATAGCTTGGGAAAAGACGAGATGAGGATGCTGCACCGTGGGCATTGAACAGCGCGGAGGATAATTTGGTATGCATTGCAGGCAGCCTGTATTATTATACCATACTATCCTATACATTAGGTATATATTACATTATATTCAACGAAAGGGATTTTCTGGTAGATAGTACGCAGCTATTACCTTCCCTGCTGGCTAGCTACTGTCCCCTTCGCTCTCTCGGGCTGCAGTGTTCATAGTAAAGCCCGTGTGCTTTCTTCCCTTTATATACACGAGCTACATAAAATCGTATTTACCTCAATGCGCTGGTAGGCTCAACCCAGATAGCACGTATTTCCGACTAAAATTGCCTTCTAGCAAATAAAATGAAATTTTATTTCAAGCTTTGCTTCTAATTTTATCGCCAACTCTTCCACACATCTATATATCTATATATTCATCCGAATAAAATTCAACACCGATATACATATACCTCTATCTGAAGTTCAAATCACATGTCAACTAACTTTTATAGTTTGTTTAATTGTGCATTCTATGATCCTAGAGCTTTCTCAACGACCATCTACTCTCTCAAGCTCTGAAAGTCTGAACAGTACGTCGATGTTACCTACGTGGTAATAATTAGATAAATAATTTCAATTTCTATTTCAATTTTCATATTATGATCATATGTGTAGAGTAGTTTCGGTCATTTTATCACCATATGTGCCTACTCACATAGAATCATGTAATTCAAGCTTTTCAAGCGAAGCTGTGATAAAAAAGAAACTTGAGACGTAAGTCCATTTTTATGGTGGTGGTTAGAGGAGACGAGCAGCTACTACGTACAGATATACTGACCACAGTAAGAAGTAGAAGTACGAAGATTGATGGCCCAGGAGAACGTAGCTCTAGTCGTTGGGGTAGGACATGGTTTTATCACCTGGTTCACGCTCATCGTTTTAATCTACACCAGAAGCTGCCGTCTGCACGAAACGGAAGCGGTTTCATTTGTTAGATTGGTGTTTAGCTAACGCGAATTAAATTCCGTAACAGAAATCCTCGAGAAAATTCATTAGGAATAGGGAAATTGTGTAAACTATTTACTCAACTTTGCCCTTAGAACTATTTTATAATTACATATTCTCATTAAGTTTCACCACAAATATGGAAAGAAATAAATTCGTATATTATTAAGCTATACTAACGAGTAAGGAGTAAAATTCCATTCCATCTTAAAACGAACGAAAGAAATGACTAAAAGGTCCTTATTAGTCTTACAATCAGGTACTCTGCGTCTTTAATTAAACGATCCCCCCCGTGGCCCTATGTAATTATATACATGGGTACAGGCTATGTAAATTTATGTATTATGTACACGAAGAGATGGAGTAGAAATGTGAGAATTTATCCTATCTATAGAATTGAATAAATTCGTGTGCAAAAAGGCAGTAACTAATAGTGATTTCGACTATCTGTGTCTCCGTTAGTCCCAATTTAGGCCGATTCTACGTTCTCTTACGCTCCCCATTTCCGGGGAATCCCCGTGCAGCCAGTTAGCCTCGTAAAGGGCTCATTGCTTTTTCTAATCTCGGGGCAGAGGCTAGAGGCTAGAGGCTAGAGGCTAGAGCTAATCTACCGTATATAGACTTTTAAGTAGCAATATGTATGGATGCTGCTTCCAATACTCTTCCAATGGAACGGAACGCTCTGTCATTACCCTGATCCTGGTAATAATGATGGGGCTAATTTGATGCTAATAGTTATTACAGTTTTTGTACGATTTTGAGAATTTTTTAGTGTGATTAGATTTGGAGAAAAAAGGACGCAGGGTCGCAAGTCTTTGCAGAGATTCATTATCAACTAAGTTTTACAACTAGTCATTTAGTAACTTTTAGTTTAGTAAACTCAGTCTTCGTTGGCTGGAATTAGGGAAGAACTAGTTTCTCAGTTTGAGATTAAATTACGATTGGTACGAGTACGAGTTGGGAGCACTATTAGTAACTATTACAATTAGTTACAGTTTAGTAAGTTTAGTTTTCAGTAAGACAGCCGGGTTTAAAACCAGTCCCCGTGATTTTAACTTTCACATAACTACGAGGCGAGGTAGAGAGGACTAATTTAATCTCTGGATTATGATTTTTATTTGGAATTTCATTTTTATTAGGATATACGTATATATAATATATATATGATGTGGTGCAGTTAAATTTCTTCGTGAATGGAAAATTAAACAAAAAGAACTGCAGACCCAGGGTATATTGGTTCATAATAATTAGACGTATCAGAATCGATGGTGAGCCCCGGAGGCGAAACTTTTCCGAGGGTGATACCCAGAGCTACAGCATCTAATTGCAATTACGTCATAATTAAGGGAGGCGCGTTAATTAAAGATTAAGATACTTTAACGTTAGAAACTTGGCTTAAAAGGGACACCCGTCCTGCGGCAGGACGAAAGTGTTAATAAAGTCTCTGCTCTAATCCGTTCATAATCTAGGCTTAAATTTTCTTTAGATTTATAATTCTGCTTTTAGAAGAGCCAGCAAATTTCACAAAAATGCTTTAATATCAAGACGCGAATTTCGTGTGTTTAAACTAACAATAAGACAAAACCATAATATAAATGAAAGCTTTCATTTCATTCGAAGGTAGGAAAATTCACGGCACTCATAATCGTGACTATTTCTACAATAAAACCCGATTCTTCGAATCAATGAAACATGTGCGAGATCTGTATCGGTTTTCTTATGCGAAATGGCCGTTTTCTTACCATCGTATTCGCAAAGTGTATTGTAACCCTGCCACCCTTCGAGTTCAGGGGTTATTTAAATGGACCGTCGTAAGTGAATGCTATCATGACCTTTTATGGGGCTTGATTTGATCCTAGTCACAAACCTGCTCGCTTTATTATTCCCACTCACGCGAGAGTCTGTCTCTAGATATATTCTGTATTATACGGAATGAGTTAAGTCTTCGATATCTATTATGAGTTCACAGTCACGTCTGCGTCCGCATCCGCGTCGTCGGCAATCCACCGCGTATCTATTTGATAAAATATATTTATCTATTCTTCCGATAATTGATATTCAATTGAGTGCTGATTTTGAAAACGACCAGCGAGTCTTTTGCTTTGCTCTGTTCAGCGTCTGAAGGTATTTTTTTTTCTAACTTAATTTGTTATTAAATGATTCGAGGAATTGACGTTGGAAAAATAAGTACTCGACGAAATCTAGCATCTCATGTTACCCTGCAGGCCGAAGACTCCGGTTTTCAGTTTCTAGTTTCTAGTTTCCAGTAAATTCGAAAAAAGAAGGACCGAACTGAAGCTAGCGCAAATTGAGCTTACAATCCAATCAGGCACCCCGCTTCTCTGTCTACCCTCGGAGGCTTGCCGTGAGCATGGAGGGTTGAGGATGAGTTGGAAATGGAAGTGGATGTGGAGGTGGAGGTTGGGGGTGGAGGAAAAGCCAACGATATCAAGCGAGGGACGCGACGGACAGAGATAGAAATATTCTAAGTACATTTTTGATGGGATTTTTAAATGAGCCTCAATTGTGTTAAACAGCGCCCTGGGCTAGCCGCCCGACCGGGGCTTCGACTTAATACAAGATTTTCTTAAATAACATTTGCGACTTTGCAATTGCCAAGCGAGACGATAAGGCGATGGGTCGTTCGGCTCACCGGAGTAGGGGACACGGTTTTTCCTCCACTTTTCGAAATACTATATTAAAACAAACTCACTTTCACACTACGTGTCAATTAACCAGAATATATACTCTAAATTCCCTTTTTTATCTCCAATTCACAGTTCCGAACACACTCGTTGTCCTTTTATTACGGGCATCCTTTGATCGGTATAGTATAGAATTGAAGGTTCAAAAGGTGCTTTTGATTGATACTATTATCAGTCAGACACGTGTCCGATACACGAGTCGAAAGAGCTTTTTTTATTGAACCATTTATTCATTATACCAGCCGATCAGCCTTTAAATAGAAATATATACACATACACATATACGTATAAAAGCGAACGAAAACCCATACCACACGGAGATGGGAATCTTATGCGTAACTTTTGCGAGGAAAAAAAGCGAGCTTTAAACCGTTTTCAAATTTAATCGCATTCCGTATATATCCCTGTGCCGCGGTAACGGGATGAAAATTTAATCAAACCAAATCAAGTTGTAGAGTGATAAAAAAAAAAAATGATAATAATAAAATAAAATAATGTTCATCCCTCAGAAAGGATTGATCTATTATACTAAATTTGTTCGTTCAACCCCACATTATGTATGATTATTTAAAATGGGGTTGACTCGTCGTGTAAAATATGAAAATGAAAGGTAGACGCGATAACTGCGAACTATATGTCTGCGGTATCCAACCACCTCACTCGCGAGTAACTCGCGGAGTAAATCAGGGGTGTTATTAGCGGAGAAAATATATTTCATTCGAAAGCTTTGTACCCGTACGAGTAGCTGCAGCTGGATTCTATAATATTAATAGCCACTTATTAAATTAAAACTTTTAATAGCTACGGAATTTCATCGCGGTAAGAGCTTAATTGGCACTTAATCTTGGTAACGAGGTGTTTAGGTACACTAACAACCCCTACGTTAATATTGGCTCGCAAGTCACACCCTTTAAATAACAAGCTATTTTGATCATCGTGTTCAGTGTATATTTCATTTCATTTATACTGCAATTCACATTTCAAACTTACGTTTCATAGACATGCGACTAAAGTTTGAAATTGTCGAACTGTTATCGAAGCTTTTGTTCAATTCTTATCTATTATCAACGGCAATCTACCTAATGACGGATATTTTCATTGGGCAAAATCAGCGCAGCGTAAGATCTCGCGTTTTATTTCCTACCCGTTTTCCTTAACGATGAAAAAATCCGCAACAATTGAGACACTCTCCTTCACAATGAGACCTTTTGTATCAAGAGGAAAAATTCTGCGAGGTATTCATGTTCTGAATCAAAGGCTTTAGATTTTTCATTTCTCCAACGACTTTCGTGTTTTAACATTTTATTGTCCTATCGGAGTGTTCGCGAATAATTGACGTTATAATTCGAGTGATTTTCACCAATCAGACACCCGATTTCTATATTCTATAACAACAAATTGATATTACAGTTATAAATAGCCGAAGGCCATATCGAACTGATTGTAGATATAGAAAATTTACTTTCACAAGAAATTACGACTTCGGAAAATCGATGAACCGAGAAGGTACAGAAGGCCAGCTCTCGAGATCCCCTTGATCTTATCAAGGGCAAAAGATATATCAGTATTAAATTCGTTATATTAAATAAGTCGATTCGCTGAGCACGCGAATTTCATGAGAATTTTCGTACAGCCATACCTACAGCGGGAGGATGTTAAAACTGGATCAGAATTAGGAAGATGAGAAACGGGGCTTTCTAAAAATGAATCACATCAAAATTTTTAGGTAAGGGATGAAAAAGAAAAAGAAAAAACAAATGGATTTACGTCAGATCCTTATGCTTTTTGGATTTTGAATTTAAAAAAACTGTTTTACAAGTTTCCCGAGTTTTATGTAACTCGTATACAAAATGCTGCAAAAAAAAAGTTACAGACTTACCGAAGAAGCAGCAGCGCGGGGTTGGTTACAGGAATTTGATCCCCACGGATTAATGAGGATTCTGTAGCGGTCCACGTTAATCGTCCGTTGGATGGAAGTTTCACAGAAGTTCTTACGGGGAATTCTTTCCCGTATATTTCGCTCTTTTTCTATAGTTTATAATCGTTAGGATGCCTCGTCGTGTTCCGAAGTCTTTCCAAAAAGCAAATAAAAGTTCTCTGCAAGTACCCCTGCAAAGGGATGCGTTTTCACGCGGAATACGTGTTTGCCTTCGGAGGATTGGCGCGCGACTGACTAACTGGGGCTACCCTGGGCGACCATCAACCCTCTTATGCCTCTCTCCCTTCGCTCTCTCTTCTATCCCCTTCCATCCCTATTTTCCACCCCTCTAGAACCCTCTCTTCGCGCCCCTTCTCTCTCGGTTTCGCACTCCGGCTCGTGTCTCGTTTCTCTTCAGCTTCATTACAACACCCTTTCCTCTTTCCTCTTTCCTTCCCTTCCCTTCCCTTTCCGTTCTTTTTCTTTCCTTTCCTTTCCTTTCCTGCATCAGGGTCCTAGCTTTTTCCGTCCACCACAAGTTCCTTTTTTCTTTCTCCCCCTTGCATTGCCCCTAAGAGTTGCGCGCGCCACAAGTTTCGAGCTGTGGTCGCAGCAGGCCTCTTTCCTACCTCCAGCAGAACGTTGTCCTCCGCCTTTTAAATCTAGACCTATAACTATGAAAACGGGTGAACAGGGGTGGTCTGTCAAAATCCACCCCTGTTCACTAAATTTTGCTTTCCTCATTGATTGCGGCTACTATTTTTCATTCAATAATCACTAGGTCAGACGGAACTCTCTGTTCTCCAAATGTATCGCCATCGAAGATCAAAGATGTATACAAAAAGACACGCAGAGGTATATACGGAGAACCGATATTGCTTCTACGTGGTAATTACGTGAACGGTTTCCAGAGAATCTTTTCAACGAAAGATGAAACGAGATTTATATTTCCCGCGAGAGTATAAGAAATTCGGAGAAAGTTTCGGGTAACCAGTGAGTTGTCAAAGAGCCTGCGTCCGCGTTGCCCTAAATGATATCAGAAAAAAATGTTGCTTCGATTTTTACCTGATTCGTTGATATTCATATATAATTAGATTTCCTCCGATGATTGTACAGCTGTTATTTTATTGCTCTCAATAATTTACCACCGTATTTTATCATCGATCTGATTTTAATCTAATACAATATTATACTAGTATGTCGAATGGACTTGGACCCAAAAGTTATACGGGTGATCGGGTAAAGTCGGAAGCTTAAGGGTTAAGTTTGTTCAACAACTATTAAAGCTTTTGGTCCAGTTAATATTTCCTTGCGACAGGAACGGTGAATTAATGCGGCTAATATTTTCCTTATGAATAACAAAGGCCAAAGTACAAAATCAGCTTAAGCGATGTTCATTACCTGAAAAGTAACTACAGAAAACATCGAATTTACGCCCCATTCCTGTCAACGATTTCTCATAAATTTATCCTTTTTTTTCTCTCCTTAATCGTTAGAGAAAAGCACATAACGCAACTAGTGCGAAAATAAGTGATTCCCTACGCCACGCTCGGGTGACAAACTCGACTCGTGGGTTGCGGACTTAGTGCGGGAATGCACTACTTTGTGCACTGATTTGGGAAATGATGATTTTTGAAGGATTGAATGGTTTCAGAATCAAATTTTCCCTCATATTGTGTGGATGAAATTTTGGAAAAGTCACGATTACAGTGATAGCTCGATGTCATTTTGGTGTCTTGCCTCAGCCCACGTCAGACTAGGGGTAGTAAACGTGTGAGACCAGAACCGTCACATGGCTTGCGTATAAATAAGGTCTAAGCCTGCGCCGCGACCTGTAATTACAACAGGGCTAAGCTGGGTAGCCTGGATCAGTGATCCTTTATGCTAGCCAGCGTTCAAGAACCTCGTCGTGGCCGAAACCAATTTGGAATTAGTACAGCATCGCAATAGAAAGAGGCCACGCAATAAGAGAGCGCATTATTATTAGCTGTTATAACTTTGCTCCTTGGTGGCTTTTATATCCTATACAGGATTTTATCACGGGTAAAGACGACTTTCTTTACCTTTCCTCGTATCATCCCTTTTCGACTTTTCAGACGGTCCCTAGATTCGTACCTACATTCACAGAAAAATTACCTGGATTCATCTATCACTGAGCTTTGACGATTCGACACTTCAGTTTATTGCATGTCCTGCAGCTGTATAGAATAGTCAATGGCGGTTTTATCCTCTAAATCCATCCACAAGAAGTGGTTTGGTTTCAAGTCAGATTTATCAATACTTTTTCAACCTTACGTAACGTACAGAACAATAAATTGACTGCACAATGGTTATACAGGTATATATACGTGCCACTATCTGGATTACGTCATTTTACGTTCACATTCAAGTTGCGGTAGTATAAACAGCATACAATGCACGTCTCTATGGGTATAAATAGATTTCATCCAGAGATCGATATGTACCTAATAGGGAAAAGTGCGTTTCTCGATAAAGCCAAACCCACAACTGCACTGATTTCAAGTCTTCATTGCTCAGGCTATTAAATTTCATCTATTGATTGAAAAAAATTAACCACTCATCTTATGATGAATATTAGGCCTGCTTGTACAGCGTCGAAAAATCAGCATTAGTCATTTGTTATTGATTAAGGTACTCTACGCTTGATTACTAGATATTACCATTCAAATGTCTGCGTATACGTCGAGAACAATATTATTATAATCGGTCGAAGGAAGGGATCAAGGCGAAGAGATGGAAGATGAACAATGTCACGTCCAGAAGCACTCAGCTCAGCAGGGATCTGTACAAATGGACACTAAATACGCCGGCCCTTTCATTGTATTATTAGTTGAAGGGATGAGGGGTCGTGGTATCCAAGACGGATATTTAATTCAGGAAATAATTTCAAGTTTTTGAATAATTCTCTCTGTGTGTGAGAAAAATAAGAAGAAATAGAAGAAGAATAAGAAGAAGAAGAAGAAAAAAATTACTACATATCTACAGGTTCGAAATAATCACGACAACAAAAGAGTTTTTCTTTTCAAATACTGTCAAACTGTTACATTCAATTTATCTTGAAGCTGGAGAGATCGTCTTTCTGGGAGACGGATTAATCAATCAATACATGTGTAGTATATATATATGTATGTATATTTTTTTTATTCATTTTTTATTCACTTTTTATTCATTTTTTATCCATCGTGCAGGTTCGATTTTTCCTCTCCAGTTATCCATTCGGTTATTATTATTTTTATAGACACAGGGATTTCCACTTGGTGGCTCACGCGCACATGCATATCATATCTACGCGGTGTGCCTCATTTTAATCATATAACAGACGATTATCTTCTCAACGAATCAAGCCCCGGAAGAATCGTTCGTACAATTTTCGTATTAATTAAAAAAGAAAAAAGAAAATAAAAAAAAAGGAGGAAAAAATAAAACGAAAACAGCTGAATAACGAGTTTTAAAGAACAAAAATCCGCGAAGCTTATCGCACTCTCTTTCTACCCGCAAGTCCGCTAAAACAAGTGACAAAAAAAGCACAGTTTAAATAATTTTGTCACACATTCCGGTATTTCCTTCTTCGTTGAGAAAATTTTATCTTTTAATTCCAGAAATTACAAACCATATCCATTTTTCTATATATATATAGGAAGAAGAAAGAAACATGAGTCAGTCACTTTGAAAGCTTGATCGAGATCAAAGTACTCGATCCATGGGACTGAACACTCAAGGATAGCAAAGCTAGTCCATATAGACAAAGTGGAGTTTGCTAGACTACGTGAAGCTAGGAAGGACGAAATGAGACAACGAGGAGATGAGAAAAGGTAAAGATACAACGAAGACAGGAGTGTCCCAGCCGGCATTAGCTTTCTATTGTCTTTGTTGTCTGTCGCAGGATGGCATTCAGCTGCAGGTACATACGTTTAAAAACGGGATTAAACCTTCTACAATATTATCATCATACTTCAGTATCCCGGAGGATGTCTGCAAAAGATAATAAAAAAGATGATTCCCAGTCAATTGGATACCTACGTCATGATTTTAAGGAATAAATTCCTATCGAAAATGAAACATCACATTTTTCTGATTAAAACTCCCTTCTGAATTCAGTAAATCTAAAAGTACGAAGAAGCGGGAAAGAATGAATGTGAAAAAAGAACAAAATTCTCGTACATTTATAAAAATTAAATACGTATCGTTTGAAATGATTTTTTTTTTTGAAATTTTTTAATTTTTCAATCTTTTTTTTCTCATAGTGTCGGTTAAATTGCGGTTCAGTAGCTATTGGCAAAGATACAAAGATAATTGGTCATTGAGCTATATGTGGTGACGCGCGTGGAAGATAGTAAGAGACAGTTTACACCGAGCACTTTGAAGATACGTGAACACTTTGAACAGATTTGCTTTGGGTTTTCCCTGGGCCCAGCGTTGTTTCGGGTTCATATTTTAGTTTAGATCAAAAGACTCGAGCTGTCGGTCAATTCAGCCGTGCTTAAGTCGGGCTTTCGCGCTGCTGTTATACACGATATGCTTATATACAGTACTCCTGTCGCGACTGTTTTCCTACTATAACATGCCAAAATGTAAAGTCAGAAGGCTGTCAGATATTTAACAGTATAGCCGTGGGTACAAAATTTCATTATTATTATTTTAATCATTATTGTTAAGTACTAATTTTTATGGTCTCTTCGCTTTAAAAATCAATCGATCGTAAAATTATTCAATAATAAAAATTACGAAAGTAATTTATGAATTTTTATAGAAGATTTTTATCTTCTCTATTTCTATTTACTGCTTCGTTTCATTCATTTTCAAGATTTGTATAATTTTATGTTGGTTACTGGATTTTAGAATGCGGATTCTTTCCGGGTCGAAAGGGGGCCGGGTTGAATTTCCAAATTCACAAATTTTCCCATTTGTTTGAGACGATCTCGAATTTTCAGAAACGTCAAAGTTTAGAATATCAAGATTCTGGATGGTTGGAATGCAGGCAGCTCGAAACTCCGAAAGTCGAGGCCCCCGAAGACCCGAAAATTTCAGTCTATCTCTCAGGCTGGGAAGACAAAAATTAGCTCATTCCAAATATGACTTTTTTTACGGGAATGTATTTTAATAAGTGACCAGAATTTTAAAACTTCTTTTCCAAAACGTACATTTCAAAACGATTAATTTGACGCCTTATTGGTTTCGATGAGATCTATACGGCCAGAGTTATCAAACACGATGAATTTGAAGTTTCGGAGGTTTGGCCTTTCGGGTTTTTAGCCTTCGAAATTTTGAACCTTCGCTGTTCTTCGGTTCGGAGTTTTGAAAAGCGCTTACGCAGAATTCCGGGGAGATATTCTCACTAAAAACTGTGAGTCGGTAATTTTCAAATTCGGGATTTTGAAAATTCTGAACTCAATCCCACCCTGATGAAAGATGGCTATAATCATTGGCCTGAACCCTTAAGGGGATCAGTATGTATTCATGTGCTATTCTCTCATTGGTGAGATTACGATTTTATAGGGATGTGTACTTGCTACTAAAGTACCTCGACGTCAAGCAACAAAAATGTGTAAAATTGATGTAATTCGTGAATGCGAAAGATCTGAAGTAGCTAAAGAGGAAAGTTCCACGTTTTAAGTGGTTAAAGAAGAAAAATTCATGAAGAGATCAGGGCTGTTATCTGCCGACGTTCTTTCATGTACTACCTCTACCTTCGGTCGAGGGTTGATGACACTCGGATTTATCTCGCAGCCGTTTATACGTCGAGATCTTTGTGAGCTTTCGATGATTTATCACCCAGAGGTTGGTTCGGATTTTTTTACTCTTGATTTACTCTTCGTGAACATCCCTTACCATCGACTAGGTAAAATCAGGGTTCAGAAAATGACTCGGATTCGGAATATCAAAGTTAATGAAATAAAAATTAGGCCCAATTTTTTCAATTCTTGCTACATGCACTAGACTGTCTACAATCAATCAACAAAACTCCAATACTTCCGACCAGATGTATATTTAGGAAGCGGGCAGGTAGCCAAGGTAAAGTTTACCTTTGGCACACATAAGCTCATAGGTGGGTAAACGGTGTGAAGCGATTTACTTGGTGTGCGACACTCCGGTAGTGCTAGGGGCGGCGAGCAATCATTCGGCGTGTGATCTGATTGCGAACGAATCAATTCGAGAATCTACAAGATCTGGTGTATTTTCAGAGATTTTGGAAACCACGTGCGTTCGTAAACGTAGGACATTTTATCTCTCTGCGTAAGTCGTATAACCCCTTCCCTTCAATTCAAGTTTGGAAAAGTCTGTTTTTTCGAAAAGCATGTCGTTTCGGATGAAAAAAAAAATGCTGAAATGTCGATTGATCAATCAAAATCAATGACTGCAATTAAAAAAACACTCTGGGATATGGTTATAGCTTGTAGAAAGTAACGCAAAAAAAAAGTTTTTGACCGAAATCAAAAACCCCAGGGTCATTTTTGGTTTCGCGTAGATATATGCGTGTCCACATACATGCGATTCAAGAGAAATACGAAGAGCGTATAGAATTGTTAAACGATGAGGTAGGTTTCTTGGCCCATTAGTCGTGGTTAATTTGGTGGCATCATTATCATGAAAATTGGAAATAGAACCCTTGTATTTAATTTTCATGGGTGGTTTGTATGTAGGACGGTTTAATGAGGGAGGGTATTGTTTAGGGTGAAAAAGGAAGGAGAGAGTGAGATGAGGTGGTGTTAGTAACTTTGGGGGTTACGGGGGTAATGCACCCCCGCCGAGCCTACCACCTAATTAGGCACCCTAGCTTGCCAAACCTACAACTTAAATTACGCGAGTTGCTCTCCCGCATATCCTCTGTAAAATACTTCACGGTTCGATTATCGCTGTTTATCACTTTCACGCGTGAAAATCTCTTTGATATATTTATACAAACTGTGATTAAATAAAATTGCAACAAATTTTTTCAAATTACGTTATTCCTTCCGGAAGAAGCGTTCCTCCCTCATACTTCGCTATACTCTGTGTATCTCTAATTAGACGAAGAATGGTGTAATTCCAGTTCTCAAAATATCCTGTGATTAGATTTGAAATAATTTCCACTTTCGAAAAGATTTTTAGGGGCTAGAAACCTTCTGACAATCCATGAATGGTTTATAATTCAAGTCAAAGTATGTGGGATGTCTTTTTTTCCGTAAATTTTCTCCGGAATTATTTTCCAAAGAATGTTTGACACGCCGGTTACTCGCACCCTGTGAGATAGAGATGAAAAGATAACATAAAGGAGAGAGAATGATAGAGTTGGATTTACCCAGGTCACGAAATTTGCATGTCAATGCTATGTAATATAAATTACATGTAATTACCTCGCACTGTTCACCTCATAGCTCATGAATTTTCTACAACCTATCTATTTTATTCCATAATCATTTAAAATATGACAGTGTATGACATTTGCTGTTAAATTAGTTACCTGTAATATATTTCGTATTGATTTATACGAACTGTACTGCAGTGTCTAAATATCAGCATAATAGTCTCTAAATACTGTCCAATATCTCATTTCCATAAAATCGCTATCTAATTCAAATGAATACTGGCCGATTTCCTATTGGCGTAATTTCAACAGTATTATCGCTTAATTCAATCATGCGCCCATGAATATTTCGGAAAAATGAACAGCCTCATTGAATTCTGTCCATATTTCTTATAGCTGAAACTCCATATCCGTCGACTTAATTTTAAGATCTCTTTGTACTTACTCTCGCCGTTATAGGAGCTACATTTACACCGTAAACCTCCACCTCCACCTCCACCTCCATCTCTACCGCCGCCTTTATCCTAACGTTGGCAAAGTTTCATCAAACCAATAAACACCAGGCGAGATAAGCGAGCGACTAGGCTATTTTCCGAGATGATTTTTAATTTTCTAAACTTTATTCAGATAAAAGTATAACTTTTTAACCGTAGAAAACTGGGGCCAGCTTTTCTACGCGGGCCTTGATTACCGAGAAACCGGAAGTTCGGTAGAATTGCTTCTAATGTTTACCTTTACAGCCTGATATCTTCCTACGCGTTTATCACCTACGTAACGACATGCCCACCCTCGCCCTTACTCTCCTATACTACTCGAATGTACACCGAGGTGCTCTAGAATTTCGCTATGCTGGTACGCGGAAGATAATTAGAGAAATATCACTTAATAAAGTTATACCCTTAAGTTTGCCTTAAGGGTTGTTAGCTATACGCGTCGAGGAGGCGGGAAGCGAGGTCCTTGGTATAGCGGCAGAGGTCTGTAGGTACCTATCTACAAGAATCTATAAAATTAACAATCAGCCGATTTCGAAGTGAACTGCTGCGTAAATATTTTTGGAAAACGTTTCTTTGGACGAAAACTGAAGGGATATGTACGATTGCAAGAAATAAGCGAAGATTTATGTCCCGTCTGTTTTTGTAAATTATTAAAAAATAAACGTCCTTACGTTTCCTCCGCTTGTGAGATGTGTTAGTGTAAGTATAAAAATGGAGGAAATCGCATAATTCTTTGGTTTTAAGGAAACGCTTTTAAAGCTCAAGACCAGGTGCGAAAAAGCTACCGAAAGAGGAGCGTATTTCATTTAATATACACTTGCGCTTCGCACGCTTCATTTGTCACACTTTTTATCTATTAGGGTGCTTAGGTCTGAGTCACGGATCGATTGAGGCCCGACTCGATTTCCCCCGATCTGTTTCTGATCCTCGCCTTATCTGCGCTTGATCTAATTCCCAATCGGCACTCTCCAAGTCCTCTTTCTATTTCTCCTTCTCTTCATCTCTCGGTATTTCTTTATTCCCTCGGCATCTCCCTACACGTCTTTAGACGTCTATAAATTCCTTCTTTCTTTTCAGTTCAAACGATAGAACAAGTGTTTGTTTAAAGCCGTCGCTGTATTCGTAATAGTTGCGGCAGCATTGGAGAACGAAGGATGAAGAGACGAGGGAGAGAAAGAGCAAGGGCAAGAGGGCGAGGAAGAAGACGAGGAGTGAGGGGTTGGATGACACTGATTTAGACGCTATAAGTCAACGCCGACACGCAATTACCCCCCTAGCTCTTCTGCCTTTCCTTATACCCGAACCCTCCACATCTACAGCCATCCTTGTAGCCGCAGGCCTTTCAGCCTGGAGGCCCTACCGAAGGAAAATCGCGAAAAAATGAGCCCAGAGATTCGCATTTCAAGACGATATCGTCTCACGTCGTGTCTTATTCTATACTTTCATACATATGTATATGCACATACATATATATATACATATATATATATATAGGTATATACATGGATCCTCGAAAACTACGCAGCTTGTCTTCATATTTCGCCTCCATAATTCAAGAGCTTTATGTCCAGCTTGAAGGGTAACGGACGAACGAACTTTATGGAACGTAGCTGATCGATTCGAACATTGTATACATATAACAACTGTACAGCTGTGTGTAAAAGGAAAGAGTAACTGTGCGCATACAGTGATAAACGATCTCATGATGAAAGATCAACGAGGAGAAACGAACGAATGTGTCAGTTCAATGAATTACTTATACCACGGTCTTGTTAACTCTCAATAAACCATTTTGAATCCACTTTTTTCGCGGCGCACATTCTTCACATGCCTTTCTCCTTATTTTCGAAACAAAAAGAAATTTTGGGGATTAATTTCATATGGAATTTCATATTGACGTGGATATGCTGATCCATGAGCACCTACTTCTAATTCTTGGTATCGCCAGTTTTTTGAACGAAATTCAGCGATCAATAAGTAAAATAAAATATAAGATATTGGCTACGTACACGGTTCGCGATGTGTTTTTAATCACTGGTGATTCTTTTCTCTTCGTGAAAATTCCAAAGTCTTAACAGTTGGTCGATGAAATTTTCTCAGGGTAGATAAAACTGTCCAAAATCCGACTGGGTTATAGGCTTAGAATACGACGTTCGACCCTCGACTTTCGACTTTCGATCGGCCCCAAGATTGCCCCGGGAGACGCGTGAGTATGGGTCTCTGTCGTTTACCAGCACCAGCACCGATGCCACAACTACAACCAGCAGAGTCTTGCCCTGAGCACGGAATCACCCTTAGAATGGGCGCCGGATTTTTCCGAGATAAACCCGGCTTGTACCTCGATACAAATGTAACGAATCAAAGTAGGTACGACTCGTACTCATTGTCGGATTAAAAATACTGAATGATATTATGCTAACGAATCTCGATTGTAACACCTCCGCTCAGCCTTTGTGCTCTAGTTTGAAAGACAACCGCGCGTTTTCTTCCCGTCGAGAAATACCAATTCTCTGGTAAAAATTGCACAAAAGAATCTTGAAATCCCAGCTACGAATTCTGGGATGCATAAACAGTCATGCTGGAGCGTAGATAATAAATCTGTCGTCAATTATCGAAAGTTATGTACACGTCGAACGATTCCAAAGTTAAATCATTTTCATTTTTCATTACTAATTCTGACTATCAATTAAGCAGCTCTGTGACTATCGTGACTTTCGGATGACTCGCAGTAGAACCGATTGAATTGAATTCTTTTTTATTTAGGGTAAAATTCGCTGCTTCAGGAAGCTGGTTGGTTAGTATAGTTAGTAAAACTCGGTAAAACCAGGTCTGGTTGCATCGATTAATAGAATAGTTGACTGTGCCGAGAAGTGTGTGTTGTATAAGCACGTAGATAGTACGCGACGTGTCACGATCGGAGATCCACGTATCCATGGTTGAGCTAGATAGAAGTTGTTCGGCTATTACAGGTAACCCAAATCCTTGAGATTCAGTGGAATACACCGGAGGGTTGGTAGAACGGTAGTCGTACGAGAACGTGGGGTTGAATTGGGATGGCTGAGAGGGTGTTGTCGAGGGTGGGAGAGCGAGATGAGGAATGGCTGAGGGTGGAATTCAATTTCCATCCTAACCAGAGAGGACCTCGACTCACGATTCACCCCAGCTAGCTCAATACCACACTGTATCTCCTTTACTACTGATAACCACTGATTTCACTGCCTACTGAATTCATTTTTTCTTCCTTCGGGGTAGGTAGCAACACGCGATGCATTAAACAGCGCGAACATCGAAAATCGTTCCTTCTCATCGTTTTGAATCAACAATCGGCGCTGTTTCTCTTTTAAATGCAGACAAAAGTTTAAAAAAAAAATAAGATGAAAAAATTACGTAGGGTTCTCCCCTCGACGAAATACAGTCGAGATTTCGGAAATAAACTCTCCGAAATTTGAGTTATGAAAAAAAAGAGAGAAAAAAAAAAGAACCGAGTAATCGAAAGAATACAAAACAAGGCATCTTCCTTTTCGGAATCTGATCGGACTTAGGATTGGCATCTTCCTACAAGCTTTGAAGGCAGGTTAAGTTACGTGCCTCGCGTTAAGCAAAGCCTTTGACCGCTGCTGGGAATGCAAATACACTTTGCGGCCTCAGTCTACCCTTAAGCCACCCCAACACCCAACCCTTATGGCAGCGTTCGAGTGCGTGTGCCAGGTTGAGACAGACTGTCCAGTTGCCCGTGGATGGCCTACATTTACTATCATCGTCATTCGTTGGTTCTCTTACTCCTGCAGGAAACACGCTTAAAAAAAGGGGAGAGCACGAGCGAGGAAGGGGTTGGTTAGCCACGTAAGGGAAAAGGGTTCGGTTAAACCGGCCAGAAGTGTGACCACTTCGATTCTGTCTGTTTGTCTAATTGCTTACTTTGCATAGAGGCTTAGTTTCGACCGCATGTGTATGGAAAAGGCCTTCTAGCTCTTTGTGCCATGGCTATAGGGATCACTGGTTTGAAACGTGATGTCATCTCGCAGAGAAAAAAAAAAAATTGCTAGCTTTAGAAAATTGCGTAAAAAAGGGGGTTGCGATTCTTTTTTTTTTTTTTTACCGTTTCACTCGAAAGTACATAAATTCATCCACGCTATTACGTAGCAGGCGTTTTTCTGGCCACAGGATTCCCAAGAATGATTCAAAAAATAAGACTAAGAATTGCCTAGACGCGATTTTGGAATCCGGCTTATTACTCAAACCCAAAACTATCGCACTGTTTCAGTTTACTCACCTTCGTAGGTAGAGATGTCGCCTCCCACCCTCGGGAAGTGGGAACTCTTGAACCCCCTCGAGATCGCTTCGAAATGATGTCACCTGGTCAACGTACACCAACAGACTGACGTTCGGAATTGAGCACAGCGTTAACAGTGCCAGTATGAAATCCTTCCTGAATAATCTACATACAAGCTTAGTATTAACACACGACTAACGATGAATGCGATCTCGTATTTGTGCAGGCATTGGTGCTATGGGCCTTGTCGAGGTGCCCCCCAGAGTTCGATGGAACCAACCGTGACGGGCGCGGCCTTCCGGGTGAGACCGGAAGCGCTCTGGGTTTGGGTTCTCCGTAATAATCACTCAGACCTGGACAATCATCTTGGTGAGATGTGTTTCAGTTTATTTTAATTTTTCAGTATTTAGATATAACGTTTTGTCAAAGTCCTTGAGGATTTATGTCAAGTATTGAAAAGGCGAGATGGCTGGATATGGGAGATGGACGGATATGGTTTATATAACTTACAGACGTCTGGTACTTGGAGTGAATTCATAGCGTAGGTATAAACGACGTTTTTCTAACGACTGCTAGTCAAAGCAGCGATTTCATCATCATGTGCTTTGATATCGATGGATCTTCGTTTGCTCATTGGAGCGATAATTCGTTAGACATTGCTGAATTCAGCCCGAGGTCCTCCACAGTTTTTTTTTTACAACGAAAAGAAAGTCGGGTTTGGTGGATAAAAAATGAAAACGAAAAAAAGAGATAAAAATAAAGAAAAAATAAATGTAAAAATAAGATCTAATTGCAAGTTAAAAAGAACTCTGAATGAAAGTTGAAAATACTGCTGAACTTTTACCTCCGGGAACATGTAAATTTTTTATCTGACTAAGAATCAAGCTTTACATCGACAGCTACGTCATATATCAAGATAATATGGAAGGCTTGAAGCTTGGATTTTATGCAGTATGAAACTGCATCGTTTCTTATAACGCAACTAAATGAAAAACACTCGGGTAAAAAATACTCCCCGTAAGTCAGAGAGGTTTGAAAATTTAAGGGCTAAGGTCCTGCTTGAGGGTGTCGAACTTGAGCCGTTTTCATCGGGGGAATGAATTTCTTCGCTTTATCTTTTTTGCCGGAGCTTTATTCTTCGTAGATCGGTGCGAACCCTGCGCTACCCCAGACTGAAGGTGTTGCAGAAAATTCGTTAAGATTTTTACCGTCGAGGTATACGAAACACGAATAAAGGGTGCGGCAAGGCGAAGCTAAGGTCTGGTAGGATAGAGCCGAGACAAACAGAAAAAAAGAAAAGAAGAAGAAAAGAGAAGAAAAGAAGCACACGCAGAAAACAAAAAAGAAACTACATAAATGTGTACAAAACTCGGCGAGGGGCGAAAATTTATGGTAATGTGTCTACCTTGGCGACTTTCACCATCGCCTATAACTGTATACTTTTTCACCTGTAGTTCAATTTCTTTCTTACTTTGCGAAGCGTCCGAAAATTCTTGCCTAATAAAAAAATCTTATCATTAATAGTTGTTTTTTATTGAATTATTCCTTCTCCATTTCACGATAACTTTACGTGCAGAAGCACCCGAATTCCGGGTCTGGTTGAAGGCTCAAATTTGAAAGGCCCTGAACTGTTTCATTTCCCGTTTCCCCAAAAGTCTACATACTAGCTGAATCCAGAAACATCGAAACGAAGAATACCGGAGGTTCAAAATTCCAAAAAAAAAGTTATAAAAATCCTATTGATTATTTATGACACCGCAGTTATCGATTGAAGTAGACAAAATGGGTATTAGTAAAGAAGTTTTCGACCAGAATGGGATCTTGTTAGTTTTCATACTCTGAGAAATAGACCGGAATTTTTGGAATTTTAACGAATTTTAACGAATTCGAAACTTTCACCGTTCGGATATATGAAAATTCCGAAATTCAAGCCCAGCCTCTTGAATTCAACTCTGTCTCGCAGTCAGAATCGTATTGTTTAATATCAGTATCTGACCGGCGATAGTTTACAGTATTATTCCTGAACTTTAACGATTAAGACCTTATTTGTTGGCAGAAAAAGCTCTTTTACTTCCAGGCTGTTATCGCCTGATGCTAATCGCCCTTTTGAAACTGGTGCGTTTGATGTCTCTTCAAAAGATGACGCGGGGACGTACAGTTGATACGTTATTCTTATAGTTGACCCGAAAATTTCGGCATGAATCAATGGTCAATTAATGGGCCATAAAACGTCAAGATCTGCCCACTCGTTAAAAATATAGAATCCAAGAGAATTCGATGTATTCGCGAAGCTACGAGCCGTCGATTCCAGACTAAAAGAGTAAAAACATAATAAAAGTCGAAACATAGGAACTACAGGACAATGCATCGAGGGAATGAATGGCCAACAGGAAACACTTCCCATCTGAATTTTGAATGCGTGTGTCGTGACTACCGAGGTGTGTCGATGAAACTAGCTGACTGAATTGAACGTAGCTAGGCGCACATACGACGTGTGTTAAAGTGCAGCCCGCGTGAACATTGCTACATCCGATTTATCGAGGGGGTGGAGTGGTGCGGGTGTGGCATCACCTCTATAACTTGAAACTTAAATCGATAACTTATTTTATTCCTGTATAAATGTATTTCCATATTTTTGACGAATTTCAACGATTCGAGTTATGAAATTATGAAATATTTTACGTTTGTTTGTTACAAATAGCGAAATGTCACCGGTTTTAACTGTCTCTAATGCACGCGGAATCGGGAATAATAAAAGTCCCTATTATCGTGAAAACTTGCGCGTTCAGCTATTAAATGACGTTCGTAAAAGGGTTTCAAATTTTTTACATCAGCTGGCATCCGATATTATACCTTTTCGAAATTTCCCCCTTTGTCAGAAAGCCGGGAACCCGATATTAGCCTTTTGGATTTTGCGACCCAAACCTTTTCGGCGAAGGATCTCACAGATTCTAAAAATTTCAGAATACTTTCTGAATCCTACTGAAACAATAATTCAGTTAAAATACTATTTCCGGTGCATCCACGGATATCAATCGAATAAATGTTCAATTTGTATATTTTCGCGAAAAAACGGAAGAAAAAATATGTTAGATGATTGACAGTAAAAATGAAATTGATATAAAAGATTGGTATATTAAGTGAGGTTCAAATACGTTTCTACATTGTTCTCGATCAGTGTCAATTTGAGTTAATCCACGAAATGGATGCGTTGAAACTTTATTGCGAATTAATATTTCGTCGAGATAACGATCTGATACGGGGTTGGGAAGTTGAAAAATATTCAAGCCGATATATCATTGTAAACTCATGGAATGATGATTGTACTTACACTTATCTTTGGCAAATCTAAAATCGTCTACTGATGGATCTGTCCAATTTACGATCGTGCAAAGGAAGATCATTTGGGTACGAACCACTGGCTGAAAGTATACGGGAACTCGAGTAAATCCTTACGAAGTGAGAAATTCTGATTGTATATTATCCAGAGTAATTTTTCTTCGAAAGTGAATACTCTTTTTCATACGATAAACATAGATCGAGTATTGCGGCGAAGTTACTTATCTTTATAAATTCATTTTGCATTCAATTGCAGGGAGAAAGAGAAGCGGATTTGATCAAATCGTCTTTCGTGCTGAATTGATCGTTAACCGATTGGAACAAGGCAAGTTAACTTGTGAGCGTAAGCCCACACTATATTATCTTGACGTTGAAATAAAGTGAGATTCCAATTATTGAACGATAAATAAATAAACACAGACGTAGTTTGGTTATTTATGAATGAGAATTTTTAGCAAGAAACCTTTCATAAGACCGACGCTATCAGTCCCACGTTCAAAAGTAATCGATCGGATTTCAGGTTAATTATTTTGCGATAACGTATGAGCGCTGGAAGTAGACTCACTCGATTTAGGGGGTTTGTTATTTTTAGGAGTTGGCACAACATCGCAGTGTCCAAAGATTTCATGCTTACCAAACGGTCATTTGTCATCGTTTAAACGTTCGCTTTGACTTGGATCTAATTAACTGTCTTACGGGTCTTATTCACCGCGTGATTACGAGGAAATTTCATTGTCTTCTGTTTTTTTTTTTTTTTATCATTAGTTAGTTCAATACATCTACCTAGTACGGTTGATATTGTATTTCGCAACTATGCATAGGCACGAGTAAAGGCCGAGGAACCACAGGCTGTCTTTCGTCCGGGAACCAGAATTGAGTGATTTCTTCTCGTTGAAAAATATGATTAGTCGCGAATATAAACCGTCCGAACCGGAACCCGATTACGAAGGATTCGTGTCCGGAAGGCAAGTAGGATTCTAAAGATGTGAATTTCGCCTTTGAAAAGCGTTTTAATTGCGCTGTGATTCGCGTCCTTGTGCGAAGGTTTTTTCAAATACAGCTGTCACTTCGTCTCACGAAAAACCTAGTGAAAATTTTTCATTCATTTATTTCGCTATTTATTCGTGAAAAATTTCATAGTCTTGAGTCACTTTGTTATTTGTGAATGACGTTGTTGCGGGTTTCGCAGATTCCACGTTTCTCCTCACACCGAATTTCCCTCTGAACACATCGGTGATCACAACTCTCAATCTGATCTGGCAAAGGCTGAATTAAAGGACTCACCAATGGAGCCACCAGAAAGTATCGACGAACGAAAGAAATCGGATTCTCCCGAAGCTGTATTCAAGGAACCGTACCTCAGGCATGTATTTCACATTCATAATGATCAAATATAATGAGAGATTAGGATACGTCTAAATTGAACATGGGTTACACCAAATGGTATTCCGAATCAGAAATAAGGAAACAACAGTTTGAATAGATTACAATTCCACAGGTACAACACTCTGAACGGAACGCCGGAAGAAGTTTATAAAAATGGTGGCAATGTGAGACCAGCTTTAGTAACTTTTGACCCTCGACCGAAGCTAGATTTAGGTGTAGATAACTTGGGATTCCATGCTGAAGAAAATGACGCATTTGATTCGAATAGTTTGCGGGTTCCTCGCCAGGTACTGAGGATTTGAGTGAACTTAAATCATCGTTGTAGATCACAGTTTACGCTTTATTGTTCCTTACACCTTTTACAGCATCTACAAAATAACGGAAGTCCTGATATCAGGTTGCAAAAACGCAGGCTGGATAATGGTCAACCGATTCAAAGAACGATGAAAAGACCCACGAGCTTGCAGCCGGATAACGCTAGCCAGAGAAGCACGAACTTTGACAGGGTCAACTCCTTTCCTAATGTAAGTTGAATAATTTCTTATTCAAAGATCGGAAAATATGTAGACATGGAATTATATTTGGATGGAGGAAAATTCATCAGCTCATAATCGTGATTCGATATTGACGGTTCGGTTTCATAGAAAGAAAATAAACTTCGTATAATAAACTAGTCGCATTGATATTGAGATACATAGCTATGAATGAATTAGTGACGTATCCAGCGTACATGAAGACGATTTGTTAGGTTGGGATTAAAAACCGATTTGCACCGTCGCCTTGATCCAATCGAAATTAGATAAAGAGCGATCGTTCGTTAGATAACATTTCACGGAATGAATTATTAAACCTCTCGAATTGTATCCCGGTAAATATTTGTCATATTTTGTATAAAATTATTTCAAAATTGACGACGTTAATTAACAATCGATATCACAGACGAGAAATATCAGCGCTCTAAAGTTATTGAGCTAGTCGAAGTGCATCTACGTTGTCGTAAATTAGTTAACAAACTAACTGTAGGTACTCCGCTCTCGTATTTCAACACTACTCCAAGTAATGTTCGTAGAATATCAAACTTTACTCAAGACGAAGTCGTCGAAGTCCAATACGAATTCGCTTCCGTATTAGACATTTGCGTATGGTGGTCACGGTTATGATAAACACATATCTTTCGCAATTTGCCTTCTAACGAAATAATTCTGACTACTATTAAGATGAGGCGAAACGTGAAACGGTTTTCTCAGACCGGAATATTGTAGCAACGTGATTTTTATTTTTGTGCAAAAAAAAAAAAAAAATAGAGGAGAATAGTTTGACTTTTTGTTCGAAATAAAAGCGTCCAAGCTGATAACCCACGTATACCTACGGTGCGAGGTGTTTCACATAAAGTTTCACAAGTCGATATTCTCGTTAGCTTCAGAGTTACGGAGAAATGTATATCAAGAAAGTTGAGTTGTTTCGAAACTACGATCTGCCAGTGAGAAATATTTTTTTCTCAATTTACCAGCGTCAGTAGCAACATGGTTGACGTTCTCGTAAAAAACGGTTTCTGTTATTTCGAGATCGTGTTTCAACGTGATTCAGTCTTCCCCAATTGAAAATGCGAGATACACGATTCAAATTCCTTTCATACAACTTGACTAAATAATTTCACTCCTTTCCTTGTATTTCATTCTATGATAGTAGCAGAGATACGTATGCGTATAGGCTACACCAATTATCATCCAACCGTACTTTTGGTCTTTGAATGATGCAACGAATATCGATTCAGTTATTAAAAGAATCACAAAACCAAATAGTTCAGTTAATTCTCACAGCCTTTCAAGCTCCAAAACATGATTGTCAAAGATACAGAAAAAAGAAGATGAACATTAGTTTGTTTCTTTCCGATCGTTAATTCTCAAGTACGACACAGAGTTTCAAAGTAGTAATCATATTCATTGCGGAGTATTGCACGGTTTGTTGAGAAAAAAATCAATTAAAGAAAAAAAAAAAGAAAAATCAGATTGAACCTATATTTGGGATTGCTTTATTCGAAAGGAATGATTACGTTTGATATCTGTCCTGTACAGAACAATCGTGGACAGCCTTCGTCTTTGTGGAAAGCGAAAGTCGAGACAGCGAAAGCCACGAACGTTGGTCTAGCTTAGTTCTCCTAGTTACATTGGTCAGTGTGGTTTGTTCGGCAATCGATAGTGGTCAAATCTGAGAAGTTATCAAACTAGTACCAAATCCTCGTGAAAGTGAAATACAATCATATATAGAAATTGATGAATAATTATAATTAATTGTATACAGCAGTACGATAATAATCCGCGAAAAGTTTAATTGATACAAAATAAAACAATAGATGTCGAGTGTTGAAATTCAAATATTAATTACACGCATCTGAAATTTTCTCACACATTCAATTGGCAGTTCTGTATAATCAAACCCGATAAATTAACGCCGTGGAAGAATGTTCGTTTCGCTAATGACACGTTGTAAGTTAGCAAGATTTATCCATCAATCCGATGCTCTGCGATTCTTTGAATCTTTAAATCCTCGAATCCTCCGCGCACCACTGAACTCATTGTCAGGATCAGGAGGGTCAGGATGTGTAAAGTTTCGTTATAGGCTCACAAAACTTACTCCTATAGTAGCGGTGATCGGGGTCCATTATTTTGGCAGGGGTTCCGGATAGTTAGATGATAAAGGATTACGTATTAACAAACCTTTCCGACGGACGTATGTTCCATAAGAAGGTATTACATTTCGCAAGGGTCTCTCTGTAACAGAAATCAAGTGCAGCCCTGCGCCTCAAGAAATATCGACAACTGTTCAAAACTTGATGATTTTTTGTACTCTCCAATAGCATTTTGACACCGTCAAATCACTCCTGATTCATTATTGATACAATGAAAGATATGGTTTCATAGATCTGTGATAGCGATTTGATAAGACTTGCTTCCGCTGGTAGATTCTACCGCAAATTACCGATATCTTGGGACGAATCGTTCGTTAAGAAGCTTTGAGCATATCGGAATTTCAAAAGTTTATTCGCCTTTGTTTTACCTTATTAACTACCGAACTAGGTCAGAGTTAATTACCGAAGAATTGTACTTGTCCAATAACTTGTACGTGTGGTAGGTGTATCTCCGAAAGAGAGCGTAGAGCATTGCTGTATGACGTGGAATGGAAACACATATATGCGTGTATCCTGTTTGTCCCTGTTTCGTCTTTTTGGCAACCCTAAACTGCAGGCTTGTAAGCGTACATAGGAAGATAGGGGATTGACACCCCGACAGCATGGTACGTTAATTATCCACGAATCGTCAATTTCGTCTTTGAAGCGTCGGAAAAGGCCGCGCGCAAATTGAAGTAATTAAAATCCGCGCTACGAAGCAGAATAGGATCGGTAGGTATTGGTAGTTATTTACGGGTTTGGTGGTGCAGTCCTGTAGTCTTGGTCTCGGACATCAGCTGCCCGTTGGACGTCATCTACCTACTGGCCGATGCCCGGTGGCCTGAAGCGTGCCTCTTGTTACATTTCGCGCTTCAACGCCTCAGAGAAGTGGAGCGCATCCTGGGGGACTTTCTACTCTTGTCAAAATTAACTAAAAATATAGACAGAATTGTCGCGTCCATTTTGCACCGATTCGCAAACCACTCGTTTTTAATCCGCAACACACTCGCAAAAAAAATTCCCCTTTAGAAATAATGATCAATTTTAGCCACACGTAAATTGGTGAACTGCTTGCGGTGCGAATGCGTGTTAATTCCACTTTTCTCAAAAGTTATTGTGTTATTTAGCATTTCGAACATTTTTTCTGTCTCTTGTTTTCCGAGGAAGCTAAATTCGCATTAAGTAACAGAATATGTGGTCCATTGGGTTCTTAAGTCATGTTTAAATCTCGGAAGCAAATTCTCGCCGAATCATTTATGAATTGAATTTAGGTGAATAATTACGATTGGCAATAAGTACCAATACGCATTTAGCATCGCGCTGTTTTTCACGATTTCTCGACTTCGTTTTTTCTCTATACTAGGTATAATAGCTATGGAATAATACAAATGAAACACGACGTTATCGCAAGACAGTTGCGCTGTCTAGTCCCTGTGAAAAGAGATATGTCAACATCTTGGATTGCGACTAATTGTCACTTAGTTCTGCGTCAATTATTTTCTCACGTTATTTCTTAATCAGGAAATTTCCGAAGCAGAATTTTGTTTTCGTCTAGAAAATATTATAGCCTATATTATTCTGCCATGCGTCGAATTGGGATGAACAAAATTGACTGTTTTCGGCAAGATGAACTCGAGTGTGAATAGAAAGTGATACCAATCTTCGGTTCGGTTTCGACATGAGTAGGTTGAATATCATTATTTATTGGATAACGCCTAGTCGAATGATTTAACTGCATGTAAGCTCATTCTCCTTCTCATTTCACACTTTTCTCTAAAAACCTGAAAACCGCACATGTCATTCTTGCGTAACTATAGTATCAAATACTCTCTACTATTCGAAATTTTCCGATAAAAAAAATTCAGCTATCATGAGGAATCGTGAAAATTTCAGAATACTAACTTTCGCAGATTATAATACTTCGGATACATGAACTAATTTTGTCTTGAAAATACTTTCGGCCGTCTTTATGGCTGCAGATAAGTGCTTAGTCGACATTTACTCCAGTTTATTTAACAATGCGTTGAATCTAAAATCCATGAGCTATTTTTAAGAGAAGATTAAGGATTTGAATTTATTCTTCAATCACGAAATACCTGCTCTGACAAATCACTCATTTTGTACCACGTACCTTTGCGAATAAGATAAAGAAATCGTTTTACTTCAATTTTGTAAACCAAATCCCTTGAAGGATTGGTAGAAAGAAATGTAATTTTTTTTCATGTAGATTTGGTCTGCTCCTCAAGATCCGTTTCCATCATATTGTCTTTGAAATAATTGACTCCGTGGAAAGGAAGTAAAAATTTTCAAGATTAATATATTTCTACCTCCAAGTCTTTACAATTTCTATACGAGTACAATTTATTCCGCGATGATCCTCGGCTTTGAACTATTCCACACCCGTGCTTCTTTTAATTTGGAGTTCAAGTATTTGTGGAATGATAGTAGCATTGAAGTAGATCATCGACTTAGAGAGACAACATCTAATGAATCAGTATAAATTCTCTCCAGGATGTAAAAAAGCAAATAACTGTACGAGGCAAAGTTTCAAGAAGTTCTCTTCGTCAACGAAAAACAGGCTACTCGCTTAGAATTGTTTCCTCCACTTTCTTCTTTGACGAATTATCTCGTAATCGGATTTTCCGAAAATCTCAATACTTTGTAAAAGACAAGAAACAAAAACTGAGGTACTAAATTAAGCTCTGAGCCTACCTCCCGAAATTTCGTCTCACAATCCCGTCTGTCCGGGGTTTAAATTTTCTTCTGATCATTTCTAATTCCGAAAAACAATCGCTGCAGGATAGTAACAACGAATTATAAAGCCGAGATAATTTTCAGGTAAGCAGTAATGGCAGCATGGTATTGCAGCTGGTGCTGCCACAGAACGCCTTTAGGGATATGACACAAGATTCACAGGATTCCAACAATCCGAATTTTCCTTCAGTCTCAGATTTACCTGCCAACGAATATTACACGTACAGTGAGTATACCCCAAGCTATCCATGAGACTTCGACCCAGTTCAGGGGTTAATGCTTCGCGTTACACTTGTCCTTGTAATGTATGTCCCCCGACTTTACCGCCCAAGGGTTTCGCATTGTCATAAAATCCGGTTGTACTGGACGGAGCAACGATAGCGCGAAAATTACCTGGATTCAAGGTTTTCCTCAAATTCCAATTACTTTGATAATTAAGCTGCAAGCTAAACAAAAGCTCCGTCATACGTTTTCTCGTTATTCCGAATAGTCTAAAGTCCAAACTCGAAAACCCATGAAACATTAAAATTCGGGTACTTACTGAATTTCATAATTAGGAAACTGTTCCTGTTTCAAAATTCGTCATAATATTTCAGCCCCTAGTATCATCAGTTTTGGGAATGGCAGCAAAGGTCGAAATGGCGATATACATTCTGCGAAGTCACCTGGACTCAACAGAGGCTTTAACAGCTCCGCGAGTTTGCATAGCGAAGCCGCAAGCTCACATGGGCATTATCCTCCGCCATCTTCGAGCGAAGAAAAGGCGCACATGTTTAGGTAAAATATAATGTCGATTAAATCAGCATACATGTCGTCTCGCGTAATAAGTCACGTGTGTTAATCACCGTACTGAGTTACATTTCATCAAGGTCAAAGTCAAGTTTAGTATAAACTTCAATTTTTTTTTTTTGCACAAAGATTAATGGCTTGTATTAATCCTAGCTCAGCTGTTTGCAGTTTCAATCAACACCTGCGGTCAATCACCCGATTATTATCTACCCGATTAAAGCTGCGTGGTTGATGAAAGATTTCTGACTACATCATGACTCAATGTTGTAATTATAGACATGGTTTGATTTAAAAATGAGACGTTCTTAGAAAAGTTAAAGACGTTAGCTTGTTCTTTAATTCAACTGGATTTACTCAAGCTGGATATATATTTCTGATAAAATTACGTAGATCATATTTTTGTACGTTGATCAAGTCCTGAAGCTAGTTCAGGGCATTGGACATAGCGAGTTTCTTGCTGATTGCAATATTGCAGGTCGTAGAATTTTTCTCAAAAATATATTTAAAGCAAAGGGGTGGGTTTTGCGCAGATATAGTTCCATTATACCTGGTAAGAAATGAGTTTGAATAAGCATCTGAAGAATGAATGAAGAAAATGAGGCAAACTAACGATACTTCAAACTTTCGCGACTGTCGAAACCAGAGACGGTTGGATTTACAGTAACGCGTTGTAGGACGGTGGATATTTCGCAATATTTTAGTAGCTATCTATGCACGTGGTTCGCAATTGGTATTGGAAATATTGATTGTGGTCTGCTATAATAATTGCAAAACATCGAAGTTGAGTTTCTCACCAATCTCGTATTCCATTATATTGGCAAGACTTGGTCGGTGAATGGTATACTATAATAGTAAGAAGCCCGAGGTTCATTTATTATTCATGCAATAGCTGTGTACAGCTACCCAATTAATGACTGAAATTTCAAAAAATAGAGAAAAGAAGAAAAAAAAACAATTATAAGCATATTAAAATCGACGATTACTCAATTCGTTGATCATTTTTTTTGTATTTACAGGAATTTCATCTCCGTTATCTTGTCCTGTATCTATGCAGTTTTCTTGGTCCCATTGGGCCTGGTCGTTTACATAGCGGATCTTCTGACTGATGATTCTTCGCTGGCTGCGGTGAGTTGATAGAATAACAATTACGTTTAGGTATGGTAGAATAATGTATATGAGGTAATCAACGCCAACTCGGCGGCATTTCACCCTGACTCTCTACGAACTGTTCCATTCCCTGATTTTTTCATCTTCTTTAACCTACAGAAAAACGCATTCTAAATTTTTCTTAGATTTTTCGGATCAGCCGGTCTCTCAACAAAATTTAACGAACTTCGCTTTTTGAGAAAAAAAAAAAAAACGATAAAACATATATCAATCTACTTTCCCCCCCTATCCGTGAATTCAGGAAAAGATGCTTCCGCTATGTTTTATGGCTTGAAATTTTCGTTTTGTGAGACGGAATTTTTATGAATTTTTTGAAAATTTCTAAAATGGGCGTGTTTCTTTTTTGTTCCTTTTCTAAAAAAGCAAAGTTCATTAAATATTTTTTTTTTTTTTTTGAGAGACCGACTAATCCGAAAAATCTGGAAAAAATGAAGAGTATGTTTTTCTGTAGGTTGAATAAATCGAAAAATAATGAAACAGATCGTAGAGAGTCAGGGTGAAATGCTGCCGAGTTGGCGTGAAGCACCTCATATAAAGAGATTTTTGAAACTGATTAATTTTTTTTTTCAATCAATTGTATATCAAATTTTACTGTGTCACTGCAGCAGTTATGATTATATTCTGCTTACCCGTGAGATAATGTATTTCCAATAATTATAATTTCATACAGGCAGTTGTAGGTACCTACCTACTTTTTTCGTCCCTGATCGTTATGCGGATATTAATTTATTAATGAGTTTTAGACATACTTAATTTGTTTTTTCATTTTCATTTTCATTTTTTTTTTTTTTACCTCACAAGTTTGAGCACCTGTTTACAAAGGCAAAAATTGGAGTTATTCTTTGGACTAAATTGCGAGCGAACATTTTGTGTCAAGTTAATTATGAATATTGTAAATTTTAACTTTTATTGCAGACATTTAACCTGTACTTGGTCATAGTTGGATTCGTATATCTGGGTTATTTATTCTTCGACATACGATCTTACGTTAACAAAGGGAAAAAGCATTGGAAAGCTACAACAAACTACGATAAAGAAGGTCAGATTATATTAATATAACCTGATAAACTACAATATACAAGAAATTGGATCTTCACGAAAGATTTCCTATTTTCGATCATTGTTATTCCCATGATGAAATTCGACTTGATAAAGTTAAACTCGAATAATGTTTAATTTCTAACTCAATCGCCGGTTAATAAGAGATATCCAATTTTATTCAACTATTGCTTGATTGCCGCATAGCTCACTATAAATTAAACAGATTTCAAGCTATTAACAAACTTGGCACACACACAGATCATTCGAATCTTATCGCATGTAAGATATCAATTGGTATAATAACACTGCTAGCCGTATATATATACAATTATCCTTCTAATTTATTATTGATCACAAATTCGTTTGCATAGCAAAACGTTAATATGTGATTTTTGTTATAATGTTCTTTCTTCCTCTGCGAATAATTACGAATACGGTCTATGATAAGCCAAAGTGTAGCATCATCAATTTTTTAGATTTGATGAGTATATAAATATATATGTATATATTGGGGTGCTTTTTTTTTTGACGACTATTTTCTTTTTTTCGCTCCCGTCCTGAAATTTTGTTGGTAATGCAGAAAAAAAAAATCCCTTAATATTGAAATTAAGTACTCGCTCAAAGCGTGTGAAGATTTCCCATTTAAATAACATGTAAATTCAGATTTTTTTTTCAAATCCCTACAACTCAGCGGTATTTTGTGTTATCATATCACCCATACTCGCAAATTACTCTTGATTAAGTGCTCTACAAAAGTGCCCATTGCGACGTAACTGTAACTCACACCGGTGAGGTAGCACAGGTCAATTTTTGTATAAATTTCTTGTATTTTTGGTATTATTTCAACAATGGCTAAACTTACAGGAAAAATGTGAATGACATGTTCATAGGAAATTCAATTTTCAACAAAAAAAGTCCTTTGAGCCAAATCTCTGAGATTGATATTTCTCGAGTTATTGAGCTTTGACTTTATTGTAGCTAACTATGGGCAACTTCATTACAGACGATGATAATTCCGTGGATTTGAACGCGAACAACATTCCAGCCCCAAATCATGGATTTTGTTTTGTATTGGGAAGACATGCTGGTAGTATGTACTTGAAAGTTGGTGCCGCAGTTTTCTGCTTTGGTCATCTAATCCACAGTGGATTAATACTGGTTTACGAGGTATGAAACCGATGGAGAGAGAAGAAGAGAATTTTTTTTTTTTTTTAAAGTATCACCTGGGTCGAGTACGATTTCGTGTCGAGGCCCGAGGTCTTCGATTCATTATTATTTATTACTATTATTATTATTATTGTTATTATTATTATTATCATATTTTTTGTTCTTGTAATTATTGATCCCAAGCCCTCATTGCAATTTCAGATTGTGTTTCTCACCTCGGAGGAATTCTATGAATGCTTCAGCCCCATCTCTCTGGCTTTCGACATCATATACCCCATTTATTCTTTCTTTTTATTATTCTTTATCTACAAATATTCTAACGTAAGTTCCATTGCTTATAATAAACAAAGTTATTCATAATCTATCTCATAGTTTCCCCGTACAATATACCTAGTTGAAATTATTAACCGGTCTTGCATGATTCCCAATACGCTTATTATACGAAAAATTTATTTCATTTTATTCATCACTGATTATATTTTATCCGAGCCATGATTGCCGGGAATATAATATTCATGCGAATAATAATGAGCCCCTCGTACCGAGTATAATTTTGCTAAATGCAACTGATTTCACCGAATTCCAGGTTACTCGCATTAAACTGAGTTCAATTATTAGAGTTTATATAAATAGATTATCGCCCAGAACAGCACATGCCTCATTGACACACTGGGTACACGTTATACTCACTGCTCGAATTTTCATCATCGATTTTTTTTTTCGAAACTTCAAAATCAATAAGCTTTCATAACCCTCAATTATATCACTAAATATCGAGAGAAAAAAATGTAATTTACAGGTGATAATAAACCACTGCAAGGAAGCCGCTAGGATGTTAATTATGCACACCATAGCGGCGAGTCTCTGTTTTTGGATGTGGGCCATATTTCGAGAGAGCGTTGACTCCGTGGTTCGACATGCGAACGCTGCTGACTCGGTGATTACACGATTTATTCCGTTTGAATAAAATTGAAAAGAAAAGAACTGAATATAAATAAAAAATGATTTCATCAGGATGACGATGACACGGCTGAAATAACGGCTCTAATCTCCGAGGATGGTCAGGCCACTGTAGCTCTGCCATTAACTTCCTATCAACAGAAAGGGGCAAGAGATCTTTTGGAATTCTTAAACGGAAGTTTCTTCCAGACCGAGTGTCAGCATACTGACTTGAACGTAATCTACGAGTCCGTCTCTCCCTATCTTTATCCTTTCACCATAGAATACAGCATTCTTATTGGTAAGGAAAACTCATTTTTCAAATCATGCCAATAGGATTTGCTTCAGTTCCGATTACCCATTTTCATAAGTTTCAAGGAGCTAGTCAGTTCCGAGTCACGATCATCTCTGTGTTTGTTAATTGCCAATAGCCGATGACTTCGAGTTTCCTATTCTCCGATTCACGTTTGCAGAATTACTTTCCGTTGCGAGAGTATCGGTCTGGTGCCATCCACGTCTGTTCACATGTCGTGAATCAATTATTAACACAACATGTACACATATTAACAATTATGCTTCGCAGCACATTATGATATTATTAAATAATTATAATCCAACCTAATGGCTCGGTGTCTGTTTTCAGTTGGTATTCTGTATATTATTTGGAACAACATTGGAAACTGCCAACGGGGTGGAGGCAGCTCTGCCGAAGGAGTAGCTTGCCCTCCGTTGGCCGGACCAGCTGCTGGAAGCAACATAGTTGTCCATGCGGATTGCCATCATGCGAACAGAGGTCTTTTCGCAGGAATCCTCGTACTCGTGGCTTCAATAGTATCCATAATACTATTCTTCATCGCCATTACTAATCCGTAAGTAAATTGGTGAATTAATTGCCTCGAAACGTGACAGCAGGCGTACATACAACGACAATTGTTCCTCTCTTTCGTCACAGGCAATACACAGATGTTGGTCAAATAGTTAACCAAGTAACGGAGCTGGTTTTACTCTCGATAATGACTTTGGCAGCATTGCTTGCCTACCGGCAAATAGTTTCACTGGACATAAATCACCATCCTGTATCTTTGCTCGATGATATTTTACTGTTCATTGCAATCCCGGCATTTTTCTTGTACGCCTTGTTCAGCATCATTCCTGCAGCTCAAAAGCACGACTGGTTGAAAATATGTGGAATTATTATCGGGGTGAGTTCGCCTTGGCAACGAAAATACGAGTCAGGAATGTGTTTTGAAATTTTGACATTTTTCCAGGTGATTCAAGTCTTGATTCAAACTCCCTTGATAATCGACGGTCTGAGACGCTGTGCGAACGCCAAAAAGCTACGCAGCAAAAGACCCGGTCGTGAACTGATCACATTTTTAATAATCTGCAACGTCGCCCTGTGGATCATCGAGACATTCGAGATAAAATCGACCGACAAAAAGGACGACAGATACGATTTTTACGGAGTAGTACTCTGGACTATTCTTAAACATATGACCGTGCCTTTGATCATGTTCTACAGATTTCACAGCTCCGTTTGCTTGGCGGATATTTGGAAGAGCGGCTACGAGCCAGGAGAGTCTGGTCACCATTAGAAAAACTATATCGAAGAGCAGAATGTCCGTAATAAATTATCCATACCCGGTAATAACTGATCAATACTCTATGCATATATTGAGATTCCTGAATAATCTATATCTACGATTGAAATTTTAAGATGAGTCAGTGGATCTGCCCCCATAAATCAATTTAATTTACAGTTATAGATGTAGATAATGAATATTTGAATTTGAATTTATTCAATGAAACGCATGTGTTTTTTTTTTTTGACTATATGTATAATCTTTCGTGATGTTATATGTTGTTGAAGTATCTATTGAGACTTTAAATTATTGTTGACTAATGTTTAAGAATTTCCTTGTTATATTATCTTGTTGTCATGAACGAAGCAGTATTGTAAATAGTGAAATAAAAAAATATCTTGTCGATCTAACCAGAATGAAAATCTTTCTTAAATTTCATTCAACATATTTTATATTCCATGAAGGGTGTTGATAAATTACGAGGGTGATGGTCGATGAACTCGTGAACTGGTCGATATACCCGCATTACCACGCGTCGAAAACGGCGGTAAGTCCCGGAATAAACGAGATTTTATCGTTATACCCTCTGCTGGAATAGATGCAAGCTTTATTTGTTGTTCTGCTATCATGATTAGAGCTTTGAAGGGCTGGTAAAGTCAGAAGCTTGAATGTATCGAAAACTACAATACAAGATGACACAAATTAACGTTTGAAACATTCGATTCCGTTGAGTGTATCAAATTTATTCTAAAATCTACAGGATGTTATCGGAAATTCATTAATCTAGACACAACGTCTTGAAAGATGTGAAAATCGGTGAATCACAACGCACGGCTTTCAGGCAAACTGTATTTCGGAAATTACGATTTCAAAGGAGAAAAAATACTTGGTGATATTTAACGAAAATGAAATTTAATTCGACTAATATTTTTGGCACAATACCTAGTATATTTCATTTTCTAGAACAACGTCCGCTGCAGATCTTATTCTTACTCTGCATCGCCGACCTTAAGACTTTCAATTTGATCCATTTCCAACTCGATATGCCCACTCGCTTCCTCGACGGATGGCTGTCTCATGAGAGCCTCTTTTTTCGCATATGCTTCCGCCAGGATCTTCGGCGGCTTCACCTGGTCGTGAAATGAATTTTTGTTAGACAAAGATATTCCGGAAGTTGAACAAGGGCTGCTTACCTCAGGATGCGCTTTGACCCAAGCTAAGAACCCTTTCACACTGTCCAGATGCGTTATTCCCTTCCATACAGCTTCCATGCTCTCAAGATCCCGCGGCACATTTTCACATTGTAGCCATTTTTCTTTCACGCGATTCTTCGGTGGCACAAATCGGCAAGCTTGCGGCAACATGGACCCAAAACCAATGATCTTCTTCGGCATACTTTCAGCCCTCGCATCCCTTATTAAATGCCTTTGAGTCAATGCCAATTCTCCTGCTCCTGGCGTGTTCCTGGCGAGTGCCACGGCGATTGGAACCATCGGGATTTCCTTAATAAGAACCTGACACGAGATAGTCAATCAATCAATCAATCAATCGTTGGTTTAGTATTTTGGATAGGATTTTATTTCTAGTAGATTAGTACCTGCATCGCCCTGCATGCCTCTGCAGTGAATTCAATTTGGAACATGTCTCTCAGGACCTCCTCGTCAATATCTTCGCTATGTCCACCTCCAAGTCCTCTTAGCCACTGGCAAAAATCTTCGCAAATCTTATTCGTCACCCTTGTTGCTCGCATATTAAGAGTAGCTTCGGGGTCATAGCCTAGCATGTCGCGTTCTGTCAGTGGCCTCCATTTAATAGCCTGTACAAGAATATTGCTAAATTAATTAACTGCTAACTAACAAATGGCACAAACTCTAACCGCTCACCTTTCGTCTGGGTTTATTCATGAACAAGGCGTACGGACTTTGCTGAGGATATTCAAAATCGCTTTCGTCGATTATAGGGCTTCGTTTACCCCGAGAAGAAGGCGGGTGTACCTGCATTCGTCAGATGAACGTCATTGCCAATTCATGATATACAGATATGAAACGCAATTAAAGTTTTGTCTGATATGTATGTCTAATTATCCATCAAGTGTACTCACAATCATGTCATAAGAATCGGCAGCTAGTCCTCTGTTTCGACTTTGCCCGAATCTGACGGGGTTCTTGGCTTGGTGTGCAGATTTAAAGTCTGTTTGTTGTTCGGTTGATTTGTCGACGGGATTCTCTGGCATCCCTAATATACGAGCGACCAAGTTGTAAGTCTTGGCCGGTAGAACTCTTCGTAATTGACGAGGATTGCAAAGAGGGGTCTGTGGGGAGGAAAATTCAAGGTTTGGGGAAAAGGTATCGGGATTGAAATATTTCTTCGAATCTATCAACAGTTTCATTAAATTCTTAGCTATTTTAGCGGACCGAGCAATTTCCGGATTGCTTATCGTTTCTTTGCTAGTAAATGGATCATTCTGTGTTGCGAAAGCACTGAGTGCTTCCAGCATTTCGAAAGGTGTCCTATTCTCTTGGACACAGTTTTCTAAAATTTCGATCACTCTTTCATTAGAATAAATTCTACAAGTTTTTCTGGGATCATCTCCTGTCTGCCCAGTGTGTTCATCCTCTTGAAACTTACTGTATGCAACTGATCCAGAAATCGACTTATAGTCTTCGTTCTGCATGCGTTTCTCTGTTAATTTATTGGCTGCCAAATTTTCATCTCTATCAATCTGGCTTCCATTTTCAATAGATTGTTCAGTAATCTGTTTCAACGGAGACTTCGTCAATGATCTTCCAACGAGTTGTTCCTCATGATCTGCATGAAAGATCGTTGGTTTTTCATCCTGCAAGCTGTCTTCTCCCTTTTGCGATTCCTTTGAAATGTCCTTCGGAATTTTTTCGTCAGTATCCGGTGCTGACGAAATTTGATATTCGATTTTTGAATCATTCGAAAGCAGATCAGCTTTAGATTGTTTTTTAGCAAGATGAGCTACAGTCGATAGTTGGGAAGTTACGATTCCAGCAACAATGGATGGTTGTTTTGCAAGACTGGATTTTTCTCCGATTTTCGCAACCGATTTAGAGGATGAATCGACGTTAGCAGTGTCTGTGGTTTTTTCGGCAACTTTTCGAGTCAATGCATTGTTCAATTTGGTTTCTTTCCTTGTGCTGCGATAATCGTTCCCATTATCATCAGAGGTGCTGTCGTCTTCAGTTTTGGTAATCGAAGCTGCACGTCCGTGCATAGATACGGGTTTACGAAATTTCAGAGATTTAAGTGGCTCCAAACTGGGAGCCCAATGCGAAGGTGCGTAAGGAGATACGAAGCACTCAGAAGCTGGTGCTGCTTGCTTGATCTGAACCTGAGGCTCCTCTGATTCTGAACTATGCCCACTGAGTGAGGAAGGCTTCGAATGTTCAGAAGACAATGACAACGGCTTGGTAAGAGTAGTTGTCGCTATTGAATCTTTCGACGATAAATTTTTTCTTGAATTTTCTATCCTTGTGTCACTCTTCAAGGATTGACTTTCTTCTGATGCTCGAGGGAGCGTTTGTCTCGACCTGTACGGATCAATATTTGTCCTGAGAAAGCCTTTCGATGATTTCCATTCGGCCTTATCCAGCAGTGACGACTTCTTCGTATTCCTTAGAACCTCCGTCCAGTTATCTTCGTAGTCAGATTGAGATTCGACAATCTCCTTCACGTCTGGTAGATTGATCGAACTAGATCCAGATTCCGAAAACGTTGAAATCGTCTCTTTCGCAATTGCGTTCAATGTAGCCAACGGTAGTTCTCTCCGAAATTTGACAGGTTCTTTAAAAGCCCCGTGTAAACAGGCAAAGCATTTGTCGTACTTTCTCCGTGGGAAAATAGACATTTTAGGTAATTTGTTCAAAATCTTATCGGAAGGTCTATCAAAAACAGGCTCTTCAAAATTAAGAGTAGGACCGGAAGTCGACCTAGTTAATGATGGGATAGTCGTAGATGGTGTGGCAGGTCTACCTCTCGAACTGGAAAAAACGTAGTCAGATCCGAGATATTGAGAAGCACTTTGTCTAAGTCTGGATTTGACAGTCCCATAAGTGCTGGAACTAGCTGACCGTGTGTGGGGCCAGCCTTTGTTAACATCATCGTAGGTCAAAAGTTTAATTGCTGGTTCAAATCGCGAGTATTTTGAGTCGCGAGAACTGTCGCTAGATCCTGTCGAAGAACCAGATTTTTGCGGTGGTTGATAACTGTGGGGTTGAAAATCCAGATTTTTGTTCGGGGTCAAGAACTTTAAAGCTCTGTACGCGTACCGCAATGAATCTTTCAGAGACTGTCGTCTCTTGGGTTTTTCAATCTGCGATGAATTTACACTGGGAGTAACTTCTTTGTTACGAGTTGTCGCCTGGTCTGAACTTTCATTCTGTCCTTCGTCGCTCAAATTAGACGAGGTAGGCTTATCTACAAAGATCGACGTTTCCTGCGTCGATTTCAAATTTCTAGGAGTCGAAATGTTGCTCGACGTCTCGTGACCCATGCGTTTAGAAGCCGGATCTGAAGCGCCAGATGCATTGTCGTCGCTATCGAGACTCTCAGGAATCAAGCTCGTAAAACTGGGGTAAGAACTCATCATGCTTAATTTTGGAACCTTTAGCAGATCCCGTTTAGATGACTCTGTGTGCGGGCCAGAATTTTCCACGTTTTGAGACACGTGGCTTCCAGTCGATCCCTGAACCACTGCCCTTTGACTTTCTTCAGCCTCTACACTGTCTCCAGATGTTAGCTTACTGAAACTAGGATATGAGCTAATCGCGCCCAATTTCGGTACTTTCAAAAAATCCTTTTCCGGTTTGTCGTCAAGTTTTACAGTACCGATTCTACCTTCAGTAATACCCAGTTCAGTTTTATTCGTTTCTTCATCGAGAGCTATTGATAATTCTTCAGACAATCTAGGTAAGTTCATAGAATGGCCTGATGTATGTTTAAAGTTCACTGATGTCACGTTTCCGGTCTTAGAAAATGTTTGTAGCTTTTCATCAGCTCGAGCAAAATCCACTTTCGATGCATCGAGTTCTCGACTATGAGAAAAGTTTACTTGAGCAATATGTTCATTTGAAATGGCTTGGAATTGTTGGTGCGGATCTAAATTCGCTGTTGATTCTTCGCTAGACATATTTTGACTGTATTTGAACGAATTTTGATCCACGCTGAAATCGTCCAGTTTCGGAATGCTGAGCATGTAATTTAAATTTGATGTAAAAATTTTTGATTTCGATTTCTTGTCCAGTACCTGATATTTCGAATTCGAACGCACATTCGCGTAAGGAGATTCTGGGACCTTCAGAAACTGATCGTAATTACTTTTCACCTTATTCTTACCAGGATCCTCAGTTTTGGATCTCCTCAGTCTAGGCGGGATTTTGTTTTTACTTTGAGCCAAGCTGACGTCGAATTCAGTACGATCCTTAGAATCAGACTGACTGCGCAATGGGCAAGACTTATTCCTGTGTAATTTCGAAAAATCTAACACATTCGATGACGGCATCTTAGTGCGAGGTGATTTATAAATCATTACTTTCTTGGGCAAAAATCTCTTCAGATTATCGTCAAAGATTTTCAGTGGTGGAGCATTTTTGTGAAGTTGACAAGATTTTTTAGTCTGCACGTTACTGTTTTTCAAAAATTCTGTCATGCATAAAGAAAGTTCGTACAGTTTCACATCTTTCTTTCCACTTACATCGACAGGACTAAATACATCCGATAAATTAGGATCATTATTTTCGTGGTCAGTTTCATTTTCGGTAACTATCCGATTATCCCCAATCGTGAATCCGCGACTTTGAGCCGCCATTCGCATCGGTGTAGGTGGAGAAATCTTCACGATTGGTTCCACGATGTGATTTAATTTACTTAACGTACTCTCATAGCCATTTAGCATAACATTAGGATCGGTTATTCCAGCAGATGAGGGTGAAGGAGGGTTGGAAGAGTCACTTACATGTTCGTTGCGGTTTTCGAGGTCGTCGCAAATCTTGTCCCAGTAAGGTTTTGAACCAGGAATCGGTAGCTCCCATCTAAAATACAATTTGGATTAGGAAACAAGTACTTTGGGCGAGTACTTTGCGATAAATCACAGACCCAAGAAACGAACAATACAGTGTGGCTAAATAAGATCATTCAGGTTGTATTATTAGAACAAACACACAATAATTAAAATAATGCACGAAAAATAAATTTAAATAAAAATTTACTAAGGATAATATGAGTTTCAGTGATACAGATAAATATATCATCAATACTATGGATAACGACTGTTGCTACTTTGTGCCAAGGCACAGATTGAACAATTAGAATTAGTGCCCGAATGAACCTACTTGGTGGTAGTTACAGTTCGTGAAGTATTTCTGCCGCGACAGTATCCTGGCGTCTTCGATGTCGAGAGATCACACATTTTGAAAAATTTACAGAGTTAGTTTGTTCGTGAGTATTATTTCTAAACTGAATATTTACTTTATCAAAACTATTGTAAACGTCATATTAAATATATTGTTACTAATTGAAGTGAAACCAGAAGCTTGACTGTCGACTATCGATCAAACAAAGACTCAGCAATTATCTCTTCACGATTAGATTCCTTCTTTACCAAACGAACAAACGAGGCCTTAAGGGTGCATTACACCACTAAAAAAATACAACGCGAGAATTCGCCAGAGAATAATTTTATAAAAATAGGTTTATCCCTTATTTTTCACTTCGTTGGTCACAATTTGAATTACAGTATTTCAATTTTGCGGACATAACTCGGTTCCCTCGTTGCCGAGGGTGAAATATTCCGGCGCTCTATCTTACCAACCGCACAATGTACCCTAAAGACGATTTTTACCCTTACTAGGTGAAATTGACGTCAAACATTTCCCTTCTCCACGGTCGTTGTGTCTATTACCAATGTAGGATACTAAGTTGATGAGAAAATTTCGCTGTTGATATTTCTCTGTATTATCGTTTAAATATTCCCCAAGACCTTCATAAGGGATGTAACTAATAGTCTCAAAGTAAACTCCGGCCACGTATCGATTATTTCGACTAATTTCCCACGATATCTACACAATGAATTAATTCAGGTCGACTACCAGGCGTGTTATTATCGTAATACCTTAATTAATTGGTATAAAAGAAGCGCGCTTCAGTCTACTTTACACGCTACTATCTTTTTCCTTTAGTCTGAAAGTCGCTTTTACAGATCTCATTGTCCTTCGCATTTATAGATTTTTCTCATTGTTTCATAATTGTATTAAAAAATTGTGATTTATTAAAAGAAATAACTTCTTAAAGTTACATCGTTCACGTAATGAAACTGTGACGACGACCGATGCTGACGATAATTTTACTTACTTCTTAGTCCAGATTCCAGCACCTCATTGAAACATTGAACGATTGTTGATTTTCAATGTAAATAGTTATGCGATATAAATTTTGTTGAAAGTCAATTCCCAGTCTGAAGATTAGTTTAACAATCTTTATATAACTTGTGTATAAATTTTCGAAATTATTAAATATCTCGCGTCATGCAGAATTTGTTCGGTGGTCAACGAGATTTTGAGGATACCGCATATGAGTAAAAACACGTCAAACCGAACACCTTTTTTTCGTCGATCTTTTCGATTACTTTGAACTTTTTTTAACGGATTCTATGGGTGAAAAAAATTGGTCAAACAATTTTTTATTTTTTTTCATTTTCAATATTTCAAAAGTTATTCCTGGTTGAAAATTGCCCGAAATGCCAAAAACCGCCACACACGCTCTCCTTCAAATCTTTATATCTCGGATTCTATTTGTCAGATCAATTTGATCCTGGGCTCATTCGAAAGAGCGAAAATGGGGCTTCCATTTCATGCGGCTAAAAATTTTTTAATAGCAACAATTGAAGGTTTTTATAAACAATTAATTTTCAAACACGATTTTCATCATCGAAACCGCAGTGTAAAATTCCAAAAAAAATACGAGCGTATTCCTTGATCAATTTCCTATAAGATAGGTGAGTTTCAAAATGGAGAATTAATGGAGAGTATTTTTTAAATATTAATAATCGAGCGGCGGCGCGCGCTCGCGGCGTGGGGTAGGCAATAACGTGTACTTGGAAGGAGCGGGTTTGGGCGTAGTTAATCAAGCTTATATCAAACACACATAAAATGTGAACAATGTTTATTAAAAACCAACATGTTTCATTACCCAACATATTCTATTGATTTCAATTGTTTATTATACTCTTTGTATTATACACATAAGTACATGATATGAAATCTTAATTCTATATGAAACTTACATCGAAAATAGTTTTTATTCTGAATTTATACGAATGCTGTAACTATATATGATTATATTTATATTTTTTAGTATTATTATGATTTTGCTTTATCTCGATATTTTATAATAGGTCATGGAATAAAAAAATGCATTAAAAAAATGGTCGGTTTTTTCACAGTTATAATATATGATATCTACTAACGATCTTATTTATAAATATTAAAAAAAAATTATGATAATTATATAATTATATAATATTAATAAATATATATATAAATATTAAATATATTATTAAATATATATAATTAATAAATATTTATATAATTTTAATATTATAATTTTTAAAATATAAATTATAATCATATAGTTACAGCATTCGTATGAATTCAGAATAAAAACTATTTTCGATGTAAGTTTCATATAGAATTAAGATTTCATATCATGTACTTATGTGTATTAGACAAAGAGTATAATAAACAATTGAAATCAATAGAATATGTTAGGTAATGAAACATGTTGGTTTTCAATAAACATTGTTCACATTTTATGTGTGTTTGATATAAGCTTGATTAACTACGCCCAAACCCGCTCCTTCCAAGTACACGTTATTGCCTACCCCACGCCGCGCGCGCGCGCCGCCGCTCGATTATTAATATTTAAAAAATACTCTCCATTAATTCTCCATTTTGAAACTCACCTATCTTATAGGAAATTGATCAAGGAATACGCTCGTATTTTTTTTGGAATTTTACACTGCGGTTTCGATGATGAAAATCGTGTTTGAAAATTAATTGTTTATAAAAACCTTCAATTGTTGCTATTAAAAAATTTTTAGCCGCATGAAATGGAAGCCCCATTTTCGCTCTTTCGAATGAGCCCAGGATCAAATTGATCTGACAAATAGAATCCGAGATATAAAGATTTGAAGGAGAGCGTGTGTGGCGGTTTTTGGCATTTCGGGCAATTTTCAACCAGGAATAACTTTTGAAATATTGAAAATAAAAAAAAAATAAAAAATTGTTTGACGAATTTTTTTCACCCATAGAATCCGTTAAAAAAAATTCAAAGTAATCGAAAGGATCGATGAAAATTTTTGCTCGATTTCGTTCGGTTTGACGTGTTTTTACTCATATACAGATAAGTTATATGTTGGTATCCGGTAAAACTAGTTTAGTGGTAAACCGCTGTGCGTCCAGATGCAAATAACAACCTAAATATACACGGTTTCGCACACGTGTTATACGTGTACATATATATACGTATATAACAAGGAGCAATTCGTAATAATATTAATTTTGTTATGATATAAGGAATATAGGTGGAGGGTAGGTGTATGGAAACGTTGGAGAGATAGCTACGGGCTGCAGAGGTAGTGCAGTGTTCTAGCCATTTCACTTCCGGCGTCTCAGCTGCCGTCACTTCCGGTCTTCGTGCGCTACGTTACCAGCCATCTACCTAGATTCTGGGGGTGAAAGAGCCATGAAACAACGAGACGAAAATAATTCGCTTCAAAGTGCCAGTGTAACTTTATAAGCACTCGAGTAAACCCAGATTATTGTATATACGTATATTGTAGTCTGGGAATATGTTTTTAACAACTGTCACTTGATTATATAAAAATATATACTTTTCTGTGTTAATTTGTCACACCGTATCTCATGACGTATTCCTCTCCTTGGGGGTACCTATCACCTTAATTTTTAATTCATTGGAGGACATGAATTCGTTATACCTCGATGCAGTAGCATGGTTATATATATCCATCGGTGAATGTCGTATGCAAAGGTCAAATGTACTCAACGATTCTTGGTCTAAGTTTAGTTTGAATCCCTGTGGCTTGAAGTCTACATAGCTCGGGTTTCCGTGTAGACTTATCATTGCCGATGCAGACTGGCATATTATATCAGCTCTACTTCACTCGATACATCGCCTGTATCTTCGACGATGGAGGACTGCGTCATATAAGATCCGTCCAAGCCAAAAATGGAAGACAATAAACGGAAGCATGAACAAAAAATTACGAGTGAATACGTCACGTTATCATCTCGGTTCAAAAATCAAAAACAGCAAGTAAAGCGAAGTATTTTTATTCTTAATTTCATTTTACTTTTTCTCTATTCGTTTCTTTTCAGTGAACGAATATATGATCAATATTCTCAGTAAGAAGGAATGCTCGACGATTGTAATCCCTTGTATTTTTTTTACAAGAATTAGCCATTCAAGACTATCCTTCGGAATTAGTTTATATAGCAAAAACCTCCCGGGTGCAATCCAGCGATTGTAAATCTGTGAGTCAAAGGTGGAGGTTTAGCAGCGGTGCAGCATATTTGAGTAGTGAATCTATGAGTAGGGTACAACTATGTTTGACTTCAACCTATATACAGGCTGTAAAGCTGGTCTATCAGCGACTAGGACATCTGATGTCCATCGGATCAGAGATCCTAGTCAAATACACGATACAAGGATAATTATCTTCGAGATGATGAACACTCTTTTGAAATTTGAACAGTGTCGAAAGAATTTTTCCGACTACACGTGAGAAATTTTTCGAAGTTTGTAATTTTTAGATAAATTTATGCCGTGATTCTGAAAATCTTGGATTCAAATTTGCAGTAAATAATTCTGAGCGATAAAAAATGCAAACTAATAACCGCGTTTGAATTCGATTTCTCGTGACAAATTCATATAATGGAGTTGAGCTTAATTTCAGAGGGTTGATTCGCGCCAGATTTCTGATTAAAATAGTGCAAAAAAGACGTTATATTATTGTGGGCGAAAGAAGTTGCGATAAAATGTGTCTAACGAAACAACCAGTCCCGGTTTGGTCAAAGTATGAAGGGAGAAAGAGGAACGTGAGTGTTACCACTTTTCAGTGTACGTCGCAGTGACACTCACCATATTGTTTCCGCGAAGAAATTGGACTGGCATCGTTACCGCAAACTGTAAGAAGGGTAGGACGTAGAAGTACGACTAGATTATATCCTTCCGTCCTAGTACAGCGTGAGTATCTTTAACAGAAAAAGTCTCAGCATCTGCGTTTCCGGAACAACATATCAGAGATTGACATTTTCTCCTTTTTTCGTTCTTCTGCCGGTAAAAAGTACCCCGTTGATCCACTCAATTTTCCTGGGGACTAGATGTTCCCGAATAACGTAAGAGATTTCATAAGACGATGTGTGCTGCGGAAATGGTTTTAGTAATCCTCGCAGTTAGCACTCAACTTAGCTGTGAGTTACTATCTTTAATATGTCTGACGCAGTGAAATTAAAGCCAGTGAACGTCGCTAGCCACGACGTAATCTCGCATACCGCTGTGACGTCATTAACTCAAGTCTCAAGTATTCGAGAGACTAATAAAGCCCGGCCTACCCGGAAGCTTAGTTTCTCTCTTTGAATGAGGACAAAGCACCGTCAAGACGACGCTGATTGGCCGCACTCGGCCAGTGTCGGCCGTACGTCTTGGCCAATCTTGAACTAATCGTGTCGCGTCTCGGTCAAGTCGACGTTGACGGTCACCGAGGGGAGGCTACTGCCGCTTTGAATTCTCTCGAGACTGACGCTTGGCTAATCTCTAAGTACACTGGGAGACGGGAATTCGTGAATGGTTGAGTCAACTCGACGATCTCGACTTCCCGGTACTTGTCAAAATCCAGGAATCATTGAATTCCCTAATGAAATTGAATCCTCTTCTATTCTCGAAGAAATGCAATTCATCTAAACATCGTGGAATACTTAGTGCTATGTACGTATAAGCAATGGAACATGACTTCGGCGGTATTCAGGAAGTATTAAAACGGTTTGCTGAACTACTAGCTATGCGGTACGCATAGAGTAATTAGAACTTTTCGTAGGTAATGTTAAACTAATTGGCGAACAGCAGTTCCCGGTCCGCGAACTCGTCGGGGCTAAAGTGAGGCGAGGTAAAGGGACGGAGAATAAGGGATAGAATCGCGGATTCCGAGGCGAATTCGAGTAAGAAAGGCGCGAGGAACGAGATTAGGGAGCAAACTTCGTTTTCGGTAACCAATCAGCAAATCGTGGAATTTCAGTACGGTACGATTCCGGGTTGTGAAAAGGTGATTTACCTAGTCGTTGCACGAGGAAATGGTTCAGCTGTTCGTACTGCAGTTTGAATCTCTGCACTGTCTTCTTAGTCGATCTGCCTGGCTTGTCTAGCTGCCATCCCTGCCTCGGTCCACGTTCTACACAAGACAAAACTTCTCGCTTCACTTCGTAGCCCAGAGACTCGAGGGGCGAGGATTAATTATTTCTATTGTACAATCTGGCGTAGAGATCTGGCGCTCTTGTCCAAGACTAGAGACATTGGTTAGAAATTAGTACGTAAGTTCGCCTCTGATCCTGAGCGCATTAAGGCTGCAAAAATGTCGCCTTATTGAAAGGCTTGATGAGTTTTGAAAACTAGATTTTCAGCCGATAATAATTAATGTCTTGAAAGATATATTTGTAAACTTGAGGGAATGGGATCGGCGACAAAGATTTTGGGGCCGAAGTTAAGGTGCAGGTTCAATGACCATGAGCTGCACGGTTGAACACCACAGCTAGCTTTTCGTTTAAAGGCGGAGGATCTCTTTCTGCGTTTGAGTTTCTCGTATAGCCAGGGCGGCAGACGTCTTATGTGTTGAGGGTTCGAGGTTGGGGGTTGAATGAGAAGGGGATGGACCGCCCCCCGTTATCTGCTCGCAGCCAGCTACCTCCCCAAGCCGACAAATTACTACACCACCACCATACCCCCCACTCGCTTTGCCGTTGCCGACCAAATCACTCCCCCTTCTCTCACCCTCTAGCTACCTTTGCCAACCCCCGGCCTCTACCTCCGTATAGAATTCCTCTTTCCCTTCGTATTACAACCACTAACTGTCCTACTAGTCGCTTTTTCAAATAGGAATCATATGTGACTCTGATCGTCTTGTTTTTTCTTTTTCTTTTTTTCTTTTTCTTCATTTTTTACTTTTTTCTTTAATACCGTTGGATAAATGAGATGAAATGATTTTACGTATAGATATACATGTGTATGTAGTATTACATTGGGTATATACGAAGGTTTGTTTTATCATAATGATCATATTTTTAATTAATTGCACAAGCGCTTCTGATTCTACATTTAATTAACGAATACAAAGCCTTTTGATTCTTTTGAAATTCATGTCAAAGACAGGGGTGAAAGAGAAATTTGCATTTCATTTTGGTACAAGACTTTGATATTGAAAAAGAACAAGATTGGTTATAGGTATATATATATACGTTGTACTACACACATAAATTTTTATATCAAGATCATCGAGATTGGGATTTTAAAGAATTTTGATACTTACTTGGTTTCGCTGCTCGCTAGACTCTGGAACTTCGCGTAAACTCCTGGCAGGATCTTACGGAGAAAAATAAGGTTTTCTCGGTCGGCGGGAATGAGACAGCCGTTGAAATGTATGGTGGCTGATTTATAAAGGGAATCATTTCGCAGGGCAATATATTTCACGGCGACTGTGTATAAGCCTGGCATTTGACCTCGCTTAGATCTCTCCTAAATTCATTACACGGTTCAGTCGGAAGTCAAGGTATCTATACATTCAATCCTCTCATAATCAGAGATGAGCACTAGAATTTTATCAGAAAAAATTAACGATCTCATACCGCAACTGTGACCCAGTTCGCAATTAATTAAAAAAATATCTCTCATTCTCTCGGCTATGAATATCACGCCTTATCGAACACAAAACAAAAAAAAAAAATACTATTCCGAACTATATTCAAAACTATTCAATCTTAAGTAGTCTATCAATACTTTGGAAGAGTATCTGGAACAGGTTTTCTTCATTTTTACAAGGGTCTATGTATAAGTGCTCTGAATATATTTTTGTCAATTATATTTGTCTAACGGATTCTAGTGTCATTGGATCTGTAATGAACTAATTATTCAAGAAGCGTTTGTCTCTTTGAACACTTGATCGTGCTAATTTATTAGTACCAAATTGTTCAGGTATTTTCTGTATGTACTTGGAAGGCAAGGAGTTCGTCTATTGTAATTCGCCGGTTTAATGGGGCCAACTCCCGAGGTACTATCCGACTCGAAGCGTATTAATATCGGTAAAGATAGAAGATTGTTGTATTGTTCGAGAAAATACCCAGGAGACAGCATTTTCTTACAGATGGACTCTTGTAAAATACTTAGACATACTTTGCGCGCTCCATTCTACTCTTGCAGCAGGACGTCGCGTCGAGACTACGAGAATCTCCCGAAGAAAAGAAGCACCAAGAAAGTTGATGAAATATTGGAGAGCGGCTTAGGCGGGACAATATTCTGTTGCAAACTGTTTTGCCTGTTCCAATAGGGCGGCGGGAGATACACCATAATGTGCTCGTAGTTGCTATAGGTACTCGCAACCATCAGTAACTTATGCTCTATTGAAAAATGAAATTTCCTCATCGATATTCAAGTATCAGCTGTATAGAAAATATGGGCGGAACGGAAACCAAGTAAATATATCTAATTAGATTTACTCAAGGGTATATTGTGGACCAATATTTTATAATATTTTTCAATTTTATCACACAAGGGACGTTTTTTCATAATTTCACCCGACAATATCTATCTTTCAGTGGAATCTGTTCTGGTTGCTGGAGTTTCTTTAGAGTATCAAAGCGCAAATATGAACGCACACGACTGTCGTTGAATTTGTGCAAACAATGGATGGATTTGAAACTGTTAAGTACAAGTCCACGAGTCCTGCCCACCTCGTCCCATGGGAGTAAGACGATCTTATCCCTCTTATCCCACTGCTCTTACCGTTCCCGTCTTGAATCCTCAAACCGGAATTATTCAGCCCGAGATTTCCGACCACGCGAAAATATATTGTCTCATCTTATCCTCGTTCAAGTAAATCCACACAATTCTATACTCGAGATTCATATCTGTGTTTCTATATGTTATACGCAAGTACGGAAACTGCATAGAATAATCGTTTAATACTTCACCAATACTAGCAATTAACATCCGTCTAGAACGTCCTCTCAGAATCCGAATAATTACACGCTACTCTCAATACTTAATCCGCGATATCGCTGCAGGCATTTGTCTTTGGTTTAGGAAGCAATATACACGCTGTGATTTCTCTTTAATTACGCTACTCTGCGGGGCTAGCGAATCAGTTGTTTGTTAGATGGTAGATGCAGTTTCCATTTATAGAAAAGAGAAAATTTCCAGAAATTTGTCATTTCTACTTTTCTGGACAGTAAAAATTGTACATGGTGCGATATATCCACCGGCGAATAAGCCGGTAACTATTTTCATTCGAAATCGTAAGAGATGTAGAACGAAACGCGTCAAAGAATTATGGGTAATGCCACAGGCTTTTCGGACCATTGGATTTGATAGCTTCATACTTTATAGAATCGGATTGGAGACCACATTCACGTCTGGATTGGTTATATACTGCTCTACTAAAATCTTGGCTCCAATAACAGACAATAGAAAGATAGTGCATGCAACTAAGAGGAAAGAAAGACTCTCGAGTGTCCTACGATTGGCTACTATAACTAAAATCTTTTTCCTTGAAATAAAAAGCTGGCGAGTAACACGCGGAGATATAGCTACAATAAATTGATAAACTAGAAGTTTATTTTTCACTAAATCGATTCGATATTCTATTCGCAGATATTGTATACCTGCTAATTGCAAAATAAACTATTTGGAAACAATTCATGGTATTGATGCACTATGCGTTAGATATCATACTGTCACATCAAAGTGAAGAACTAGCAAGTCGGATGCTTGTCAGCGTAAACTTAATTAAATATCTGAAGCAGACGCTCAAGTTACTAGAATTACTAAAATTAATATGACGACTACTCCGCCTCTTCAACTGAATACTTGTCCTTCCCACCGAACCAGGTATTATACTTACTGTCTAATAAACGTCGCAGTTTCAAACCATTCTGTCTACTTTTAATTTCCGCATTCGCCAAGCTTTGCTTTGCCTGACGTTCAGACGACTAGGCCACCGAGTAAATAGGTATACTTATCGAATTAGGAAAGCAGATTGATTCAAATGAATTCTTCCACGTCGTTCAACTGCCTTCATTACTTTTTGAAAACTTAACGAATGTGGCTTGGAATTTGTTCGAAAAAACTATCAATTAACAACGGGGAAACCGTGTTGTGAAATAAAGAAGAAAAATAAAAATAATTTCAGTTTTCTGAAAGGTAATAGTTCTCCCTGGTCATTCTGTCGGATGGTGAAGTTTTCCAGTCGCGGTACCTACCTACCGATATTTTTAATAAAGTTCTAATAGATATATACGGAGGTCAAGTGAGGGCCGGGGTAAACGTTCAACCCCAAGGAAACGGCTGAGGTAACGCCGGAAGCAGAGAGAGGTCGAAAAAGAGATAATAACAAGACATGACGTCATGGCAATAAAATAAAAATGGCGGCCCTTGGCTTGTCGACGAGATGACGCCGACCGCGACGGAAGCTACGGCTACGGCAACGGCACCGTTGCGGCTGCTACCACTGAAGTAAAACCACTATACTTGTGTTATATCACCTTCGTATACGGCGCTGTACCGTTCTTACCAACCTCCCTCAAGATAAGAGTAGGTAGGTGTCTATACATATATAAACTCCTAAACTAGCCAGCGAGAAGTAATAAACCCATCGCGCGGTTGTCTTTATGTCGAAACGCCGCGACTCGTATTTTCTTGGCGAAAAAAAATGTGAGGATTACATTAGTTTACAAATTTTGACATTTTTTATGTACCTCAGATGAAACCCTCATTTTCGTATTCAGTTCGCTTCTACTAATACAAAACGGTAATTAACAATTTTCTATCCCGTCACATTTTGCTGCTACGAATATCACTTCTTATTTGTCCATCCGCGCTGATTACTCACTTGGATTGAAAGTTGAATATTGTAAAGTGTATAAGTTTGACAGCTCTCGTTCTCTTCATTTTTTTGTATAAAAATAGGGCAAAGAGAAATATTTGATATTTGTTTTGTTTGTTGAGTCATTGTTGCAAAATTTCTAATTGAGTATTCCCTTAATGTGACGTGACAGAATTTTTTAAATATATTCTTCCCGTAGTCAAGACTCATAAATTTATGAGAAATGACACATTTCGAAGAAGGTACATGAAGCGTGTAAGCTAGTACCATAATACCAACATAACACCAAAGTCCGGGTTGATTATTAAAAAGTGTATAATTAATACGTCGTAATTTTCGTGTTATTTATTTATTTACTCTGTTCATCTTGAACTACGACATCTAATGATTAATTCTTGAGTGCGAAAAAATTGAGGTGTTCATTTAATTATTGCCTAGAATTTTCCTAAACTCGATATCATCAATTAAATTCAATTACGATATTAATCTGACTGATTAATTTTCTCAAAATAATATTCATTCATTTTCGTTCTCGGATGATAGTAAAAATGCTTCATCAAATAACTAATAATTTAATAATTAATCGAAATTTAACTCAAAATATCATTTATCTAAAAAATTGACCTCAGAGTCTGTTCGTTTGATTAGCATCAAATAATTACTGGCCTTGTTAGTTCTAGCAGTAAAAATGACACGTTGTCTGTATACATTATATACATGTCAGTACGCTAAAAAATACAATAGCTTATTTATTCAATTGTAAAACAATTGATGACAGAATATCTGATCCGGCCCAGAGAAAAATACTTACGATATCTCTCGGCAAAGGGATTCAATGGTGTCTGACCATACTTTCTCTTACTACTTAAGCCTACGCTCAGGCGGCAGTGGATCTCGCTTAAGTGGTAGTTTCTTGGGCCGGTCAGACGGCAGTGGATCTCGCCGAAGTGATAGTTTCCTGGGCTGGTCAGACGCCAGGCGTACCGCTGGATACAACGTACTACATAATACAATAAATTTATTGAACAACTTTCGGAAGAAAAGTCGGTTTGAATAATTGATGAAGATAGTGACGTACGATGAATATTATAACAATATTAAAAACGGTGACAGATAAGTTGGAATAAGTTGATGAGAAATTACGGAATATTTCTTCACTTTGAATAATTATACTACGAAATTTACTGCAGTTCGTTGTCTGGCTGCTTGAATGACGCGCTACAGTGACCAGAGCCCGACGAAAGATACGATCCACTGGTTCCGCCAGATATTTACATAACAATCGACGATTTGTCGAAAATGAAATCCCGTTGTAAAAATACAGCAATCATGCGGAGCCGCGACAAAATGCATAAGAAAAAACGACAAGTGAAACAAGAAAAATGGCTGCATATTTTCGTAGGTAGGTGTAACGAAATAAAATATCGATTCTAACTTTGATTTTAATTTAAATTTAAAAAATATGCTTTAGCAAAAGCTTTGACCGTTATTGTTAATCAATTTCGAAAAAGGCAAGTAAAGCTTATTCCAGTTTTACCTTATTTTGCATTTCTTAGAGCCTGCAGTTTTGGTGAAATTCATTCTTGAAGTGATTCTCTTGTTTCAGATCGATGGAATAATTGGTGAGATGATTTGGAGAGCGTTATTCCATATCGTACATCAAAGCCCCATGCGTATTATAGCGGCGGTAGAGTCAAGGAGATGGATCGAGGTGAGACACATAGATAATGCAAGGCGCACACCGGCTCCTTGAATATAAGTGCCTTTCGCTATATCCCTCTCGCTTACACTAGTGAACTAAGTACCTTGAGAGAGAACAGACGGAAGGGGGCTAAACACGGCGGATTAAGGATTAGGATCAGTTCCGCGAGTGGCTCATGGATATGCAATGTCTTACCTCTAGCGTAAAGCGTACCATCTTGCGTAGGTACAGTCGGGCCGCAACAAGATCTAACCAAAATTTCAAAGCGAAGGAACCTTTTGAATCTTGCATTGACCTTTCATTCTTGAAAGAAGAGGAAAACGCAGTTGACTGGAAATGAGAAATATAAGAAAAATGAGAAAAGTTTCTTTGATTATTCCTGAATTTCGAGCAATTGAAACGTGAATAGAAAATCATACGACCTTTAAACAGGCGTGAAATTTCAATCCCACATTCCGCCAATTATAAATTGAAATTTCTTGTTCATTGCCTGTATTGCAGTCCCGCTTGATTTATGTTACGGAAATATGAAACTGTGCAGTTGCAGTGTAATGTGTTAGCTATTTTGAAGTGAAATTAATTCTCCCACTTTTGCCATCTAAATTTGTGGTAAAAAAATGGCGAATTTCAATTTCGTCATTTGCTCGATCTGATCAAAAATTGGTAGAAACCTAGACGTGGAAACCTTATCTACTTCTACACATACTACGTGGAAAAGGAAGAGAAATTGTTTTCATTAATTGCAAGTAGTCGAACGAGCGTGTCGCGGACGCAGATAGCAATACGCTATTGGGATATGGAAAAGTTTGATCTGCATCTGTAATAATTAGTCACTGGGCGTCCGTCCGTCCCTTATCCTCGCGTACTTCGTGTCCAGCTGTACATCGGTACGTGGAAAGCAATCATCTCGGCCGGACGCAATCAGCCACACACAGGCAGACAGATGGATGAATAGATGGGCGCTCGTGCCAGCGAAGAGGGATAGGGTATGGGCGATGAAGAGGAAAGAGAAAGAGAGTAGAGGGTGAAGAAATGGAAAAAAAAAGGGAATAGGTAGAGCGAGAGAGAAAAGAATATCATGAAAGGGTGCGAGTGTAGGGGGTTCGATGTGGCAAGGGATTGAGAGTTGTATACAGTAACGTGAAGTAATATACACACGAGGGACAAAAATCGGTAGACATTTGACCGAAAATACAATCACTATATCCGCGTTAAGGGGGGGGTAAACCCTGGGAAGATTCAAAAAATCGATTTTTTTAAATTGCATTTTCTTAAAGTACAGCATCTTAAAAATGTCGTGTCAAAATTTCAAGTCTTTCTAAGTTGATCTCGCAAAGTTACAGCTGTTTTTGTTCAAGGCCTTTTAGTGCATTCTGGAGCAGGTAAGAGAGGCAGCAAGCAGCCAAGATGGTATTTTGTCTCCTTTTCTAATTTCTTCAGGTAGCTTGAAATCTCCCTTTGTGGTCAGTAGAGGGGGGCTTACTTCAATAATACTTATAACGGTATATTTTAGAGGGAAGAACCGTCAGTATGCTCATCACTATTTACTGTTTAAAACTTTAAATACGTTTTTCTCAAAACTAGTATTTTTGAAGTCGGTGAGGAAAATATCTCGGCAACCGCTGCGCCGATCGTTTTCAAATTTTAACCACTTCTTCTAAACATATTTTATGAGGTATTAACACGAGGATTCTTGAAAATTTTTATTTTGTCGGGTTTGGCAGCTATAAAATGGCGGAATTTTTAGGCGAAAAAATGACTTTTAACTTCAGATAGCCACCAAATCGCCAAAAATGCAAATAAAAAGAAATACCCGTGTTAATACCTGAAGAAACTTGTCTCCTCAAAGAATCTTTTTGAAATTTCGGTTTCCGATGATCCTGTCCGAAATGGCATTCCTCACCGCAAAAAATCGGCAGACGGAGGTGTCTCCTAAGAAACGCTGTCATCGGCTGTTTTTTTTTTTTTTTTAACTAATTAATTTACTGTAGGCACTTCAAATGTTAGTTTATTATGTGGACGATAAATAAATTGAATAACTTTTACGGACTGTTCATAATAAATTCTCAAAAATTAGCTTTTTTTTAGGCTCCCAGGGTTTACCCCCCCCTTAACCACTTGTAAAACCAATGCGAACTCGAATACGAGTTATCTCTGGAATAAAGGCATTTTGTTTTGTCTGTTTGCTTCTTTTCCCTCAAAACCGTATCGTGGATGGTTTTGGTACTTCGATCGGTCAAACTGTTCCGCTATCGTCATTTCAGATGTTGAGAATTTGGTATTCGATTTTGCTCGGTGATCGGCGAGCACAATTGAACGTTATCAAGGGTTTTGTCATTTTCTGAATAACCGCACTTGTATGAGTCTGTCATAAATAATTGGGAAATTCTTTGACAAGAACGGGGAATTTCCGCTCGGTATTGGTTAATGTATTATAATAATTAATTCTGGCGTATATCGAGCAACTATGTTCACATTAACAAACTTTAGACAACGCTATAGGCTACCCGTAATTGTATTGAATCGATTATAACAAGGATGCTGTCGGTGGAAGAAATTGACATTGACAATTGACTCTGTATAATATCGTCAACCGCCAACCTAACGCGACTTGATATATGTGGCAAATAAGTACAGAGCAGAGTAGCCAGATATCTTCACAAGGATAATATTACAAAATAAAAATAACAAGCTACGGAAAATTTACCGCGTTGAAACGAATACCGCCACTTGTTATTCGCGTGGTTAGAAATAGACTTTTTTTTCTCTTATTTTCCACTATCAATTATATCAGTTGGAAAAATGTTTCTCAAATTTTGGTGCGTCAATTGAAGGGCGGAAAATGAGGGGAGAAAGTAGCCCTCGAAAAGAGTTGTGGATGTATTCGTTTTTTTTTTTTTCTTGGTTCATTTACCAAAACTGAGAGTGACCGTGACGGCGCGGGCTGGGAGATCCGAATACGCGCAGAACGGATAGGAAAACCGATAATTTTGAAGTTCTGTATTTGGTGCGAAGTCGTTAATGCAAATTTACTGGCTAGGATGAGGTGACTGACTTTTACGAAGGGAAGGGGACATGTCTGACAGGAAGTCACGTCACAGACTTTCAATTTCCGGAGCTTGGACCACCGGCAGGGAAATGAGAGGCACTGTCCTCCACAGGTTATAAACTAGAAGCGTCCAAATTGATTGCTAACGGACTTATAGACAAAGATTCGATCGCAGAAATAAAAGACAGGAGAAGCCTTCTTGGACAGTTTGGAAATTTATCATTCTCCGAATTATTTGTCCAATTATTAATATTAGTCTGATTCGATGCCTTAATTGTAGCAAAAGAAAAAGAAGGAAGTAAAATTCGTTAAAAATAGGCTTACATAGGGATGTATGGGGGCTATTCATCTTTCTTTTTACTAACTAGGGGTAACTGAACTCTTTGGCCAGTAAGACGGGGAGTTTAAGTGTTGAGTTATTTTTTAATTTTGTTCACGGCTTGATTACTCGGCCCACCATTTGTTAAAGCTCACCCAGCACCGACTTTCGCCATTATTATAAATCCCCCCGGCTGTGGAATTTATTTTTTCCATCTGGGGTAGCCCGAAATCTTTGCAGATGTAACGTAAAGGGTCTAACCACCTAAGTCAAAACAGTTAATTGTTAAATTTCCGGCTTACTGCAGTCCAACCATTCCTGCCGATTTGGTTTAAAATTTATTTCTAATCTGCGTTCAGAGATTGCTCACTTCCGTTTGAAATTCGATAAGGCCAGAATTGCCATTTCCGGAATTCATAATTGCTCAAGACTGAGTCGTACCCAAATCAAATGTGATATTGCTGCTATCTGAGATTTCCTTTGCTAGAATTCATAACAGTTACTCGACAAATTTTACCCTATCATCGAAAGATACGAAAAATGAATCGGAGCGATAGAATATCCGATCTTTAATGATGATAGTTTCGGATAAACATTCTGATGAGATTGGTCAGCTCGATGACATTTAATTTTGACCACATGATCGGGCATATCGGAGAATAGCGTGTTCGTTACGACGTTTCTGGAAACACCTGCATTTCATGCCGACCCACAACTCGACAGGAAACGATTAATGTGTTCTAGGAAAGCTGTTATTAAAGGCGAAGCTGTCTGCTGTACTGCTTTTCGGTTACTACAGTATTCTGGCTCTAGCCACGACCTGGAATGTACCTGACCTGGCAAACCAGGGTGAAACTATGTCCAAATAGAAAAGGGTTCTGAACACTCCGAAGAATCTGCTTATGATTGACTTACGATGAGAGAATTAAAAATGAATGTGATGATTGGATACGATTTTTTGTCCGACAGGATTGAAGATTGAATCTAATTAGAGCGTGTATTTTAATTTCTATTTTTTTGCTCAACTTGAATAAGACGCCTACATCGTAATTTGTTGAAAAGAAAGTTTCCGAAAGGCAAGATTTACATAACATCCCTTATATAGTCCTGATTATCCAGAGGTGGTATATTCATTGCTCGAGCGTGTAATGACTTGTCCCTTTTTTTCTTTTTCTTTTTTCTTTCACCCTACCCAGGGCGTCAATTTTCTCTCTGCAATCTTTCGCCACCATTCGTGGCGTGTACTTTCGTTTGACCTACCATGATTCTCGCCCTGTCACGAGCCAGCGTTTCTCTAAAGTCACGTTGCAGTTCCTAGAAAACATTAGCCCCCTGCTGAACGACGTCCTTTGCTCGGTACGAGTACGTGTAAAAAATATCTTTAGGTCGTCACGTTATAGACATAATAATCCGTCCCCATTACATAGACGCATGTACCTAAAAAGAAAGTTCTTTTTCTCTTTGGCTTGCGGGAGAAGCGTCAAGTGATTAATTATACGAGGAAATCATTATAAAAGGTTTTTATGTGCGCCGGGTATTACGGACGTGATTAAGTTGTTATGTTTTAAATGCGACGAGCCATGCCCCACGGAAGGGGTGCAGCGGTATAGGAAAGTGGAAGGGAAAACTGAGGGGAAAATGCGGCATGGGGATATCCGAAGTTGAGTTGCGTTGCCAAGGACAGGGGATCGAGAGAGATAAAGAGAGATAGAAAGAGAGGTAAACGGCGGGGGACGATAGAAGGGTAGAACGAGAGATCCAAGCGCTAAAAGATAAAGGGATGTTATTGAAAACAATGTTTTACCACGGGAACGGCTTTGCAGGATTCACCGTCCTCATACCCTTCGATCCGACGAGCCGAGGTGTGTAACGATGTTCCCTCTCCGGAAAAAAATAATATCAAAGCAAGGGGCTTTGCGGAGGTGTTGTAAAGAGAAAACGAGAAAACGAGAAAACGAGAAAGAGGAGGTGAGCGAACGAAAAAAGAGAAATAAACAAAATTTAAACGCAGCTATAAAAGTAAACGACAATATCGAGTGTAGCAATAACGTCGACGTTCTTTACCTGCCGTATTCTGCTCAGAGCGATCGGCTAATCTGTTGGTAGACGACTGAACCGAGTAGATCGTAAATGTTAACGGTTTAATTTAAGCATCTCTGTATCGGTCTTTCGTCAATAAATACCCGCGTCAAGGTATCCTCCGAGAGCTTTTGGTCCCACAGAACCAGAATCTTGAGTGCCGGAAGTAAGGTATAACTTCCATGAGATGCCCATAAGAACCTTGTACATTTTTCCAAGCGAGATATTCTTTGTCTCCTATTCCATATCGGAACTTTTTGAGATTGACATTTTTTACAAATCTTCAGCTTCTGTGGCTATCGAATATATACGATTAACAGAAAATCTTCGATTTGAATGGAAAAACTACTTACGTTCGGACATGATTACGAATTTTGTTACGGCACGCTTCTGGGTATGTACTAATGCTCTTATCCTGTATATGAATCTTTAGAAAGTTGCGTTAGATATCTGAGGTATTGTACGATTTTAATAGAGAGGTTTAGAGTAACGGTACCATGGGACAGTATTACAGAACGAAATGGAGTGGCCGCGAGGAGTGTGCACGGCAGATATCGTGTAAGGCCGACTTAGCTCCCACTCCATCCGGTCTGCCTCTGGTACAAACCATCCTTTCACGTTTTAAAAGAATTCTACCCCATAGCCGGATATTATTACATCGAAGAAATGGCCCTTCTCTGTTCAAGCAATTGAATTAGACCACCGTATAAATATATTACATAACAAACCGTTCTTTCGATCATAATTGTCCGTCCATTCTGTCCTCGATTCTTGTCTTGTCTTATTGAAACGTTGAGTATATCTACAGCTTCAAGATGTCTTTATCCTCTCAAAGAGATTTGACCATGATAATACCTCTGTTCCGAAATTCTGACGTGATATCCACTAAAATAAAGCTGTTTACTTGAGACTTGAGATTAGCTCCGATAACTGATCCGTATAACGAAGGAGATTATTTTCCCTAATATCCGGCGTTTACAATTTCCGTTGTATTATACAGTGTCTTTATCTAATTCCTGATACGTTAAGCAAGAGAATTAATACGCTGTGAAATGTACCGTTTGCCAGGAAGTTTGTCTAATCATTCGTTCAACAATGTATCCCAAAACTGGCGAATGAAAATCAATTCAATGGACAGATAATCACCGAGCTATCATCATTCAGGTGGTTCATTAGGTTATCGTGTTCGGACGGTACGTGATTCAATCATCCGCTATCTCGTACACCATCTACATACATAACGGAATAATAAAGGGTAGATGGACTGCAGCCAGTAGGTCGATAGTTAACGTTACACCCTGTACGTCGACAATATCCATACTACGAGTTGATTACTGAAGGTAGGGTGATCGCAGGGGTTAATTGGCCGGATACTTAACCCTGTTAATTAATAAGAATGTACAAATCAAAAGCCCCCGTGGCATTAGATGATCAAGGAATCTAGATGGTCGATGGGATAATCGATCGGAGGTCATTTCTTTAACAAATTGATGAAAACTTACTCTTTTATGCTCCCCACCACCCGTCGTGGTTATTATTTTTAATGAAACTGGTGGTAAAAGCTATTAAATCCTTTTTGAGGTGAATTTTATACCGAGGGTTTTTAGTCAGCTTAAGCATATTTGCTTGAGCATTTAAGGTCTGCGTATACGGTTGAACGACTGCACTCGTTCGGTAACGACTTACTAATGAGACTGAGGCGTATATGTGCTTCGGTAAATCTGTATCCCGCACATGTACTGAGAAAGAGAGAAAGAGAGAGGGTTAAAACCTGCATGTTTACATATATACCTGTACAATGTACATACATCCTAACGACAAACCGCGAACTAACGCGTAAGAGGGGTCTTGATTATTTTGCTTTGACGCTTTATCAGGCCAATTATCTTTCATGTATGATTATGCCTGTGATCGAACTAGGGGATGAAACAAATGTTATTGTTATTCATTTACATTGGTTTTTTTTTTTTACCATATATCGTTGATCAGAAAAAAAGACTCTTTGATTTGCTGATCGTTCCCCTATCTCGCTTTGTGATCATTTTTTTTTGCTTATTTTCATGCTACCCCATCCGCTCGAGGCATTTAAAAACGGTAGCAGAAAACAGAGAGCCTCGCGAGTTCACCGGTGTCCCAAAAATGAATCGTCTGGCTTTAAAAACTGGTATTTTTTCGTGTAATGATAAAAAAAAGCACATACACACACAAACATAAACAAAAAAAAAAAACACAAAAACACAAACACAAGCTGCAATGTGATTGGAGTGAGCCTGGAGTAATGAAAGTGATCTCGCTTCCGGTTAACGTCTTCCAAGTTCAAAGCAGCGTTAGGTTTCACCGACGGAATGGTAACGACCAAATTCTTGGTCTTCTTCTTCTTCTTCTTTTTTTTTACTTCCTTTCCTCTACTAACTGTAAGCCGTTTTAAATGAAAACCTTTCTCCTTTTATAAAATTATAAGAAGAAGAAGAAGAAAAAGAAAAAATCAAATCAAAGAAAATCGAAGCCAGGAGAAGAAAATTCGGAAACGGAAGGAAACAGCGGTGAATTAAGCCCCAAATACTTGTGGGTATAATAACACGACTCACTTACAATATTTTGATCTCTTGAACTGTACAATCAATCCTGAAGGACCTCGCGTGTCAAGAATAATTATGAAATTGTTAGCCACGTATATGTATCTACAAGGACCTACCTGCAGGTCTAGCAGGGTATAGTATAGGTACTGTTTGTAGATTATACGAGCTATTAGTAGGGTGAATGTGTATTGTTGTTACGTTGAGCAGTGAGCTTGCGGTAGTAATGAAAAGAACCCCGAAACTGAGTCCTCGAGCCCTTCGTGGATGCCTATACTTCCTCGAGCGGTTCCGTCTCGCTTTTGTTGAAGAGAGAGAGAGAGAGAGAGAGAGAGAGAGAGACGGCGTTGACGACGGCGGCGTCGTCCAGCCCCTCTTGTTTTAATCATGGAGCCACAAAGTACACCATTGTCCTACGAGTATCGGTCTGAGAAAACGTGCTTGTGTACCGCACAGACGCTTTCCTGTGTTTCTAGTCAAAGCAGGGCTTGAGAAAAAAAAAAAGAAAAGGAAAAAGAAAAAATATATGTATATATAACCAAAATGGGAAAAGAAAAAAGTAAAAAAAGTAAAATAAAAATAACAAAACAACTAAGAAACGAAGAACATAGACTCAAGGCTTAATAAGTACGGGGGGGTGGCGACTTCTCATTCTTTCCGTTTTTCTTCGTATTTCTTTTTTACTTAACCTGGACAGATGGGGCGTATTGTCGTCGAGTTTAGGAAACGACTTCGTTGAAAGGACCAGAATGGAAAACGAGACTTTGGAAACTATTAGTAGTTATATACTTTGAATTTTTGAGTTTGGCAAAACCGAGTGGAAGTCTTGGCTGGCGAACGAACAGTCCCAAGGCATTGTTGGTAGGTCGTTAAAAGAGCTTTCCTTTTGAGAAAAAAAAAATCGATTTGGGACGACGGTGATTGCCAAGCAGTAGGTTGCGCGAGCCTTGAGCATTTTTATCTGGCGTTATTAAGGCCAAAGTCACTCTTACCCGACACAAAGGACAGTCTATTTAACAAACGAGAACCCTGGTGCGTGAGGCTATCTCTGAAGAATACCTACTCTCTCTCTCTTCCAGCATTCTATTGCTTTTCGAATATTACATCGATCTGACGTTAAAGTTAAACCTAGTTGAACCGTTGCCAATCATTTTTCCTTCGGACCAATAAATTCCGATTTTACCAAATTACGACTCGGACGGAGCTCTGAGTGAGAAAATGAAAATCTAGCCGCGTTTTAAAGCAACAATTTTTGCTCTCTCGGCACCGCCAAAAGCCTCGTAATATCAGCATGGCCGCTTATCGCGACGCAATGAGCACGGGGAAAGAAAGCCTTTATCTTTTGAAATTGCCGCCCTTTGTTTCGACACAATCCTGGAGTCCTATCCGCCAGACCCTCCTCTACGCTCTGCTATCTATATATCTATATATTAGGTGTTGATATTTGAATGTTATAGCCCAGTACGTCGGGGGTTTCTACACTGCGGGGGTTAGATTTTAATCTGAAAAGCAATAAACGTGGATTATCCGCAGATGACCAACGCCACTCGGTAAACTGGCCTTTCCGGATATTTCCTGCTCATGTTTGTGCCGCACAGGATTCACACGGGCATTGATGTACGAGCCGATCCTGCAGGGGCTAAAGAGTACAGGAAATGCTAATTTAGGTAATCGAGCCGTTTAATAGATTTGATTGATGGCCTTTATACGAGGACTGGTTTGTGGCGATCATTTGATCACCGGTAATAAAAGAGGTCCATGAAAACGATTTTACGATTATAGATTACAAATTCATTCGTACATTCATCAGCACTGATGGAATGATTCCATGGAAAATTTTGACTAGTTGTGCTTTCGATATAAGTGGTGATTGATAAGGATGATAAAATTAGCAACAAAACGGTGATGAAGTGATATTACAAGTTGGGATGATAAATCGTATTGTAATACACACCCAAAGCATCCTTTAAAGTCGTTAACCTGCCAAGAATTGTTTCAATTGGTTTATAATTCTATTCTCTCGCGAATAATCGCTGAATATACACGCCCGAGTAGTCGTATTTATACTCTGATTCTATCGGTTTCGTATACCTCGAACTAATCTCGTTTATACTCGTAATGAGATAATATTTTTCATCAATGCGAACTCACGTGGCTTAGCGTACGAACCGACCTTTCATTCACTAAAATGTCAAGGTTTTATTGGATTGTCCTGACATTTTCAAGGTAGTGCTCCTTCAATAAAAACGATTCCATCCTCCGGTTATGCTTTGACTCCCTAGGTCGTTAAGTAAACCCCCGCCAGGGTAGTCGATCCAAATGGCCAAAGCCGTTGAAATTTTCCGCAGGGCTGATCAAAATCTAACCAGAGCAAAGCTTATACGTCATCCAGGTATATGTGAACATATTTTTCAATCTGGGATTCAGTCTTACAAAAATTACGGGCATAATGTGAAAATTCAAAAACTCTTCTCTTCTCGTTTCTGTTGGACTGCAGTCTTCTAATTTGTGTACAAGCAAGTCTGAGCACCGCAGCTCTAGGCTCTTCGAGGACCTTTAGCGATATCAGAGAATCCTCGAAGAGGGATCCTTTCGCGAGAACATAGCGTAGAGACAGAAGAGAGGACAAGTAATTTCCTTGGGACAGGCGTGAGCCGCATGCAGAAAGCTTGGCGAATGGTGGGCAGAGGTGCGAACGGTAGCTAGGAGATGGTCCAAACTAAACTAAATAATATTGATGGCCAACGGAAATTGAAAGCCGTTAAGGTCTTCAGCGCTGCGGTACCATAGCGGCGTTACTACGGTTGCATAAATAAGACGCCGTGCATTAGGATTAGGAAAGACCCTCAGGATCGGTGTCACTGCGAGGAAAAGGACGAACACTGGATGGGGTTTTCTTCATGAGACACACACACAAAATGATGGACGATGCAGATGAGCGAGGATCTTTTGACGATTAGGATGCGCGGACAAATTTTCACACGGGTTTCTACTTGATTCCAATTCTTCACTATACAGGGTGAGTTTTCCCTGGTTCCGAATGAGGGAGGGGCTTAATGCTGCCAATGCCCTGTTTGTTTTGTCACACTGTTATTATAATCTAAATTCAACATTACTACATCGATACAAGGTAATGAATCGGCAGTAATAAGCCCCTCCCTCATTCGGAATCAGAGGAAACTCACCCTGTATAATACTGTCATTATCGTAGCTAAGGAACGGAAATCAAGGCTTACTAACGAGGTTTGAATTTTTGACAAATTACTATCATTCTTGGATTCAAAATTCTGAGTGCTATAAGTTTTTGGATTTTTTGGTACGGATGTCGGACGAAATCTTTCACAATTATCATCTTCATATTATATAATATTACTCATATCCCATTCGATAAACTTTGACAAAGTTTCCCTGGTATTTTCATTTCTATCAACAGATGTGAAGTTTTTGCGCTTATTATTCCTTGACATTCTATTGTGTATTAAGCCACGCAGAACGGACAACAGTGTATTTCCGAAATCAATATTTGCCCATGGAGGTTTACATTACTATACATGTTGACAGGCACAAGTTAACTGCGGTTCTGACTAGATGCTTACCAATCAAACCAGTGATTAGTTGATCTTCTTGTCACTCGAGAAAGACATGGCTAATCATGTTGCGGTATAGAAATAAATCGATATGAAAATTTATTCACCCACCAATGATAGAGGTTTGTATACTTATTAGATCGGATGTCATTCAATGTAATTTCGAGGTGGGAATAAATATTTAATTATTATTTCTGTGGTACTAAGGAGAATCGTAATGATTAAAAGGTAAAAATAAATTTAAATTGATGTTGCGTGGTCACAGAGACCCGGCGATAAAAAGGGAATCAGTACGAGCTAGCGGGTACTCTGGAGGGTACATAGAGGGTTGTTAAAGGTGTGAGGGTTTAGGTGGTGGTATGGTATTTGACTGTGAGTAAATTATGACTATGGGTAATTGAAATGAATGAAAATTAGTAGAACCACAATTTTGACGGCTTGGTATAACTCTGTGGAAAATGGCATTGAAAAAGCAGCCTCGTCGGGTTTTATTTGAGTTTTTTTCTATTTATATCCTGGCGCGCCTTAATGATGGCCCTTAAGATAACTATCCTCGTTTCTATCGCAATTTTTATCTCGACGTACCGTCACTCATGAAAAGAAATAAGGACTAGGAATAAAGGAAGAGAAGAATAAAGAATAAAGAATAAAATACTGGCGAGAAAATACAATGATATGATTCAGACCGCGTGGAATCACTTTAGTCAAAAATGTAGAAAAAAGAGTTACAAATTTTCCGAGCTTGTAACGTGGAAATTTTACGAACAAGGTAGGATTGTTAGCTTATGTAAATTCGAAGTCAGGCCGCGCTGATGTATAGGACAAATGCTGAAAAATGATAGGCTTAAAAACACGGGAGTGTACAAGCAGCGATAGGTGTCCCACAAATGTTTATAAACCGTTTGAATGTTTCAACTTTCTCCATGATACCAAGATACTCCCCGCTGCCTTTCAATTTAGCGATAACAATTAATTATCAAAATATTATACAAGCAGGTAGTATAAAACGGCCTAATTTTTTTCGAGGTAGTAATTACGCAGTTAAATCACAGTCCGAAGATTCTTTTATTTGTCAGATATTAATCTGTCGATTTTCCTTCAAAAATGTCTAGTTATTAGCTTCAATGAAATTACGCTTAGACATGCGATAAATTTTGTCAAGAGGGCGCGTGTCTCGCCAGGCGTAACCCTCTCTAATGAAACTTGAAAATTCCAATCAACTTCTCTCCAATTCAATAACAAATGGTATTTTATTAAACGAGCTTTAAAGCTTTCAGCGCAGCGGGTAACAAGTGTCTTTTTTCTTTCATTATAACCAATTTTCCTCGTGATCAAGAGTCGACCAACCAATTGCTAAAAAATTGCCAAATCGAAGCTCTTGTTCATCCAACTTATTCAGCTTTCAGTGCAGTTCGACTCAGCCACGTAACAAGCGACATGTAAATCTTCCCATCGAGCGCCGTCACTTCCAGCAACTGTAAGGGGCAAAGATTATCTCGGAACTTGTTCAATTAGCAGAAACTCCAGGTAAGGTGATTGCTCTTCCCACATGGGAATGCAGAAGGTTGTAGAATCTAACTATCATCTTACCTGTATGCAACGCTGGTACTTACTGCAACGGCGAGTGGCATATGTTGCTGGAAAAGCAGCCGAGTAACATTCTTCATGGGCGATTGACATGCCACATGGCATTAGCATGAGAGTAGTATCAAAAAAAACAAAATTTACCCCTTTTTTCAAGATGGCGGTTAATTCAAAGTTAAGCTGTTCTAAGCCCTCCCTACGCAAATATCTAAAAGTCAGGGTTCTCGGTTCATTTTCATTTATTGGCCTTTTTTCGGACCTAATGATTGGGCTATTGTCCGAGAAACAGGCTTTCAGACAAATGTCAGTCTGTTTAACAGATTCGTCGAATGATCTTAGAAACGGCTTGATGAAGAGGTCTGAAATTTACTGGATCTTACATTGGGCTATACGGTGGTTTCCATTCTCCAAATTAAAAAGTACTCGGCCTCTTGGGTCATATATCAACCTGGCAGGCACATGACTTGTTCATGAAACCCGCAATATGATATCTGGATTTTAGATGTAGCTGCAACGTGGCATCTTTTTCATTTCTTTTGGAATATTATTAGGCACGGTGATGCGGATTGACAATGAAAGTTCACATGCGGTAGCCGGGTAGTAAACCTCGTTCCAAAAACCAACGATAAAGTAAAGCAAAGTTAAGGAAAGTAAAGGACAGGTAAAAGCATATAGCTCCGCCTTTCGTGGAGTCTAGCCTTCATTATCCTCACAATGGTTAGGCCCGTTAACGTGCGAGTTCACCGATGCACGCATAATAATAGAGGGAGTCGAGGCATAAAGCTCTCTTCAATCTGAGAATGCGAGCTCGGGGAAAAAAGTAAGGCGGTAGGAGAAACAGAGGGAGAAGAAGAAAAAAAAGTTGGTAAGGGATTAAGAGAAAAAATAAAAAAATAAAAATAAAAAGTATAAAAACAACGGGATCTCTTGGCAGTCTCGCGATTTCAATTTCCCTACCCCGTAAGTCAGTCTTCTTTTTAATCATTGTCAAGAACATGTTTACTGATTATCACATATGGTATACGGAAATCAAAAAACCAAATGAAGAATCGAAAGAAAAAAAAATTTGTCTCAAAAACTGTGAAACACCAACAGCTTCCGGAAAATTACTATAAATGTAATAAGTATGTGGAAATGTGACATAGTTATCGGAAATTTCTTTTTTTTTTTTTCTCTTTTACAAATTACAACCATAAATTGAATGATGAATATTATATTCTATCGTGAGATATTATTTAGCTATTTTCAAGGAAACTGCCTGCAATTAGTTCTTGCGGGTATGTCCACCGCCTAGAGGCAACAATTCTGACCTTCTCCGTGAAGTTAGCCCTACCAAGTTCGAAGAATCTCAATTTCGAGTTTATACCAGATTTTAGCCAATTTATAGAAAATTATACCACAGAGATCGTCTCCTCATTCAGTTTTGGGAAAAATGATGATAATTTGAATTTTTGAATTTTTGAATTTTTATAGAATAGCGTCGGGTTCTTTCGATAGCTTACCCGTTCAATTTTACGGCTTTCTACGGCAGTTCGAGTCCGTCGAAGGTGTTGTTTGCGTAATTAAGTCAGTTGGGTGTAAGACGATACCCTCAGAACCGTGAACCAGGTCACTTCTTGACGGGGTGTCTCGCGTGCTTCGTGATTGACGCAGAACGTCGAGAGACGTTACATCTAATGAGTACTGAGTGGATTTAGTGCTAATTATGACCAATCGTACGATTTTTTATCCTCTGGACAGCCGAGAGAAATTTAACTATAACTACAGGGTGGGGCTACTCAGAATTGCATTCTATCGTCCTTGGATTTAGCATTACGTTGAATGAGTACTTGTCAAAGTTGTTCAAAAGTTGGAAAAAGGAATAAAAAAATAGCGTTCAAACCGTAGATCATTCGCGTCTGTTTTATAACGCAGTAAATACATCTTGTTAAAAAGTTCTATACCTACGGTGATATATTAGCTCGTGAGGTAATTAATTAATTGTAAGTAGAAAAGAATATCGATTTGATATAGCGCCAAGAAGTTATGGTGCCTCGTCTCGTCTGCCTCCAATAAAATAACACCCGACTTATGATCGGCTTATATTTCAATTTGCTCATGGAAGAAATAAAACTGGCTGTTTACGGGATATCGACTGGCAGACGCCGGCGCTTAAGATTTGACCCATTTTCACATTAATTGTCCACCAAGAGTACGAGATACGCACGGATCTCGAATAAGCATCATATAAAATTGTCATAAATCTAGATTGCCTCAGGACCTGGTCACAAGGGTTATCTAACCTCCCTCGCAGTCCGGTTTCAGAAGAAAAAAAACTTCAACCCTCCCTTTTCCCTCTTCTAAAAATTCAAAACCTATTAGGACGTGATCGGGTCTTTTTTCGAACATCTCACTGTGAATTATATCTACGCTGTCGAAAACAGTTTTGAAGAAAACTGCCCAGCTGAATTGATCTCGCAATGATAATCTGGCTTGTACACGACCATAAGCAATGGGGTCAGTTTTCATCTAACGATTTCATAAGCCGAGATGGACATTGCTATATCTCTGAGATGTCCCCTATCAATTACAGCCGGAGAGGAGCCCTGTGGCTAGAGGAAGGAGGTCTTAAGTCTTAGGTCTTAGCTTAAGGTGGGATTATGAAGGTAGCCTTAGAATGGTGAGGATGGAGAAGTAGGTAAGGTACGTATCTGTGAGCGGAGATGGGTTTACCAGAGGGTCGCTGAGCCCCGAAACGTCTTCAAATATTCAGCATCTTTGAGAGGCCCTGAACCAACATCCTACATAAGAATGGTTAGGTAGAAGGTAGGCAACGAAGGGCGGCTTGTATCGTTTCCTAATATAATTAACAGATCACTGTATAGTTTCATGTTCAGGTAACATCTCACAGAAATACATCCCATTCAAAAATAGGAAAGTATGTACATTAATCCATGTACCCATTTACCAGCTCGGAACTATCTTTTTCTTACCTTGCGAAAAAAGTGAAAGTCGAAAAGTACGCTCGAAATTTTCACCTGTATAGACAGTGGTTTGAGAAAAAGGTTGTACATAGGTACATATACTGCTTTGAAACTGTTAGAATTCTATCCTGAAGTATAGTGCTCCGATTCTTTTGTAGTGGTAACGACTCGAGCGACGATAAAGTGGCCAAGGGTTTGTCCTGTGACCTGATGCTTGGACGTGTTCGTGTTCCTGTTCGTATTCGTGTTTCTCTGTTGAGTATGCCTTTGCACAATGTCAGACGTATTCAACAATATAAAAGCAATCCTGAGGTACAATCGGAGAATCGCTGGAGCAGCAGTCAGCCGACATCCGACGATCAGCTCAAAGTATTTCCGGTTCCGGTAAGCTGCGTTTGAAATCCCGAGAAATGCAGACACCATGAAATATAGAAGAACCGAAATGAACGGCTATGTACTTGAATGTGAAATACGTTCGTGTAACGTTAAAACTCCCCGACCCTATAGTACATAGAGCATATATTATATATATACATCCAGTCTCTATTACGTCTGTGAAAAATTCAGAAGAAAATTAAAGCCACATTCTGTTTCGAGGATAAAAATTCATTGTATTTTTCCACGGAAAAGCTAGAATCCTATACAATCTTTACTTTAGATTTTATTAAACAGCTGTACGTCGGTTTAAATTTATAATTTTTCGTCACAAAAAATAATATGAGTGATATGAGAGGTTATGAAAATATACATCCCCGCGGATATACCGCGCATACAATATTATTCCGTATAATTTAATCGATTTCCAAAAACACTCAGAACGTCATAATTAATGCACGCTCTCGAAACGGTCACGTTTTTACCTTCCTGCGTGTGTATGCATATATATCTATGTACCGAAAGTAAACTTTGCGTGTTTTGTTATGACCGTGGCAGATGTTAATTATTAGCCACAATAGTAATATAATTCCGGTGAAATAACAGGCAAAATTTGGTAGACATTTGTATGAGAAAAGCGTGAGATGAACAAGTGATCAGGCGAGCGCATACATGGCTAAATAACATCAGATAGGATAGGCGAAGCATCGCCTTTTTTCCAATCTCTCGTCTCAAATGCTCTACAAATCGTTAAAGACATTAAGCTTCTGAGGGGTTGGGGAAAGCTTAGAAATGATGTTTTCTATCGAGACAAAAATAAAAGTCCTACCGCGTCGAACAAGTGGCTAGATATATCTGGTCTCGCGTAGAAACCCCACAGCTTCTTTCTAACTAATGGGTTAAGAAAACTATGAGAATCATTAGTCACTTTGAGATGACGAAAGATTAATGAAACAAAACACAGTCTATATAATTATTATTCGCAATATTCATGAGTTTATTTGTTAGAAATTTGAATTTCTCGATGTACTTTTTTTCCGCTAATTGATCATGCGTGGCTAGCTTCAAGCCGCTCGATTATTTGCTCCAGTATCCGATGATCTGATCATGTTTCTTTTCGGTGATGGAAAAGTGCAGATAAGATGGCAAAGATAGTCTAGATAAAACAAGAGGATAAGGAAGCGTTGGAGAAATGGCTTAGACTGCAGCAAGGGCCATTCCCAGTGGCTGAAACTACAGCGAGAGAAAGCCAGTGCTTGCAAGCTTGACTCTAGTACGCGCTGGGGAGGGAAGGAGAGAGAAAGAGAAATAAGAGAGGGAGATAGAGAGAGATAGAGAGAAAAGAGAGAAAACGACAAACGAGACGCAGAGGTATGGAGAGGGTTGAACTGAGCAGGGGAGTGAGCGCGAAATTCGGCGCAGGCGGGTGAAATGGCCACGTGAGTCCGCGAAAGTGGTGAGCTTTGGAAGCGCGGCGTCTCGACGCTCAGTGCCGCGCGCGACTTTATACGCGACGCAAGGTTTATACCCGGACTTACTCTAATTTCTGAGTAGCTAAACGCGATGAACTCTTTACCGGGTTACGGGGGTATGGAAAAATGTTGATAGATGTTAAAAATCACGTGGTAATTAATTTACGGGATGATTTTGCCACAGGGATAAAGAACAAAACAAAACGAAAAAGAAAAACTGTCTCTTAAGTTTCTGTACCGTCGTATTGCTTTCGAGAAATAATTTTCATCAATGGTATAGTTGAATTTTATCTACCGGTAGCAAACAATTTATTAACCGTAAAATATACTGAACTACGGTTTCAGCTTCGTCTGAATTAATTTAGCATGGAAAAAAGATGCGAATGTCAATTTAATATTTAGAGTGCTATGGCATGACAGCTGGATTTCGACAATTTGTCAAATGAATTGTAAATTCATTTTTAAGGATGATATTTGAAACGGAAATAAAATTTCTCTATCGCATTGTAATTATAATAAGCTTAATTAATGAATGAATAAATTCGAAATTTGAACAGAAATATACTGTGGAAAGTTTACAGTGGTCTGCTCGTCGTACTTCCAAAATATAAAAAATAAAAAATACAACAGAATTTGTATATAGAAAGGGTTGAACGCGTGGTGAAAATATTTCGTACGAGCGATAGATATATCGACGAATTATAGTATACATAAAATTGAAGTAATATAATATTTTAATATACTGTAACCCTCAGTGTTCAGCAGTAATATTAACGAGATTGGAAAATCTTAGTACAATTAAAAAAAGCGGGAAATAAAAACGGTGTAATTTAGAGGGAATGTAATAAAACTAGTCTGTAATTGTAAAAACGATAATGATCTCGTGCCGACTGATTAAGTGAATGACTTTAGTCGGAAGAAGAGAAAAGCTTGACAAAATAGTAAAATAATAATTCAGACTGACAACTAAGCACCCGATAAAAATTAACGCAATTACCAACTTTGATTTAGTTTCATTCAAACTATTGATTAATAATTATAAGTTACTTTTATTAGCGGACTCAGATGCCTGTGTGGAAATGTGCGAGATGAAAAGCAACTATAAAGCTTGGGGATGAACACGGTCGGAAAACTGTTTTTAATCATATGGGATATCGGATCAGAGTTAATCGAATAGTAACCTTTCCAAGCCCATTATATTTCGGAGCATTGATTAATTTATTATATGAGAATAATAATTAATGTTCGTGTAACGAATAGAGGTAAATAATATATAAATATATCGAAAGAAGCGTTGAATGTTATAGAGCAAATATATATATACATATATCAATTATTATTATTATTATTATTGCTTCGTATTAACTGCAAATATGACACATATCAATGAAGTTTGGTGTTAGAAAATTACGTAGTACAAGCCTGTATCGAATAACGAAATAATAATCCATAATATCACCTCGCTGATAAGTAGTGGAATTAATTATCGGTGTCCAAATGTGTATAAAGTTCCATGAAACAAAAACAAAAAAAAGCCAATTAATTGTCTAAAGTAAAAAGCAAATATATAATTTCTAAAAATAGTTATATTTTCGGTGAATAAAATCGTCTAATATCTGTGAAATTTAATCAATTTTAACTACAGAGCATTTTTTAAACGATTAAATAATTATGTTTAATTAAAGTCTATAAAATATAGATTTGAATCCGTAGAAATTCGGAATCGTATAAATATCTTGAAATTAATTCAGCACGTGTCTTGAAACTTTGAGGCAAATAGTTAACGGAGCTAAAGTCGCGTGCTGCGAAAGCCTCTCTTTGAACGTGTTGTGCAATATTGTCTCACACGGAAGATGGACACTTCGCCAACTCTAAGCTTGGGAGGCTCGCGTGCTAGAGCGGCGCTTCTAGCGACTACCGGAACCGGAAGTGCAGACAGACGGGTCGTCTTTTTGGCAAGTCAACCAAACACTGGAGGACACGATACCAGAACGTGGCCTCATCATTGGTCGCCACACATGGTGAGTGAAAATTTTTCAGAAATACATAAATAAATAAAGAAATAAATAAATACGTAAAAAAGCTCGATTGATTCCGAACAAAGCTTTTCTAATCCGTTTAGAATCTGGCGGAAATTCCGGTTCCCAACGTCAAGCCAATGTCCAATGGGACGATATATATGCAGGCCACAAATACCATAGATCAGTAAATTCTAATCATTATCAACAGCGTACAGTGCAGCGTGCACAAAACGTGAATGATCAGAGATGTCAGTCACCTATCAGTGCGGAGAGAGCGTGAAGCTTTGGACCACGTGGAGTTGGGGTAGGTGAACGCGAATGTGAAGGTGGGATGTTTGGGATGAATCACTTTTCAATGGACCCCGATGCATTTAGCACATTGACTGGCATCAGTCGCACAGACTAGTCTGCCAGTGATACAGGTTCCGTTCTCTATTGTTCTGACCTGACCAGATCCTCGATTCTAGTAGGTACCATGGCCGGTATGGATTTCTGCAGATTTTCAACCCCCACCTCAGTTTGTGCGTCCCGTTTTCATCCCGTGCATATATCGCACGCCGAAACAGACAATGAGACTTTGACCCATGCTGCAAAATGGCTAGAAAATAGACAGATATAGCGATAATGAAATTGGCATTCTCTCCATTCTACGACGATCGTAAATCAAAGCATGTAGACTCCGAGGCCAGGCTTTCTACGTCAGAAAGGAAGAGCGAGAAGTAGCATTGGACTTTTTTTGATCCTTGATTAGGATGAGGTAACTTATTATTAATTGAAGAATGGGAATGATCTTCTGTAGAAGGGTATGTAGCAAGTTCCCATATACCGAGTCTCAGTCGCTAAACTAAATGCCATAAAATTTGCCACGCTTTCAAACCTCCGTTGCTGCATGTATAGTATTGGAGCTCGCAGGGCGTTGCAATTTGCTATTAAAGTTCTTTTATAATTGGAATAACGTGTGCAGGTGCGGTTAAATATGTAGTATACAAAATGCTGAGCTACGAACCTTGTGCTTAACGTTAAACTACGCTTCTTGCTAGTTTCCGTACACTCCCATGACTGCATAGCCGGGATTTTAACGATTTCGCGTGATTTTTACGCGGCAAAAACTTGCGGACGAAACATTTTGCGGCTTTATAGATAGCCGAGGGAATTACAGAGGGACGTATACATGTCTGTATCATTTTGCTAGGGTAAGATTTCATTTCCTTTACGTAACAGACGTCATTACCAGGGTCTCTCCTCACATATAAATTATCAGGCCCGAGACAGCTTCTTGACAAATGTATCCAAGGCCTAAACGCCCCAAGTTTATCCAGACTTGTTTGCTTTGTACTTGAAGGCTAATCGGTGCATCATTCGTATTATACGTCAAAACGCTCGGCCACATTGATCAAATTACTTTTATTGATTTTTAGAAATCCAATCAGATTCCAGAGCTTTTTGAATCGTGGAACTGTGAATATTACCGAGCGAAATTATCACTTGTTTGAAAATTTTCTTTTTCGAAATGTAATTCCCTCCAAAGCTTGTTATTCTCTCATACAATTTGGGACGAAGCCAATCTTGGGCTACAGCTTAGTTCGGATTGTATAATTCGTTGAACGAATTTCCATACGCGTAAGGGAAAAGAAAACTTTTATTGTTTGTGTAGATACTTTAGTTCAAGCAGCTTGTTATCTACCTTATAGTTAGCCAGTAAATTATATGTGTAAGTCTTACGCCAATAGACAACGAATATAATCCAAAGTACTATGCGAATACGAAAATTACAAAACTTTCACGTACCGTAACTTTATTGACCAGCGGCTGACTTCGTATAGGTTAAAATAACGCGATCAAACGTATAAAGAATAAAAATTAAAAACTGATGAAAACTGGAAAATCCGAGATTTTCCAAAAAAGAAAAAAAAAATGTATGCAAATGTAAAATCGGGTTAAGTATATCATTTGAACCACGGCGAATATAATTCGCATTATTATTTCGCGTAATAGACATTAACGAGGGTAGAAACGTGGGAGTCATTGTCCGACTGACGACTGTGCAAGTCACAGAGTTAAAATGACAGACGTACAGGTACTGGACGAAGTACCGAGTCGTAGAGCGGTGTAGTTTTAACTCACACTCAGGCTTACCCCCAGCGTGCAAACATCATAGAGGTAATCAAAGATAAATATTGTTCGTTGGAGATAGCGGAATGCTGGTAGAGGTTTGAGGGGCTGTAGCGGCAGCCTTAAGGTGAAATACGAGCTTGTTTTTGTTAATTGCTAATTAACTCGGTAATTGTCTGCAATAACTAAAACGAACAAAAGGAACGGGCAGGGATGAACGACCTTGCGAAACGTATTGCCAAATCGAAAATAAGAAGACCAGGGAGTTTAAATTATAGTTTCATATACTCGGAAAATATTGAACAAGTTATTCTCTCTTTTTTTTCTCCCTGCAATACATTTTACTGCAAATGAATGAAGAAGAATTACCCGCGGCAACTTCACCCTACATTCCAGGTTCATATTCATAAAATTTATTGATTTCTTCGAGCTCTTTTCAACCTCCGATTATTTTCACCTGCGTTAACCCTCGATTACCTCTACGTATTATTGTCAGGTGTTCATGAAACTCGGTAATACTACGTTTCCGTGTTTGTCAATAATATTTGAGAAATTTTTCGTCAGGATTAACCCGACGAGTTAAAATCGGACTGACAAAATGACATGTCATTTCTCTTCCAGTGAGAATAGATTTCTTGATTTCTCGATTCGCTCGAAAGTGATATGAGCAATTTGACGAGAACATGCGACGTGATTGAATGACAATTATCCCGCATTGACTATTCGGCGAAATTCGATGAATTATAGATTCCATGAATAACGAATGAGTAGGTAGAGCAGAAAAAGTTAAATGGTGATATTCTTAGCTGGAAGCTATAATTCTATTTGGCTCGAAACGACCCGTGACCCATGTGCAGACTAGACGTCTGATTTATGGATTTCTACGATAGTGCTCGATAGATTTCCTCACCGGCCGTATGTATCTAGCACGAGAGATTAGCTCTGGGAATGAGAGGGCTCGCCCTGCAGCAGGCGCTTCTCAGTGTTGCGTGCATTGGACCAATAAAAGTTGAAAATAAAACGTAATATTTCAAGAAAGATACGACGAAGCCGCGCAGTGGATGACATCTCGAGGACTAGGCATAACTCCTCGGCTCGATTTCCCTCCGCGGTAAATCAGGCTCGCTTGGACATTTTCTCCAAGCTTTCCTCTTTTTCGGCAAGACTTTTCTCAAACTCGCCACCCGATCCCCCCTTCATACCCTTCATACTTTTTACCCTCTCCGCAATACCCTGACTTTTACCCTCGATTCTATTCATGCAGCTCTATATCACCGCATATCAACTGTTTTGTCAGTTCGAAGCCCAGCGCGCTTCGAATATATGGGAGTTCTTTCTTATTATTTAAATTATTATCTCAATCGGGTAATCCGAGATATTCAATATATATTACATCCGCAGAAAATGTCTACCTTCGAGTTTGAATCGCGGATAAAAATTTTTCACCAAATTTCAACATCCCGTAAGAATCCTCCGCTCCAATTCGAAATCATTTTCGTCTTATGCCACGCGAATCTGAGGGTAAATCAATTAAGAGCGAAAATTAAGTATTCCCGAGCAATGATCGAGGCTGCACTCTCGATCTGAGGCTGAAAACGCTAACTCAAGCATACAATCATCAATCTCTGCTTGTCCCAAGTGGCACTACTAATTCAGTACCCTTGTCTCTTGTCTCATGTCTCCTTCTGAATTCCGTTCACTCTATACTTTATTGGTTACTATACCGAGCGGCCTTTCGCGAACTGGTGCTAGGTTCAGATAAATAGGAGCCCATACGTCACGGTCGAAACCAAATCAACATCTAACTTAGATTGTTTCGTCTCTATTCTACTCCTAATAAAAGATTCTCAGTCGAAATTGCTGCCCACTATGATACCGCGTACTATACGTACAGCGACGTGCATGTAGGCAGCATTGCATATTTCCTTTGTAAAAAATCTCTGCTATACCTTACCGTAGCTTTCAGCCTTCGAGGTATAATTGAATTGGTTTTAGTTTTTCAAATGGTTATTAGATAGGAAATTATTAATCGACTAGGACCCAGCCCTGCAGCACGTCGAGCACACAACGTCTTAGCGGAAATATTTTTCTATGAAAAGCCGATATTTTCCGAACCTCCTGGACCTCTTGGAAATACATTTTTTATAACAGTTTAGGTATTATTACCGAGCCGATGAGAGAGCCATGAAAAGAATGAACGCGTAGGATATTTTCACCCAGTCCTGAATTCTAGAGGAGAAAATACTTCGCGTGGTTTATAAATCGTTCGAATCTTTCGGTACTCTGTTCATTTTATTTCGCTGACAGCGAAGAGGCACGAAAAGTGTCAGAATTCGTTATCTTATGAAAATGTGAATCGCTCATTGGGGGCCAGCAAACCCTTGCGCTTAATCCAACCCCCGAGCAGTAGATTGAAAATGGGAATTGGTCCTTTGAAGTGTGGCAAACGACCTGTCTGTAATTACCTTAATAACTCTCTGAGATTGCCCGCTGCCACGAGCCCAAGCTTGTACATATTATAGAGGTTCAAATAACGGACGCATCGCACGGTCTCTCTCACGTTTGCTCGAAGCTTCGAGCTTTTCTGATTTCCAGAATAAAACCAACGCCCAAATTTCCGTATTCAAAATTGATGATAATTTTTGCGGATGAAAATCGCCGATTTTCCGGACTGGTGACGAAAAATTCCGCCTGTTGCCCGGACCATATTTCAGACGCATGCTTCCGCATTTGCTTACACGTAATTCCAGTGAAGTCGTTCTCGATTTCGAAACGATTTGGCATGGAAATATTTTTCACGATTTGGATTGGAAATATTTTTCAAATAACTCCGGTACGTAGTCTTGACTCGTTCATCGTCACAACTTGTTTTGGTCAAGGGATGAAATGATTTGGCGATTTTAAGGCAAATCGGTATACACCTACGCGCACAGCGGTAGGATATGACTTGTAACTTTATGGGGGCAGGTGCCGTAAGCATTGTTAGAAAATGTGTCGTGGGGTAGGTACATACGTGGTTGGAAAGTTCCAGGAATACGATGGCCGATAAATTAAAACGCCTGTTTTAATTTAATTTAATGCCTTATAACCCGACGCGGTTGTGCCTATAACAAACACTTGAAAGTGATTTATTAATAGTTGGAACGGTGCTCAAGCTCGTGCAACACCAACACCATAACCCATCGCTTTTTCTCCATAACACACGAGCCCGCTCTTCCTATGCCGGACTACGTAATACCCCGACTGCGATAAAGTTACAGGGTATCATCATACACGTTTATGCAGCACACCTTAAGCACTGCAATCTGCGTGCTTCAATTTAACGTCACCTGATACCCAGAGCAAGACTGTGTTTCAAATCGGACGATATAATAATGCGGAGTTGGATCTGCGCGTAGTTTTTTTTTTTTTTTTAGAAAATTCGTTGACGCAAGTATAGGTATTCTTTTCTTTTTGTTTTCTCTAATTTATTTTTTCTTCCAACAGTTTTTTCAGTCTTTGTAAAATTTTCTTCATCGATTAACTGCTTTTCGAGAAGCACGGTGCAAATTTCTTGGGTATAAGCAGATGGACAGACGGGCCGGGGCGTTGAGACGTTTGCCACAGAACCCTTGACTAATTCGTGGAAAAAATGTGCGGAGAGCAGCGTGTCACTGGTCGTTAATTTTCGGACAGGCACACGTACCCGGTGGGCGAGGGAAATAAAAAAGGAGAGCTTTATACGCGCTTGGATTATGTCGCAAACTGACCCTACGTCCAAATATACTTATAGAATGTGTAATTCATCCTTAGGAGAGAAGAAAAGAGAAAGCAAAAGAAAAGAAAAACAAGAAAAAAATGTTGAGGAATTGATTGAAAATATTGGAAAATTGCAAACAGGATTAACAATTTATTTAAATTAATTTTCGTCGATATTTTTATCACATACTCGGTTGGGTATAACTCGTTGAAAGGAAGCCTGGAAGTCGTTTCTTTTTTCTTCATTATTAACGTAACCATGGGTTTCCTTTTTCTGTGTTTTTTTATTTTATTTTTATTGTTTTTTTACTTTTGAACAGTTTTGTACTTTCAGTTGTTCAGCTTTATGCTTATGATGGTGGACTGTGTAGGAGGGATAAAAAAGCGGAGTTATTCTTGCCGTGGAAATTGAGAATAAATGAAAAAACAGCTTTGGGTTTTCCAGAAGTTTGAAATTAGCTTTTAGCTATTTTGAGACTGAAATAACATCTGTCAGTATTTCCTGCTTCCGTATTTATGATCGTGTTCTCATTTTGGCATTTCTCGTAAAAAGAAATAAAAAAAGAAAAAAGCAAAATTACGAACAAATATATCCCCTTGTTCCCTGTCTATAAAATAAATAATAAAAACTGTTACTTTTCGGGGAGGAAAATCTTTGGACCGTTTTTTTTTTTTCTCTCTCTCTCTTCGGACAAGGGAAAGTCACTTGGAACTAAATCTGTCAATTGAACGATGAAATGGCACTTATGTATAAAATTTAATAGTTAGAATGTAAACGCCACCTGGCCTCGTCAATTAAGTTACGTGTTTCATGTCTCAGTTCCGTTTTTCCCCCTTTTTTTCTGTTCCGTTCCATCGCGTCTTGCGCTGCAATATATTCACCGTTCACGTTTCACTGCTCCGCCTCCGTTACGTCAGAATTTTGACGTTGTGGCATTAGTCCGTCAATGTTTACGGCTTTTCCCTTTTTCCATTCCGCGAATTCAATTTAACGCTTTTGTCACTTATGTCAGCCGAGCCATACGCGTCGCGGTACAGATTTCAAGAAGCACGCCAGTGTTCTCATTCATAGTAAGAAAAAATAAATAAATAAATAAATAAAACGTAGAAATTGAGCTGATTTTTAAACATTCGCGAGTAAAGCGCAGAATTTTTGCCCAACTATCGCTGAAGACGTTCAGCTTTAAAGAGATCGAGATATCCGGCAAATGACAGCGCTAGAAAAGACCGTCACGGTTAGATCCTAATTTTTTCAGACATCGATTGACAAGCCGCAAAACTCCGAGGACATTTGATCCTTGTTCAGAATCTCACGTCTGAACGACACCCCCTGGGCATAGGATGAGATTTTACCAGGCTACTGTCGACCGCCCGTATCCACCCTTAGCCGCCTTCGACCATTTCGGAAAGCTCTGAATACATGGATCGAAATGATCCGTACAATGGCTGATGAGAACGTTTCGACTGGTCTGCCAGTTTTTTTTCCTTTTCTTTTTTTTTTGTCCAGATGCATTCGGGTGCTTCGATATCCGGAAAAATGCACTTTCAGATATTGCAGAGATAACTACAGGGGAGAAGAGTAGTGGCTAGTCCGTTGAATCTCTGGAGTCTATACTCACTCCGTGTTGGTTGGTACGTACATATAGAGTGTCAAAGAAAAATGTCGAATCGTTGAAAGTAAAATAAAAAAAGGCGACTTCTGTCAGCGGACAAATATAAACATGGATACGTTTTTCACATTCTCATCATATATAGGCCGGAGGAATTCATCGATCATACCGCGCCGGAGTTAGGGAAACCGTCTTTCCGGAAAGTTGAGTATCCAGGATTTATCGACAAGTTTGTAACTCTTTTTCCGGCTCTCCGATATCACTCATATTTGACATCATTTTTTATGCTATGCTATTTACTTCGATCGACGTGAAATCCGGGTAGAAAATAAGAATTCAGTCTAAGGTTATAAACTCGCGACTTTAATACGTATAGAGAAAACAATGCGAAGCCTGTATAGTCTGACGGCGCTGTACCAAGTGGAAGAAACAATTATTAAATTAGCAAACATCGGTGTCTTTAATTACAGTTACACCGGGTTCCAGAGGTTCCGTTCTCCTGCCTCTTTCCAGCCCCTAACTCTTCTTCCTCACCCCTTTTCGTCGTAACGGTTTGAGCACGGCTTTCTTAGCGAGTCCCCTTTGCTACCAGAAGCTCACCCTTGGGTCTCCTTTCCGGCTTATTTCTAAAGGCTTAGCTTTTGTCGGCTTACAATCTCCAAGCACCGTTCGAGCCTAAACTATTTCCTGATATCTCAGCCGTTTGATAATCTGTTTTCACAATTTAGTCAAAAAAGAGAAAGAGACCCCTTCACCTTTCTACATAATCATTACGTCTTAACGCTTAGGAACATTCAACAGCTATACCTATGCTGCAAATTATACGGCAAAGAATAGAAAAAATTTAAGTAATATATCATTTCTATACTGGCAAATTGAGCACGCGATTATCCGCTGAATATATCTGTGATGTCGAACGTGAAATGACATTAATTATCCTTTCAGCTACAAACAGTCCGACATTCTGACCTCCCGCATGCTCTCACGATAACAGCTATCGCACAGATAGCCTAGAGATTGGAATTATAATGATTAGCAGCTTTTCGCTATGATTAAGGGATGATAAGCCCGATTACTGTTATCATATATTTATACAACTGTGTAAATGAATCGTCATTTTATTCGAAGAAATATAATTTGCAGAAAAATTAACACCGCGTTAAATACAGCTTTGACCTTTTGTTGTTCTCTGTTGTCGGACATGTATGTACTGGTGGTATAAATAGTTGATGCTAGCCTGACTCCGCGAGCGCATTCTAGCCTCTAACAGATGATGCTAGGCACGAACCTTGGGCATTAAGCTCCTCGGTGATTGGCTTAAGTGATTTCGAAATAACGATAATAATTTTAAGATACGTCACCTCCTGTTGCTAATGAGCTGTTGTAACGACGGACCATTTATACGCGGTATATTAACGAGCCAGACTATGCAACAATTTTATTCCTGCATAGAATACGAACGATGATTATCAAAGAAATGGATGCGAACATTTTTGATATCAAAACGAAACCCTCTCCCTTATTTTATTTTCCGAAATAAATATATGTCGAGATTTATTCCGTAGAGTTTGAGCGGAAAAATCAATACAGGTAACATCGACGGCGAAGACTTGCTCCGAGCACGAATATAGGCAGAGATCCGATCTCGATTTTGTCCAAAGCGTCGTGTCCAGTCTACGGACAAGCATCGTATCCCAGATATCCGAACGGGTTAACGAATTTACTGAAAACCACTTTACCGTTTGAATCGATAATTGACACGGAATGGACAGTCATCGTCTACCTCTGCTCGTATAATTGACTCTGGCCGTATCCTGCAGGGAGAATTATACTGGGAAATAGACGTACTCGATTAACTCTTGCAGACTGTTACCTCATGCTCATAATTCTAACCGTTAAATAACGTGGCCAGGACACTTTTGGAGACGCGAATATTTCGCGTGGATCTTATTTTTCGCCGAAACTAAGACGTCTTGTGTTCTCTCAGTTTAAAGTCTCTTTCGGATATCCTCTTTGAAACACCGTCTTCGAACCCACCCCGTCCGCCACATCTACCCCCGAATTCGATGGCTAGACGTATAGGTGTTGGGGCCATAAATCAGTCGCGTGCAGGCTGGGTTACTCGCCTAGGACAACACGTCCATGCCGTCTATATTCACTCACCCCTTTTCCCTCGCCCAGGCTTCGCAGCTTTTGCCCTCTTCTCTCCCTTTCTCTATCGCCGATACGTACACGTATACGTGAGTATCACACAGTGTATGCTACATGTGTTCGGCATCGAACGGTCGAGAACGATGCACTTGGCTCGGAGAGTAGATTTATGCCGTGATAAAATGAAATTCAATTTTAGCCGCACAATTTTTCAGAATGCTTCACAGTATCGATATAGTCGTTACAAATTTTCGGATTTCGTATGCGGGCTTCTTCGGAATCTCGAACTTTGTGCGGAATCTCAACCATCCCCCGTTTCGCTCATCACGCAAAACGCTGCTGCACCGCGAGAAAGACTCGGAAAAACGGAGACGAAAGATACGAGAGAATGAAGGGATGATCTATATTCTTGACTTTAACCACCCGCCACTGCCACAAATCATAATTACACAAGTTGTGGGCTAGTTCTGCACAGAAGATGATTGCTTAACGGTGTTTCTAATCAGGCTAATGTTTGTTGAACATTATTTTCTTTTCAGTCACACCCTGCCACGGGGTTTGTACTTGACATCGTTTTTCCACGTATGGAACCGCCAATCGGACGGGAAATAAATCGTTTCATTTGAGTAATGTTTTATTGTAAGGTGTGTATAAGATACGTCGAAAGCTTCTGCTCTGAGTGAAATAGTTGGAGTGAATTTTCTCGATTTGCAGTGATATTTATCAAGGCGAGCGGTAACGAACGCGGAAGCTGTAACGTCCAGCGTTAAATACGTAAAAAAGTGTGAAAACCCTTGACTGGTGAGAAATAAATGACACCGATTGTTATCAGGTAGTGTACAGGCTGCTATTAACAATGCCCCACGAAAACCTGCAATCTAAGGCGAGAGAGAAAAATAGCCGACAGCTAACCACAACCAGCATTACACTGGCCACTGGCCATTTGTCTAGATCGCAGTTAGCTCTTACCTTGCCGGTAGCCCTTCATTTTCACTTCCTTCCTTATTGCTGGCCGATGACTTTGGGGGCGAAAAATCCTTTGCTATCAAAATTGAAAGAATCTAAATATTCCGTGCGGGACATAAATTAAATATACCAAGCCCGAACGCACATTATATTATGTAATCCGTTTCTTCGGGCTTCGGGGTAGAAAAGAGTACAACAAAGTCGAAAGTCAGAAACTTGTAGGTAGGTATAATACTTCTGCTTCTTTCAGGTGGCATATAAAGTTTTCGGATTCGTGTCAAAAGTATACGCGAAATAAAGTATGACAATATTTCATTCCTCCTCTCCTGCATGCTTCTATGCTTATTCGTTATTCTCGTGTTTTCGTTCCCAGCATCCGGCTCAGATTGATCACGTTTTGGGCCCCCAATTAACTTGATATAATTATAGGATTGTATTACGCTTGTTGAATCCCGATTTTAACAGCTGTTCTGAATTTAGAGAAAGTACTTTTTCTCGTGGATATCGTCGGCTACTGTGTAGGTACGCTGTTATACTTGTTTTTGGACACAGATCACGACGGGGTGAACACAGACTCTGGAGGATCAGAATATCCCGAGTGGGTCGTCCGGAGATCCTGACAGGATTCAGAAAGTAGACCAATAACAATATCTGATGAGGCGGGTTTTGGCTGCTTTTAAAACCCGGAGGACACTGCCTAAATGTATTGGTAGGGTTGAAACAATTCGTCAGAACTAAACAGTTAGAATACTTCGTTTTTTCCAGGATCGTAAATAATTCAAAGGAATGGCCGAAGTTGGCCAATACGTCAAAATATCATCGAGGGAGTTGAACCATTTGAATTAGCATTCAAAAGCCGTTCGGTTGGGTTCTGGGTGGGCAGGTCAGTCGGGGGAAGGTTGGAACAGATATATTAAAATTCCCTGTGCCAAAGGAGACAGAGAAAGATCTGCAGAAACTCTGCCCTGACCTCTTGGGACGGTCGTAAATAAATCGTAATTTATTCCGGCTTCTAAAACTTTTTGAGGTCTTGAAGAAGAAAAAAAGGACCAAAAGCCTCGCTGGCCAAAGAAACAAATAAAGCTCGGTTTCTATCCAAACAATTTTTGAATCCTTACCTAAGACTTTCTCACCTACTTAATCTCGAAGGAATCTTCGAATCGTGTGCCGTTTGAAAGTTAAAACCAAGAGATCCTGGAAAGAGCAAGTGAGGGAGACATAGAGTGAAGAGGGGAAGAAGATCACGCGCGTTCGTACGGCCGGCTCTGAAAGTACTTCGATCACATTTGGAAATCGATTTAAATGAGAATAGCTATCGAAGAATGAGAGTGCAGGTAAAGATGTGCGAGTGTTGTGTGTCAAGATTCAGGAGTAAAGGGCAAAGATGGTCGTCGTCTGTGACGCTGTTGCGAGACTCGTGATTCGAAGAGTCAAATGGAAGGCGTAGCTTTAGAACCGGATAAATTGACTGCTTTTAGGCTCGATGTGTTTCGAAATCGAGAAACGACTCCCCCAGAGATTCGTTGGTATGCGAAGGTCTCATTCCGGCATCGGAGATACAGTATATTTCTCAAATCAATAGGCATCACGCTCTCGACGTGTATTATATCCTGCAAGGACAACCTGTAGACGATATCTTACTCCCGGCGTAAATCTTCGTCAAGTTGAAAAGATTTTCGGTCCATATCTCGCGTGTCACGCTTCCCGGATTACGTATTGTTCCATTTTACTTGACGAAAACATAGTCTGAACATCTCGCGAGACCTTTATGATTACTTACCTACTACAGATTCGGAGAAAAAGTCTGAAGAAAGTTCGATCATTTCATCCCAATTCTCATATCTTACAGCCATAGAAGAATTTTCTTAGGAAAACCAACTACCCGGGGTAGGTATAGCTTTTCCAACAAATGTCGTCCGTCGCGGTGTGCTGGCAAGGAAGGTAATCTCGATCTAAATTATTCGAGATCACGCTTACGTTAATTCCAATTAACGCTCGCGCCTCCCCAACGGGTGCACTGGAGTCAAGTAGTAGAGGTACAAGGCCGTCGTGCCGTTGCGCAGGGTTGCCTCTTATCAAATACTCTGTAAATAAACCTGATTTATGCCTACTTTATATCACTTTCGTAATAAGGTCTAATTTCCACTTACACCTGGTATGGATGTTGAATTAATCCGCAAAGAGGTAAGAGGCACCCACCTTCTTTCCTCGTTAATTCCCCCCTTCTCCTTGTCTCACTCATTGCAGGGTAAACCAGGCATTTAACATCTCTCAACAATTATCGATCGTTAGAATGAAACGTTTGCGTGAAGAAAGTCTAATAATCCGATTTCAGAACCCACCGAATCCTCGAGATATTTCAATTCCTGACAGGATTCATTAACGGACAAATTGTTTTCACCAAAATCACCATTTCCCTTATCAAAATTGATCAGATTTGTCGCTGCTGGAAGAAAGAGCGTGGAGGGGTAGTTCTTCCAGTGGAAATAAATCACCCGTGGTTAGGAGAGAAGAACTATTTGACCATGGTCAAAGCTCGACATGATTGGCTCGGATCGAGCGCAATGCTTTACGCTCACGTCCGATTGAAAATCAATTCAATTTCGATCAGATAATCGGCGGGGAGGGTGGAACCTGGCAGCCTGTTGGTCAGAGGCACATGCCTTTGGATAAGTGGCGCAATCGATGGGTCAGACTAACCCTAATTTAGTACACCAAGATATGTTTCAAGCCGAGGCAAGGGAAGCCAGCCGCACCGCACGGTTCGCCCGAGTTATTCCTGGCCAATGCAGATACGGGGGGGTCCGACTCCGAGAGTCCTGGGGATTTCGGGGGACTCCCTGCAGGAACTCCCAGGAACTCCGACGGATCCGGATAGGATAGGGTTTTGGGATAGCATTATGAATCCATTACCCAGAGGCTCACGTCTGCGATAGAACGTTAGGTACCCGCCCTGCGCTGGGTGGCGTATACCAACCCCGACCTACTGTTGTTCAAACACGTCTATCCACACTCCGCAGATGCTTGGAACGCATGCGAATACACATATGCGAACCGGTTCGTATTACGCCACGGAATCACTAAACGATTCCATCCCTTCCTCGAGGATTACTCAATTCTCGGCTTAGTAATTGCCTTCATCGTTTCGAATAACGTGGGCTTTCCTAACGCGGATTACAGAGCATGGAACAGGTCAAAGAGTCCGGCCTTTTTTCCTTCGAGGATTCACTTTGGTTGACCGATTCTTTTGAGAAAGCAACGAAACGAGTTTACCAGGAGTTGAAAAAATATCAGGGTGTTGTTATTCTCAGGAGTTTCTTCTTCCCAGGATGCTTTTTGGGGTGTCTTTGGTGGTTCGCAGCTATGCATTTGCGCTCGAGTGCCTTTGACTAGGAATAAAAGTTAGCGCTCGGTGTCAAAGCGAGTTGGTAGGATGCGGAGAAGAACTTGGTCGTAATTCTTCAGGAGTCCGTTGGTTCAAGTCCGGTCACGTATCAGGGTCTGAGGTTCTTCGGGAGTGCCTTAACCTTTGGTTCCCCCGACGGGACGGTAGCCGAGTCTGTTGACACACGTTGGAAATGGCGTAGCGACGCTGAGCACGCCGGTATTCGGAAGTGTCTCACGAATCGCGAACCGCATCCTCAAGGGATCTTTGCAGATCAGTGTACGTCGCAGTTCTGCAATCCTTGATGTATAAATATATTCCTATCGGCCCCTGACGTAGGCACGTCCACTGGTTACACGTTATCCAAAATATCATTAAAATGAATTATCAATCACAGAGTTCAGTTCTTGTACCCATAAAGGGACGTAGAGTGAGCGTAATTAAAGGGGTCTTCAGATAAACGGCTTTTGAGATATCGCGCTGACAATAAAGGGCTTTTTTTGTCCAGGGAGAAATTAATGGCTGACAATATCTGAGCTTTAGGCAACGCAGCGATAAGTGACCTGTAGGTTCAGTAATGTAGTATGGCAAGGGTCTGAAAGTACGGCTTCGAAGTATCGAGTAATAAAAAACGAGACGGTTCGGTCAGGAGCTGGGTGTGAGCTGACCTGACCTTACTTCTCATGATCCTAGGCTAAAGCAAGCGATGGTAATTTACCGCGGGGAGTTAACAAGCGATATTTTAGTGACCGAGCACTAACGTATTCCAACACGCACACGCACGCATACTTTCAGGTAGATTCGGTGGACACGGTGTGGTTATTTAGTCAAGCGTAGAGTGACCATTATTCGAATGGCCGCCCTCAGTTTGTTTAGCATTTTACAACGACCGACACACAGTTTGATCAACACCGACCAACCAGTTTATCCGATTTAGTTTATAATGTGGTCAACTGGATATAACCCAACGACTCTGAAACTAATCCGGAAAACGTTTTGTTTGCCGATTAAAATGGCGCGAAACGAAACACCATTTCGACCCAGACCAAACAATTCCTCGAAAAATCAACATTTCGTTTCGTTTTTTCAAAACATAAGCTAAAGTATGAGTCTAGTCGCTCGAATGAATAAAAATTGTTCAAATAAAAAATGGATAAATTATTGCTGGCTGGTCAATCTAAATTGCAGAAAATTGAAAAAGAAGAAAATTAGCTTCGTTGGGTAACCGTTTGGTGGTTTGTCGGGCCATACTGTGCCGCATCGTGCCAGGTGTGTCGGATTGTGTGGTCACTGTTAGGCAGGGGCATTTTATGTACACGAGGCTATATCATATAGAGATATTAGGTAGATGCGTGTACGCGGAGGCTATGTAGATACAATCGACCTAGCATCTGTTAGATACAGGTAATTTCAAACACCGTAATTCGCCCGATTTTTATTCATGTATATAATAAGCTGGCGGAGATGAAGGTACGAGAATTAGAAGTATAGAGAGTTCAAATTCCTTGGGAAAATCTCCACTTCTTAGGCTCTTCAATTTAAAGATGTTATAATTCTTAGTATTCAAGGAAATTCTCGAAGCGTTATAAGATCTTTTTAAGCGGATATGAAACACGGCACGTTAAATACATCTTCCTTCAATTCTTCACCAAAAAGTAATTCGCTCCCGAGTTCCTCTTCCCAAGGATAATATTTCCTACAATTGTTTCGCTCGGTAGTACCTACATCTAATTCCACGTTGCTTCTATACTCTTCCCTAATCTCCGTCAGCGTTTAAACTTCACTCAGATTTTCTCGCAAATTTACAACTCATCGAAATAGATAACAATCATTCTATAATCGAAGAAAGGAATTCAAATTTTCTCATTTAATTGGTCACTCGGACAAAGAATACAATTTGCTTAAATTTTTCCAAACTCTGAACAGCAATTAACGCAGTTATTGCTTTATAAACTGGCTTCGAGTTAAATATGCGTAAGAAGCACTCTTCCGGATTAAAAGGTATTGTGCGAAAAATGAAGATAAATTCGCTATTCATTTGTTAAATAGCATCAAACAGTTTTTTTCTTTCATTTTGTTTTTTTATTTTTCCGACGATTTAATCCCGGTAGAAATTATACCAGTTGAAAAATTGTTCATATTCATTAATACCTGGCCGTGGTTATATAACAAAAAGTATGCACTGATTTTGGGAAGTCGAGATTCGAAACTGGCCCAAAGTTCATCAAGCTTCCCAATTTCACTCGACTTCCTTACGGGTTACGTATAGAAAAATCTGGTTGGTATCCATATACATATACTAGACTCAGATAATCGATGATAAAGTTCAGCCAAGACGTATAAGTCCCGAAATTTATTATCTGTGGAATCCGTCTGTATCGCTTCTAGAGTAATATCGCTGATTCAGCGATATCGTAAATAGAAGTTTAATTAATTCGCCGCTTGGGTAACCCGTAAGGCAAGCGCGAGGGATTATATCGATGCTTGGTGGTATTAGTCCTTCGCGGGGGGTCGCGAACTTCGTATACCCATCCACCTACATACATACATACATACACATGTCGATCCATAAACCGGCCAGTATTTCTGTAGGTGTAGAAGGGGGATGTAGGTGGTAGAATATAGGTTGTGGCTACTGGTTTGTAGGTGAGTGAGAGACCGAAGCATGGTCAGCAGGCTGAGAACTAAGACGTTCGTAGGTATAGACTAAAGGCTAAGAACCGGAGGGTTGCTGACCCTGGTGTAAGGAAGGATACGAGAGTTATTATCTCCGCGACATATCCCTGCGATGATTTACAGGATTCTGCAGCGTGAGTCGTAGAATCCGACGTAGTAACTTTGGCATAGAGAAAAAGATTAACAAAAAAAAAAAAAGAAAAAAACTGCAACATAATTTTTTCTTTTTTTCTTTTTTTCTGATTGATAAAAAAATTTGGCCAAAATTTACTCGACCGAGTAGAGCTTTGCAGAGTTGGTGAAAAAAGAGATGGGATATTTTCTATAAGCAATGTGCCCTCGGAGGGCAGTGAGAGTTGGGAAGAAAAAGGTCAGGTACTTGCAGAGCCTGGGAAGAAGGGCCAAAGTATGGTCCACGGCACTTGGACCTTGAACAACCCTGGCAGTACTTAAAAGAGGAAATGGCCGCGATAAGTATAGCGGAGAGTATAGCATGGCAACGGAGAAAGAAGATTTACGCGCGAGGTGAAATATGAGAGGCCCAGAGAATTGCGTCAGAAATCCGGGTGAATTCGAGTGGGTTTACTACAGTACCGGGTACCGGTACCTCTACCTGGCGGTGCCTTCTTACAAACCTTTCTAACTCTGGCCAAGAATTACAGAAATTCAGCGCAAAATCCCTGTTAACGAACTCCATCGAATCCTTGAAGGAAATAATGAAAGCGGTTTTAACTTTTGCCTCTCTGCAGACTTCGATGGCTCGTAGAAATACCATTTAAACTTACGGCTATTCAATCTCGCGTGTATTACCTCATTTTTACACACTCTGCGTCAGTATTTCCAGTCGAAAGTAACCGATTATTCATTTCATTGTACGTATCTTAATATATATATATATTTATATAATAACGAGATTCATCGACTCATTAGAGTTATATTAGGCGTTAAAATGTGTTCTTAGAACGAATTTCCGGTCTTGAAACGTCGTCGAAAATCTCGAGGAAAATTAAGGCTAATTAAATTGCCACTGAAATTCGACCTTTAGGCAGTGCCCAGCGTTCTACTACATTGGATAACAAAAAGAAATATTAGGGAATTGGAGAGATTGGTTTATTCTCATCTGATCCCGGTCTGAGATTGTTGGTAGAGCTATCTTTGTCCGAGGTACTTTATCTAGTAGACATGAGCTGCCCATTTATTGATAGCTTGGTTTATTAGCCAATGCTTTTAAAGCTGTATCCTACAGTCTGCGATGTCGATTAGCTGACAATATTCGTTATTTGATTAAACAAGTCAGTCTTCGTTAGAGATTGAATTGATATTGCATTCGCAAATTAGATTATGAATAAATAGAGAAAGAATTCTGTCAGATAGAATTCATTTTTCTAAAATCAGTAAGTATGAGACAATGAATATTTACTCATCATTTATTATTGAGTGAATCAGAAGCTTGAGAAATTCTTCAACAGTTTTCAACGTTTTCCTCGATAATTTGTCGCTAATTATAAAATCTCGCCAACAACAAGATTGCAGGCTTTTTCAGGCTTGGAATATTGTTTGCTTCGATATTATCTGCGAGACACCCGATACGTGAAGAATGACAATTTACGATCAATTTGCTCTGATATTTTGACCGCATAAATCTTTCCTGATGGCCAGTGGAGGCGGGAGTATCTGCTTATAGGTAGTATACAAATCGCACTTCCTATACGTGTGAATTGAAAAATCTGACACAAGTTCCTGTCCCCGAGCTAGAGCCACAGTTCGGACGTATAGAATACTGCCAAATGAATATTTTAATAACCAACACCTGTGCGGAAGGTGAAAAAAAAAAGACGCATACAGTTACTGCGATCAATCAATCGTCGAATATCTATCAAAATTTCACGTACGTATGTATATTTCCTCAAATGGTTACTCGCAATAAAACTCAACCAATTGCTTCACGTAGTAGTGAAGCAATTTTCACCATGACAAAAACCTCGATAAATACTTGAAACCTGAAGTCTATTGGTTACTTAATTTTTGTCCCGAATTTTCTGCTCCTCAACCGAGGCTAAAAAAAAAAAAAGAAAAAAAATCTCTAACTCAAAAGCGAAAGACTTAGATGTGAGTTTTTGAAAATTTTTAAACAGTGCAGGTTTCTACTCTTCTATAAATTCTCATTATAAAACGAACGAACAACGTAATATATGGTTGAATTTTTTTCTCTTCAGATTTTCATCTTGTTCGTTTTGATTAGAAATTATACAGGTATGGGCGTATACCCACATATTATATTCATGTCATATGAATTATAGGCACGATCTATATTCTATCGTATTCGCTCTAGAAATACATACATGTATTTATGTATTAGTCTATTGTTTAATTCACCTTACGTGGTAGTATTTACGTAACGTGGCGGAAGGGTTCGCGCCCTGAGCTCAAACAAGGAACAATACCTTCGGTTAAGCCCGCGGTATATTTACGTAGACACGCGAGATACGCATACGTGCGTTGTGTATTGTTTCATTTATTTGTTCGTCGCATGTATCGTGTATTGATGGAATATTTGAGTAACCATTCGTGGGCGGTTTTTTTCTCTCCACGTATAAATATAGATATAGGTATTATCCATCCATAAAATACACATATATATCTAAAACAATATCCAACCTTGCTATCACATTTTATATACACCCAGAAGTTTTTCGATATCTACCATATAGCATTGCGTATCCGTATTCAAACTCGATAATATCAAAAACTAGTGCATTAAGCAACTAGTGCGCAAAATAAATGATTCCCGCACTAGTCGAGTTTTTCCTGACTGGAAAAATCGAATTTTTCGCACTAGTGCGGGAATGTAAAAACTTTGCGCACTGAGTTAGGAAAAATTATAATTACTTACGTCGTCATGGGCTTCATAGTATTATAAATAGTTGAAATCCTTAATTTCCGTATTACCTAGGCCTTGGGGTTTGAATCTCTCGATTTATCGTCAACGATTCTTACGTAGTTAAATTCTTTGGTAAGGATATTAGGATCGAGTGAAAAGTAGGGATGCAACGTGTTCTTGAGCTTTCGGTCTGAACGTCTGTCCGTTTTAACGAATGGCTACCACTTTTATCTTGTCCCGGCAGGGCACCGCTAATGCTTGCAAAATACGCCCATTAAGAGGGCTTTTATTTGTCCCTGAATTGTTTTATACCTTTACTAGATCCTGCGATTTTATCACTGTTGGTGTATTTAACCACTAGCTGGTGCAATAAACTTCTGCCGTTATTCTCAACTGCAATTTTAAACATATATTATATATATTATATAACATGTATATATATATATATATTTCCAGCTAGTTATAGAATTGATTAACATTCCTACCCCAAGTCTATTGTATCAATAATTACTATAGGATTATTAAGTAGATTAGAGATTAATAAATCGCGACCCTGTTACTCGTACCTTTTTACCTTTGGCTTCTTTGTTACTCGGAGTTTGCGTGACTAATCGTGATATTTTCACGGGTTATTAATTATCATATTTCTATATTACGCTCTTCGGACCTGTAATCCTCGTTCACTATACGTATTTAATGTTTCCATTGTCTACTGTCAGACATCTTACATCTTAGAGTAGAGTCTGCCTGCCAGCTTTCCTGCCTACTTGCTGCTTGCCCATCCGCTTGTCTGCCTATTCTTCCGTGAATAAGGGCAATGCGTTGAAACTTGCTCATAGTTATATGTTAGTACCGAATTCGGCTGGGGGCAAACTATAGACTCAAGATTTTGCATTAGTATAACGTGTGTGCAAGTATATTACGGATTACTATATCAACCAATGTCTATAGGTATAATACGCGGGGATCGGTACAATGAATCGAGTAAGTACTTCACAGTTTCTACTCTATTAGTGGAATGATACGATACGAAGCGGGTCGGGATCCCCGGTTTCAAAGCTAGTACATATATATACATATATACAGAAATTTATCCCAAAGTTGAACTGGCGCATTGCTAAACAGGAAATTAAACTTTACCTTCGACTGTCACTTTGTAAATCGTTTGGCCAAATTCAAACGGAGGTGTTGAATTTATTGAAACTTGAAATACGATCGGTTTTGTCTTATGTTCCTTTAACCGAGTAGGTAAATAATCGAGAAGAATTCCACTCGATAAATTGATCCGATTTAAACTGACTTCAAATGAATTCCCGCGAGTGAAGTGAATTCTTTAAAAATTATACCCTCTTGAAGATCCAATTTTTTGATTGATGAATTAAATATGAGCTCGTTGTCGGGTTGGCGTAAAATGCAGCCAGTGTAATCTTTAGAGTTTGCACAGGGCTGACTGTCAAGGTGCGACTATCTGCGAACGTGGGACTAAATGAAAGGAATGTAAATCATAAAAAGTTACGACCTTTTAAATCTCCTACAAGGTGGTGCACGTTCACTTTAATTACCTTACATCTCTCATTCCCCCCCTCAGACCTACGTCTTCCTCGCTCTTATTCCTGGATTCTCTCGCTTTCTCGCCTCCTTTTCGTTTCCACTTAGAGGAATTCCCTGCCACGAATAGATCATCTTCAGCGGCGCGTGCTCTTGGGGGTAATTAGGAACGTATAGCTACACGTACCTACCTACCTGGAGCTCGCCATCCCTTGATATACCCACCGCAAAATAATACTCGAGGAAATTTCTTTATTCGCAAACAGTAGATACATACGATTGTAGATTTTTCTCACGAATGTTTCTTCCCCAATGAGTTTTTTTTTTTTGTATTTTTTTTTTAACAATTTTCCGAATCTCTTCTTCATCACACGCGAAATATTAGCAAACTAACAGCACAGACTGTTCTCCTAAAGCAACGTATCGAGGATTCATGATACTAACTCAGCGGTACGCCCTTCTAAACATCGCTCATAACATAAACAAGGGTGCCTCTCTCGTAGCCTTGCAGTAGGGACTTTGTGGGGGTGGAGATATTTAGTGGACGTGACACTCTAACCCCTTTCAAACATCGTTAACTAACCCTCTGCCATTGCTAACCTATTCAAATAACACAGACCGCATATATTAGCGCGTTTATATGTATTAATAAATGATAATAACGGGGAAGAAGGTGATTTCCCGATTTCTCAGATCATTTTTCTCTCGATATTATACTCGAAATATAGTGAATTCTTCGAGCCCTCTAAGCCCTTGGTACACTCGTCAACGTACAATGAATTGGTGAAGATAATTAATCCGTAGATTTGTTTCCTTCATTTGTCTTAATTTAAATGAACTTGACTGTTTAAATTGACGGCAATAATGAGCCAAGTATACAATCGTGTTCTACTCGATCGAATAAGAACCGATTACCGTTACTAGTTAATGTCAATCAGTCAAAGTTTGGGGTATAATTACTGTTCATTAATCGTAGCAATTTGAATATCGTTGAATTATATTCTAACAATACGACCGAGAGTGATTGCTTTTAAAGGCAATTAAAATAAAATCTGGCATCTAATTAACCCAACTGGGATGACAGCGAACCAATTGCGTTCAGTTATTCGCTGCACCCCTAGTAATTTGCTATTCTCACGCGGTCCGCACTCACACTTTTGTAAATGTTCGACTTTCCACATACAACCGAAGTACGGCAAGGTGTATAACACCTGTTCTTGTAGTGGGGGTTGACAGAGCTAGAGTCGAGGTTGGATAGGATATACGTCATGGGATGACAACCGGAACAAATGGAATCTGAACCAGCGCGATGTTCCCTCGCGTATGTATATACCCATACATGTGCATATATATGGCTCCTATATTTGGCCTGGTAACGTCATAATGTATAATAGACCGTTACAAATAATAGACCATGTGCACTCTCTGCTTTCCGCCTTTTATACTTTTCAATTTTACCCGAAGAAATCATTTCATCTAAAAAATTGCTATTAAAAATCCTTCAATAATCGCCGAGTTTCAAACATCGAATTGTAGTCCGTAATGTTTGCGGTTTCACACACAATAGCCTCAGGCAGAATTCACTAGCTGCTCGATTTGCCTGAAAAATGTATGATACGTATAGTATAACTTGGTGTAGGTATCTGTCTGGCTTAACTGCAGTGTACAAAGTCAGATATGGATATTTGTATGAGAGAGTATATAGATGTGGACGAGAAAGACAATGCGAGTCTTCTTAGGTATATATTCGGAGTGGGATAGCGCATTTTCTTACATCCGTTCAGCGGCTGAATTCTCGTATATTTTCCTTGGCTCGAGACGCAAAGGATATACCAGTACGTGGCGCGAGGGTGACCTAAGTAGAAAATGGTAATGGAAAGTGGCAAGACTACGGAGTTTTCTTTTCTTTTTTTTTTTTTAATTTAACAATCAAGTTAAAATTAAATTTCTTCGACTCGGTGAGCGAGTACAAACGTTCATTGTCATTTGTATATCACGTAATTAACATTTTATTTTTACCTATATAACGTCCAATTTAATGTCACAGCTAATGACAAATGCATCGTCACTAGAACGTGGAAATTTTCACCCATAACAATGCCTCGATTCTATTCTGCATTGGGCGTTTGATATCCATTTTGGCCATTTCGCTACAAATTTACATCAGCTAATTAAACACGGATACTTATTGTTAAAATCAGTCGATGAGATATAGAGTAAATTTGCGCAGCTCATAATCAATTGCGAACAGGTTAAATAAACACGTTGGTATCGCGGGATGGACATTTTCTGCGGTAAAATATCGACCAGTTATAGTACGCAGATAAATTTCGGTTAGATTAGACGAGACTGAATTGATACGGGTCCACCGGATTGGGTGTATATCTGGATATAGAATATCTTGGTAAGAGCTACGCCGATCGATTTCTTGAATTGCATCTCAAGCCCAGACTTCACAGCTGCCTTGTACAACTGATATATTATTCAAGCCCGGAACCTGGCCCCGAGGCTAACCGATTGTGTTTATTGGATGTGTACAGAGTTGGCGAATATTTTCAGGTCTTTGAACTTTAGAGGAGTGATTCTAGCTCGGATTAACGTTAGATTATCAGACATGTTATTGCTTTCAAAATCAATTCGGATAATGATTAGGGTTACGACTAGCGTATTGGGTATAAAATCCGATGAAATAAGGGCGAAAAATAATGTTCTTCATAGATACGTCCCTGGCACGAAAATCGTACGGTTAGGACGAGCTTTTGTTTTTTATTTTCTGACTATTTTCATCATGTGAATTTTCTATTCAATGCCAATTGAATATCAACGATGCATTGTGTCGTGATATGATGTGATTTTTTTTTTTTTGCTTTTCTTTTTCATTTCCATTCAACTCGTATCAAGGGGCAATTTATTTTTAACGCTTGAAATATGATTTGGATGCTTATCAAACCGTGATCCATTTACAACACGATATCATTGTACAAACACATAGATGTACTAATTGTTTCAGGCTACGTAAGTTGCCTATATTTCCTTCATCGGTATTAAACCTCGCTTAATAATGATAAAAAATATAGGAAAATGATGATTACACAATGGTGTGTTTTTTCCCATCGAATGGTCTGAACTCGACGTGATTAATACCACGGATGTATTTTTATTTTCTTTTATTTCTATTTTTTTCTCTATTTTCAATCCATCGTTCATCGTCGATATCGGGATTTGGATTTGATGAAAGTCGTCAATCGCAGCTGTCGCGGTTACCAGAACAATTACGAGTTATTGGAAGACGTAAGTACGGCGTCACGGTGGTCAACAAGATGGACCTCGAACTTTGACTAGGGTCAGAATTGCTTGTAATGATACCTCCGAGTGTCATGAGGAACCCAAAGGTTGTCAGGGTTATGCGCCGGCATAGTACGACGCCTAGAAAAGGGTAGAGAAGCCAAGGGCCGAGGGATGAGGGTTGAGGCAGTCCGTAGAGGGTGGGAACTGAACAGGGAATGAATTGAGGGGAAGTGGGAAAGTTCATGCATATGCCACAATCTCATTTGACTGCATAATCGCATTCTACCCTCCCGGGATCACCGTGTCAACAAGTTACACGCATATATATAGTGAGATATTCTTTCATTCTCTCCTCTGATTGTGAGTTAACTTCACACGTGACACTTTACGTGAGTTATTTTTCACAACCCTGTCAGTCCTCTTTAGTTTTACTTTTTTATTCTATTCTCATTAACTACCAAAATTCTCATCATTTATTACCCCGAAAAGATCTAACGAAAGCTTCGTACCATATGAATCTACAGGACTGATAGGACAGGATAACTATATTCATTGTTTCACCCTTGCAACCCTTCATTGTTCTCGGGGAATTTCAGGGATATAGACTATATGGTCCTTATATATATAAGGAACGAAGGGAAGAGGTGGGAAATAATGTTTAGAGAAAAGAATGTGTTAGCAACGTCTAGCATCTCATCCATCCTGCATATATGCCTGAAAATATCTATACAGCGTTAGGTGGAATGAAGCTAAACCATGATTTATAAGACATCGCGTGAACAGAAGCGAGCAGAGTCACGGTGGTGCACGGAAAGAGAAAGATGGTTGTCGCCTAGTGGTTTCATTACGGTGATATATTATTACGTCAGACCCGAACCCCTCCCATGAATGTTATTTTATATTTATACGCAGCACGCCTTAGTAATTCATGGGATTCGGCTGCCTTGATTATTACATAGCTCTAAATACTGCAGGGGATGGTGTAGCTGCCCTAATTTCGGGATACTACCTCGTATACCAAAGCTAATTCAGATCAAATCATGGACCAAAACACATAAAATCTTCTACTACTGCGTGTTCAGCTTCCTCCTGAATTTAATCACGCAATATAATTTCACCTCGTCCTTATTAAACCAGACAAATACATCTTTCAGTCGAACAGATTGTGATCCATTAAAAAACTAGAGTGCAATTTCGCAGTATAAAACGTAGTTCAAGCAGATACCCAAACCCCACAAACGAATGAATCGAGTAATTATGTACGAAGGATCCGTGTCCTTGCTGCGTGTACAAAAGTCTATTAAATTATGTCCAGTTTAACGGAGCGAATAATGCGTGGGCGATTTTTCAATATCTGAATTTTTGCTTGAGAGAAGAAAAGTTGACCTCAGCAGACTCGAAATGATACTCTGAATATTCGAATCTACCGTGAAAGTAAGTAGGTTTATACCTACGGACTCAGAAGAAACCAGAATGGATCGAGATTAGGAACGAGCTGATCACGAGTTGTTAACCTCGCCTTTTCTCCGCTTCAAAATACTTTCCTAATTCGTAGAAAATGATTATAGGAATAGATACTATAAACAGAAGTGAAGAATCTCAGGCGACGACTAAAGGAAGAGGCAGTTCAAACTTTTCCCCAAAACTTTGACGGTTTATACGTTAGCGGTATCTAGATGTGTCATTAGTGTCCTCGCTCTATTGTCGTCTGTCCTTGGCTGTGAGTAGAAATCCAGATAGTCGCTTCTCCGTTTGATAATGTCGGTAATTTTGGGAATCCCAGTAACCCTGGGGGCGAAGGCAGTGCTCTCGTCTGAAGTTCGCGTCGGGGAGGTATTATCTAACCGACTGAAACTAAGGCTAAGCTAAGACGAAGCTTCGGACTTTGACTATTCCGAACTAGCCGAGTATTCGAGGTCCTGGATCCGCTGTCCTACATACTTATCGCTAATCGTTACAAATATATGCAAAATTAGTATACGGTCGGCGCGAATAATCCGTCATGTAAAAAGTCGATACAAACTCCGCCATGTCCTCTTTCTCCCATTCCGTATCAAACTCGAGCGACTCAAAGGGATTTCCTCTATATTTCTGAGCGAGAAAATTCACTCTGAATGAAACTAATTTTCAAGTCTACAGCGGAGGACATATCCTCTAGTTTATACGTATAGTGGCGAATATATGACGTAAGAAGCGTATTGTGTCGCTGTGAAAACGTGGAAAACGTCGGAGTACAGTACTACTAGAGGTAGAAAGCAGATTCAGACGGTAGAGTTTCAGCTGGTACTCAACCGAGTGGTTGGGATAAAGCTCAACTTATGCACAGTGCACCGACGCATGTTTAATTCATTTTGGGGAACCCCACTACCTGAGCTCAAGGAAATTAGGTTTTTTAGCCGGCCGAATGCTGAATTAGACAGTCATCAATGAGCGAGTGAGTTTGGTATTATTTCACACTAGCCACCTAGGGACTAGGGAGAATTTATTTGAATGAATTATTCAGTTCGTTGTACTGCGCCGTCATGAATGATAGAATTCTGTGAATTAATATTGAAAGAATATCGTAGAAACGAACCAGGTTTGTTCGTAACGTTGAAATTTCGGTGGATTTGGGTAAAGACTAGATCTCTTTTTATTCCGTGTAACTAAATGGGAATCGATCGAGAATTTACTAGAGTGAATTTATTCGAGAAATATCTTTGACTATCATTTATTAATGATCGGGAAACGATGTAGCGATATACAGATGAATATCTACAGAGAAACGGTTTTACAGTTGAATTTCAACGTGACAATTTACCCCTCTGAATTCAGTTGGAAGTCTGGCTGAAATGGCTCGTAGAGAAAATAGATTTGGGGTGAAGGGGTGAAAGATCCTCCGAAGAGCACCAGGTCAAAAGGTGAACTTTACACGTCAGATCCATTAGATGGGACTGAATACTCCGGTTGCAAAATTGATGCTATCTCCCATGACGTTGGATCCGAACAAATTGCTAATTATCTAAAGGTGATGTCAATTACTAAACAACTGAAATCATCTCGTTCTTTAGCGTCCAATTACCAAAACGTTATCAAATCAATTCGAATGCCGATGAAAAGAAATACAAAAAAATTATAAATCAATGTACATTCCGTGTGGAAAAATAACTTCTAATTTCTAGTTCACAATTACGACAATATCGACAAATGGCTTTTGTTTCGACGTGAAATTATTCACTGTTTTCTGAAAGTGAACAGTCACGTAACCCTCGAAATGCGTCACGGTTGTACTGGTTAATCACACGGTTTAAAAGCTGGAAATATTGGAATTGTCCTAGCAAGGTCTACGGCTGGTGTAGGGCTGTGTTTTGCACATCTTGCATCGCGGGTACATGGCGTGTAAAGTATACCCATTGTTCAGTTTGCACGCTCACGATATTTGAACAGTTTACTGAAGCCTGTAGTAAATCTGAAGGAATCTAAGTAACTGTGCTTTCGCCGAAGTCACGCACGTCTCCCGGTGAAAATGCTCAACGAACAGTACGTACGATGGTTTAATGAGCTTCGCCGAACGAATACTTCTGAATTGTGGAAAACGCAGGGTGGCGAATCGGCACAAATTTCTCTCTGATGATTACCGAAGAAGGAGAAAAGGCCGAATAATGAAGGTGGTAAAAAATCGCGTCCCCAGGGCTTCGCTATCATCGTACTAATTGAGTAATTGTAGCTTCGTCGCAGATGATAATCAGTGGTCTAGTCATTGCGGTTCGAAGGCTTTAGAAAATTCCGAAAAACTGACTTCCTCCTTGAAAAAGAAAGCCGGAAAATGGGCTCGTCCGCAAACTCTGGGAATAACAGCGTGTGCGTCGCTCGGTGGCATGTAGCAAGAGATCGTAAAAGGCGCGAGGAATGCAGCAGTCCATCAGCAGTAAATTTTTGCGTTCTTTCGACGGAAGACCGTATCAAGGGGTAGGTAGGATCTAGGTGCGTTCAAGAAGGGCGTGAAATGCCTGAGACATCAGCACGACAAAATCGAATTATTGATAGGCATGAGCGCGTAAATAATAAAACGTATTCCAAAATACACGACACACTTTTCGGCTGCGGGCCAACACACGCGTGGAAAGTTTCGCTTGGATAGCTTGCCCATTATCGATTTCGGCGAAAATGATCATTTTCAAAGTTCTTCGCTCGAGTCCTTGAAAAAGAGACAAAATTTTTTTGCAGTATCGAATTGAATCAACCAAGTATTCCCTTTGTGGCAAGAGCAGCTAATGCTCCGGGCATGAGGCTTTGATTTCGCATTGATAAAAAATGTAGAAACCAGTATGAAAATGTATATATACCTATGGGCATTTCCAGGGGAAATATCATTTCACGGTCCCCCGAGGTTTTCAACTGGTATTTACGCATTAACTAATGCTTTTGAAGTTTCAGATTTTACAAAAGAGTGCGGGTGCACTTGAAATGGCAAATTTTTATACAATTTTTCAACGACGTTAGGTCACCGTTTCTCTTCGTCTCTTCGTAACACTTGGAGTCTTCCAACGCAAATCGCAAATCCCTACTCACATATTTATTGCTTTTGCTGATGCAATGAGATCATTAGATTAAATTGATCATTTTTTATATTTTTTATATTTATTCATATCCCTTCTTTTCTATGGAGGGAAATGACATTTCTGATGAAAATGCCAGACTATGCCTATTTCATAGAATAAATAAGACATAAATGAGAATTGAATTATCCAGTAAACAAAAGTTGAGCTTTAAGGATAAATTGATAAAATGGAATGCCAGCTGGTCTTGGTCACTCAGCTCGAATCGAGTAGGACTACTTATAATTAATGGGTTGGTCGAAATATGTCAAGACTGATATATATTCCGGCAAATGTATTACCGACGAGAATGATATTGTCTTTATTTTCTAGCTTTGACCTCGCTTAATGAATTCAGAATTTAATACCTCGCTGCGTTGATGATAAACAGAATTTATTACATTTCGTATACCTACATCATATGGAATTCTCAAATACCTACACTCGGAGTATCCCGAAGTTGTAAAAACCGAAGTATAAGAGAGAGAGAGAGCAACGAACAGCGAAGGATGTAAATTTTTGATAAGTTTTACATGGGACTATGTCAATTACGGCTTCCACAAGCGTAATAAGGTTTATTTCAGTTTTGTTTTTTGCTTCTTGATTCCGACTGCACCCTTGCAATATTTACTCACGCTGAATGAATTCTGATGAAATGAAGATATGAAGTCATTGTTAAGGATACACTAGACACATAAGAGACGGATAAAGTGTAGATTCAACGTTTGCAGACTCTGCATCACTTATGCAATACTAGGAGGAGGTACTGTAGATTCTACAGCAATAACGACACAAAGTTTAAGGTCGTGAAATGTTTTTTCCCTTTTTCTTTCCTATTTATCCTATTTCGCAGAAATCCACACGTTCTCTTCGTTCGCAAAACAAAACGGAATACCAAATGGCAATTGTACTTTGATCGATTTTATACGGTGAAGCATAAATTATGATTTCTCACATTTTCATTTCCATTCCGTTTCTTCAACGTATATTTCACATGCTGGTAGCTAATTGCAGGTAAGTGAAGCGGGAGATAAATGCAAGCTACGCATTCGCGTAGTCGCTAAGGAACGCTCCATCGCTCGACTAAAAGTCTTCGTGTTATACGGAGCCCTTCGCGTCCCTAAGGAACGCCTTTGACTTCCAGTAGGTCTAATTTCATTAACTTTCACGTAATTTATTCCTACCACGAACGTGACGGGATGTGACACGTGCGTATGGTAGGTAGGTACATGTAAGCTTCATGGGGGCAGACGTTATTTAACCTTAAAATTAGTCCCACTGTATAGTTGCCGAAGTTTGTAACGAAATTTTGATAACTATTTCTTAATCTTTATTATTTACCATGAAACTTTTTAGCCTCTACTTTAACGAGCCCGTCATAAAATTCGCTGCTCGATTTCATTCGGTAAAAATTGGTCTATCCAGTGAGAGAATCAGGAGAATATTTCCTCCCGAAAAAATCTGAATAGAAGATATAGAATGATGTCGTGCCGAAATATTATACAGATTTCTTTCGTGCATCTGTAACCATCTGAATAAAAGAGGTCGTCGATTCAACAAGAGGGAAATAATTTGAAGGGGAAAAGTAGAGAAAGGCTCATTTTCGAAAATCTCTGAAGTCTAAGGTAATCATTGTGGTTAGGAAAGTTGAAGTTTTCATCCGGTCAATAGTTTGGCAAGGGAATCAAATAGCCGGTGGAGTTCCTGCGAAGGGGAAAAGCCAGCCATCAACATAACAGAAAAAGTCTTGTCTTTGATACTGCGCAGAGTGATTAACGCGGTTAATTCGTTGTAATTTGAACTCGCAAATTTCTCCTGACCTCCTGATCCCCGTTTCAAGCCCCTTAATCTCATCCACCGTCTCGCTAAATCTGTTTCACATGTATACCTGTATACATGGTCTGCTTGCAATAAATAATTTGCAATTTGTAATTATGATTTCGGTTCTATGCACGGTTAAGGAATTCTGTCAAACCAAATCCACGAGAGACGTATAACCGGTGTTATTGGAATTGACGGTTCAATTTGGTATCCACTCCTGTAATCCCACGTGTGGACGAATATGTTGACTTTGGACTCAATGGTAATTGACATGAAGTGAAAGGTAAGCCTAGCAGGCAAGGCATAGGTATTCAAAGCGTGTCAAAGACGCGGCTTACCGACTGGCGACTTGATTTGAAACAGGCTACTGACGTTTCAAATTTGCCTGTTAGAAACGGTAACATAATATACCCACTCGTTCCTGGAAGTAGATTCATCATTTTATCCGAACTAGAAGAAATATTTCGAGACTGATGACCATTTCTAGGAAATTTGCAATTGGTTACAAATTTTGGTACAAAATATTATGAAGTAGTTTCATAGGAAACACATGAAAGGCGAAAACATCGAGAGTAATCTACAACCGGGTCTCAATTACCACTTGGCCGTCATATGAATAATTTACGACAAAGTTATATTGCGGATTCTGCGAGTGTTAGGTAGGGGTTGAATTGGCCTGTTTAGTTCTCAACGGGTGTAGCGTACGCAGAACTAGAAGACGAGCTCTTCTGAGAGTTGGGGAAACGCCATCAACCAGTAACAAGAACGAGAACACGAATGAGAACAAGGCGAGTAACAACAGCAATGACTATTCAAGGCCAAAGTTTGCCCAGGTTTTGGCTCCCGTTGTCATGTTCGAGGAAATTAACAGGTCAAAAGTCTTTTTCACGTCTGGCACTCGTGTTTGAATGTGCAAAATCTCCAACTCTGACTTTACAATTGAAACCTCGCAAAATTGGAGTGCAGGTTTAAGTCAAGTTTGAGAAAAACGATAACGTAGATACCTCGATTATATTCTGCAGGAATTATTTATTTTCCAAGTTTCATCTGCACTGGACAGCTCTTTCTCCGAAGTCGGACTTCGTCACATGGAATAATTTGAATAACGCTTTTATCGTGGAAACTAAGATTGAATATTGAATAATATGCAGAACAAAGATTGCTTTGAGATCAGGTATTAATGGTGTGAGAATATGAGTAAATTTTACAACTTTTACGGGTATTGAATATGAAATTTGTTTGAACAAATCACCTCGTATTTCCTCGCCTCGTTTCCCATATGCGCGAATAGTATAATATAGTTTATTGTTTGGAAAATGGAAGCTCTCCGAAGCCAGGTTTGATTTTAGTGGCAGTTTCTAGCGCATGGGATATAAACATGTAAGATCGACATTAGCATGCATAGGTTGGCACGGCACGTTTAGCAGAGTCGTTCGTCCCTCTATCTCGTGGGTTGGTAGGTGGACTCCACACCCCTCGACCCTCAACCCTCATCATTTCCTTTCGTCCTCCTCCTCCTATTTCTCTCACCCTGTATTCCTCACCCTTTATCACTACGCGGGGTCTCGAGAATCTGGAAACTCTCTCCGGTCGGCCAGACCTGTACAGTATCTAGCTACGACGTTCAAAGACAAGGTGTATTGTCACGTTACACAACTGGCCAAGTTGGAAGGGTTGCATGAAAGGAAGGGATGTAAGTGGCCCCAGGGGTAGTAAGATCGAGCCTCTTACACCCGTGCCTTTGGCCAGACGTGTACAAGGACATGCAGTAGGTACGTCTGTCTCTTGCCATCTGTATGAATCCGTTTCTTGGTTCGAATTTCACGAAATTTCCTCCCCTCTTCCAACAGTTTCAGTAATTTCAATAATTCTCAATAATTTCGTTGTTGTATGGATTCGCAGCATTCGGTGGTTTGATTCTTTGCCCCAGGACTAAGCAGGCGCTCTTTTGTACCTGTTACATACTATAATCGCAGGAGGTGAAACAAACACGTTTCCAAGGGGTGGATCTGCGTTGGTGAGTTAAGTCAGGCCCGGGGGTGGTTTATCTACGCGATGCGGCGCTGCCCACCGATTTTTGTAAGCTGGAAATCCACGGGCGAGGACCCTCGAAGAGAACTTTTATTCCCACCCCGATAAGCCGAGGGCTTTGGAATGAAATTATGCCTTCGACAGGTACGGACGATAAACTGTGAGCAAACAAGCGACGAAAAAAGAATTGAGAAAATCACAATAACCAAGCTGTATAATAACCCAAAAACTTCAACCTTTCTCGACGATCAAACTGCGACAGTTTTCTTTTTCGCTTCTTTCTATTAAAATGATGGTTTACCACTGTAGTGAATATGTAACTGGATTAGCAACTCATCAGAACCGCAATATCAGGTATATAATCAAGAAATGGGGCATCATGTGTGCCTTGGTCTGAATAGTTCCCAAGTGGATCATCTCGACCCAATTCCTCTACCGAACTTAATCCCCACGCATTATGCACACAGGTTTGACTTGGTTCTTGACTCGACTCAAGTACGTAACTTTAGCCGGGATCATACGCCCTTATTTCATCGAATAAACTCTTTAAACTATCTTACACCGATAGAGAATAACTTGTAGAACATTAGAGTTCAAATTCACGTATAGAAATACGTGCTTAATGTGCGGTGCCTTATGAGAGAAGAATATAACTGCTTAGTCGTAAAGTTTTTGATAAAAAAGTTAAGATTATATGAGTTTTTTTTTTTGAAAATGCTGATAAATACTTCTTCCTGTTCGAATTTAAACGAATAATGTTTTTCTAAAATGTATATTGCTTATTGCTACTTGGTTTTATATTCGTTGGTGGGTAGGATATGCTCGCCCAGACGTTGTACTCAGTAGACCGTTAGAAGAATAAAGTATGCACGTAATAATAAATATTAATTTGGTTAAACGCAATCTTTGTGAGGTAGACGATGAAATTTTTGAGCATTCACCCAGAAAGAAGCTCCGTAGGCACAGGGTAACTCCTTGCGCAAGGGGCCCAAGGCACATCTTCCCATTACCCTCGACATCGGCGCCCTTAACCGCTATTCTTTTGACCTCCGAATATATTACGTTAGTCTCCTCGAGGTTCGGTGACTGGGGGTAGGTCGATTATAAACTTACCGGGTTACAGAGGGGTTGATAAGTGGTTTAAAATATATAGAGATTCTCAGGCAGGCTTTTCAAAGCGATGGCTGTAATCATTTTTAGCACCGTTGATATTATAATGTCTAATTAGCCGTTAAATCTGTTCGAATAACGGCGAATAATCAAGACCCGAGGGTTTATTCTTGTACCGAATTTACCTTTCTTCTAATTTCTCTATCGAGTATCAATACTGTGAAGAAATAACTGAATAATTATCGCTGAGAATTGAATACAGCAATAGAGAACGAGAATAGTTCAATTCAAGGGTTGATTCTAATATAACGTTCCCTGTATCGCGACTAAGAAAACATATCAGTCAATCAAACTTGGTAATCCAACATCGTTCCGTCTCACCTGAATGGCTGATTCGAACACAACTAAACTAAAATTATACCACCCGGCCTAAGTCTAGCACACGTAACTATATCTTCTTGATGTGAAACTAACCGTAACGGTTGAAAAGTTTTCCGGCCTGGGTTCAAAGTTAGTATTGTTTCGTATTACACCCGTGTACGCGTTCGACGGTTGGGTGAATTGTAGAATATAAAATACAGAGTAAAAAAAAAAAAAAAAAAAAAAAAAAAAACGGGAATTTCAAGGAACGGGTAAAACAGGGGTGGCAAAAGTGATGGATAATATAAGGTGCGTAGGGTGTTATTAAGAGAGTATTGGTCCCCGGCGTGTGGAGCCTAAAGTATGCTAATATAGAACATTGGTCGGGGCAGTTAGGGGTAGTACACGGTATGCCACTCGCATAACCAACTTTAACACCGAATAATTTAGCTATTAACGTTTTCGCCGTTCTATACCGCTATAATATGTCCGACATATAATACGTATTACGATACTCTCGTAGGTATATATATGTAAACGGTTTTGCCGAATTCAAGGAAATATTTACATTGAAATAGTAACCAACCATTACATAGTTTCTTCTTTTTTTTTTATTTCCTTTTCTTTCTTTCTTTTGATTCGTGAGCTTTGAAACATGGGGAAAAAAAGGGTGAATTAGCGACCCAAAGTTGTTATTCAAGTACTACTTCGAACCCGGTGAGAGGGGAGAGAATAAAAAAAAAAAAAAAAAACGGGCTAAAAAATGCAAATGGGCATTTCGATTCTGGCAGGCTTTTAGCTAACAGCAAATAAAACTCTGAATTGTAAAGGATCTGACGTCCATGATCGTATAGGTATTATTCGGTATCGAAGCGTCAAACGTATCTGTTCAGTACACAACGGAGAGCCGGAAGTCTGATCAATAGGGACATTTGCGATCGGAAATTGTCACTTCCGGTCGGCTAATGTTCTTCCGCCGGAGATAACGCGCGCCTCGTCACTTCCGATATATCTACCCTGGCTACCTTAGCCCTCTATACTCAGCCTCCCCGAAACCCCCCAACCCTCATGTCGAGATCGCTAGTTTGTAGCTATATTGATGCATCATTACATGCGAAAATTCTTGTTTTATTGTGTTTTGCTGATGTTGTAGCCAAGGGGTAACGCATCGGCCAACGTTTGTTCCGAAAAAAAAGTTTGATTTATAATTATTGAATTTGTTACGACTCAGATCGACGTCCGAAGGAAATACGAGTGGATAAACGGAAGGAAATCGTTGCAGAGCTTGTTTAAGAGTTTATTTTTAGGGGTTTGCGGAACGAGTGAGTAAATCGTATCGGTGGTCGTATGAGATTAACGTTTGGCGGAATAACAAGCGTTTTAACTGGACCATTTCTTCGGTCTGAGGCGGTGGATGGCGGTTTGAAAATTTCCCGAATTTCTTTCATAACAAAGTTTTGACGCAAGGGTAAACGAATTTACATGAAATTATGCTCGTTACGCGATTAAAAATGCACGAACCTTCATCTCCGCGGGGGCGTTCAGCCCGAACTCTAACGCCGGGTTATTACGTTACTGTCTTATCCCCGATAGGAATGAAAAACAAAAACAAATTATGCAAATTAATTGAATTTTTCTTGTCAAAAGTTATCGCCGGGCCTCGGGAGGATCAGAAGCAAAAATAGTCCGATTTAAAAAAAAGTACTCACGGAAATAATCCGACGTGATGAAGTCGTTAACGATAAGTTAGAAAATGAAAAGAGGGAAAACACGAAAATCATGCAGAAAATTAGAGCAACGTAAAGTCCCTGCCTGATGTCCTTGCAATATTGATTTATTCATTGAAACTATTCAGAGATTCAAAGTAGACATTTCCTTAAATGAGGAGCGAGCTTTATCGAGGTCAAATCGGCATCCTCTCGCGTTAATTGAGCTCTCTAGAATCCAGATGGTTACGTGTTAGTTAATAAGTAAGGTGCACCACTTTGAAAGTTTAGTTATAATAATTAGTGGGGATAAAACTGCCTTCAACCGCTTGCTAGACTAAAAAGTTTTCAAACTCGTTCACCTTTGGTGTAATTAAAGTAATTGCTGGCCTTTGCCAGGTAGCATTCCTCGTCTATATTTGTAACACTGTAATTATAAAGAAACAAGTGTTAACCTGACTATTAAAACACCAACGGTTAGTTTGATATGAATTTACGAATCGTGCACCTGCGAATTTATTTTTCTTAACGTCCCAACTGTAGGCCATGGGCAAACAAAGCAGCCTTAATTTGACCTTTTTTTCAAAACAAAACTCCAAAAAAAGTATTTCGTTATTAGACATTAATCGGCTTCTTTACCAACGAATTGAAATTAAAAGTAAGAACGTTCACCTCGTCGTTCAAAATATTTGCCAAATCTTTTCAACCCGCATACCTACGCAGGTTTAAATGCTACGAGGTTTAATAATAAATAATTAACGAGAGTCGCTACATATTTAAGAGTCTGTTAAAACAAGTGTCGCCAAAGTTTAATTGTCCAAAGTTTCCTGACTTGGCTAAGAAAAAGTTTCCGAAAGTGCTTTAAGGCACAGCTCAAGACGGATCATCCCAGAGGCAAGATTAACTTGGTAAACGTATAGTGTCAATACAATACAAAAAAAGAAAAGAAAAAAAAACCTGATTTTTTGCGAACCAAATTAGACACGTTCACTCGCAATGTATATAGATTCTCGCACTATCTATCGGCTCGTCATGTCTATTGGGGTATCGGAAACTAATTGCAAGGAAGGTGGAGAGGCAGACATGTTTGGTGAGTATTAAATGATCGACGTAAAACACTTTGCTAGTTGTTGATCACTTTTCCATTAGCTTGTTTGCCGACACATTAACGAACTCTTTGTTGATTTTATAAAATACACCTAATTCTCTGGGAGGGGTGCAGAAGATAATCGTAGAACCGATGGGACTCGATGCGTCAAGACATATACCGCAGGGATTTTATTATAGAAAATTGCCTCTCTGTGAAATAAATATGCGAAACAAATTTCATGTTATCGGTGGATATTGTTTAAAATTTGAAAATGGGTCAGTGAATATTACCTACCCTCCCGTAAAGCGAAATAATAACAAAGTAAAAAATTCCTAATGGATGGTATAATTGAGCTCGAAATATTCACTGGCTACCTGCGTGAAATTTAATTCAACATTTTGGCGACGGTGGAAATCCGGCTACTAGCTACTAGACTTTAGAGAGCTGTAATTAATGCACTTTGCAGAGTTACGTGTATTTTATGGACCAAAGGGAACCGGATACCTTTGTCGGGGGTTAATTTTTTTTCTTCAATTTTCCCCAAATATCTATAACGGTCCAGCGAATTGAATTTGTAACGAATGTAGAACGCAAATCTTCGCTTATTTGTACCGAAGTATTCCTATTCCTAATTTTTTGCATTACCAAGAGAAGAAATGACCGTCATTTGTTTCCAAAATAGAGCGGCGTCATTTGCTCGTTATTTGCACGAGGTCTGACATTTGCTGGGTAGTTTAGTGCGGTTAAGAGATATGAGTACCAGCGTCAAATGCCACACGCCTAAAGTGGTAAAACGCTAGCTCGCTCCTCTACTTCCACCTTTACAGTAGAACGCGAGAGATCCGCAGAAAGACGGCGAGAGAATTGTGTGCACACGCACATTTGTTAGACTCGGTACACACGCTGGTGTTTATACACACAGATATGAACGAACGGCCGTCGCAGTTACGCGCAATCGTCCTCCACGCTCAATTGCTTCAATTCTCCAGTCCTCTGCCACCCCAACGTTATTTGCCTAGAGCGATAAGTAACTGGAATAAAGGAAACGGTGGAAGTCAACAGAAAGAATACAAAGAGAAAGCGACGTCTTTTTTTTTTCTCGCCAGAGCGGATAGGTATACGCACCTTATTTTTAAGCACAAAATAGTATCATTGTACAATCTTGTGCAGCACAACACGTCCCATCTTGATCTAAGAACGATAGAGAAAGAAAAGCGAAAGAGAAGGAAAAATCATCATCATCATTGTCCTGGTATTTGGTCAGACGAAAGGTGGTTGAAGGCGAAAGATATAATTCAGATTGGGGTGGCGTTAGCCGGACTAGCAACGCTTTAATTTTGTCTTGTTAATGAGAAGATCCGCAAAAACCTCAAGGGAATGGGACAGGGAGAGGGTAACTCAATTGGAAAACTCTGCCTGGGAGTCTTGTTGGTGCCAGAGAAACCAGGCGGTTCTACTACGGGGGTGGATTTATGAAGAGACTGAGTCGAACCGGAGAGTTCTCTTTTGCGAATGAAAGTGAACAGGCGACCCAGGGTCGAAATAAAAGCCCGACAGGCTCCGAGGGTGTCGCCAAGAATCGGGGAGTCTCATTCCGCGTTCGATTTCCGTTGAAATAATAAAAACTGGGCAAGAATATTCGGGACGGTACACCGGCGAGTATCTCCTCGTGTTCTTGACATCATGAAAAAATGATTCATCAAAAGTCTGGTTGAATTTCGACTGGGATGAAGGATTTTTATTTTTATTCACTATTGTAGTAAAATTCTGACGAGCTTTTCAAACGCTCAACTTTCGGAGGGAGGATTGGAATTTGTTGCAACTCTTGGTGAAACAAAGAAAGAGTTTTGTCCGCCTCGAAGGTTTGCATATCGATCGTTGGTCCTTGCTTATGTTTCTGTAACATCTCACTGCCCTCTCTTCCTATCCACCCGAGCTTCGAAGTCGCTTTGGTTCTCTTGGCCTCCGCAATCCCCCTATATACTACAACACGACGTTACACCCGCACACCCTGACCTCTGAAATATTCTGAAGCCTTGCTGCACTGTACAAGTTGTATGCAAGTAGAACTGCATAGCTATGTACTTCTGGTACAGTGGTTAATAAAAATGTCTACTGTGAAAGAGGCTGGTTAAAGAAGAAGATCCATCACTGCTTGATGCACCAAAAACGAAACTTCACTGCACAAAGACGATGGATTGGAATTCCAGGTGATCAGTGAATCTGAACTTGGATGCAAAGTTCATTATTTCGGGTCCCAGATTATGCATGCAAAAGATAACTCCCGCGAACAATTCCAAAAACACGATATTCACGACGAGTTCGTCATGTTTGAACTAAAGTTTTGAGACAGAGCGTACAATTGCAGGCGAAGCAGCATGCTAGCCAAGGTGTCAGATGCTGGTTTCAAAGGTGAGGTTAGATGGCTGGAAAGGGGTTACCATGATTCTCCAAAGTATGTGCTCACCCAATCGCGAGGGTGTTGAGGTGAGCGCAATTTCCCATCCGCGGATAGTCCGGTGTGGTAGGTACGGCGATAGTGTTCACTAACACTTGGCTACCGAATGTGAACGTGCACATCTTCCACATCCTAACAATTGGTTAACTTATCCAGTGGGTATCCACGTTCCTGCACAGTCCGGAACATCGCATGTACGAGTTTCTGGAGTATAGAGACTGGTTCAGGGGTGGCTTTAGGGCGGATAAAACAAGGGTGGTTACACGGTATCCAAATTCTAGTCACTGCGGTAAGACGACGTCCGTATCTACGGCTAGAGTACAGGATGCCTTTCGTCCTTTATAATCTTTTGACGAGTTTCACAGGATCTTGAGTCAAGTATGATGATCTGGTCTTCGAACTTGTATCAGAGTTCAGTTTTTGCTGAAGCTGGACTGAAGTATTGGGTCGAATGTCGTTTGGGAGGGAAGTTTCTTTTACCACTCGACATACTAAACTGGCACGTGCCGACTCGGACGTCAAAAATTAAGGAGTTTCAGGTGAGAGAAAAGCAGAATACGAGTTGCTACGTCAGAGGTGTATAAAGTTGTTACATAAAATATTCTACGGAACGTAAAACGTCAGCATAACTGGCAGATGTTAAAGGTGCGGGTCGATGGTGCGTCGCCGAGACCAGATCATACTCCAGTTCTTGACTGTTTCTTTTTTCTCCGCTACTATTTCTTATTCTTCTTCTTCTTCTTTTTCTACTTTGACTTATATTTCATCTCCGTGTCTTTCCCGCATCTCCGAAGCCCAGCGAGTAGCCAGAACAATAAGAAATCTTGACTGACCTCTGCTTTATATTCTGGCATGCGAACGCTGATACAAACTCCTCCTCACTTTTTGCCTTCCTTCCTTCTTTCTTGGCCCGCGCTTTATTTTTGGCCGAATAAGAGAAAACCCTAGATTCCAGAATCTTGGGTCGTAACATTCACGCCGCGAACGATGGCTGGCTGTTGGCTCGTGCCTCTTGGCTCCGTTGAAAGCTAAAAATCTACAGGCACGATTACGTCTTAGAAAACGTCTGCAGCCTTTTCTTCAGCGTATATACAGGACTTTATATATATAGAGGATTCAAATCAGCGGCGAAAAATTTTAGGACGAACCTCCCGACTTCCATTCTCGAAAATCTTTCCATACAGAACTTATTGACTTTTACTATATGCAGTTCTTGCAGCCGTGAGAAGAATCAGAACGCGATTGAACGTAGGATTATTGAACGGAAAACGAAAAATATTTATTGCATTGAACAAAGTGCCACCTGTTTCCGAGGAATGGAGGAAACACTGAAACATCAAATTCTCCCACTTCGTTTTACGATACTGTCTTCAAGTATTTTCATTTTATATGACACAGGATTTATTTTATCAAAGGCTTCCACGTGGAGTTTTTTCAGGCATTAAAGTCAGGAGTCACTGAATATCTCGAAATTTTTGGTCGATCTCTTCATTCCTTGTTCTTATTTTTTTATCTGTGTGTGTGTGGTTTTTTTTTTTTTTTTTTTTTAGACAAATCTGCCACCAAGATGGCGTCTTTGTGGGCTAATTACTCAGAGTAATGAAATAATTAGTCGCCAGGGAAGTAGAAACTTTTTCTAAGATTTTCTTCCTCCAGGGATGTCGGTATGAGTCTTGGTATACCAAGGTAGGACCAGAGAGAGTGAAGTAAGATAAAGAAGCACCGGCGTTATTAGATTTAAACTGTTTGGCCTTCTCACTGTCTACTGAGCACTTCGACTAATTGTTCTGGGATTTCAAACACCCTCGACAGTTTTTTCACTCCCACCAATTGTATTCCCTTATTTCCTTTTATCTCTCTCTCTCTCTCTCTCTCTCTCTCTCTCTCTCTCTCTGAAGAGAGTCCGACTTTATTTACGATTCTAGGAGTTTATTTTCTACTTTTGTATACCTAAGATCAAATCAATATTAGGATGCATTGAAATTCGATGATTTTGACTTTTGACGAAAAAGTCTTTGGGCAAATACAAATAATACTGGCACAGATTTTCAAGCTGCTATAGAGCCTTACGCATTTCACTTTACGTAACATCACAATCTCTGTTACATCATATATCCGATATCTGCAATTTCCCGGTATTCCGCGTCACGACAACCGCGATCTCGCGATTTCTTTCAAGCACGTAAGCATGCTATCGCAAATAGAGAATAAAGACGCTCGTACCGTTTGTCTGCAGGAAAATATTCCATCGTGAAAACGACACGTGACCGTTTCAAAATCTCCACACGGTTCCACACGTCGTGTAGCACGATTGATTCCTGTGACACGTTCCACAAGATAAAACTGTATAAATAGCCTTTTTGAAATGAATCGCCTCTACGAGTTCCGTCCCGAATACTAGGCACCGTATATCATCAAAATCAAATCCATCCTCCCATTATAAACGGTTCTATAACGTGATAATTTCTCGCGGTAGGTCACGCTGGGCAATTAGTTGGTCAGCACATGTTTTTGCCTAACACTTACCGCATGGTCTTCATCCAATGACTTTAATTCCCCACTAGCTACACCCTTGGCTAATCCATGATCACTTAGCGAGGACCACGGGTGGCTAGCGTTAAACCTTCCTAATTTCTCTACGCCATTCACAACCTACCCTCAAGCCAGACCAAATAGGTAACGTTCCCGAAAACTGTACCGCGCAGGAACCGTAGGCTATGTGAACAGAGTTTTGGGTCCACCGTTATAGCATATAAGTAGTATAAGTTTTACTAGCCGGACAGGTTAACAACGAATTTCCAAAATTCAACGAGAATGATACATTTTCGGTGAATAACGCCAACATTTTATGTATCCTTTTTCTACTGTGGCAGAAGAGATACTCTTATGCTCTAGACGTTGTATAAAATCCTTCAACGTTACAGATCAAAGCTAAGTTTGAGAAACGGTTGATGAGATGATTCTCAATTAGTATATGAATCGGATAACGAATGGAATCCTTTTTGAAGGAATTATTTCCGCTCGGAAAATTTGTGTGTTTGGTGTTGTCAGTGATGTTTGAGCGTGGTTATTCCAGAGGCATTAATAGTTTTGGTTTGAGGGTCGTAAAGCACCTCTTTGGTTGCCTTGGAAAGCGTCGAAAATAACACTTATCCCACTTTTGTATTAACCGACGTCGCGTGGGGCGCTCGCGACGTTCCGAGACGTCGCGACGTCTCTATCAAACGATGTTTACAGCCGTAGCGCGCCCGAGCAGCCAGCCAGCGTAACCCAATTTAATCCAGGGCCCATTTCAACTTGTACAATTATAACAAACGAGAACGGCACAAGCCAGCAAGCAGCCAGCTTCTTACCTTACCTCGCTACAAAACCATCCCCAACTCTCTCTCTATATCCCTCTCTCTCTATGCTATCGAACAAAGTAAGCTTTCCTTCCCTTACCTAAACTTAGAGCACGGACTTCGCTATTTCGACGAGGAAACCTAAAGGGAAAGCTCAGCTTTCAATTCAGTGAAAGATTCAAATCCGCCTAGAATTTGATCAAGATAATCCGTGTCTTTGAGTGGAAGAAAATTGAATCGAATAAAACTGGACAGTAGTAGATAACTAAATAAGTCTTTCAGATAAAAATAGTGACGACGAATAGCGAAGAGGTGCCAGTATTATTAGAATTGAATCGTGAAACACATTTTAATCTTCTCATTAAATCGTTTTCGCTTTTCGAATAAAAGTTCAAGGAAAGTTTGAAACGGTCGGATCTAATCCACCACTACTTTTGAATTTTCCCGCCGTTCTGGTATCGTGTTTAAAAGCTATTAGACTTTGGGAAGGAACGATTCAATCTTACGCGGCGGGGTCCGATGTATAACAATACCTATTTACAAGCTTAAGGCCATCTTAACACGGACGTGTAACACGCCGGACGGCAATTACTCCACGCACGTCAACCTTTCGTCAATTTGGCTAAATAACTTTAGGATTAGAAGTTTCTCACCCGCGGGTTTGCCTTTCGGCTTTTATACCCGCGTCTCGGCGATTCGTTGCTGCTTTGTTCGGTTTTGTTTAGAGACGAAACAATGTTCCATGGACACGCAGACGTTCAGTCGTTGGTACCAAAGCAATTTAGGGGGTAGTCGGCGTTAGGGCGGTACGCCGCTAGAAACTTACCTAAGCCAGGCAAGATCTTGAGTCTGACTTAAACTGGACTTACCTATTAGCTTCCACGTACAACTCTGAACTCAAAACTACGCCGGAATTTTGTTCGTGACGACTTTGGATGTTATACGTCTATACGCGGTGTACGGGGTGAATCGAAACTATAGCGAACGAAACGAAAGTTTATAACGAAACCCTGAGATCTTGGCGATAATTAATTCAATTCAATATTTGTCCAAGAAACGTATAAGAAAAAGATAAGTGAGACGATTAAAAAATAATCAACGTCCTGTAATCTATACAGGGATGAGGAAAGCACTGTCGATCAGACGCTCTGAGAGGTGAATTTTCAATATCCCGTCTACCGGCGTGTGAATGTCGTGTGAAGCAGATCAGATAGCGCAAATGACCCAGCCGGCAAACATTATCTATACACTTCTTTGCATAATCTTGGGATCTCTCGAAATGGGAATATAATGTCGAGAGGTTAAGCGTTTGAGCGGAGTTAAAGGGCGCTCGTAATTACTGTAAAAACGATATGATTATAGACGTGGTGCTCGCGCTTGAGGAAGCTTTGCCTTGAGTCCATTGGCCAGAAGCTATTCGTAGTTTGGCCATTAAAAAACGATATAAAAAGAACGAAAGAAGAAAAAAAAAAGAAAAATTTTCAATCTAATCTACAAATCGATAGAATATTTTCAGTTACCTAATAATATATCTGTCCAGGTAGATCATACCTAGAAAGTAAAAAAACATGTAAACTTATATAAAGCAAGTAAAAGACTGATTATCAGCGGAAACTTGAAGCAACAATTTTTATAGCCAAGTATATGGACCAATTTAGTTGCCTTGCTAACAATTACTTATAGTATGTACCTACCGTAGCAGATGCGTCGTGGGAAAATCATGACTGCATACTTTGGCAGGTTGTAGGTACGTCTTTATGGTTACAGTTACAGTTACAATCTGATATGGTTAATATTACAAGTAGGGGTGTAAATCTTAGAGGAAACGACTCATCGCTACGTTTTATGGTGGTACGGTTTATGATCGTGGGCTGTTTTAGATCGACGGTAATTTGAAGTTAGCGTTAAAATAATACTTTTTTTTTTTGCAAATTGATAACGATATGTCATTTTTGTCTTTATTCTTCTAGTTTTTGATTTTCTTATCTCATTCTTTCCTTCGCGTGTTGGGAATTAGCGAGACTATAATTATCTCGCTATATATCTTTGATTCAACAAACTTTCGATATCCCGGCTATAGCCAGTTGCGTTGTCGAGAAAAGGTGTAACAAATTATCCCACGATTTAGGTCGTGCCATTTGTTAGTTTCACGCTCCGAATTATTACCCGATTGTCTGATTTAATACGAGTTACTCACGAACTATGATAAATTATTGACTGGCAATAAATGCCGTTGTCCAGGCGCGGGTTTAAGCCTACACAAACACTTTTCTCTACGATCAAACTCTCCGTGATTATCATTAGCTGAAAATTTGCGATTCATTCCTTTCAAGGTTCAAATATCGTGCAGATAATTAAACAGCCATAAAAAAGTAACGAACGTGAAACAGATCAGGAATTGAAAGTATCCATTATTTTTTTTTGACTCAAAAGAATTACTTTAGAAAATAGTGAGACTTCAAGAATTCAAATCCTGATTAAAAAGAAAGAAAAATTTGGCTTTCTACTTATCTTCTGAATAACTTTTAATAAAAATGACTCGAGTATTGTTGAGTTATGCACTGATATCTTGGATCTAGTATTAATAAGAGAAGATTTTCTTTCTCTTTCATTAACTTTTATCGTGGCTTACGTGACACGAGTTGAATAATTTCATCGTGTGATTGCAACCCTTATCGATTTCGTTTTATGTGAAAAAAACTGTAATTTAAAGCGATGAAAGATGAATGGCAAGAAAAACGAGTTTCTCAGTGGAAGTTAATTATCTGCAATTAGTAGCCACTGCAAGATTATACAAGTATATTAAGTCCGACAGGATTATTTTGAGCTTAAACCGAGGTATTTTGTAAACTCGCTCATTGGTGTATGTATGTATAAGGAAAGTTTTGATTTGAGAGAAAAAAGGAGCTGAAAAATCAGAAAAGTTTGTTCATCTTTTTTTTTTGTGTTCTCCTTATTTTTCTTTACTTTTTGTTTTTTTTCTTCTTCTTTTTGCGAAACACCACTTCATTCGCACAAAGTTTACGAGCGGTAGACGACCCAGTGGAGCGTCATCAGCGATAGTCATTTATTCTGGTTAGTTTAATGTTTTTACAGCCCTATACAGAGCCTCGTAGCAGGCGTTGGTGGTTGATGCGGGGGTAGGGACTATCTACGTCACTTCCTTTTCCCTTTCTTACGCAATTTCAAGGCTTTTAGGCGTCTTTTGTACACTTTATCGCCTCGAGGTCTCTGATATCCAAGCTTTATGTGCTTCTCCAAACGTTTCACTGTATTACAACGAATATTATTGTTAATCTGGTTACTTCTAGCCGTTGCCTGCTTCTCTTTTTTCCATTTTAGATTTTCCATTCTCCATTCTCCATTCTCCATTTTCCCTTTTCTTCTTCTTTTTCTTTTTTTTTTTTTTCACGTGGTAAAAAACGAGCCTTAAAACTCTTCGACGATTAACTTTCATACATTTCATTTTTTCTCTCCCCCTTTTTCTTCTCGCCCCCTATCTCTTATCACGTTGAAATAAAGTGTCGGAGAACCGTTACCTCCGTACTTGTTACACTATACACCAACGCAGTGCGCATCTAAACCGTAACAATAAAAATCGAAATCGTAAACAGAAAAACGCAGATCTTAGCGTACCAACGCGTGGTATGATATATGAATTTCCTGGCAAGACGGAGCGACGTTTTATCAGCCCCTCTTAAACGACTGTCACCATTTCGGCGGGGTTTCTGTCGTGCGGCGTCGCTATGAGTCGTGGTATTTATTGGCTTACGAATAAATTCAGGTTTATTTCGGGGATACCGTTTTTTATATACTCAGTGTTGCGGAGAAAAAAGAAAAAAGAGAAAGAAAGAAAAAAAAAAAAAATAGATGAGGCAAAAAGAAGTAAAGAAGAAGAAGAAGAAAAATTTATTTATTTATATATGCACACATAGATCGAGACATCGTCGAATTTATGATATCAACGAAGATGGAATTATTTCTAGAAACTTTACGAATCATTCAAAAATTCATCTCAATCGATTTAAAATTACTACAGGCTACGGACACGATTTTTCATCTATAAGAAATTCATGAAATATAACATCATGATTCCATAAAATCCTATCAACTTAGGTTATCGGATCAATCGAAAGCAGGAAGGGCTCGTGATTTCGTGATTTACTTATTTATGCTTTTTGTATACCAACGATTTGTATCCACACAAATTTCCATACATTTCAAACAATCGGCTGAGTTATGGATCACTTCTTTGGTTAAATAAATTTCACGAAATGGGTTATTGGCTAGTGGTCTGCAAAGTATGTCTAGACGGCGAGTCGGTCTGTTGATGAAAAATAAACTTCTGTCTGCTTTTAATGACATAGAGAAAAACGGCGATCATTATACTTCAGTTAATATCGACCGCGTGAGGATTTCCGAGGCCAGTTCAGTTCGGGTGAAACAATTCAGATATTTGTGAATTTTTCGAATTTACACCAAAGCGGATGATCAGATTATCCAATTAACCGTATTGGCTACGAAATGGGAAATGATTAGACAAAGTTATGCAGTAAAACAACGTTGCGAGTCGAATAAACGGTTGAAATAGAAAAATGAAAGTTCATATCGTCCCAGGATCTCAAATCCCGGTGATAAACTTATTGTAGAAACTTTGAAGCCGGCTATTTTTCAAATAATAATCAACAGGGGGATAAAGAGCGAAAATAATCTGCATCAAATCTTCCTTAAAAGTATAACTAGCTTGAGAAATCCGAATTCTACCTCTTCGTTCATTTAAAACGCGGCTTGTGATGTCACCACATATTTAAGAGGATTCGAGAGAATGATTATACTCCTAGGTGAAAGGTAGAGGCGTATGTTTTATGATAGAAAAACGGTCTAAATTAAGGTGGAGGTACTTGGAGTAGCTCGTTTCGTGTTGTGTTTCATTATAAGCCCTCGAAAACGTTGGTTTATCTACATGTGTGTGTATTCCAGCAGGGTTTTAATGATTATTGTACGTTTCAATTAACGAAACTGGTATTCCCTTTGATGCTCCTGGTAATCAAAATCTGGAGTTCAGGCTTTGAATCAAAAGACAGGGTCACGCCTCATTAGCGTCTCGTCTGAGACGGTAATTAAGAGAGCCTGGAAAGTTGTCATCCTCAAGATATGCACACGCTATCTATAATTAACAATACCTAAGTTCATCGAGCAAAAGGAGGACCTCTGTATCACTCGCCAAGTTTTCGACGAGCTAATTTGTCCAAATTACACGAAATCCCAAAGCCGCGGACTCTACAAACTCTCCTAATCATCTTCTTCGTCATATACCACGATATGCATCTTCACACATATAGACATGGCCATCCCATAGTCATTTACACTTCAGTGAAAATATTCTTTCATTCGGCCTTTTCGACCGCAGAAGAAAACTGAATGTATTGAATATTCTGAGTAGAAAATTTTTACTATCAATCAGCCGTCATTGGCATAGGTATAGCTATGTTATCTAGCATATCGTAGCAAGGCATTGGAAACGTTGCCTTCTAACAGCGTGGTGTTTCAATTAACGAGGCAATTAAGGAGGCCCCGTGATATAGAAAATATACGAACGCGTCAAAGAACACGATGTTTGATGTTGCTAATTTTATTACTCAGTCGCGCTAGAGTCCAAGGATAAAGACCACAGCGTGTACGTTGATTCTACATTCTGATTAAATTTGTTCATTTTTCCGAGAAATCTCTTCCCGAGGGTTAACTCTTTGATCAAAATTCCACGTTCATCAATGTCACACAAGGCAAGTGTAGTACAACCGGGCGTTTTTGATTCAATTAAGATCACTGTTCAGTCAGTCTTTGGAATCGTTTTCCATAAAATTTGTTACACGGACGCTAAGAGAAAAATGAACTTTCGTCAACTCAAATACGCTGAATATCTTTTTTTCACGTCTATTTGAAATAAATTAAACAAATTTTCAACTGCCATGAATTTTTAGTTTCTCTGGCAAAAAAAAAAAAAATTGGATGATTGATCTTTTTTTTAAGAAACACAATTTCAAGTTACTCCAATTGCGAAAATAATCGATTTCGATTTGAAAAATAATGTTGAACCAAAAAAATGTTGAACGATAAAATAAAAGGAAATGTTTTTGAAAAATTTTCTTTTTTATACATCCATGGGGATTTCTCATCATCTCATCTTTTCGCTACGTCATGGGGATAAGAAGAAAGAGATATTCTGGACGTGGTTTAGCGATATTTCGAAAAAATGTGTGTACTGATTTTTGCGCTTTCTTGGAGAGAATTTTGTCCGGGGTTAACATGACGTCAAATCACGTAAATTGAACCGGGTGAGGTAGCTGTAGGGACGTAGTACAAAGCAAACTAGTCGTCGGACAGTTGGCGACCACTAGAGTCGCGGGGGAAATCGTAAGACACACGGAGGTCGAGAGCGTCGGGACGCCGGCCACTTCGTTCTGGTGGGAAGCGCAGGTCTCCTACCGCAGGCCGCAAGGGATGCTGGGATTTACCGCACCCCTACGGCCGCAATACACAACCACAAAACTAACGGATAGGTACAGATTTCCAGCCTCTGACCTCGGACGTTCTTCGCGTATTTCTTCACAAGGGAAGAAATTTTCTTCAAAAGTAACCACCTACGTACAAAAATATACGACTCGTAGACCTTATGTATCTTTAAAGCCGCATTTTGAGACATTTATTTCGGAAAAATTGTACCTAGCCGTTTCCCTCATTCGGGTAAAGATAAATAGGTGAACGTAACGTGATTCTGAGTTCCGCACGAGCCTTTTTACAGATCGTGTGAAACCTGTAACTTAATTTTCGCATGGGTAAGCTCGTAGAAGAGATAAGAAGCGAATTAACGTTAGCGAGAGAGATCTCGTCGCTGTTGGAAACGTTCTGTCGAGTTTTAGATACGATTTTATCCGAAACGCGGTAAAAATACAGATACTGGTTTAGACGGTTGCTTTACTAGTTTTCTGCTGCAGAATTGAGTCTACAGTAAAAAAGTTTACTGCTTATGCCAGGCGTTGCGAACGACACTGACGCCCGGTGTTGCTACTCAGGAATTTCAACGTCCGTTTGCGGTTCTATGGAGTTCGATGCAAAAATATGAAACGAAAAATTCCGAGTACTACCCTGTACGCACTTTCTCTATTGGTCAAGGCCCGAAATTATGTCGAAAAAAAAGTTTGTATTTTTCCCCGGTGATAGAAATGCTCTAGATTTTAGCCGCGGCAATATACTTGTGTATATAATATTATACGATACTGCAGCTACCAACACATACGTACAATCGATCAATCGGCTCGCATGGTTCTAGAGCGAGCTTTTCGAATTTCAAGCATTTGTCTCGTGTCCCGGCATTTGTTCCCATTTTGGCGATGATAGTCAAAATCCAATTCTCCCAATTCCGCGTCACATGGGGCGGGGGGGAGAAATTGGAAATAGCGATAAATTTTTTGATTTTGGTCACCGAAGTAGCAATACCTAGTCTTTTTTTTTATTATTCATTCATTCCTTTCGGCGTTGTATACCTTTTATTCCTTTTTCACTATCACAAAATGTATCGATCGGTTATCGCTTTAACTATACCAGCCCGCATATTTCCAACAAACAGTAAAATAAACTGTGTGTGACGCGTGTGACTTTGAATAGCGTAGGCAGAGACTCAACTCGCGATAAGAAATTCTGTCATGATAAAAAAAAAAAGAAAAAGAAAAAGAAAATCTGAAAGGTAGGTAGATATAAGTAAAAATATACGTAGCAGAAAGAAAAACGAAAAACGAAGAAAAAGCGAAAAAAAAAAAACAAAAAGAGCTGGTAAAGTTCTTTCGCAAGTCGTACATTTAATATTCTTGCTTTGCCAGACTTAGCCAACTCCTACGTGACGTTAATCCACATTAGTAGTAAACTTGGTAACTTGTCTTAGTATTTTACCAAGGGGTAGGTTAACTTCGCAGGATGTAAAGGTGTTACTTAATATATTCTCAGTCAGTTCATCGGTCACCTTTTTGTAAACTCTTGCAGAGTATGTACAGACTTTACACGCATAACAATCTACATATATACATGTACATATATAAGAGCGAACTTTGTAATCCTTTGGAAGAAGAAAAAAAAAAGAAGTTTTCTAAAATTTGCCAAAGATTTTTCACCCCGAGCGAAAGAGCAGAGTAGTCGTGAAGCGGCTTGGAATGAATAAAGAACCGGTGTTTTTCGACGACAAGATCAACTTATACATATATATATATATATATTATATATTATATACCTATGTTATACATTTAAATATTTATACCCATCATTTTCCCGAGTTACGGAATAATCTAGATTCTTGAACGTACCCACCTCGCAGTACATTATATTTTCCAGCTGATGTATCGCAGATCCAATAGGGTCGTCCTTCCCCGTAACACGATTATTCAGCGAGTCCTGGCGGTGAGCTCAATCGAGAAATATGACCGTCGACTTACCCTCCCATGCGTAATTGATAATTTATCCATAAAGTTTTGACGCGGTCTCTAATATAGAACTCAGATGCCCACTAATCTACATTTTTTCCTCAACTCACGTCTTAAAGTACTCTTTGGTATATATCACGATCAGTTCTGACTCCTTTGTTAGGATAAAGGCGAGTTTAAGGAAAAGGCTGAAACTGATCTTCCCTGCCTCGGAGGCTCCCTTTGTTACTTATATACACTTGGTACCGGAATAATAATTTCCTTTGCAAGATGAATATGAGTACCCATTCCCATTCCCATTCCGATTCCCAAACAGCAAATGGTAAATGGCAAATGGCAAATGGCAAACGGCAAACGGGAAGCCCTAATCGTCAAGTGAACCAATTTAACTGTTAATTTCCATCGAGATTGATTCGAGCCAAGTGTAATTAAAGCAAGACTTACCATACCAAACCTTTGAGGTCTTGCAGACGTCCTGACTCTCACCTTTATACTGATTCCTGACGTATTTGCATGTAATAGGCCAGCTGTCTGGCTACGTTTACACGTAAACTGATACCTGTCTTATAGCGATTCCATTCCAAGTTTAACCCAACCTTATACACAAAGACAAACTTCAATCAAACTTCAGAGACTTCCTATACCCTTCTTATTTACACGATATATTCATCAAAGACTGAAACAAGCAAGGCCTCCTCTACTCTTTTTATATAGAGAATGCTTTTTCAATTGCACAGAGAGATTTTCATCGTTTTGCTAAAGCTTTGGACCACCGTCAAACAACATTATCTTATATTTATTGCCCAACGTTTACCGTTGGCTTAGAATCGTTTACATTCTACGATTCAATATATATTTAGCATCGCGGTATGGAAAATTGTCTGCCAATGCGAGGTCCCGTATTAACGTATGTCAGAATGATGACCTGGTTAAGTATATCAAGAAGCTAATAATAAAAGAGGAAAAATAAAACGTGAAAAAGTCCGGCTAAAAGCATGCCTACACTCTTTGACCTCTTCGTTGATTAGCTCACTGTGACTCAAACATGAAGCCACTCTCCCGTGTATATTTTCTACCGTGCGATTATCACACGTGAATTTGAAAGAGAAGAAGAAATGTGTGATTTTGTCACGGAAAATGAAACGCCCTTAACTTTCTTTTCAATCGCGATTGAATGAACTTATTCCCATGCCTGCAGAGAGTATGAGAGCACATATATAAGAACGGACTAGTTTAGAATGAAACGGGGTAAACTAGCGGTACTAGCGGCATTGTGAAAGCAGGGCAGTAGCCGGCAGGTACTCTGAGAATCTCCCTAGGGTAGTGGTCCATCCCCGGATCGTGTACAGGTCCATGGAGTAGCGTAGGGGTGTTGGTGGCTGGCCTGTGGCTATGAATAACTTAAAGCAGCAATGTTGTCCCACACACGCGCACCTCCCCAGCCCTTGGCTTCATACGCGAAGGGGATACGGAGGTGTGTTTCGCAAGGGTGATGGCGCAGTGTGTGGGGATATAATGTGTACACAGTCCCATGTATCACTGCCGCAGAGGTTTATGCCGTACTTTGCGCGCCTGGTCGCGCGCGAAATGTTTTAAAGGTGAGAGATGGATTTAGAGTGACCAGCAAAGAGGTGAGAAAAGAAACACCTACCTACCTACCTACATGTGTATATCTGCCAAGTAAGAATCAAACTTTGATGATCTCTGCTTGCAGGATGTAATAAACATCCCCCAAAGATATTTCCGAGAATAAGGTATGGACGTTGGTTTGAGTAAAATTGGGTTACTCTATGACAGAGGATGAGAAGATTGAGAGTGTGAATTTTGTCGGGATGAATTAGACCCTGAGAGTGACGTTGAGAATTGGATTTTGACGTTGTTGAGTTATGGAAATTGTCGGAATTACGCTTTGATTACGTTTCACGTTTAGGCTGATTCCTGTTAGGGTGATATTTTTTGATCAAAGGTAATTTTCACGCGACTTCACCTGGTGTTTATTTTTCATATCTGATTTCAATCTGACAGGTCGAAAACTACACTCGCGAAAAACGCGGGAGTGTAATATTTTCTAATAGCAAAGTTATCGGAAAATGTTACGACACGTACCGGACGCTATGCGCGATGATTAAGCATAGAAAAGTCTCCATAAAATAGTAGATATCTGGGTTAGAGAGAAGCGAGCACCGGATTAAACTACACCAGACCAATGAGGTAGCGGGATGATTAACGGCCGGCGGGATATACCACTGACAAAAAAATTGTTAAATAATATCAAATTAGGAAAATTTATGAACGACGGTTGTAAATCAAGTCAAATTTCATCCCTCATCGAAATGGAGTTAATTCGGCGAGGAATGGCTTACTGAATTTATCACACAGAATCCCTATGGCTACTGGTGTTAATCAACGAAAGAAATTCTAGCTGCAGGATTATTATCAAATTTGATAAATATTATTCACTGAATTTTCAGTCTGGAATTATAAGATTGATCAAAAGTCGATTGGAAAAAGGGATGCGAGAAGAAAATTGTTATAGAAGACGAAAAGACTATCCTTAAAGCTCGCGCTTGATAATAATCTTCATAGACTCTTTACTTAAGAGATAAAAATCTCTGTATATAGCGACTTAGCGGGGCAGGGTTGATGTTCTGAATTTTATTAGTCTAGGGCGGTGAAAATTCCGGTTTTGAATATTACTGACTTACAGTTAGAAATCCGGAAGGCTAAGCCTCCGAAATTTGAAATTCACGCATGTATCCATTCAGCGTTTAATGACTCGGGTTGCAGTGATCTTATCGGAACTAATAAGCGGCCGAATTAATCGTCCGAAGATCTACTTTTTGGAAAAGAAGTTTCCAAATCCTATCAATTACTTATGACATCGAAGTTATCGATTGAAGTAGATAAAATGGGTTTCCGTGAAGAGGGTATCGATCTGAAGTTACGAACTATATTTTTCGTCCTAATATTCGGAGGAATAGACCGTATTTTCGGATTATTCGGCTTTCGTGTTTGTGGACTTTCGAAATTTTCAGTTGTCTCCATATTCCAACCGTTTGGCATCTTAATTTTCTAAATTTGAATATTTTGAAGATTAGAAATCTTCTCAAACGAATTTGGAATTTTTTTAAATTTGCTCCAGACTTACGATCAGCGTTCTCACGCCTTGCTATTTTCTATATAAATTGAAATTGAATAATGAACGAATGACGAAATTCTGTTAACAAATTTCGGACAGCATCCCCTTTGGACAACTATCTTTTGTCTGATCTGCATCTGACCCAACCTAGAGAGAGAGAGAGAGAGCTGTGTACTGTGTAGGCATATTGTGCTACGTATGGGTGGTAGGTTATTAGAGATAAATTAATTAGTAACCAGGTGCTTGATTAGAAGGAACCTTCCACCCTCGCTTCGTCCTAGTATACCTACCATCATCTCCGTCGTACGCGATATGTGAGAGAATTCTGCTGGGTATAGTGACAAGATAGCGTGTATGAGTATGAGCCACCCTTGTATGCATCGGATGTTGACTTGTCTTTTATTCCACGGACGCGTTACTGTGTAATCATCATGGATTACTTACGGAACTAAAATTCGTGTGAAAAGAAATTACTTGCTACGTGGCGCGAGATATGATACAGAGAGTAATATACTTCAGGCTTGATTTCTCGCCCGAATAATCTACTTTTCGATATCTTTTACTAGAGATATTGAATTTTGGAAAACTGTTTGCACTGCAATTTCAGAATCGAATAAACTGTAATAAAAAATGAAATTATGACTTAGAATAGGTACACGGGGATTTAGGAACACACGTATGTGCCCCTGGAATAAATGTATCCTTTTATGCCGTAGGGCGGTTAAACTCGTAAACTGTTTTTCCGGGTAATAACTAAACCTACACTCCGCGTCGCGTTGGGCCTACGAATTTTTATCTACCCTTGCCGCTAGGGGTTTGCCGGACGAATCGATGGGAAAAGCTTTTAATACAGTGCGTAAAAAATACCGGATGAAGAAGCCCTTCCCCGTTCCAGATGAATCAGATCTCCCCGATGACATAGCGCGTCAACTTTTCATTCGAAAAATACATTTTTCATCAGATATTTGCCCGAATTGGTTATAGCCTCGCGATCGAGCGAACAGCCCGGAAGAATCCGTTACATCGACGGATATTGCCGTGGGAAAAAAAAAGCATAAAAAATAAAAAGAAAATTTTTAAATTCTCACCCCATACCTCGCAGCCTTTTCTGCTGATAATTTTCGGCGCGAGCGGTGTCATGCCACTGAGTGTTGAGTATATTTATTTTATTTTTAAACAAACAAATGTCACGCGATCTAACAAGAGTAAAGTGATTTCTGACGCACACGCGACGACAGATCATATCTGCACAAGTCAACCGACCTATCCCTCAGATGGATACGACATAGCGCATCGTTTCTCATATTATATAGTCGGTTATTTTTCACCGGGGATAATTATTGTTGCAATATTACGCAGCAGTTTATCTTTTCATGATTTATATCTAATAGTCATGGCACTTTGTACTCCTGTCTTACCAAACCACGTGCGGAGCGTAATTCAGACTATATCGAGTTAGTAGCGCAGTGTTGAATTAGGATGGACATAAATCTCTTCCGTAGACACGCGGAAAGACGTGTCTGCTATTGGCGCGTGTGAATAATTTATTGAAATGGCAAAAATCGCGGCTAATATATAGAACGAAAAACATAAACCTATAAAGTCTGATAAATTGACGCTTTAACCAGGTCAAATTTCGCGGTAAATTCTTCTTTATTTTGACGAAAAATGTTGCAAAAATGTAAAAAGAGGGAAAAAAAAAAAGTTGCGTATAAGAATGAAGAGAAGATTTTTTCTACCTGTATACGCGGTGGGATATCTGCGGCGTTGAAATGACCCTTCAGCAAAGATGCAACATCAGACTGGTTCCAAGAAAACGACCAAAAGATATCAGTATATATCCTGGGGTCAGGCCGCGGGTGGATTTTGCCATTTTACGATCTCGTTCCTTTGTCTTTCTCTTTTTTTTTCTCTCCTTCTCTCTTTCCGGGTTTTTCTTTTTTACGCGTTCGCGCCCGCAGTGCAGACCAGATCACATTAAGTTTGTTAGCTCGTCTGACGCGTGTGCAAAATACGTTAAAATATGTAGAGTTCGTATAATGAAGGTATGTATTATAAACGAGTACAGTAGCTAGACGTTGGTAAAGCGCGGAGGTAACACCAAAATTTACCTACCTACCTGCCTACCTTCGTATGTATGTATATATGTTATGTATCCACTATATAGAAGGGGTAAAACGTAACGCGATGCGACGCGACGCTCGACGCAACGTAACGCCTAATGCGTAACGTAACGTAACGTAATAAACCAGATATTAAGCGCGAGGGTCGTTCGCAGCCGATCCTCCCTTTTCCTACCCAAACGTTCTTCTCTCTCTACACATGCGTGAAAGCCAGTATAATGCATATATATATATATGTATTATAAGAGCATAAATGTATGCATATAGATATGTGGGGTAATACTTGTAAATCTACGTGTCTATCTATAGATATACATATGCGCGTATATATACCAAAGGTTTGGGGCAAGCACGAACCCTTCTACAAGTCAACGATCATATCCTGTCGGGGTGTGACAGTGGGCAACAAAAAGTATCGATTAACCTTTTAATTGGTACAAATGTTACTTCCATTCGGTACGTGACGCGCGTAGGTGTATATATGTATATACTAATATTAAACATATACCTATATGGGTGAGGAAATGTCATGCGTAAAAGTTGTACGTGTAATAAATCAGTTTGAACGAGTTTAAATAGGGGGAGAAATATAATACGAAAAGTATAGCTGCTTGACGATTTTTTCTTCTTCTTTCTCTCTATTTTTTTTTCTTTTTTTTTTCGTTGCTCGTGTAACGAGAATGAAATTTGACATTAGGTATACTGTAATTAGTATATGATTGAAGTCGAGGCGTGAAATTGCACCCTGTGGACGAATTTCGAATCACGGAGTGCAGACAGGTAAATTTCATTTAATGTAACGTGATGTGATATACATTTGATGAAATTTACAAGGTAAAGTGGGAGGAAAAGTAACAAATCTGGACCATATCTCCGGGGATTTTCAGAGTCTGGTGAAAAAAAAAAGGTAAGAAAAAAGAAAAAAATAACGGAGAAGAAGCAAAGGAGAGAGAGAGAGAAAAAAAAAGAATAAATAAATAAAAGTTTCTGCATATACCCAAAGGAGTAAAGGACGAAACCAGAAGAAGTCAAGGAAACTCTCGAAGACGAGATAGAGAGAGATGCAGAAAGAGACCACGGGGAGAGGAAAAAAAGAGGAAAAAAAAAAAAAAGAAAACTAAGAAAAAGACTAGCCTAAGGCTCTGGCATCAGATATGTATGACGACAACGTATCGATATGTTTCGGGACCAGATACCGAGTGTCGATATATATCGCAAGTTGCTCGCCCGTGCGTGATTGGTCGAAGAGACTCTTCCGAATCCGAATTCTCCAAATCCCATGGCTGGCATAAATTCTCCTCACACGCTTCTAGCGGTGGACCTATGTCAGCTTGTGGGATCGTCATTGGCCTCAAACTTTTATGTGGATATACAAGCAATCAGATTCTTTCTCTAACTGATGGGATCGACTTGTTTTAATCTTTCATAGATACGGACGACTGTTTTCTTTTTTTCCTCAACATTTCAACAAAATTATTCGTTCGTTTCAGGCGAAATATTTGGAGCCGCGATTTGTTAATGAGAGGGAGGATTTTCAAAAGGTGAATCTCATTGTAAGCTTGAGCGGAGTGATCGAGTAGTTTATTTCCTGTGCGCAGGATTGGAGGACATAACAGGTTGTTAAATTCGATTTTCGTTTCGTGGAGAGAAATTGACGAGCGAATGCAATGGGGATGCGATAGAATATTGTCTGATAGTGAAAGGTTTCGATTTCCAGTAAAAAAGATAAATATATTCTCTCTCGCCCCGTGACCCCATAACGTGGCATAGCGCGTGTCTCAAAGACGTGAACCTGGGGTTGTGAATTATCGGTCGCCGCTTTGACACCGCGCGCTCGCGGACGTCGACGAAGTCAAGGGGTAAGCGAATAAGCCGAGTCAAGCCAAGGGTTGAGGAATGGTGGAACGACGGAACGGAGTGAAGGAGTAAAGGAGTAAAGGAGTAAAGGAGTAAAGGAGGAACGGTGGAACGGTGGAGCGAAGCTCTGGCACCTCGGGATTTATATTCATAACTTTAATACGAACCACGCTTCGCTGCAGTCACGGCGCGGCACACCGCTATAATTTATGTATTTCTTGTTGCCTTTCCGCTCCGTGTATAGGTAGCGAGTAGAAGGCTTATAGAGAGGCCTATCTCTAGTCCAGAAATACACCTACAACTAATATCCGACTAAAAAACGAGCGTTGACTATCTTGTCGCGAGATTATGCTGATTAGCTTACTTTTTCATGTCTAAATCCCATCCATATGTGCTGAAGGAATTTGCCCTGAGATTTTGTGTATAAATTATCCGTAGAGAAAACCTGAGTGAAATGAATTGCCTGCAAAATTTGCTGAAAAAAAAAAGGAATAAAAAAAATAACATTTTGGTAAATTACACTTCAATATAAAGTCATTTGCCAAAATAAATGACCCTATTAAACGCGAAACTCACTTTGCATATTATTATTATTTTTTTTTCCTTTTTGTTTGTCAACTTTTCAAACTAAGTTTGAGAGAATTTAAAAAATTGATCAAGCGAGTTATACCTCTAATTGTGTTACGCATTAGGTGCCGCTGGACCGTTGTTATGGATTAGGATGCTTTGCTGCAATTTAGTATGAGTTCAAATCTCGTTTCTACGTCCGAGGACAACCGGAATGAGTTAGGTCCCTGGAATAATTTAGATGTGACTGAACTTCTCAATCATTCAGTTGCATTAGTTAATGTTCATTGATTTATATGAGTTATGCAATTACAAGTTTGATATTTTACTGTTGGAGATGAGTTGGCAAGCATGAGGTAGTAGCAAGTCATTATTCGAATTATAATGACTGCACTTTTCCCTTGAGTAGGTATTTCTTTTTTCGTGGTCCCCTAAAAAGGGAAAATTAGATGAACTGAAAATATAGTCGATAGAAATACTTTTTTCGTGTGACAGAGGCGACGAAAAGTGAGAATGGAAATGTGTCCAGGTAACGTAGCATAGATATTAAGTATATACAATAGGATCCAGGGTGTAAAACCCTTACGTTAAATCCTGATGGGCCAGCAGCCATCTCGAGCTTTAATTACAAATTCTAAACCCATGCGCGAGAGATTCGGATATATTCGAGTGTTATTGCAGTTTTAATGGGCAACCCGTATCACAGTGCGAAAGCAGAGAAGCTTATCTTTAATTCGCATCAAAACTCACTCCTGGTCATATCTGTATCGTCAAAAACAAAAGTTATATTTTATTGGAGTAACAAGTCATACAGATTGCAGAGAATTAGTGAAAAAAATAAAATAAAAATATAAAACAATAAATAAAAAGAAACAAAGAAGAAGAAAAAAAAAAACGATGCATTCTACTTTTTTATTGTACGGTTTAGATAAGGTATAAAAAGTTGACGTTTTTTATGCGGGTGCTGCGGACGTGCAGTAACCGCGATTAATTATACCGAGCTCGGAAATAACCAGTAGACAATCTTTTAAATGAAATTTGATAAATGCGAGGCGACGGTTTTTCAGATAATCATCGATTTATAGCGCCACGACTTTCCGCGGGGGAAACTAAACGGAACAGTTCCTTCGCGTGGATGGTTTGAGTATTGGAGTATTTCGTACAGCGGTGGCAAAATAAGAAGTAAAACTTTTCATTAGTAAAGGGCGTTAAATTCACGTCTCGAAAATAAACGCAAATGAAATGTTTAATTTACTCCCAGGAGCAGCTTCTCTTGGTGCAATTCTCCGAAACTGGAAGCTTGTTAAAGTCCCGAGCGTGATCACCGATTTGTATAACCTTAATGGCTGACGATTCCCGTCGACTTGCTGTATCTCTTGTTAAAGAGGAGAAGACGAGATGAGAATTTATCGCTCACGAAACTTCGAAGGAAGGGAAACTCGGTCCAAGCCAAGCCTAGGACCGGGAATACTGCGGGGGGAATAAAAAGTTTAGGGTCAAACGTGAGGGGGTCTTATTGCCGCTAAATACCCAAAGGATAGCCGTCAAGTTCGTACGTGACACACCGACTATAACAACAATCAGCATTCTAATTTCACGAATAGATATTATTATATTAAGTACACAGATTGCCAGCTAAATATCACCGTGACGTAATTACAGTCTGTTCTTAATCATAATTATATTGTCAATTAAAATCATTCCTGAGGAATTGCAATCAACAATCCAAAGTCTTAATTTCCCTATGAGAATTAGAAAGATCAATTTTCAAAGCTACTTGGAATTTGTTCATCTTTGGATTAGAGGACTTTCCGATAAGTTAGAGGTACGGGAGGATTGATTTTGAACGAGGGATAGGTTTTGAAGAAATCAATGTGATTATACTGTGACAGTTTTGGGAATTTTTCACCCATATATTCGTAGCGTTCTCTTTCTTTCCGTGAATGTAAATACGAGAGTGAACTTGACTGAAGTTCAATATGCGGTAGGAGAGCCCAGGGCAACCAGCTCTTAAGGTTACAAACTCAGTTGAACTCTTGACTCAACTATCGGATTGATTTTAATATCAACTTTGTTCCAGAACTCAACTACGACGTACTTTAGTTCTCTTCCTTTTCCACGCCTCCAGACTTTTCTTTATTCCATTTTCAAACGCTCCTGAGGATCCCTCCGCGGTTTTCTTAAAGGGGAGATACTGGCTGAACTTTAAATCCGAATTATACAAACGGGAGGAGAGACGGTCGCAGATTCAACGAAATTCTGTTTACTTGTCTCGTTCTGAAGCGAAGATAAGTTGAATTCTGGATTCGTACCACTAATCCCACTTTGACAGACAATCAACTCGCGTTAAAACGATAGAACCTCGTATCGCAGGATAATTAGAGTAATTACGGTTGGAATCAGACGTTAAATAATAATTATTATACCCACAGATAAAACTGGCTCTTACCCAACTATTTCCACAAGCTGTTACTCCTCGAGTACTAAACTATTTCGAAGATGTAATACCGTGTTATGACAGTGACTGGAAAGTGATCGTTTCAATCTCAAGATTTATTCCGAGATTTGGATCTTATTGCATGCAACATTTAATTCCTCGAGTAGAGGTATTATATTCGTTCGTCAAACTGCAAACACGCAAAGTTCTAGCCAGTGGATGAAGACTTAAAGTTAAGTGTTTAGCAACGTATATATAGCGTACTAGAAATCCATTTACATATTCATAGAGCTCTGACAATTTTCTTCAGCAATAGAAAACTTTGACAAAACTGTATTTACGCTACAGTCAGCCTTAAGTCACTGCATAAATGAATCTCCATAATGTGATATTTTCCAAGGCTCTCGGCTCAACCTCTTCTAAGGTTATCTAAAATAGTTTCAGGGAGGGTCTTACGTAAAGTATGGTGTGTATACGTATCACCAACATCTTCTGCTTCCTATCCCACCCAACTTCCGTTATGTTCTTGAACAGAGAGAGAGAGAGAGAGAGAGAAAGAGAGAAAGCTACACTCCGTCGCGTTAGCAACTTTGTAAGACAAATTGCTGTTTCGAACTATTTTAACTTCATTTAAATATCAAATTATGTAGGAAGAAGAGTTAGCACCAGAATGGAAGGATTACGCGGCTCGGTATGCCGCTCATTGTCAGTCTTCCACATCTGTCACTTTGCTTACCTAAATCTTTGAGCTGAAAATTTCGCCGCATTAAAGCGATGGACAAAGACAAAAATCTAGAAACTAGACGTTGACATAATTAAATATATTACACAGAATCATTGGAATTGAAATTTTTATTTTTTAATCACAATAGTTTAATCGAAGCCCCTTTTTCAATCGGTATCTCATCTCTCGATCGAAGTTCAGTTCTTGTATGCTATAGGGGTGAAAAAGGGTCGCAAAAAAACGAAGGAGTAAATTTGATGGTGCGTAATTGCAGAGGCTGCGAAGAAATCTGGTAGTAAATGGTTGGTACAGGGGTAGGTACCAACTCGGCCAGTAACCACTGGGTAGGTACCCCTTAACCGTTTTGGTAGTTGGGTAGTCTCGGCACGCGCCACTAACTGGATGAATTCAAATCACACCGACATCAGGAGAGTGAGGAAGAGAAATAGTTATATCCTCTTTCGAAGAGCGAAGAGGGGGATGTTTTGTCATTAGAGGTTGAAGCGAGAGAAATGTGGGGCGCGACTGAGAGTAAGCGAGAGATAGAGATTGGTCGGAAATCTAATAACTGAGAAATTCGTTTTGAGAGTATTATCACAGTCTGCATTTCCTTTGTAGGTACCAGAATGGATGAAATTTAAGGGTGAAATAGGTATAGAGTTACGCCAATATTGATTGCTTCGTGGTCTCATCTTTCAAGCGCCATTTCCCGACTGAGTGAGTGAGATTACACCCTTTTTTTCCACCCCCCCATTCGTTTGAACAACGTGGAGGAATTTCCCCCGTTATATTTACGATAGTTTAAACTAGAAATTCTTTTATTATATACCCCTGCAGCAAAAGTACATGTGGAGGAAAGTTTTCACTGAAAGAGAAGGGAAGGTAAGATGATGTTAATTTAAAGATAACCTTAATCAGCGGTACGGTCTCGCCACGCTACTGGAGTAGGGGATGAAAACAATTAACTGCAAAGTGAATGGAACAAACTTTTCTGCAACGCTATTTACAACGATACTCTACTTCACAGATTGCGAAGCTCGATTATAATATCTCTTATTTCTATAATCACAAGGTATCAAATCATCTTGTTTCCGGTCATAGTTTGGCAGAATAATTTTCAGCATCCTTATTTCAGCCGGTCTAAATGACGCGGCTTTCGAGGAAACGAGTAGTTCATATCTTGGTGCAGAATTGACACAAAAGATACTGCATCCAGGCCACAAAGGGTGGAGCTGAAATCCGAGAGATTTTTCCCGAGAATAGATTCAGAAAAATAAGTTGCATTCCAAAGGATGAAAGAGATGGCTCAAGTCAAGCCAACCTTAATAACATTTTTCCTCCGCGGTTTTTCCGCGCTAAATTCCTAGCATAAATTTATATTAAAATACTCGAATCGCTTATGGAATACGTATACGTATTTCGCTGATACAAGTATCGATGAAAAATGATAGATCACATCAAACGGATTCAATGCATCAGGCGAAAAATATCAACCCATATTTTATTGAACATCAATATTCCTCGGCTGTTATTTCATGATCTTTGAACTGACAATCTAACAGTCGAAACATGAACCTACGCTTACCCTTACTCGTGTGAAACTTTCTCGTTACATTTATGCAAATGCGAATAGGAAAATGCAAATACCGTCTGGTGAATGGAGCTGTGGAAACTTGACCAAAGCAATCTATGCGCAAGCATGTACTTATTGTTAAATCTGTCGTGATCAAACTTTTGTCAGTGCCTATTGAAGTCTCATCGATCCGTTTCATGCTTCAAAAATTATAGACTATCGTTATCTTATTCAGATTTATATAAAAAAATTTTGAACAATAAACAAAAAAATATTTTGTATAACCTCACGATTTCCACATTCATGGAAACTATACACTTTGGCTAGAATGTTCTTATAAATTCAATCCGAAATTTTGGAACAATTTGAAACGTTCGAGTTAATGGATGTGAATAAAGTATCGCTATACCATACCTTAATCCTTAATGGATGGGACACTTTGGTTCATCAAAGTCTAAACAACATCTATATGTGTATATATATATATATATATTTGTGGATATATAGAGGATGTATATATATATTTTGAGGCTCTCCTAAAATTCCGTAAATTGTATCGAACATTGTCGAAATGCTTGAGCTCTCCGGCCCTCAAGGCTTAAGGGTCGCAAAGGACCATAGCCAAAAAAGACTCTAGCTCTTCGTGCCTATAGAGGGCTGATATTATATACAACCTACAGAATACATCCCTCAAGACAAACGCTGGCCAAGGAATTTAAGATATTCAACAAATAATATCTGCTTTTCCCAAAACGAAAATCTAAATGATTTGCAACAGGTGCGAGGAGAAGGCTGCTAAAGATTTTTCTTTTTCTATGTAATCAAGCGAAGATAATAAATTAACATATTCTTCAATAGTTTTTTCAAAATTGTAGCTAGCCTCTAATTTTTAAGCGACTCTGAAACGTGAGTAAGCTTCTCAATTTTTCATGCATTATGGCAATAGAAAATATCAGATATTGATGTCCGATAAATTTTGGGTATGGTACGAATCGGGAGGGTTTACTTGAAGATACTTTCTCCGAGTTTAGGAGAGTAGAGATTTGGGCAACAGTTATAACAGTGAAGGTAAAGTGCCGATTGAATTCGTGAATATCTATAGGAAAAAAAATATCGGAAAATCTGGAGATCGTAGATTCGATAGCTTGGTTTTCCTCGTCTGCAGTTCTATGGCAGAAGCGTTAGAAACTCTCTTGGAACGATCTCTGCATACCAAATCTGTTATCGCAAAATCTCCAGCTCGAGTTCCCCGGCACGGTTATGCCCTGTGTAAGCCGATGTAACATCGGCTAGCAGTTAGCACACGGATGGCTCGAAGGGATTAGATTTGATTACCACGCCTCGAGAACTGCCCCTCACCTGGCGCCGACGATCCTCACTCCCTCACACCTTCTACGCCACCAACCCCGACCCAGCGCCTTATCCTGTCAGAAATTACCCCGTGCTACGTGCGTGTCATGAATATCACTGGGATAACAATGCTGCACTTTGAAACACCGAAATAAACCCAGGCTTAAAACATGGGCTCCTCTAATCGATGTATCCTCGTATCTGTCTAGACTCTGCGAGTCTAGGCTAGCCGTACTCAAAATCCTCTGTCTATATGCTTTCCAATTTCATCTGGTTATCGTGCATTTCATCTGATCAACGAAGTCCCATGTGTTAGAAAAACATCAATTCCGAGGAAATTAGACGCGAGTTTTGGGGTCGAATTCTAATTTCCTGCTGAGATGCTTGGGCAAAGGAGTACAGGGAAGGAGATTTCATGTGTTTTTAGGAACAATCGCACAGCGAAGTGCCCATTAAATTCGTCATCGTAAAAAACATCGGAACGAAGAAAAGACAAACATTTGTTTAACTTAAAAATGCGGTTCATCCCTGACAGAATCATTTTTTTTTTACCGTTTGCCAACATGTCTGTATCTGTGTCTACGCCGAGAATTTTGTATTCTATAAATTGCGGGAAAACGATTCGACTGATTCTAACGAAATTTGGAAGGAAAATTAAGTGTCCGATGGAGATGATCCACGAAACTTTCAAAGATAGTATCACTACCGATCGAAAAATGGCAAGTGTTGGAATATTGCGATACTTTTTGAAAATTTCTATGGGCAGTATAATAAATAATAAGAAAAATATGAGCAGAAAAAAAGAAGAAGAAAAGAAGCCTACGGTCTTGCCTGTTGCAAAAAATCGGAGTTTGTTCATACCGGTGGTTATATATTGATTATTGATACGTATGAGCGATCGCACGTGTGTAGGTATAAGTCTGACAGATATATGTGGAGGATATGCCCATTGGCAATATCTTTGATTTTATGTAAAGAAGTAAAGTCATATCTAAGGCCGAGCAGTACATCGTCCTGGTTTATGCCGGGGTCGTGAAATTCGATTGAAAAATATTATTCAGATTTATTCGGCTAACCTGAAATAACAGATTTTGGCAGAGAAGCTATGTCTCGTGTGGCAAAACAAAGGCACTTCCGCACCGGGGTCCAAGGGTCACAGATGCTTCGGGAATAACGGGACCGAAGCTTATTCTTGTGCAAAAATATTTCCCGGTACTAACCAAAGCCAAAAATCAATTACTCCATCCAGCTCAGATTCTTTTTCGACATCATACCTACTCTCTGTGAGTTAAGACATTCATTCTCCATTCTTCATTCCGCAAGTTCGTTGCTGGTTTTATTTTTCATCTTGTCTGATAAATCGGTTGGTAAATGAAAATAAAAATGAAGAATTTCTAAATCGTGGATAACATGTGTGTTTTTATATAATTTTTTTATTTTTTCGGTTTACAGAAGGATACCCGTGCAGGAAGTAACATTAATATAAAACGGTCTGACGCTCGTAAAACCAGGCGGAATTTAAAATATAAATTCATGGTAGCCACGTGCGCAATGTCCATCTTGTTACACCCTCTCTAGTTTCACGTATACGTAGATACGTTAGAATGGCTTGGTGTAGTCAGAAGGGAGGATTTGAAAGGCTGATGCAGTGCGAGGCGCAGGATTCTTCATCCCTTAATCCGAACAGATTCAGGAATGATCGTAGAATGTCCGTGCAAGATATATCCCCGTGATATTTAATGAGAAAATTATTTACCATGCTTCAAAACATGCTACTCGTCCTTTTTATTTGTTCTTTCATCTCTTTTTTCATCTCATTTTCATCATTCTGTTTACAACTCAGTCCGCCATTTTTCCCTTCCCTTGAAACTTGTCGTGTAATTTTGCACTCTTACCTCTGAAGAGGAGCATCGACTTCTGAAACTGAGGAATCTTCGTAGATAAGAGATTTTAGATGTATTGAATTGAATTGTTGGTAAATATACAGTTTTATCAGTCATATTGCGTACGTATAGGTATAGGTGAATTTATGTTTTGATACGAGAAAGGTGGGTGAATTTTTCTTTGTTTAAAATGTAGCACGGTATCTTTGAGATAGTGATTAAAAGAGTGAGCACAGAATGAAGAAAGGATATTAAATAACATTCACAAGGGAGGAATAACGCATTTGTTTTAAAGAAATGAATCGCATTAATTAAAGCAAAGCGTTCCATCGGCCCTCTAATTAAATTTGTACGAAATTAAAAAGTAAATTATAACTTGAAAAAAAAAAAGAAAAAAATCTCCGCCTTCCCGCTCTCTTGTTTATTAAACTTGAAGACGATTTAAAGATTTTTAATTGAATTTAATTTTTAATGTACAAAGTATTAACCCGCAGTCTTACCTTTCAACTTGCCTAAAATAATGTACACTCTCTTTCTCATTCTACCTCTGTCTCTCTTCCTTACCCTGCTTCAAAGAACCAGTTAAAAAATCGTACTAATCTTGATACCCAGGCTGACTCCGTTCATTACGTAAGTTTCGTGTTCCAACAGCTGTTTCCTCCTCCTTGATCAAACACTCATCTTTCAATATGACCACTTTGTCTCAATTTCCGAGATTTCTCTCAATGTTCCCGAATAAATCTCTCACGAGTTTTTTACTCAAATAGAAGAAAGAAAATAATGAAGAAAAATTACCAAACATTTCTCGAGTCACTATAACATCACATTTTGATCTTATTATATCAGCATATCGGTTCAAATCATCGAATCAAATAACCTCGCGATATTCTCTCGGGTTGAACACCGATTCGCGATTCATTTTCTCAAAATTCAGCAATAATTGTGCACAACTAGGATACGTAGAGCTGCATTATCGAGTTTCACGCAACGTCGAATCAGTAGTAGAGAGGGATTAACGATCGACCACATCGAACTCTCCTGCATCGATAAAATCACTAAATGTTACAGGAGGTTGTACATTTGATCGTAACGTTATTCTACGCAGCCTCGAGGTAATCAGTCGTTAATGATTCGTGAAACGGATGAAATATTCTTTGAAATCTTTAAAAATCATCCCCGTCGAATTAAGGGAGGGTAACATTCTGAAGCTCCCTTCAGATATAACGATCTCTCTACCCTAATACCTCCTCGCATTGAAGTGTTCCTGAAAGTTGTTGATCTCAAGTGACTCGATAAGAAGATCATTGTATCTCCTTTCCACGAAAGATTAACTTCCGTAGAAATTTCATCAAAGACATTTTTTCTTTCATTCAGCTGCTTACGATCGTTGCTGCAGCGATTCGATATGTTTAAAAAAAAATCATGCTGACATCTACTGCTTCATTTTTGAACTGGCTATTCACCTAGATACCAGAGAACGATGGAATAATGTTAATAATAATGATAATAATTGAATGCTGAAATTAATCGAGAAACAATATGCCCTCAGTGGTCTGCCGCACGAAGCCGTTATAAGGCGGCGGACGAGCGCCAGTATTTTCCACAGAGTTCACCCCATTAAACATTTTTGCTATCTTGCTGGGATCTGCCGGCGAATGGAGGGTAGTAAGGGGTGGTGGGCTAGCTAGCCGTCGGCACCTGTTGCTTTGCAGCTATCCCTGCGCTTCTCTTTACCCCTTTTGGCTCCTCTTTCCCAACCCTTCGCTCCCTCCACTTTTGCGATCTCTCTTTATACAGAGAGATGCGGAAGACGTCTCGAGAGCTTAAGACGTGTAACTTAAGCCCACTTATACCCACGCATACTTCACAAGCTCGACAAAATGAATTGTCTTTCAGTCTCTTTCTTTTGGCAAGGGTTGACAGATGTGAGAAGAAAATGGTCAATCGAACCATTCTGTTGTTTGTTTCGTACGGTTTCTACCAGCGGGGGATAAGAGTATTGGGATCAGTCCGTTTTCCGCGACTGTATTTTTCCTCCCTTTTCTTATTTTATTCACCAGCTCTCTTGTGCCTTTTTTTCTTTCTCTTGTATTGTTTTATCCTTCAAGAGAGAAAAAGCAAACCTACCGAGCGACAGTTATAGAGAGATGAAAAGAAGGCTGTCAACGAGCGAACAACTGAGCATATCTTTTAAGCTCACCTACGCACTTCCACCCATGAGCGGAAATGAATTTCGTCTTAGATTTAGATTTTAATTTCCGAATACCTGGACCACTGGTGTGGAACTTGAAGCTGGCATTTGAAGAATTTCGTCAGTGTAGAGTTTACCATAAATTTCGAAACGAGGAACAAATTGTATCAACGGGTATATCCTGGCGAAAAAAAGAAGCAGAAAAAACCAAGGCATAATTCTGAAGGCATAGAGTAATAAAAAACAAGTGGGACTAGATCTTCGGGAGAAAATTATGAGTCGTAAATCAGCTTTTCAGTAACGATTAAATTTTTTCGCGCCTCGGACGGATTTTATTGAAGTGATCCAGAAATAGAATATCCTATAGTGAAGAAGTATAAACCGCGTGAAAATCATCTGTTTCTTATGATAAATTTTGACAGCTGTTTGTCGGGTGATCAAATAGAAGATAAAAACGAAACGGTATCACTGCTCCGAGCTCCGTGTTCGATTGAAATTACGGAAACTATAAATGTCGACAAGTTTCGTCTACTTTCTGGAGTTTGTCGTATTACATAGCAGTATTGGATCGTAAACGGATGACCGATTCAGACAAGGGTTTCCCAAAGGGTATTGCGTTATCGCGTTACGTCAGAGAGATCATGACGTCAGCTGGTACGTTGGCTTGATAGGAATCCAACAGACAATCATCGGCAGACCTCCGTCCCACCCTTTGTGCTGCAGGATTCTATCCTGACATCATCCTATCCGCTTGTCCGGCACAACCCCTATTCAGCGGGCTACGTTGTACCATACTATGCCCCGCGTGTATATAACCTCGATTATGTAGAAACTGCACTCCGTTGTTCGATACATTTACCAATTGCCCGACGATGAGCCGCGCCGTTAAGCTCGAAAGCCACGTATGGCTGTTCGATAGATTATTACTTTCGAATCCTTTCCAATGAAATGAATGAATTTTCCATCGTTGGAGGGAGGAAACAATTCTTAAACGGCGTTGGACCATTAAAAACACGCCAGTCACGTTCAGATAAGACCTGATTGTGCGCGAGGCAAGTTCATCTCATCGAAATAGCACTCGCCGAACAAACAAGTTGCCCCTGTAACTTTGGACAAAACTTTAACCATGTCTGGAAGCAGTTAGTCGTCCAAGCTCGGCTGGAAGTGACGCGCGACTTACTGGCAACCCTTGGTACCGATGTTATCTGATTGTAGCTCTACGCAAAAGTGTTGGCCAATTTTCAAAAGGCGAGATGCCGCTTCTTGCTATGCTATTATTCGTCGGCGTGGAACATCAGGCAAAGGCTTTTCACTAGATGTGGATATATGCGTCTAATGAAACGAAAACATTCATTTGTTCATATTTACGGCAAACTGGCAGCCATAAGTCACATCGATGATTAGAAACTTGACTTACATTTTTGCAATTTGGGCAACGAATTTTTACTTTTCATCGCTTATGGTGATGTGAGAATAAAAAGGCCTCCGTCGAAAAGTGGCTTTCGCTAATTTCAACGAATCTTCGCGTTCTCGATTCTCTATAAAATCCGAAAGATAGGATTTTAGAAACATGTCGGTCTGTCCGACAGACTCGCGCAATGATCTCGAAAATGGTTAGATGAAAAAGTCTGAAATTCTTCAGAGGACTTTATACATTTGAATAATGGGAATAAAAAATTGCAATATCTCATCGAATTTGTACGTCGTTATTTTTTATCGGAAATAAATTGACTTACAATTTTACACATGAATATATATATTTTTTTTCTTTTCGAAACTTCCAAATTAAAGAAATGTTTCTTCGAGTTCAAACCAATTACTAAATTCTGTATTCTGTACGTTTCGGAATTGAAAAATATTTCTTATCGACTTTCAGAATCTACATATCATTTTACAGGATTTTGGAGTCAGATAATGATCATAAATAATTGCCACATCTTGTTTGATTTCAACGTTTGTTTCTATGAAAAAACAATTTCATGACAAATAAAAAGAAAAAGAAAAAAACCCTTTCATAAAGGCTCGAATGCAAATAACAAAATTTTGATTGTATATGCCTGACAGTATTTCGAGTAATTATACATTGGTTTCTAACTCGATGAAAAATACTTCGAAAAAACACTGCACTCAAGATTTTTTAATCATTATCCAGCCAGAGTTTTCTAGGAAGGAGACGGGGGGCAAAATGGGCCTCTTTAGAAAAAAAATGCTTATATCTTTTTCACTCGGAACTTAGATATTATAGGGGGCCCGTTTTGCCCCCCCCCCCCCCCCCCCCCCCCCCCCCAAATAATGTCTCATCGGGCTGTCTATATCTCAGTCGAGAGACAATTTGAGAAAATCTTGTCACTGTCTAGACTAGAAGATAGACTTTAGTCGTCGAGGACTGCGTTGCGACAGTTTCTGTTGGTCCATCGGTCGGTTGTCTGAGTGTAGGTGTAGAGACGAGTCACGGCAAGGCTATAAATATAAGGCACCACCTGCACCTAACGTCCAGTACTGAACCGAAGTTAACCGAATTGAACCGGGAAAAACCGAGTTGAACCTGAAACTGAACCTTGTAAAACGTTGTCGTCGACGAAGTCGTTCTGTGACCTGCTACTTCCTCCAACTCTGACTTCACCTTGGTCGTTAATTCTCCTTTCATTTATTATGCTCCGTGTAATGTCAATTCGAAAAAATATAAAGAATTAAAAAAAAGGGGTCGAAAGTTTGCTCGATTTAAGAAGCTGCGATGATACTGACGAATCTAGTCACAAAAATTTGAAATATAATCTAAATCAACGTAATTATAGAATTGGTTTGAATTATACTCAAAGAAAATTGACCAGTTGATGAATAGCATTCGTTGTTTGAATAAAATTTGACAAATTTTCACGGATTTGAATTAAGGGACTGCGTTGGAGTTCCGAATTTACAAAGTCCTGATCGGTAAAAATTCCCGACTCACCGTTTTTAGAAATGATATTTCCCCGAAAGTCTACGTAGTCGATTTCAAAAACTTTAAAACGAAGAACACCAAAGGTTCGAAATTCCGGAAGCTAGAGATACGGAAAGCCAAACCTCCGAAACTTGAAATTTCGCGATTAATAACTAACCCGATTGGATTGATCGTATCAAAACCAGTGAACCAATTCTCTGGAGATGTACTTTTTGGAAATGAAGATTAACAATCCTATCAACTATTCATGAAGTGTCTGGATCAGAATGAACAATTTTTTGTTTTCACATTTCAAAAAATAGAACGAAACTTTCGGATTTTTGGGATTCCGGGGGTCGGTACTTTGGGAGGCTTGAGCTGTCTGCATTCCGATGTTTGGAAATGTTAATGTTCTGAATTTCAATGTTTCTGATAATTCGAAATCGTCTAAAACGAGCTCGGAATTTCTAACGTTTAGAACTTAAAAAATTCGGAACTTCACCGTATAAAGAATTGAAAATGATTTTCACTCGTTTATTAGATAGGTATCATTAAACGTATCTTGAAGAATTTTATTCTAAAAGCTGCAAATGAAATGATAAAATCATTCCTAAACCACCAATTTCAAGAATAAAGAATTTGTTTGCACAGCGTGGTACCTACTCCGTAGCCCTTTTACATTTAACACCGCTTGGCCCATTTTCAGTAAACAAACACCCACCTATCTAACGTAGAACAGAAGCAGCAGAAAATAGAAGGAAGGGGGCTTGCTGCGCACACGGTGCTTTCCAGTTCACGTGCGTGTTAATTAAACAAAAACCTCGGGACCAGAGCTAATTAGAGAGGGGCTCTTGCTTTGCTCTTTCTCTCTCCCTCTAGCTTTGTGACTCTCTAGCTCTCTATAATTCAAAAACCTTATACCGCGCTTGCTACGAGCACCCTTATACCTGCTTGATAATCCACGATTCTATTAAGACTTAACGAAATTCATTGCATCCGGCGTTTTCAATTTCCACTGAGAATGTATCTCCCCAATTATTCTCATTTTTAATATCATCGATACAATACAAGAACATAAACCTATAAGTGCATGAACTCTTCACCTTGTCGACGAGCAATAGCCACCCTTCTATGCTTCGCTAAGAGCATTAGTCTGACTGACGCCTTAAAGCTATTCGACCTGTTCTTCGTTGCCTTGACGTCTTGTCCCCATATACGTATATGTATAATATATGTATAATACACGTACGATGTCCGGATATAATGGTCAATTATTGTCTGGAAATGATATACGATCGCTGCTTATCAAAAGACATTTTTTGTGCGCATTATTATACACCCGGAGTATAAAGACGCGTATAAAGTATGCAGGGTTGGGCCGAAGGTGTCCTGGGCTAAAATGACTCTCTGAATTTTACCCCTGTTGGTAAAGGTATTATAATCTGATTACTTCAACCTAATTTGTCACTCCGAAGACTACGAACATAATATAACAACAAAGATTTTATCGTACGTTCGGTTAACTTAGACAAAAACAGACTATAACTGCATACTTCTCTTCGAAAGCAGAGAGTGCCAATAATTATTTATAAAATATCCGTAGAATTTGAGAGCAGTGTAAGTTTATCAGTAGATGGTTGAAAATGGTTGAATAAATATTTGAGGAGTAAAATTTCGAGCCTTTTTTTTTACATGGAACTAAACCGCGGTAAGTATTGCAGTTTTGTAAATGAGTTTACCCGGATTTCCGCGGCAATTCGTTGAGCATAAAACGGAGCTTTGGTAATTTTGACGATTAAATGGCATTCGTCGTAACGAGATTAAGCGCAAACTCGTCGGACCGTGCCAAGCTAAAGATAGCGAGAGACTAGGTCTCTCAATTTATTGTTCCTCGTACGGATGGGGCAGACCCTGGAGTGGAGTTTCATATGAATTCATATTATACGATCATATCATGTTTCCTTGCAGCGAGGGAAATTCTACGGTTTAATACTTTAATTATTCGCGTTCTGGATGCTTCCGAAAACCGTACGAAATAGGTGAATATAAACTCGTGTGTATCTCAACCGTGAGAGTAACGCAAGAATACAGAATTCTGAATCAATGAAAAAAAAAGGAAAGTTTTCAACCCCTATTCTACATCCCCGTAGTACTCACGATCAAAAGTGAGAGAGAGAGAGAGATTAGGGCGATCGAAACACTCCGGCCGAGCCTGTGCGGTCTTCTCCAGATCCACCTACGCAACCGCAAACAAACATTGTGGGAACGGAAGAGCATCTGTGATCAGATTAGTGGTGGACAATGGCGGCACTTCCGGGTGGTTAGACTAACGCTAAGCTCACGATTACAACGCGCCCTAGTAATTGCACCACGGGATTTCAGGCTCTCCCCTCGTGCGATTTGCCGAAAGGACACGTCACTTCGCAACTCGGTCTCATGCTTTTATTGTTTTTTCACTTATCCTTACGAAAAACTTTAGCAATGAAGATTTCTCCGGTAAATATTTTGACCAGGTGAAGTTAAGACGGGGCATTTCACACAGGGACTCGCATGCTCGGGATACATTCTTTTTTTCACCTCGGTTAATCAAGTTGAGCCGTGAATGCGTTTTAGTAATTGCTCAACATTACTGAAATTCGCATTGTAAACTTGTGAAAGAGATATCCGTTCATCCATCGATTACCTTCTAGCTTTCAATGTGATTCAATTGAAATTTTCCGGTGCTTGTTGAAGTTTGGATAGAAAAAGGTACTTTCATCACGTATTCCATAACGTTTAATTTGGGAGTTTAATGCACTCGGATAGCTACTAGAATAAGAATCAATGAATTATGAACTGAATGGAAAAGGAAGGATTGTTCTCTTTCAACAACAAAGAAGCTTCTCATTTTTATGCCACCGTTGAATCGCTGGTGGAAATTCGCGCCAAATTCTTCGGTTCTTTCTCGTTGGTCTGTGAAGTAAAGCAAGGATTTCGTAGTTCGGAGTAGCTCTGGGAAACTCCGTAACAGTATTGACTAGTCGATCCGATGAATTCGTAATCTAGAGAAATTCCTGACCCGGCCGATTTGCCGACCAGAAAATTCCTGGCTCACTCGACGAATGGGTTTCGGTTATTTTTTTAGTCGGATTACACGGTCCAGATTTCAGTACACTTATCAATTCTATCGAATTTTGAAACCGTATCCTTCGCGTTGTCGCGATTATAACAGCTACGGGCTTTAAATTGTACAAATAAATTTCAAAGCTACTCGATTCTCATTGTTGTTGAAAAATTACCGAGGAATTTGAACGATCACCTAGTATATTATTTCGAGAAAAAATAAAATAGATCAGTCGGCCGAAACCTAACTAAAATAGCTCACTGGGTAGAGAGCTTTCCCACTATGTGGAACACAGAATAACTCTACCTATACTCGAGTATTTCGGTCCAGTCAGACCAGAAGACTTGCCAGAGTGTCTTCTCGGTCAGAGAAGCTTCTATTGGTATAGTTTTCTTCGAGTAGAGCTTGACACTCGAGATTGAAAACCACGTGACTGAGATTTTAAGTGTAATAAATATTTAAATCGTTCGAAAAGTAAATCCATGAAAATAAAACGGTGGAAAGATCAAAACTAGCGACATAATAAAATTGTGAATATGTTTCAATGTGCGGAATGAAATTCTTGCACAACCAATTTTAATGCAGTACTCGCGATTATCAGCTCCGAGATTCTCTTTGCTTATTGGTCACAGAGATTTCCTTTTTTTTCACGTTAAATCATTTCAGATCAAAGAATCCGGACATTAAGCCTTCGCGAAATGAACGTGGACGGTAATTTCATTGAATGAAATTTAGACGGTCGCGTAACGAACTGTTACGTTGTCAAAACGAGAAAGTTGAAAACTTTTTTTATAATCCGCTATTGTGAGAGTCTGGAGCCGAGCAAATCTAAAGCGGATCACCGCCTTCTATCTGGCAGACAATTTCGATGATTACGTAAGAGCTTAACAATTGAAAAACCGCATTTTTGAGAAAAATTTAACGAATCATACACAGCGTTTATTTGTGCAAAAGCTTATACCTCAAACTATTAAACATGATAAACCTGCAGTACGAAAATCCAAATTTCCAATAAAACTTTATTTGATTTGAATGTAATTTGTTCTTTCTTTTTTTTTCATGCTAGGATATCGAAGAATATAATTAAAAATTGTTCGAACAAAAGTATGAATTCTTCATTATGATAAAAAAAAAAAAGAAATCTTTTTTCCATACAGTATAATCGTTGAAAAAATTTCATTTTTATATCAGACCACGAGATAAGTAATTCGAGTAGTTAATATTACGTGCAACGGTACCATTCGAAGCAATTATTAACATATCAGTAACTGTCACCACGGTTGACAAGATTTGATTTAAGGACATGCAATTTAACGGCGGTGAACAGATGTTCGCGTAAAAGCTCTCAGCTTGCCAAGCGAGTAAATGGTGAGCGGAATACTCTCACTGCCAAACCTCGGGAAAGTTGAAATTTGCAGAATGTTTTCGGTTCCCATGAAAATTTCTTGGATTACAAATGACTTAAAGCGTTGATGAGACGTGGCACGGTCTATACACTTATTCAGCGGTCTTCGGATGCCTGGCGAAACTTTCTTTCCCTCCATTTTATTTTTCTCCTTTCCCCCATTTATTCTTTTATCTATACCGCGTAGTATCACGCTGATCTCTGTATGTACATACGAGCTCGTTGCAATTTTGGTAAACCGACGAAATCACGTAATTAAATCTTGGCCTCTTGTGGAACGGCCGGCATACGGCTGCACGCAGAATAATGACCGCGTTAACACAATTTAACATCATTTGACTAACGAAACGTACATAGATAATAAAATCCTCGTCCTGAGTGATTGGAGAATAATGATTCCAGGGGATATACAGTATACCGGGACTATTAACCATCGATTCTTTAATGAGGCTTGATTTAATGCTGCATAGTCAAATTTCGCTGAACCACACTCATATATTCTATCGATAAAACGCTGAAGCAAGTATGTACATCGTTTATTTGCTCATAAAGAAAAAAAAAAGAAAAAATACAGATCAAATGTTATGTCTAAATTTGCGGGTAAAAATGAAATTATTCCGCTCCATATTTCAAGCGGAAAATAAACATGTTTTTTCGGTATAAAAAAATTAGGGTCGTGATGAGTATACGACTATAAATCTTTGGAAACGATTATTCGAATGAGAGAAAAGTTCGCTTGAAATTTTTGAAAGGCGATTCTATCTCCGAGCTTTGTGACTGTTGCAGCAGAATGATGATACGTTTGTCTTTGATAACTTGTTCAATAATCTGAATGAACCTCTTCTATGACAACTGAATAGTAATTGTGATAGGGGCTTGAGACTATAGTTTTCAAATCACGTGCTCTTGGCAGGCTTACAGGGAGGTGCTTTCCGTAATTAATTAGTTTCACGAAGCTTGCAGAGTGACGTAAGTAGCAGATTATGTACACGTGTAGTCGGCGGCTTTGGTCGTTTTCTTCTACGATAGTTTAACAGCTTTTCTTCGTCACTGTTGCACTCTCCGAACACGTCTCGTAAATGTGTTCAAAAACGGTTCGAGGATCTTTTCGCTTCAATTTAAACTCGACATTACTTTTCTACCAGTTCTAAGCTACTTTCGATAAATAAACTCTTATTGTTAGCTTTGGCAATAGACTGATCTTTTTCTACCTATACATATATACGTGATCAATCGGCTCCACGTCATTCAAACTTCTAATCCAATAAAGCTCTGAGACGAAAGAGACAGCAATATTATTTCGAGGAACCTCAGGGGATGTTTCACTTTTTTTTTCATTTTCTTTTTGTATAAAAATTTACTTCACTTTTGAACGGGTTAAAAACGAGTAATAAATGATGTTCGCGTATGACTAAAAAGTTGGCAATATTAAGCCAATTACGATCGAGTTGGAATTGCAGAAGTAATACGTTCCACTCGCTGACTTATCAATGGGCTGAATAGTTAAACTCGAATGATTAATGGTGATGTGTATTGTGGGAGTGATGTGATCACGATCCAATCTATTCGCAAACTTGCAAAAAGTATTCGACAGGATCGACAGTGACGTTATTAAACCGTAACTGTAAACGGAATGTATTGTGTATGAAAACAGTAGGATTTATCATGTGTTAAATCGCGTGATTAATGACAATCGACGAACGGGCAGAGATCGACAAAATTTGAATAAAGTAACGAAAGTGTTAATTTTCTGTTACAGACTGGAAACAATCATAAATCGCCGGATAATTCACCGCATACAGAACACAAATTAAGGTAAGATTTAATCACTAATTGAATAACCATCTTGACATACTTGGAATAAGTTATTCGCCTAATTAATATACTTGGTAAGATTCAAAAATCTGCGCCATGAGGAAAGAAGGAAATGACCAAAAAAGCTTACTTTCGCTTCGAGATGTTCTGAACCTGGCTGTATAATCAGTCAGTTATGAGGCAGGGTGCGGTTCGATATTATAAAATCACCATATTTGTATAATATAGATCAACTTTGAAGTTGATTTGAGCGAGATGAACCCGAGGCTTTTTCTTTGTGCGAATGTCTTGAAATTTATTCGATCCGATCGGACTGCAGAACGGAGGTATTATTAATAACGTAATATGTGGCTTGAATATTTCATCCTGGAAGCAGATATTTCCGATAGTATAGGGTTTCCCTAGATTTTCTAAAACACTATGTCACAGGTTTACGTGATACGAAAATAAATTCAATCACTAGCAAGTATAAGATAAAATGAATCTACTTTCGGTTTGAGTCTAAGACACTAACGAAAGAAAAGACAAACGCGAAGAACAGGGTACGAAGGTAAAGGGAAGAAGGGAAACAGATCACGCAAATCAATAGAAAAAACTGCGACTATTTTCTTATCCCGAAAGAAAAAGAGTCGAAGAAACCTGAACAAAGTTGTCAGATGTCGTTGTATGCGGCTGGTTGTAGAGACAAGAGTGAAACTACTATTTGCTTATTTTCTTTGGACTTGGCCCGAGAGCCAGGCGAACAGAAAAACAAACTCACAAAGCAGAGATTGCACACAGTCGTGCTTGCGAGCTTTAATCCAAATCATTCTTGGAGCAGGTGGGTTGGTGTGGGGTGTTGAGATACCTACAGCTATTCCAAAGAACGAAAGAACAAAAGACAAATAAGATCATTGATACCGCGAGTCACGGTATATAATCCCAGCTTTTTCATTCAAAAGTTTTATCATCCTCGCGTGACTAGAGGACGTGTAATTAGGAATTTAGTAATTTTAACACACGAAGTGCTGCCCCATTATCTCAGAGCGCACCTGCTATTCCCAGGGGTCATAAATTGTTATTGGTTTTGACTACGAGCATATGTTACATCGGATAAAACCCCTACCTACCTACGAAGCTTATCAGTGCCAATTATTTTCACCCATTCGTAAATTGGATGGTTTTTAACCCCATGCAGAAAATTCGTAGGGATTTATTTCCGACGTCTTTGAAAAGACGGAAACAGTTTTCCTCGATACCCGAATCTACATTTTGAAGGCATTTCTTATTTAGGAATACGTCAATAGGAATTTTGTAGGAATAAGAGGGTCTCACGTGTCAATGCTAAACAATCGCTTGTCAGCAATTTCGGAATCAGAAAAGTTTTTGGCTGTAATTTGCGCCGGAAAGGGTGAATATTGCAAAATAGTTTACAGTTAATTCAGAAACATATTTTGTATGTTTAAAAAAATTTTCACGCAAATTAGAATCGGAATAGCTGAGAGGAAGAATTATTCTTGTCTCCTTTCGTCAAACTTAGAAAGTATAATAAACGTTAAATCGGTTAGTTGAGTTACGTCTGCGTTGGAGCCACGTGGTTCGAATACGCTGTAAAGGCGAAATTACTTTTTCTAAAAATCTGACATCAAAACAGTCGAATTTTGGAATAATTCTTGAAGATACGCCCTTGTTTGATCCATCGGTTGAATTTATTCAGGAGAATCTCGGCGGAGTTTATTCGGGCTTAAAGCTCGACGCCATGGGTGTATCAGAGTATTTTTTTAAAGATACACCCACGCGGGCAAGATCGAAAGGCTCTCTCTAGTCTGGAGTCGAAAAATCTTTCAGTATTTTATTTTCTTATTTACTCATTTTTCTCCTTTCTCACGCAAGCCAAGCTTTCACCCGTGCTTCGAAAGCTTACAACAACACTCGGCAATAAAAAGGATCAGGGTGCTTTTCGGACTTTTTCTATTATGCTTCATATACACGTGACGCTGATATACGTACGAACGACGTGCCAAGCTATTATGTTAAGCCACGTAACAGTGCAACACTGTGCATTATATACGAGAGGACCGGCTATGCTTTGGACAGGCTCTGATCAAAGCATGTTATCGCAACAGGTACATACATGCATACGTATGAATATAAATACGGTCCTAGCTTACTTGTAACCGTTGTGTTACTCGCGATATGCGTGCGAATTGAATAAGGAAGGAACAAAATGAAAAAACAAAAAAAGATAGAAAATAGAAAATAGAAAATAGCTTGTCGGTTCGCTACTCGCCATATTGTTTCATATTTCTGTTTTACTCGAAAGATGAAAATATAATGATCTTTAGTGAACATCGCGAATGTCGAAGACTTTAATTCGATGTGAATTCAGTCATGTGGTGAATAACGCTCGTTTCGTGCAGCATGGAAAAATGTGGATTGACGTCGGTGCATAAAGAATCGTTAATAATAACGCGATAAAGCCCCTACATAATCTGTATGAGTGACGTGAATCGCCACGATCCGTCGACGAGGGTTTAGGATAGAGAATTACGTCGTCCTGCTGTACGCTCTGAATTTTTTACTCAACATCTCCCCAAAGCCTCCAAGGACTCTTTGATGTTTGCGTTTGTGAAAAAGTGCGAGCTACCCGGTTAATTAGTCCCCACGTGGGTACTAATAGCTCAATTAGCCACACGCCCTGTTATACTCACTACTGAATTTACGATTAGCTATAGTCAGAATAGAAATAGGTACCCTACGTTCAATGTAGATTCAAGCCAAATATATGAATGTGTACATTTGTATTATAATATTAACTCAACTACTACGGGGGTGAAATACCAAGCGAGCTTTTAGCCTTCCATATATAGTTTTTGCAAGCTCATTCCGTAAGCGTGAAAAGCCGGGGACGTCGAGGTGATTAAGCGAGCGTGTTAATTTCCGATAGGTTTAACGAAATTCACCCCCAAAGTTTGCCAAAAATATTAATGTATATATATACATATTAGAGTGACAACTTTTTCACCTCAAATTCTCCATTTTAGGTCTCACCCCAAAATTTCATAATTTTTAGTATTCGAGTAAGCCTCCCAAAATTTTGAAAAATTGCTCAAGGATTTCAGAGATTATCTAATTTATCAAAAATCGATTTTCTCCATTTTTTCATCCCGACTCTCAACCTCTATATTTCTTTATCGTCAATATTCATGGAAGTGCTCCAAATTTCAGACAAAAATATTAATATTCAGAAGACACCCAAGAATTTTTAACATTTCAATAATGATCTTTTCAAATTTTGACCCATAAACGACCCATGAATATTAATATTTATATTTTTGCCGAAAATGTTGAGCACTTCCATAAATATTGACGATAAAAAAATATAAAGGTTGAGTCAATATGAAAAAATAAAATAAAAAATCGATCTTTGATGAATTCAATTACATCTAGGAAATTCTTGAGCGACTTTTTAAATTTGTTCGAGCACACCCAAAATCTGGATGGCTTACTTATATACTAAGAACTATAAGATTTTGGGGTAAGACCGAAAATTGGAAATTCGAAGGCGAAAGGCCTCCATCCTAATATATATATATTTCGAAGAATTTGTGTTCAAGTTTTGAAATCCCAATTCAAATCTGAAAATCGGTTGGCGATAAGCTCGAGGTTTATTAATCTATTAAATTTTGGATAAAAGCGCATTTGACATCGACGAAAAAGTGGTTATCATAGAGCCAGCTGTTAGTACGAAGACACTACTATGAATTACGAGCAGACACTTGGACGGGGAATAAATGTTAGGGGGGAATATTTCTACTTGGGATGATGAGTTTTTCCCTATTTCATTCATCCGGTGTTATTCAGAGCTTTCGAAATGTGACGTTGAAAAGACGCGCGAGAGGGCGGATCTCAAGACGGGAGAAAAATAAAGTTCAAAACGCGAATATAATTCTTGAAATAACACCGTGTCGCGCCTCGTCCTGCAAGGGTAAGGGAATGTAAGAGAAGACGGGAAGTGAAAGAGGGAAGAGCTCCGTTTTGAAAGAAAGGAAGAAGCGCGCCAAGATTGGAGCCCAACCCTTGATGTTACCGCGACCGAAATTATTATCGACCGTGGGAACATCCCTCGGAAATTCACAAGAGCGTAACCGATTGATTTTTTCTCCTTTTGAATGACGTTCCGATGATTACGTATATTCAAACGCGGCTTTTTCTCTACGGCGCGGCGCGGTCTTCGTCGCACCCCCGAACCCCCAATTGCGTGGTCCCGCAGAAGAATTTACAACAGACCGAGTGATTTTACTTATATACCTACCCCCCTTTTTCATTTTATCCTACGAGATGGCGGAACTATTCCCTCTTTCCCGCATACCCATACCCTTAGATTCGACGTACTTCGCCCACCAATCAGATACTCGAAGATTGAAAGAAAATACGTCGAGCGTTATTTCAGGCATCTGTAAAGTTCGCGGATTTACCGTTTACCGGGAAATATTTTATACAGAGGAGAGACGGTCGAAACGGGGAATCCCAATAAATTTGGTAAATAATTCAGTTTTTGTTTACAAAATTATTTTGAACCATGAAAAATTGCGTGAAAAATTAAATTTCATCACGATCGAAAATTTGTTTTCATTCGCTTCTGAAAGAATTTGGAAAAAAAAAAAAACAAGGTTCAGCGTATTCGAGTTCACGAAAGTTCATTATTTCCTGAGCGTACCCGTTTCGCGCACCCTTCCCCTATATATAATGTATACTACATAGGTTAACGTTTAAGAAGATTAACGTGGAATTATATCCCTCGAAAATTTTACTTCCAATTATTTAACAAAATTATTACCAACTGCGCCTGCCTCACAATTAGGCATAGTTTATCCCTGAAAATTTGCGAAAATTTCACTTCCTATTTAAAAAGTTGTTAGTTCTGGGTTATCAAAATGTCCTGAAGAAAGTCGGAAGAAATCTGTTTTTTTTTTTTTTCTTTTTAATTTATTTATGTCTCAGAAGTATTCTTATATTTCTTCTTTCTCCAATTATAGATAATTGTTATTTTTGTTGTGAATTCGAGAAGTTTATGTAATGTTCTATGGAATTGGTGTTCTATGATGTAACGTTAATCCTTTATTTAGTTTGAATCCGTCATGCTATTGGATTTCTATGTAATCTTATTGTAATCTCAGCTTCTAGTATTTCCAATGATTTCTATCTTCATCAGTTCTCTGAAAATTACATCTAAAATGTTCTTTGAGAACTTGATAGCAATTAGGTGAACACTTCGTTAGATGTATGTACACTGCAGTGATTAAGGAAGAAAGAAAAAACCGTGAACAGTGAACAGTGAGCTTGGGTAATTTTCTGAGTTAATTATGAGCTATTTAACAATCTCGTACTACAAGAATAGCATAAATATATTCGAAGAACTAAGTGGTTGAAATGATTGTTAAATAAAATAGAAGAAAAAAAAATAATCATAATATCCACTAAAAACGGTTTAAAGCTGACGACTTCCACGTTCAAACTTTGAATTTCGTTCTACTTTTCTTTGCTCTAACTCTCCCAACTTTTGGAATAAACTTTGCTCAGACGCAAGCCTAGTCGAAGGAGGTATCATCTCGGCATAAAATATGGATTATTCCGGGTATTTGCATTCGGAAAATAAACCGATAACTTTGTAAAATGTTCCTTATGTATCCAGTACCGTTCTGACTTCGTCCAATTCCGCGTCACACCCTCACATAATATGCATCAAATATGCATATAAAAAGTGAAAGAAGAAGAAAAAATAAAAATATCATTCATATCCGTATCACAGTTTGCAGCTTACTCAGACTCCGACCCTACATCAATTTTATTGATTTTCAATCAGATTTAGGTATTCAAAAATCGCGTAATGATTCGCTTTACCAATTCACCATGTATATATGATATATATCGAGGGAAATCAAAAAAGCTTTGGTTAAATTCCCGCGTCCAGATTTTTCACAATTAATTTGCAATAACTCACGATTACGAGAGTCAACGCCAGATTACCAATAAACCGTATAAACCTTTGTTCCATGGTAAAATAAAAAGGACAACAAAAAAAAAAAAACAAGAATCCTAAAATTTCTCCAATTTGCTTTTGAATAACTTTGGTTGAAATTGTTTCACAGTCGACTAAATTTCGAATGATCATTGAATTATTTTTAGCCAAAACTCTGGCATGGAATTTCCATTAAACTCGCCTATTTTGTTTCATTACTAATACACACTCGAGCTCGCGGCTCCTGAAATAAACATATCGAGTTCGATCCGAATCCACACGTTTTTGCGAACGATGATTATCAATGTAAAAAGGTGACGAGTAAAGACTCGAAAAAACAAAGAAGAAAAAAACGAAAAAATCACCAGACCACAGTGGGTTTTGCAAACGAGCTTTTCCTCAGGCTCGAATAACCGTATTTGATGATGATGCTAGTTTAGTTTACGTGGGTGGCGACTGGTGCGTGTTGAACTATTCATGGTTAGTCACTTCGAAAGCTTTGAAAGTAGTGAAGTTTGTGGTGATGTTTAAAATCGACCGCTAGTCGAAATTTGCTAGTTAATGGTTTATTTTCTTCTTCTATTTTCTTTTTTCATTTATATAAATGCCGTCGATGGTTGGCCGGCGTTGAGAGGATCAGTTCCGTTTGATTCTGCCGTGTAAAGTGCACGATTTATCTACGTATCGGTGAGGCAGAGATAAACTAAAAACCAAACTACAAACAGTGCAGTAGTATTCGAAGGGGGTAAATCCTGCCTCTATCTCCGTTGATCGTTCACTCGGGCTGCTAGGCTACTGCAGGGAAAATCCAGAGGTAAACTACGGCGCCGCAGGCTGAGGGATCAGTCTAGCTGCACAAAAACGTTTCCATGAAATATTCACGCGTCCCTGGTACGTATGGTTAGCGATTTTCCCTCATGTTGAAGAAGAAATACGATATACGCTGCGGAGGTTGCCGGTTGAAAATGTGAAGCTGGTTGTTACACACCTTGTTGCTGCAGAATCGATACTTTGGAGAATTTTCGGTTCAGGATTTCCTCCAAATCTATATAAATATATATATATATATATATGTCTATATCGGTTTCGTTGCAGGATGGATACCTATATGCGACTCGTATCATATCTATATACGGTTTATTCAAATCTTTCCAATCCCAAGATTATTTCACGCGTCATCTCGAGCCTCCCGGCAGGCAGCCCACTTTTACGCACTATTACGCGTTTCCCCGGGTGACTCGTTCAGACTCAAAATTCCACCCTCACACTTTCGAAACGATCCCAAACTCTAGATATGAGAGAGGAGACCTTACGGCGAGAGGTGTTAGCGCGGGGCCATGTGTCGCATGATTACAATTTCGATGCAAATCAAATGAACCAATCATAAGCCTCGTCTCTATCTCCGTTCCTCGCTTTCTCTTCAGCCTCTTCCCTCCACTTCGAGCCTATCAGAGATTGGGAATTTTTTTTCACTTCCCTTCCCCCTGCCCCCACACCCCTTTCATCCCCTGACTCGATCCCCTCCACCCGTTCGACCGAGTGAGATGTTCGCAGGGAAATATTGGTACGCGTAGGAAAAAACGGTTCGCAGATGGACCGAGATACCGCTTTGTGCGAAAATGAAAAAGTCGCGGAACGAATATAAGAATACGAAATCAGAAACCGTCGAAGCCCGGTGAAACGCGTCGGGCTGACTGTCGATAAGGTCCAAACGAATCAACGGCAAAAACTTTAAACGTTACGGAGATATGACTTTCGATATTTCAATCTATCCAATCATATTTCAATGATATTTAGACATTTATAACGGTCAATCAAACCGATGGATCTTCGTCATTTTGAAATTCATTCATTAGTAGATAAATTTCCAAATTTATTTCAACACTATCATCGCAGATTATATCATTTGCGCCGGAATCTGTTTTTTTTTTTTTTCTTCTGTCTTTCTTCCAATAAGTTATGCCCCACAAGCTTACAGAACTTAGAACTAGCTATAAGTATTTACAAGTTACACAGCTGAGTTTGAATTTGCGATGGTATGAGGAAATCTTTGTAAATTCAATCTTGAAAATATAATCTTGGAAAGCCATCTATTATGCTATACTCTTGATTCGTTCGTAATTAGATAAAGTTCTATACGAAGGTAGAAGCCAACTCGCGTTTAAGGCATTACGGAGAAATGTACTACGTGTACATGAAAATGGAAACGAATGTACGTTTAACACTATGATATAGTAAAATAGATGACGGCTATTCTTCAGATGACTTTTATGTACCGGTATACCGCGGGAACACTTTTAAGAAAATAAAAATAAAATTGGTTGCTATGAATTTGGATCCTTATATTTTCTCATCTCGCGAAACGAATTGAACTTTCGAATAGCCGCAGAGCCTTTCTCAATTCTCGGCACCTTCTTTCGGTCCAAAAAACAAGAACAAAATGCATTTACCATGAGCACCTGTGAACAGGAATTCAAATAATCGAAAGACAAGCTTCACCCTAATGACCACTTGAGGTCAATAATTCACTGCATTTCTCCCCATTGATTGCAAAATGCTGTAGGCGAAATATTGACCCAGTTAATATTTCCGCAAGCGGTTTTGGACGTCAGTTTTGTAGAAAAAAAAAGTTGAGTTGAGAAATAAAAATGTGGAAAATTTGAATCCTGTTAACGTCCGGCAAGCACGGGCGAATTTACGATATAAAGACCAACGGAAGTGAAATTCAATCTGCATGGCTAACCTATCTTTGCACAATGGACCGCAGAGGGTTTGGCTGCTTTCGTCCCATAGCTCCCTGATCTCCTAGGGGTAGGCCGGAGGGCGCCTACAGCAAGAAGGCAAGAAGGGTGATCTTAAGCCCGAAGAATAAGCGAACGGTGATATTATTCAAAAGGGACATCGCGCAACGATCCGTCACTGTTCAATCAGAGCACCCTGACCCTCTCCTGAGAAGTAAAGGGGCTATGTCGAACTCTGGGTGACGCTGGCTGACGCGAGGTCATGTGTTAACATCCAATTCCAACTCCTCGCTCTAGATTTCTCCTGCTTTGCTCGTTTGCCTTCCCTGGCGACGGGACTACGACAACAAAGACGAGGAATAGGACAACCAGGAAGAGAAGGAAGAGAAAGAGAAAGAGGGCGAGGACGAGGAAGAGGAAAGTGTAGTCGATCTGAAAAGTGCGATGGGAGATGGGATCCGAACGAATTTCTATTCTTCGAATATAAACGATCATGTCTCAATAGGAATGGGAATAAATTTAACTCTCACTGTTTTTCCATCGATAATCTTTCAGAATCTAGAGGCAAGAATTCTCACTCGTAGTTTGAAATTTCCCTTTTTTAAAACGCTCGATTTTTCACCATCGCATCGATGGCGCGGTTGTGTTTTGCCACCAGCGACAACTCGCAAGTTCTTTTTTCTCCACAAATAAAACTCGGGTAGGTGTACACTCGTTCAGGAAAAATCAATGCGGTTCCAGAAACGTAAAAAGTTGAGAAAAAGCTTTACTACACCGAGGTGGCCCGGGTAGGTAGAAGAGAAACAAGGCGCAACGAGATTACATTGGTGGAAGAATCCAATCTTATTGTAGATATTAGGCTATTTTATATTTATTATTTGGCTTGGTAACCTTAGCGTTAACGTTCGCCCATTAAAACTCGCTTGAGATATGAAATAACACGGGGATAGGTCGGTTACCGAGAATTCGAAATCGATGAAGTAATTTCGTCCTGAATAGAAAAGTCGATCAATAAATTAGAGGATCGAATCAGAACGCCGAGGATGTATTGTTTAAGAATTTTAACATAAATTGTTTTGATGGCCGACGGTAAATGGTGCTGTTCAACCATTGAATCTAAAGGCTAACCGATTTCCAATTTCCCGATATTTACGACATCGCGTCTTTTCCGTTTCAGAATTTCCTCTACTCGCTTCCCAACGTTTCCTATTCTATTGTCTGCACTTTTCTCAAAAATTGATAGAAATATTTCTCAAGCAGGTTTCAGCGTATAGAATATCAAAGCGAATAAACAAGATGACAAGACGTCTGATTTCGCCGAGAAGAAGCTCAAAAGCACAAATTTCTACCTCATCAAAGATATAGCTATCCACCCTCCTTAAACCACCGTGTCTAAACTTTATCCCATATTACTTCGTTTCATACTTTTGAGCAGAAATTTAAGCTTGAAAATCTATCAACACAATTTCATAGCTAATCGTTCGACTTCGATATATAGACGAAGTTTCACACGATTGTGTTCATAGTCCATAATATGTCGTGATTTCGGGCTTGTTTTTATAGAATAAAATTCGAACAATGGACTGCGTGAAAGTGCAGACCGACTAGGTATTTCATCCATTGACTGTGAAAACAATTCCCAATTAGGAAGTTAATGGGTGAAAAAAATGTTTCCCGAACAAACTCAAGCCAACTATAGATTATAGTTTTGTCATGTTTATAAAAAGTCATACGTTAACACAAGGATAATTCGACTCACCCTCAGCCCCGAAGTATAATTCCACCCTGTAACACCTTGGAAACAGATGCGCTAAGGTCATAGAAACGTACGTAGAGACAAGATTGAGTAGGTCCCACGGGGGCATATTATCAACTGTTCTATAGAGCTGCACCTATATTTTTGGTACATAAAAGCTGTATGTATTTGCGCGTGTATATATATCTGTTACGCGCGGATACTGGGGTTTAAATAACGCACCTAGAGAGTTCGCTTTCAGTACCTACCTTGCCCGAATCTACCGCTAGCTATACATGTGTAGATTTCCACGTCCCTTTATGTCATGGGATTTCGGCATAAGATCATAAAACAGGACATAAGGCGTGGCTGCAGATAACCTTCGAGGAATTTGGCGAACCCTTTAAAGGGCGTGAAGTGGATGTCCTGGATCGAAAACTCTGAGCGAACTCGAGCCATTTACTGTAACAGAGTTTCTTCTCTTATGGTATGTGTCGAAGCTTTACCTTTCGGAAGGATTTTGATATTTTTTTTCCTCCCTTTTCCTCATCCTTCGTAGTAGATATCGCACATTTACATATTTCATGACTCCAGGATGAACTGGATTTGAATTTTAGACATAATTCATTCTGTCTCGCGGATCCTTCATTCTTCAAAATTCTTGGAAGCATCGGATCGTGGGAGTCAGATTTTTCAAGCTTACTAAAAATCGCGAATAATAATTCCAAGCGCATTACTACACGTGATAATAATAAGAGCTTGTAAAACTGAAGCGTGCAGCGGAAATGGATGCATTAATTACTATTGGTAAACCGTCAAACCCATCAACGTGGACTTTGGCCTATTCTAGTTGAACCGTGATGTATTCCAATCCGCTGGCGATGTCATCTACAATGAAATTCGAATCGATTCTATTCCTCGCCGCAAAGTAAGTTTAGCAACGATATTATACGCGGTCAGAGTCTGGAACAGTTTATGAAGATGAGAGAAACGCCTGCTATCCAACAATCGGACAAAACCGCGCTTAAGTTGTTAATCTGCCTTGAGTGCGTTGAGCAACAGTAAGATGGTGGAAATTTTCGTCATTGTTTGTCGAAAGCAAATCGGGGATTAGGGGGATTTTGACGGTGTGACATAGAGTCCGTTTTCGGACAATAAGTAAAAGACAGAATGTGAGATGAAACAATGAGAGTCGAGACGAGACAGAATGGGAAATGGACAAAGATCTATAAGTCCACGCGAGAATGCTTACTCGAGTTAAGTTGAGACGGCGTACGGTCTTCCCCGTCTAAATGGACCCCATCAACAATGGTGTTGATACCCAAGAGGTCTTACGTGCTGCCATAAACTTAAGACAAATGGTGCTTAAGGAAGACTACCAGCGAGGAAATAAAAGCAAAAACATCTATACCCCCGCTTTTCTCGCTTTTGTTCATCTTCGTCCATGCCGGACCACGGGACCATGCCGGTACGTGGGACCGATAACATTTAAGAAGACACGTACGGGTCATGCTTTACTTCCGACCAGCACTTTTAATGAGAATAAATGTTGAGATGAGAACTACGCCGAGCTTTGAATTTCGCTATACTTTTGTCCTAGCTCCACGGATTTTTAATGAAATTTTTCAATCTGCGTGTCACTCTTTCGCCTCATTCTTCTGTCCCTTTATTTTTTTAATCGCCTGCCGAGTTTTACATACAATGATCATCACCTGCGTCGGATTTTTATACAATAGTTTAGATTGGGATTAATTTTTGTCAATTTATCATCAAGTTATACCCTGGTTCTGAATGCGTGTAACGAGTTGAATATTCAAGAGCTTTTGCTGCTTTGAAATTATTCCACATTCGCAACTGAACACAGAAATCATAACATGCGTCGACCTTTACGCAAATAGCGATTATATTTTTCAACTGTTTTTCGTAAGAAAAAATTATTCGAACTCACGCTAAACTCTGTCCAGAGGGAATGGCGTGAAACTTATTCTTCAGATAAGTCCGTAATCAGTATAATGAAATGATGTAGATCCAATCGCACACAGTATTTAATGCAAGATTTTTGACGGTGAATTTTCGACTACCACTGGGCCTTGGAAGGTTTGAAAAATCAGAAAAGTTGAATTTCACACCATGAAGAGCTTCTGGAAGTTGGAGCAGACAGGCGTCTGCAGATTTATCATTCATGTATTAAGCGTCCTGGGCATGAGAGCGCAAGTGAAACTTTTAGAATCTCCTAAAGCTGAAGTATGTACCTACGTACGCTCAAGCTCACGTCTAGCATTTCTTCGCCCCTAGGGTATACGCGATTCTAGGACGAAGCATCAAACCACCAGGCGATGGCGAATAAGCTAAGACTCCACTTCCTGCTAGCGAAAATATAAACTTTTATGAAATTTACTTCTATTGATTTTTCGAAGAGCAAAGATTCGTGGAAGCGGAATTCTCCCCAGTTTTCGTTCTGATTTATTCTTTCATCATTAACTCAATAATTAATGCCTCGTAATTAGTCAAGTTTCATAAGCCAGTTTGAGATAAAGTACAAATAATTAGATAAAGACAACGGCAATCCATGGAATGCAGGCCTCGTTCCATCGATTATTATTATTCAAGAAGAAAAGTAAGCTTTGTACTTTGATCAAATAATACCGGAGTAAAGATTAGGTGAATAATTAAATCTATCATCGAAATACGTCAGAGAAATTAGAACTTGTTCCCCACGTCCATCTGCCTATCTGCAGGTAAATTATAAATTAGACATTATCCCTGTGCTCGTCAAATTTGTGAGTTTCGAGCTGGGGGCGACCTTCATGCAAATATTAGTCGACACGTTTACCATTTTAGTATCAAATCAAGGATCTACGGATAGTTGAAATTCAGAGTCTCGGAATAAAGCGTGCTGCCACGGTTTACAACGAAACTTTGCTTACTCAACAATTGTCTATGAAATGAATAAATTTTTCCTATTATTACGACGAATGAAATTTCGAACGGAGTTCACCGATGTAACAACTTTTTGGGGTAGCTTTTTACGGTAAACATAAACCCCGGAAGTACCCTGCAGACGCCTTCGTTAGAGTAGCCCAATTTGTGAAGCAAAAATACATGTGACGGACGTAAAAAAAGGTTTTTATCGTTGCGTCAAATTTAATTTCCACCCGTAGCTCCCCTTTATTACATGCCATAAGAAATGATTATTTCGTCAGAGCAAATAGTCCAATTACTAAGTGGGGGTATATAACGTGCTAGAATATCCCCATAAAATAAGAAGAGAAAAAAAAATCGTGGCGTAGTTGAAACAGGAGGTTTCAAGAAAAGAGAGAGAAAAGAAAAAAAAATGATAAACTTCGACGAATATTTAGCCATAAGAAATACCTCAATTTTAATTTACGAATTTCAAGTGCAAGGTGAGATCGGAGGATCCGTAACTTCCGGCGAGAAGCTAGATCCTCGATGGTTTCCGGTCTATAGTAGCTGGGAATCGTTGGCCCGCCAATATCTATTGGAAAATTCGATTTATTCAAGATCGGTAGTGAAGGAAGGTGCAGCGGTTAAAAGAGAATATCTGAAAAGGAGGAGGAGACTTGCGATCAGATCGTAAAGAGATTCTTGCTGCTTCTGTGCCAGCGCTTTGCCCGCTTTGCTGCTTGCCTTGAGACGCATTTTATTAAGCAAATACCAGCCTGGTAGCTATTGTTATTTGCCTGTATCGTAGTTATGGGTATAGCAGCTGCAGCAGGTTTACATAGAAGAACGGTACGGCTTGCGAACTAATAGTGGTGCGAGAACCACGACACATGATTCTTTGACTAAAGATATTGCATCGAGTATCCCGAAGAAATCTGGGAAAATATAGTACCGCAAGGTATTTTCAAATCAAAAACCTCAAGCTCAACCTCAACCTCGACGAAATTCCATTTTATTTTATACTTTTATTCCGCTTTACTGCACGGCTATTATTACACCGTATTTTTGAACAACCTCATTTTCACCGCCGCGTTAACAGCTTTGTGTAATGTTCACATAGGTTTCACCTACAGTCCTGAATTTTGGTATGATATTACCGCTAGTTTAAAAAGATACGATCCAATGCCGATCACCGCATGAAAGCGACTATAATCCGCTTCGTAAAGCACAAATTATATTGGTTCAAATCGGCTCCTATGAAATTGGCATTTCGTCGTATAGCCACTGAGCGTTTCGACGCATACGGGAATCTGGATTAAGCTTTCGTTTATTCGGATTTTAACGTTTTTTATTTATTTTATTTCACTTTTTTTTCTCATTTTACGGCTTGAAAATTCAAAAATGAGAGAACGCCCTCGAATTGTACGGTGCAATTGGCCAGAAAGTAGGAAGGAAAAAAAGAAATCGTTCGGAATAACCTCGTCAGCATGTTTATCCGTCGAAATTGATGGAAAAAATATTTTTCCTGGTCAACATAGCCGCATTATTTCGGCGGGACGGAACCGTGTCTATTGTCCATGAAAGGCCAGGCCAGGACCAGAGGTCCGTAGTTTGTACTCCGTAGCCCGTATAAGGCCATAGGAATTTGTCCATTTCATTTAGCACGAGATATTTCGTCCACCGGCGAAAGCAGAGTTGAATTGCATTTATTTTTAAATGAACTTTTATCCCAACTGCCGGCCAACCTACGTATAGAGGTACCCACTACCCAAGAGTCGAGAACTCGAATTTCTATACCGATACAACTTCCCTCTCCATTGTTAACATTTTTATTGTGTGCTTGGAGAGTCTCTGACAAATTGGTCCTCACAGTCGTGTATATCTACTATTCCTCATCGTTTTCGACTTCATAGACCCAGGTTATTAATTTTGATAACAAAATTAATTAATTAATGACAAACTCATAATTACTTCACGAAGAAAGAGAAAGAGAGAGAAAAAAAACTCTGTACTAATCAAGCATAAGCTATTCGTCTTCTAGATGTTATTTTACAATTAGATATTTCTTCGCCGCAAGAACTCCCCTGTCTAATAAGTGAGACGAGAATGGTCGAGGGTGGAATTGATATCCGCGTCGTTGCCTCGAGTTATTATTTATTAATGATTCAATCAATGGGCGAGGCGAAATATCGTATAATATGTATAGAGGTATGCATAAAGCTCGCGATTCTATATTTGTATAGTCGGTTAACGAAGGAGTATAACGCGAGGTCTTATGCATATATGTATAATATCTACGTATATGTATATACATGTGATCACGGATATATATATATATATATATATATAGAGAGAGAGAGAGAGAGTAGAAATTTGTCGTTTTAGGTTATTTGTCCTACGCCCCCGAGTTTAGTTTAAATGTTGAAAGTCCCTGGCTTTTAATTTAGAGCCAGGCGAATCCTCTTTATTTGTGTATACGATGCTTGCATTGAAATTGTCCCTCTCCGTTGCCGACACATCGTTTGTCCGAAAAGCTTTTAGTTGGTCAACATTTTTCAAAACCAACTTCTATACCACCTCGACAAATTAGATCCCGCAAACTCACGCCGTTTACTGATCTCGCGTATATACCTTCCCTTTCATTAATCTCGCGTAGCCGAAAATTACCTCTTCAAAGTAATACCTAAACCCTATAACGGCCGCTGTTCGTCAATTTATTTCATTAGTTTTACAGATTTTCGTCCTCTCCTTTTTGTACGATATCAAATTATTGTCAATTTTTGATTTAAGGCAAAGCTTTGTAATTTTTAATTTCGCTAAGCCGCGGGTTATCTCTGTGACCAAAATTCTACCCTGATAGCTAGTCTTGCCTTTAAAGATTTCGCGAATATACGTACGCAGTTCCTAATACCTATACAGGTTTTTTTCTTTTTTTTTTTTCTTTCTCTTTTTAAGCCGCGGTATACCGTAGACTGGCGGAATTGAGTCTTTCTATCTAAAAATCGTGGAACGAGTGGTGAGCCGAGATAGGGCTAAAACTACCCCACTCTAGCTTTAGCTTTGAGCAAAGTCGATACGATGTTTCAATTTTCGCCAAGCTCCATGCCACATTGCAGCAACCAACTACGGTTAATATCTTCTCTATATAAAAACTTACTTAGCGTCTATATATACCATAGCATCAGGCGTTAAAAAGTCACCGCAGCCACCACCATATAAGATGTTAGACGTAAGTAATATTAAAGTTATAAAAATAGAGAAGAATAGAATGAAATTCTTGATCAAGGTATAATGTAAGAATTTTTTGAAAGAGATAACGCGAAATGAAGATCTCCAAAACGAGAGAGTACAAGAGAGGAATTTCCCTAATCTTATATGGTAACGTACGAGTCTATCGCGTATGCTTCGCGTGTGAGTTCGGTATTTTTTCTTCACGAATTTGTGATAATGATGTAATCGTTAGCCGTGCGGGGTGTGGAGGAGGCGTTATCAAGTAAAGAGACAACAGGGCTATACCCGCGTCGGTGACAAACAAAGTTTAGTTCGAGTCCCGGCACTGAACCAAACTGCGTTTACCACTCGGAGTTAACCCCTCGTGTGTCGACTCTATTCTACCCGTCCGTACACCTATGGTGTGGGTTCTGACTTTTCACAGAGTGGCGCGTTTCTGTATACATGTATACATACAGCTGTATCCACGCCACGCCACGCCACGCCAACTTAACTTATTACTTCCCTTAACTTGTGGCATAAAGCCAGAGTCAGTCAGTCACCTCTATACCTCGAAATGCGAATGCGCGGTTTATTGGTCCAAAGTTTATTTATTCATTTTTTTTCCTCATTTTCTCATTTCATTTTTTAGTTTCGGAGTGAAAGGGCGTTCCGTTTTGTCTTTGCGTCAAGTTTCTATCGACGCTTAACCCGAACTTTGAACATTCAGGGTATATATCTGGTACGCCCAGAAACGTCGACTCTGAATATATGTCCCTGAATACACATCGCATTTCGCCGTACATAGTTTGCGTTAGATCATAGATATGTTATAATTAGTTAGGGAAATGAAGGCTGGCTTGACTAACAAAAGTAAGAACATAAATTATCCGGCATGGTTTCTCTACGCTTTTACATTATTTCGTCGAACTAGAAACTTCTAATCTCAAGTTGAGACCTTGCGATTGCCTTATCTCCGGATCAACCCTGAAGTACGATTTCTGACGCAATAAACACCGCGCTCTATTCGATGAAATACAACTGTATAGATGTGCTTAGACTGCAAGGGCCCAGTTGCTCCGTTGCAGTCTGGAACTAATTAAATCCGTTCCAAGTGTATTGCGTAATGTAGCTTCATACACATGTATACATATTTGTCGAGTAATTTAACAAGAAACAGGTCACGGGGTTGCTTTCGAGTATCTACGCGGACTCGGGTGTGTAGGTGCCCAATGTCTCGCATTCATACCACACTACGAATACAAATGCAGAACTGTGATCCAGAGCACGTTAAATACACCAGGAGATACAGAGATTGCAATTCCCTTTCGGAAAGCCTCCGTTATTATTATGATAATGTTACAATTAATAATGAAATACTTAAACGGATTGAATAAATTTCTAACTTTATGCCATATATTCGCAAGGAAGGAAAATTATATCTTTGTTAAACGCACATTTAGCTTTCGTGTTCTTTTGCTATACGGCTAATACCCTACATCGCGAATTTCCCGAAATTTCCTCGCGACACGAAATTCTCCGATGAATAATATACACGTGTATATTATAGTTCGCGGTATCCTGAAGATGAATCTCGCTGCTGTTAGCATCGTGCATGTCACTCTGTTCGTAGACGTCAAGTTCTTCTTCTTTTACATTTGATTAATTAAGCGTGCAGTATTCAAGGAGTTAATTAGAAACGGAAGTGTCAGTGTGCACATACCATACATGTATAATATAACGGATGTCAAGATAGACTGAGGGTAAAACTTCAGCCAGTGATGAATAAAAGGTCTCGTGTATAATACACTTATATGCGCGGCGAGAAAACTGGGAGAATTTACAAGAAAAACTCTTAGCTTGTCGCGTGGTAACGTGAAATTGAGTTAAACGTATAGGTATAGTTATACCGTACAACACTTTTGTCAAATATCGTTTGCATGCGAAAAGTATCGTATCAAATTATGGTCTCCTTGCAGAGCGAGACAATGAGGAAGAAAATTTGTGGGATTAAATTTGAACGACGTGTTACCTACCCCTCGCATGAATTTATTCAAATGTTTGATCGTGAGAAAATCTGCAGACTATAGATTGAATGAAATATATTTTGTTCCGATGTTATTTTAATATTATTGTTAATTACCAGCACCGCTCATAATTACACAGGCTAACTCAGTTGTTTTAGAACAATGAGTTCAGTGTTTACGAAATTCATTTGATTTCATAGAATAAAATTATTATACACCTAACCCTTCACACCCCTCTAACGCAATATTATATTGATGGGAAATTCTCCGGGAAGGTTTACCGTTCAAGTTACAACGAGTATTATCACAGTCGTTCGTATGGCTGCACACGAATGCTTGTAATGAAATTAATTCGAGAGAAACGACAAAGCGAGCCCCAGATTACAAGCGTACGATATTTGGCGGCAATAAAATCAAGAACTGCGTGAATTAAATTTCTACGATTATGATTCCCCTAACAATTCCGGATATAGTAGAGCAATAAGCCCACCCCTTTGCTTGGATCTAGAATCACATCGACAAGCTATTCAATTCAATTAAGTAAATAAAGTGTCTTGTATGTATATAATATCAAATGACACAGAGCTGTTCGGTCAATAACGAATGTGTGAAAGAAATTAACTTTATACGTATGTGTGTTGAATCTAATGCATGATAAAGCTTGATAATAGCAGTGCGATACCGATGCAGAGGTTTGAACTTTAAATTTCCTATAATCTAACTTTTTCTATATAGTAAAGCTACTATTTCAACATTACCTGGAGTACAGATACGTGTTTCCGTAACTGCCAAATTAGCGCATTACCGAAGTTCCGAGAAAGTTTACAGTGTCGTAAATCCGCGGTTTTACTCACACTTATTTGCCTCGTTGTATTAGTGAGTATGAGATGTACAGTTCTCTAGTTAATTTCTCATCAATAATGCATATAACTATACCTACATCCTCGCCAAAAAATAGAAATTAAAAAATAAAATAAAAAACATACATATATGTATATATTTTGCCACCAATCGGTATTCGTCTCATTGTCACCCATCTCACATTCATCATACTCGACAAAACTCCACCACGGATGTTGATTCGACCTCAAGTTACGCACGTATAGATACAAACGCACGGACAGATTGTCAGGGTGCGAGAACTAGTTCACTCGAAGCTTCACTCTATCCAACTGTTTGTTTGGGGTGTAAGCCTTGTGCCAAGTAACTAGATAATATAAGCACGTAGATATATATATTTCCATGTAAATATACATATATATATACTTCGTATATCTGGGTATGACACAGAGTTGCTCTGAACTCGGTTTGACTTTGTGTGTGAGGCTATGCCAATGTTTGAGTTCCGTCTCGGATGTCGCTTTGCACGATCCTCTGTCTCTCATTCTGAATCCGTCTCTCTTCCACCCTCCGTCTCGCACCCCTAAGATAAATTTTCGCACAAGAATATCGCGTCTTTGAGTTATCCTCGTTGAAATAATCATCGCACCAAATTTCGTATAACCATACCATGTGTACTTTCAAATTTTACTCGCGTTATCCTGAAATTATAATCTTTTCACTAATGCGGATAGAAGTCACGGGTCAACGGTATGGTTTGAGTTTGAGTTTCTGCTTGACGCGACGCGACGCGGACGCAGAGCTACGTTAGTCTTCTCTTTTTGACTCGAGCTGTTATACCCATGGATGCAGAGGACCTTCGACTTCCCACACATATTCACTCAACTCTGTACAGCCTCCTCACAAACTGGACCATAATCTGTTTAAACTAACTTCTGGACACACGTAAGCACGCCGGAGATTAATGGAGTGAAATAATTCGGAGACTAGGACACCGGCGCTAAGTCGTAAGTAACTTTCGACAACGGCGTGTTACATTTTCATCCTGTCATTTCTACGAATCTACTTACCGATACAAAAAATATAAACTTTCATAGTGAGTCGAAAGGCTCACCTCTCAGTATACGCGGTAGATCCGAACTCGGAGTTCCATGGATCCGTTGCATTCGCGAAACGTGACTTAATTATATTATGCAAATTCGATGGATTATATACACCGTATGAAAATCAGGCGGATTCCGTATCTCTGTATGACTCTCGAAACTGAAAGCAAAAAACAAGTAAGAATAAAGAAAGGGAGAAAAAGGGATAATTGCGTTGCGTTGAGAGAAGTGAACGCGTTGACCGCAGCTTTGAACGAGGGTAGAATATTTCCTTTCGCAAATTGTAACGGTCCATTTTGGGCTGGTTTATATTTACAGTTCTCGAGAAATAATGCGACTCATCCGTTCGATATTTCGAGGGTCTCGGTAGCGTTGTAAAAAAGAATGTACGCCACGAGCGAGGAATGTTAATCAGTCCAAGATTAGTAGATTGTGGAAATCGAGTAGTGTTAGTTGTTGTTATAACCAGTGGTATTTGTGGTGGTGGGATGACCGCCCTTTTGCATGGGTTTTCCGACTGTAGACGCTGTGTTTTAGGGACACCATGAATTCACAAGGACGTGCCGTGTAATCGGATCATCCTTGAGCGTCCAAGACACGTACGCGTACCACTCGCTGGCTATGTACGTATCTGTACGTACGTATACGCACATCTACACGAGCCCTGAATCCATGGAAAGTCGTAAACTGTTTTCAGCCCCATCCCTTAATAATACATTTCCGCAGGACATGGATTGACCACTAAAGGGACCTCCGTATCTCAGCCCGCACCTGTTATTCCTGGGTCCAAAGAACAACGTTTAATATTTCGTTTACAAGCGGGCACGATTCCATTAGCGAAGTTTCCAGGCCCCATACTTGAGAGTGAGGTTTACCGACCTCTTCATTAGCACGTCGTATCTTATTCATTTCATCTCTGTCATGTCCCTCAAGCTTATTACGTCTTCTCTGATCGATGGTGCATTACATCTCGTTGAAAGACGAACAGCATAGCTCGTACCTTATGTTATACCGCAGTGCCTGGAAGGTATCGCGTTACGCACACTAACCACTGTCAGTTCGGAAACTTGGATCTATCTGATACCCACGATTGGCAAGGCGAGGCAGCAAGGCGTCTTGGGAATCAAATTGTTAACCCGAACAGAGTCTCTCACGCGGAACAAGAGATATACGGAATTGTGCAACACGCGTGGCAGATGTTCGCTAAGCGGCTGAATCAATCGGACGACTGACTCGAGTTGCTTGAATTAGGCACCCGGTGCTGGTTTATCAACAGAATTGCCATTTTTGCACGTCAACGTCTATTTCGTAAAGTTTTACCGAGGCACGTGATCGACGAGGAAAAGGACCTCGAAAATGTGACCGAGGCATCAGGCTTTTATTCCAACACGAGATTATACTCGTAAACTCGTTCTCAGCTTTGTACGAAACGCGATATCATTTTTGAAAACTAGGGGAAATCGAGATTTCATCAGATCGTGATTCGAGAGTAGCATCCGAGGTTAAATTTACAACAAGCCGTAGTGAATTTATGAGACGGTTTCAGGGAAAGGTGTAAATGCGGACTCTAATCCGAGCGAAGAGATATCGACGGATGGATTTATTTCTGTATTCACGCGGGTACAAGCCCGAGAGTCCAGCGACGAAACCAGGTGTGTCACCCTTAATTTTATCTTATGATACTTAAATCAGTCAAATTGAACGAACGTCAATTAGAATTAACAATAGATAGAATTTATCAATTTTCCGTGCGAAAAATCGCACCGTTATTCATACGATCAAACCTTCGACCTCGGTGATAAAACTTTGATGACATTTCACACGGATTACACGGAATCAGACTTGTCAATCATCATCACATTATCATCCAGCCTCGAAATAGTTTCGCTACCAGTCCAGATTCAGGTAAATTATTCAATGCTGATCTCAATTTCGGGAATTAGCTTCCCGACCTGTCATAGTCTGACAAATCAGGGTCGACAGGATTTTCTCCAAAATGTTAGGTCCTGTAATACGTAAGTACTGCCTCTTGCTAATACAGGATAGGAGTGTTTCGTTGAGGTAAGTTTGTAGGTAGAGTTTGCTAAGGTTTTTTTTGATAAATTTTCCGAACAGCTGATGCCGTGTGATCGGAACGTTATTGGTACAGCTAGGGGCAATATTGAAAGACAGATGGCGAGGAGACCTTTAATTCTCGGTGGATCAATTCTTGACAGGGTCCTTTATTTCCTGCAAAGAATCAGCCCTTTCCTTTTACCCGTTGTAGGTGGTCACGGCCATTGACGGGGCCAGGTTAGAGCAGCGACTCTCGATCTTGGCGTGGAACTCGTTGATTTTCGTCCTTCGATTAATGCTCCGCGTTCGGGTTCCACAGAAACCTTATTTTCCTCGAAAATAGGTAAGCCAGCATGCCCTGCCAAGACTCAAGAGCCGAGAGTCGGAGCCTTGGAGACCGGGGTACGAGAGTAACCCACTTAGGGCTTTCAGTGACCCTCTGAAATATATACACCCAGCCTACTCTCGACCCTTACACCCTCCGCACCCCTTGCTCGGGGCTTCTCTACCCCCAAAACCTCCAACACCTTTACGCGTCGTCCCATAGATTCAGGGCAGCACCAGGGACTACTGCGAAGCCACCCCTTCATCCCTTGCAGCCTGCTCCGTAGGTACATCGGAGCACAACGACCATTGACCGATCCCAACATCAATCTCTGCTCACCCAAAGTCGCGCGGAAGTCAAAAGCTTTTTTCCCTGTTTCGTGGAGAGAAAAGGTCGCCGCACGAAAGCCTTCAGAAGTTTACACGCTTAACGGACATAAGCTTTTACGAGAAAATAAATTCCACCCTTTCAACCCAAGCCCGAATCAATGCTTGTTAATCGACAGTCGGAATTATTTGTTCAGAGATTCAGCGATATGAAGGTTCATATTATTATCATTAGACATGCCGAAAGAACACGCGTTGCAACCGCGAACTGGAATTCCACTCGAGCTGAAGGCGGGATGAAAAATTGAACCTCTGCAACGTCTTTGGGGGTTTAAAGTCCGTCTGTGATATAGTATGCGAGCGGAACTGCACTTTTCGCACTTATATATCCAAGGCGAAATGTCATGTCAGAGGAAGACGGTGGGAAGTCTATTTCCGGTAGATGGTAGTGTCAGTTTTCGTTCAGTAAATTCACGAATGTCACCTAGGTTGTATTATATATTATCATAGACGATTGTAACAATTTTGGCAGCTGTCTCCCCAGCGTTTGCAATAGGTTATAGAATACGGAATGAATGATGGGCCAATCGCTATAGAATTATTCACAGGATCATCCACTCGATAAATGTTATGCGTAGATAGTATAATAGGTATACATATTATATGTACGTGTAATGATAAAAATTCAACTAGGATTAACGACCCGATTATAATAAAAAATACAATTAAACTAGTCCCCGCACGACTTAATGAATTGAAAGATATAAATTAAGGTGAGAACAATCGGCCGCAATGTACAATAGAAAATTAGTATCAATGCCTGTGGCGGTATTCGCGGAATGATCCTTTCAATGGAACAACAGGTCGCAGGAGACGCGTCATTTATCTAGACAAGGTAATGGGCTTTTACCCATAAAATATAAATTCCAGGCGAAATGAAATAAGGCCACAGATATCTATATATATATCTATATATATATATATACCTATACGTATCTCGGATGAGGGGAAATAAGGAAAGGAAAGGAAAGGAAGGAAAGGAAAGGAGAGCCGAGGTAAGGTAAGATAAAGCAAGGGAGAATATTGGGTTTACGGAGGTTCCCCTTTGGCAAGAAGGTAAAGAAGGCCGCAGAAATCGTCGCTGTAGCGTCCTAGCATTGTACCGTCGTAGCGTCACGGCGTCTAAGGGTGTCCTGAACGACGACGAGGAACGGCGCCGAAGGGTAGGCCGTACTTAAGCTTCGGGTTGAGCCGGTAACGCGATCAAGCCCGCTTTTCCAAGAGCCTCTAAACTGATTTGTCTTACCATATCTACCTACACCTACGATGGGACTATGCCACGTGTTGGATTTCACCGCGTCTTTGTACTCCACTATCGCGTGTAATTCTACACCGTCAATCTCGTACACGCAATCCCATTTTCATAAATATAATAATTCATTCAAAGATAAACTGGAACTTCGTCAATTAATATTTACTCAACGAAGTATAATTAATGCTTCACATTAACTAAGAGCAGATCTTGAGATTAAAATTGATGCATCGAATTTGAAAAAAATTTTGATAAGATTCAGTCAAATTTGAGAGAATTCTATCTGTCAGTGGTATAAGCTCGTATAGGTAGATATTGTGTTGATAAGTTAACTCAAATAATGATATGAACATTTCAATGAAGCGGTGTACCAGTCATTCGTATAATATTTAAATAGTATAATTCGACATAGTAAAACTGAGCAAAAAGTTGACTAATGCTCTTACGAACTCGCGCGCTGAATTGGACACGGAATAATCCCTGAAGTAATTATTGCCTTACAGTGCCGGATTATTCATAAAACTCGTAATGAAATTCATGAAAATTATTTTCAGAAGTGAACATCCACAGAGAGCCTGAGCTTAAACGAGGGCTATAAGAGAGAGAAAGAGTGGAACGGATCTGGAGAAATTCCAATGCCCAGATTTGTCTGATTTCACCGCAAAAGCTGAGGGTTTTTGAAAATTTTGAGAGTCGGAAATGACGTAAAAATCAAATGATATTCTCGCGGAAGTCATGAGATTTGAGAAAACCGAATGAAACCAACGTATCGCGAAGCATTTGAAGAAAAAAAGAAAAAATGAAAGAAAAAACTGTATGATGGGTAAAAGTTTATTTCCCTTGCTTTATGGCAGAAGTGAAATGAATTATTTCATAGCTCTCATCTCGATGTTCATTTCCATTGTGATTCCACATGAGAGAATAATAATAACAATACTTGCAGTAACATTGAAGTGTGCAAATGCATTAAATCGTCGGTTCAGTTATCATTTTGGTCTCGTCTTTGCGTTGCTTTAGCATAATAACGCGAGAGATAAAGGCGAGATGAAAAACAACGAGTTCCACCTAATAGCACTGTGCCACCTGTCACAAGCTGCAACAGAAGCTCACGTTTAACTAAATGACCCTCTGATTGCACACCGATGGTTGAAACGTAGGATTAAACTTAAGTGGAATAATAGTTGTAGCGATAATCATAATGATATTAGTAATAATATCGGTATCAAAATTTCGAGTTGATCCTTTAATTCACTCACTCATCCAAGACCGCATCATTGTATTACGCGGATATTTCAAAGAGGGGAAAACCCTCGTTTTCAATTATCTATTCTATAAACAACAATGAGCCGGTTACTGATCATCCGTCGTCATTGAGGCAGAGAATTTACTGATAAAATTTTCCGACAGTATTCTCAATAATCGGATCTCATGGAATCGTGGATTTAAAACTCAACTTTCGATATTCATGAAGGAACGGGACGAAAAGTGAAGGATAATTGATGTAGATTGTCATTTCCAATCTTTGGCTTTTAACGACACCAATATACTTCAAACTATTCTTTGTATAAGCGCCGCGAAATACTTTCCGATGCATTTCCATTTAAATTGCAAAACCGCGCTGGCGTACGGTGCGGTACGAATTATATCCGATCCCTTTTCGCGATTCATGACTTGCCCAGGCTTAAAACGGAGCTCAGGCGATTTTGCGGAACGATTAACTCCGCGCTTTGGAGAAATATCAGATTAAGGCAATTTGAGAATGGCGAGTATCCCCGAATCCGGGAATCTCCGAATCTGAGAATATAATATCAACGAGTGATTTTGGTAGCTAGCCAAAGTGAGAGTGTAATGTACTCCGCGGTAGCCAAAAGTTGTTACGCATTTGGCTGGCAACTAGGGTAATATGAGATTACACAACAGGATTGTTACGTCATGGAAAGCACAATTAAAGCTGTATTTTTTAATCGCTTACCTAATTCTGCCACCACAGATTTTACGAATAATCATTTCCATACTCTACACTGTGTATGCCCAAGTATAATTAAATTCATCCAATTAAATCTATAATGAGCGATTTCTGAATGCACTATGTAATTATTTGGCCGCATATGTGTATACGTATACGTTTATATATATATATTTAATACAGCTATTTAATTACACCAAATATTGAAACCCGTTTAGATACTCAGCGGATATAAAAATTCCGTTTTCACGCTCAATTTACCATCTCAATTTTCGCGATCTACGGAGTAACCCTATCTTCGAGTATACACGCATGTATATACATATAAGTTCGTATATATCCACGTATCCACGTATATGCATTATGTATTCATACATGAATATATTATATAGATATGTGCGGATATTCGATACATGGAAAGCTGATATTGGATATAATTTAATGCGCGCATTTCTGCCACCGCAGTAGAGATTCAAAAAGCTCGAATACGTTTTGGGGAATTGAGTCACGATTTTACTAACTTTATGCTCTAGGTTACGCGGGATTGATCGAGCGCGATAGTCGGTTCAATTCTTGCTAGTTTATTTCCGTTTCAATACGATCGGACTTTTCACCGATTTTTTATACGTCAGACTATTTATACGTGCCGCAGTACGCATCGCATACAATTCTTCACATATCTTTATACTTTCGACAAAAAATTCGCTAGCGACATATCATATGCGTATGTGTGTTACATACAATGGAACATAACTCTTGGACGTATATATCTACAAGCGATAAGAAATAATGAGCTTGCAAAGCGATAAGGACGAATGACTTATACCAGAAGTTCAACATGCATATGTACCGGAAGTGCGGTTTACCTTTTTGCGTCGGAATTTAAACCGCGTACTCTAGATTAAATGATTCAGAGCGACTCCCCTCGCGAACAAATTCAAATGCGATTAAATATGCTGAAAATTTTCCAACCGGTTATAAATAATAATCGGTCGTGTTAATTCAACGTTCCTTGCAGTCCCCTTCCCCTCGAACATGCATCGTTTGATAAACTCTGTTGTGTTAATTATCGCGGTCGAAGTGTTTACACGGTAATTAAAATTCGCGGTAATTCAAGGATTATAGTATTTGTCGTATTTTCATTTTATGGTTCATAAAACACTTTCAAAATTACGAATGAAACGCCTCGTCGTACAGCAATTAAACTAAAAAAAAAAAGAATAGAACTCACCGCGCGGACTAAAAAGATTTTAATCAATCGATTCTATAAGAATTTCGAAAAACTTTTTTTATTATCACTGAAATACAAGAATTATATTGCGTTATTTAGTCATATTGGAGAATCAATATGAAAATATTGAATATTCATGTCAAAATTATTAATAACCTTAACGCGTATCTAAATAAGGCTTTGATTCGATTGAAACGAAACACTATAGGTACCAGCCCGAGTCCAATTTGGAAGAAAAATCGGGCTGCCCGGATTGAAAAAAGTATTTGTTCCCTGAGGGAGGGTCAGCAAAGTAGCTTGATATTTCAACGAAATGTGAAGCGGTACTTTTCCTTATTTTTATAAAATATATATTATTTGAGGGCGGTTTTTTTTCTCCCACATCTCGTTTGGGAAACACGCGACGTCCCTCTCAACAGGTCTCTGCTCGTGGGACTCGGTGTTTGATCTTTTGATTGAATCATATAGCCAATAACTGACCACCGTTCGGACTGGAAGAATTTCACCCCTTGGGAAATATCCGACCCCTAATGCCCTGCCTCCGGCCGATTTACTCACCCCGTACTTTCCACCCCATGCTCTCTAGCTACGTAGGTAAGTAGGTACTTGATCGCAGTTTTGCCAGACAAGCCTTCAAAGAATCGGCCAATGCTCCTCAAGATCTTCCAAAAACTCTACAATCCGTTCAAATACCTTTATCAGACCCGGATAAAATCCAACAACATATACCAGATTCAAATCTTGTGCCTCTAAGGAAGAGCAATAAAATATCTACCCTTGAACAGCAGGAATATTACAAGACAAAGGCAAGCTTTTCTTCTTCCACTGGCCAATGGCACGGCGTGACTAATTTGACCAAGCACATACACGGACCCACCTTGCTCTATTGGAATAATACAGCAGTTCCCTTGGCCAAGAGACCAGTCGGACTCTAATCCTGGCATTTTTCACGCAAATTACTGAGCAATTTGCCCGCTAAGAGAAGTGGTTAGAGGCCGTTCTAGGTATGACGAACGACTCTATTAGCGGTAATTCGAGTTAAACTATGTTTGGCCTCTGTGGCTCAGCCACGTTCTCTCCCATTCCCTCATCTGGTACACAGAGGGTACCACAAACCTGCGGTCTTCTGTGGTAACCAACCGATAAGCTGCAAGCCCCGACACTTGCTTAGGCAGAAAGTAATTGACTATACCGTAGAAGTACGAGATCTGACTGTGATCTAGATTTTCCCATTTTCTCGATCTCATTAAACAGCCACAAGTATTGAACGAAAGTCTGAGATCACTGGGCTGGCAAAAATGAAAAATGAAATAAGATTCAAGGATTTTTGGAGGGAATGAGGAAAAGTACTGGTTAATCAAAAGAGATATTTATAATTAGACAGAACCGTAGGATCGGTAGAGCTTTGGGGATTGTATCTATACAGTTATAGCAGGTCGCCAATGGCACTAATCTGTTGGTTGTGCCTTGGTGTGTCCCGCGGGGAATCGAACCCTGCAGAGCCTGAAATATTTAGTGGACAAACCGCGACCACCAATCCACTTGGTTGGGGATGGGGTAAATATCCCGAAGGTAGAAAAGGGCCTTTTTTATAGCACCATCCACATTTGTTGGAATAATACACGCCTGAAATGTCTGCTCATGGTGTATTTCGATGCACTTTCGCAGCAAGAATTTTCATCACATCGCATCATTCTCACAGAATCCTCCTTCTTTTCTTTTATATTTTTTTTCTGATAACCGTAGGCCATAAAAACCCGAGTTCTGTGTTACAAATAATTGTGTCGTCGTCTTCCGAGCGCTGTTTTCGATTTGGAATCAAGGGGGATTTCTAGGGTCGCGTCCATCGACGAATAAACAACGCGGGCAGATGGCTCAGCCTCTATATAGGAAGAGAGAAAATGGTAAGCAGAAATGGTTAGACCTGTAAGCGGATTGGCAAACATCGAATATTCTACAGAGAAACATCTCAAGGCTTACCTTAACTATGCTGACGAGGTAAAATTTCGGATACTACCCATTTGTAACTCTCTGATCGTTCCATAAAGAGATTAAGCCTTCTTAGAAACAAAGGGTTGACTTTCATTGCACGGTGATTTTTCGTAACGGAATTTCTGATATCAGATAAGACTGCGACATCCCACCCGAAGAGGCTCTACCGACTGTTAAGAAAGAGAATAAGAATTGAGGTGAACTAATCAAGCAAAGTGGCCACAGATTGAGTTGCCGCTTGGGTATAAACTCAGTTAACTTAGTAGCTGCCAAGAAGTGCTTTTTGTAGTTAATTGGGTCTAGCCCAACGCGTCAAGAACTCAAGTCGAACAACATTAGCTGAATGAATATCGTAAATTATTTGCGAATAAAAATGCATAAAAGTAAAGAGAATTTTGTGCGGATGGAAATCGTAGTCTTATTAATCCGAGAGTTAATGCCCTTGGGTTTGGAGTTGGAGAATTTGAAGAATTGATCAGTTACTGATGTTGAACATAATCTGATCAATATATGGGTCAATAATTCTTGGAACGCAAGACGTCCTCGGGCTCCGTTCTTCCTACCCTCATTCTTGTGTTATTTGACTATTCCTTTCCTTCGACGCCCCTCAGAAATTGATATCGAGAATCGTGCTGGAATCCGAAAAGCCTTTGGATTAAAGGCTTTCATTAAATAGAAGCCTTCGAAGAGAGCCGCGAGGGCAGACAGACTTCCTTCCCTTTTTCTTTCCTTATCTCTCTTCAGACCTCCTTCTATTTCTCTCCCTATCTTTCAGATCTCTCTCCTTTTCCCTCATAACTCGGCGGTCCGGGATCCATCTTCGAGCTTTTAATTTTGCGACGAAGCTTTTTATAGGCACGGGGTATAATTACCTCGCGCTAAAACGAGCTACGCTGAATATTTTAGCCTCTCTCTGGCTATGCGAAAATAAAAACAATCGGTGGGGTTGCTGTTGCTATGGGCAGGCAGGGATTAGGACGAAAGTTATGTCAGGTATTTTGCGGCAGGCATTAAGCTTTGCATAAGTTTTCCATCCTGCTGTGCTGGCGTTAACTAGCTACTATTTCTTAACCTGCCACCGCTCTAGCTTAACACTGATTACTATACGCCACTAATTCACCAACGAGTACATATTACACGTAACACGTTCATGTTCTCACCAGGTGCCCGAATATCTGCTCATAACCAGCTATTACAAAAGTCACTTCTACTCTCCGACAGAATTTTACTATTCCAAAATAAACATAATTGTAATAACAACTTATACAGATTTAACTTGAGTATAATTTTTCCTCATTTTTATACAATTTGTTGCATCTGTTCCAGGATGCAGAGAGGGCAAGTGGATTGGTCGAGCGAACCGGCGACTTCAAATAACATTGTTCGCCAGTCAGTTTCCCCATCTGTCGCGGGTCCATCGACCACGACAAGTACGAGAAGTAATGAGGCTTCGTCGAACTGCAGTGGATTTAGATTAGGCGTTTATGGGTGGAGAAAAAGATGTTTGTATTCGTTGGTGCTCGCGCTCATGGTAATGGTCATCCTAAACATGGCGTTAACACTTTGGCTTCTTAAAGTCATGGAGTTTAGTTCGGTGAGTATAACTCTGTTCATTCAATGATTGACTAGAATGTAAAATTGTTCAAAAAATGTTGAATTCTCTGTGGAATCGATGTCTGGATCCTTATTTGAAGATTTCTTCGAATGTTGATAAGAAGGAAAATGAGATGTGAAAAGTTATGATTTTTCTTAAGAAAATTTCTTATCTTTGTGGCATGATTTCGCGGAGAAACTTATGTGACATTGGTAAGCGGTGGAATTTCGCTAGAAGTGAAACTCTGGTGGAAGTATTATAAATAACTCAGCGCTGAAGGCCTCAAACTACTTACGTCTGGTATATATGCTTCGTTTTCGCAAATTGTTTCCCGCATTTTTGGCAATCCACTTTATGGTATGAAGTCAAATTGCCACTTAACCTACACTTTGAAAGTAAAGTTTTTCAACTGTAAACTCGGTGTGCAACAAATAATATAGAAGAAAATTTATTGTGTCAGTTCCATGCGTCAGATGGAATGGAAACCACGATTTAACACATACGTATGTTACATGTAGTATGTACATAGTTTTGAGAAGACAAAATTTCAACAATTTCACGAATACTTTCTTGCCATACGTCAAAGATGGACGAAATTCTTCACACAAGAAATTCACAACAATTTCTAACTTTACACCGAAGACTATTAGGTTAGATAGAGACTGTCTTTTCAAAGAACAATTTTTTCGATTAAATATATATCTGTAAACCTAGACAGGTGCTCTGGGTGCTTTTCACTCGACAAAAGGAGTTTATTCAATAATTTTATCTCATTCTTCGATAAAACTTGAGACGTCGGGATATCGGTATAGGTGTGGGAAAACGGAGGAACCGTTTGTAACTTTGGACAGCTATTAAAGTCGACTTCTGTCATGCGGCTTAAAATTAGTTTCGCTCCAGTTGCTCTCTCTCTCTCTCCACCGAATAACAAGAAGTACCAGTGATGGTTATTATAATTCTATGGAATTGCCAGATTTCTTATGAAAATCTACTCAACTTCATGGTAGAAATTAAGCTACCCAAGAAATTTTTTACCGCTTGTGTTGCCTCCGCTAAGACTTAACTAATTACCAAAGAAATAGTACAGCATGACACAAATTTTTTTTCTATACTCTACAAACTTCCGTAGAATAGAAAAACCAACGTTTCAAGTAAATTTTCATTCATCTAGCATCTTCACTTCCGAAAATAGTTCGTTACAGTTTCGGTTGATTGGAGATTAGCTGCTTTACCTTAATCGACGATCTTTCACGGGGCAAATGCAATCAAATGCAGAAACTCCGCAGGGTACTGGATTTGCTAGGGGTTAATACGAGGCCTCGTTCCCGTAACGATAATATTGTAGAATATAAAATGAAAATAATAGCGCAATTTGAATTTGCAATTGTAAAACTGCGTCACGGTTGCTACCGTTGCATTGCCTGGTATAGGTGCAGTGCCCACGTGAAATCGTTATCAATTGTAAACCGGCGGTAAATCAGACCAAAAATCGAACACTGCTTTAGTTTGGGAACGAAACTTTCCGAATCTATTGTTTTTCGTTAACATTCAACCGAAAATATCATCAAACATGGAGCTGAAAATAGTTTGTTTAATTCCAAGTATTCAATCCCTCGAAAGTGTTCAATTTGGGTAATGGGAATCGAATTAAAAAAAAAAAGAAGGAAATTCGGTATGTTTGAGTTTACGAAAGTTCATTTTTTCCATAGCGTCTCCGTTTTGCTCGCCTTCGCCGTACATAGATGGAACGTTGATCCTTTGGCAATGACAATATTTTTCTTGAGCTGGTGGGATTTCGGGATGACTTGTCTAGCAGCTTCGCATATTTGATATCACCTTTACCTACTTGATTTTATTGAATTTATTCGAAATTGATACCCCCCATCCGATCTTGGGCAATGATCCCTCGATAGGGGCTAAACTCGATGGAAATTGGGTATCAATCCGTAAGTAAGGACTCTGGTGCTATACCGAGCTTCTGGATTCCTCGTGGGAAATGTAGGTTCCTGCAGCCTTCTAGAGTAACCTACCTCTCTGCCCACCTTCCCTCATTTCACCCTCTCCTATTTTCCCTACAGCCTCTCTATAAAGGCTCCTATTTTGTCTGTATATCTCCTTCTCGCTCAGCCCCATTACCACTTGCATCCGGCTCCTATTCCATATATTTATATATGTCTATGTGTATATATATATATATTTATATAAATGTGTACATATGTACATCTAAGCCCTGAAAGTCTGGCAAAACCAGAGAAGTGAGTTTATGCACGAACTGAAGATATAGTAAGATGCAAGTCGCTCACTGGCTTGCGAATAATCTTCTCAAAACTCTGCATTGTTTAACGTATTTTCTACGCTTTGTAAATTTCCTCGTTCTGGATAGACTGAGAATATAGTTTGCACATGACTTGAGCATTGTTAGATTTGAACGCATCGTGATGATTTTTACTATTTTTTAGAAAATTCAAATATTATACACCAAAATTGTATAAAGGCCGAAATGATGAATCAATTTATAATAAAATCAAAAAACAAAGATAACTAAATACTGAAAATGAAATACAAACTCTGATTAAACGCAACAATGCATATTTCACGTGTCACATTCTATTCGTATTTCACGACAGATAAAATAATTTTCTAATTTTCGCAGATGACATATTGAATAATTAAGTTCATTTGGAAGTTTCGAGTTCTATACATATACAGGCGGTATACGCGTTAGGAAATGATGGAATCTGATAACATAATTCCCACGGCACTGGTGCAGCATTCTCGACAAGAATATATCAAGATGTATCATGTTACAGCAGAGATTTTCGATTACCATAGGAACTGGTAATTTCCCAACAAACTTTACGAAATTGAATAAGAGAAAATAAACAGGAAAAATCTTTCCCGTTGATATTGTTAGAAACTTTTCTACATTTCGAGTTCTATCTCACTCCGCGGTATACTAGGTAATTCGCTGATGCACCTGCCAGCCTAGAAATATTTTATGTCTTTTGTATTTCGGCATCAGTTCGTTAATATTTTATAAGGACAGTTATGATCCGTCAGAATTTCACCCCCGCAGTATTTTCGTGAGTTGAAAAAATTCAAGAATTATTCACAATGGAAAGGGGATCAAATGATTGCATCCGCGACGCTCTCGACGCAAAAGTTTTGTCGGTATTGGACAACGCTGCCTTTTACTTGTTTCGCGGAGTTTCTACGACGAGTTTTGGCGATGAAATTAATTAAAACGAAGTTCTTCCTTGTAATATTAATACCGTGGAACTCGGATTCCTATCGTCTCAAAGAGGAAGCGAAATTTCAACCTGATCTTAGAATTCAAAATCCGGCGACACCCGCGGTGTTCAACTTAATGATCGAACATCGAAACATCCCGACAGGAAGATGATAATGTCAGAGGCTTAAAGTGGAATGAAATTCACCCAAAAATTGCTCTTCGTGAAAACAGAATTTCGTTTAATCAATTCCAATCTAGCGAATTTCGAAAAATATTAAACAACCCTTGAAAGCATTCGGAGCTTATAATGAAAATTTGCGCCTCGCTGTAAAATTGAGGTTTTATAGTGTACATCGAAAGGGTAAAGTGATAAAAGCAGACGACATTTCAAGGTCGAAATAAAGGAAACCGCCATTAAATGTTATGATTAAAATTATACTTAATGATCGGCAAAATACCATCCATATCATTAAACCCTGAACGATATCTAATTACCCATAAAAGAATGCGATAAAAATCTCGTAAAGCAGCAATTCAACAGCTGATTATCTACTCTTTACAATTTCTTTATCTTCAATGAATTGATACTTCACCTGTTATGATTATCCGGTTATAAACAGAAATAAAAAAACACTTCTTTACTCTTTAAAAATATGAAAAGCCTCCTCATACTGCGAGAATAAAACTCAGAACTTGTCGGATTTTCTCTGAACTCATACCACCGAACTTATCGCCTTTATGTCGTGACAACCTACAAGATCCTACAACTAGGAGTCGGTCTAAATTCAGGAATTGATGATCTGGCAAAGGAATATTTGTGATATTATATATGTGATAATAGTGATATTTTTTGCCATTGGGAATACTTGATTCATTAGCCATAACTGCAGTACTGACCATATATCTGCCTCTTCGAGGTTCAGAATTTACGAGTCAAGTCATCGGTCAGTGTCACAATGACGTTAAGATTTAACGGGCTTCTGGGTGTTGGCTGAGCTGGTATTAGCGCGTGATCAACTATGCAGTTCACATGTACAGATACTACACTAATGCACACGCAATAGATACCATATTGGTGGTATAACGTTCGAGACTCTGTACCCATAGGTGATATAGATTATTCGGGTATATTGCTAGCAGTATATCACCAAGTCTGTATTATCTACCTAGTGCAAGTGCAATATGTAGAACAGGCGCGAACGGACGTCAGGACCATGAATTTTGAGTGGACAAAGGCGTAAAGCTCAACCACTAACTTCTCAAGACGGTATTACTACTTGAGAGCAAAACGAGACCTTCCTTTGCCGCCTTTCAAAGATATAGTGATCGGTGCGACAGCGAGTTAAATTTAATGAAAGCTGTAATTTCAGGAACCTCTACCGCCGTTTTTCAGGATTTTTCGATTTTACAAGCAGAAAATTACTCCGGATAAGCGTAAACCAGAATAAATCAAGAGAAGCCTTTACGAGCATAGAAATTTCTACCAAATCTAAAAACTACGCGATAAAGCAGCTACTTGTGAAGAGTTGATGTTACGATGCCACGTATCAAAGTAATCAAATCAAGCCTTTTTTTTATTGCGCAATTCTCTGCGGTTGGAAAAGTAAAAAAATAAACGAGTAGATATTGGCAGAAGTTATTTCTCAGTTGTGAGAAATGTAGGTACCTATATGTGATATGTGTATGTCATGAACCTAGAAATAACGACGAGTCACAAACGAACGTGTTGTTATAGAAGAGCCTGCTAAATGTCAGGCTGCCTTATTTTTCTCGGCTTGCCAAGCTGCTGGAAAGGTTGAACGAGTGAAAAAGTCAGGGTGATATCGAGGTGGGCGTTACGTTTTATAATTCTTCGGCGAAGAACGCTCTCAAAGTCTTTAAATAAACGATCGGAAGCGTGTTAATCGCCTTGATGTGATAAAAACCATGTTATTCAATATCTTCCTACATATACTGCGAGGCTTCGACGAGAATACAGCTGTATGACTAAAGATCCGTATCGTAATGGCTAATAGATACGTAAGTGTCTAGAAAATTATGTCATAATTAATGCAGAAGGATTTAATCAAACAATAAATATCAAAAAATAAGATATTTATGGATGGCTTCAATTTTACGCGAAATGACTCGAACAGTCGTCGACAGTTTAGAAGATTTCCTGATTTCTTGAATTTAACTGATTCAAGACTTCTCATTCGGAGATCGTAAGTCTTCTTCTTGATGCTGTGCGTGTTTCTTCTATTTTTACTATTGTAAGACAGTTCGATGTATTCGGGAACTTCGAGGTTCTAATTTTACGTAATTTAGTAGGAAGTGGATGGATTTTGAAGGAAAGGTGTAAAGTAAATTTCGAACTAAAATGTGGGACCAAAAGCTGCATTCTATGACTACGTACGCGGGTAATCTCAGTCTTTTGGAATTGTCCGATATTTCAAGCAAGTAGGACGACAGATAAAGCGAGGTTTGGCTGGTCGATTACAGTGCCCTAGAGACCCGGGCGTATCGAAGTAGCGGAGAGATTCGTATAAGAAAATCTCTCGAGGTCAGAGCGTAAACTTTTTTCGCTTGAGAACCTTTTGCTCGAGGGCGAAGATTAATTAGATTGCGAAAAATACAATAAATTATTATATTAAGAAGCTGGAAGTGCCGCGGACGAGATGAATGAGAAAAAAGGAGACGCGAAATATTATAAGACAGGATATACGTTAATGATGCCTTCGGGCAGCTCACGGCCGCCTTCCTAAGATTCTCTCGTTTTCGAATAACAAATACTCGCGGAATTCTTACTATATACAATTCATACAATCGTCCCAGTAGTCGTATAATAGTGGTTGAAACAAAGTTTCATTTTGTACCGTCACTGTGGCGATATGAATATCATTATACGGAACTCTTCTCTTCTCGCCAACGAGCCCTTTTGTTCACGCTTTATTTTACGAACAAAACAGGCAAAATCGCTTCATAGTCTGTCTGCATTTAAAGTTGATCTTCAAAGTTGTTTATTGGACTTCTGCCCCATCGATAGGGTGTAAAGCCTAATCTATATTCCTGAAATCTAAGAAATCTCTGAATTGATCTCGAATTTTGATTCTCTACTTTGGAAATCTAAATTCATTGGAAAGCGCGAAAAATCTCGATCGAAGATAGGCGTCACTAGTTTGTCGGAGGGTTATTTCGTGTATAAGCTATATACGGATAGAATAGTTTACGGAAACATGGAATAAACGGACAGAGGAGACTGACACTACGGGAAGAGCTAATCCCTCAAGCTAAACTCTGCAGTTTGCACAGAGGGACACTACCACCCTTGTTGTATGTACAATATACGTGTATTTCGCTATGCGCTCGAAGTAAGTAATTTGGCAAGGTCTCTGGGCGTTGTAGGAACGAGAGAAGCACAGGTTTAACCATAGACTACCCTGTCCCTCTTTCTCCCTCACTCTGTCTGTCTTCATCCCCCACGAAGTACGCTAATGCACCTCACATAATTATCTCGACCGGACAGAGGCGCCTAACTTCTGTTGCGACTAATCTCTCCAGCACTCTCCCCTTAACCCCTTAACCCCTTTACCCCTTTTACAGTCAGCCCGTTCCCCTTCTCATCCCCTAAGTATAGAGCCGCGGTGTATAATTTCATTTTATTTTCCTCATAGCGAAGGGATTATACAGCGAGGTGTAGTGGCCTAATACCTTGGGATCTCAAGAGATTATTTACAATACGCATAGACTTGGATTTGCACGTCGACTCGTTATACCAAAGGTGGGTAGGTAGGTAGCTCGGTATTTCCTGCAAAGGGTTTTTGGTAATTTACGATTGAAATCGAACCGTGCAGCCAAGAGGGAATTCCCCCTCAGCCACGGGTCGACCACACGAAGAGCAGGGTTGATTTGCGGTACCTCCAAAAGTCAACGGAAATAGATAAATATGTGTCATGGAATAAATTTCATCGACGTTGTAGTAAATTAGTTAACGGGAGACCCCTGTTTCTCAATATTAAAAATCCGAATAGAAATTCTAGTTCGAATCTCCGAAACCTCAATTCCTTCGTTATCCAGATTTCCCAACAAAAGATCCAGAGTTGTTATTCAGAATTAGCGCTTGCACTTCGAATTCTCGTTAGCATCTCTACGTCCCAATAAATTTGCAAAATTCTACTCCCAATCTCAAGTGTCTGCGAAAAATCGACTAAATTACCTACACTTTTTTTTTCGTTATTTTTTGAAACTTGCTCAGAACGGACGTAATTCTCACATTTGAGTGGAAATCGGAATTTCATTACACGCACAATCCTACTCTAAAATTCTATATCGCACCGTCAATCCTTCAGTAAGAACTTGTAAAATAAAACTAGAACTCCCATTTCGATTCGGGGTATCCTATAAAGAGAAGAAAAAAAAAAGAAAAAAACTTTGGGTAGGAGAAATCTGGGGAAAGAAAATGTAGAAATTTCGGTGTCATAATCGAGTGTGAAACGGTAAATTTGATCCTCGTAAATAAAGTGCTTTGGATTAATTTATAGACGACTATAGACGTCTGAGAATGCAGTCGTTATAAAAGATACGTAAACTGTGGTATAGTACCAATTTGGATTTTATTACTTTGAATAGCGTCTCGCAACGTTATTTCAACCTCGAGGATTATTTGTTATTTAGACTTGAATAAAATCGAGAATTTTGGTCAGGGTTTTACAACCCTCGGTATTTTTCAGCCGCATAGTTTTCTTCTACGTGTATAGGTATGTATGCTTGCCAGATTATTAAGCGAACGGATGAAGTAATAGAAAAATTTGATCTCGGGAAATAAAATTATAGGTATTCGATTACCCGAGGTACACATGTACCTAGGTAGAGCTAGGAATTTAAATTCTGGTTTTCCCGGGTGCAAACGGGCGAAGAAAACCTGCATCTGAGGTTTTTACTCGATACCATTTTCCGCCGGCCTTTGCGGACCTGCAATTTTATGGACTTGTAAATCCCGCTACAAAAGATGTCTTCTCTTTCTATTAGCGCGTTATCGTGTTACTTGAACTATGAAAAACCGGTTATAATAAGAAACCTGTTACCTTGGAAAATCCGATTTCATAATATAAAGCAGGGATGTTTACGAGGTAATACTGTGTTTCTTTGGCTGGTGATTTCACGCCGAGAATACGAGCTCGACTTGGTATACGAAGGGTAGTTTTTCAATTCATCGGTCAATCTTCGAGAACTGCAGGTAATTCGATTTAACAGCTATTTGTTCAGCTACTCTTACACGAAATCCACTCACCATTTTTTCAAATTGACAAATAATCGTGACAATATAACTCGATCGCGTGTCGCGAGACAAATTATTCCACCCTAAAAGGTTCTTGAGTCGTATCTTTTTTTCCGTTTAATCCTTTTTCATTGCAAACGCCTTCGATGCTATTACTACCTCGGGGAAAATTCGGTGAATTGACAGTTTCTCCAATTTCCTCATTTTTATTTATAAACCACTTAAATATATTGCAACGACAGTAAGTGACTAGCGGAGCAGAGCTCGTGAACTGATGCATCGGATACGGAAGATAAATATTATACACTTGGAAGAAACCCAGTTCGAAATTCATATCTTTGAACTCTCTGAAATATCTCAATTGGACTCAAGACTCGAAATAGGATCGACAGTAAATTTTAGTCATTATTCGGGCGCATTATTATGTCCTGGTGATCGTAACGTTGCTGTAATGGCGTTACGGATTTGAATTATGATGATGGAAGTGAAAATTATTATTAGCTGTGGTGAATTATATTATTATTGCCCCACGCGGGTACTTGAACGTCAAAATTTGAGAGAAACCGTTAATCATGAAATATGCTATAAATTTACTCGATAAAAGAAAGAGAGAGAAAAAAATTAGGTTGTTCTGTGCGAGGAAAGATATCAGAATTATATAAGTGAAACAAGAGCCGGGTCAAAGTTCAGAATTTTAAAAATTCCGAACGGCCAGAATTAGGATTTTAAAAATTGCACACTCACAGTTTTGAGAAAATTCATTTCCCCGAAAGTCTGCGTTGCCAATTCTGAAGTTTCGATGAAGTTATCGATTGAAGTAGATAAAATGGGTTTTCGTGAAGAGAGAACTATTTTTTGTCTTCACATCCTGAGAAATGTACCAAAATTTTCGGATTCTCGGACTTTCGGGGGTCTGAACTTTCGGAATGATAATATTCCAAACTCCTTTCAAACGAATTCGGAATTTTGACAGTTTGGAACTTTTCAAATTCCGAGCGTCAGCCCAGCCCCATAATATCCTATAAAATAAATTCTCGATTCGGATAATAAAATACGATTGTCGAATGAACATTTGATCCCGGATTATTAATTTTGAGTATTAGAAGTTGGATTTCAAGCACTGATTTTAGGTCCTGAAAATATCCTGTAGGACGAGAACGATAATACAGTCATTGGCGTTAGAGAGACGATTATACTACACTATACACAATGCAACAGACTACTAGCGATTGCCCATTAACTTTATGATAACGTTAAGTAGAACAAAGAGAGCGGTATCATTTTCTGAACGATTTAGCTAATCGAGTAGATACGCAGTGGCTGGTAGAGTCCTTCGAGTACCGCGCTTTACCTCGCATTATTTCGTCCGGTTGAAGTTCGTTGCATCATTGACACTATACAACCAGTACTTGGTGCATTTGTACACACGCATATACGTAAATAGGTACAACTTGTACGGAGAGCATACAGAGGAACCGGAAAAATGCGAATGCTACAATGGAAGGGAAGGGATTTGTCAGGTAGGTTAAAGTAGGATGGTAGGTTCAGGATCGTGTCGGTGGCAATTGCTTCCGACAGAGTGGCCAATCATTGGAAACCAATATAGACGACGCAAACATATCTCTCGTTTGGCGATAGAAAGAAGTCCAGAATCCCTTCACCAACCGAATTTCACGTGCGGGTGTGAAAGAACTCGTCGTGCGTGTGCAATATTCTCAAGATGCCGGGGGTTAGAAGGGGTCAAAAAGTCTATTTTTCGGTAAACACTATCCCTTCGATCTAGGCCCACGAATTTCGTAGGCCTAATCGTTTCACAGTCTTCACTCTACGATATCCTCTTCTTCTCCGACTAATCATGCATTTCTTTCCCGTTCCAGGAAGGAATCGGTTCTCTGAGGGTAGTTCCTGGAGGAGTGGAGCTCAGAGGTCAAGCGACAATCTTGGATGCTTTGGTAGCGTCTTCGGTAAAATCGCGGAGAGGGAGAAACTTGATTTTGGAATCTTGGAGCAACTTCACAGCATCTGCGAGGTCACACGATGGGCGTTTGCTGGCGAGGTTCACGTTAGGTAAAAACCAGCTAGTCCTCGTGCCTCGAACTCGAGAGTCACGTCGAACTGAATAATCGAAAAATCGGAGAGATTTCATGACCGATTAATGTCGCGTTCTGTAGGCATCGGAATTGCGAGGACTACATCATTTACCTCGATTCTCTAGAATCGCGTATCTCTGTAGTTATAATGCCCCCAGATACGTACAGCGATATAACAGATCCTCATCAGCGATGAATATTCCTAAGCCTTCCTCTCATTAAAATGGCAAGAACAGTAATATCATATCCGAGTGTAGATGTAGGCAGCTGGGAATCGAATTGTAGCGATTTTAAGCGGGACGTGTCTTAGCCAGCACGCGAATCATTACTCGAGATCATTCCATCACCCCTCGTCATTTCTGTGTCCCATCAGCCCGGCGAGCCAGGGCAAATAATAGTCGAAATTTCGTGTTGTTACAGGCGAGGATCGACTCGACTGTGTGTCTAAGGGTTTTCGCGTCACCGACCCTAGAGGTGGAGTCCTCTTTTCTGCGGATAGAGAGCAAGTCGTCGTTGGCGCTGAGATGCTACGAGTAACAGGTGTTGGCGGTGCCGTCTTCCAAGGAAGCGTCCAGACTCCATTGGTTCGAGCGGAATCGGGTCACGATCTGAGGTAACGACGCGTGTCATTTCGTCTTTACATACGCATTCTCCCTTGCCACCGAAGCTTGGGCTACATGCAGAGACCCTCGATGTATAATACATAATCCGGCAAAGTTCGGGACTTCGGAATTCGCGACGAACGAAAATACTCGACGAAACATAACGCGAATATCTCATACCGTCCGATAATTGATTCTCGTTCTAATAGGAACAGCAAAGTGATCCTGGTCTAATTAAAGCTTGAGATATGTTTGATTGAAAATCGTCTCGCTTTTTCTCGCGATGAAATAATTTTCAGATGTATGCCGGCCTCGGGCGTTTTCTTGATTCTATTTCTCGCCCCGTCTCTCCGGGCTTCTTATAATTTTGGTTAAAGGCCGTATTCTCGTTCGCTTCGTCTCTTTCCGTTGCACGCGGTGCAAGTTATATAAAGGTATAGGCAACGGTACCACAGTTATTGATAGCGTGGGGCAATTTACAGACGGATTTACGATTATAATAAAACTTTGCTGGGGCGGAAAATTATATTCATAGGATTGGATTTGCGCCAGATATGAAATATCGCTCCGAGAGGGTTGCCGCGCTTGTTCGAGTGAATCGATTATTGTAACGCGTCTTACAAATCGCTTTGTAATACTCAACGAACCGAATTACTTCATCGACTTACGTACGTATTATTTTCACACGATCAACTCGGGGCAAGACATAAGAAATGAATACCATTTATACGCCAATACGATATGATAACCCTGGACCATTTTTTGCCTAGGAATGAAGGAAGCTTAGAAATCTCTCTAAATCTAATTTTCATTACTTTATTAGACTGGAGTCTGCAACGAGATCTCTGGAAATTAAGGCGCCGAAAAAAATCACCATAGAATCTAGAGCCGGACATGTAACAGCCTCTTGTCTATCGGACATGAAGCTTCAGAGTGTCAGCGGAACCGTGAAGGTAGACGCGGCTTCTGTCTTCCTTGAAGGACTAAGAACCGCTGAACCAGGATCCGGCAGGACTTCGAGGGATCAACACTCAGCCAGTATACAATATTCTGCATTTTCTGGCCACGGGACGCGCCAGAGTCAAAGCGAATTGACGGTTTTTCAATTATGCGCTTGTGCGACGGGTAAATTGTTCCTTGCAAGACCTGAAGGTGCTTGTCGTGCTGATGACGCTGTTTGTCGGTAGTTTTACAGACATTTTATAAAACTGTGGTCGTCGATGTACAGGGAACCCAAAATGTCAAAAAAATAAAATAAATAAAAAGAGGAAAAAACAAATTACAAATAATTCTTATCACATGAAATGGAATGAATGAGGATCAATGAATCAGTGTCTTTTTGCTGTACGGATATTTTCGATGGTTTATTTTTTACCGCAGATCCTGCTGGAAGAGGTTTTGTACAACTTACCACAACGAATGCTTACCTGCGTACTGAACGGTGTCATTGCAATAAATAAAATCATTTTTTCATCGATCGCACGCCCAACGAGCCGTTAGAGATTTAATGAAAAGACATTACGAATATCTCACTGACACGAAGTGAAGAGAGAAGATTTTACAACTGGTCGATAATAAAATGAGGGAGTTATGAATTATGTTGAAATAAGAATGACGTGAAAATTGCAAAATTTCACGTGTGTGTGATTAAAAGAAAAAATTAATCGCGTAGGGGTACGTTGACCGATATCCTATACATGCAATTCTTGTATATGAAATATTGCAATAATTCATAGAAATATTCTTAGGTAAGAGAATGGCAATGGCGTGGAATTATTTTACTTGAATTGTAATCGAAAATCATATGGACACGGTTTATTAACGATGAATAAAAAATATAAGCAGAGAACAAAAATAGAGAATTAATGTATGTGTAATACGTGAAAATGATTATTATGTATATGAAAAAAATTGACGGAAATAAAATAACACAACGTATACACATGACAAAAATAAACAAATATATATATTATATAGTTACATAAAAGTATATTGCCAAAAGAAGAAGAAAAAAGAAAAAATAAAGAAAAGAACAAGTTTTTAGAGAGCCGTAACTAGTTCGAAATTTCGTAGTCATTACACTATAGAACGTAAAAAAAAAAAAAAAATTGCTGCGATGTATTTGTGTTTCATAACCATTCCTTTACCTCAGAAAAGAAGATAGGTATCCCCTGACCCAATTTGCGATGAAATGTGTTGTTGAATAAATAAATAACTGACTAGAAATTGTCCTGATCTGTAGGTATATACCTACAATTACGTTATAACGCTTTCCCCACTGTTCATACTGGTGATTATTTTCCGTTATCATTACTGTTGATACTTTAACAATTAGAGGGAATGAGAAGCAGAGAAAGAAGATGAGAAGAAAATATAGAAATAAAGAATGAAAATGAGATCCGTGAACGTTGCGAGAAAGTTCCATGTCTACCATTGTGTATATGTAGCAAATGTCGCCGACGCTGAAAGTCCAGCGGTGTATATCTTGTATATCAATAAAAAAAAAAGAAAAAATATATGCGATTACCGTTATCAAACGGGTCTGTAATTGAATTTGAAGAAAATTTCTATGAAAATATGTATCCTTTGACGCGTTCCGAGAGCGAATAAAATTCCTTTCCTATCCAGCGAAGTAAAATTCAAGTCTTTCTTCGGTAGAACAAAGGCACAAGACGGTTTAAAAATTTTATAACAGTAATAATGGCTTCTCGGCTATAACTGAAATGGAAATCTTGATGAATGAGAGTGACTCTTTAATCCTTCAAAGAAAGCAAGAAAAATTGTAAAATTAAACTTAAATGTTACGTTTGTATTTCTGCTCGGCGATTGCAGCTCAACGAATAATTTAAGTTCTTCTCATTTATTTCTGTCTTTTTATATCGTTTTTTCGAATTTTCGAGGCGAGGAAAACTTCCCGCCGTTCTCTCCTGGAGATGTAAACAATCATCGCACGGTAAGTACGTATTGTCGTCATTTAGTTTCGCACGAATAATGAAGAGTATGAAAGAAAGGGAAAATTCCGAGGACGAAGTCCGAACGAAATGACCAACGACGCGTTTGATACTCGAAAACACATCTTTCATTGATAGGACCAGGTAGCAGGAGAAAGGGAATTGAAGAAATCCGAGTTTTTAAAGAAAAATGAGACTCAAGCTATAGCTACTTACTTGTTACGTTGTGAAGTCTAACGGACAGGAAAAGCAATCTTGTTCAGTAAGAACCAAAGCGATTCTGACGAGAAGGTAGGTAATTCGCACAATACGGGATTAAAATTGCATCCAAGAAGAACAAAACATGCTCGTGACCGTGAAGCGAGTTTAAAGTAAAGGTAAAGTAGGGAATGGAAGGGCAGAAGTGAAAGAAAAAAAGAGAAGGGCAGCGTGCGAATTAGCAAGCCGTGAATAAAAAATGAGTACAAGATGAAAAATGCCCGCTGGCATCGCGTAGGGAAAGATTGTACTCCCGTTGGCTAATAACAAACTTAGCCTGTAGTGCCCATCCATCTACTCGATTTGAGGGAATGAAAAAATAAGCAGGCAAATTTTCTTTCTCCTTATTTTTGGGATAAGGTATAAGAACATTATCTAGACTCCGATCGAGTTATGAAAAGCACTAATGCGTTTGCGTGAAGTGAAAGAATAGAAGAAGTACCCTGCGGCATAAATAAGCACAGGTCATTTTTTGAGATCATTTTCTTCGACGTGTGAAGAGAGAGGATCGATTCGTCGAAGTGAAAAATGAAAAGGGAAAACGGTGGAAAATAAATGAATACATAAAAAAAAGAAGAAGGAAAAAGAACGTTCATTGATTCCGAAACCTTGCCTCCCACGATACTAACCAATTTACCGAAGAGCCTATAGGCGTAGGGTTGTACGATACTCCGCAGCACCCATGGCTATGCAATATCCACAGATGGGAGGCGGCAGGCTGGCTGGCAGAATTCTGTGAACCGTGAAATTGTCGTACCGGTACCGGCGCGTCCAATAAAGCTTTAAATACGAATTAGTGCATCGCTTGCTACATTGAGTAGACGCCTATACCAAACGGGGCAAGCGATATCTACCAGCTATTCGAGATTTGACCTGTTCTACCCGGGAACTGGTTCTGGTCCTGATTCTGGTTCTGGTTCTGGACAACCTTTCACGCGAGTAGAATAGCAAAACGAAGGGCGAGGTCAGTGGACACTGAAAAAAGCCGGTTAATACGAATCCGGGGAATTGAATTGATCGTATTTTTAGGGATCGATCGATCTCGTTGAGGGCTAATCAACTGGACTGCAGTTCCATGCTTCTGAAGTTAACGATACACGTTTCGGGAAATAAGAAGTTGCTGTTGGCGTAGACTCGATTATTCAAGAACTGTAGAGATAGAAGAAAAGTTATCGTTCCATTTGACTGGAGCAAGTGGAAGAAGGTACCCGCAGCATGGAAGAGAGCTTTCATCAGAAGTTGAGGAAAGTGGTTTTACAGTTATTGCTTGTACTTCAAGATGCTCAAAAATAATGTTTTCTAGAAATTCTCAAGTTTATATATCGATGAAAGTATAACAACTCTGATATTCTAAATAAATAAAGAGAAGAGAACATCAGCCAGTAAACTTAATCTTGGCCAACTAATCGAGTATAAAACGTTTCGTAATTCGTAGGGGTGCAGATTTACGGTCTTAATTTCCATAATAAAATGATACCTCATGATCGTAACAGTCGCTGAACTGACTTAAGCCTAACATACTGTAAGCTATTACCAGTTACCACTGCAGCACTTGGAATTATTAGGAAGTGTAGAGAGTATGATTGCAGCCACATACCCCGGGCCTTACGGCAGTGGTTAATTCAAATTAGTTAATTCTGAGACAGAATTTCGTCTCCATTGTTACAAATTACAATTCAACCCGAAAACACGGAATAGACCTTGCCCTACGCTTTCAGGTCTAGGAAGCAAGTTAATTGCTTGTTAGTCCTGTGATTAAGGACCCGTAAAGAGCAGTTTGTCTCCATGTCTATTCAGACCCTTGTATAAAGACTTGAAATTTTATCAATCGATTTCTCAAACCTCTCATCTAATTATCCGGCGAAAACGAGCTATGAAACATAGATGCTGCTCGCCAGATCTTCGGAGAAAATTTCACATACTTGTCTGTTGCAAATGTGACAAGTTCCTTTCCGTGATTCTAAAAAGTATCTCCCAGCTCATCAAAACAGTAAAATAGATGAATACGAAAAATTGGATAGATTTTTGCACCCCAATACGCCCATGGGAAGCCCGTGTAAGGGGATGATTTTATTTCCTACTTAGGCTTAAAGCTCATGCTTTCTCACACCTCGACTCTTTCCAAGTTCTTGAATCATGCACTCAACGACACCGGTTCTTGGTAAATTTGACTTTGATATTCGGCGGATGTGAAGAACAGTTTTATCCGTTTTTTTTTTATTTTTTACAGAAAAAATTGGCAAATTGTAGCAGGTAACATTTTATTCTAATTTCATATCTAGTTACCTTCAAGCTTTAAAATGGATTCGTACTTTGACCGCGATCTGCTCACCGGAAGTCGAGAACGCGGTTTTGGAATTGGAAGAAAAATCCCCTGAATGATGATATGGAGAAAAAAAATGTCAAAAAAATGAGGAAATTATTTCTGAATCGCATAAGTTTAATCGTTAAACATCTTCGAGTAGTTTTAAAGTTTGTGTCATTCTTGGCGGAGCAGATGCTGATGGAGAATTTGTTAGGTCGAGTTAAATGCAATTTAATGCACCTCACGCCATCATCGCGAGGGTGAAGTAATATCTTTCGAGTTCCCACATAACCTGCGTCTAGTTAGTACGAAATGAGCTGTTGATAAATCTCTCCCCCACTTCCGAGCCCCCTGTCATGCCCTACTCCTTGGTATGTGGCGCCATTTCTCTACGTGGAATTACACCCCCAAATTGTAATTTTGTCGGGGCTTTCTCCCACGCCGCCTCCTACATTATATTCTTACCCAGAGTTCGTGCGGGGTAACTTTTATCCTGGAAAACGCCGTATTTCTACCCTTTGGATAAATTCATGATTAGAAAATCTTCCCATACCCACCTTTCCACCCTGTAAATGAATATTAACGTAGAAATTGCAATTCTCTTTAATAACAGAGAGGTTTCTTTCTTGATGGATAAAATGCGATTGTGCATCTTTTAAGTTTTTCCTAACACTTTTGGTAGAATAAACTGGAACTTAGCGAGAGATGATGGCATACTTTTATATGAGAAACGAATTTTAGAAAAAAGACGAAAAGTTAACCAAGGTGCCTCTGACGTCGATATTTAGCTATTTGAGTAATTTAATAGAAAACGGATATAGAGAGTTTCTCTACAATGTGCTCGAGCTTGATGTCGTTAATTAATTAATTCCCCTCGTTAGGTAAGCAGGCCTCGTTTGTACAGTTTATTCATTTCATGAGGGAATACACCGAGCAAATTACGAGCATCAATGTTCTAGCCATTTCCCTGCATATCTGCTCACGATCAGCGACGAGGAAAACGGTCACTGCCAAATTAGGGCTAGGAAATCTTCGACTAAATAATGCCGATAGTATAGTAAACGTAAATAATGAACTTTTCTTCTATATGGAAAAGTCGTGCACCTTGGAGTCTTGGGGATATCAATTTTGGAACAAGTTAGCAAGAACGAACCGTGGGTTCGAAGTATATGGGACTATCAAGAGGTACGGTTAGCCACTTGGGCGAACAGATCGCGATGCTTTTCCACCACTTAGCATTTTTTCCAAATAAATGCTTGTAATTTTATAATACCGCTGGTTCTTCCCCTTGCATCGTTTAACTTTCTCCCTTGCCTCCTTCTACTCTCGGAGTAGGTATGTGTACGTATTATACCGAGAAAAATAATTCTTAGCAGAAAAGTTTCGCCTCATTCATATTGTTTCTTTCTCTCTTTTTCTATCTTTTTTCTCTATTTCGCTTCACTTCTTTCAACAATGAATATAACAACGATTCGGCAAACAATACTTACCACTCGAGAGTTTCCGTCATCGATAAACGGTTCGATTCTTCGTTGAGAATAATTCATCCCTTATAAATATGCCGAATCAAGGAAATATAACGTTCGACCAGAACCTGTACATTTTATAGTATACCTAGAATAATTTTCATCGGCTCAAACACGAGGGAGTTTAAAAATGGTGAAAAAAGTCCAGGGTTTTCATGTTTCATTTTTTATTTATTAAATTATTGTATAAACTATGAGAGGAGAATTTGACGCGACTCCACTGTCATCGTACGGAAGTAATATTGAGCACCAGTATAATAGTCGAAAAATAGTATAATTGTTAACTTATAAATACGATTGTGACAGGTGTACGAATTTCTGTCGTTAATTCAAATTATACCTGTCCTGCGTAAGAATAATAGCACGTTGTGTAACAAAGCGAATACGACCTACTTGCGGGGTAAAATTGTATAATACGAATTTGAAAACCTGGAAGGAATGAAATGTTCAACTGTTCGTTTATCTCCTCGCGTTTTTAATCCCATTCAAGGTATAGTGTTGCAAAGGCAACTGATTTACGACTACATGCCACTCTTGCCTGTATCTTTACTTCAATTGCCGATGAAATATACCCATCAAAGTCTCACGTGGAACTGTTTGAAATAGTGAGTTGTTCGTGGACAGAGAAGAAAAGAAATGAGATGTTCCGTTTGAGTAGGGAATTTCCTGAACATGTACTTCCTTGTTCTTTGGACCGCCGCAGCTTAATCCCTGAAGAGACAAGTTCAAGGTGACTGAAGTGAAGCGTCGTGGCTTAAAAAGTTGCAAAGCAACGCAGGGTCGAAGTGGGTTTTGCGAAGTGAAGGGGCGGAGAAGCTAAAGTCGGAGGGCTGCTCGTGCAAATTGCCTTACAGCTGGCAACAGAGCCACTTGTACGCCAACAAATTAACATTAACCAAGATGATGAATGGAGCTCTCCAGCCTCGTTCCTCTCGTGACTCCTCTCCTCTCCATCCCACGGCTCTCTCGCTCTCTTACGCCTTCCGAGATCCATCTACGATCTCCACGAGGCTTACCACCTTAGATCTAGAGTCTAGACAACTAAGTCGGGAACAAGTAGCCCGACAAACTGTCCTAAACCTCTGTTTATCGTTAAATAACTACCCTGCTTGTTCACGTGTCTGAGAACGTGATATTTCAATTACGTTAAGAAGCCTAGTTTCGGGGATGATGCACGTGCAAAAAGGACATTCAGGATCACGGGGGAAAAATCTACGGTAGTTTCCTACACCTATAAAATATCTCAGAGCGAATCTCTACAATAATTATTACCCAAAAGTCGCCAAAGCTCTTGACGAAAAAGGGGAAAAATAAATAAGTATAAAATAAAATAGCTCGGTTAACAAAATTTTTATTACCTGTACATAGCCCCTAATATCTAACGCTACAGTGCAGGACGCCACGCTATTCAACTCTGGAAATTAATTACACCATTTTCAGACTAACTGGTGGGAATTAATTGCAATTTATAATTATAAGTTATTACAAAAGAGGTGAAAACAAAAAATTACTATCAAATTATCGTAGGTTCAAATACGAGTCTTGAATAAAATTGAATCCTGTCACTGCAATTTCCAAATTATTTGTTCACTCTGTTTTTGTTTTCATTACGTCAATTTTTCTTCCTCGAGATTATCTAGAGAATTCGATAATTTCATTTGTCAGAGGTGGCGTTGGAGGCTGGAATAACGGCTGTCGGTACCGTGGTTACAGGGGAAGTATAAAACTTTATTAGTAATTAACTAAATTAATTAGTGCAGGTAGACCATCGATATCTCGTATGCCTGGTGCATAGTGGTGGCTGACTTTGGTGATAAGTTAACTGATAAAGTACAAAGTTTCAAGCACGGGATATCCATGCAGCGTTATTAATCATCGGGGGTCTCCTGATCCTCCACCTATTATCGTCCGAAACTGAACACCTATATAATTCGTGATTCAACCAGATTGGATCAATGCGAGTTTATGCTCGGTGGAAGTAATAAGTCAGAGCTCATTTCGGATAAAAGAATTGATTGGCATAAATCAATACTAATTGCAACGCGATTTCAAACGATATTTGCGAAGCCTTTATAGATACTGGTCATTAAATTTAGCTCTATACGTTTGTATACGGCTGTGTATCGGTGTAGATGAATTTAAGCGATGCCTCTGGTGGCTGAAATAGTGGGTACCTTACTCTACAATTTCATGTTCACAATTAGCAAAGTTTGCGCTTGATACACGCGCGCATTGTCAACAATTTCAGAGTAACGACCAATGAGAGTCCGCAAAGTACGTTTCTCAGTATTACCGTTTATCAAAGTATGATCGGGAAATTCTTCCACGCGTGTAATAATTATCCCCGAGTTTCTATTGACAAAAAGAAATTCACCGTTAGCTGAGGCAAGAACGTAACTATCAGATCTTGGAGAGAAATAAATCTTGCCACTGCAATCGCTCCCTGAAAAAGAACTTTGTAATTTGATTAACTTTTTCGTTCCATTATTATTCGTGGGGAATGTCATCAGATTGGAATCAATCTGTGCATGTAAAATGAGATTAAGAAATGTTTACTTGGAAAAAAAGAAGAGAAAAAAAAGGGAAAAAGGAGCTGGGTACAGATCAATCACTTTTATGGATCGTTGGCGATCTGTAGGCGCGTAAACGAAAGCAGGCCCGTTCGCGGTGTAACTACTGGGATCCGGAAACAAGGCACATGGCGAAAGCAACACAAATCAAAGGCGTGGTGACAGTTAATTCATAACTCGCGGGTTTCCACCGACCCCACCATCCCCTGTTTCAATCTGGCCTCCCTTTGGAGTTGCGTGCAGCGTACGAACGACATGTAAACTCGACAGGCCGCACATACGAAGAGGGGGTGGTTCGCATTTGAGTTCATGTTCGAATGTGTGAGTTCTGCACGTGTAAGGAATTCGCGAGGGTGTATTAATGGGAGGTAAGTATCCTCCGACATGATACGTTTTGATTGTAGATTATAGAAGGCCGTAACTCCGGGGCATTGCATCGTAGCGGTGCGGAGCTTAAGAGACGACAAAACGAGCTGATTGTGAATTACCTCCGAGGATTAAGTAACATGGGAAATTGGTTATGGATACGACTTGGTAGATGCCGGATACGCCGAACTTTTAAAGTATTAATGCACCGTCTCGAGAAGCCGGAAGTTCTTGTAACCGACACCGGTAAGTAGTTTGAGAGAGTGGTAATGTGCAGCGTCGCGAGACCCCTGAAATATTCATTCCAAAGCCTTTGAAAACTGATCTATGTAAATTTCTTCAATAATTCTACGCCGAGGTATTTTTTAATTTCTTCATATTTTTCCCGCTAACTTTCATTCCCGGTATAATACATTCTGTATGAAATATAGAAACCGCGCGGATTTAAGAATCGTGCTAAAATACCGTGCATGGAATCGATTGCTTGCTCTCTTTCTCCATTTCCCCTAATAACAATTTGCAATTTCTTCACTGCAGTATAGCGGGTCACGGAATACGGTAAGAACATCTAGAATGAAGAACTTTCTTTTTTCATTAAATACAAATCTTGATTTGAGTCTCACTAATAATTTAACAATTTACAACCATTTTCATAATTCTTCTAATCAAGGCACGCGCCGCGGGCACCAACACCACTACATAGATATACAAGGCACCTACTCGTAAACGCTAGTAAAATGTATATATGGAATCGTAGACTTAGGCGTTGGCACCATGTAGGCAGATTGCCGGTGTTAAGGTCCTAATCAGCGTCTTGATAGGCTAGTATTAAGTAACAGCACACGGCCCTGTGTCAGAGTGCGCTATTATCTTACCTACTATTACACAAGCACCGCCACCTTCAGCCAGCTTGGTTATGTCAGGGAATCACGCAATTTCTGAAAAGCCATACGAATTACTATTCGAAACTTGAGTGTCGTCACCCGTTAAGGCTTACTGTTAGGAAATTAGTGACAAATATTGAACCTAAGCCAGAGTTCAGAGGTCGCAGTACGTTACCTATCAGCAAACACCGTGATAGGAACTAGATTCATGAGGAATTGTTCGATCGAGTCCCGGACAGAATTGTTTTACATACTGGACCGATTTTTGTCAGAGAGAAAATGTTATTGTATCGTTAATTATTCGTCCGCTTGTTTATTCAGTAATTTTATCAAGCCATTGTTAACAGGTTAATGAACACTGAAAAATTATTGAACTGTATAAAATGGCGAGAATTCACCGATAGGTAAAAAATTTTTTACGCTAATTCTCGCAAAGACAGTGAAATATTTCGGGTCATAAAACTGTACTATATTATTGCTGAAATTACTGTACATTATTTGCCGTCGATGTAGAGGCGTGCTGTTTACTTGTGTGCTTAAGTGTTTATCAGCAAGGTTCAATATTTACCTACATCGAATACCTGAGTTGAAATAGCTAAACAAACAGGCGATATATATATTTTTATCAGTTTCAGTTTTTCTTTTTTTTTGTTTGTTATTTTTGCTTTGTTTTTTTGTTTCATTGTCACAGAAAAATTGTGTGTTGGCGAATGAACGGACGAATAAAAAAGAAGACCAAGAAATATATTCAAGTAATCAAAATCCAATTTTGGCTGCTTCTTGGGAATATAGGAAATATACGGCATAGGTTGAAGTATAGCGTGCCTATATGTGTACTTTTCAACGAAGTCTAAACGCAAAATAGTTAAATTTCAATGAAAGGCCCATAGCCATGAGGGGTTTCAATTACAACATTAATCGGCCACTTTTTGTTATGCATAGAACGAGCGGTAGGTACGGCTAAATTGGAGGGACTACCTCCTAAGCCCAGGAATTTCTGGCGGCAGGGAGCAAAAGAATTAGCATTTCATCCGCCCTGTGGATTTGGCCAACAATCTTGCGGGAATTGGCTCCCAGCCCCGCGCACTACCCTTGCGAAGCGTCAAATTCATTCTTTATTCAGTGAAAAATTGCTCGCGAATATCGCATCCATCTCACGTCTACGAATTAGCATCTATAAACACTGCACTCAAAAGCGTGGGTACTTGCGTTTTATACTCCAATACCATACATATATTTATAAGTGCGAACTTTCCCGCGAAATTTCATCACGATTGCTAAATTTGAATTTATAATTCCATTTCATGCCCTCATCGTGCCCATCGTACCCGCCTTGCTCTTGAAATCAGATTTTCTTTGTCGAAATAACTCGATTATTTGTTTCCACAAAAGACAACTAATTCCGCCTAATTGTCAGAGAAAATTCGAGTTCTGAAAAATGTCGGTAAATAATCATAATGGCAGTCCATCGTTTCTTTCTCCGAAACTAAGGTGATACTCGGGTCATCGAGTGATATTGATGAATCTTAGTTCGTAGTGTCGAGTGAAATGAAATATCGAAAGAATAACGCTCGACAAAAAGAAGAAAAAAAAGGAGTTTTTGAAATAGTTCTCGAAGGGTGAAAAAAGTGCCCCAAACCTCGCCTGCGCTTTCGTATGTGTGTGTGTGTCGCCTGGTGAGCGAGGGACCAAAGGGAAGAGTAGAGAAGAAATCCTTGAAACGCACGTGCCGTTGACTGAAGAAAGGGGCTCAGAGGGCTCGTGCTTCCACATTGATGCAAAAAGCATCCCACAAACATACGACCTTCTCTCTTTCGCCACGACCAAGAGAGAATTGGGGTGAGCGAGTGAAAGAGGGAGAGGTAGTGGTATAGGAGCAGGGGTGGGGAAAATGAGAAAGGGAGGAAGAGAGCTAGGCAGCTTTGCCTAATGGCCCGGATCACACACCGCAGATCAACGCTGAGTACCCATCGCTTAAACGTTACTTCATATTTGAATAATCATTATATGCATCGCCATTCTTCGCAAACGAATTCATTATTGCCTCCAGACCTCCTCGATGTTACCACCATAGATACGCCGCTGTTCGGCCGCAATCTAAATCGTATAGTTAGAAACTAATAGCATGTGGCCATCGAGTTGAAAATTGATACTAAAGCTCGCAAGGGTCTTTTAACATAAAATTGATAAAACTTGACGTTTTTTAAAAATCATTTCAATAGAATTTTAACAGCTACGAATATGTCCTCGGAAACTACGTTGGTATGGGAATTATGGCGATGGCTTTATGGAAACTGACTGCAACTGTATATAGGAGTAAATCAGCTTAATTTTAATTACCGTTTTGTAATAGAATAAAATTTCCGTATTTTTTTATATGCATGGGTATTAGAGTTTTCGAAAGTGATTATCATCGTGCAATTCAAGCTCAATGGGATTGTCCTGGAATTTGTGTGACAATATTATAAATTTCGGTGGTATAACGAGTTCAAGTGAAAATCCGTGTAGTTGGGTATACGTATGACGAGGATGACTGCAGTAGATTGGGCTTCAATGCAATTTAAACTCCAGTTAAAACGTTCAATAGATTTTCAATCACGATGAGAAAATCATAAAAGGCTGGTTGCATCCCACAAAACTCACGTCCCGTATGATAGTACTACCAGTAATTAACTATCAGCAATTATATAGTCCTGACAAGCGTACAGGTCGTACCAAAATATATTGATCACTTTTCAAAAGTCGACATAAAAATCCCTCCCGGCTTGAAGAATTAAAATACCACAGATTTTATAATCTAGCAGAGTTCATAATAATTTTCAATTCTTTTTATATGAAATTAGAAAATATTCGATGCCGAATGAGTAAGAAAAAAAAATGTGTCCTCTGTAAGCCGTAAAAATTGTAATTCGTTGCGGCTTACTGTAAGTGAGAAAGATATGCTTTACTCCTTGAAAACCCCGGCGGTTTAGGATGATAGGCAAAAGTACCGAGATGACTTGTTATACGGAGCGAAGTTTTCAAGGCAAACGCGTTTCTCAGTGTCGGCTGTCGGGGGAAACGGGGCGATATTCCTGGATGGCGTAGGGTGAAGCTAGGGGTAGCCAGCCAGGCAGCCAGTAGCCCATCGCCCCGTACCGTAGGTATACCGGTTACGCCGTTTCTGTTGGTTTCGTCGTTGAAAAAGGGCGCTCGTGGAAGTGGGTTTAAGAGGAGCTGAAGAGCCAGAGCCAGAGAACTGTTAAGAAGCTTACACTGATGACGGTGGGCCCTGAAGCGAGAGACGTGATCAACAGAAGTACCATCTCCCTTCTTGCAGACTTCTCTGTCCCCGCACATTCGCCCTTCGTGGTCCACCGACTGGTATTAATAATTGATACCCTGATACCCATCTTACGTTCTCAAACTTAGCAGAGTATTAACGGTATTTCGTGTCCCACTGGAAGAATGAGTCCTTTGTTTAGCAACGGCTAGGTACACACATATCTTTACACTCGAAGAACGAACTCCCTTCATTTTCCCATCCTGAACAATTACGATACGGTACTATGTAGCATATTGCTTCCTGATATAGTTCATGGATATCAATTGAAAGAAGCGTTAACCGATCCACCTGTGATCAATCCCAACAATTTTCCTCGAGCAGAAAGAATTTTACACAGAGATGACGATGGGGATAACTTTGACTTACGATTGATGTGAGGTAGAATCCCTTTTTTTTTAACTTGGAAAACGTCCGTCAATGAAGAGTAATAAATAAAAAAGTCTTTTTCGTAGCCATATCCGAGGTTGTAAAAGACCTATAGGAACTAGGATTGATTTCTCTCCCTAGTTTCTTATAAGGGATGAAAACTAGCCTCATCTGGTTACGTATTGGTTCGTTTGCCATAATTCAAGGGGCCCCATCAAGTACAGAATTTAATAACCATACCTAAAAAGGAGTCCCACCCTTCCTTACTGCTATGGAGCTCGAAGGTGGAAAGATAGGTAGGTTGAGGTCGGTCGGTACCTCCGGATGCCAGCTACGGCGTACTTCGTAAGACATGGATGTAATCTTGGTGACTCGTACGTTAAGACGGGACACATTCCAGGGACTAACAAATGCTACCCCTCTCCGTTCCTCTCGCCAATTTCGCCCTGCAATCCCTCCCTTATCATCCCCTCGTCTCGCACCCCCTCGCATCTCGTTCCACAGGTTCTACGACATAATTCTAATTTTATTGCTAGCCGTGCCGCGCGCCAGGGCTGACTTTGGGGACGGAAATTTATGGGCAATTTTTCTTATTAATTTTCATAAGTTCGACATGTGAGCCCGCTCCACGACAAAGCGAGGCTCCTCTCTCAGGAGAGGCAAGGAGGCGCCCTGGCACCCAGGTTATTGAAAGATGCTAAGATCTGGCAGTTTTGGCTCGAAACTTTTTACGAGAATACTTTGTCCTGGAGTTTTCGCATCTAGTTACCACAGTATGAATCAAGACGGGGCCAACCCAGTCGCGTTCCTTAGCGAACGCGGAGCTCCCGCAGAAACTTACTAAATTAAACGATTTCCTCCAAGCTTTAACCACGCCAAAAAGACAACCGGTCTATAGCCGATAAAGAAGTACAGGGTACAGGATATACCGTCGATCAACTTTCAGTCAACGATTATCAAATTTTATAGCTTTATTTAAATTATAGAGAAAAGTTCATCCTTTTCCGACCTTACAGAATCTCGACGAATTTCTAGACTCATTTTTGAATCTGTATTCATTTTTTATTTTATTTTTTTCTAGATTGGAAGATAGCAAATAATAAATCTCGTCGAAAGATTGGAGAGCGAAGAATGAGGATGTCAATGTACCCCCGTGACGCTAGAACACGTGGAAAAGCTGAAACTGGGGTGACGGGGGGTCGGTACAAGTAAATTTCGAGGGGTTAAAATTGCATGCCAAACTTTGCCTGATTTGTTTGTAACGTCGCAAATTGGGAACAAACAGTGAAACGTAGGTAGCAGCAGAGAAACACGCTGACAGATGCTCACCGTCGCGTGTATATACTATTCAAGAGATAAGTTCACCGTCTTAAACCCATCTCAATCGAAGCTGTATTTATACATAGAAGTAAAATCTTCAAATATTTAAAATATCAAAATATTCATTTTTTCGTCCCTTGAGAAAAATTCAAGAAATAATCTTGTACATACGAATGTGTACTAGATTGTAAGGGCTAACGAGGGTTGTGTAGATTGTGGATCACATTTTATGAAATTTCTTCGTTATGTAGTCATAATTGGCTACGGGATTATGACTATGCGGTTTCCCAGCCTCAAACGTCTAGACGTGTGACTGTGGTGCAACTGCATTTAAACGGCAAAACGAACCGAGTTCAGGCAATTATCATGCATTAACCGGAAAAGAGAAGGAACATGAAAATTCACGCGCAGAACTTCAAGCTGCGGGTTTAGCAGTGCCCAGAGAGAAGTACATACTCTAGTTTATCCTATACTATACTCATGCAGGCGAGGGCAACGGACGTGGATATCCTGCACTGATGTATGTGCATTCCATGAGATAGTTTGAGAAAAACTGAAATTCTTTTCATAATTTTCTCTAATCAGGTCAACTCTGTTTGCTGGAAAGATATTCCAGAAGAAAAAAGAGCCAGACAGTCAAGATTCGTTAAAGCGTCGTTTTCTTAGGCGTCGCGACGCCGGGTTAAGAGCACTTGCTTCCCCAAGATCCGTACGTGGGAAGTTTACGTCTCGTGTGTCTAGTATTGCGCTGTCAGCGCCGACTGTGTTCGGTCATCCATCACAAGAGCGCTTGTTGGCCCAAGTCGACCTCCGTATCCCCTAAGTCCTAGGGGTGTGAGTCCCAGGGGTTGCCGGGGGTTTTCAAACCAAGTATTGAGACTTGAGAGCGTTTTATGCCGTTAGCCAATGCTATCCGCGACGTTCAAATCTGCAGGAAAATAATATATTCCTACGTCCACGTTCATACGTGACAAGCTCTCCAATTGACCAACATTTTTAGAAATTTTTGCAATTTATTTTCGCCTATGTGACGGTCATTAACGCCAAACTTTGCTCCAAAGTTTCGTGGTATCATCAACCGCATAGCAAGACCACAGCTTCCGACTTTAATGAATTTTGTCCGATGCTAGTGTAGCTGCCGAATTAATTACAAAACGAACAGAAATTTAATGGAAATAATTTCCAAACGCGTGCGAGGATCTTAAGGTTGATAATTTAACTCTGATAGCTCTGATCTATATTCGTAAACTGAAAATTGGCCAATTAATGTGAAAATAAATTTTCCTCTCGTTTTTTTTTTTTTTTTTTTTTCTTGTCTTTCTTTTCTTTCTAACGCTTGAAATTTTTCGGGAGGTTCGATACAGTCGATACGAAACAACGCGGAAACAATGGAAACGGAAAGAAATGCGTATAAAATTCGTACGAATTGAAGAGGGAACGATTTGAAAGCTTCCGGCAGTTGTCACCGACCGTTATTAGCATCGCGCATATCGTTGAGAAACTTCAAACACCTGGTACACTCGGCATGTTGTGTTACATTTCTTGAAAAGTTTTGGAGGTAGAGCCGAAGCTGAAGCATTGGCATCCGCCTATCTTTTCCCCTCGATTTCTAACTCTCATTTATTCGGGGCTGTATACCTTATTCCGGGTTCTGAACTAGTTGAGAATCTTGAGGGGGTTCATTTGGTTCGAATATAGGATATATAATATACTCTCGCATAGCTGTTCCTTAAATTTTTCCAATTCAGGTGATATGTATAGGGAGTTAAGGGGAAGATAAGGAGAAAAGGAGGAGCGAAATATGTCAGGGAAAACCGAAGTAAGTAGTTTAAAATAAAAATGAATGAAATAAACGACGCAGACGAAATATACGAATGGAGAAAATAGAGGACTGCAAAGAGGAAAGACAGCTCTGGATCATTAAACGAATTAACAATTATAATCAAAGATTAGTATTCCGACAATTAGCATAAGGATTCGTAGTCGGTGGCCACTAAAAACTTTCGTAAAACCTCGGAGAATAAACTTATGAAATTTAACACTAATTAATAATGATAATACGCAGCACTCGGTATTTCCTAAAAGATCATTTCTACGAATTACGATTCTCACTTCCATACCAAATTCAATCAATTATTGAAGCTCAATTAAGTACTGTTACGATCCCGCGGAGTATTTCACGATCTTTAAAACCACGAGATAAACAGATAAAATTAAAGAATCGAAGTCTCTCGAGATAGATTAAAACCGATTCATCAGCCTCACTGATCATCCGAACATAAATACTTATTTCTCCAAAGTTGAAGCTTCCGAAAGTGAAAAGTCGCCAAAAATTTACCTACAATCGTGAAAACGTGTTACTGATAATCGATCACTAATCTTTACCTCAAAGCTATCGAGGGGTTCAGAAACAAGTTACCCATCAGCGATAACCGCCTTCCCGAAGATAAGAATCCGCAGATGGTTACCGAGCCACGTTCAAATCGGTCTCCAGCATCCCAACCGTTGGTACAGCGCAAGTTTCTACCTACCTTTCTGAGATAGTAGAAACTTTTACGCAAACCGATTCCCTTACCATCCGCAATTCTTTATCTACGCGAATTGGTGCGTAAGAAAAATGAATTGACATGTAATGATCGGCGCTTTCTGCACCTGAATAAAGAGTGCACCCAGGCGAATTGCTCGTATATTATAGTAATGTTAATGATGTTGATATTGGCCTGATGTAATCGCGACGATAATGATAAAATTGACAGCATCGTGTATTGCCCCCGCACTGCTTCGGCAGATATATGTATGTTGTGAGTCGTCACAGGCTTATCAGCACGACTCACTCTCATTATTTGCCTTCAGTGTTGGTCGTGTGAAAAAGACGTGTTGCGCCCAGCACGCTTCTAGAGTTGCACACGGCCGCGGGACCAACAGAGTAAGCAGGGAAGGGGATTTGGTTCGATAAATACGACGCCGCGGACGCTATCCAGTCAGAAACTACAGTGAAGTGAACTGCAGAACAGATCGTTAATCTACCAAAAGAAGAAGTAATCTACGAATACATCGTCAAGATGCCAGGACCCAGCGACAAGTGTGGAAAGGGTAAGAGTTGTTTCAAATTCCATCATTTTTGATCCTCTATGTCTCCAATATCACGACTAGATAATTCGAGGGAAAAGATTTTATTTTGCAAGTCTGGAACAATTCACACTTTACGATATTAGCAGTCGATTTGTAAATGAGTGAACGAGGCCTCGATTATTGTCTCTGAATTTAGCACATGTTGGTTTAGGCTGAAGAAACGGTTGTGCAAAGTCGACTATATAGTTTGCTGACAATTCATTGGATTCTGGGTCCTTTTTTTTCATTCCTTCTGATCCCCAAGTTTTACTTTACTCGCATTATTCGTCATTTATAAATTCAATTTCTTGTTAATTCATGTTACTTGGACGTTGGATTGAATAAAATTTCCTCACGCACTATAGGCGATTTTATTTTCATACGCAATTAACGTACCGAGTGCAGGCTTGATAGAACCGCGATGCATGAGGTATATTCCTCGCTGGGAAGACCAGCTATTGATTTGTTAACGGAGAGAGTACTACATACGTCCGCTCGGGAATACAGGATGCAGACAATTTAATTTTATAATCCGCGTTTTATCTAATCAACTTTGTCTACTGGACCAGTTAATGCAATAAAATATTCGTCATCTAACTATCGTGCTTGACAGTTTTGAAAACCACTTCCTAAATCAGTACAAAAAAATTACACAATCAATTTCAGTCGAAGAACCTCGCAGTTTATTCATGCAGAACTTAATGAACGCACCAATTAAACGAAATAACACACATTCGCATTCTTCAGCAGGTATTTTATTCGGTTTCATTTATTGTTTTTACAGGTGGATGCGGAGACTCCTGCAAATGCGGCGATGGCTGCAAATGCTGCGATGCACCTGGAGGTAAATGACATTATATTTTATGATTCTATTTCATATCGAACGTTCAATTCATTCGAACATACTATGAAAGTAATGAATGAGGATTGAAATGTTCGGTTGAAGATTTCTTCGGTCCATGATCAGCTAGGAAGTATATTTCAAGGTTCCATTCTCTACCGATACTATTATTATATTGAGAACGGTGAGGGTCTGATGTGAAGAATCATGCTGACGATGAGAACGGAGCGATTAATTTTTTCGTAGAAACAGCCGCTCAATCGTAACGAGTTCGTGTACTGTTGAGATGAGGAAAGATTCTACTGCGGTTCTACCGGCGATATGTAACCTGGATTATTTGTTGAGGAAAAAATAAAAATAAACAGTTTTATAACGACCAGATGCTCGTGACCGCGTATAAAATTACCCGGAAGTTGCCGTGCAATGATAATCATTTATTCATGTAATTCTTTACAGCGAAATTAAAGCCTTGAGTCTATTTATTTACGTATAATCACTGCTTGTTTTGTTCCAGATAAATGCGGCTGCAAATCTGGTGGAGATTGCAAATGCAAGGAATGCAGATGCACATAAAACTTTAAAGGGGGATCAAAGAATATCAATTGCGGAATTTGGCTTAATTCGAAAACTTAAGATTACTTATGATTAAATATATTGTAATGTAGTACTCATTGAGATAAAAACGACATAATCTTGATCTTTTTCCACTGTTAAGGAAATAAGATTCGATATTCGAATCCTTCTTTTTTTTACATAATTTTTATTCGTGTAATATTTCTCATTCATTTCGTCATAGTTTCATTCGAAGCAAGTAGATACGTAGGAAACAAGTACTGATTGTATTATTGAAATAAACGATACCAGATCATGAAATTGTAAAAAAAGCGTTGAACTATTTCCTTCAAATCAACCTCAATCCATTATGTTAGAAATTATTATAATTTTGACTGAAATTATTCAGTCAAAGCAAATAAGAAGTCTTGTGATTTACATACACGTGAGTACTTTTACAGGTGGGATGCACGCAGTAATGTAGTCAGTCGTATAAGCTAATCAGACAGCGAACAAGATCTACAAATTCTACAATTATTGAAGATTCTGATAATGAGAGCTCTCAATTGTTGTTGAAGCATATATATACGATTGAAATAATAATAATCATCCTAAGTCTGATCACCGATATGCAGAAATTAACGAATCTCTACGGGCCTGTATAATACAGATAAGATAGAATGCAATCGACTACATGCGGATAGATTGAAATTTCAAGAGACTATACAAATCAATTACGACTTTATCGTGTACAAAGTTATATAAGAGGATTCTGTAAAAAAAAATATCTATCCCCTCTCTGGCGTCGAGAGCCTTGAAATAAAACGCTGAAAGTATAAAGTACGGTTTTACGAATAGCAATAAAAAGTCATAGCTTCATATACGGATAAGCCGTATCGCGTTGAGAATATCAAGCTCGATGTGACCGAAAACGTTTGAGGTGATTGAAAATCCGATTTCTATAGGATTCGATAAAAATTTCGAAGAACTGATGGAAACTAAACACAATCAATAGTTGCAATCTATAGTTTTACATTCCAGCATTACTACCACTTGCTATTACTCGGAGGCACGACTGGATAGTGCAGCTCGTATTTCTTTAGTACATACGGACTTGATTTCAAGCAAGATATGTTGGTTAAATATAGGCGGTGTTACGTGGTGCTTTAAAAGATAATACCTTATAAGAAAAGAAATTACGCGATACTGTGACGATCGGCTAATGCCATCTACTAACCGTCTAAATTCGAAAAGCAAAATCCACGCGCAGCTTATCTGCGTCGTAGACCAGTACAAGTGAGAATGGGACACTCTTGAACGGAACAATGAACGAGTAAGAAGTAAAGTAAACTAGCTCCGATTCGACTATCTAATTGATACCAGCTAAATGAATGCATTCACGTTATATTATTGTCGAACTATTTTACATACAAATATATAACCGGTGGACTCAGTATGTCAAATTAATCAGTGACATAAAAATCAAATAATTAAATTATTCAGAGAGAAAACTCACCAAATCAAGTAACCAAATCATTTCGAGAGACGACTCAACAAATCAACCATTTGAACGAACGTGGGATAACCCTGTTTGGGTAACCTTGCATCATAAATCGAGACGATAACAACACGAATAATCACCCACGGTTCAACACCATCCAACGAAAAAGCGAGATAAGTCAAACATCGGAAAGTCCTTAGTTCAAGAGACAATTTTACACTTTTTTAATGTGAATGAATGAACGAATGGATGAATGAATGTTTTAATGTTAAGTTTTAATATTTCCAACCCTTATGGACTCGTGATATGAATTTATATACACCTTTTATTTTTTTGAATATAATCTTTCTGGGTACCTTATTGATGCTTTGCTATTTCTATTTTATATTCATCACAATCTTACTTTTAGGTCCTAGTTAAATAAATTATAATTGTAGCGAACAAAACGAGTCAGTTACAATTCAGAGTTAAAGTCCAATAAATGCACGCAATATCATCAAAGTGTTGAGTTCAACGGATGCGATATACTTTTCAAATATCAACCGTTTCATTCAAGATTCTTGAAAGAAAATTTACTCCACACTTCTCAAAATTTCGAATCATGTACAGGGTTCGGTACCTACTGGTTCTTGTCTTTTCCGAACGAGTTTAGTATTTCTGCAGTTGAATTTGTCCATTTCGAGAAAGCGTATTTCCAGTTTCAATACCTACACCTATTTTTTCAAGTCCTGAAGTCCTTCGACGTTCCTATAAAATTGATGTAGACAATCCAATAGATACCTGAATTTGCTTGAATTTGTTTAAACTATCATCGCTCATTCAAAATCTGTACTTGTTTTTTCTTTAAAGTTGAAAATAGTCTTCGGTGCGCCTCACTGTATGCAACCCGTATGTAGTAACTGTGGCTAAGTCAGTAGCTCTCGTGGCGTCAAAGACTATGCACATTGACTAAATCTTTAGTCAATGCTATGCACAGGAACTATATGAACGAAAAACGCCGTTGCGGATGTCTTAATGTGAATACATTGAAGGCAGAAGAGAGATTTATTTCTGAAGCAACAAGGTTTATTTCTTGTCTAATTTCTTGAGTATTCTCGTTAATGATAGTGATATTATAACACTCGTCCGTCTGTTACAGAGAATTGACCTTCCACGAGAGTCCGAAAATCTCCGTTAAGCAAGTCTTTGTTCCAATTGCAACGTATCTACACAAGTGTATATTACCCTAACTCTGTAGCTTTGTAAATTATATATAACTAATATTAAGTACATAGTATTTTATTGTGATTCGAATGTTGAATGTAGTTTATAATATTCTGAGCACTTGTATGTCAGAAAGTAGATAAGAAGACTCGATTATTTGCGACGGGTATATCTATTTATGTTCAGGAAGTAATTACTAATTATGTATATTTTCGACAATAAATGATATTCTGATGTAATATTATCGATGCAGCAACAATAAATCACCCGATATACCAATAATCAACTATCTCGTTATTTTCCACTCTTCCTTTACTTCGATTCTTCATTTCGCAAGAGCGGTAGGTGAAACAGCATACGAGTCACAAGAAAAGAAGGACATTAAACGTGATGCATTATGCATTTCCGACTACTTAAAGTTTGTCGACTGAAAATCTGTCTTAGTCTGCGAAACGCTAGTAAAAATAGATATATCATAGACCTGTATGAAGATATGTATGCATATACAGATCCTTTTTCCCGCCAAAAATTTCAGCACACCTCCTCGGGTCAGATGTTCTCCTGATACCAGGAGCAGAAATTTTACGAGTTAAAATCCTTCTAACTCCCGAAAACGCTAGTATAAATGAATAAACATATAGAGACGTGTATGAAGACACGTATGCATGCTTATATCTATACACCCGAATTTTCAGCACACCTCCTCGGGTCAGATGTTCTCCTGATACCAGGAGCAGAAATTTTACGAGTTAAAATCCTTCTGGATCCCGAAAACGCTAGTATGAATGAATAAACATATAGAGACGTGTATGAAGACACGTATGCATGCTTATATCTATACACCCGAATTTTCAGCACACCTCCTCGGGTCAGATGTTCTCCTGATACCAGGAGCAGAAATTTTGCGAGTTAAAATCCTTTTAACTCTGGAAATCGCTAGTATAAGTTAATTATAGGTATAGAGACGTATAGAGAGAGGTATGCATCAATGAATCAATACACATAGCCTATTTCGGCACACCTCCTCAGGTCAGATGTTCTCCTGATACCAGGAGCAGAAATTTTGCGAGTTAAAATCCTTCTAACTCCCGAAAACGCTAGTATGAATGAATAAACATATAGAGACGTGTATGATGACACGTATGCATGCCTACCTATATCCATACACCAAAATTTCCGGCAGTTGCGACGCTCGCACGTGGTAGTGGATGCTCTTGCCATCCCACGGTAAGAGGAGTGAACTAATTTTGCCTCAAGAATCGGGGCGCCTAAGCATATTCAACCTGCATGCCATTCGTGTAAGACACAAATTTATTGCCTAACATCAGACGCTAAGAAATATCCGGCTGTTGCGACATTCGGAAATATACAGTAGCCGTGTATGAAGACACGTATGCATGCCCAAATCTATACGCAAGAATTTTCAGCACACCTCCTCGGGTCAGATGTTCTCCTGATAATTAATAGGAATATTTTTCGATATGGAAAAATTTTAACTCGAAAATTTTGCCTATCATGTATCAGGAGAACATCTGACCCAAGGAAGTGTGCTAAAACTTTTTGCGGGAAAAAGGACATGTGTATACATATGCATCTGTATCTTCATGCCTCTCTATGTCCTATATTTACCTATACATTTACATTACTTAGCCTACTTGCTTGATACTTAAAATGAAGAGTTACAGGAAGGGGAAAGTGGAAAATGACGAAGCGATCGATTATCGCTCATTTGGCAATTTATTCATACAGAATCCATACAATATTACTAATAATTGACAAACTGCGTAAAATTTATAATCGTTTCCTAGAATCAATAGCTTCCTTACTCGCTCTCTGGCATACAATATAAACTACATTCGTAAGCCAATAATTATTTAGTATCCATGTCAGTAATTTCACATAAACTTAGCTCGATGTATATGTAATTGCAATTGGAACAGAAGCCTTATAGTCCACTAAAAATAGGTCTGAAATCGACTTTTTGAGCAGTATGGCCGCATTCCTAAGGGAAGCTGTATTTGAACGTTATAAATGGCCGTGTAAAAGCTGAAGGTCCCAGCTCCCCAGCGTCATGTGTAAAAACATTAAAAACCACCTCAAGAGCTCGTATCTAGAAAACGGTGAGAGATGCGATAAAAAGTTATAAACAAACGTGATAAAGAATAAAATTTCACGTGGAAAATGTTTCAACTGATTACATTATTGAGATATCCTATAGAGAGCATATAGGAATAGAATTGGCGGAAAATGGCATTCAAAGTTCGACGTAACTCTTTCACATAATTTAAACAGCTCCAGTTTTCTGATAGTTTTTCTGTGATCAAATTCTTCAATCATCGGTCAAATATTTCGTCAGTTTAATAGCGAAAATTTACTGTTTGGTACTGATTACTATAGTTATTCACAATCAAGCTGAAATGAAGAGATATCTCATGAACAAAAAATTACTGCACAGTTCGATCTCGTCTAATCTTCCGGTATTCTTCCATTACATATTTTCGACGGATAACAAATATCTTCTTATCACTTTACCACATTACTTGGAGATTGATATCGTCGTACGTTAGTCTAAGCTAGAGGAGCAAGTCGAGTGTCGGTTGGGTACGTTTTATTATACCAGAATTTAGTTTCGGAAGTGAGCAGTGATTGGGAAAATATTGGGAAAAAAAATGCGTACCGTATATAAAAGGTACTTTACCAGGACTTGGGGATCTGTGCCCGTTGTTTTTGATGCGGAAGAACATAAATCAATTATGTGAAGATTTTTATAATCAAATGCCTGATTGTAGCATGGTCGGATTTTATTATGGAAGAGACCCTGCACTTTTGGTCAGAGATCCGGAACTGGTGAAATCTATCCTTCAAACTAATTTCTCAAGCGTCTGTATGAATGGTACCAGTATTAATCCAGAAATAGATCGTCTATTATCAAGGAATCCGTTTTTCTTGCAAGGAGAACCGTGGAATCCTCCGCCTATACTTCAGGAAAGCTTAAATACATGTACGAATCGATCGATACTGTTTGTGCAAAGTTCGTCAAGTACTTGAATAATAAAATCGAAAAAGGAAATGGCGAGATTGAAATCGAATTCAAAGAACTGTACTCAAGATACACCGCTGAAGTTATAGCCAGCGTAGCGTTTGGGATTGAAGGTAATTCGTTCAAAGATGATGAAGATGGTACTTTTGTAGAAATCGGAAGAACTATCTTTGAACCTTCGTTGGCCAAGGGAATCAAGCAGCTTGTGGTTTTCTTTTTTCCTTTCATCGCTAGCATATTCCGTGCAGGGATAATACCACCTCAAGTTGACAAAGTGTTCAGGACTCTAATAAAAGACATGCTGATGTACAGAGAAGAGCGCAATGTGCAACGATCCGACTTTTTGCAGTTGATGATGAACCTGAAGAAAGCTGGATCATCGGATCACCGGGTTGGTGGAGAGTTCGATGACACGACAATCACTTCGCATTCAGCTTCATTTTTTATTGAAGGGTACGAGACGTCGAGTATTACTTCGAGTTTTATTGCTTTCCAACTGGCAGAAAAAACTGATTTCCTGCAATTTGTTTCTCCCCATTTTCCTTATTTCTCCTTGACTTCAAGACTATGTTGTCAAAATTTCTGAAAAGCCCCTCTTCATGGCAATGAAATGTCTCTTCTGACCATGTTATTCGCATGACCTATGACACCAAATAACTCGACAACATTATCAAAAAAACTATAATAATTTCATTAGAGAAAATCTTTGATATCTGACGCTGTTTCTCGTGTTATTAACCAGCCGGAGATAATCCTTCGTATCTTTACAGCGTGCGTTATTATCATATCCTGGAGGATCCGCCGAAAGAACACTGCCTCCACCATGAGTCGACTATAAGAAATCGATCTTGCAGAAAAACGTGGTCGAAGCTTATCAATTTTTTAAATTGATGTATAAGTTTGTGTAGCTGCAGTTTCACGAAAATTTTGCAATCTCGTGGCTGTAAAAAGTACCACGAATCAAGTACTTGCCAACTGGGACTGTCAGCTTATTCTGGCTCTCGTTACCTACCGAAGTTACGTGAAATATTGTTCGATAAAGTACCAAGCAACGGCAAGTCTTCGATGGCAACTTCGCACCAAACCATGACAATTTTAGCAAAGGTTTGAAGCTACCGTTGGTAATTTCACTTATGATAATGCGACACAATTAATTCAATACTCCTAGTTATGTACATACCCATATGGTATGGGAATAAGACTAAATCCGCTGAATGTCACATTAAATCATAGACGTCATGATTATGGGAAGTAGAAAAAATCATTTATTGTACAAATTGAAACGTCGCGATTGATCAGTGAATCATATCGATGCAAGGAGAGTTATCTATACTTCCTAGTAAATTTTTATTTCAGAATATATTTGCCTGATTATATCTGAGACGATAAGTACTAACTGCATAACGTGATTTTGTGCGTAGAACGCTTTATACGAATAAAATTTGATTGAACTATTGAACTATACATAAATAAATCTAATCACTCCTAATTCTAATTCTAAATATCTTTTAATTCAATATCATGCCTATTGTAATTTTTTATCAAATAATTGATTCGTGTTATAGGGCAGAACGTATAGTGTCTCAGTTCTTTCATGTCTTCGTTATAATGTTGAAGATTAGCAGATGTATTAGCAACTGTATTAGCAAATGTCACACCGTTTCGATTGATCCTCTATCTAGAGGTGTGCCGATTAATTATCAAAGAGCTCCGGCTGACTTATGAATCTAATGCTACAATTTGTATACATAGGTATTACGTCGCTCTATCACATGATATGTAGTATCACGACTTTGAATGAGATACCTGATCGCTAACGAATAGATTACCTTCAATTACACTGAATTAGAATCATCAACGTTTGAATCCAAGGAGAGATATTGGCATTATGATGCGTGAAATCAATCGATATCGAACTTGGTATTTCGCAGTGAATAATTTCGATAGATTAATTATCTCGTGAATGAACGAATAATGAATGTGTGTGCAGTTATACTTCATTTAAATCTGTCAATTTGGAATTTTTCAAAGAGGCCTAGAGAACCCCAATATGTTTTCTACATTTCTTTGCGGCGGTGTTGTAATTTTTACTACCAGGAAAGCATCGAGGTCACCGTTGAGAATGATACGTTTATAAATAAAAAACACTTCCAAAGAATCGCATTGTGGGAATATCGACCATTCGCGATAGGCAAAACATCAACTTTTCCCTTGATAACTGGCTTTCAGAAATCGAAGCTAATTCACTATATTCCCTTCTGAAAATGGCTATCCCAAATATTCCAACTGATGTTATTTAATGTTTCCGGGTTTCTGCAAAAAGTATACGCAGCTTAGCGTTTAATCGGACGCATAATTGAATAATCATTTACTGCATTCATACGCAATTTTCATTCGTTGACGTGAAATATCATCATTCAATTCGTCGATAATTGACAGAACGCGTATTGCGACACAGATATCTATAATTATTAATTACCAAATGCTGACTGAGAATCAAAAGAATTATTGTTAATCAGCGGTGGAAAATAACGGAGAAAAAAACACATGAGGGTTAAATTACGCTGCACATAACACGTATCTACATAATACGTATATATAGGCATTAATGAGTAGACAATTAATTACGATTTCTTGCAACAAGCATGCAGCGTGAATTTATCGATTGTAATGCGCATAACAAAGTTATTATTTGAATTCGAGAAAGAATGACAAATATTTACTCGCAGAGTAAAGAGGCGTTGGTGCACCAGCGGGAAACTGATAGCTTGCAATCTGTTATCAGAGCTGCGCACGGCAACTGCATTTGGCTTGCACACGTCCTGAACACCCCGATTCTGGAGTAGGGAGAATTGCACAAATAGATCAAGCTCGAACTCCGCTCTTCAGAAGCTGACCGAAACTTACAAGTGATTTTCACCCATCGAAAGACAGTCGAAATATAAATCTACAAGATGCCGGGACCCTGCGAAAAGTGTAAAGGTAAGTTCTCGCAGAGTCATTCAAGAATTATAAATTTCCAGTGAGCATACAATTCGCGAGTCAATGCGTTATGAAATAAAATCATCATTTTTCATACGAAATTCGGAGTCACTTATTTATAATTTTAGATGAAATTATTGTAGAGTATTTCCAATACAGTTTTTTTCACAATTTATAAGAATTTTAGACAATATAATTATACCTGTTGTGTTCAATACTTTGACATGCTACGATATTGTGCTTTATCGCCTAGTCCTAGTGGCGCCAAAAATTTATCTTGGAATTCATTGGTCGATTATTGGCAGGTGATTTTAAGACGATGGTCAGTTTTGTAGTTGGTTAGAAGTGAAGTGACCTTATCAATTAATATGGCTTGAATATCAGGTTGCTCAATCGATATAATACCTACGTTACTTTCAGACGTCTGCGAGAACTGCAATTGCGGGACAGACTGCAAGTGCTGCGATACTACGCAAGGTATATCTATTTTACGAATTTATATTTCACACGTAATGTGACATCGAGGATTATCAAAATTCATCCTCCTCAAATATTCCATCATATCGATAGATTTCTTGGCTTCTGTACTTCGTAACAAATCGAGTTTCGACCTTGGATAAAGAGAATGACTCTTCTAGCACAGAATATCCCATGTACTTCGTACGCGAGTCAGGTATTAACGATATCAAATTCTTACAGACAAGTGCGAATGCAAGAAAGAGGGACAATGCACTTGTGAGGAGTGCGTCTGCGAATGAATCTCGTATACCCATTTCCAAAATTCCATCTGAGCCGCCCTCTCGACATGAATATAATGTAGTTTAAGAATAAACCACATAGAATTAAGCCAAATTTATTTTATACATATTTATTCAATAATAGTGGCCGATCGTGTATTGAAAGTTATTCGTCAATGTAACCTTCCGATTATCTGAAACACGGACAAAATTTCATACTATATATCGTTCGACATGATTAAGTATAAGACATGATTTTATAAATTGCAATAAAATGAATGAGCAAAAGTAATCAGCATTCTTCAATTATTGAGTATCAAATCTTAGACAGATAATTTATTACGAGGATCGAAAAGGCCTGGTTATATCACATCGCAACTATCCCACGGCTTACAAGTGTGTCCATTTCATCGTATCACATATTTGCATCATTCTTTCGAAAAAGGTAAAGTCCCACCAAAATAAAAATAAAAATAACTATTAGGTATTATGCATATTTTCATTTTGAAATCAGGACAAAAACGAATGATCATATAATATCCACACTTTCGTATTGTAAATATATATGTACGTATGTATGTTTGAAGTGTGATTTATTTTTGGGCGTGCATAGGTATTCTCACGTGCTCTCCGTGTCTGTCTGTCCGTCCCCAAGGGATGGAATATAGAGTGAGTAGCTGGCGAAGAGGATGAGAATTTCGAGTAATTGTACCTTATAGCTTGAGTCACCAACTAAAAGCAAACCCGAGTCAGGGCTCGCGCCACCTGTTCCGAGGCTAGTCATCTCATACGATTCGCTATATGCACTTAAATACATAATGTATAATTTTATTTTCGTCCATCAATAAATCCGACGATTCACATCTTCCATATTTCAATCTCACGCTATTCTATCTCACTATGATTAAAAATTGGTTCAAATTTGAATCGAATTTGCCATAATTTGAAGCAATATCAGTCATTGTTTTTTTTTTACTAAAATATTCGTTCTTCTGTCTAAAATCACCCATTTCCGGTTAAAACGATGATCAGGAATTGGAAAGAACTGTTCAGGTCACAGATCGTTAATTAAGTACAATCCTTGGGGTGCCAGGAGACTGTAATGTGAACATATTTCGTCACCAGCTAAAACTGTAAATACCTGGTGCACCATGTATATTTTAAACTTTACGTAGTGGCTTATGCAATTATTCGAAACTTTGCACATTGCGAGTTGTGATCACACCTCGGGTCGCAGAGGCTCCAGCATGCAACCGCGAAATCTACCCATCCGAATATATACGTATATACGTTGGAATTTAGCTATTCTGATTACGTAACAGAATATCAGGTAATTATTACGCAGATATGTATATGCGTGGTATAAAATTTGTGTATTTTTCTTTAGTTTCTGTGTTTTCGTTGATCAGATTTGTAAGTTGTTTTGTCGGAAAAATGAATGATAGATATATTCAACCGAGGAAAAGTTTTAATCACTACTATTCGCGTATACATGTATAAAATGATTGTTGCTAGAATTTCCTTATCAGATTTTAAACACGCGGTTAGTTTACCCTCCTTTCAGCTACTCAGGAATGAATCAGTCGTTGTATCGACTAATTGTAAGCTCGAATACCGTAATTCACACCTTGACTTGTGTTGTTGACTGAATAACATCGCCTCCCATTTGACTGACACGCATGTTCTCATAGGAACCGTAAAACTAAACTAAGCAAAGCTGCGGAATTGAAGTCTGTGAAAGGGTGGCAAGGCTGACATGACCCATTTTCTATTTATACCAGTCACATACCCTTTGCATGTGATTAAATTTAATTGCTATTCGTACCCTCAATCAGAATTTAAAACGTTTCGAGCTGTTGGAGACGTTCTTTACATTGCAACAAATACACCTTATCACAAACACTAGTTGTACCAAATTTACCGCGATTTTTTCTCCCTTTATTTCCTACTATTTAGCAGACGTTTGATTTGCAAACTGCAACTATTGCCATTTCTCTCGTTCGAAAGAGAGATCGCTGTGTAAAGTACACAGAGCAGCCGGATGATGGGTCATTAAATTTCTACCAAAGTGTATTCGAATCATTATTTGTACAGACCTTGTTGATCTTGTTGCGTCTGACCACAGACGGAATGATTTAGTCTGCTAGTTTACGTGGGCTTACACCAAACATACCTGACTATGGTCTACAGTTAATGCTAAATCAAGACCGCGATTAATTCTAGTTAGTTTGACAACATTAGTACAGAGGCAAAGCCACTCAGTAGCTTTCGTGCCAAAGCTTGCCCTGCGATAGGTCGCCATACTCAAAAAAATCCCGAATTCAAAAAATTTACGTGGTCTCCTAATTTGATCGGCTCACGTTTCTTTGGAACCAATGTCTTCATTCCAGACGTTCCTCTGCTGGGTTCAAAAGCAAGAAATCTTTGAGATCCATGCTTTTTATTTTTCAAGTTTTTAACGACCCTGTGAGATTCGAGTCTTGCGAAGAGTGAGGTAATTAATGTTAGTTCATAATCAAGAGCTTCACCAGCTGCAATGGCAGGCTGCGGGGTAGCTTTGAATGCAAATGCAGCATTATACCATCTTCTTATTAATGTAGTTCACTTTCTGCCATGGACCATAAAAAAGTTCACTTGATACGAGACAAAAGGAACTGCAGGAGACAGCAACAATGGAACAGGTAAGGTTCCCTGTGGTTGAAAATATTTCATATTACTTAGCTCGTAAAAGAGCATAAAAGTACTTTGGATTTTGCGTACTTTCTCACGTACGTTTCGAGAATGAAAAATGAGGAATTATGAATGTCAATGAATAATACCGTGATAAGAAAATTTGATCTGGGACACGAAACTAAGCGTCTTCCAGATGGTAAAAAAAAAAAAATCTGCGGAAAAACTTCGCACGTCGATATTTTCGCGAATTAAAGTTTATTTTATTATTTTTTTACTCCGTGAATACGAGAGATTTGAAGTTATCACAGCTTCTTCCTCCTTCGTAGTATTTTTCTTTAGAATTAGACTAGATGCACCGCGTCTCCCCTTATATACTTCTGTAATTTTCAACAGGCACAGAAAAAGGACGAGGCACGCAACACCGTTAACGACACCCTGCGCGGCTTTAAAAAATAATATTTCCATCATTGTTGGCTTTTACGACACTCCGACTGCGCCCAGGTCGTATTGTTCCTTTAGCAAAAAAGTATAATACAAGGTGAGCCGAATGGAAAACGCCTAACACCCAACTCACAACTTTGACTTACGATACATTCGCGTCAGCGTTTCACTGCAATTTATTCAATCAATTAATCATCAGAAAATTTCACACGGATTTGAAAAAACCAAAGTTACTCGATGATATTTACATTTTTTCTCGATCAGACGCTGAGTTTTTTCTAATAATTATTCTGAAGCAGGTCGTGCTCGTATTCAGTCCACCGTATTTTCACCGTCTTGAAATCCAGTGGAATGCAAGCCTCTAATGGCCTAACTTAAATATGCAGTAGTGCCTTGCCCACCAGGCAGCGGGTAACAATAAACTAACACTTAAGCGCACTTAAAAACACAATGCAAAGTCGCACCCTTTGCGCTAACGATCTCACCTATTTTACACCACGTCGCATATATCTAGCGTGGCTCAAGACGCGAAGTTTAATCGTACGAAAACGTGTGTGAAAAAATGAATCAAACAGCACGAAGTTTATAAAAAAAAATGATCAAATTAAATCAAACATATGTAAAGAATTTTGCAAGAATTTAAATAATACATAATTTTTATCAGTTTTTTTCGTCATTTCGAAACCACCCCTCTTACGTAGCGAGACAAGAATTCGTTTTTTTTTTTTTATCCCTTTTTTGGTTTTATTTCTGATTATTTCACTCGAGGAAACGTTTCTCGTTTCGAAGAGTTCCCTTGGGCGGTATACTGCGGCGGGGTGATTATACGGTGCAAAGGGTTAACCTCCCTCTTCTTATCCTTGTTAGAACCCTGAATGTTTTAAGATTACCGCCACGGCATGGCATGGCTTGCAATAGGAAATCCCAAGACTCTGGTGAAAGACGATTGCAACCTATATAAGTATATATATGTATATGTATAGTATATATATAGCTTTACGGATGAAGTTCCTGCGAGTTTGGGGATTTTTTGACCGAGGGGAAAGAACGGCAGCACCCCGCTGGGCCCAATCGTACGAAATTAATGTCTTTCCATTATTAGCAGAAGTTAGTCTGCTTAAACCAGCCGCGAGTTCTTCTAGAGATCGCATAGCTCCAGAGAGAGAATAGAATGAGAAAATGATAGAGTTATACAAGTTTTAGCGGATATATAGCTATACGGCTGTTGCCTTTATCCGCGAGGAACTGAACCCGAAGAAAGAAAACACTTCTCATTTATGACACGAGTAGACTGCAGATTTTACGAAATGGGAAATACGAGATGGGTTCAGCTTGCTCGAGAAGACTTTCCGCCATACGCCCGAAGCCCTACCGGACAAAGAAGCGCGTCTCGTATTTCGATAATGTCATTAGGGTAGGTAGAGCGACACTTTTCTCAATTACGATCACTAAAGTTGATTACCAATTTCTCATTTTTTCCTGCTCTCAATCATCGGGAAAGTTCGAGAAACGATCTCTTCGTATATATATACCAAAACTAAACGCTTTCATCTAGTCAGCGAAAATTAACTATCGCTAGGGGTTGCTATCAATCTCTGATCCTTGGGGATAGATTATCTTCCAGTAATAACCAACCCTTATTAACAGCCGAACTCTTGCCGACAAGCTAACAAGCTTACGGTAACCGATTTGTCGAAATATTTTTCCTCGCAAAAAAGGACAGAATAATCAAATTTTTGAATAAAAATTTGTCCATTTTGATGGAGTATCGGCCTTTTCTACTTGGGCTTGAAATAGTAACGAATAAACGGTTACCTTACACTTTTACCAATTAAAACAGACCGGGGAAACATTCTCGCTTGTGATGGTTAGAGTCGTTACCATAAATTCTTAAAGCAAATCGTCGTGTAAAACTAAAACTTACCAACTTTGGTAACATTAGCTGTAACAATGCCGTTGTAACTTCTTACTGTTACGATCCTTGCGGGGTGGTACTGGTTGGTAGTGGTTGTCAGTAGAGGCAATTTCTTACGATAAAGTCACCGATGGGACCCACAAGAATTAACCTCACTGAAGGGGTTGAGCGAAACGAACATCCAGCGTCAAATAGAGATTAAGATTTAAGGCTTAGTTCAGCTTAATCCTCTCCTGTGAAATTTATTTTAAATTGCTCTTTATTCTTTTCTATAATGAAGTTGTCTTAGATTTTTAAATTCATTTTCAGTTATTAGTATGATACGAAAGTCCAGAACGGAGATTTGTAGGGAATCGAGTATTTTCCGGTTGAATAACAATCGTCGATGAAATTTGAAATATTAAACCGATATTATTAGATCGTTGGTAATATCTAGAAATTAAACTAGATTACCTAGCAGAAATTAGTCAAAAGCAACAAAAGACTCGCGGCATCCCTGGTCTATTCAAACCCAGTGGCAATCGGAGTTGAATCGCTATCCGCAATTCCACAAATGGGGCGGTTTGAACCTGGGAACAAAAGATGTAATAATTCTGGCCCCCACCTCGCGAAACCCCTTTGTTTGCAAAACAAACAAGAATCGTTTGCTCTCGAGTCAGGGTGAAGGTAGGGGGTGGAATTTTAATTACGCGAATAACAAGTTGTTAAATTACATTACCTGATTTCTGAATTAATAATTGGCTTTTACGGAGTGGCTAGTCTTCGAATACGCCTCAATTCGGCCGTCAGTCAAAGTAAGACTTTTCGTCCCCAAAAGAGACTTGTCTTATTTTCATTTTTTTTTTTTTTCCGGAATGAGGATTATTGTTAGAAGATATAGGGTTAAGATTAAGACATTTATACCATCAACTGAATGCTTTCCAATTTTAAAATACAATAATGTCGCGGCCGCGTAATGGAAATAAAAACGTGAACGTGGGAACACCTAAATTGCATTTGATTAATGAATATATCTAGAGTTTTAATAATTCGGTGATTTAAAATGCCACGTCGTGACGGGACGCAGCATTGTAAACATTTTAATTAAACCCCTCGAAAGATATTTAATTTCGAATAATTAATGGTTGCCAACCAAAATTCATTCATCCCCAAACCACGAGAGACCCCCGTCCATTATATTTAATTTTATTACAAGTCAACAGCTACTAAGTCGTTGGATATTAAAGCTTCTGTTTTTTCTTCTCCAATTTCTCCCAATCAAATTAGTCGACTTTTGATCAGTTGGAATCAGACGTAGTCCAAAAATTCCTGAAATACTTTTTCCCTTCAATTATTATCAAAAATTCATGCAAAATATCAATCGATCGTTATTCAATGAAATTCCAAACAGGTCGTTGAGTACAACTTTTTGCAAACTAGTACAGCTTACATTTGTCTCATAAAAAGATAACGACGTTCATTCGCAGAGTGGAATGAGAAATAAATATGATTTTTCAGCCAAAAACACAGCTCCTCAGTTTGCATACAAAATCATAGCATAACCAGCCAGAATTCGTTTGAAAACCAGCTTTTCGTACAGAAAGAAATTCGGTCAGGAAAAATCCAAAAATAAGCTTGACCTTCGATATATTTATTTGCTTTTTACGAAATTAACGGGCAGAAACTTGAATAAACGATTATCTAAGCGATGTAATTTTGCAAAAAGTGTTGCACAAAAATCTGAAAGCTTGCAGGATCCCTAGGTACTTTTATTGTCAGCATCTTCAAGAACGTGGATAAAAATTTGAAAGAAAAGCAAATAAAAAGAAGAAAATAGAAAACAAGAAAAAAAAATGAAAATGGCAAAACGTACAAAGGTAAATTTTCTTTTGCCAGGCCGTTAGCAGCGTCCCGCTGCCTGCGTGAAAAGACAATGCAGACGGATTCAATAAAACCATAACAATAAAGAGAAAACGTTGCTCGCCGTAGCGGGTCTCTGCAAGCTCCGCGGGCACGCGGCGACACAGCGATACAAGCACTAGTATAAGGGTAATTTCAATGGAGTGACAAGGGACAATGCGCGGGCAAAGGTTTGGCGGCGGGGTGGCGGTTTGGGGGATGAAAACAACCGTGGAATCAAATTAGGGCTGGCGGCTATACCGGGGTGCGGGGAGTTGTAATTATATTTACAAGTGGCAGTTCTCGAAAACAAAAGCAGCCAAGATTGCTCAATTCATTCGAGGACTTATTGTGAATATTGTCAGATCTTTTGTCTCGTTGTCGGACGAGTTTGGTTAGAAAATGAGCGCCCAGTAATCGCGAATATACCCAGCATATATATACGCATGCAAATCCGATTAGAAAATCCATTTCCAACCTTATTCTATTCACCAAATCATTCTCAGTCGAGTTTCGATCGTTTCGTATCTGATTAACACATACCATACACTGCAAGCACAAATTTCATTGTATTTTGGCAATTTATTTGAAAAGCTGGGCTGCTGGTTTGTAAAATTTTGCAATACGAAGCAAGAAATTATCTGAATTAATTCATTCGAATCTTATTCTGTCGAGTTAGAAATTATTCAATGATGTTTTTTTTTTTTGTAAAATCCTTTTCGGTGTCAAAAGAAAGAAAGCCTTTTCTTCTCTTTCGTCTATTCCTGTACGGAATAATCCGTCTCACCAATTATATGGTTAGGGTCTTTTTATGGTCTTGAAAAACCAAAAGCATCAATTTCATTTCGAATAACTTTTCGTTCAGAAGTTGAATTGGGTAAAAATTTTATTTACATATACATTTGAGGAAGCTATATATGGGCGTAGGTGCAATAAACTCAATGAAGTGAATAAAAATTCCTCTGAAAATCGTCTAATATTTCATCCCCACGTATTATGGCATCTGTATGTACCGTTATATCGGAACAATTTAGTCACCCCACGTTTCATTTTCGTTGAATTGTGCGTTTAGTGTATAGGTATAAATGATAAATTGAATTACGTTGAGGTAGAAATGAAATAATCATAACAATAATGATAACAACCGTATGAATATAATGGGTATAGAATAAAGGGCGTATTGCAGCGAGAAAAGAAACTTTTTATTTCGTTCTAAATACTTTTAAGGATTCTATTTGTTTGCGACGAAGCCTTATATTGAAGGAAAGCGCGATGTTGGCCAACGATTTTTCCTAATTCGAGTTACGTAACGCAGATACAAAATCGAACCTGAAGAAGCCGAATTATTTATTAACGTTGACAGTTCAAGTTTAGGTGTTGAAAAAGTCTAATTAAAAATGTCTCAATCGGTGATGCCATTATAGCTTTAAGCTGTATAAATCTTAGGGTTGTTTTATCATACGTATATTGAAAGTTAGGTATATCCTCTCTAAAGGGGAGTCATTTCCCGTTATATTTTATTCGAGTTCCGCGAGGTATCTCCGAGAAGAAGTCGTGGATTTTGAGCAAATAAAGCGAAATTGAAATATTTCAAATTTTGCGTCAAAGAGACATCTCGCTGGTCACTGGACAGCGCTTTTCAGGGTGGAAAAATATCTGCCCATTCTGGCATAAAGAAACTGGGCTTAATGTCGTTTTCCGAATGGCTTTGAACCCTAAGACATAGGTTTTACGATATGAAAAATCCTCCCAAACCACATAGACCTTCTGACGTTTTTACCAGCACTTTGCGACGCGGTTATCTTAAATAATATCTCATATATTCAATTGACAACACTTCGCCATCCCTGCGAATACGTGCGGAAGTCTGGAGCGTCTGAATCTAAAAGAGTGCCGGACACAAAGTCGGACAAAGTGAAATGAAAGATAGTTCGCATGTTTGGAATCGTCTTTGAATATATTACGTGACATATGCCTGCATATCTTTGAAACTTAGCAACGCTAGACGCTGGATACTTCGAGTATTTTCTGAGGGGTAAAAATTTCGTCAAAATCTATAAAATACAATATTTCAATTCACAATTTTTACGGGATGAAAGAGTGTAATAATTAAATTAAATTTTTAAATCAGGTACGCCTGTATGTAATTATAGGTACGCTGAAGGTTCTTTCAGCCCCCTAGTTCATGGTTGTTATTTTTTTACGGAAATCTACAGGGTGGCGTTTATGCAAGACGAGACGAGACTATCGCCTCCGAACAGTGAGAACGATAAAAGTTTTGAGCACCGTACGGTGATTAGAAATTATCTCTATTCTTAATTGTTTAATTAGCTTGCTGATGTCAGAGAAGTATGAAATTCCTGTGAACATTCACTCGAAGATTCCTAGATTATTACATCGAAACATTAGTAGCAGGAGAAATTCCAAGAATATTTTCACCTTTGATAAAACTCTGAAAAGAAACTGTTTTCCGGAAGGTAGGAGAAAGTTTATAACTGTCTCAGGTACCAGATAAAATCATGAACCACTTTCGAAATGAAAACTGAACATGCCTCGTACTTTGAATGGTCAAAAACGGGTCCGAAATTTTAATTAATTTGAATAAACTTTTCCTGCCCGAGTTTGATTCTAGGTTTCAAAAATTGAAGGGTGAAATTGAAGAAGGGGTTGAAGGCCTGTGCCTACTACATAATAATTATCGTCGGCACTCCTTAGCTGCACACCTTGAAATAAGCTTGTGCGTCGCTTACTTAGTTAGTGTAATAAAAAGCTTAGCACTCGGCTTAACTTGGGTGTGGATTAAACTTAACCGGTTTGAGAAGGCAACACGGATTTCAAACTTCATTTTTATACCCTTTCTCATTCCACGGTACCTGCTTGGTATTTCGTAATTAACAGGAAATTTTCTCCTTTCGCGCTATCTTATTATCATAATAACAACCAGCGATCTGCTATGGAGGTGGTGAATTATTTTTAAACTTTACCCTCAAATTCTTGTCGGCATTACATATATATATATATATATATATATTATATATATACTCGAAGAATGAATGGCGAAGCTTTTGAAAATTCAATTGCATTCTACGATAATAATTCGCATAATTAAATCCATCCATTCCGCGAGTTATTATTTTTCTTTTTCTTTTCGCTCTAATTAGATGTAGGATTTTTGTATTCCGAGTAAATATTTTTTGGGCAGAGTCCTTCGCGAAGTAAAAATTTCTCGGTGTTTTATTTCAGGCAATATTTCAGCCCTAACCCATTTCTCCTTTTTCTAGCAAGTATAATTTCTTTGCATTTCATAAACTGACTAACTGAGTTTCGTAATGAAGCGACGAGCGTTAAAAAGCTTTGTTGCTTTAACGATCATTTTACGCCCGCTTAAATCACACTTTCTCCTGGGGCACGAGGTGCTTTTTCTACTTACACTACGCCCTACGGGCTATGAGAGAAGAGGAAATAAAGAAATAAAGAAACGAAGAAAGAAGGAAAGGAGGAGAGAAAAAAGGGACAACAAACAACGCAGGGTGAGCGAGAACTAAGGGATGAGGGTGGGGGTGGGCAGGAGAATAACCGTCTCGATAAGAGTTATGAAAATGAAACGTGAAAAAATGCTCAAACTTTAAAGCCGTTTCGTATTACTGTACAGTATATATACCTTTATATTTTTTATTTAATTTCCCTGAACTCGTCAGTGCCAGAGACACACATCTGCAGGTTGAATATTATTTCAGTTGGCGCATATTTCCACAAATTAATTTAATGAAAACAATTTTTACTTTTTTAATTAATTGTTGTTTTTACCTCGCAACTGGACCACTGTCCAGTCTCTCTCAGTAATTCAAACTTCACCCCTCATACCCCAACCGTCCCGCGAGTGCAAAGTTTTTAATAATATTACTTCTATTAAATAAAGAGAGGCTATATCATTATTTGTATTATCATATGCAAGTTATTTTCACTCAAATTTATCTCAATCATCATTATATTATCAATAATTATTAGTAATAACTTTGATTAAAATTGACCCAAGAATTGGTATTGTAATGAGAGATTTCTAAGACAATTAGAGAAAATCGTACAGCATAAAAATTCACCTGTACAAACACTCGGCACTCTTTTCTTCGAGATTATACGAAAGTAATTGCCGAGCAATTATGCGGTTAAGAAGAATGGTGAACTGCAGGCTGTGGGACCTGGGCGTGCCTCAGGTAATCGGACTCATAAATAACATTTATCAGACAGAGTCTAGGTCTAATTGCCAATCATTATCGCACGATGGATGAATAAAAGAGCGGGTAAAAGCTAAGCTTGCAAATAATTGCCTAGCAGCATGATATACAACGTGAAATAAAATGGGAGAAAAATATTCTTTAAAAATTAAAATAAAATTGAGGGCGTAGTTCCCCTGGCTTTAGTTTAAAAAATTCCTCAGGTGTGCGGCGAAAATGTGTAGAAAAGTATTTGAATATAGGTACAGTGTAGATATAAGCGCACCGAGTCTGTGACTCGTCGAGGTATTATCATAAATTTGCAATATTCAGCAAAATTCTCGATCAGTTCGTGCGCGTAGGTTAGATTGCTTCGCAGCCAGTTTGACTCTCAGAGTTACACTATAGGAACGCCAGTATTCGCGCCCCAATAGAGTTGGATTTCGCCCTTCTGAATACACAATGCGATTTATTCGAATCGTGGCGTATAAAACACAAAGGACCGCGTATGATTGGTAAATTATTGAGGAAGGCCAGATTTGCTGGCCAATCACGTACGCGGCTTAAATATTTTAAAGGATATTGTGAAGAATCTGAATTTCTGATACCCACATTCGACTGCTGCAGCGGTAGGCATGCAATATTACCCTTATCTTCAGATCAACACTGAAGATCAGAGAACCATGGGGACGAAGCAAAACTATATGCATACAATTATCTGAGGGAATCCGAATGGAAAAATTTCAAATTTCCGTTCAAGTTCAACAAGGGGATTCTTATGATTGACAAGGTTGCGGGTTTGAATAAATAAGACGTATATTTAAACGTGTAACATTGAAATAATAATTTATCTTTATTAATATTGGTTTCTTTTTTCTTCTTCTCTCCTTCTCTCCTTCTTTTCATTATCGTAAAATTAATTTACAAAACAGACTATAATAATTACAGCTGATTGAGATACAATATTATATTTATTAATCTATTTTTGTTCTTATAGATTTTTGTTACTATTGTATTTATGTAAATCGCTATATCACACAAATATTTATACAGCAATTTGATTCTTCTATGAACGTTCAATAATTAATATATGTATTTATAAATATACCTCATACATAACTTACCTTAATGACGAAATACATTTATCTATATATTCATGATTCTGATATAATAATAATAATAATAATGATAGTAATAATAATAACAATGATAATCCGTGAAATTGATTAGATAATAATTTGTATATAATTACTTTGATAACGTGTTTATAGGTATGTATATATATTGTTCGTAATGAATGATAATACGTTCATTTATCACGATCAATTACTAAATTAGGAACATTTACGTGTACTCGATTATAATGTGGTACGAAAAAAACCGTTTCTTCCACTCTCTATGTATGTATGCATATTATGTATATATTTACGTAGGAAAAACGTAATATCTAAGTGTATTTATAATCAATCAATGATAACGCAGCGTAAAATTATACTACAATCACTTCGAAACCGGCCAGACCAATTTATTCTCGAAAACGTATGCCTCGCTGCTGCTGATGCTGATGCCGATGCTGGTGATGCTGCTACGAGCTAGGCTGTGCAGAGAGAAAATAAAACATCCCCATTTACGATAAAAGTGTTCAAACTTTTGACATAACTCAGGTTCGTTATCTGACTAACAAATAAGGCAACGAAAAGTTTTACGCATCAATCTGGACTCGCGGAGATTCAAAGTTGAAACAATGCTAAGTCACCCCTAACGTATGACTCTCTGGGGTTTTATGCCGTACCTATATCGCCGTACTATGTGCACTGGTGAATAAATCTTATTTATTTTACCAGATCCGCTTCCAACCACGATTCCCGCTAACAGTATAAACGGAATTATTATTTCTTCGTGTGGTTCAGCCGTTCTGATATCAAACTCTGATTACTTACGGCAATATTTTTATTATCGATTACATACCGTCCAACAATTATACCAGAATTTCTACAAAGATCATATCATCTTATTCGAAGGTAACATTTTCATTTCTCAAACTTCGCCCAGCTATACATGACACACATATATAATACGAGAACAACATATTTTATTTTCATTATCTTCCACCTAAAGAGCACCATCGCGTTGTATAGTCAGCGTTAAGAGCAACACCCGCGGATTTTGTTCGAGACAAAGCTTTATTAAGCTTCAACGCCCGGAAATTTCATTAAGCCTTTCACTATACTAAGAAGACTTCGATAGACGGGTTAAAAATCTACTGTTTATCAATTTCTCTCACTATATAATTAATCTCACGAACAAAATAATTGGGAATCTGAAAGTTTTGAAAAAATTATACACTTCGGAATCATCTTGCAGCTGTACCAAACTCAACTGGAATCGTTCCTGTAATCATGATTCCGTTTATAAGACTTGCGGTAAAAATAAGACAGAAATACATAGCATGGGAGTTATCGTTTTACATATATGATTTCATTCATAGTCTCATACATGATAATTCTAATGACTAGTTGATTAAATATTTTAGTTTTATTTGGCCGTCGCGTCTAACGTAGATTCGATCGATTTTCGTCGATCTTTTGATTGGTACTCGCTCACTTTGATTGTCATTTAGCATCGTACTGTGACTGGGCGTTTATTCCGCTCAAACCATTCATCTGATTTAAAACGCTATGAGACGTTGTCGGGGGTGCTGGATACCCATTGTGATTGTGGGATGCATCCCCGTTCGTCTGTCTCTGAGCAGATCCGGCAGGACCACCCTGGAACAAAGTGATAAAATATTTATGAGTATATTGGCTTGAATAAAAAGTGTCATTAATGTTCTGGTTTGACGGGACGATTTTCAACGAAATTGAAATCGTTACGACATATTGCGTTGTTCAATTTTTGATAACTATATTTTATGCGTCATTTGACCTATAATCAATACGTTTTTCTTTTTCCTCGATTCTCGGTTATCTGATTTTCGGCAACGTCAATAATTTCTTGATCCTGTTTTCGAAACTATCGGATCTGTAACGAGGTTTAAATATTCCTGAGACTGTAGGCTTAGTCGTAGGCGGGGTGGCAGACTGAAAGTAAGTTATATCTAGCACCGGTAGTCGGCTAACGAATTCGGTCTATTCCCAATCCAACCCTTTCCTCCTACAGTTACCCTCTAACACCCTTCTGCCGTGCTACGTCTCCTCTCTGCAACCCTCTGAAAACAAAAGACTAGGGAACTTGTATCTCAACTCGGGAGTAACTTAAGAGGCTGAGAGCGGAGTCGGAAAAGGTAGGGGGAAACACCCGCTGCCCTCGAAGGTATATTTATGTGGCGCAAGCTCTTGCGCTAAGGGAAAGGGAAAGCCGTTGAAAACTTGGAACTTTCTTAGGAATCTCGATGGGCTCTTATTGTCTACAATTCCCATGGCGTAGGTATAAGAGGGCGTTAAATGAAATATGTTCCGTCGGAGTATAGCGTGACGTGAACCCTTTGATCTAAATTTTGATCAATCACCGAGACGCGACGAGGGTAGATATTTCGAAAACAAGAGATGAAGAATTCGGAGGGATTGACCCATCACGACACTATCTTGCTTTTTCTCCTCTCTTCCCGCAGCGAGCAATTGAAGATAAAAGTGAAATAAGTCATAGCCCTTAATTTAGTTGGAAAAGCCAGGAGTCTCCTTCTTAATTACGCCCTCTTCGTTTCGCCTCCGTGAAAAGGGGTTGATACTTTCTAACAGAGATTTAGGGATTTTTATGTACGACCGAGTGGCGTTGTTCCAGACTCTCGCAGTTCGTTTTAACTGTTAGATAACCGAGTACAAACGCGGCTGTATAAAGTGTGTTATTAACCATTTCTTGAGCCGTTAGGTGGTACCTAGTTAATCATTTTTATCTAAATTATTTACGGGCTAATTACTTGCCTCGTAAACTTATAATACAAAGCTAAAGTAATTATCATTAGAAATAATTTACCCCGTTTTATCTCGGATCTAATTTAAGCAGTTTCGCCCTCTAAACTTTCGAACAGCACACGAAATAACTTGTATGTAGATGTAAAAACGCGACTTTCATCCCCAAAAAAAAACAAGAAAAAAACTAAGGAATCGACGTTCATCTTGAGGTCATTACCACGATACACGAAGACATTGTGTGTAGGGGTAGATAGAAGGAGGGCGATTCGTTTAGAGAAAAACTCGGGGTATTTTTCGCGAGATTTGCGCCCGCGAGCCCAGCACGAGTAAGACATTAATCGCAGGCAATGGTATAGCGGGGGTTAGCTGAAGAGAGACGGAACAGTAGTTTGTAACTGGGTGGTGGTTCGGGGTTTGGGGATGCCTGAATCGCGTGTCATTTGTCTGTTGATCTCCTGCGGCTGGGAACTGAACAGGTGCCCAATACGGCGGCGGTTTTCTTCGGTGCAAAAATTAGCACCCTGAAGAGAGAATTAAACGAGGTCTTGGTTATTCCTTCGGAAACGTGGAGAAAAGAAATGTAGAAAAAAAAAATTATAGGTACAACGAGTAGAATTCGACTACATATTCTCGCGTATTACGATTCACGTTCTTCAATTAAACCGCAATAAAGCTCGTCTTAGCGGTCATCGAGTGTATTTCATTAGTTCCATACAATATCCGCACCTTCGAGCTTCATTAATTACTCCAGAAAGCTTATAATTCTGTTTGACGCCCCGGAGGCACCGAGTGTAATAATAATCGTTAGAAAACTCCGAAGCGTGCTATATGCCAGGGCAGGCGTAAGGTTGTTTCGCAACTAAACTCGTAATCTCGCCAACCTGCGGACTTTCCCATGCAAGGTTCTCCGCAACGACCGGCGTGAGTAGTTACAACGTGGCCAGGGATTATAAGAGAACTCAGTCATGCACCGATGCTTAATAATATGTTGACTAAATCGAGCGTAATGCACCTTTACCCGAGGGATAAATATTCCTCCTCCCTAATTTCGCGGAGCAATAAACTTCCCTATTAGGTATAATGTCGGGACGAGTTGCATATGAAGAAATAAATCGTCTATAAGGTCGATGATAATTCTTAGAATATCGCGTATTTGTTAAATATTCGTAAGGCGATATATAGCCGAGTCGTAAGCCTTTACGGGGTACATTGATCCCCTTAAAGTCCCATGTTTCTGGGGCGTCGCATTAGCATATTATCTGCTACCAGGTCCCCCTGCAACCCGGTACTCGCCACCCGGTCTTCGCCCCCCTCTGATTCGCGAAGGACTTTGCAGACACTTGAGAGTTTGTTTTAAAACTCAGATAATCGTTTCGAACTCTCTTCGTCTCGAGCCGAGCCACCCTTCTTACGCCTAGCCTTGCGCGCGAGTCCCGAGGGGAAAATTAGACCGGAATAAAAGTTTTCGCTAATTTTGAACACCTCATTTTTTTTCTTTCTCTCTTTCTCTACTCTTTGTATACATTCAAGCAAGTATACCGCGACTGCTTTATACCTAGCTGAATCTTTTTCATAAACGTTTGGTTTTTGATTATAATTTTTTTTTTTTACCAAATTATGAGATATTCGGAAATATTCATTCGGATTGACATCGTGTCCGCTCTGCCACTTCCATTCTGGGCGGACTCAATCCCTTATCACACTTGAGTAACTTGCAACAAGAGACATCATTTACAATCACCAAAGCTGCACCGGGCAACCGAAGATTGAGACAGCTGTCTGTTCCCAGGCAATCAGAAAAACTACCCCATCCACGCCACCCTCTTGGTCCCTCTCGACGAGCCTGCACCCTCTTTAGTTCTGCTTAAGACGCGAGCTTTTCTCCACCTCTGAAAGATGAGTGCGAGGATGGGCTGGCTGGTACACCGAGCATCTGCCTTCGCGGTTTTTAAGGAGGAAAGATATTTTAAAAGAGTTTACCTACTTTGCATCTTAGGACGGGAGATTTTCCCTCATTTTAAATGATACGGTTTAACGGAGCTTTAAATATTCTTTACTATCAGCGATAATATATATTAAATTACTCATTTTATTCTACGAGAATGTTAAACTGTTATTTCGCGTAGAAAGAGAGAGAAAGGATATCATTTTTATTAAGTGAGTTTCAACGTTCCCAAGAATTTTCACGCCACGGTATAATCGTCATCATCGCCTGTCAAAACGACAGAATTTATCACGAAGAATTTTATTGTGTAGCGTTATCGGGTGAGACCTCATTATACTTTTCATTCAACGCGATGTTATTACGATGTATTATCATCCCTGGTAATTGATTGACTCACCTGTCATCCCCGCGACTCTAGGGGGTCTTAAATACTGATTGATTATAAAATAGTGCGTCGTATAACTAAATGGGATTATAAAAAATATTACCTCGCACTCGTGGAATGCGTTTAATTAATTTAAAAAAAATAGTCTCGCTCTTTTTTAACCGACTAGTTTCATTCACACGGTTTTTTATTTTTCCTAATTTATTTTTACTCTTAATTAATGAAAAACTGGCGACTATATGCTTCGGCGAATTTTAATCAGTTAACAACTAATTTGACTAATATTAATTAAAGCTTTAGTACACAACGGCATATTATGTATGTACCTAGCTTCATCCACCTCGAGAGTTTGAATAGAGTTACTTGGTAGGTCTACGAACCCCTGGAGAACACGAAGAGGGTAGCATAGGGGTGACGAGTGAAGAAAATTTGCATATTATAAGTAGTACATGTTACCAAGCCGATATCATCACCAAGAGATCTAAATGTTTCATATTCCATGCACGATGTATGGTTTTCATACGTCCATTTCTTTCTCAGTTCTACACTTTCTGTATTACTGTGAAATGAAATTTTCTTAAAATAAATTCCTTATCTTTATATAATCTGAATTGCTGTCAGATTTAATGAAATTTACGTATATAATCATGTATACCCATAGATGCAGAACAAATATGAGTTATCGTTCTGGCGTAATCTTGACGACCACAAATATTTTGATAGGTAAATTTGTTACGTGATATTCAGACGCTGCACAAGATATCTTGACAGATTCTACTAAGACAGGTACCTACTCCAGGACTAAGACGGACCGTGTTACCTAAGTTCCGAGGCTAGAGGCGACAACTCAGTCCTTCGACTAATACAGGCTACCTCGCTATTGTTTTCACATGACGTTGTTGCTTTAGGATAATCAAGCCACTCTGTAGGCACTTAATAAACACAGTTGATATATTGAAGCACAAGTTTACCCCAAATTATATCTTCTAGGCGAAATATTATGCGGATGAAATTTCGTGGATAAAAATTCTAGAAAACCATGATTCACAAAAGGAGATGAAAATTCGTGTGAAAGCGGAGCCGATCTCTTGGGAACAAATCGAAAATGTTATCCATACTAATTCTGAGATGGGTGCTCGTCAAGGTGCTTTTGGATCGTTAAGGTATGCGACGAAGCCTTGGAGGGCAGAGAGGAGAGCTTAATTAATAAGGACATGCGATATCCTACTCATAAGACCTAATGCCTTGGCATAGGCATAGCACGGAGGGAATCCTTTGTTGTCGAGGGCTCGCGATCCACTTTACTCGTCTTAGGGTTTACGTCTTCAGTGTCAAGCTCCTAGACGAAGTGAAACCGACCACCTTCGCAAAATTCAAGGAAGAAAATTAAGACAATGGTATATCCTGCTAGGGTGTAAAAATCGATTACTAAAATAGCTGCCTGACTCTCAGTTGTATATGATTATAGAAAAAAGCTGTAATTTTCATCTCGAAAAGCACTTCATCGATCAATAGGGATAATTAGATCGATTTAAACGAGAAGAAAATTCTTCACTGGACCAATTTCCAACCTCCGAAGTAATTATTTTCTCATTCTTTTTCCTTACATTAATGACAAACTTTTAAATTGCCGTCATGTTTGAGATTTTTCTTGACGAAATATACGGCTCGTGAAAAAAAAAAAAAAAAATTGAAAAAATATTCTTTGGACCAGATGCTGTGTAATTAACCGACGAATCAAGTATCCAATTATTTATATGTTTCAAATTCACAAAGAGCAAGAACTTTGAGCAGAATTTTTCGTCTTCTATAAGAAATCCGCCCATCTGCACCCTTACCGCGGTGGAATAAAATTAATCGCTAACCGGCCAGAGTTTTAGTCAAAGAAGATCATAAAAAGTGAAAACAATAACTAGCTAACGTAATAATGCATGAGCGATAATGTGAAAAACAAATTTCCACGATTACATCGTACCTAATACAAGTAGAATAAGAGGAGGAAAGCTATGGGAGCACGTGACAGAGAAGTCGGTCTCGAATTTTCTGAGGGGAGAGAAATTGAGACTGACAGCGCTGTTTAGCGGCTCAAGTAGTCCCGTTTGTTGTGTGAATAGTTGAGATACCTACCTACATACATTAGGGATAAACCAAGGGGATTTACTGACAGAATGCTGGAATCCTTGTGGTTTCTACGTTAAACCGTCTATTTATATAGCACCTCTCCGCGATGGTTCAACAAATTGACAAACTTCCTCCCTCTCCGTTCGGTGCCTCGTAGGCATTACGCTGCGAGCTGTCAAGTGGCGATGTAAACAAGTAAATAAACAAGCAAGCAAATGATGAGATTATGAATTAATCAATCGATTATAATTTCATGCCTCTCTCGCTAGAGTTCTTGGATAGATATATCGATCTTACCCGCGAAGGAAGATGAGAATATTATCAAAACCGTTTCTATCCAAGGGTGTAGTTCGCTCTTCGAATCAAAATCTTCAGGTCCCTTATTTTTATTTTCACTTTTGATCTACGATCGCAAAATATTAACTGTTCATATTTCAACGAGCCTTGATTATTGGAGACGAACTTCCTCGCTGTATTTTGTTATTGTTAACTAATTTTTGTTATTTGAGTGCGATAATGTGATGTAAAATCGTGGTATTGATGAATCAGTATTACCGGTGACTGGAGATGAGTCACTTGTCTCTTGATGTGCGCCAGAGTAGCTGATGGTGGAGGATGCAAAGCCATATTTGCGAATACAAGCCTTTCCTCGTAGTCGTATTCGCACAGGATTTTATTCTCACACAAGTAGAATCTGTCGCCAACGCAAAATCTGTAACAAAAAAAACGAAACGATCTTTTCAGGTCATTACTTTCAGTTGATTGTCCCTATAATCGATAATATTGTGAATATTGACATAATTAAAATCCCCCTAATTTTTATAATTTTGGTCTCAATCTGGAGTCAGATTTGTAAAATTTAAATTTGGCGTATTCAATATGCTGAAAATGAGTTTGAGAACGAGAAGTTCAAAGGCTGGCTCATGGTCAGCCAAAACCCACTTTTTTTTTTCTTTTAGCAGGAATCGACAAACCGCTCCAACTCTCTATTTTCTCGGTTCTTTCGTCGTTTCTAAACGGCAGCATCCAATACAGGAAAAATTCAGTAAACGAGTTATGAAATAGGCCGAGCAATAAGGCGTGTTAATTCCCCTTCGACCACTTTCCGACCCTTTCCACCCAAGGAAATTGCGAGAAAGTGAAAAAGGCAATAAGAAGCAGAGGAAAAAGCAGTCGGCCAAACTCTCGGTGCTCTGTAAGAAATCTTGAAGGCTATTTAAATGCAAATTTGTACTTAATTCGCAGGAAATAAAACCGTTTCTACATTTCTTTACGAGTTTACTATCTTTCCGATTAAAACTCTTTTTCTCTTTCGCCCTCTTAAGACAAACTACTGCAAAACCTTGATTATTTGTTTTCTTCAAATAAAACGGTCGCGATGTATAATCGGAAATTTTAATCCAATGCTGGATGAGGTAGGAACAGATGAGAGATAAAGCTGATAGCCATTCTGGAAATAAAAAGCTCTATTCCAATTCGGGCTCTCCTTGCATTTTGTAATTTGGTGCTTAAACGTTTCTCCGTGATTTTCGAAAGTGCGATGGAACGTGATCAAAATGCGATATTCGTAGAATAACGTAAACTTCCTGGGTTATATGCATCGACCAACTGTCGCGCGCTCCTGCTCGACGGCCCTTTAAAATCTCAGGCTTTATATTCCCTTTTTTATTGCCAGATTCAAAAGTCGAATTTCAGGGATGAATCTTGAATACATATACGATTTTCGCCCGGGGGTTCTTGCAGACGTCCGCGTGAAGCGAACAACGCGTTCAAATCCAGAAGCCGTTTCAAATTTTACGGTTTATAACGGCTGCTTTTTTCCTTCATTTTCTCCCTTTTTTTTCCCGCATTTGAAACAAGCTAAAATTTTTTTTTTATATTTTTAATTTTTTTTTTTTCTTCCTCCACGCTGACGTTGGAACATTTTTGAAACTCTAGCTTTGCCTCATGCGCTGTAAAATTAATGTTTATATATTTTTTTATTTCTCTCTATAATTCGACAGGCGTGTTTGTATGAAATTTTCCTGTCATTTCAGAAAACTGAAACGTATGTCCCACTCATGACTCGTATATGAAAGTTTATGCATGCCTCGGCGCATAGGTTACCTATGCTTTTTTAAACGGCTCTAAAATCGTTCTGTCAGGATTGAGTCCGGCGATCATTTTGAAATTCTAGTCAGCTCTCGGGAATATTATTCCTGACGGAGCGTCGATTTTCTCCCACATTTACCGCATGACAAGCGTGTCCACGCGATTTGTCTAGCAAACGACTTTGTGATGCTCTTTTCCCAGAAAAAGACAAAATTAACATAATAAAAAAAAAAAAGGTGAAAAAAAAAATCTCCGACATTATTTTTCGGTACAAAATCTGTTTGTCTTTTTTTTTTTTTGTCTTTTTCTCAATAAAATAGCAAATCGGATAATCAAATAGCCACGCGAAGGGAAACCATTGATCTCAATAACTTCGGGTATAAGTACTCCGCCCCACATTTTCGTACATGACAAATATATTCCCGAGGAATGAGGGAAGCTGCAAATACAAAGCTGAAAACATGTGGAAAATTTAGCGGAATCTCTGTATACGAGGGTAATAAAAGTATTCCATCGCAGTATACAGATGTTGTGTATTCAAGGCAGTTCCCTCTCGACGGATCCTGTTCAAGCTCACCAGGTCGGATCCTTCGCCCGGGGGGGTTTATTTCAGCGCTTATGTAAATGCAGACGTGATTTTTTCGCCACCTCTGCACCTGCCTCGTGTACCAAACATCCCCCCCACCCCCCCAACAAACACAAGCATATACAAATTTTGACGAATACTGACATTCCATTCTAATTAGTTTCACCGAATCGTTATCAAGGTATGATTAATGCATGGGTCTCTCAAGTTCATGTATTTTACAATTTATTCAACCCTTCATACTAAGTATTGAATCGCTTGAAGGGAAAAAGAGTTGTTCGAGAAGAAAAAAGGAGAAGAAAATGACGTATAAATGACTGAAAGACTGTAACGTGAATCAGTGCTATAAAAAGCAATGCTCCCTCATAACGTGGCACGATAAGTATGCGACGTAAAATAAAATCGATTCGTACAGCATCGAACTAGGCTCATAAAACGGGACATTAGAGGGGATGGTTCTGTATAATGGTGTTATGATTTCAGTCAAAGATACGTGTCGTGTTTGGCGATAACGTGATAAGGGTAAAAACCGCTAAACGCTTCGGGCATTAGCTATTTTTATAGTCCCAAATGTAAATGTCGTTATACAAAAATATGATTTTTCGAAAACGATCCGTCCCCCATTTCGCACGTTCACCCGTGTCATTTAATCCATAGAAATAATTCAGCGATTGTCAAGAATAATTGAGGCTACGTCAGGACTCATAGGGAAATAGCCTAAATTTTTAGTAATCATTAAGGAAAATCTTCGAAAGTTCGTGACGCGAAGAGCATATTGATTATGTTTCAAGTATTGAGCTTTCAAAAAGCTCCTTGCGTTACACATTTCAAATTCTTTAGTTTGAATTCTTCTATCTCATTCGCGGAAGCATTTTGAGATCGACGTAGCTTGCTTGAAATTATTTCTATGCTTTTTAATATTATAACTTATTTTGTAAAAAAAAAAAAACGACTGGAATAGCTTCATAATCGACGTGACTGAAACTACCCCGAAGCAACGAAATGAAATTTCTGTCAGTAAATCCTCGCTAAATCTTAACCCGTATCGAAAATTCGTTTCACCCCTTGGCACCGACCCTGGAACGTAGCGCTCGCTCTCAATTTGCATCATGCCGCAAGAGGCAACGGCTCCACGCGGCGAGTCTAACGCGTTTAGCAGCGACTCGAACCCCTAATCAGATCTTCCTTAGGTAAGGGAGAAGGGGGTAGGCAGAGTCGCACGACGCTGAAGAAGTAAAGGGGGTGTTGTGTAGCTTAGACTAAAGGAGAGTGAAGCGAAGGAAGGACGAAAGGAAGGAAGGAAGGAAGGAAGGAAAGACGGATAGATGGATGGGAGGAATGGAGGAAGGGATGCTGGGTTCTGCGAGCTAAGGTGGTGCTAAGTGTGAAGTTAATGGAGTCAAGATGCTGCCACGCCGGAGACAGAAGCGTCTGCCACAAGGATAGACATCCCAGTAGTTTCTACCTGTTAGAAAGGAGGCGTCTATGCTCCCATCGTCGTCTGCCAACTCACCCGCACCCCTACCTACATCGGCTATACCTACACTACCGTTTGATTATTTAAAGGCAGTCAAGGGCTGCTTCCTAACTCTATTGTTTGCAAAGGCGCAAACGTAGTTAGACGAGAATTCTGCGTCAGTAGCGAATAGGGGGTTGAATAATTTTCAACGTTTTGCGTAAACGTTGGAAAATCCGTCCAATATTCCGGTGCATACATGGCTAATTAATCTCACGTGCATTTTATCGAATGGCAAGAATTTGCCGGCAATAAAACAGACCGTCGCCAAAATCGCTACGATAAATTACTTTTTGCAATAAACGGACTTGCGAAACAAGTTTCTTCATTGTAACTATAAAGAAATACTTCCGAATTCATTCTGTGGAATGGAAAGAGGCAACGATCTGTCTCCCAGTGGATGTGATAACTGTAATTCTGTTGATTAAAATGACGAAATTACGTATCTCTATATATGGGGTAAAATAAATTGGAATTTGTTTCGATAATGGAAGGCGATACGATTCAACTGTTAATTAATTCAAACCATGAGGGTATCAGGGCGGCGTGGCGTGCTAATTCGATCAGGAGTGTGTTCACTCCACGGACAGTAGGGGTAGGAGCTGCTAGGTTTGACTGGCGACAGTCTCGACCCGACCGTGATTTTGACGTTACTATCTGAACGTCACCGAAGCGTACGGTTAAGCGTCACTCGGTGTTCCGTTTAATTTCCTAATCGCTGCCCTAGCTGCGACTCTCTTCTCCAAACTGTAATTGACATTGCGTCAATCATTTTACAAATCAGACTTCGTACTTCCACTCGAACAAATTCGTTTTGTTCATTCTAATTGATTATAAAATATAGCTATGCCGTCGTATTTATAGTATGAAAGAGACATGCTTCAATTGTCATTATCCTCATTATTGTAATTATTGTTATTACCGATCGATAGAATCGGTATAATAGAGTCAAATTAATTCCCACTGACGATTCTGCCTCGCGATTTTCTTCGACTTCAAGCAAAGTATGTTACGGACATAAATGGGGGAAATGAATGAGTGAAAATAGTCCGACATTTGCGTTTGAATCCTTTTACTTCAGAGCAATAGGCTCGCTCCTTTACCTAGGGTATATTAATCTATATTAATGACCAGGATTTCGCGTGAAATTAAAACATCTACCCTTTCAAGCGTCCCTAAGGGTGCCGGGGGTTATAACGGCGTAGGAAGGGTTTAATGCATTGGCTGAAAATACGATATGTCTGTATCAAAGGATCTTGAGTGATTCGCCCGGGAGAAATGGTTAATGTCAAAAATGATACCATAGAGATATTTCACCGTTGGAACAAACCATTTGATTTATGCACGAGCCAGAGATTGACTTCTAAGATAACAGAAACTGGGAAATCACGTTTACTAAACATACAAAACATGAGTTATTCGAGCTACGAAATTCCGGCCGAATTCCACCCGATCAAAATAACGAAATTTTACGAATATAATACATCAGATCGAAAATACGTTTAGATATCCTTGGGCAGTAAGGCAGTCGAGCAACACTTTCGACCCGTAATTTCTCAGTGACGATAATAACGACAGATTACTTTATTATGTAGCGAGTTCTCGTCATAAGTTGTTTTCCAGTAAACCGAATGCAATTATATAATTTTCGCACAATATTAGCACATAACACAATTAAATGAAAATACATAAGTATAAATACCTGATGATTACGCTGAAAGATTGTATGATGTGTTATATAGCAGCGCCAAGGCATAGTCCACGGTGACTGAAGAAGATTCATTCGTTAATTTTCGGTACAGAATTAATTTCTGAATCACATGTGGAGAATTGCAGCGAAGTTTCGACGTGGAGAGCCGCGGTTACTGTGGTTTGTGATTTGAGGAAGTGCTCTGTGGGCTTTAAGGAAAGCACGGAAAGCTGGGTGAGACCAGGCGAGGCAGAGCGTTGCACAACGTGCTCAAATACAACGGGGAGAAGATGACGCGCAATCAAATCAAAGATTATTTCCTCCAATAAAGTGGAACGCCGTTTTCGGAGTGTAGGAGGACTCGGAGGTTATAAATCTTCGGTAGCCTGGAGCAGACACTTATCAGTTCCAGAGTTCAGATAGTCTCTAGGACCGCCGGGCGTTTGTCTCTCCAAATTGACGCCATCCGAGTTATTAACTTCTTCGGTGACAAATTCACAAAACTTTCTACACACTGAGTATTTCCCGACAAAATATAACGAGTCGAAATTTTGTAAGTAGAAAAATTTTCATTTCAAACTCCGCGAATCAAAATTCTGGCTATTATATTTTTATTTTTTGCGAAATTAGTGAACAGTGAACGCAATCGTATAATGACGATGATTTAGAATGTCCATGGGCTGCGTGTAGAGTGAAAATTATTGTCTTATAGTACCCACGTGTAAGAATGTCAGGGGCCGGTCGCTGGCCAACTTAGTTTAACAACAACTTAGTCGAGGGGATTAAGTATGACTTAGTACTCAAGTTGCGATCATTAGCCGGCCTCCTCTGCAAGCCAAACTTACTTTCAACTTGTAAGAGACTAAGGAAGGCTAACTTTGCGTCTAGTCCCATCGGATATTGTTAGACTTTGTATTACACTCTCGCGTGCATTACAGAATCAGTTACTATTCATGCTATACCTAAACGAACTCGTATCATGACATTACATTGAGACTAATAATTCTCACTATTCATCAGTACATTATTTAGAAAGCGTATTTCCCGAATGTCTACACTACCGATTTCAAAAACTTTGAAACAACGAGCAGCTGGGTTCAAAATTTCGAAAGCTGAAGATCCGAAGGGCTAAACCTCTATCTTGCGATATACTTGAAAAACAAAGTTTTGAAATCTCATCAATTAGTTATGACATCGGAATAAAGATGGTCTCGATTTGAATGAACAATTATTTGTTCTTGACATCCTGAAGAATAGAGAAAAATTTTCGGATCCTTGGTCCTCCAGAGGTCTGAATTTTCGGCGTTTTAAAGTTTCCGCATTGGATATTCCCTGGACTTGGTAAGGAGATAAAAATTTGTGGACGTTACGGCGTTGGCGAGGAATAGCGGATGTTTGAGGCGACCAATTTTCGCCTGGGGTGAAAATTGGCGTTGTTTGTATCCTATGAAACGGAGTCGTCCGCAAGGAGGCCTTAGTATCTCAAGAGGAACAGACATAATTCAAACTTACGAGCGCCGCAGTATAATTACCGAATCTTGTAGCGGCCTCGCGGAGGTTGTCCTAAAACTTTGACCTACGGCAGGCAGCCAGTCAGGCAGACAACGCCAACAGCCCCGTAGCTGTAGATAGAATAATGCCCTCTAGGTAGTAGCCATGTTAAATTAGACTTTAACTAAAATTTAAGCCGAAAGATCTCGGTCTTCGTCCGTGTCCCTCTTCACCTCCTGGTTGGTCTCCCTTATCTTCGGTAAGGCAGCTTGTTTGACTTCCGGCAGTGTCTCCTCTGACCGGACGTACTTGATAACTGAATATCCTAGAACCTCCGAGCTTAGCTACTAAGCCTTTCCAAGGGTTGGCTTACATTAACCGAGTTCCTCCAAACTTTGGTTGATGGTCACCCGACTTTCTGCCGAATTTAATTACCTTTAAATCATCATCCGAACCTCTCACCTTCCAATTCTATCTCTTCTTTTATCCGGATGTTAAGAAGACGTTTCCAGAAAGCTTCGACTCATTTCTCTGGCCGAGAATCAAGGCTTAACCGATCGCGAGACGGAGGAGGTAATCTTCGGTTAAAGGGGGTAAAAGATATCGCCATATTTCTCAATAAACGATAAATCAGTCTTGGCAATATCTATCCATACAGCTATAACCTTCTCTTATAGATCTCCCGTTCTCTTTGATTCTCCCGACGCCATTAATCTATGGTTATCTATGGCGTGTGGCGGATAAGTGTGTTCGAATGAGCCATTTCACCCTTGGGAGTTAAAGCCCTGAGAAGATCGAGGAATTCGCAGCCGAACGAACAGAAGGGCGCGTCGAGACGGCTCCTGCCCTTTGCCCCTGGGCGACCAACGGCCCCTTCATGATGAGCTGTGCAAAACTTGACCAGCTCTCTTCCCCTCTCTCTCTGTCTCTTTTTCAGAATACGATATCATCGGATTTAATCGAAATTCGTTTATCACCTGGCAGCCTCGTACTTATCTAAACGGTGATTAAAAACCAATCATCGCGATCGGCAGAAATTGTTCGTAATCACCAAGATGCTCCAAATAAAGGGCTAAGTGCGCCGGTGAGAAATCGCTTTCGAGATGTTGAAATAGTCTCTGGTTTTATCTGAGGTAGGTAAATCGAGGAAAGGTTAAGGCGAAGACGGAGTTTGTAAGAAAATGTAAAGGAAGCGATCCGTGGCGATGGCAAAGAGAAAGAAAAAGAGTCGATAACATATTCGCGGTATCCAGTATGGATCTAACAATCTGATCATCCCGTTCCTCTCTCGTTCTTTCCCAGCCCTGCCTTGCCTTCTTCTTTTGGTGAGTAATGGCTCCAGGTTATCTTTTCACCTCGGCTCTCATAACTTCACGGAAGGCGCGCCCCTGTCTCACCCTCAACGAAACCTACCCCCGTATAGTCTAACGAACCAAAGAACTAGTTTACTTGCATGCGGTTGGTTACAACTCTGCCAGCCTTATCGCAAGGCCGTAGAGAGTTAAGTGGAAGAAAATGTGGCGAGAATCGTTGAACCGGAGGGAAACTCACGGGTCTTGGGGTGGTTCGAACCTAACGGAAGACAGGAAGCTTGTTAAAAGTTAATGTGGAGCGGTTACCTTCTCTTATTATTGATTTTGCAAACGCCCGCAGATTACTCGTCCATACACAAACAAATACAGAGTTCATATTTCCAATTTTCAATTTATCTAATCGAGTGCATTTCAGCGAGTATATCATTGATGCACTATTATTGTGGTAGGCCCCCATTGTCCCATCGGAGTATGAATAGTTTGAAAGTGACGTCAGACGTGACGAGGGAGATATAATATCAAGTTTCTAGGCATCACGAGCACTGGGTAAGTAGTCTAGAGAACTAAGTGTCTGGAGCAGATATTGTACAACTCAGAAGCCAATGTGTCAACCGGGTCTGAGATTGTCTGGCGATGTTTCGTGAACTGTCTAAAACAGATTTCGAAACGTATGTATCTGAGGGCTGCTCTCATCGTGTGGAATTAACGAGATCTTTGGAAAAATTTCAGACCTAATTTAATCTAATCGATCTATTGGATATTGTCTAAAGATATCGACCTTATCCTCGTCAATTTTTCTTATTAATAATGTAAATATACGTACTGCGGAAGGGTTTGGAGCTGAGGATTGCTGCTTAGTTGGATGGGAAAAGAAACACCTTGTTGGGGTTGATGACATTTCGTGCACGTAATGTCAGCAGGCAAGTTGAGGTTGGCATTTCTCTGACCTTTGCCACCCTCGCCTCTTAACATCAATTTAACATCGTTTTAATTTTCAGAAATACATAGCTCCCATCTACAGAACAATTATTGTGCTTAAATCAAGCTGAGAGAATAAAATTCGAAAATTAAACTGCAACCTTTACTTTATTATTTCATCAGGCTTTCGTATTAAAACAGTAAAACGAAAATATCTAAAAGAAAAAAGAGATGATAACGCTTTTCCAAAACTCAGCCAATTTTTATAATTTTTTTTTTTTTCTCTATTTTTTTATTTTATTCACTGTTCAAGACACAAATACGAACGTCTTTGAATATCAGCTGATCTTTAATGTCGGCAATTGGTTAAGGGTCGAAACTGTTGACCTTGTGGGTGTGGACGAGAGCGAAAGTCTTTCTTGAGTCACGCGAGGGCATAAAACACCCTTGGGCTCAGTTGCTTAATCATACGCTTTTCAGCAGATCGTAGCCTCGGGAATTCCGCTCGAAGCTTTTTGCAAGCAACAGTTAACACGGTACAAAGGTTTGGTATATTGATTTATCGAGAGGATAAGTCGTGGTTATTTATTCATTAAAAAAAAACTCGATGAAAAAACCTTTCCGACAATGATCCTTCTACGGGCATAGGACTAAAGCCGTGTACAGAATTATTTAACCATTACAAATAATATTTTCCTATGAATAAAAGCCATTCATTTTAACGAGTAATATTCGAAAATATGTTTTGCAATATGCCCTCTGCGTTTATAAAGCTGATAATTCTGTTTAATCGTCGATGGCTTTGTGATTTGTGGAATTATTATCATTATTCTATTATATTTCCGCCGTAGGATTATATTATATATTAACGTGAATTATTTTTCTAATTATCATCAGTTAAAAACGTCAAGACTTAATACTTCGATTATACAACACTGGTCAACGGTGACAAGGCAACAAGCCCTTGATATAATAATAGTTCTAGTATAATTTCATACTGAGAATTATGAAACCACGAATAATTTTGCAGGATTGGGTCTAGTTTGTTTTTTAAATAATTACAATTTTTATATTTCACTGCAAAAAGCAATTGTTATAAAATTCCAGGATATTTCCAGGACTTTCAGGATTTCCAGGACTTTCAGGATTTCCAGGACTTTCAGGATTTCCAGGACCCTGTCTAAGACTTCATTAGCACCTCTAGACATAGCCCAATATCATAAAAACTGAAGGGAATCTTATTGTTAGTCATAAGAATCCTTAGAGATAGTAAGGACGAAGAAGAAAATATTCGAATAAGAACAAAAATTCAATTCTCTAATTCCGAAATCCGTCCATTCGTGGCAAATTCTTACCTCGGAACGAGCCGTTCGACGTCTTTAACAAAAAGACAGAGAAATGGTTCGGGATACCGATTTAAGCTGTGAAATGATTGAATATACAGAGCTTTGAATTTAAGCTTTCTTGACTTATGATCTGTTCAGCGAGCAAGGGATGGAAGAGAGCCAGAACCTATTGTCTATGAAAGCTACGCCATTGTCGAGCGATTACCGTATACGCCGACTGAATCTCTCATCTCACGTTGTATTGTTTGTGTTTATATTGTATTTCGCCATTACGAGTTTAGCCGGTTTAATTGTCATTGTTCTACCAGTTTTGGAAAATATATACGTATATCACACATCTGCATTCTAAATACATGGGGCGTCCCAAACAAAGTCATCTAGGCTGCCTAGATTTTCATGACTTGATTTTTTTTTACAAAAATTAAAAAAACAAAAATCATCCCCACTCTGCGGATTGTTCAGTCTCGTCAATGTTCGTGATAAGACAGAGAACGAAACGATTCAAAAATTAGATCAATTTGTACGTGTGTAAGTGTCACATATTCGCATGACTTACATGGTCGTATTTCACTTTGCACTTTGCTGACCTTTATCTAAGTGGGATTGACGGAGTAGGAAAGTTCGGCTGTTTCGCTCTCAAGTGCTTTTCAATGCTCCTCGTATACATGGGGGCTGCATTATTCTCTGGTATAAGTTCGACCCCATGTAGGACCCGATAATTAAACCTTGCGAGTTAACTGCACAATGAGTAAAGTCAACTTTGCACTAGGTACGTATTCACACTCTCTTTAGTCTCCTAGACTCTCCTGGCTCTCTTTAGTTAGTTCTCCCTTCGTGCAGCCATTTTGTTTCCGGTGTCCCGGGGCGACTTCCGGTCAGCGTCACGCAGTCCTGACCCGCGGAGAACCCCCGAGCTCTTGAGATCTACTTTTCTGATAATATTCAAATTAAATGCGACTTCTAACCGGTAATATACTGCCGCCAATTTAGCTACAGCTAACAACCACCGCGGAAGTTACACCCTTCTTACTTTACCCCATCCAATCATCTACATACACCTAGACATGTCTGTGAAAATATCCTTAAAATCAATCATTTCTTACTCTATTGCCATTTTCAACCTCAAAACTTTATTCCCCTTTAAATATTACTAAAAACTGTTCATTTATCAAAAACTTAATTTCTCATGAAACTATAGAAATTTTGTTCGCCCTTGAAATAGTCAGGAATAATCGGTAACACAACGCGTGAGGATAATGACACTGTGATTTCTCAGGGATCGATATTACATTCGGAAAACAATATCAGATTCAAGGGGCAGAACACTGCATTGAACATCGGGTTTCGGTTGCATTTTTAATTTTGGCAATGCAGTCCACATCGCGCCAGCCCAGCCTGGCCTCACCACCACCCTTTCATCCCATCGAAGAGATGGCGCGCGAATAGCTTTGTCACCGGATAACCCAGGCTCCCATTACTAGCTTTGGAAAGCTCACTCTCTGTGTGCTCGATACCGATCTATAACAGGCGATGGTTTCACGTCGGTGATCAATTCACGTAATTCCATTGAATACGCTACCTACAGTTATTGGCTGAAAAAGAAATTCGGTGTGTTGATAAATACAAAAGCTTATGTCAGCTCCACGCGTCTGTTCTTCAAATCATAAAATCCGACACTGGCTTGTCTATGTAGCGACGAATTCGATGATTTAACAGTGTTCTGGTTGACCCCATGAAAATATGATAGTCTGATAAAAAGTACAGTGCATGTTGGTAATTAGTGGTATGCATAAATCATCGGATGGCGTAGCACAGAAATACATGTGCAGAGAACAACACGTGCCCTGCATTGTTATAACTTGGATTTAATTTGTTAGGTTGTTGTCTGCAGGAATTTCATCAATCTAACAATGACTAACGAGTTGAGATTACTCGGTGCTGATAATTAACGACGACATTCTTGCCATCGACAGCAATGAAGGTTTATTTTTCCGTTTCGATCGAATGTCCTTATTAGGAATGATTTTTATCTCCGTATTCACTGACCTCAGAACTCACTCAGCCACGAGCATGTTTCATTTGCGTATATGAAACTCTCAGACCTGCCACTTAGATGGATTAGATCAAGAAACCACGGCTCCTAACTCGTGGGAGTGGAAACACGTTTTGCTAATTAATTAACTCACTGTACCTTACATCAAGGCTATACAGGTATACAGTAATACATAGAACTCAAATAATCATTGTACAGCTTTAAGCCAAAGGTCACATTGTTTCTTAGGTTGAAACCTTCGCAACTTCCGGTTCCAAAAGACTGAAAGAATATTTTCCAATATGCAACTTTATAGATTAGGGAAATCATGTACTTCGTTTTAAACGAAACTCGATTTCAGAATTCTTCGATGAAATTGCGCCGCTATAATATGAGGAAAGGACCTTAATTCATACTCATTCGTATGTCGAGTGTTTAGTATAACAATAAGAGAGCCCTTGTACCATCAGAATTAGTTCATAACTGTCAACCGAGTTAAGCCCAAGCTTTTTGAGAAGCTGTCATGCAAAGTGATAGTTTAATCTCTGGTTTAAACTCATCCTAGAATAGAATAGACGCGCTTAAGCCTCGCACGGCTCAAGTTAGGATTACGTTCCTCGTATGACGGATAGTTTCCTTCATCCTAGATCGTATAACGAGTCTACAGTGGTAAAAAATAGTTTAATAATCTACATTTGGATTAACGAAAGGGGAATATTGGTACACACAATATTAATCATACAGTATTGAATTCGCCCCGTCCTGCAGTTCATAAAGGGTTCAATATATCAAAAAATAAATAAATGAAAAATACAAATAGTCGATCAAATTTTTGATTGAAAGTACTGAGTGCTTTGGATTGGGGAAAAATTCATTTCATACAATTTTTAGTTAGGCAGAAAATATTGGAGGAAAAATGGAAGTACCTATATATTCGTTCGATTATCGAGTCGAATTTAATTTGTTAAATTTAATACGATATTTTCAGGACGATTTTGTAACAGTAGAAACAATGATTAACAACTATATATGATAAATTAATCACAGCGTACTCGACATTCCAGTCAGTATATAGAGAAAAATGAATTGTATGAACGTGAGCGAATTGTATATCGGTATGCAGGCAGATACGTGTATAAACGAGGAAATAATTAACGAGACATCAAATGCCGTTAAATACTCGCGAATTAATCGGACAAATAGAAAATTAGCTGTACCTCTACCTACTGCTGGACAGGCGAGTAAAACGATGCAGAATTTTGCGGTCTGGCAAATATTGTTAGAAACTAATATGATTTTACACCAGTTACCTACTCCAGCAGCATTCGCTCGTTTCGAATGAAATCAATGCAACGAACTACTAGCAGTGAGAATTCGTGAAAACGAATTCAATTTTACAAAACGTACGGTAAACAGCGATGCCCTGTTTACTCAAATTCACTCCTATATCTCTGACCTGATTCACTTATTACAGATAAAATCGCCCCGATAGTTACAAAGCGCATTTCCGCCCAGACTTTTTTTCCAATGTTTGCTAGAAAGCAATTAATATACGTGGAATCCAGTTTTTCGACTAATATTTGATCGCATATTTCTGGGATTCGTTTATTTTGGGAAAACAAATCCTACGCATTAATTATACTTTAATCAAGAATTTCTCGGGTTTCGAGATCGTTTCTACATTTCAATCCATATTACAAAAAAAAAAAAAGTTCTTACTTTGTGCTATTGCTTTCTACTTTTGATTTTGTTATCAAAGTATATTGTCGCATTAATTGAATTAGAGAATTACGTAGGCAAGTCGCGTTATCATTAAACCCGTCATACTCAGTTGTTGAGAGAAAAAAAAAAAATACTAGAACTTTGATAAAACAGAGGGACAAAGTTATCTCGAGTTTTGTTTAAACGTGAACAGTAATTATGTATATGTATGTTAAAACCTGTTTGCCATTGACCGTTAAGCGGAAAGATATTTTTTAATTTTCCATTTCAGTGATACCGGGCCACCATGTGACAAGAACAAACGCTGTGTTAAATTTTTTGATAAATATCACCCCTCTCCATTTCTTGTTTACATATTCTATTTCCCCACCGACGCAACTACGTGACCCCGCATAATTGAAGATAATTACGAAGAATGGGTCTCTTTTTTTTTCTTCATCAAATGTATTTATTTATCCACGAAGCGACACTTCAAAGGCATATATATCGACGAATTCTCGAATTCAAAAATTTAATTTACATTTCAAAAGCTGTCAAAGATCTCTGTTCCCTTTTTTTTGTTCCTCTCGTTCTTTCGCTTGTTTCATATGGAAAAAAAAGTCTGCCAATATCTGCGGGACATTCTAGTGTGTATATACCTATACATAATGCAGTTTATGTAACACGTTTAGCATAAGCAAACGTTGCAGTATCGTAACTCGATGACTGACGCAGTGATTCCTGGTTTCCCCTTATGTAACCACCATGGGACATAAACCCTGTTGCGATATCATCGTATGGATTCATGTAGAATATATTGTGCTGGCTAAAGCTGGATATCAGAATCTCGACTTTTCATACTGAACGGAAATACTAACCCATATAATTTAATGGGAAAAGTTATCGTCGAATGTTCTTTGATTTTTATTTATATGAGAACAATTTATACTCTGCTACGTGCAAATACTATCGAATAATAATTTCCAACCGGCTATTAGTGATAATAAAATTTAAATTTATTGCCGATTGTTTATTCCGTCGAATTCGAACTGCAGATTTATTTCCACTATATTTCACATTCGCTAACGCACCATTCTGTTCCACGGATTAAACATATTTAAAGCTATAAAATTCCCGTCGACAATTAACTGCACAAATTATTCAAACCTGTATTAATTCTGTTCAAAAAATAATAAACACAAATAAATTTAACTTAATCGTTTCCGGCTTGTAGTCCTGAAATTTGTGGGAACGCAGAAGTCGTAGTAGTAACAGACCCGACTGGTCAGACGTGTACGTCGCGCCGTAAAGATCGACGCGGTAAAATTTATCACCGAGCTCAGAAGCGCAAGAAAATTTTTAAATCATGATGAAAATTTCATTTTCTATTTTCTTCGTTAATAAAACGTCTTCCTAGAATGTGACAATTCATTTCAGAAGAGATGAGACGTCTATGTGCAGATAGACTGTGAATAGCGTTTCTGACGGGCTGCGAATTTCGCATAAACTCTTGGAAATTGCTTCCGAGCTTTCCCCCTATAGAATATCGGGATTTATTCAAGGAATTAGCCAAAATAATTTGCATTTTACGTTCGTCTCTCCAACTGTTGTCCTATATTATTCCCTGCACACTTCGAAGCTCTGCTTTATGTTCAGCCAGATGCTTCTCGCATTTGACTACTGATCGTGCGAATGATTATCTGTACAGTTAGTCATGTGATGAAGAAATTTTGCACTGCATATTTCATTTTCTTATTTTTTTTTTATTTTGTTTTTATTTTTTCTAGACTATCTACGAAATAATTTCATCGTGAATTATTTTACCTACGAAAATCGCAACATCGAGTTTTCTAACTGTTTGGACCCGCGAGTACCGAGTTGAGCTAACTCGAGTGAGTTTGCAGCTTAACTCAGTTGTTGTGAATAAGTAAGCGAAGTGTTGTAAAGTTAGAGTTTTGGGTGGGTAGCTAGGGGAAGAGAAGGAGGGGATGAATTAAATTGTTATACGGATGAGCTGCCTTCAGGAATATACGAATGAGACGAGCGTCATCGAGTGTGAAGATTTAATTACAGAATGAATTGTTATTAACGAAATACGACTCACGGAATTCAAAGACGTATTAGTATACGCAAACTTCTATCAACTAATTTTGACAGACACTCCTCTCACTTCTTGTTGCAAACAATACAATAAGCTCTAGTGTATAGAACAGGTATGGGTTTAATTCCACCTTTGAAAATCAAGCAAGAGTCACCCCAAGACGTGACAAATTTTTGCCCAACATTTACCAGTCTGAAATGCATAAAATACATTTTTAACTTACCGGTGATTGCACTGCTGACAGGCGAAGCACTCCAAATGGTAAACATTCGCTCTAGCTCTCATCACCATCTCGAAGGCTGGTATAACTTTGCTGCAAGCTGCACAGTAGCCAGTGTTGCCAAATAGCCTGAAGAAGAGAGTAGATTTTTTATTCTGATTTAACTAAAATTGGGAAAAATTCATCAAATTTGTTTTATAAACGAACAGCGTTGCTCCCGATGATATAAAATCGACTCTGACGTTATAAGAACGTAGCTTTTTCGCTGTGAGAAAAATGGAGATGGTTTCAGATGTTTGTTAGCTTCGCACGTGATATAGCCAATATCCAATAGAAGTCTATGGCATAATATCATTTCCAAATATTTGACCATTAATAAGGACAATAGTTTCAATAACTCGCAGAGTCGAAACGGCACCTGTACGCTCCCGAGGGAGCCGGTAATCTCAACGCGGCTTATTTGTTCACCGCGTGTTTATTCGGGTTGTAGATACATTCAATAAGGGAAACTCATCTGTAAAATTCGATTTGTACCACGCCCCAAGTTACCTGCGTGATTCCTGTTATTTTATCCTCGGCAAGGATTTTCACGTATTATACAATATTGGAAGTCCTTTTCAAGGAACAGGAGCAATACATCCTTCTTTAGCTTCAGCTTTAGCTTTATTCAGATTTCTATCTTGCCAACGAGAATTAACTACTTGATTCAAAATCCTCTAGCGTATCCTCGATTGTTACGAAAGGAATTAACTCACCTGAGATAATCTCTTTTGCACAGGATCAAATTAGCTTTTGTGTAGAGCGTCGAGCCAACTTCTCCGAGCCTGCAGTCGCAGCATCCGCATTTCAGACAATCCTCGTGCCAGTACATGTCTAAAGCCTTCAGTAAATACCTAAGAAATAAGAAATTATCGGTGTTATAATTATTATAGCTGTCAAATTTTCAAAGCTCTGTAATTATACGCTACTAAGAATTATTACCTCTCGGTTATGCTCTTCCCACAACCAGCGCATTCTTGTTGAGTCGTGCCATTTTTGCTTGGCTCCGTTTTGCTCACGTCCATCGTCATTTTTTCGCAAATAATTTTCTCTGTAACAGAAGATAAGTGTTCGGTATGAGATGTATGTTCAGAAAATTTGACTCGCATCTTAGATATTTTACCAACTGTAATTTTCAGTGCGGCATGGCGGTACCGCGAGACTATTCGTATATTAAGTTCGAGTCTAACAAATCGAATCAAACCAGGAACGTTATAAGCATTGGTACTCAAGGCAAACTCGCTTTTTATTGCTTTTATATTATCAATTATTTGGACAGATCGAAATCTGAGATTCGAGACGGTAAAAAAAAAGGGCTTCATTCGTCGCAGATTGAAAATCGTTCAACAGTACAGACTCTTATCGGAGTAAACTACACGCGGCGAAAAGAATAGAAAGGTTTTCTCCATTTTTTTACTCACAGAAAATCGCTCTCCGTTTTTCAACCAGGTCCGATACCGAGCCAAAGTTATCATTGCCGTTAATGCTAGTAGGGAGTTTGGAGCAATGCGACTTATAATTGCGGCAGCTGGTTGGAAATCAAACTATCATATTCACGTTTGACCAGATCATCCCTTTTGGGGCATTTAACAAGTTTCAGAAACAGCTGTTACGAGAATCCTACGTCGGGTTGTCTATGAGTAATTAGAGTTAAGGCTTGAGAATTTAACCGCGGTTACAGCCATCTGTGTCCGAGCGGGGGTGTGCTGAGTGTGGTCAGAGTTTAGAATCGAATTAGTTTGACCCCCCCGCTTTGCAGCGTTCCTAACCAAACCAAACCGGCCCTTTTCGTTCCAAGGCATCCGCACAAGTCCTGCTACTAGATTTCAAACAACTGCAGTTTGTCAGGTAACCGATGTGCGTGGCTTGTACAAATACACGCATGCATCACTTGCAAAAAGGTTTATATCTTCTCGACTCGAGCTACCCCAATTTTCAAAACACGCATATATATTCCTTCGCCCCATACTTCACCCATTTCCATATCACTGTCTTTGACGATATGTCCAGAACACTATGTGTGTTTGCAGGCCGAAAGCTCTGCTTATTTCACCAGGTTATGAGCAAAGTTTGTGTGGTTTCAATATGTCCTAACCGCTTGGACAATGTGACCTATCCTACCCCGCGACCAGATATTAATATCTTCTCCAGGTCTCAGCTTTGAAGTAAATATTAATCGACCATTTCGTGCTTTGATGTCTGATAATGAAGTCGAGCTTAATTCTTTGCATTCGTCGTGAGTGGGAAGGTAGGTACTATCAATTGACGTAGTGAATCAGTTTTGACTTCGTTTTATTTTACTTATTAATCGTCACGCCGATCTATTGCCAGTTTGTTGACCTTACTTTTTGATAGCGAAAAACAAAAAGCTCGATTCAAAAAAAACTTTGTTTTTTAAAAACAGCGAATAATTTCAGACATAATTATAATATAATTTCTCTTAAATTCCTGGGAAAGTGGGCATGCAGGTTTGAAATGGAAGAATACACAGTCAAATTGTTGCGGTTCGCTCAAAGCTTTGTTGGTCAACTGGAATCGGGCAAAGTTCTACTGACTCCGACCCGGGCCGTGGTCTCAACTCCAATACCACGGGCAACCGACAATTCCACAGGAATTCTAGGACCATCCGACTTCACAAGTCATATCGCGAGAGGACCCTCACGCACGAAATTGATTTGCAAATAAATTTCAATAAAAACAAACAACTCCGTATACATAATGAAAATGTTTGTTTGGTTTCGTTTTTCATGCTTCAAATTTCTCCACCCTTCAATCTTTGTGATCAAACAAATCGACAAAGGGTTTTTTTTTTCCCTTTTTGCTAATTGACAGTTATACCTGGCCCATCGATTTGTTCACTCGTGTAAAATGATGTTGGATATGTATATAGCCCAGGGTAGAAATGTGGTCATGAAATTTCAAAGGATTGCTTTGATTGTCAGCTGTCTTTTCATTTGGCAATTATGGGTTGCCGGTTACCTGTCGCTCGATGTAAGCAGCGGAGACGCAAATTCCCAAAACTTGGTTCGAGCCGAAATTAATCGAGTCAATCAAGATTATCATCTCCGGCGTACCGGGGCGTAATCTGCTCAGCAGCCAACCTTACCTAACCCAAACCAACCGTAGCCTGCGGGCTATTACAGCTACTTGCTGCAAGCTCGAAAGCAACAGAGAGAAAGAGACAGAGAAATACAGAGATAGGGCAAGGGAGAGAAGGGGAGAGACGACAACGTCACTCTCAATGAATATATGTCTAGGTATTCATGCTTTATTAAGTCTCTTGCTTATGAAAGTACTTCAGGACCTCCGCCCGACTGCATACGAGTTATAAAGCGAGTAAAAAGCTCTGTTTTTTGATATTTGAAGAAATTTTGAGCTTTTTACATGCCTGGCAGTTGTTTATTTCGAGAGAGTTGAAAGATGACTAAAATATAAGGGAAGGTTATTATTCATTACTGCCGAATGCCTGGGGACCAAAGTGAGCTTTACGGCTTATGAATAGACGAGTAAAGGAAGATGCATAGAATTTGACGGTTCAGTTATCGGCCGATGATTAACAGAGCACGTGTAAGTAATCGAATTATCGGTGCTTTGAGAAGCGGAATCCGTGGATGATCCAATCACGTACCTGACGTACTCATTGGTGGTCGTTAAGGTATAGATACCGCAGTGCAGTCACCGGGGCGAAGTTCACTCAAGCGTTTCGGTTCAACTTGTCAAGGGGATGAAACTGGGACTGTGTTATTTCGACACGTTGCTTAAATCGACTGATCTTCGTTCCTTTACACACCCTATTTATAATTCATCATCATTTCCATTCGGCCTTAATCGAGGCTCACGCTTGCCTCCGATATTCTCTTCATTCTCGCACGTTTCGAAAATACTTCATTGCGTAAATGGAAAAGCTCGCGATGATGACTAATTCCCGATTTCAACAACCGCGACGAATTTCCTGCGATCGATATCGTCGCATCTGAACCAGGATGGATATTTCCGAGAACCACGAGCAGGGATGGTGCAAGGGTAGTTTACTTTTCTATTTTCCACGTCGAGCGTTAAAAGCTTGCTAGGTGGTGCGATGTGACGTCAACGGGAGTGTCTCCCGCATCCGAAAGCTCCGCCTTCGTTGCTTCCACACACCTCCGAAGGTTCCTCCCACAGATGTTATCTAATAGAAAATTTCAGCCAAGGGTGTTTTCAGGGTGAAAAACGTCGGACTGCAACTCGCCACAGTCGCACCACCATCGCTGGACCGTCCAATCTCGTACGAACAAGCTTTGGCGTGAGCTTTCGCAGATTCATCATCCGTCAAGACTCGCAAGCTTCATCATCGTCACTCATAGAAAGAAGAACTCCCGGTTCATGGCTCTGACGAAAGAATAAAAAAAATGGAAAAAAGCGGAAGTCATTTTGGCATGAATTTTCATCCGCAAGCTCGCAGTGTTATGTTCGCACGAACCGCGAGGCAGGTATTTCGTTAGCTTTTGTCTTAATTTCTCCTCGCTGTTATCTTTTACTTTATACACAGCGCGTCCGGGGAGGTTAGTCGGGTCCATTAATTAGACGGGAGCGCATTAAGCCAGGCATTAATATACTCGGCCAGTGTTTTGTTTTATCCTGCAGGAAGGACGTACCCCGGCCGTTGCACGGTTGTCTGGAACGGCCCGGCGCGTACCTCTGCTTCTCTTGCAGCATCTCGCTTCACCCCAAGGGACTGTTTGAATTTTCTGAATCGTCCGCGACGCGGTTATAACCCTTAGAAATATTTGGTAGATAGCAAAAGGCGGGAATTTATCAGCTGATAGTTTCGGATTGATATTCATTCCAATACAAAATTGTCTACAAATTTTTCTATGAGAATATATCTTTGAACAGCGAATACAGCGAGGTGGTAGATAAAATCCTGAAACCCTGTAATCCATAAAAATGGAATTTCCTCGGACCGGTGGATGTTTCGCATGGAATAAATCTCACGTAACAGTGGCAGTGAAATCCTCATTTGCTAGGCGTTCAACCCTTGCTAATGGGTGTAATTTAAGGGATGTTTTAAGCTCCCCAAACCACATGTGAACTGCGCAAAAACTTCACATATTACACTTGCCAGTGGAAACGTTCCGACCTTAATTAGACATTAGGATTCTAAACACCCCAGCCATACGGAATGCTTTACAGAAACACACCTGAAGACTTGGAGGCTTGCCCGGAAACTGTTCTCGGAGAGATATTCCACCTCTATTTTTTTATTCTGTTATTCATTTTTTACTTTTCGTACGAGGGATTTGCAAAAACTCTAGAATTCATAACGTATTCACTGTCGTTGAACTTATGAGCGAGAATTTTTCGAACCTGAGAATCATATTAGCACATCATTTCAATTTAACGACTGATACAATTTTTAATCAAATTGTAGTTCCTATAACGAATTGTATCGAGAACTTTGACTTCAATGACATTCTGGTCATGTTCGAGTCTTCTTTCGACTCGGGGGTTTGGCTAGCCAGAGTTTCGTTCGTAGTTTGCAGACTACGATACGGGGTCGAGAGGTAGGAGGTATGCAGTCAGATTACGCTAAGCTATGTTCGTACGTGCTTGCGTAGAGCTTTCACCCCAACATCCGCCCGCATTCTGTATCCCCTCTTCTGACGGCGTGAAATATATTTATTGTTGTTTGCCAACCGGTACGTATGGTTCGAGGTGACAAAAAAAATTCCATCCTTTCTCCGAAACGCTACAGTATAAAATTTCAAAACGTAAAACGTTGCTAGTAGTAAGTTCGACGCAAAGCCCATCTAGACTAGAATGAAATTTTTATTCTCGTCGATCGTCTCGAGTCGGAAATTTCTATTTATCTGAATCCCGGTATAATTCCTAGCCGCAGGATCATCGCGTGACTAATTCAGAAATGATCGTCGTTGAACTGAATCTGACGACAAAAGGTTCTGTAACTACTTGGGGAAACTTTTATCTTCCTGGATTAATGAACGGATTAAAGTATTTGCCATGGGATGCGGGCTGATTGGGGTAGATGTGGGAGCACCGATGGAGAGAAGAGCTGAGGACGGGGTAGATCGCAGGGAGGAATTGGGAGGGGATTAGAACTTGATTGGCTAATTTGTAAGTGTCCCCAGCAGCACGGCGGAAACTTAACAATCGATTGTTCGCTTCTGTGCAGGCGAATATCCTATATACCATATAAACTAGACATATATACCGTATGAATGTATACAACCGGGTGCAGCTTTCACACCAGAATTTTTCTCAATTAATCCTCTAATTTTCTCTACGTAATCGTCACATAACCGACATAGATAAGGTAGAAATAATTCGTTGAAATTTTAACCAGCGAAGCTTGCAAGCTCTATGAGATTATCGGACTAGAGTGGAGGTTGAACGTCACGAAGATTGATCCTCTTGACGAAAATTTCCAGGTGTATAACGTAACCCGTTACTCTCAAGCCGGAGAGAAGCTATAGGAAAATTCAAGGGCGGTGGTCAAGCCAAGTTAATGTGCGGGCGCCGTAGGTGGCTGACCACTCGACTGATTTACATCACACTCCGCTTTGTTGGGGCGGCGGGAAAGCAAGGGAGGGAAAGGATTGTGGTCAGCTGAGGGATGTAGCGTGTGATCAGGGTACCGGTTCTCATTAAACACCCGCAAGAGGGACCCTTTGACGAAGGGCGTACGACCGAATAAAAATCACAGGCCAATCCGGCGTGACGTATTAGTTAGCCGCACGACGCGACGCGACGCTTTGATATTTCTCACAGAAATAACCGTCGTATTAAATTAACGACATTTTAGCATCAAGAATAGCACGACATGCACGGAACTGTGAATAAGATTATCTATTCACGGTCTCGTCAACCTTCAAGTAAATTCTGATAACTGATAAGCTCGATTTTACTAATTTTTTCATTTTACGTTATACGTTAGTTGGAATTGACAATTTTTATGTCAAGAATCTGGAGATCCATCAACGTTTTTCCCCAAATTATGAATTTTCGAACATTCAATACGTCGAATGAGATAAAAAAAAATCGTCAGAAGCTGTGAATCGCGTCGGTTGAATCGTAAAGTATGAAATATATATTTCGGTCTTATATTACTGGGTGTGCATTAATAATAAAAGTTTTCCTCATTGTCTCTGCCCTTGTATGAATAGATGGGGACGGTGGTAGCTGAGGGGCATGTTTTGTCTTTGTTATGAATGGTTCTTATCTATCACGAGTCCGTCACGACGATGGTTTTGTCCTGGCGTCCGTACAACTGTCTGTGAATTGCAAGGCGGCAGGAAACCGGAAATGGAGCGTCTGGACCGACGCTTTAACGTACATCAGTGACAATACGTGACAAAAAAAAAAAAGAAAGAAAAAAAGATCCCTCGTTTCCATGATCGCAGATATATAAGAGACAATCTGTTGTTTATACCAGTGAAAGAAACGACAATACGAATTTCGCCAGATGTTTAACGAAAAGCTGATTCTGTGATGAAAAAAAAAAGAAGGAATATTCTTAGACATTTTAAAGTTATTAGATACGAAAAGGACTCTGGGCAACGAATTTTCCTCGTCCGAGAAGTTGTATGCTTTCAATGTTTCTCGCATAGTTAAACAATTCGGCGAGGCACCACAAAAGCAAAATTAATAATGATTTAATTAGCATTCCGCTATGAGTTGGTATAAATCAAACGAGAGCGGAGAGAGACGAGACGTGAGTGTGAGAGAGAGAGAGAAAAACAACGAAGCTTTCAAGAATGTTTAATAATTACGATGCCCTCGGTGGGGCCTCACCTGTTCGTGGGACGATTTAAACTGTTGGGCGTTGGTATAAAACTTTCCTATTAAAACGTGGGGTTCGGAAATTTGCCTAATCGACGCCACGTGTCGTCCTCTTACTTTTACATAAATCTTGAAATTTCTTTACCCCGCATAAATACAGGATAAAAATAAATGAATAGGAAAGAAATTTTACTTATTCTCGTGAAAAATCTAAAACCCAAAAGTATCTCCCTAAAAAAAAAGAGAAAAAAAAGACCACCCCGATGTTATTCTTAAATAATGGCAAGTTTAGGTCAAAAGCAAAGCGCGTGTACTTAATTACAGTTGTGCAGAACCTCGGCAAACTTGGGCAGCTCGGGTTTGACTCAAGAAGAGGATTTCCACTAAATTAAACGCGGTGACCCCGCCAGAGCCCACTAGGGATGATTAAGTTAACGGCGCTTGATTTAGCGCTGTAGCAATACTCCTAAGATGGCGATCTCGAGGCTCTTCCACGTAGACGAAGGTCCGTACGCCTGGGACGAATTTTCGGCCACTTGGCATGAGTTAGGTCGGCCACAAGCTGCGAGATAGACACGTCCAAGTGGCACCGTAAATAAGGAAGCTACCATCCCGTAGCACCGTCGTGGTTCCCCAAGTTCCTCAAGTTCCGCTTCAGGGTTGAACCAGATTGGCCTTACCGCTGGGTGCTAGCCAAGCAGACGGAGCCAACGATCACCGCAGCAAGGGCCGAGAATCAGGAAGCGTCTTCAACCTATCCATGAATGATTAACCCAACTTGTACTCCGAAATGGTAAACTCGGATCAAACGTTCCACATCCTAAGAGCTTTCCGCTTATCCCTCCCCGAGGAATTCGAGCTGCTCAATGTTTCGGAAAAAAGCAACAATCATCTTGTTCTGATGATCTGGGAAACGCACGTTGACTTATTTGAGAAAAGGAACACTTAATCGAAGTGGCGCTCGCTTAAGCCGCCGACAGAAGTGACAGGGGTGTCAAGGGTGTTGCGGCGTTCGTGATATATTACTTCTTCGTACAGTAGCAGCAGTTGGTAGGTTCGTTTCGGGGAGGAAAGGAAAGGGAATCCCCGAGCTCAGGGTGTGCGGCTGACGCAGCCAAGTAGGTACCTTGGGCTGGATGGATACTTGTTGATTCTTTGAGGAAGCTATAATACTTTCGTAACTTTCCTGGCCGCTGACGTGCCGGGCTGAAAACATCTGCTTCGATTTAACGTGAGCAACTTTTTTCCTCCTCAATTGGTACAGCGATGAGTGATGCTTGACCGACCCTTCATTTCCCAATCTCCATAGCTACGTTCAACTTAAGAGTAGAGGCGGAATAATATCACGATGAAAATGCACTTCTCCCGATCTTTGAATGCGAACTGTGACTTTGCTCTCATATTCTCACAGACAAACTATAACTATAACAATAAAGACAGGGATAATGGCTAGTCTAAAGACTAGAAGGAATACTTCGAGCCATAGAACCTTGTGTCTATCCAAGCGTTTCTTTTCCCGTTCTTCGAAATGATGAAGGCCAGAACCCAGACTGACTCCATAGCATAAAAGTCCTCGTTGATTTCGGTACATCAGGAATGAAAATGTGATCGAAGGATCAATTCTAATAAAATTTCCATATTTAATGTTGGTTGTGCTAATATTTGCCTTTGCACAAGTATTTGTGCACATTAATTGAGCTTCTGATGTTTGATTAACTGTCGTTTGGGTTCAGTTAGAATTCTACTCGCCCCAAATCAGCCTAGACTGTCTAGGCGAGTCTGGGCAGTGCCCGATAACGTGAATGACCATTGCTGACGTAACCGTACTGTGTATTCGCTGATAATTATGTATATGTATATGTGAATAGGATCTGAAGCTGGAGCTTGGTCAGCCTTTGCTTAGGACGTTAATGGCAGTTCCTTATACCTTGTTTATAAAGGGTCTCGACGTTCTCGAGATAATTGCAACACTCGGGTCCTTTGAGTTAGAGTATGGGAAGATTTGATCGTTTGAACACGATGATTCTTCGTCCTTTTTTACCTCATCAAAAGATGCGTCACATTTTTCCTTTTAGGATAGATGTCCTTTTTTTTTTCCTTCAGTGGTTTATCAGACGCGAATTCTTTTGTCAATCTCAAATATCCCTTTCAGAGCTCAGCTACCGAGACATCCACACATCGGGCGTGAAACCCCGCAAGCATCAGTATAATAAAACCATTAGAATGATCCTCATACGTGCATTCAAACCGTATAAATATCCAGCAGAATCTCTCACGCCGTTTCCAACTTCTGTGTAATGTTCAACTTACAATAAATCCAAGTGGCACCAACCCGGTTATATTTTGTCTACTTCTTTTCTCAGTTCTTTTATGAAAAGCTTCCTGAAGCCTGGTCAATAATTTCTCTACTATCGTTCGCCGAGTGCACGGAACCCCTACGGTGCTAGTGTTGGTATTACGTGTGATATTTTTCTCCGGCATCGTGTACTTTTCAGGTTTCATTATTTTATGTGCATTCATCACGAAAACAATAATGTATATTTTCTCTTTTTACTTTTTTTCTCTCACACACAATACCGCCTTTATTTGCTTCTGACTCAATCGTCAAAAACCAATTCAATATATCCCCCGAAACCCACAGAATTCATCCCCAATATAAACCCCTTAAAAAAATCCACCAAAAGCAGTACTCAATACTTTTCCCCATGTCCCAAGAAAAATGCCACGAAATCATCAGCCTGTGACGAAAGGTGCGCTCAAAGTACCAAACGAGCCTAAAATCGGCCTTTTAATTATCTCCTAACCGGCACGTATACGTAGGATTGCGTGAAACGAGCGTTTCAACTTGGGCGAGAAAATCAACGCATCCCTATAGCCCGAGCTACGTTTGTAAAGCAAAAACTAGAAGTGACGTCATAACAGTAGCAGCTTATCGGGCCTTGCGGTACATTAAGCACGACGACGCGATGGTGCGAGGCCTCAACCGCAAAGTAGTGGTACGGGGGAACTAACACTGCCGAGAGATTATCTTGTCGCTTTCAATATTCCTATGAAACGTCCGCGATGATAAATTGCTCGTACTGATAAAACGGATGCACCTCAATGTGCCGGCGATAGTTTTTTATCGAAAAATTTGAAAATCTTCCCTTCCTTTAAATACGGTGAGCACAGACATGGCCATATATCTCTACCAGCACCTGCCTTCGTTCGAAAAAATGATGAAGAAAATTTCGCATGCCCTGACGAGTCAGGTTAACCTTTTAGCCTGATAGTGTATGCGTCGGTAGTCAACTATTGCAGAGATTGTAGAGCTGTATAGTAAGTAATCTAGATTTTGCAGCTTAATTATGCAGAGTTCACTTTCAGGATCGTAGCTATGCTAATCCGACCTTATTAATAAGGACTTAGTCAGAGTGGAGATCCCTGTACTAAATGGCGTCTAACCCTTCGCTAAGTCGACCTTCTCCGCCTCCGCCACCTCCCCCCCTTGCTGTCCCTTTTCCGCGCTCACTCGCCTTCGCAAAGTAAGCGAGATTTCTCATATAATCGTTTTATCCCCTGCGACTTTTGGGGACTTTTGGGACTTAAAATATACCAATGGGTGAGAAAGCCCGCACGCTGTATGGATTAAGAGAATGATCTTAATTAATTGAGGCTGATCACATTTATAACGTTGGCTGGCGAGCGCTCGAGGCTAGGAATTGCAATGAATAATCATGAATCCAGATGAAGTGGAATTCGGATATTTTCATTGCGAAATTATATGCGAAAAGCTTCTTCTCGATATCAGTTTATTATTATTCGAAAACGCAAGAAGCTGAAAACGGTCCGTCTGATATCCGGTTGAATAGAATCCAACGATCCTATGAATTAAAATGATAATCAATGTCAGATATGACGTACAGCTGTGACGTTGTAGACAAAGGTCCCGTCAGCAATTTTGACGTAAACCTCGGCAGGAATTATACCAGCGTACTTGCCACACGTCAGGACCAAGTGGATCAATCAACAAGCAATTAATGGATATTGCCAATAACCGAACTTATTCAATCGAGAAGATATACGCACTCGTTTACTATCAATTTTCTCTTCCACAAATCACTTCTATCAACCTTGAAGTATTCGCTGTAATAAACACATTGAATTCCAACCCTTAGTTAAATTCCACCGATCGAAGCGGACAAAATCTGCTAACCATTTTTTTCAAATTCGAATCGGATTCGGTTCTTCTGCCGAAACTATTTCGACAAACTCGAACAGACTCTAGATACCTGGGTTTGCATTTACCGATGTATGACAAACTATAATCAGCAGTAACGGATATAAGACGTCGCCTTCTGAATACAGATCTTCTTTGTCGTGGGTTTGGCGAGATGCTTTGAGCCGCTCGGCTACGTGTGTTGGGTAGACGGAGGTCTTGGCTTCCGTGGTATTGACGCTTCACAATACAACGCTGATGCTGCCTTGGCACCCCGATTTGCAAGCTACACCAAAGCTCTGGCAAAGCTGCGACGCGGCGCGGCGCCCCTAAAATTTTTCACGCATTTTTGAACAGATTTTATTCAAATTTTTTTCCTTCTTTTCCCTTCGTTTTCATCTTTTTTTGCTTATGCTCTTCCTTTTGTTTTTTGAACCAAACACAGGGCTGTGCTGCCAAAAATCTTCAACAACTTTTGCATCGGAATCTTGCACCAAAATTTCTGTACGACTTCCTTGGAAGGAACATCAAGTTTCTAAAGACCCTAGCAAATATATCGAAGGTCCATACCTCGAATAATATGTCTTGAACGCATGTCTATATACAAAATGAACTTGATCTTTGCGGTTAAAAAATTGTAGAGTTTATAAATTGCTTTTTCAGATGGATAAAATCTGCGTATGAGCCATCAATGCGGTATTGTAACACAATGCGATTAATATCTCGTCGAACCACCCTGAAACGGTTATGGGCACCGATCAGTACCGCGACTATCAGTTGTTTCCGGTTCACCAAGCAACATCATGGCTGCCGAACAAGATGGCGCCGGTTTACCAAACTGTAGAGATACGATTGCATATGTGATTTGATTTAAATGCGCAAAAAATAGGAGTTCAGAATAGCTCTCATTCAAGAATTTATCCAGTTATTTCCGTACAGTTTGAAAGAAAAAAGAAATTAAATTAAAAGAAAAACCCTGCATCTTCCTGGTGTCTAATAATTTTCACTCGATTCTAAATATATGATTATCAGAATCAATGTTAATTCGAAGTGTAAAAAGAAGAGATTAATAATAAATTTTCCATGGCATATTTGAATTGTAAAAACTTGACCAGAGTCTGTGTCTGAATTTTTATCATGGCTTTATAAAATGTCCTAAAAAATGGTAGAGAAAGTGAGAAATAGAGAAAATTAGATCTGCGAAACTGGTGCGTTATAACGGCAGTGACTAAATCGTGGCTAATGGCGCTTCACTGAATCAAACCACGGCGTTTAACAGAGCAAACAGACAGAAAATGGAGCGCAGCCGCATATAAAGAGTCGATGATAACGGAATGATATATGACTTGGTGTGAATAACATAGCCGTGGGCAGTGGACGGAGTAGCTAGAAAGGGAGACGTGTATGGGGGTGGCATAGGGGTTGCACCAGTCCCAACTCCCGGCGCTATATGATTGATCGGGGTGAAGATAGCCTCAGATATGTGGTTTTGGATTAAGTGAATGTGCGAACACTTAATATCTTGCTATCCAACGTATGGATAGACAGTCTTCTGATATTTAGGTTGCAGTAATACAAAATCATTAGAAAAAATCTATAACACAAAAAAAAAAAAATTATACACATAGAAAGGGTTTTCAGGGTTAAAAAAAACAGCTTTTCGTGTAATTTGAGAGCTTTGAGTTTAGTTTGAGAATGAGGATCAGCCTAGCGAGGTTCGATATCGAAATTGATAAGACGAGTAATGAAAAACGTATAGTTTAAAAATGAGTTGATGAGTACCTGCCTATCACGAAATATAAAGTACTCATATTATTAAGCGAACGTTAACTGATAAGGTTGAATTTTTATTCAAAGTTTAACGTTGCGGTTCATCAAATGTACGAGGTTTTCGTTGCACCGTGTTTCATTACGTGGAAAATTTCAATCTCTTATAAAATTCTCACCACTACCATGAAGAAGCGTTGAATTTTCCAATTTTAATCATAAAAAAATTTATTTCTTTATCACCAGCCTGGGTTTAATGAACCACGAGGTGATTATCTTCCGAGTAAATGGGATAATAATTTAATATTGCCTGTACATAATTATCGCTTCAATTAGCTAAAAGTACCATAAAATTTCACCCTAGCAAACTAACGGCTCATTCTTTTCAGGACTCTTTCAGACTATTTCAATCATGCGATTATCGATTGAAATTTTTCAAATTTTGATTATTTCTATCAAATATTCCATGCTCGATAACGTAGCCCATCTTTTTCACCCCCTGCGAGGGGCACTGATATATGATAAAGATCTTCCCTGTGCCTTGAGCTTTCCCATAATGTGGAGGCTTACCGAAGTAAGTAAGTAAGTGAGTAAGTTAAAGGGGTGGGATCGTGTAAACGCAATAAAGTACAAATGGTGAATGTGCACAGTAAGTTAATTTCAGGGTATTACTCTCGAAAGTATGTATGCCGTTAACGATAAATAATACTGCAGTAACTATTCGAGGCAAACGGCACCCCCGGCCCCGGAGTGCCTTATACGTTTTACCTTTTGCCTCGTATATACCTCATATAACTCGCATTCGTGAAATATTACACTCCTACAAATCGCACTTAAGAATCGCCCGGAGATATGGGAATTTTTATCTTATTTCTCATGGAATACTACAGGCTGCCATAATTCACTAGTTGCAGGATCCTTATAACATTTTATTACCATCGTAAATCAGAATTTGTACTTTTCGAACAGGAGAGAATTTTGTCTCATTTAAATCGTTCGACCAACGAGATGAAAGAAGAAACATCCCTTACACGTTCCCTCTCGTTCAAAATTTCAAGCTCGAATTATCCTCCAGTCGCAACATCTATATTCCACCCCAAATGGCGGAGAAGATGTAGTATAGGGCTAGTTCGAAATTGTTCAAGGAGGTTATTCCGGTTTATATATTTGATTATAGTTTCAATTAAACCCTTGCCCAGTAGCGTCGAGTATTTAGCTTGTGTTTAATGCATGGCCAGCCTATCCCCGGTGTGGTGTGATCCGCAGGGGCTATGAATACAATAGCGTTTCTACAATCCACCAGCCAGAATTTGCCTAAACTAGTACAGTCAGTATAGTTCCATACATGATCCTTGGCTAATTACTCGACGGTCAATTGAACTGCCGAAATTAAATGATAATTAAATGCTGACAAATTTTTTAACCAATCGTCATATTTTCTTGTCAATTTCAAAAATATTTACTTTCTATACAGATCACTTCAGACTATCTGAAAATTACGTATTCAAGAAATGAGGTTTGCTCAACCAAAGCCACCCTACGACGAGGGGCGGGTAATATTCGTAGTCAAGTTGATACCTACTTCAGATAGAAATCGCTCTAATATTCTAGGCTCGCAACAGCCGGACATGAGGCTACGGATTGGTTTAATTATTCAAGTTAACCGCTAGTTGGGATGAAACCAAGATCAACCGAGAATCCTTGCATATTTCCGTTCGGAATACTCGATGAAAATTTCATGTACCTATTCGAAGTCGATTTTTTTCTATAATTAAATGAAATCGACGGAGCTTTGCCTAGTGAAGTTGATAAATCCGGACAGTTTGAATACGAATAGACTTCGTCGACTGTCTAGTAGCGGATTTTGAATAATTGATTAACAAGCCATAGTTAATGAGTCAAAATGAAGTCCTGAAAGCCGGAAGGAACTTTTTAACAACAGCCGGAGGTTCGGAAATGAGTAAAAGACATCCAGCCGAGTAGCATTATTATTTCAACGACTCCTTTCACGACAAAATCGCGTGCAATATTCAGTTATAAGACTCCAAGATCCGCGCAACGATCGACACACGTGTTTCCTACTAATGAAAAACGCGCTTCAACGCACGTGCTCAAAAACTTGAACAGAAAAATCTTCAGCCTCCGATAACCATCGCGATCAAACTCTACCCCGTACTGTTTCGAACTCAGTCTCTGGAACCGTTCATTACCTCCAGTACCTATCGAGAGAAGACCCTTGTGTGACGAATAGTGTATACGTGCTCACTTGAACGATGCAAGGGGAACCCCGTTGCCAGTGATACAAACCCTTCCAGCAAGTGCGTTCTACCATGTCCTAATGAGCGTTGGGTATAGATTAGTATCACGGCGTGCCTATCACTCGTTAATTTTCCCATGTGAAAGGGATGTTTGTAAATTTTTATAGACAATCGGGTAAAACATAAATCGTCTATTTTATAGCTTCGAATGATTATTTTATTGTTTTCTTTTTCCTAATTAATTTTCTGCAGTATTGCGGATAATCTATTCCTATGCTGATGCACTGTGGCTCATAATAATACTGTGTCTAGACGTAAACGAGTTAAAAAAGCATTTTACTTCGTAATCATCCATTAACTCTTACTAATGGAGTTGAGATTAAAAATAGCAGATTAAAGGTTAGCCTGGAGGGACTTTGGCAGGGTGGCTGACCAAGCCCTAACTTAGTTGTCCACTACTGTCCCTGGGGCTGGACAAAATTTCTGGAGTAGATAATTATAAGGGTTTGTAGCCCCGGGTGTTTTAGCTACGCGTGATCTGGGTTATAAGCTGTTCGAAGCGATCGCGGATCGGTTCAAATGAATTTTCGGTCCTAATCGATCTCGAGGAATTACAGAGTCGAATGAATCCTTGAACGAGTTTTATTCCAGGTGCAAACTTGCAGACTTTTCTCGAGTGAATATTCAATTCGTAAAATCCTTAAAGCTCATACGAAGAACAAATATCGCCAAGGCTTATCTCAACCGAGGTCATAAAGTTGATGGACCGATTCCACCAACTGCTAAGAAATACTCGCTTCCTTGGGATCGCGAGAAGATTTGCGGCTAGAAACATTCGAAAGAAAGCTCCCCAAACGAGAAGTTACGAAGCCACATTTTCGGCGTCTTCTTTATATCCCTTCTTACTCATTTATGGTGTGTTTGCCACCTTGGCAGCAAGTTGTCTCACGTAATTCATAATATAGACGAACAAACGTCTCGGGAAAAAGCTCCGCAGTATAGTTAAGACCGTTATGCCCAGAAATTGTGAAAAACGGTTATAGTCTTCGTATTTCTATTTTTGATCTCGTCAGATGAACGAAAATAAGATTCTGAATTGCCCTAGTTTTTTTTTTTTTTTTGAATTTATTTTGGCTTGTTTTTTTTTTTTTTTTGTTTCCTCTTATTTCGTTCTTCCTCTCTTTATGATTCTCCCCAGAGATGCAACGTAGCATAAATACGTCATCAGGTGGTAGCGGTTAAGCGGTTTTCCTGCGATTACGAATAATTAAAAAGTGTTCAACTTTTTTGTTTCTACTCCCCGGTTTTTTATTTCGAATAATTTCCGTTTTTCTCCTGTAATTTTTCATTCGGCTACTCTAATCGTTGCCCCTTTCACGGTAATATTTAATTTTTAATCCGACTTTATTCAAATGCCCCCATACCCTCGTCCCTAACGATTCTCCCACCATTCTCCATTACTGGACTTCTAATGGGTATACGATTTATATCCTGGTCCGTGCTTATTTTACATTTATGCTAAGTACAGACTACGTGGACGCCTTTTTTTTATTTATCTTTTGTTGAATACCAAATCAAACACCACACATAGATATATACTATACCTATATACCTATATGCCATATGCTCCTCGGCATACCTTTATTCATGAAAGGGAATCCCTCCTTTTTTTTTTTCGTTTTTTTTTTTTTTATATCGCCCCCAACGTGATTGACGCACGTAAAGTTCACGAAATTTTTGGAATTTTCAAACCTCCACTTTTGCGAAAATGACAAAATCACAATTTCACCCTCAATCAACCTTCTCGGTCTATTAAATAATCAACATTTCGATTCTGACATTCACTAGAAACCTTTTTTGTTTTAATATCTTGCGCGGAAAATATCCAGGACTCAAGTTGTTCCTTGTTCAAGACCGTTCGAAGAACTTTCGGAGAGTTTAATCCTCCAACTATTTGAGCATAAATTCAGACATGAAACGTATATATATCCGAGTTCGACGTAGTTTTAGTACAACGTCGTTCTGCCAGAACCCCGTATTTAAGACAGACAAATGCGTTCTGGTCAGTTGGGGTTTCCTGACTGCTTCGGCTTCTCGGTCAGAGATTTACAAGTTTAGTTACCACTGATCACACTCCAGGGACTAAACCTGATGGAAACTCCACATTGATATGAAGTTCTACCGAAGTTTTTTTTTTTTTGTTTTTTTTTTTTATACTAGCGATTCAAATCAATCGTTAAATCCATGTGATCGCTCGTCTAGAAATATATATAAACTAATTGTAAGATAATTCTAAACTAATATAAATTTACATGAAATAAGTTTCTAGAAGGAAAATAAAATTTGGGAAAAATCTTTTGTTCTGTTCTGTTCTTTTTTCTTTCTTTTTTCTTCTCTCTCTCTCTTTCTCTCTCATGAAAATGGCGGCCACAAATCTTTCCTGTTTCCTAACCGTTACAGATAGCGGAGGCACCACTCCGGTGTCATTTTTTCCCTCGCTTATGAATGACCAGCCACGGATAAGCCGAGCTGCGATGTATCGCTGACCACCAGACCCTGGGGTTCACGGTGCACGAACATTTGTTTGAATTATTTTATATCCGGCGATTTTTTATTATCTGTTCCCCCGGCCGAGTGTTGGTATAGGTATAGGTATAGGTGTAGCCCACGATCAGGACACAGGATGCTGCGAGAAACGCGAGATTAGGCCTGAATTCACTCCGATGTACACCGCCATCGCCGGAAGGATTATTTCAGTATACATTCAGTTACACCGCGATTACACGCGTGTTGAATTTACAAAAATAAAAACCACCGGTCGCGCTTTATGTCTCGAGTTTAAACGGCCGAAAAAATCTCTGTACGCTCGGTGGAGGCTTTGCGTTATCCAAAACCGACAAAATTGAGGTTCCTCTTGTTTTTTCATAATCTTTTGCCTCTTGTCCGAAAAAAAAAACAAAACGCACACATTGATACAGAATATTGCGTATCGTTCAGTTTTGAGTTTGTCTGAATTCCGGTCCGTCCGTATAGCAGAAAATGACACTCATTTGGACAGAAAACGCCCGTTTGTCGACCAAAACCGCGGAGCATAATGGGAAAATTTGCGTAAACGCTGGGGCCATTAAACGTACCCTTGTGTACGGGCGTGTGTGCTGCAGGGTGGAAGGGGGAGGAAAGGGTGAACCGAGGGTGGGACCATAACTCGCAGTAATACCAACCTAACCATGTACCCATGATTATAACGCTGCCAATTAGTCAACCCAGCTTACGATGACACCCCTGCAGCTTTTATTACACTGCTCGTATTAGTTCTCCAAGATGTGCGACCCTTTTTCGTTCTTTAAAACGACGTGATAATTTCTAATCGTCAAAATTCAAGCTCGCATTCTTTCAGCGTAAGAAATAAACGCGATTTTTATTGAAATTCCACCAGCTTTTGACTCCGGGTAATTTCCTCTACGTTCAAACTTTGGGGCGCAGAGAGAATTTGAGATTCGCAGTAGGTTTTCCAGGACAAACCATGCGTCATTCGCCCAGCAAGTTTAGTAATTATTCAGTTAAATTATGAGACAGTTAGCAACACTTTGCAGCATGTGTTTGTAACCGGCTAAAAATCTCCGAATTAATGCCACCTATTAATTATCTTTATGAGTGTCTAAATTGTATCCAACCACTGGAATTCATGCAAATATACGTAGACGCGTATAGGTGGGTGAAGATAAGCGTGCAGGTAGATTTTCAAAAATATTATCCGGTCAAAATCCAAAGACTCGCTTCAGTCTGTTCCCTTTTATCACGAGCTTTGATAATTACGAAACATATATTATGTCCCATGGAATGATACGCGAACGATTGAACTCTTCTGTATCACGTGGGGGCGATATGTTTTTGAATAACATTGAAATAAGGATTTAAAAAAAAGCTCTATTCCTTGTGTTTTCAAGCCGGAGGCATTAGTTGGTAAAAGTACGCGTAGACCGCGAAGCGGGTATCAGATATTTAATTAATTTTACGTCGTGCGCAAGTGAAATGGAAAAAGTATAAAACGATCTGACGTACGGTTTAAAAACTCTCTCCGACCCATCGTGCCTCCCTTGCCGTCCTTCGCAGAGCTTGCAGAGCTTGCAGCTTTGCGGAGCGCGTAAGCGTTGCGATTCGTTTGTTTTTTGCCGAAGCTACCGCGCGTTGACGTTCCCTTTACTACCCTCCGCAAGTCCTTCACGATCAACCAACTCGAACTCCCTCCACGGATTGTGGGAAGGGTGCTTTTGAATTCTCATTTTTTTCCCCCATACGCCCTACAAACACGAACTAATCAACCTTATATCGGATCCATGATTTAATTTGCCTGTCTGACAGCTACCCACCGAGTTCTGTTCGTGGTACGCAGCCAATTCCAATCGACTGAACAAATACTTCAACCTTGCTGTACGATAATTATTATAACAAATCGCATGCCGCAATTTCTACTGATTCGTTTTACAGAATACTGGAATTTCAAGGAATAGTATTTTATTTTAGAATCATTTTTCACCGGGGAGAAACGGATCCGAAAAATATAATAGCAGATAAATTTTTGTCCTTTCTTCTGACGGTGGATGGATTTCGAAAAATCCTTACATTTACATTCGGCAAAGTATACACTCGAATGCATGATATTTGCGTAAATTGATGAGAGAACAGTTCGGATGATTTGGGCAATCGTAATAATATTATTTCGCTACTTGACTGTGAGAGTGGAATTTCGAATTATACCGATCGTTCGATAAAGTTACTTCACGGAATTCGTGATTTATTGGAATAACATATGGTTCTATTTCACATGTAAATTAATCACGTCATTCAAATTCCAACGATTATATTTTGGGTTGAAAAATCTGTATACCTTATAACTTGTTTATTCGTCCAAAACTCTAGGGCATCAGAATTTTCGTGGATACCCACATAGTTTCATGGGGAATGGAGAATAAAAATTAGAAAGAATAAAAACTGTTTTTTATGACAGAAAATATTTATCGAGTTATTATGGAAACGTGGTTTCTGATAGGCAACGCGAATCCACGCATTAGTGTCGTTCGAACGATTGCAGTTCTACTCTGTTCTGCAATAAAGTGTCATTCGAACGTTGAAATCGTTGTATATTACCGTTCGTAGAGTGTGACTGGATGATACCAGCTTTGTTAGTACTGTATAACCAATAAATCAGCGCGTCGATCAATTCTACGTCGTACGATTTCTGCTATTTGTATATATCATATCAGATATAAATTGGCCGCATACCGTATCCTCCGTACGTGCGTGCGTTACCGCACACAAGTACGCCCATTAAACACACGATTGTGTGTTGAAATAATTCAAATCGCCCGTTAGCTAAATGGCCCGTGAATATATATTTACAAAGCCGCGAAGTTGCCAAGTAATTTTCACAAACCCCTCGAGCTTTGTAAGGCTCAAAATGAATGAAAATATTTGAAAAAACCGGAGAAATACCTTTTCAATTTAATAAAATTGCGCGAATAACATTTGCTCGAGCTTTCAGGCGATTTTTCAAAACTTGCACATACATCTAATTATATCATCAATCGGAAAGTTTTTACAAAAGTCTGTATTTTTCATTACCTGATTTTTCCCTTTTTTTTTCCACTTTTCATTTCACGCGTACATACATTACACTCGTTGCTTCAATCTCGATCTACAGACACGAGCGTTTTTGATAGCCACGCGAAAATCCGAAATAAATTTGATGTTTTCGACGGGACAATATGAGGGAGCCAAGCCGGGTAGGAATTAGCGTTACAAGTGTGCCGTTAGTTAACGATAGGGGTTGGAGGCTAGCCGAGTCGAGGGTGGTTTCGATATATATCGACATCGGGGCATCGATTATATGCTCGATTAATTCGCGACCGTCCCAGCCCTTGGCTACAGCTCACGTGGACATACATGGTTTCGGCATGTGTACCCAGCACACATTTTTAATCTCTCTTCACGGTAAATCCATTTTTCCATAACCTACTCCCCCTCGCCCCCCTTGCCTCGCCGTCCATAAGCCCCAACGATTTTTTGACATTCCTGAATATTTACGGGTCACCATTTTCCACATGTACGCTTTCAGTTAGGGGTCAAGGATTATTACACGTGGTCAAAAAACCCATACATCAATACGCACATACACACTCAACGTCAGATCACACGATCGCCATAATCTACCGTTCAAAATCCAACTCTCCAATCAATCGACAAGTAATTAGGTACACATGAAACTGACTCCCTCTTCACGAAAAGAAGAACCATTAAAAAAACTTGAGTTTTCTTATCGTCAATGCACACACTTAATTCTAAACCTAACAGGCTAGATTTTTTCCTCTAGTATACGAATTTCGAACACACGCGAACCTGTGCTTGTAGCATTGAGATGAGGAGGGTTCCGGGTGGAGAGGTACGGGAGGGTAGAAAATAGAGGGTGGTGGATTTGGATTTGAAGGGTAGAAGGAAGGGACGGGTTGGGCAATTAGCGGGCCGTCACCGGCACAGTAGCTGACAGGGGCCACGGTGTTCGCCTCATGCGTTGGTCGTAATCTACATGCGTTGGCTATACTCGTAGATTTAGCCGCCATGCATACTCTGGTAGAACATAACTGTGCGGAGATACCTACCCCTAATTAGAACACGACCGGTGCACGAAATCGACCAAACATACGATCAGATGCTTGGGACCAGACTAAGCAGCTATCCTCTCTATCATGTATCCCATGCGTTGTCTACTCTACAGTAGTACCACTTGTTACGAGCTCCTGTTCAAAGGGATCCCATCGTCTATCAGTCATGCGATTCAAAGTCATCGAGTTAATGCGATTCCCGCTGATAATACACACAGTGGCAACGCCGGTCAGACGCGATTTGAGAATTGATGTATCATTAACTTTGAATCATCGATAGAGAGACACTGAAGGAAGAATTTCTTCGCCCTTATATGAACGTTGGAAAATTGAGTACCGCAAACTAAGGAGCGTTTTTTATAACTTTTTTTTCTTCACGGAGTAAAAATCTTTCAGCACTTGCCACATGTAAGGAGTGGATATTACTCAAGTAGTAATCTGAACATCTGCAAAGCTCCCTATTCCATCAACTTTGAACGTGACTTACAATCAGCAAACGTGAGAGATTAGGCGAGTGCGTATACACAAAAAGGCACTCCGTCTAAAACCTCAGTCTTACATTCCGGACAATCTCGTACAGTTATCGCATGTGACAAAACAAGAGCTCACCATCCCCTTCCATCGCCTACTCGACGTTGATTCGAAGCCTGATAGGGTTGCAGAACTAACGCATAGCGGGCTAGGGTAGCGAATGCAATTATAATTTTAATTTCGAAGGTATTTAATAAAGGGGTGCATCGCGCGTGGGTGGCGGTGAGAGAGCGAGAGATACACAGAGTGGGGCGAAGAGAGACGGGCTTCTGTGAACTAATTAGTAATTATGGCTTGACAGCCGACCGTTCTGGCCCTCCGTTTGTCCGTTCGTCCATCTCTCGGTGTATCCGATCACGGTTGGACGGATACGTTGAAAGCTGCCCGTTGCATTTCCCTGAACGGTGTTGGCATTTCGTTTCAGCGTGGTCGTTGAATTCCATCCGTTGCCAATTGGTTCATACATATGACTAATTGGTCGAAACGATAACTGCGCTTTTGCCTTTTTTTATTCCTAGTGTTTCAGTCCGATATATGGTGAAAATGGCACACTTGAGATGTCGTATTTGTGCGGAGCTATACAGACGCCTTGGCAGTCGTATGCTGCAGCACCCCTGACTCGCGGAAGTAGTATTGTATTAAATGAATTCAAATTGTTCAAACAGAAGTTTAATTCGTTAACGAGTTGACGTGTAATTCTGAAGTGCTTCGATGGTCTCGTAATTAAATAACGTTTGACGTCACTGGGTATAATTATGTTACACGAGCGCGTCCTATCGAATTATCTTCAATTAAAACCAACCGATGAAAATATCAATAGCAGGTGCCTCGTCCTACATGAAACTGAAACAAGCACGAATAATTAAGTTAGCGGTATTTTTTTTTTTTTTCGTTTTTTTTTCGCGTGTGTGTGTGTGTTTTTTTTTTCTTCTTTTATTGGATAACTCCCGAACCCCGCGCGTCCATCTATTTCGGTCAATTTGCGGCCAAATCGGACGGCATTCCTGATTCAATTACGTGAACCGTGAAATTTTCGGTTATAAAGTGAAAAAGTTTTGAATCACATCGACTGTTTTATTGACTTTTGTTTTATTTTTTATTCTTATTTTATTTCTTTTATTTTTTTCTATATATGTATATACCAAAAGTAAAATGAATTATTCAACGTTCAGGGGGTAAGTATAATATCGAATAATGAAAAGGTCGTCCACTCGGAATCGAAGAGAAATGAGATAGTTTTATAGAAATAATAAATTTCTCTTGTCATAATTCCGGTCGTAATCGAAGGACAATAATAATCGGCTACCAATATTTCACGCTTTCGAATGCCAATGAAATTGTGATTGGATAAGCTATGAATCATTATTGGTATTGCTCCCGTGCCGAATACACTACGTTATATTTGCTACATCTAAATGCAATTACTATGCGTTGAAATGCGCGTGTTGTACCGACAATACTTGTAATAAATTCAATTAAATTTCTCCCATCATTTGCTACATACCTCGTTAATTATGACGACCGAATTCACCGCGCACCCGATTAATTTCTCTCGTACCTTTATATCAATCGAAGAAGAAAAAAAAAAAAAAAAAAAAACTTGGTAATAAAAATTCAACAAAATAAAATCAAACCAACTATTTTGTAGAAAATAAATCTATCAATACTATTATGAACTATATATGTTGCATCCAGATTTATCCGTCAGTTTAAATATTCGACGGTATCCTAATTCGTACGATCGGTGCCGGATTAATTAAAGAATAAAAAGCACAGGGACACAAAAAATAAAATAAAAGAAAAAAAAAAAAAAAAAAACAACCCTTAAACGTCCCGTACGGTCAACGCGCACGCATGAATTCACGTACAATACAAACACAAAGCCCCGAATAACGGTGCCGAGCTAAAAGCGGTGAGCGAACGAAGGTAGGCACCGCGAGCTACCTATAGGAAAGAGTCGCAAAGCTCGCTTGTGTGCGGGGAGCTTTCGGCGAGGGTGGAAGTGGGGGGTTGGCAATTTTAAACTGTCCCTCGGCGAAAATGGTTTTGGGCACAGCGTCCGGCTAGTGAGGCAGAGCGTGCAATGATTGATGCAGGACTGGGGAGGGGTAAAATGGGGGTGGGAAGGGGTTGGGAAATTTAATTAACGTAAATGCCGTCACCACGGCCGGCGTTACACACACCACGTGTGTGGGGGGGCAATCGCTCATATGCAACCTACCCTCCTCCTACTCCGCAAACCCTTGAGCGCAGGTTATTAAACACCCTCGACTCGGCACACGCCGAAAGGGGTAAGAGTTTGCTTGGGGTGGACCGACGACTCGAACGACCGAGATTTACCCCGATCCGATTTAACCCCAAAACCCTAGGCACGCGCAGTCTCGCAACGCAGTTTATCGATAACCGTAACTCGTCATCGGTCCGATGCAGTTGACGTCCGGCTACAGATTTCAGCGATAATATTAACGCCTAATCGGAATGTTTGACCTCCTCTGCCTAGGTGTATCTGCGGTCAACCATACGATTCAACGCAATTACGCATGCCAATTTTACATTTTCTGGTTGGAAACAAAAAAAGGGTCTTTACGTGTTTTCATCAATTTTTTCGTTCCATTCGAAGAATTTCGATTATAATATCTGATTGATTGGTTCTTCTCGAAAATGAAGACACTAATCTCGTATTTTTAGGAGGAACCTTTTACCTTCTATCCAAGATCAGTATTTTTCAATCGTATGGAACGAGTGATACAAAATTTACTGTCAATAAAATAAATTTTCTGATAGCGTTTTCAGTTTCTAGTTTTTTTTTTTTTTCTTCTGCTAGTTTGTGCATTTGATGTTTAATAATTGTACTTCTGGTCTATATAGCAGAACTGGCTGCGTCGCCAAGACAGTTCGACAATCGCAATCTTGTAATCGACTTTACCAAACAATTCTATAATCCCTTAAACCTAATTAGTAGCAAGACTCTCGCGAGATACCAGTCGACTTAACTTGGCTGCAAACAAGAACAATATCTTCTCTCGAGGGCTAAGAAACTTAGTTTTCTTCATGGGGTGGGAGGCAAGAGGTGGGGATAACGTTGTTTGGGAGGGTAGCCAGAGGCTGGCCAATGTAATCGGTTGTAAAAATGTAATAAAAGATCAAAGTCCCTGCCACAGGGCAAAACGGATATCATACGCAGAGGACTATGCCATCGAGTGCTCTCGTATATCAAGACTTTGTTAGTTTTCTTGACTTTTCGATCTACTATAACCCCCATGATCTCATTTATACGAAATGGAGTTTACGAAGGACAAAAGCTCCGACCACGCTCCTACGCTTTCAATAATTAAAGCAATTAGAGTGCCTTGTTCAAAATGTTTATAACCTTTTTTTCAAATTTATTATCCTGGAGATTCTGATGCATATGGATTTATTCCTGACAATATATTCGATCAATTCCTAATCTATTTACGATTGAAAATCAGGCATACATCTGTTTCCGGAAAGAATAATAGGGTATATTTTCTCCGTAAGTAAATGTCGGATGGTTTCTTACGAACTTCTACACAGGATCGAGGAATTTTTTCATATTTGCATATCAAAGATATTGCTTTGTGTGTTTATATCAAATCATAATATGATAGGATGTCAATAAGACTTGTCTCCGGGCATCTTTACTCAGTGTCTATTGAACTGAAAAATTGACTGTAGCAAGGTTCAAATATTTATGCAACAAGGTGGACAAGACTGGCTGGCAAGGAAAATTTCAACTTGACGAGTAGTTAGTTCCACTTGAACTGATCGTATTCTATCAGCTCTTTGTATGTACCATGGAAACTACTGAAATTGAAACTTACTAGAATTAAACGATAAGAATTGCATCGGCATAGTATCGGAGAAATAATGAACGCAAAATTTCTCAGATATTTTGAATAAGTTTCTTAAAATCAAATAGAATTGATGTTTGAAAGCAACTTCGAATTTTCAGGAAGGCAGCAGCTAGGTAGAAATAATTTGAGTAGCGAGTTTTCAATTTTTATTAAAATCCATCGAAAAGAAAAGCAACAGTGATTCAAAGCGGTTGTATATCAATAATAATTCGGTATCTGTAACGATCTATATAGAGCTTATCTCATTTATTACCCCCAGACTTCCGAAGCGAAGTCTTGAGAGCACAAAACCCCGTCTCGTTCATCGGTTATTTTACAACCCCAAGATAGGAGCGCGTAACGTCTTTGTTTTCACCACAACATCCCCTAACCTCTCGAGCCATTCGGCCAAGAAAGGAGCTTTGTCGGTGGTAGCGACGGAAGGGGTAGTTACAGATAAGAAACTGCTCGATGTTTTTCGATTTACTTTATTGGCGTATTTTTACAGCGAGCCATGATTGAAAATGAGTCACCAAAGAGCAGACTCACCAGAATCGAAACAATCATTCCCATCATGACTTCCATCAGTCGCCAATAAATTGTTGAACGCTTTTGCGACTAATTTTGAGATTTATTCTGGCAAAAATCAAGTCAAGTCGCAAAACTCTGTCGGAACAAAATACAATCCCCTCGCTCTTCGGTCCGTATCATATCTACTCGCAAACAATAAGAAGCAGCTTAACGCCGACGTTTCAACTCGAAACATGCAAAAGTGGTTTTCTCTGTCTGGCTGAAGCGAGGCTGTGTGGTTGTTAGCAGACGGACAACGACACCGCTTCTCCGGGGCGGGTGGAAAGAGGTTCGGGCTAGATAAGGTGCGGGCATAAACGTCCACAGATAAGGGTAGTTTGCACCCCCGTTGTGGACAGTTAGCCTTAAATGAGGTGGGGCCGCGGTGAGATCAGGCCTTTGTACGACGGACGTTGCAGACCGCGAGCTGTTCCTATTTACAAACGGCGAATAACATTCCTTCGCTTTACTTTACCCAAGATAAAATACTGCAATCACTTCTTCCTTAAAGCCTGGAGCCCTTTTATTCACTTTCTTTAGACACATATTTTCGAAATTCCCACCCAAAATTCATCAATTTTGACTCTAACTTCGTGCTTAGATGCCGAACGGATTCTCTTCCTTCGCCGGTCTGAGGACCCTGCAACCCTTTCCGAGGGGATTAAAATATCGAATAAAAACAAGGGTGTATACACGTCTCGAGGTGATGCCTGACTCTTTGTGGGTTCGGGGTGTCGCTAGTCGAATAGTAGCTATTGAAGAGAAGCCCTTAAGATAAGGGGATAGCGGGGGGTGACAGTGTGGCCTGGCCCCATCCCTCATACATTTCCGCTATCTGACGCTAAACGGCGCCCCTAAAAGCGCCCTTTCGAGGATTGGGTGGTGCTGCCAATAGCCAGTGAGACTAGAGCGGAGTTTCTCCGCTGGGTAATTCGTCGCCACGTTACCACAGAAGCCACGAGATAGTAACAATTTGGGATACAAATTTGGCGAGTGCGAGACGCGAAGTTTTCGCATCTTTGTAAAGGTTGGGTGAAAGCCTCGTGTGAATTGAACGAATGTATAAATGAAACGATGAATGTGTGCTGCTGCACTTCCTGCTCGAGTCCTCCGGGCTTCGCTTAACCGCTTTGTAATTTCACGCTCACTCTAAAACTTGGAGAAATGTTTAACTTATAATCTCGAATGTATAGACGACTCAACTTGCATACAGGGCGGAGATGTGGGCTTTGGTAACTAGTAGCTACAGCCAACTACTCCTAGACACCTATGTACTTAACGTAACCCATGTAAGCTCACGCCCGAACAAATTTAACCCTCTATCTCTCTCGGTCTCCGCCAACTGAGTAACCCCCGTGCCCAGTGTTATGAAGTTGTGTTGAACTTTTGCGCGGGCATAGTTTACGGAACACCCTCGAGTCACTACAAAAGCTTAACTCGCCCCGTGACATTATACTACGTTGAAATAACACTGGTAAAAGAACCGGGTGAATCGGAGAACGACGTCATTCGCTAATTAATAACCCTTCCACGTGAGAGGACGCCCTAATTTATCAAACTGAAATTATTCCTTGGCGGTTTATCACTGTAAAAAGAAATCGCCTTTCTTTTATTGCATATATTGAATAGAGGACTGACAAAGTTCGTCAGTTCGTTCAAAGGGGTGATTTTTCGCCGGGCCTCTTCCCCCGCATGTTTATAAAATAAGTTTGTAAAGCCAGACTTCCCAAAGCCGAGACTTACCAGCGAAGAGAACATACGTGTGAGGCGCTAGTGAGGGTGCTGCAGTAGTGCGTGTATAACGTGTAGGAAGCCCCGGGGGTAGGTACTTGCGGTAAATCTAATAATGTTGTAATGTTGTTATCCCTGAAGTTGCCTCCTAAGTTTGGCATATACCTGCCTACTATGCGGAGAATTTCTAATATGTCAGACATTTTATCGTGCATTAAAAAAGCACAAAGGCATTCAGAGGGCTACTTTCGTAGCTAAACACACGCCCTCAGCCCCCGCAAACTACTGTGTTAAGCTGCTGAAACAAATTGTAGAAAAAAAAATTTCAACGGCTCGAAATGTTTAACAGAATTAAGAAAAATGTCGAATTAATATTCTCGCGATTATCTCGCAGCTTAACTTCGCAACTAAAAATGAAACGATCTTGATATTAGCGTTCAGAAAAGCTTCGCCCAACCTGTGACCGTAGATTAATTTACTGGACTGAATCTATAAAGGAGAAATCTAAGCGAATTTAACGCGTCACTCTGATGTCTGAACATGCAGAGACACACGCACTTGATTGTACATGGGATATATACAGGTATACAGGTATACGTGTATTATATATATGTGGGTGGAAATCCCGCGTCCGTGGCAGCAGAATCACAGAGGAAATCATGTTAGTTCGCGAATCGCTGTGGCGTGCCGGTTAATAATTACACCCCGCTGAATCCGCGTGCACCGCTCGTGGGCGCACAGATAAAAATCAGTAATTAGCCGGGACCATTATGGCGGCCGTTTGAAAAATTAGCGAGTCGGGGAAACCAGCAACCCTCCGGGTATAATCCCACAACCAACGAGATCGGAGTCCTGCTCTCTGCCCTGCCGGCCCCTGATTTATACGGGCTTACTATTAATTACTCTCCCACTATCCCCTGATGAGCGTATTTGTAAAGTCTCGATATTTTCGCCTCCGAATTGCCGAATAATTCAAAAACCAAATGTCTCCCTCGGCCGCGATGTAAATTCAAATTTATCAATATCTAACAGCGAGGCTTTGGAAAATGATCGACTCTCGCATTTTGTACGAGAAAAATTTGATCTTTCAATTTTTCGCTTCTGCGCTCTTATTTTAGTTCCAAAATATTTCAACGGACATTTCTCTCCGGTGGTAGGTAATATCTCTCGTTACGATTTTCTATCTCGATGTATAAAATTGTGAACGGTTGAAATTTTAACGATTCAAATTGTATAATCCGCAGGTTTGTTAAAGCGTCAAACATTCGCCACGTTTATGCTACTACAGTTTCGCGCTTTTTGCGATATAATTAAACCCTACGAATTAATTATTGCAAAACAGTTAAATTTGTTGCGCTCGTTTCAAATACGATTCTTGCACAATCTCATACCGGAATGCGCTACACGCATTCCACAAATTCAACCCTTCTCTATCTCTCTGCCAAAAGCGTTCTAGCATGTGCATTATTCCTACGTGAAAGAATAATATTCATTTCTAAAGTAACAAATGCACCCTGCATATCCCTGTTCGAAAAATCTCTATCTCTAAATTCAACCCTCAAGGTGAATGAATTTGAGGTTCAGCTTGACGAAATAGATCTTTCGCCTCATTCTCGCGATTTTTTAAACAGCCTAAACTATTCGAAAGAGGAGCTAGAATCTCCTAAACATTCAGCAAGTATTCTAAACGTACAGATATGGTCGGGCTGGCATTTCACCGCAGGCTTCTCACCCTCGTTGTCCACTGGCCACCTACAACCCCCGTTCGCGTAACCAGATCTAGACATTCAAGACATAACAGACCGAGATATGCACCATTAGGTTAGCTCTGGAAGCCAGGGGAATCCCCGTGTCTGTTGGAATTGACTGCATCGTTAGACCCTGGTATGAGAAGAGGCTTTTACGATGATCTCGCGTACTGGTCTGGCAAACTGGACACATCGCGGTCTGACAGAGTCTGGAGCGAATTTCTCGATTAGAGATTGGGAGGCAAAGAAAGAAGTTTAGGAAGTGTATCGAGCGGAAAGGCGGCCTTGAACCTGGTCGAGAATGAAAGAATCGTAATTTCGTTGGAGTTTGAATAGTTGAGAATTTTTTCTTTCCTTTCCTTAATTGAAAGAAACACGTAAAATGTACTCCCCGAATTTTTTTGAATTAGAGGCGAATGGAATGGCCGCGAAGCGCGATAAAGTTATGCCGCATTTGTTCTCGCTTCGAATGACACGTAACGGTGGTTTGTCACGAAACTCTAGATTAAGTGGCCAGGTTGAACGAAATATTCTATAGGCTCGAGGAAGCCGACAATCAACTCGGTTTAAGAGCCATAAATTTCTCCAACCGAGTAAACCAGATGGAAATACAACCGCCCGCATCCATGCAGTTCGCCTAAATTCTATACGCCGCTAATTCCTGCACCTTATTTCTCCCATTTTCAAAGTCTATCGCCATTAATTTAAAACAAGATAAAATCAAGTAGCACTCGATTACCTCGGAGTTAAAAAAAAATAAACATTAAACTTTCGAGAACCGTCTCTGAAATTTTCCGCAAAACAACTACCAAGGAATTCGAGGCAACGACGTATCGCCATGCAGTAGCACATACATGGCACAGCGTGCGCGGTCATAGGTGTAACATATTTATGTTGTGAACCGACCGAGTGCGGGCAATAAATAGCAGCCCCTGTGCCCGGGGGTTTGTAGGGGGTTAAACCTTCGGTGGGGGTAGAACGATTACACTACCCTTGCCAGTGGCCGGCTTGGGGCTGGAGGTAAACTGCCCCGTTCGTTTATTTCGCCTAGCCCACGCGTGCGGCGTTACGTATGTAGTATCGGAGCACGTTATAGGTAGTACTCACTGGCCAAGGTAGACAGACGCCTATAGGGCATTTGGGTAGGTACGTGGGTACATATAACTAATATACGTATGTTTGCACGTGAATTACTTGTACCGAGACCTAGACAGGTAACAAGTTACGTTCATTTAGTACGCCTGTACATATTTCATGACAATCCTTTCCCGTTTATAATTTAACCAAACTTTTATTTATACAATTATTGACGTAATATTTAATGACCTATATGTATACCATGGCGAATTATATATTTCTATGGCAAAATATCGTTTGCAACGAACAATCCGAGGGTGAGATGCAAGAGGGTTGCATGATTTATACATATATGACGAAAAATGTGGTTTTTCAAAACGCTTTTTTCACCACGATTATATTTTACCTAGCCCATTGTCAGTCCAATTGTATAAATCTAAATGAGGCGAATTCCTAGCAGATTTTCCTCCGAAGCGAATTGGGGGAATGGAAAAAGTCGGTTCTGGGTAGTCGGAATTTTGAACAAAAATAAAAACAGAATTGTTTTTCTAAATCGACAATAAGAAAGAGATATCTTCATCCGAATTGAAAACCAAAATTTGATAAAAAAAATGCAAACGTTCCGATGATCTCGGACTCTGTTTTTTGTAAAAAAAAAAAACCCGAAGAAACGGGAATATTTTCCATAAAGTTTTTTTGTTCATTGTAATATAAGCACGTGGTCTTCGTTTCCTACCAAAAACTGATTAATGATTGAATTTATATTTATATTTGAATTTTCTCTTTCTTCGACTAAGTTTGAATTGAAATATTTTCAATCCACGATTCTTCCCTGTTTCCTTGGTTTGCGAAATTTCTTTATCTCCAAGTCTTAAGTACTAGCAATTAAATTTAAAAGCGACTGCAGAATACTTGTATACAATATTCTCGAATCGCTACCACTTTGCGGGGTACTTTCGAATAAGTGACTCGAATCGGCATTGAGTACTTCCACGTGCATGGAAGCTTCGCTTCAAGAGACGGAGGGGATGTGACGGAGAAGGGGGAAACTGTGGGGGTGGGTGAGCTTTGCAAGATAAAAGAAAGACCAACTGTTGAATATCGGCTACCTCCGAGGCGAGGGGATGCCAGACCGGAAACGTCGTGTTCCATCGAATTCCCTTACTCAAAATTAAAAGTAGGCCAATTATTATCCAAGATTTAGGTCTTACTCGATCATCGATTGCAATAATTTGGCTCAAATCTGCCAAGAATTTTCGTGCGCTTTTTTTATCGAATGAAAAATTTCTTTCACGTATATCTTATATCTTTTTAGGCAAAAATAAAATCTGCAAAAGTACTCACTAATTAAGTGATGAGTAGACGACGTTGCAGATTTCTAATGCCTGTATCTCTTCTGATTTCTCAGCCTTCTCGACGAGCTTTTAGTCTTCGAATCGAATTATTATACACTCAAAATAATGTCCGAATTCATTCCTAATTCAATACGTAGACTATCGAGAGAATTTTTATCGATAGTGAATAGAACTCGACAATTACTAACCAATCACCGTTCCGTTGATAATTACCAATAATACCGCGTCGAAGATGATGAAATTTAACGTTTTATGCCAAGGGATGATTATTGTATTCGTGTATTTGAGAGCGAAATATTTCATGGAAGAACGAAAAGCTCACGCGTACGAAGCTCCGGCCTCGAAGTAGAGAAGCTCCGGGAAACACGTGCACCTCGGGCGCGCCGCACGTGGTGTTTGGCGAGTGGTTCTGTTCGCAAGCTGGAAAACTGAGCTTTCAAGCATCAAATCGTTGATTGGCCAAGGGGTGGAACCTGCGCACGCTTGTGGGCGTTCACAGAGCTTTCAGGGCGGAATAAGCTCCCTGAGGTGATAGGATGCTCATGGAATGGGCACGTCTTACAGGGGCAGCCACCCTGGCGAGCTTTAAGGGGTGAGAAACTCTCGCGAGATTTTGTTACACTTTTTTAACGCCGATGAAAAGTTGTCTACGACTGGAGTGGGGGCTCGAGCTTTCGGGTCGGGGCTTGAAAATTGGGCTTTTTTAAACGCGCAGGGGTCGCAGTGATAATATAGACGCTGCGAAGAGAAAAGGGTGAATTTTTATACCGCTAAGGTAATTGCGGGGATGAAGTTTTTTGCCAAGTCCACGTACCCGAGTGAAATAAAACGACAAAAGACAAGGCTTACGTGTAGCACTTTTTTCTGAAAACATCTCGAAGCATGCCTAATGAATGAGATGAGAATTATTTCTCTGTATATCACCTAATCAAATGATTATTTTCGTAATTAACTTTCTTGATAACGAATGAGCATCTACATCACGCTTCTGGAAAATGATAATATATTTAGGTAAGCTTGACCGTTGCCTATAATTGTAGAATTGAATTTTATTTCGGGGTGTGTATAATAAATAATGTAAAAAACGTTAACCGGTGTTGTCGCTCGAGCTTTTGCCAGTTTGAATAACTATGACCAACGCGTTACCGGCCGTTACATCAATCAACGTCATTACACTGAAATATTCTGCCGTCCTAAATATTCAATCAGATTCACAAACAATACGCCGGGGCTAAAATTAATCACATGGGTTGCGTAAAATCGAACTCTAGTCACAATCAACTGATAAATAAACCAATCTAATGAAATAGTCGAGGTATTGCAGGTTGATCTGTTTCCGCAGGGGTTCGGTAATGGACAAATCTGTAACGCATTCATTCCCTCTGACCCTGATTGACAAGTACACGTTTGGATTCAATGATTTACACATCTTCCAATACAGATTCAATCTTATACACGACTCTGCAATCTATCTGACTGAAAAAGAAACTAACATAGGCGATAAAATCTGATAATTAATAATTATGTGCAATTAAATTGACGTAGCGCTAGAGATTTCGCGGTAACCAACTGAACCAATTCTAAATGTCTAGAGGAGTGGGGATTTTGGGAATTACGCAGTCCCTTGCAAGAGTAGGTAAACTGTCATTCTATGCTCGGACGAATGCATAGTTTATGCGCCAGTTTATACTCATAGATTTCTAATAGCTCGAAATATTTCATGATACATCGTCTGGGAGATGAAAAATTGATCGCGACCCAATTCATTCCTATTTTATAAGCTATTAGAGTGCTCCGGAGAGTTGTTAATTTTTTATATCATTGCCTAGAGTACAGCTTTACCCAGCTATGTGATAATATTGGCAATTTTTAGCCATTAAGTAAGTTTCCGCAAATTGGACATTGATTAGACCATCAGAGCGTAGAGTGTAGGGCTCTAAACACATGTTGTATCGTACGAAGTAGATTATGGCTGGTATACCCACCTTCCATCGATAATCATTCGATCAAGTCTTGCCGAGTAACAACAACCTTTACACACGTCTCTAGTCCTCCACACACGTGGCTATCAATTGCGGCTAATCCTTGGCCCTCATTAGCCGTAAATTAATTGTCCTTAATCTGGGTTTAAATTTCGTCAGGGTAACCTTTAAACCCGCCAATAGATTCCCGCGCATATCTCAATCCGTCAATCAAAGTTGTCAAAACTTTACTAAAATTCTAACGATCATATATTGTCGTACCTCTGCCGCAAAATTCTGTTAAACCGAGCTCTCAGTTCGGGTCAATTATTCTACCGGCCATTCGGTGGACAGGACATGTATATTAGATACCCAATTCCAGCGGTAATCCTACCATAAATATCTTTGAATTATATTTTCCAGAGCGGTGGACATTGCGATCCATTTGTTTCAGGAGGGGCATTTACCAGTTAATCGCTCAATTAAATTGGATTATCAAAAATAGTACCTACCCAACCGGATACTCAGGCGTTAGCCGGTACACACCCCGTTGTTTTCTCGACTCACATATATATATAACAACAATAATTCCCTTGCAAATGCTCCGAAATTCAATTCTACAAAAAGCTGAAACAGAAATTGTGATAGTTGCGCAGGTAGGTATATCCATGATCCGGCTTCTAGTTCTAACAAGGGCTGGTCATATTAGAATCAATCGTTACCAGGTGTTGCCAGTAGATAAATTAATAGCCTTATTTATATGCAACCCTTGTCTTCGTAGTCAGTGTCTCTCAACTTTTTCGCAAATTATAACACACGTACGAGTACGTGAGAATAATCGTTTGATTTACTTACGATGTTTTACCGAGGCTTGAGCGACGATTGTTTTACGAATGATTATAAAAATGGTGATTTTCTTCCGAAAGAATATCGACGAGGGTAGAAGTTCGAATTCAAACACCCGCTAGGCGTCACGAAAGGGAAGTTTGCAACGGGAGGTCATGGGGGTGATTTTCATTCTAAAGCTTGTGCCGTACGGCCAGTGTCCAGTCGGAGCTGTTCCGTGTTCGTGGCTAGTGCCGGGCCAGATGTCGCCAGGGCCGTGACGTCACTGGTTAACTGCCCCGCCGACGGGGATGATTCTGATTAATTACCGATAGTTACACAAGCTGACGCCAGCCGGTGTATAGAGACCGAGTACAGCCCGTCGCGATATTGAACATTTTGCATTTAGATTTTTTACAATCTCCCCTTGGCTTCGTGTGCGTCTATATATTCGCCAATTCGTACAAATAGGTGTATACCTACACGTACGCGTGGATAAGGTCAGGAAATTTTCAATCAAACAATTATTACTTGTAAAATGTTTTGCACAAATGTTTTGGCAAATTATTTCCGTTTTATATATGTTTTCAAAGATTTTTAGTAACTATAATCTTATAGCAATCAGATTTTTATGCATAGTTAAGAAAACTATGTACTTAAAAATGAATAGAAAGTCATATATGAAGAAGAGCGTTTGGAGAAAAAGTGCATGTATTCTCGCGGGAGAGGGGATCTTCTTCAACTCCATCAGGAGTTTTAGATTAGATTAACTTGCAAACGAGTTTTCTAATTAATATGATAAAATTTGAAGAGCAGCTCATTCTGCTAGGAAAATTAGTCGCAAGATATACACACATTTTTTTTCCAATTTTGACTACTGCCAAGTATAATGCAAACTGATTATAACTTTGCCTCCTATTTTTCATCGGAAAAAAACAGCTTGTTCGGGTACCAGAGCGAAGAGCGGAGAAACAGAACTACCCAGTCGGAACTATCAATATTTGGCAATTACGAAATATGAGTTTACATTAAATAATTGCGGTAAACACACCCCTCTGATGATGAGTGACGAGTAGCTGTGGGGAAGGCCGGCGCTCAATCATATGTCAATATTCACTGGCGCCGAACGATTTCTCCGTACAGAATCTACACGTATCTTATTCCTAGCCTGGAAAGTTTGTCGATAAAAATTTTCGTCTTTTAGATAATTGAGTGGAAAAACGAAGAAGAATTCGTTCTTTCTATGCCTGAGTTTCAGTTCCAGTTTCAAAAACGCAAAATAAAATCCTGATCTAGTATACCTTCTGGTATACCCTACTGCTCACACACGTTCATTTAAACCCTCGCTCGTTCCGAGTGAGGATAATTTTCCCACTTCGAGTAGGCGATTTGATAGGATTTTTACTCGGTTCTCTCCAATTACCATGATTTTAATTTCGCCGCTTCGTTTCCCCCGGCCGACCGGCTCTACGCCTCTGCGACTCGAGCATACGGCAGCTGCACACATGGGTCTACCCTTCCTTCTTCCTTCCCTATAACCATGCACCCACGCAATACACAGAGCTACACTTCTACGGCTAGCCCGGTCATGATTGCTTCTAATTAATATCAATCAATGATATTTGCATCAGATTACTACCCTGCCCCTTCTGTACCCATGCCCATGCTCATACTGCAGAGAGAAGCCAACAGCATTCAACCGGAATCTGTGGCGAGGACCACTCGAATGGTATATACGTATATATGGCGAAATTGACCGAGATAATCGGTAGCCTTTGTAGCCGGATGTTCGTAAATGCGAGGAATTTGAATGTGAGAATTTGACGTATGAAAATTCGTCGGGATGAAGTGAAATCGCTTTCTTGCATATGAAGATATTGATTCTATATGATTACTTATACTCCGGCTTTCCCATGGTTTTATGGGTATAATATAGGCTCGACCAAATAACTTGATATGGCTACGTGGTTAATACGAAGAGAATTTATCCCACGGGAGGTGTTCCCTGTTTCGTCGATAACGTATTTGCTCCGTGGTATCGATGATGACATTTATTCAAATGTAATATCTTGTCTGGTGAAGATTACCTTGGCGCCGGAAATGTCTCCCACAGGCCTGCGGCCTCGTTTTTCGGGGATAAACGCAGCCTGGGAATTTTACCGCGTATTAAAACTTTGGAAATTTGAATTTGAAAGAGAAAAAAAAAATTAAAATAAACGAATTCAGATGCTTTTGTAACTATTACGATTCTTTTTCAGTCTTTTTCCTCTATTTTCAAAGAGGCTTGTATCAATTTTGACTACGTTGGAAAATTTTCGATTCCAAAAATGATGATTTTCCATTTTTCATTTTTTTCAATTATATTTCTACGAATGGAAATTTTACCGAAAGTGCGATAGAGTTGTCGCGTTAGCGGCCTACACCTTGGTCGTAAAACACGTGATAAACACTTCGCTTTGTAACTCGAGTCAAGCCCAAGAAGCTATAGATTTCTTTATTTCCTTCTTTTCCTCTTGCAAGGACTTCAAAAGTTCTTGGCCACTCAACGCAAGCTGTTTCTAAGGCCCTCGAGCGACTGCCTCCTTTCCAATTTCTTAAAAAGCCGCGACAATTTATGTGAGGCGTGTTATAAACTACTCCAAACCCTCACACTCCCTTCTTCTTCTACTCGCGATACACGCCGTTCGAAGAAACTAACGCTCATAGTCTTTCAACGAAGTATTTCAGGAGTTACTTCGCATCCCTTTTTCTCGATACATATTAGCTAATACTACCCATAAAATAACAACATCCCTGAAACCACCCCTGGGCAAAATTTGAAAATTTTTCGATAAGGGTGTAAAAGAGTTAATCCTAAATTGTCAAAATCATGTCTTGGATTTATGGTCCTGAATTGAGGGTTGTATAATAGTTAGATCAGAATCGTAGGAGCATCAAAACTACGTTAACCACGATAAGAAATACTATGAAATTGATTACAGGGATTGCTGCCAGCTAGCAGTTTACCTTCCCTCCGTCGCATGGCAGCACTATTCTGTCCAGCGTGCAGAATAAATTGAAAGGTATGCGAAAAGCTTGAGAATTGCGTAAAAGCGTGGGACAATTGTTATGATCTATCGATTGCAGTTCATTTTGATTGTTAAGATCGCGTTTTTGTTAACCTGGGAATTCATAATCCGAATTTCTCTCGTCAACGACTCGATAAGCTCGATCACTGCGAATGTTATTTCGTAATTTAGTCCGTAGTTTTGAAGGTGAAGATGTTGGTTTACAGAAAGTAGCCCGTACCTACTCTCTTTAATTGACTTTCAAAAAACCGTCAGCCATTTGAACGCGAAAGTTTGCCTCACCTTCTCGACCCACAGTTTCCAAAAGATTTTAGTATTTCAGCATCCTGCTGGGTATAATTATCTGTCAAACGTGGGGTAATTAATTGCTTTAAAACTTCTGAGATCGTGATAGATTAACTTAAAGTGTAAAGGTCAATACGTGACCCACCCCTTCAACGTTTCCACTCTCGATGAATTTTCCCAACGTATTGAACCAGGGTTAGCGTGATCCTACCAATAAAAAGTGCTGCAGCATCATAGAAAATTTTAAGGAATGTTGAATCCCTGTTCGGATATTTTCTTTCCAATATCTTCCAAATATATATATATGTGAGAAATTTCGTTGATTTGATAATAAGTTCGGGTGTGATGGTTGAGTATTTGTCGAGTGATCAGATTTGGGAATAATAAGACAACCGTACCGTGCGCGAATCATTAGTTTTTTCATTAATTCTTCATTTATTGTTCCCCCTTTCTTTTCGTTCAAGTCAACCACTTGATTTCCCATTCAGAATATTTTTTAGATCAATTAATCTCTGTAGATTAACCCAATTAAGTAAGAATGGCCCCTTTATTACACTCGCTCGTTCAGGTGCTCCAATAATAATTCTGAATACGAAATACAACAATTTGCGTAAAACATTCAGCACATTAAAATTAATCGAGAACTTAACAGCCTGCGATTCGCCGGTTTTCACGAATGCTTCGCTTCCTCGGGGTAGTTAGTAAAACGAAGAAGGAGTCGTAGAGGCACGGTATATAGGGACAGGGGTTGAGGCCAGGCCAAGCCAGGGGTAGGGGTTTGTACTTCTTCTTTTCCAATTAAAATTCAACGCCTGTGGACGCTCCGTGTAATTGGCCGAGATCTCTTTAAGCAGGAAAATTACCCAGAAGGGGTTGACTGGGGGGGTTAACCGTAGGTTCACAGGGGTTTGACTGGGGGCAAAAATCCTGCCAATAAATAAATTTAAATATATGAATACCTAACCCTTTACCGGGCATTGCTTCCTCTCGCCAACATTCTAATACACTCTTAACACATTTATTTACCCCGATGCAATTGCTCGCTGCAAGGGTAGAAGTTATCCAATAAAAAGAAGAGCGGAGACTAAAACAAGATCAATAAGCGAAGAGAATTACTAAATAAATACAAATCTTCATCCCATATTACGGCGGAAGGTAAAATTCAACATTTTTTAAGGACGATCATCTCCCAGCCCTCAACAAACACAAAAACATTTATAATTAGCTACACACATCATCGCAGTGTCAGTATTACCCCTAGTAGTAGAATGGCAGTGCACTTTAGAGGGCTGAGCTAGCGGGGAGAAACCCGGGGCTGGGATAGCGAGGCGACGGTATAGAGGTGGGGTAGCTGAAGTACCCGCTAATTAATACCCCTAATTGCGCCGACCCCAGCCAACAACCAGCCCCAGGGCTGTACGCGCAAAGGATGGTTTCATATCGACCGATTCGCCGAAGATTCCAATGTAGATCTTTGCCCGGTTAACAACGAAAAATCAATTTTTACTAACGAGCGATTGAATGCTCCGAAATATAAAAATGGGGGTTTGCTTCTTAAATTATTTGAAAATAATTATGATAAAATTTCGTTGTACAATTTTCCTCATTCAATATTTCCTTAATTATTTAATTTTCTGGTACATCCTTGCCTACGAAGTATATATGTGAAAAGTTTGATGATGATACGTTGAAAAAAAAAAGGGAAGGTACTTTTTGAGTAGCCGAGCACGGGCTTGGCTTGTGAAAAGGCTGCAGCCTTGGTAACATATTTCACATCCCCTTTCTTCACGGCATATCATACACCCTTAAATTTACACTGTACGAGGCGCCCATATCGATACGAGGTCTAAGTTATGGCGCAATCCGAGCAACGTGTCGCCGCCATGTTCTACAACTTTTCAATACCGATATATATTTCCGAGAGCTTTTTTTTACGAGCTGTTAGTCCTGGGCACGAATTCTGTCGATGGGATTCGACGTCGAATGGACTAGCCTACTTCCGCCTCAATTTCAAACATATTCTCGCAGTTTTAGGTTTCGATTTGTAGGAGCCGCAGGTTGATTGAAAAAAAAATTTTAAAAAAAATTTCATGTTCCAATTTACATTTTTCAAAATTAATTAAAACTTTTCGCGAACTGATATTGTTGGAGGAATCTGAATCATTTATTATTCAATATAACGTGAAAATGAAAGTTTTAATGACTATATATTCGCGTGTTTGACGAACGACGAAGAAAAAGCTCGAAGAGCTTTATTAGAAGAATAATATAACCCGAGCTTTTGTTCGTGGTGTAATGATTATCGCTACCCACCTAATATCCATACATACACGCATACATGCATAGATCGTTTCAATATAGCAGCCAAAGAACAATAATTTCATTACTAGTATCCGGCTATAATTACTTCTGTCTGTTCCGAAGGATCGATAATTAATTCTGGTCGTACATTCGAGCTGCATTTCCGCTGTGTATAGATAGACAGATGAATAGACGAGACTAGATTATAGACTCGGTATATTTGAAAAGCATTTTTTCCTTTACCAATATCGAATAATAATTCAGTTCCTCCCCAAATAAAATTGAAAAAAAAAAAAACGCAGACAACGTACTTCATCCCTATGAATTCTGAAGCTTGTTTAATCATGATTAAAAAATGAAGAATTCAACGCAAACGCATTAATTTACTTTACATTTGTTATTAACAGAAATGAAGCTCTGTTTTTCGTGTGATTCTCTTTCTATTTTTTTTTTCCCCTTTCTCTCTTTTTTTTTTCAATTTTATACTTTCAACGAAAATAATATAATTGTTACATTTACACGCGCAATTTCGACTATGGTTTCCGGTGATATGATGGGGCTTGCGGGGGTTATGGGCCGGTTAACGCGTGCGGCTAACCACATTGGCGTAAAACAGAGGTGTTGGTCTCTAATATATGCCGCGCTGCTCCTGTCTGAGCATATGTTGCCTACGCTACTAGTTTGCTCGTTATTTTCTCTATACTGTCAAAATAACACGGGTTAAACATATGACACGTAGGGTGGTCGGGGGGGAATAATGTAGAAGGGAAGAATTATTATAGTGAAAACTATACCCACACTTTGCACGAAGTTACGAAAATTTAGCAATGAAAATTAGCGATAATTTTTCTCTCTTTCATTTTTATTTTTTGTTATTTTCGTCTAATTCAACAAACCTATATCCCAGCAAAGATGAACAACCGTATAATATACTAATCTATACGCTCTTTGATACAACCATGAGTTTGCCCTAGTTGAAACAAAGCCACTGCATGATATATATGCCGATGCAAGTGAACTGGGTCAATCCTATACACATGTATGAATCATTTTTAATTATATATCGTATGAAAAGTGGAAATTAAGATCAACTGAACTGATTGTGTATTCAACTGGAAAATTCTCACTCATTACGAATCGGGAAATTTTTATCGGGTAGATACGCGGATTGCGAGTTTGAGGTAAACTATCTTTGGGTAAAACTACGATGAATGCAAATACGCGGGGGGTGGGGCGGTAAGTTTCGTTGGTTTATTATATGAAAGAGACTCTGTACACGTAGCTATTATTACTAAGATGAAATTGAGGGTAGTAAGCTTGCACGGGGTATATTCTATTGTGTAAAGTCGCGTGCGCGGCGCAAGTTAATTAAGAGCGTCTAATGAAGCAGCCGCACCACCGCAAACGACGCCGAGCCAAGAACACTGGCGTCTCAATCAATATATTAAAAATTACTTACTATTCACTCAAGTTCTGGGTGAATAATAACGAAACGAATTCGCGAACTAATTTAAATGATCTGCATGATCAAACGACTTTAAACTATGATTGGATAGACGAATAGCAGGAATCGGCAAAAATCATCCTTTTCGAAAATTCACTCTTCTATTCGCCATTCCGGACGAGATTATTTGCAATTAGTATATTTCGTAACGGTATACTAAATACAAATTGTCAGATTTTGAGAAAACGCGAAGCGATAAGAAGCTAGTATTATAACTCCGTCGCGGGATTATATCGAGAGTTTAAATTAAAGTAAAGTTGGAGACTTTGTACGGAGACTTTTAGTTGGCGTTGGGAATATCTGTATTTTAGTAATTCTACGCCAGTGTGAAATTGTAAATTTATGCCGTGGTTTAACAACGTTTTCATCAGATAAGTAATCTCTCTCCTCCTTAGCTTTATTATTTCTACCGTTCTTACTTCTCTCTCAAGTCTCTACCTTGCAGCCCAAAGCCTGTATATTATAAGACCGCCACATTCACTCACCCCTTTAAAGTCATAAAACTAAAATCGAAAAAAAAAAACGAAAAAAAAATTGGAGGAAGAAAATAAAACCGAGAGGAAAATAATTTAGAGACAGAGAGAGATAGACAAATGGATAGATAGATATAAAGAAAATGAGAGTGAGAGAGAGAGAGAGAAAGAGAGATGGTGAAAATAAAAAAAATGTTCAAGTGGCAAAAGAAAAGCCTCCGATTTTATTTGACATAATTTTTATTTTAATTACGGTCGCTCGAGACACAGAATCAGAGCGGAGTTTTACAAACTGGAAAGATTAACTTTTATTGCGTTAATTAATTTTTAACCGTTCCCCGCTCTCCCGTCTCTGCTTCTCCCACCTCTCACAACCAATTGTATTATTCCCAGTTATTGATGTCGGAAAGGGACGGAATTTGCCCAGTCCTTTGTCTCGCCCCTTTTCTCTGAAAAAATTTTTTTTTATTAACTCAACTTTTTATTTCTTAAGTCGTCGCGGGACTTTCACATCGAATTTTTTTATTTTCTTGATTTTTTTTTCTCTTTTCAACCCCTTCTTCTTCTCATTTTCATACCCATTCGCATATATAAATACACTAAATGTCTAAAAACATGTGTAAAAAAAAAAGAACCAAAAAGACAAGAATTTTTTTCAAATTATTATCGATAAATAATTTAGGCCGAGTTTCATTGATGGATGTATTTTTGGGGTGCTAGCAGGGCTTACACGGCTTTTCTGTTAATAGTTAATGGCGACAGAAAAGTTCTACCGCAGGAGCTATACCGACGCGGGCGTCGCGTCGCGTCTGCACGTCCGCACATCGGCACGTTCCTCCATCTGTCTGGGTAGGATTACGTTTTGCTACATTTTTATTGACCAAAGTGGGTGGTTAACTCTATAAACTATGATATTTTACGTCCTATTTTACTGCTATGTAGGTTCTATTCTCAGTTTTACAACCAGAATTGAACGAAATGTTACGAAACTAACTGGCGAAAACAAAACGGCATTAAATATAGCGTGTATTGATCGTGTGGATCCAAAACGAGTGGATATCCCGATTTTATTTTCTTGGTATTAATCAAAACGAAAGAAAAGAAAAAAGAAATAAACTTTCGATTCCCGTGGCGGAGGGCAATTAGTAAATAAATATTTTTCAACTTCACGAATAGCTGTGCCCAATAGTAGTACATATAAATCTTAAGGCTAGTCCAATTAATTACCTAGTCTTGAAAAGTTGAGCGGAAATTTATTTTGCGAAAAACTTTTCCATGCGATATTTTCGCATCGTTTGGACTCACATCATTATTCTCGAAAAGTCAAAAACTTAGTTGCAAATGAATAAGACGAAGAAGACGATCTTCTTTAAAGCAAATTTTATCACTGTCCGTAAATTAGAATATTCCCGTGAATTAAGTCTTGATTAACATTTACATGAGATTGTTTCATGTGTAAGGGCCATTATTCTGAGAAGGAAGTGGCTGACCCCAGCCGGGGAATAAGAGTTGGCTGGCTATGACTCGACGATTTTCTGAACTGATTAAAGTACCTGCACTTGCCGTTCTCTGCCTACACCCTGCACACCACTATAAGACTTTGTTTCGTCGGTGTGACACACGGCTCTAGCCCTCTTCTAAAGTGAGAAGAAAAATGAAACTGAACTATGCACGATATAGAATTTAAATGGATGTATAAATTTCAGTCGTTAAATATATTGAGGAAAGAATTGGCGATTTGGATTATCGTTGAGTGATGACTGAGAGAGCTTTCGAATTTGGTTAAGAGATAAAAGGAGCCGGCTGAGACAATTTTTAACATTGATTAGAACACGAGTTAAGTTTCGGGATGGAACCGAATCTGGCAAATGAGGCCTGAAATCGACAAAAGTAATTCGCGCAATCTAATCAACGGTTGAGTTAAGCTAAATTCGGTTAAACAAGAGATCTTTCGTCTCGAGAGCAGCTGGGGCGGCGAGTAAAGTGAAGAGACGACGTTGCAGGCTGAAGGGAGACAGTGTCGGGTAGGCCTAAGCAAAGCAAAATCAAGTAAATAGTCTGAATGCCGGGCCTACTAATTAGTTATATAAAGGCACTCACCCCGCTTATCCCCCTTTCTTGAATCCCTTCGAAAGCTTATACTGTTAATTAACATACCAACGAAAGGGTGCCGTGGCAGTGTCGCCAAGGTCCCGTCTTCCGAAGTTCAAGCTGCGCTGCTATATGTATAACTTATCAACAAAACCGCACGAAAGCTTTGAGAAATATCGGGGAATAATAACGAATGATATTATTACGTAATGCGGATTATTCGCCTATTTTAATTAGCTCTTGAATAATGCTGGATAATACTTGTTATCGGGAGTTTTGTCACGGAAGGGTGTCGTAAAATAGAAAGTGGGTGCTTGTGCAGGATTCATTCTGTATATTTACAAGACGAGTTCGAAAGCTTCGCGAACAAACAAATAGAGTTTACTGTCCAACTCTTACTCAGATCGTAGCAATAACAGATTTATCTTATAAGATAATATCAACTTATTCGCATCTCACGGATCGGCGATAAAGCAGATAACCAACCACCGGGCGTCGTCGTCCTCGTTCGCTGGGGATTTACAACTGGCTTCCTTATTCTAGTAAAGTTGCGGTTTTACGCGCTCGCAAAATCAGGACAATGCGAATAATGCATACTTGGGGGACGCTTCAAGAGTACCTACGTCCTGGCATGCCTCAGAGATGAAACAATGGAACGTGGTTTATTAGTCGTCAAAGCTTCCGGCCTCCTTATTGCAGAGTCAACCAACGTCGTATCTTATAGCTTATACCTAGATGCGTTTTATGCACGTGCACAAGCTTGCCTTCGCCTATTCTTCACACATACGCAATTATATGGATCAGACAAGCGAGCCTACCCTGAAACAGTTTCTTTACGATTCTGTAAAGTGGTTATATTATACTCACATTAAAATTTGCCAACGATGAATCAGATCTTAAGCCTGACTTTATAAGTTATTTGAACTTTAATTCATACGTCACAGAAGTTTGACGGCATTACATTTATGCCTGAGGTTTTTTTTTCCCCATTTTTTATTTTTTTATTTTTCGTTAATCCTAAACTCTTGATCCGATAATAAATAAAGGACGTAGGAGAGATTCATGGGTCTAATTTTTCTCCTAGTAAATTCATGTACGTATAAATCTAAGTTTGCCTTATTTATTGTTTGATTTTTATTTTCAGTATTGTTAATCCAACACGCAAAGCTGTAAATTCCGGAGCACCTGCGGACGCGTGTTTGAAGAAAAGATTTTTTTCACCCGTGTTTTATACTTTAAACGACACTTTTGTACCGAAGCAATAGCCGAGGAATTATCCGATACACCATAAAGAGGCATTTGGACGGTGTGCAAGAGAGCTTTTAGCGGCGAATGTAAATTCAAAATTCTTTCGCTTTATTTCCGAAAAGCTTACACAACAGATCCAGCGATTTTTGTTCTCACTGTAGCTCACAGCCAGTGTTAACGAGATCTTGAGCCTCGCGGCTGAACGATGTCATAAATGTCAGTCGCAGGAAGCACACACTACTGAGATGTCTCTTAGGGGTTGTTCGTAACAATGAGACACGCGGAAAACCAGTCTACGTAGTCGCGTGTTAGTCAGTCTGTTAGCTGAAGGAAGGGACCAACTTGGTCGACTCGGTCGAGTTGGTAGTGCCACAGCGTTTACTGTACCTAAGAGCTTTGCAGGGGTGCAATGATAGCAGGGGATGAACCACAGTACGAACTATACGAGATAATGCCACCCTAGTTTTTCTTTTTTTCATTGCTTGTTCGCTTTCTTCTATTTTCTTCTCTGTTTCACAGTCCGGAATGTTACTCCTGAGAAATTCGTCGATGAATTTTTTACAATTCATCGATCGTGATTTTTTTCAATTTTCTTATTCTCATATTGTCGAGAAATTTTGACCGAGAAAAATTAAAGTCGCTACTTTCTCTGGCCCTCACAACTTAAGGCGAAGTTACAGTGGCATAAGTAGGGGTCGCGGTCGCTTTAGAGCCATCCAGTTCTCGTTTACAACTCAACCCCTGTAAACCCCAGTGAACCTAGCCAACCATCCACGACGCCACTCACTTGTTTTTATATTCAGTTAATTTACAATTTACAATGTAGTGCGTAGCTTGTATACAGCTCGCCAAAACGCGGCTCTGGCCAGCTTTTGGGGTTTTCATTATTTTTTTATTTTTAGTCAGGTAAGTAAAAATGTTTGTGAGTTTTGTATATTTTTCTACTTTTATCACAGCAAAGAGATTTTCAAACTATAACGAATTCTTTCTTCTTCTTTTTCGCTCAATTTCGCGCTTGCAGGATTTCATTTCCTCGACCGATGATGACCACCGTTGAGTTTCTGTTATTTACATATCCTGTGTTAGCGAGTCCTCCTCCCACCTGTGTATATCTTCATCGAACTTTGGTAATCCTGAGTTATGGAGGATTATGCCGTCAATTTTGCGAACCAGGATCAGGTGTTCGAACCCCATCCTGTTTCGAATATCCTCGCATGAAGACCCGTAACATACCCATCCCGAGTAACGTAGTCTGGAATAACTTAGCCAAGCGTAAGCTCCGCCGGCAAGGCTTACTTGTACGATGATGATTCGACTCCGTAAAAAGTAAAAAGTAAAATGAAATTATCTGTATAATGGATAGCAATCAGAGCAGTTAACGTTTTCAGATATAAAGTTATGTATTTACGATTGTCGTAAAGCCTCAGGCCAATAATAATTGCAGTATAAATCGATTTTGTCGAAAATTGGCTATCGATCGGATCAAATTGTGAAAAGTTATATCGCAATAGTATATATAGCTATCTAGTAGCAGTGTAAAGGCAACGATGTAGATTCTCAATAATATACCAATACTCTGCAGTCCTTCGTTCGCATATCTCGGGGGATCAGTGTGCTGCCAACACTGAAAATATAAATCCGCTAAAATATCGGGAGATTAGCGCTGGGATATGTTTGTCGCGCGATAGCCTCGGCGACCAAAGCCTTGCCCACCTCTACCTCCACATCTACCTCTATACTTCGCCCGATGGCGAACCCTGCAGCACCATTTTTTCTCGTAACAATAATTTGTCGTTATCAAATAACGGGGAGCTTTACAATACGCCAATAAATGTTTGCGAAATAAAATTTTACTACCGAATAATGCTACGGAGTTTGTTGCTATTGAATTCCGGGTCGTTGCTTCAGCTATAACATGCATTTTTGTATTTTATTACGTGGATATAAAGGATTTTTCGTCTCGCTGCATGGGTCAGAACCATCCCGAGAATTTTATTTCAAAAAACAGGTATTTCCTGACCCTGAAATTTGTATAAAAGCTTAAGCCAAAGCCCGCGAATTAAAAATAAGAAAAATATCGTACATTGAATCAATAATTAACGATGATTAACGCCAGGCATTATTAAATGAGAAAAAATACTTCTCTTGCGTCTTCTAGATGATTAAAAAATGGTTTGGATAGTTGAAAAACCATTCATTCCAATCGATACTAGGTACGAGCAAAATTACGTATACGCCGAGTGCTGCAGAATTTTCGTTTTTTTTTTTTTTTTTTAATTTTTTATTCCTTGTACTGCCTTGACAGTAAAGATAGGATTTGGGATTAGCCCAAGGGAAAAGTACAGTAATTCTTTCGTTCATACTATTTTCCTTTTTTAAAAGGAAAAGTAGGAGATATAATAAACCCTTGGATAGAATTCTGAAACTATAATCATATTTTTAAGTTGACTAAGTGTATTGAATGATAAAATAGCACAACTTAGACCAAGTGAACTATATGTATACACAGCTGATAATAGTAAATCTGATTGACTTTTATTGCTGTTGAAGAAGAAATGATTCGCTAGATTATAAACAGAGTGGAAACCTCGATGGTTTCGAGAGCACAATCGAGTGCTGTGGTAAGGGTGGTGGTTAGTGGGATAGCAGAGCGAGGGAAGGCAAGTCTACCGCTGAGAATAATGTTAATGAAATACAGATAGGATCTCTATACAAGAACCCCCCGTGCCTGTAAATCTATTGTCACACCGACGAGACCTTGACGTAGTTTTTAACGCGCACTTGAAAGACTGCTAACACGAGACAAAATATATCAATAAAAATTATTACCAGCTTAAATTCTCTATCAGAATATCTCCAACGTTGTAGTAAAAAATTTCGCCCTATATTATCGAGAGGAAATCTTCCTGTATGACAACTGCATTGCAGAACGCATCTACACGTTCAGTCTGCCGCTAAATAACGTGTAAACCAAGAGACTGGCTATGCACACAAAGATTGTGAATCAACCAGTTCAACGACTCAATAATTTTATTATTCAATAAAAAAGAAAAGATCGAAGAAACTGCATACGAATGAATTTTTCACAACTGCTACTTTATTTCGAAATAATAAAAAATTGCCAGTTTCTTGGTTTTTTTTTTTTTTTTAATCTGGAAATCTTGCCAGCGTATGAAATTTGCTGAATATACATAGAAAGCTCGACGTGGGTTCGTGCGGAGATCATAACAGTGAAACTTTTTAAGTGTCTTCATTTTTCGAAAAGGATTAATTAACCAAAGTCTAACAAAACGTTAATTAAGGTACTCGAAGCCAAGTGCCATTAAAGAGTGTAGCGGGAATTACAAGTACAGTTGTAAAGGGTGGGCTTAAAAGTTGGAGTGCGCTTCCCGGCAAGTTTCAACGGTTGGAGAGACCGGGGCGATATGCAAATGTGGACAACCTTCGTAATACCTGGGCGCTCGGCGCAATAATCATTAAAAACTAAACCGAGGGGGGTTTCGGGGAGATTTTCCCCATTGAAGAGTAAGAGGCGGGGAGAGAGGGAGAGAGAGAGAGAGAGAGACGGGGTAACTTAGGCTCGGAGCTTAGGAACTTAGCGCGGTGGAGGGTAGACGCCGCCTAATTTGGTAGTCATAGCGGAAAGCTCCCTGTATTAACCTTCGTGCAATTCGCGAACAATTTTGATAAGAAATATCCTTGTGCGTTCTCTCGAATTTTGGCCGTGTACAGGTGGCTGAAAATAATGAATTCTCTTCGCAAAAACTGAGCAGTTGACTCGGGCGAACTAGAAATGCAATTTTCCCGGCTTCAATGTCTCGTTGAGCTTGCAGGCAGCTTCTGGGGCAGAGAATTTTTTATAGTCAACGGCACTGCGTGGGCAGCAAGCTACTCTTGGTCCGGGTTCGGGCCATAAACTCGTCGGTAAGTTAAAGAAATCAAGAACACGTAGCTCGCGTTAAAATTAACTACGCAGTAACAAAGTATATCGTATGACTCAAGCATGGCACGGTGGTTGGTAGGTATACTATACTGCAACTGCAGTGGCATGCCGGAAGGAAAGTATCTCTCCTGCACCCTTCGAGACTGAGGAAGGAGTTTGGGGTGGAAACGTTGAGCGGAGGTTGAGGAGGGTAGAAAGACGTGAGGAAAGAACGACTAGCCGGGTAGTTACACCCGCGAAGAGTTACTGCTGGCAAAGCTGTAATCAAATACTTACCGGGTGTTAGTGGAAACTGTAAAGAGAACAGGATTGTAAAAACCACTGGAGCAATTTCGATCGGGGTTTTATAATTGGCCAGAACTCAATTCCGCACAAACTATACCACCGGCTTCTAAGAGATCTGAAGAAGATCCTGTAGACTTTCGGAAAGAGATCGTGTGATGAAAAAAAGGAAACAATTTAGTTTATCCATATATAGAAACAGAGGTTTGAAAATTCGACCGATTTTTCATTGCCAGAACGTTTTATCTTTCCGCGGTGGTAAAAACGAGTAATGAGTTCGGTGTACTTTATATGAAACCACCTTCTCAAACCCCATGGCAAGAGATTTAACCCGTTCGCAGAGCCTGTGGCCATTTTATTCAAAGAGTATAAAAGCCGATTAAAGATTTCCCCAAGAATCTTCTCGCCCACTTAACAGACGATAAGACGACTGTACTGCAGAATTGTAATACGCTATAACGCTCGCGCTTAGCACTGCATAAATAAGCATTAAATCCGTACTTAAGACTTAAACTGTATTTTTCTTAGGGTTCTCCTCCCGATGAATACATTATCAAAACTGACGTTATCGCCGGTGATACTTACCTCCGGACAATTTTCTACAGCAAAGTTTTCTCGATTAAAGAACTAAAATTTTTGGGAAGGACTTTTCCATGCGCTTTAAACTACGAGAAAATGAAACCTTCTTCAATTTCGGGCACGCAGATATATACTATATGTACGAAAAAAAGTTTAGAAATTTACGCATATAAAATAATTATAAAGGACTGCGGTAGAGGAGACACTAGAGAATCGTGAGCAAAATTTGGCAAGGATAGAGCGAGATGAGATGAGATAGTATAGGACAGGATGGGTGATACCCTAATCTGACCTAATCTGTGGCCCATACAAATTAATGTTACGAGGTTCCGAGCCATCAATGGGCCATCGTCGGCCGCGGTGCCATTCTGGTCTCCCAAAGCACCCCCTTGCGAGGAATTCCCTCTCTCTCTCTCCCCTTCTCTCCTTCCCTTATACAAACTCTCCTTCTTCCTTCTTCCTTCTTCCAGCGTTCGGTTCCCTTACATGTCTACGTGGGACACGGGACACGAAACTCGCACGGAACATTACCACCACCACCATAATATCCACCATCACCAACAGTATCAGAGTCCGGACTGTCTAGTAGTCTGAAAACGTGGTAGCGGGTTGCTAACGACCGTAGCAGCCTCGTGGTTGTTAACTGCTTCTGGGTTTGGTCTCGTGGACTCGATTCTCGTTGATGGTGTTGGTGGTGAGCCTCTGCCTAGATGGCAGTGTTCGCCAATTCTAAAGGTGACGGTGGTGGTAGTGGTCCAGGAAAATAGCGAAGCTATTGGGAACAATGTCTTGTTAGGCGGCTTGCGTTGCGGTAATCTAGAAGACGGAAAGATCGTTCAAGAGTCGTTAGGCCCCGGACTAGTTTGTTTGTTTCTAGCATTGCTGGCGATTCATGGATGTCTAATCACCTAGTGTAACGCATTTCTTATTCCGCTCAAAGAAATAGGGCCAATTTTTTGGCCGAAAGAAAATTCAGGCCACCCCAAAATATAGGGTAGTTTGTAACTGCCTGGCCTCAATGTAATCGTAGAGATAATCGAGCGTCTTACGACTTGATTGGTTGTCATTAAAGCAAATGCGTTCACGCCACCTCGGGGAGCATCTCAGACATTACTCTGGTAGGCCTGTGGAATTAATATGAGGAAGACGGGGGCATAGCGAGCGAGTTACAGGGCGAAGTTAGGCCTTTCCCCTTCTACCTTCCTCATCTATTCAAAGTTCCAAATCTCAAATCTTACGCTGGAGATAATGCCTGACAAATTATTACTACGAATCGGGAATACCTAATTTCAGATTCTGCTGCACCCCCGCCCTTGGCGGAGTGACGAGGATGAGGCACGCCTTCATAACGCATTCGAGGCGATGTGAAAAATGTAGAATTTTATAGAGGTGAGACTCGTCCGCTCGGAGAAGAATTTGATTCCCTTTGAAAATCGGGAATAGCAGACCTCTGCGGCTATGAATCGGGACAATAGTATAGGAAGTAGGAAATCGAATGTCCAGGATAATGTTACTGCTGGTAGCTGCAATGTCAGGTCTGTAGAGTGAGGTAAAATGAGTTTGAAGGGTTATGCCTGACCATCGTGGATAATAGGGTGATTGCCAGTGATAGAATCAGCGCCCTCCTCCATGATTCCGCTCATAATCACTTTTGGATTAATTAAATTTTACGCTACTGTCAATAAACGTTAAATTTAACGATCTCTACCGCGATGGTCACTACTGCAGTTACCGAGCGACAATATAGCATATACCTACCCACGGCAGTGCGATAGTAGATTTCACTATACTCTCCACTGTATGTTCAGCGATTTTAAAATACCGAGAGACTTCCTCGTCACGATGAAAATCGAAAATTAAAAATCTCCGTATCGCAACGTATACTGAATATACATTCGAAAGGATGTTTTCATTAGTTGATTAAAAGAGTAACCGCAGCGGGCATCAGGCCATGTAGTTTTGCGTCGTTTCGAAACGCGCGGTCCTCCTCGCAAAGATAATCGCATCGTCGAACTGAATTCGTCCTGAATGGAGATGTCCTGGTCCAATATTCGTTCCGAACGCGAGCGCTATAATTGGTTCGAACGTACGAACAGAATTTAAATCAGAATTCAAAGTTTCGAATCACCAACTGTATACAACGCGACCTACCGTATACAATCAAAGGGCGGAAAACATTAACATTCCGTTAGAGCGGCGGATTTTTGTAATTGTTTTTCGTTGTCAGCGGCGTGTTTTCCGCACCCCCTAGTTTCACCCACCCAACCACCCACCAAAAGCCCTCCGACGCCGCTGAAAACTCACACAATATATACCCTACAGCTATACCACAAGCCGTCAAAAACAAAACCAAAACGACAAAGCTCCCTTGACATTACGAATATGCGTACCGGATGATTCCCTGCTTACGTCGCAGTATGTCGGGTAGCGGACTGTCAGGTATAGTTCAGTGAAAATTTTATCCGCGAACGTAGCCGCGGAGTTCTATAGTGCCGATCAATGGCGGCCCAAGGAGAAATAAGTAAAGGAAACAAACAGGACGATCAACAGCGCTCTTGAGTTTTGACAGCTATAGTGAGGTGAGTGTGAAATATTGTTGCCGAAAATAATTATTACACCCATAAAATGTTCTTTGTGCACCGGATGATCGTTATCCAGGGAATTGCGACTGATTGGCGTGTCGACGGATGAGTAAGTAAAACTGTTTTTCATAATAACGAGTGCATCTGTAAGAGCGTAACCTGAAAACGGCATCAACCCTCCGTGTGCACACTATATTTTTCGAGAAACCGCGTCTTTTATGGAACAGTCAGAGTTTCAAGGGTTTATCGGCTTTAGAACAATCCTAAAAAACTCACGGTTACTATTCGAAGTGTCTATTACATGATCCAGAACTTGCCAAAGTCAAAAGTTCAACCTCTTCTCTACCACTGTTCCATACCTGGAACAATTTCAAAAAGTTCTACCGCGCAGGTTTCTTACGGGCTTCCGTAGAAATTTTCCAGAAACGATTTTTTTCCACAGAGCTACAAAATTGGGTCGGGAAAGGGTTAAAACTTTTCTTAATGAAATTTGACGGATAGTATAGTATTGAAATTTCGACTGATCCTTCAAAGACCCAGTGTACACACGCAGGGTTGAGTGTCACACAACAATTCGCATCCCTGTATATCAGTTCTTACTTTGTGCCGTGCAAGTTTTTGCATCATTAGTAATTATTATTTCAGAGAGCGTGCAGCAGCCTCGGATTTTCCTTGACCTGGCATCTTCATAGCTGGACCCGTACTAGCACAGGGTGTAAAGGTGTTTAATGCTGCCAAATCATCGTATGAAGTGTGTGTAGGAACAGCTGGAACACTACGTTTAACGAGAAGGCCAACAAACTGAGACGCGGATTGCACAATGCTGAAGAATAGGGGCATTTTCATTTTTCCACCGCATACCAATGGACACGAGTAACGTGCTAAGCTAGCATGTTCATGATCGAAAGACAAAAGAGAATCAATTATCAAGAGAAACCTTAATTAAATGTGATCAATAAAACACATTAGGTACGAATAATCAATACAACATAACGTAACGACGATAACATGTATTATTACGGTGAACTTTAAAATATACGAGTTGTCGCAGTTGCCGGAATTATCCGGCAGTTGCGACACTGGAATATACAAAGGGGGGACTTTTAGATCTAAAAATTCGTCCTCTGGTTGCAGTTTGATGAACTTCTATCCGAGCTCATTGTCAGACATCTTCAGCCAGGAGGAAGTCTGTTCCAATTGCAACGAACGAATATACCTATATAGCTAATTGTCATTGTAAGATTAATTACATTGGGTAGTATATCATTATAACCTGAATGTGATTCATATCATAATAACTTGTATGCCATTAGGAGACTGAAGATGCTTAATCAATCACGACGTGTACACGTATATTTATTTTCAAAAAAAGCGATTGCAGTATGTATGTATGTAACAATATTTTATCACGAAATCGATGCTGCAGCAATAAAATCTCAGATGTACCAATAATTGATTAGTTTTTTATCTTCTCCTTTCTCTTTCCCTTCCTAAGAATTTTGATTCCAACTAACAACAAGCGATAGCACAACCAGCTAAAAGAACACAGGACTAGTAGGGATAAGAATTAGAGAAATTTGAGCTAGTTGGAAATTTACGTTCATCTTCTCGTTTACGTTCTTCCGATTTCAGAAGGATTTTCCGACTGAAATTATTCTAATTCTAAAGAACGCTAGTATACATCAACTATATAGCACACGCATGAAGACCTGTATAGATATACATATACAGTCCCTTTTTCCCGCCGAAAATTTCAGCACACCTCCTCGCGCAGAAATATTCCAAGTAAAAATCCTCCAAACTCCGAAAATTTCCGGTAGTTGCGACAGCTCAAGACCAAAGGGTTACCTTACCCCTTTGTATATTTCCGAGCGTCGCAACTGTCGGAAATTGTGGCTCATAGATATAGATGGGCGTGCATACGTGTCTTCATACACGTCTCTATATGTTTATTCATTTATACTAGCGTTTTCGGAAGTTAGAAGGATTTTAACTCGCAAAATTTCTGCTCCTGGTATCAGGAGAACATCTGACCCGAGGAGGTGTGCCGAAAAAGGATATGTGTGTTGATTCAGTCATGCATACGTCTCTCTATACGTCTCTATACCTATACTTAATTAATACTAGCATTTTTCGGAGTTAGGAGGATTTTAACTCGCAAAATTTCTGCTCCTGGTATCAGGAGAACATCTGACCCGAGAAGGTGTGCTGAAAATTCGAGTCTATGGATATATAGGCATGCATACGTGTCTTCATACACGTCTCTATATGTTTATTCATTTATACTAGCGTTTTCGGAAGTTAGAAGGATTTTAACTCGCAAAATTTCTGCTCCTGGTATCAGGAGAACATCTGACCCGAGGAGGTGTGCCGAAAAAGGATATGTGTGTTGATTCAGTCATGCATACCTCTCTCTATAGCTCTCTATACCTATACTTAATTAATACTAGCATTTTTCGGAGTTAGGAGGATTTTAACTCGCAAAATTTCTGCTCCTGGTATCAGGAGAACATCTGACCCGAGAAGGTGTGCTGAAAATTCGAGTCTATGGATATATAGGCATGCATACGTGTCTTCATACACGTCTCTATATGTTTATTCATTTATACTAGCGTTTTCGGAAGTTAGAAGGATTTTAACGCGCAAAATTTCTGCTCCTGGTATCAGGAGAACATCTGACCCGAGGAGGTGTGCTGAAATTTATATGCATATATGCATATAGGTCTTCACGTATGTGCTATACATATAGTTGATGTATACTAGCGTTCTTCAGAATTATAATAATTTTGAGTCGGAAAATCCTTCTGGTATGAGAAGAACGTACACGAGAAAATGAACGTAAATTTACAAGTAGCTCAATTCTCCCTAATTCTTATCCCTACTAGTCCTGTGTTCTTTTAGCTGATTATGCTATCGCTGATTAATTGGAATGAAAATTCTTAGGAAGGGGAAGAAAAAGGAGAAAATAAATAACTAATTAATTATTGATACGTATGAGATTTTATTGCTGCAGCATCGATTTCGTGATAAAATTGTTACATACATACATATTGCAATCGTTTTTTTTTTTTTTTTTATAATTATACGTGTACACATCGGGTCGTGATTGATCAAGTCTCTTCAGTTGCCTCATGGCATAGAAGTTATTATGATATGAACTACATTCAGGTTATAATGATAGGTATACTACCTAATCTGAATAATCTTACAATGACAATTAGCAATATAGGTATATTCGTACGTTGCATTGGAACAGAATTTCTCCTGGCTGAAGATGTCTGAGCTCGGATGAAAGTTCATCAAACTGCAACCAAAGGACGAATTTTCAGATGTAAGAGTCCCCCCTTTGTATATTCCAGCCTCGCATCTGCCGGATATTTCCGGCAATTGCGGCCTTTCTGAGTATCGCAACTGCCAGATAATTCCGCGGCTACGATCACAGATAAAATTTTGACTGAACTATACTTGACGGTCCGCTACCCGATATACTGCAACGTAAGCAAAGAATCACCCGGTAGAACATATGATTTTCTCTTTAATCTGAACGCCAAACTTGTTGGAAATTGAATGTAACTTTTTTTTCCATGAAAATTTCATACTTATAAAACTGTGTGTGAAATGAATAAAATTCTCTTTCTTATTTCCGTTTTCTTTTTTTGTCACTTGAATAGTATAGGTTTTCCTTGCTGAATCTGCAGGGCGAAACATGAGCCCCTCCCGTATCATGTCCGATCCTTTGGCAGAGCTTTTTTCAATGATCTAACTAGCTCTGGGTAAGGCTAGATCTGGGGTGGATGGTTAGTGGAGTAATTAAGGGATCGGTGTATATGGAAGAACGTACCAACTGCCATCCCGCCATTTTTGGTCCTTTTCTCTTTAGCTGGCTTAATTATCACGGGGCTTTCTTCCGGCTATTTATTAGGGTTTTACTTATACCCAGGCTGACAAACAATTGGCCCAAACTCACCGTTACCTGATTAATTCAGACACGGTTTTACTCGGTCGAAAGTTTTCCGACTAGTTAGCTAGCTGCGTTGAATGAAAGAAGCAAAGCACTCTGGGTAATTAGAAGCAGAGCTATATTCCGCGGCATCCTGTTTCTAAGTTTATAAACAAAGACTGTTCAAATGAAGTTCCTGAGAGCAGTGTTTCAACGATACAGCTCTGATTGCTTACTCTACCACCTATATATATACTATCTACCACATAAAAAATTACATTCATCAAAATTTATTCAAAATACATACACATAACAAAACAAATCATCATATATACTATTCCCTTAATTATACGATACTTTTAGAAACGACAAATCATTCCACAACCGGGTTTCACTTTTGTTAGGACAGAGAGAAAAGAAGGAAAAAAAAACTACTGTTATCTGTTGGTAGCAGTTAGCTCCAGAATCTAGCCATTAATATGCATTGGCGAGGCATTAGCATGTAGTCCCATGGGCAATATTCTTAGCTTAGCGGGCTCAGAATAGTGGGTAGAAATTGCTAGCGCATAGCTCTCCGCTCGGGGGTATAAGGGGTTGGTACCGATCGAATGAACGACCTGTTCGGCTACCACATGGGCTTGTAATTATAGTTATATAGATTGCAAAGCTTTGGTCGGGTTTTAGAGCCTTCAGACAACTAACTTACGCCTAATGTCCTGCTTACGCCCGATTATTGTCTCCTGACTAAATTTATTGGCTAATGTTGCAGCCCACGTTAGGTAAGTGCAGTAACCACGTTCTCATGCTGTATACCTACCTACCTACAGTCTCGGCATTTATCTGCGCTCTACCTATATTGCCGAAAGTTATTGCCCCAGGCGAACTAAATTACACAGAGGAATCGGTGTGATTGCCATCATGCACTCAGGACCTTAGTCCCAGTCCCTGGCTCTTGAACCTTTTTCCAATCCTTCCCGCGAGCACCATTTGTGGCGGTCTAAAGTAACGATAATTTCCTCGGTACGCAGTTGGGTTAACCCGCCTAACTGCTCCTAACCGCGTTGAGTACTTTATTCAGGCGAGGTTGAGGTAAATTAGGTTAGGCAAGGTAAAACGTCGGCTGGGTCGGCTAGGCTTTTACAAATAAACGAGGGGTCTCAAGTCGCGAACCGCACTTCCTCGCCGCGCCTTCTGCTGCAAAGAACAAATTATCGATTCCCATCAACCTGCAGGAGTAAAAAATCATTTATTTATTCCACATATTATTCAACTTCAACATTTCTCTGTTTTATTTTCAAGCTCGACTGATTCCCGACGTAAATCGATACAAAACAAAAAAAACTAAAAAGGTGAAAAATTGACCGACGTCATAACGCCCATGATTATGGCGATTCCGGTATTTTGCATTCGGATTCACCTAGCCCTAGGCAATACTGGCTGCAGTTTGAAGGCACGCACGTTATTACTGCCTGGTCAATTTTACGCACCTGAAAAAGAGACTGGTCATCGATAACCAGCAGCTCGGTGAGATACGGTGATAGGGTTCGAAGGGGGTTTGAAAATTTGAAACGGATGAAAGCAACGATACTGTCAAACGGTCAAGCATTTCCCGTGCGTATTAAGAGTATCAGTGTCAATCCGATTTAATGTACCCCGTCGGGTATTGGTGCATCTAGACTCTCCGCGTCGATCGTCAGTTGCCATCGATTTCCCAGCTTCGATGCATGTCTGGATTTATTTGTCAATTATGTGACGAACCGTCTGCCCAATACCCGAGACAATTATCGGAACTGGGCTTGGATTATTCAGTCCAAAATGATCGCCGCGTTGGAGTGAAAGACAATTGACGATCTACGGGTCAGGATGGAACGTCAATCCGAATCTGTACATTCTTTATTATAGAGACAGTTCTTCTATTTTTATGAAAATCCACCTCTGCCTCTGCACAAGTAAAAACGATAAATAAGTATTATAGACTAAGCAGAACCTAATGCATTAAATAATTCGTAAGGGAATCTGAAAAGCCGATAATGGATACACGATGTGGCTGTTCGGAGTCAGTCAACTTTCGTGACAGTCTCGACGAGAAATGAGGTTGAAACAAGACTTTCCCATCAACACATTTCACATTCGAACTTCGTTATTTTATCCATACTAACTTGTTAGTGCAATCTATCCTAAGCTGACCCTATGACCTAATCTGCGCCAAAGCTTCTGGCATGCATTTTCAGGAATCACGTTGATTAAAATAGGTCTTTAAGAATAGTTATTCTAATTAAACCGCTTTTTTTATTTCCGTATCGTTAATTAATACTAATCAGAGTTGATTGAATGGTTGGAGTAAAGAAATAAGACTAAATAATAATCAATAGAAAATTAGTGAAAGGCAGGTTGATTTCTTTTTTCTATCACTCTCTTCCCTCTCTCTCTCTCTCTCTCACACTCTTTTCCGGGGCATAAAATTCTCGCATAATGTTGGAAGAAAAATCGCAATAAGTTTATCTAAAATCATCCCCATACATTGCGAAACATTCACAGCCTTATACACACTGTTATAGCGGGTCGGTATTATAGCGTTGGCTTTACACAAGAGCAACGGCGTTATATATAGGGTGTACCGAAGGAAATAACTGTCATCTGTATTCGCGATAACATCGTAATTGAATGCGGGTGACGGGGATTTGCTATACACCAAGGCATCCATGGCCACCTCTCTTCGCCCCCCCCTCCCACACCCCCCACAGAGTATTAATCATACCAAAGCGCGGAAAAATATATCCCCTGTATAGGTGTGTATATATATGTGTGTGTATGTACGCTATAGAGGTATACCAGAGAAAGTTGAATGCTGATGCGAAGATAGCGAACACTATTATACCTAAAGACTGTACCTAACCACCAAACGTGCCTCGGCGAAGCGCAAACTCTTGCCGAAATTGAAAGAATAAAGGCAGTTAGTCTTCGGGTGATTTTCTTTCATTTTATTCTATTACAAAAACGAATTCTACTCTAGTTGGCATCGATACGGTTTGTGAAATAATATAATATCCAAATTTTGCTTCACTATTGAATCATTTACAAGACAGTTACGGCGGCAATAACGTTTCACTGTTCAAAAAGTCGCCGGTAACTGCTATGTAGCAAAAAGCACCTTCTTCGGGTGTTGGTTGCGTGTACATAAAGCTGTCAGCTTCTTCACTGTACGGTGATGTCAAGGGATGCCTCTTCGCGGCAAGCCTTTGGACATAAACGATTTATTGTAACATGTAGGGTTTTTAGATGCGGATTAAAAGTGGTCGGGAAATATCTTGGAAGAAAGAATCGTGTTATAATTAATTCGACCATGTTGGGGTTTCTAGCATCGTTACTTTGGCGAAACGTTTCTTGGGCTTGAGATCCGAGCAACTGCCAAGTTTTAGCGGTCAGAATTTCGGAGTGTATTTTTCACATCGAATATAATACCGTGACAACTGGGAGGTTCGAATAATATGATTGATATTGTCTCGGTCGTAAGAACTCTAGCCCAGTCATCATAAGTTGGCATAGTTTAGCGACCGTATAGCTTGCCAGAAAAGCATACCAGAACTAGTGTGGAAATATTTCCAACAATGCAATAATTCACACGATCCAACGACGCGTCTAACCGTAAAAGACATTTACTCACTTTGCAGCTTCCGGGAGAGACCGCAAATGCTTACAAGGGGGATAATCTTGGAAGGGACCAGCTACCCGTAGATCATGAACATATCTGCGCCGTGAAAAAATTCAAACAAACATAACCAACTGATGCTATATCACCATTCTATTCATTTCTATTTTTTCTACTGACCCGTACAAGGCGTAGGCATAATCATTTCGCAGCCCCTTCATTCGCCCACATTTTTTGCACCCAAGTCTGCACAGAGTTTGTATCCAGGCAGCAACTTTCGTCCTGGCATCACGACACGGCATCAAAGCAGCGTATGGTCTAATTTGGTACATCAGAAACCAGAATTCCTGAAAATCGCAGAGCACAGGCTCGTGTAGATTCGCATTATCGGGACTTTTGTTAATTATCAAATCAACGTGAGCTTAGATCCGCAGCGATGAACTCACGTTGTCAAGTTGTTCGTCCATCTCGATAGCATCTTTCAGACATTCTTCTCCTGGCTTGTGGAAACTGCAGGGTAACTAGATCGAATAAATTTCTGATTTACTGTCCGAATGATCTAAATCTTTAAATATAAAAAAATCGCCGCTTTCACCTCTTCCGAATGATCAGGTAACGCAGCTATATATTCGGACCAAGTTGTGTCCAGTTCCCATTCTGCATACGGAGCATTGATCACTGACATCGTTGACAAATCTCTGGTAGCACCGACCGGTGGATCATCGTCGAAGATGCCGATCAGTTCATCGTTTATTAAATTGACCGTGATCGCTGCGAGATATCTGGGCCGAAATTTCTACGTTATTGTGAATTTTTGAACAACTTTGAACAATTTTCTCGCGCATTAAACCCCACCGCTTATACCTGTTCCGTTTGTCCCTGAGTACCTCGACGTGATACTCAGCCCCGAAGAGTTTGTTGACCCAAGGAAGAACCCGGTTTCTCTCCTGCATGTCGGTCAGAGCTGGCGCCAAGTTTCTGATGGCAGCTCTAAGCGTAATCGATAATGTTAATCAAGCTAAATTACAATACGAGGATTCGTTTGCTATTTTAAATCCGGTTGAAAAACTTCGGATTTGTTTTACCCATAATACTGGAATTCTGTAGTGAGCGCGTCTGCTCTCGATTTCAGTTTTGGATCAGGACCGGGCGTTGATAATGACGACACACTCTTCCTCGTCGTCATTTTTTGGATCTTTCATAAATGCATCGCAGTCGAAGACAAGGAATTAATTTTCAGTGATTACAGCAAAGGATTTGACGTGTGTACTGACAGATGTGTAACAAGTGACTGTAAGTGTCGAGAAAATTGATGAACTATGGTTCACTTTTTAAAATCCACGTGTCGCGATATTACGGTCAGAGAATAATTGAGATAAAAAGACACGTTGGGCAAAGCGATTGCAGGGCGGTTTGTCAAGGGCAAGATCCGTGAATTCAAAGCAAGTAAAGTCTTCTCAACATTTTCGAACGATAAAATTTGAAATATTACAGCAGTAAAGTTCAGTTCACCCCGCAGAGGATGTCCGGGTCATAACGCCCGGTACACGCGACTGCCTCGGGGAGTTAGTTCGGTTTGAAAAGAATTCTTTCTTCAAAAATCTAGAACCCTCTTTCGTATCTGCAACGAATGACTCCAAGCCGTAATATACCGAATGCCAAACGGCGTTAAAATATTCTATTTTCCCACGGAAGATCTTCCTCAACGGATATACCATATTCATATACTTAGCTGTTCGATGCTCGTTCAAATTTTTTATTTTCTCCATACGTGCGTTGGGATTGAAAATTGAAAAATAGAAGAAGAATACAATTAAAGCTTCGAGCTTATGTCTCGTTGCAGCGGTGATTCGAGACGGTATCACTTCGTAGCTTTTGGCAAGCTCTATACGCATCGCGAAGGATGACACCCTTATCTCTAGATCTTTAATTCCAGCGGCCGCATCCACGGGCGGACTTGCGGTTGTTGTGATATGACTGGAGGGTCGAATCGCGTGCGTCATTTGTCTGTTGCATCAAGGGGAAGAGAAGGGATGAGAAGGGAAGAGAAGGGACGGAAAGGGGCCCAGGGGCCAAGAGCCACGAACGACAGAGTAGGTACAGACTGTCGCCGGCGTTCCTAAAGGGAATGGAAATTGCCTGAACTGATTTCATTTCAAGCTAGATTATTTTAAGGGGAGTTCTTTTTTCCTCTTTATCCCCGCACGCTCAATTCTGCGTGTAGGTAGGTATATAGGTATGATTAATGTGATTTTTGAGAGGGGTTCTGCACCCACCGCTTTGCAGAAAATCTAATTAAATTTTTCTATCCCTTATATCTTTGATGGTCGATTATAAAGTTGGTTTGTGGCAACGATCAATTATCATCAATCCAATTTAAATGAGAACCTTATTCATCGGTTATTAATAAAAAATAATGAAAAACGTACCAAAATGTATCAACGATTAGATAATATGAGGTCAAACATCTGGTAACCGAAAAGATTCGCATAATCCGTGGTATTAGGGCAACTAGTTCTGGCAAGGATATCAATGAAAGTTTTAAGAAGTTACAGTTTCCATTACAAAGTCTCCAAATATAGAGTAGAATAATAATAAGACCGACTCGCCAGCGGCGGAGTGGAAGACATTAGGCAAATCACGCTCATAGAGAATCGAATAACTTTGAATTCGTTATCGAATACCGTAAGGGGATGCCCATGCCGGGGTGAGAATTTCTACTAAATATCAACAGACCCTTGTTACCAAATATGTTGAATGAAGTTATTTATAATTTTCGATATATATATATATATCATAAAATTTCTATATCGTATAATATAATATATAACATAAGGAATTTGAATAAAGGTTTATGGTAATTTTTTCGGGTAATAATAATAATAATAATAATAATATAATGTTGATGCAATGATTCAAGTATTAATATGAATGTATTTTTTTTTAAATGTTTTTTTTTCTTTTCTCAGTAGTAATGGAGCCCTATTAATTATATTATATTAATAGTGTATTAATAATGATAGTATATACAGATGCATAACAAAAATTCTTCTTAGAACACTAAAAGACAACAATAATTCATTTTATACAATATAATAATATTTGTACTTAATCATAGAATGGTGTAATATACAATGCTCGTGTGTGTGTTGGAAATTTTTTAGTTCCTTCAATATTTTCAATTTTCAATTTTTTTTTTTTTTTTCTTATTTATATTTTTATCAACATCTCTCATTCGTTTGTTAATTAATCCTCATAACACCGGTTATTATTCAAATAATAGCCTGTTTTTGGTTTAGGTATTTTCTTTTGGTTTTAATATAAAGCTATGACTAAAGCCCCTCACGTCAGAAAGAAACGAGAAAATTCGAATTATTTATATCTCCCGTATGTTTTACCGCACGGCACATTACTTTAAAAAAAAAACAAAAAAAATCAATCATTATATTTATACATTAAAACGATTATCACAAAATTTTTTTTAAACGGAGTCATCCAATTTTTCTAATCGGTATAAGTTGCGAAGAAAATTAGAAAGGAGGAAACAAAATTTAGAGAAATAAATGAATGAATGAAGAAACAAAAAAAAAACAAAAAAACTGTCTTGTCTAGCGTCAATCAGATTCGTACGTATTAATATATGAATATGCATACCGGTTGGAGCAATAATTTGGTCAAATATATAATCTAACTCTTTGAATTGTAGAATGTAAATTTATTTATTCATTTTTTTGGGTTTTTTCTTTTCTTTCTTTTCTTTTTTTTTTTTTGTTATTTTAATTTATGCTATATCGAAGGGCGTTTTATCTTATATTTTAAATCTTTGGTATTAGCTGTATGTGAACCCCACATCGTCTGTTTTGGGCTCATTTTTTTTTTCAATAACCTTTGAGATAATTCCCGAAAAAAAAAAAAAAAAAAGAATTCCCTTTACTTTATAATAACCGCGGAGCTCTTTCGAATGGGGAAATAATCAAAACTAACCATCATCAGGCTGTACAATTATTACGCACGTTTCTTCGTAAAGCCTGAGAGAAATTATTCTTCTCTTCAGCGTCATGGCACGCGTCTGTTACAGTCTATTCGTCGTAAACGAAAGTGATGTCTTTTTTTTCCTTTTTTTAACGATCAACAAATTAATGCAACGAAATTACTATCTCTCACTGTATAACGATCGTACAGAGGAATATGCATATAGGTACTCCGAACAGACTGAACATATAAAAAATGAAATAATGTAATATGACCGTATACTCGTATTCTTATATACTTAAAAATTACCGTAATACCTAGGTACAGTTATTTACAGACTTAGTTTTTTTTTTTTTTTTTCTTTTTTTTTTTGTTTTACCAATTTTTTTTTGTTTTTTTTGTTTTCTTCTTTTTGAATAATCACTAGAAGTATATCTTACATAAAATTATTACATGTCATTTGTGTATATATATACTGTATTATACAACGTATTCAATATTATTATTTTCTCACTTCGTCGTGACGACGAAATAATGGCGTTTGGTACGATTCGTGTGTCATTATGAACAGTGTTTAAAATTTCTTTTTTTCTTTTTTCTTTTTTTCATTTTCTTCGAATTTTACCGGGCAGTTTAAATACTCGATCGCGTTATAGGATAAAATTAGTTAAAAGAAAAAGGAAGAAAAAGAAGAAAGGAATAACAACGTTATACCAATACGTGGGTGTTGATGGAGCGCCGCAATGCGTGTCGATAATGTATTATTAGGTATTGTTGAAATACAATTTTTAATAACCATCGAGACACCTTAGCTTTTTCATCGGCGGCGCAGCCTCGTCTCAGCTGGTGGGAGCCGGCATTGACATGGGCGGAGGTTTTACAGACCCAATTCCTGGACCTGATAGACCATTATTGTTCATGTCACCGGGTCCCCTTGGCCCTCCTATGGTCCCATTCATGGTGGGTGTACCTCCGGAAATTTGGCCCTGTAGCATCCGACATAATTCCCGATCAATATATTTAATCCAGATTATTTTTGAACTTTCGAAATGATGAGGGAAAGCAAAAAGCTCTTGAATATCGAACTTTGAACAAAAGCTGGCAGGGATTTATTAACGGGATGATTTCAAAGCGTTTCAATGATAATTAATTAATCAGGATCGACGAGGTAAGAAACGGCTATAGAATACCAAGTATAAAGGTACGTAGGTACCGAGTAATTGAACTACTTCAATCTCAGAGCAAGAAGTAAAGCCATGCAACTACTGATAAAGAGCTTAAAGGCTTCGCGCTATATAAACAACCAGTGCAAATCGCGTTGAATTGTATTTGTTGCAGGCTTGTTCGGGGGCATTAAATAAGTTTAAAGGAGTAAGTTAAACAAGCAATTCAGCTAAAAGCATTTTCAAACAGTTGAATGTTCAACGTAAAGTTATCAACTCGTTGCTGCAGGTATACCTACCCACAGTTGACGAGCTTTTACAAAACGTTATACATATAATTATATACTCATCCCAACGATCGGTGAAAAAAATTTCAAAAAATAATGATAATATAGAAAAATGACTTACGTTCGAGATGTGATTATGCTGTACAATTGACTGGCTCATCGGACCCGGCGGTTGATGAGGATGCTGCATGGGACTATGACTCGGATGCATATTCTGTCCAGAAGGTGTTGGTATCGGAGGCAGCTGTCTCTTGATGTGTGCAAGTGACGCCGGTGGATGAACAGCCATATTAGCGAACACCAGCCTTTCCTCGTAGTCGTATTCGCAGAGGATTTTATTTTCGCAAAGGTAAAATCTGTCCCCGACACAAAATCTGCAATCAAAAAGACAAGAAAAGAACCTGAGATCAGAAATTTCAAAATCCAAAGCCCGATTTACTCGTTTCTTATTCCTCAGGAAAAAGTTTACGCTGTTCAACGAGACACTGTAATAATTGCACAAAAGTAAAAAAAAAAGTGCACGAGTCAGTTATGTTCGTGTATACGGCGCTGGTAGAAGCAGATATTCATAATCGTTTGGCAAACAGAATTATCGCAACGCGCGGACGGGTCGTCGGCTCAGCCGGCTATTATCCTGTAATAACGAGGCAAGCTTTCCACTGAAATTATTGAATTAACGGATTGCGGAATAACGACCAACAGCTATGTTATATTCGCGAACCTAGGTGCAGTAATGTGTACGCTTATACCCGCTTCAAAATCCGAGATAACTTGACGCGTTGATCACACCTTGTCATTCGGACTTTTGGACAATTGACCATTTTTTTAATTTTTTTTTATTATTATTATTATTTTACGAAAGCAACAAATTGACGACGAATGAATTCGCAACGATGGAATGTCTCTCCATCGATGAAATATCTATATGCGAAATTGTGTCGTACTAGGTATTCGCACTTGAGACGGGTTCAGTCGGCTCCTACTTTATTTGTTTTTCATGATATTTTGCTGGCCCCGAGATGGCAGTAAAACGATCCTAATGGCGTCACATATACCCGTTCGCGATTTCATTTATTTATTCAAACTTCTAGCGAATTCTTGACTTCCGACCGTCCATACATCTGTCCATAAACAGAAAGCAGGAGTTCTGGGTGGAACGGGGACGTTATGGTCACACAGGACCACCGTTAAAAATTCAACAAAGTTATCCACCCCACAAGAGTACCCGACCGGATTGAAATTTTCTATGCAAGAGATTTCTCGTGGCACTTGGTCGTGTCGTCTCTGCCAATCACGAGTCACCCACCCCATTCGTACCTACTTTTGTCCATTTATACCTACTCCATACGTAGAAGAAGAAGAAGAAAAAAAGTTACAAGTTTATACTGCAATGCCACTGAGACATGGCTTCGGAAGTGGTCCACTTACTCGAGACTAAACTTCTTCAGACATTGCAATTCGGAATCGACACGAAATTATTCTTACGTACCTAAACCTAAACACATGTGGAGATCGAGATCAAAAAAAAATGTCTACGAATTTATGACAAATATTTGTGAAAGATTGAAGAAAGAAGAAGAAAAGAAAAAATTCGATTGATCATCGGTTTAATGAAATGGATAAGAAATTAAATTTTTCAATCTAGTCTGTGTATTTAAATTTTTGTTAATGATTCGAATCGATAATCGGTAAAGTGAAATGAAAATACTTGAAATTGTAAGAAATTTTTTTTTTCTTTTTTCTTTTTCGCGTAAGGCGGAGTGGATTCTGGTTTTATTTAGCCCGTGCTTGAAAATTTATTGGACATTTTTAAATTGTATGGTTAGTCTTTAATTGGACACCCGTTAAATTAGACTGGACGTCTTTTTAGGAGAGTAACCGTGGAGCTAATTGGATCGGTAAATCATCCCCTAACCAGAGAGACGGGGGAGGTTTTCCCTCTCCAGACTTCGCCCTACGCCCAGTCAGCTACTCCAAGCAACCCTTTATTGCGTGTTATTAGAGTCTAAAGTTACCCCCGTATAATTGTTGCTGTTTAATTGCGAGTTCTGAGTCTCAGGCTCGTGTCACGTTTCAGCTAATTGCGCGCCAACTTCTGCGCGCGTACTGTGACACAAAAAGAAAAACGAAAAAAAAAAAAAAACACGTATACACTCATATCTATAATGATAGAATGGACAGACAGACGTACGTATAAAAAAAAATTGAACAAATAATTATAATAAAAGTTAAAATATAAAAATTAGTTAAAATTTGAAATGATATAATTTTTTTTTGTTTCGTGAATCTTGAAAATCGATTTATTTTCGATTTGTATAAAAGTTGGACTTTATCTTCTTCTCATTTTTGTTTTACGAGTATATCTATTTACGTTTTCTGATTTTACTTCAAAAGTTTATGCCACCGTGCCCCTAAAAATATTGATATTTGGGTGTGACAGAGGCCCTACTCGGATACGTAAACCATTCAGGATTGTTCCAATTCCTTTTTTCTGGATTCATATATTTCCAGATATTGGCACGTTGACAGCCTGTCGGGAGCAAAATTTGAACGCTTCTTTTCTCTCTCACAGAATATACCCTATATATACACCTACCTACATGCTTTGATATAAAAATTCGCAAATATATAGATACAATCGCGAATCGATCATCCCGTTAACAGCTAGTAAATCAAATAATAAAATATCAAGTTATTTCATAGAAAAAAATGTAAGAAAAAAAAAAAAAAAATTATAAGGTAAAGTAATCCTTTCCCCTGACCTGTAAAATCACCGTTAAAATCATTTTTTTTTTTTTTTTTTAATTAAAAATTTTTTTTTCTCCAAGAATGGTATAACAATTTATAAATTCGTTTCGAACACCGATTGCCTGTCTGTCTGTGAGAGTTTCGGTGAGTTATCTATACGCCCGTGTACATATAGCCTTATACGCGGTTTGAGCGTATACTGCACCAGCCAACGAACGGAAATGGTATACGAGTCGCATTGTCAAAGATAGACAATACGGGACGATAAAAACGTAAAATTGATGCTCTTTTGTTCGCATTGTTTGAGAAGCTGTACAGCGTTTGTTGCACGCTTGGACGAGCTATTACTATTGGCTTGAAACTACACCCCGTCTCACCCCCTCGGTCCAATTCTCGTACCAATAAGCTCGCCCCCCTCTCTTGTGAGTTTTACAAGGATTTTACAGTCTCTGCGTTTTTCACCTTCCGCAATAAACATTGAAGAGAGAAGAAAATGAAAATAAAAATAAAAATAAAGGAAATAAAAACGAAAACGATAAAAACAAAAATTCGGCCCAATATAGCGAGCGGTTACTAATCGATGGATACACTGCAGCAAGGCAAATGAAATAGAACAAAGTATTGGGTATAAACGAAGAAATTGATCGCCGCCATCCCTTAGCTGGGGTAATTGGTCGCTACACAGATACGCCTATACGTAAGCAATAACTTGAACGTAACCTTTAGCTACCCCCATTGCTGCGAAGCAATCTCTTGCCCTATGTGCCGGCAATTTGATACAAAAATGTCAGCAGTATCTAGATAATTATATAACTGGCCCCTCCGCCTCGGCACCTCGCGTCCTCGACGGGGCTAAGCCCGCGATACGTGGTATGAAATTGGGGGACGAGAGGGGGGACGGCGAAATAGAGGGTGATTTCCCAGCTGGCCTGTAAAGCAACCCCCCGAGTGGACCGCGTCTCGCGACCATCCTGGCCTGTCTTCTTCCCCCTCGTATGAGAGGAGCTGGAGATACGCGTGTGGGTGTATCCCGGATGTTAGTATGTGTAGTCTCTCAGCGTGTATATATACGGGGCGAGAGCATGGCTTTGAAAATATATACATGCATACGGGATATCTCGAGCGAGGTGGGATATTTTTCATGGAGATTGGTGACACAAGACAGATTTTTCAATTGGGACCGCCCTAGGAGCCTCGTTTTATTGGTACGCCGGTAACTGAATGGAAAAAGGCACGCTTCCGCTTTCTAGCTAAATCAACAATTTTTTCATAACAATATCAGAAGATACAGAGCCAGAATCTGTCATGTTGAAAAATTTGGAACCACGTGAACTAACGAGAGCAAATATCCATTCCATATTCCAATTGCTTGCGATTTTCTCTTTGATCAAGATTGATTAAGAAAAGTATAGATTCAAAAGTTGGGTCATTGATTCTTGAAGGATCACGCTAATACAGTATGGACGTAGTTTAGGCGGTGAAATAACTTACCGGTGATTGCACTGCTGACATGCGAAACACTCCAAATGATAGACGTTCGTCCTGGCCCTCATCACCATCTCAAAAGCCGGTATCACCTTGCTGCAAGCTGCACAGTACCCAGTATTCCCGAAGAGCCTTAGATAATCTCTTTTGCAAAGGATGAGGTTTGCTTTCGTGTATAGGGAAGAGCCGACTTCGCCCAGTCGACAATCACAGCATCCACATTTTAGGCAATCCTCGTGCCAGTAAAGGTTGAGAGCCTCGAGAAGATATCTGGGAAAATTGAAGAAGAAAGGAATTTAAATCTCCGCATTTAATGACGTCGGGTCTACGGGTATAATTCTTCCAATCAATTTTCCGACCGGGCTGATCGCCCGTTTCCACATCAAGTGGACGATCGATATTTTTGGTCAAATTAGGGGCAAGTATAGACTTTCCCGATTTTCTCACGTAACAAGATTTATCGCGAAAATTCAAAGTGTCGTTAGAATGCGGATTGAGCTTTCATTTGATTCAAAGGGCGGCGAGGAAAGTTTCAAAGAAATTCTCATAATTGCAGATTACCACATCAAAAGTATCACGTTGTTACGATCTGGCATGAAGCGTCGATTCGACGTACTCATTATTACATTAATATACGTTTATCACGCAGCAACATCAATAAATTCAATATAAAATCAGAAAAGTTTCAGGGCTCACCTTTCTGTGATGGCTTTCCCACACCCGGCACATTCCCGCTGCGTCGAGCCATTTTTGTTAGTCTCCGACTTGCTCACATCCATCGTCATCGTGAGCTGAACTATACCACTTTCTGTAACAAACAAAAACGACGAAAAATCTATGAATTAAAATTCGCAAACCTGTCATAGATATAATAAAAGATTCTTTCGTTTGGAATTATGCAACCAAGCACCTGTTGGTTAGGCGTCTTGCTTCGCAAGCTTGTACGACGGGTTGCGGTCTTTCTCGGCGCAAACACGTGTTCCTATACACAGTACTTGAAAATTGGTATAAAACGTGAGAAAAAAAAACTTGAATCAATTGTAAGTTAAAATTCAAGCTTTCTTAAAAGGATAGATAAGTAGCTCGTAACGATTGATAAAGTTTGCTTAACGAACTGAATGGATATTTATGCAGTCTTCTTGTAAAAAAAAAAAAATTATAAAAAAGTGAAATACATTCCGAGTGAGGGTAATTTTCATTTTATAATTATCTTCCCGAATGCAAAGCCCGTTATATGTTTGGTAATAAAACAATTACAAAGTTTTCTATTATTTTATAACGGTGTTAAGTTAGCTCGTGTGTTTTCATGCGGCTATTTGTCGCTAGAAAAATTCAAAACTTCTTCGGTAAATCAAACCGAATCGTTGTACACAATATGAGGGAGAAAAGGAGAAGAGAAAAAAGAAAAGAGGATAGAATAGAATAGAAGAGACCAACCGCAGAAAGAAAAGAATCCAAAGAATTTCAGTCAGTTGTTTGAAGTTGGCAAGTTCTACTATACCCGAGAACGGGTAAAGAGTGTGTTTCATTTATCCCAACCTTTTTAGACTTTTGTATCCTTTCTATTGGCAGATAAGATTGCGGAAGTGACGTTTTTGCCCGTGAAAACTTGTGTAATTTGTAAAACTTAAACCAACGAGAATGAGTGAGAATTTTTTTTTTTTTTTAAAGCCAAAGTTTTCTATATATCTAGCCAGGAAAAGGAATAAAGGATTTTTGTAGAAGCAGGTTTTACTGCTCAACTTCCCTCGTTGCAATGGCCATAATAATACCGTACGATACATCGTACATGCTCAATATACGTTTAATAAACTCTCAGTTATGAATTCTGAAATACACGTAAGGCTTGAACTATTCTAAGGAGTAAAAAAGAAAAAGTAACAAGCTATATAACGAGGAAGAAAACTAATTGCCACAGTTTCCTGCCACATATAATATACAAATGATTGCTGGTTAGAGAGATATTTCAGTCGAGCTCTGCGCGCAACGTTATCTTTGATGGGATACACGGTCGCATAGATATGGACGTATAACCATATATACACACGTCATAAGTGGGTGGCAGTACAATAATTAGCCACGCTAATTGGAGCCTCGTCCATCGCAGGGCCGCACTCGGTCATCCCCTGAATTTCAATAGAATTATAAACTGGCTAATAGCTAAGAGAAACCTGGCAATTCCCATCTCCCGATCAAACGAACCAAACCAAACGATTTAAACCACACAGTGATATCACTTCCTTTGATCGCAATCAATTTTATCAAAGAAAATTTTTCCTCCGTTCAGAAATCCTGCACTGATATTTTATCAGTATTAAAAAATGTTGTTTTATCAAATTAATAATTATCGTGAAAATTTATGCCATTGCCTTTTTTTTTTTTTTTTTTTTTACATATTTTCCTCATTTATTTCACCTCACATTTTTACCTGCGGGTATATATATATATTTTTTTATTTTCAACTCTTAATCTCCCGGCACACGAGTATAAGGGTTTTCAACTCTGCTTCGATACAAGGGTGGTTCGTGGGTGGTTAGGTGCCTCTAGGAACAAGGACGGTGGTATACACGGGGGTTGTCGAGGGTTGGAGGTAGCGAGGGCGAGAGAGCGGCGAAGGTAGATGTGGAGGGGGGGGCAAGGAGAGGGGGGGCTTAATTAATTAGCCGGATACTTTGAGTAACAATCCATTATTACATACAAACATCCCTCGGCTTGGCTTTATGCTACTAATTGGCCTTCTCAGAGCGCTGAGACCGGTGCGAATTATAAGCACCGCCACCAGCACCAGCACCAGCACCATCACGAGGCCCCGGCTACCTCAGTGTTCAGAATTGCCGCTATAGATATAATATATACATATAATATACATACATATATATATATATGCTAATGGCACGAACAGAGGGGTTGAAAAAAATGCCACCGCTGCAACTCTGACGGGTATTTTCGAACAGTAGAGGCAGTCGTTAATTGGAGCTAAATTAGCGCTCTGTACGGGTTGTTTCATATTTTCAACTTTTACCCGTTTCCCAATGCTCCGTTGTGTTTACGGTTTAGTTTGTTTGTTAGTTGTTGGTTATTTATTTTCCATTCTATTAGATTATTATTATTATTCTTATTATTATATTTTATTTCGTTTGTCTAATTCTGTACCACTGCAGCGTCAACAATTAACGAACCGAAAAAATTTTACGAACATCTGCAATAGTCGGTTCCACGCGATTAATACGGACGATATTCATTCTTTCAGAAATCGTACCTAATCATTTCCAATTTACAAATTGACAATTCTATTGCACATTGTTCCCCGTATAAATTTCGGACAATCAGAATTAATCAGATTCAATGCCATAGTTACCTTGCTTAAAGTAATTCTCCAATAATTCTCCGAGCCGAAACCATATCGGTATTAATTATCGTTCACAAAGCGACAGATGCTCGTGTGAAAGAGATAATACGAAACCAGAGTTACATAGCAGCTTCGACTCTGATTGACTAAATGTGGAGATCAATTATTTAGCTCCAAATGCGAGATTCAGGATGGGGTAAAAATAGCTTCGGAAAATCTACAACACGCGAATAAAATAAACTTCCAAAGTCATTCGGCAAGTCTTTTATCTGAACAAATGTAATAATGTAAATATAACCAGAGCCACATATAACTGTTTGACATTTAAAATCATTTTTAAAACTCATTCGTCAGCTAGGCATTCATATCGATAAAATAATGAGTCAGCGGTATAATTAAAGTGCAGAGTGACGACTGTTATCTTATGTGTGTATGGCATGAGACCGAGGTATTTTCACGTCTTGTATGTGACGAAGATTGAACTTTTACATAAACGTATGTCCTCGAAAGTGAAAACTTTCGATGCATTCGGGGGATAGAATTTGGCGTTTCGTTTATTTCCTTTTTTCTCTCTCCCTCTCTCTCTCTCTCTTATCTTCATTTTTTTTTTAGCTTTGACAGTATTTGTGTACAGTATATATACAACTGTCCAACGTGACACCTGTCAAACGCAAGCCTAGCAATAACAACGCAACGATGATAATAAATAACGGTAGACGAAGAAGAGAAGAGAAAAGCAAGGAAAAAAAAAAAAAAAAAATCGCAGCAGCAATATCTGATCGGCGATTCTGGCGCGGATACAATTTTTTATTTGGTCAATAAGAGCCGCCATATGAGATTATGAAACTGCCCTAACAGCAATATGGGAGCACGGCAGACCCGCTGGACCGTCCACCGTCCACCGTTCACCACCCAACCCTGTGGGGAGATGGCGAGGGGGTTTAATAAAAATGTCAAATATAAAATAGCCGGCAGGGACGGACATTTAGGAAATAAATAAATGTAAAGGAAAGAAAAGCCCCCCCCAAGTAAAGAGTGTGGAATATCCATAGAGCATACATGGGACAGATAGCGAGGTATTCCTGGAAAATATGTATAAATGTATATATGTGGGAGAGAGAGAGATAGACACGGAGAAGTACATATGTGCGTGTGTGTATCGTATGGAATCTTATGAAACACGAGTGACGAGAACGACGAAGATGAGAGAGAGCAGAGGTACCAGAGCCATTGAAATAAAATTACTACGAAGCAGATAGGGTCCTCCTGCTGGCTGAACACTTGGCTCGGTTCGGCTGACCCGGCTTTATTGAAATATATACGTACTTTTCAATTTTATAGAATTTTTTCGTCCATTCTCCCCCGCCCTCGTTCCCGCATCTGTTTGCTTCTTATTCTTATTCTTATTCTTATTCTTGGAAAGATTTTTATCGATATCAAGAACAAGTTTCCTCCTCAATACCACGACTTTTGACCATGGCAAAAGAAAGAAGAAGAAGAAGCGACCGGCGATCGACTGAATTTCAAAATTCGCTAGTTAAATGAACTTCCCGAAGCCAAAAATTGGCTCAATCGTCAAAACGGTTCATCCGTGATAAGCGATGCTTCGGAAATCCCGATCGGCCATCAAAGGACTAGCGGAATCATTCCGATAAAACTTGATGGTCAGAAATTTCCGATTAAGTTGAAAACTAGCGAATTATCACTAAGTCACCTCGAAGTGTTTCGCAGATTGACCAAGTCATAATTTCGTCGAGTTTATATACTGGGAACGATAACAAGTTGACCGGGGTATACAGGCGTATAAAGGTACCTATAACCGCGTGTTTGTACGTGCGTGTATAATTTCGGCTCACGATAATGATCCACCCCTTCTAAAGCCACCCGGTGTCATTATACTGTACGAGTAGAGAGGCCGCTAATTAGTCATTAGCGAGGGGAAAAGACACCTTTAGTAGGGAACCAGCTCCGTCGTCCAGGGGCAGTTCAGACTTAAGCAAACAGGGTGTAGCCTGGCAGGCTTCTAGCCCGCGTCTAATTGGACCCCAGCGATGTAAGTCCGACTAATTGAGACCGCCGCCATTACGCTAAGGTATACACTCTCGGAAAATATATTTCTCTGTAAAAGACGTTTCTCCCGATTCAAACCGCGTCGTATATACCCATATCTTGGTACTACTTATCGCGCGATGTGAAAAAATGCGTATGGGTATATCGAGGGAAATATTCTCGGCCCTCGTTTCTTACGAAACCTGAAAAATGTTCATTTCTATTTTTCTCCTTTTTTGAGTTTGAGGAATATTTCGCTTATTTGGTACAAGATGATTATTTTAATGTGACATTTATGGGTTGTAAGATAACGGCACATGGAAGTCGGGTAGGCAAGGTAGACATGAGTCCCCCAGGAAGGACTCGAGCCGGCTTGTTAGACGTTGGCAGGCGCAATCTTCTAATTGGCAATATAATGATCCTGAAGGATGGAATCCCGGAGTCCTGAAGGACTAAGGCGAGCACCCTCCCACGCGTCTGGCGCTGTGCCCTTGTCGTGCCTTCCCTTGTTAGGGGTGAAATTAAAATTCGGGACTTTCAGGCTGTCTCCGAGTCAACCAGAGTGGGCTCGTTACGCGGTACCTTGGATTTATTCAAAACTTCGGAATATAACGACCCGTGTTGCACACGTGAAGAACCTTTGAGCTCCCTTTGAACGAAAGCGCGTGTATACACCAACGCTGATAATTCCACCTTTCGTATCGCAGTCATATTCTTCACGTTCTTTTTACATTTTTTTTCTCTTTCCTTTTTTTTCTTTTTCTTAACAGTCTACAACATAATTATCAGTCCGCGGTTACTCCCTCGTAGCATCCCCGTCGCCCCAATAATTATCGTTCTTAAATATCCCGTAGAAAATTTGACAGCTCATGTTAATATTTTTCCAAACTGCATAAAATTAAACAAAATGTCGAAAATTCGATCAGTCTTCAAACCCCAAGGCCGAATAATTTACTAGGGGAGTTAAACCCGGCGAATGTGTACCGTGGTGTTAAGATCGCGTGACCGTCGCGTTGGGGCTCGACACAATCACATTGCAAACATACACAGAGTCAATTCTCGCGACAGTATATATGCGCGGTAACAGGGGTAGCGTAGTTTTAATTCTCTCCGGTACGGTCGGCAAGATATTGCCACCCTTAGAACCACTTCTTCCGCCAGCGTGTACACGGGCGAGTTTTCCTCGGCATCCCCCAGGCCCCTGGTCCCAGCACAACCCCCCTCCCTTCGTTCCTTCCTTACCAGCAGCTAGCCAGCTCGACTTGCCCTGTCTCACTCCTTCATCTGGGATCCAATTAACGATAGGCGAGCCAAACTCTGCGGAGCTACGGTTAAAAATTAGCTCGGGACGTGTTGCGCGAACGCGAGCTAACAATAAGTGAGAAAGAAGGAAACGGATTTTCCAAAGGAAAGACAGAGACGAGTTGAAAACGGGATTCGAGGGAGATGGACGGATAACGTAGCCGATGGTGATACCCACGGTGAAGAGGGGGCGATAGGGGTTCGAATAGAAGGAGAGGATATATATTATACACATGTATATAGGTATAATATGTATATACGTGCGGGTGGCGGCTATGGCGGGGTGCGGTGGTCGAGGAGTAAAAGGGGCAAACGGTGGGTGGAATTCAATTTAAACTTATTTTTGTTCTTACAATATCTGAAATGGTAAATCTAAATACGGGAATAAAATATAAAATTGGTTCTCCCGGCGACTGTGTGGACGCGACCACGTAGGACCTGCCCCGGCCCCTTCTCGACCCCGACGCGGTGAATACCGGGTGGTCATTGAAAATTGGAAAAATAGTCTTCCCCATAAATTAAATTGGAATCCAGCTTTGCGGTACCTATACCTACGCCCGGCCCACCTTCACGATCGGAAAAACGTAAGGCAGCATTGGAGAGAGGATGAGAGAGAGAGAGAAGAAATCGATTTTTATCTCCTCGTAAAAAAAAAAAGAAGGAAAAGGTTTTTTCTCCCCCTTTTCCATTGCACATCGAACACGTCTCGGAATCTTGTCGAGTAATTGCTAATATGATTAATCAATCTAAATAATTTTATCAGATTTATGGAAATGAATTTTGGGTAAAGTCGGGGTGCAACGGTCAGCCGGTATCTATGAGGGATGAAGAGAAGCGCGGGTATGCTCCAGAGTCCGGGGGGTTTGAGAGGTTGAACGAGAGAGACGACGGGGGTGGGAGTTAAGATTCTATTAAGATCTCGGTAAGTCTTGTTACACTGAAAGGCTATGCCGCAAATCTCGCAATAAAACAGCCACCGGCAAACGCCTGGTCTCCACCCTGCGGAAGCCCGGCACTACCTCCGCCTCGACATCTCTGACCGCGACGCGAAGCCCGGCAGCGTCTTACATTCGACCGCGTCCGTCGTATACGCGGAGAAATTGGCGGCAATCGCAATTTCATTGATAGCGGATCGCCCGCGCGTGCAATGGAGGAAAAGGAGGACCAACAGTTGCGGATTTCTTGTAAAAGACTTGATTCTTTCGCGTGGCTCTAGACCAAGTTAAGGGGATGTGGGTATACAAGGGCAAATATTTGTTCATATAAAAGAGCAAGTCGATCAATTTCCGAGAGCGAAAATAAACCGATTTGCAATATTTCTATACATGTATACCTATTCCTGTGTTGGACGGGGTAGGTGAGTTTGACAAGAATTTCTACTGATACTATGCGTGAAAAATTGTCGAGGATAATAATTGAATTAATTTTTGTCACTTCCGAATGCAAGAGTCACCGGAAATTCCGGGTATATCGACGAAGAGAGAGATAAAAAAATAAGAAAAAAAAAAAAGAGGTAAGTTTAAGTCGATCGAATTTCGCGAAAGGCTTTCTGATCGACTCAATCTTGCAGGCTTCAGAGCCCCGTCGACGGTTGGATGGTAGGTGTCCTGACTGAATGTGGGGAAAGGGTGGGGTGAAATCAATCAAAACATTAATTGAAAGAGCCAAGAAGACAATGGGACTAGCCGGCTGAGGCAGGGATAGGGCTTGATAATCGAAAGATCGAATCGAAAGGCGGGAAGGAAGGAAGGAGAAGGCAGAAGCCAATACACTCGGAATCTGAGTGCTCTGGGAAGAAGAGGAAGAATGAGAAGGAGAGGAACGAGAAGAGAAGAGAAAAGGGGGACTGAAAGAGAGGATACAGCACCTACCAAGAACCTGTCTCGGCCCTCTGGAAACTGGAAACAGAAAATAAAATAAAGCCATTCTGCCCGGCGAAACGGAAGTATTGTTAATTGTCCGTTATTGAAAGAAAGATATCTTTGCTTGGGCTCCATTGAATTCGTTTTAAGGCCTTATTTCCTGGTGATAAAGATATCCTACATTTATCAAACAGAACCTTATCAATAAACGAACTTGTATTCTTTTTTCTTTTTTCTTTCATTGAAGTCTTAGAAAATCAAATATGAAGTAAATCCGACATTTTTTCTTACAATTTTCATTCTTCTCTTGTTTCCTTCTTCATTCCTATACAGGTAAGCCCTGATTCAAAATTTACGATCAAATAGGTAGGTAGGTATAAGCAAACTACTTTCCACTACTATGACAGTTATTAAATATAATAAATAAAGGAAATGGAATAAAAAAAGTTTCTCACGTACTAAGAACGGACGAATGATTGACACGCAATGTAAAATTACCCGATACTTCAAGGGTGTGAAGGATATAAGGACAAGCTCCTGCCACCTAGCGAATATGTCCTGAAGCTCTAAAGCTCGGGGAAGTTTCAATTTACGTAAAAGCAACACTTTTGAGTGGTCGAATTGGACGGTCGGGCGAGGCTGAGTGGTCAGTTGTAAGATATCGGAGGGGCGTAAGACTTAAGGAGATTATATTTTCCGTTTTGATATACCCAAATGGCGTTTTATTGCCCCATGGGAGAATTATTGCCCTGGCATTTCGGATATTAACTTGATAGAAGAAAAAATATATATACCCTGTCTCCCTCTCAGTCTGTCTCTTCTTTTTACTACCCCTAGTAGACATATATGTCCTATGATATTACACATCCTATTTATAAAATGTTCAATTCGTCAAACCAAACTCTATTTAACAATTTCCAAAAATATTACTGATTAAATTTTTGTTTTTTCTTTCGTTCTTTCTTTCTGTCAGAAATATAACAATTCACATGAAAAATTGACTCTCTGCTGGATCTTTTACGCTCGAAACAGTTTGACTTGAGGATAAAAAAAGAAGGAAAAACAAAAATGAAAAACTAAATGAAAAACGAAAATTCTTCGGTACCGCCCTTGCGGCTCTAAAATACACAGCAGTTAGCCAATTAGCCCGACCAATTTGTCGTGCAAAATAAACGCCGTTCCTGTTCCCAATTTATTCGTGTACTCGTGTAGGTAGAGGTACTCGTGTACCAATATAGCTATATCTAACCCCTTCTCAAACTTCAAACGAAATAATTAAGCCATTCTCTTTACTTGGTCGGCTAACGAGCCCAGGGTTCTGGAACTAGTGCCAATTATCGAAAACCAACCGGACGATATATATTATATATATATAATACATATATATGTTTGTACCAGAGCCGGGTTCATTATATCAACAGAGGCAAGAGGTTCAAATTAAACGAAAGCACCAACCAGTGCTCAAAACAACGACACTCGACGACGACTTCGAGTGGCTGTTATTAAAGCAGGTATTACACGAGAGGGGAAAACTCACCCCCATCATTTTTTTTTTTTTTTTCTTTTTTTTTTCCATCTCGATAATACATACTTGGATTTTACATGCCTACAAAGATAATTCTATAAATATATATATATATACTTGTATAGTATAACAAGGAATTAATAACGTATGAATTATTTATACCATCATCCCTTATTTTCGAGGGAAGGCGCTGTGACAGAACCAGGTACTGAGTTAGGTTTAATTGACTGAATCATGAGAGAAGGAAGGAAGCGTATGAGATTAGACGAATTTCTTGACGGACGAATGTTCAAGTGAAAATTTGATTACCTGGTGACGCTGCTGGACCATGTGGCGACTTGACGTTGGGAGCAATCTTAACTTCGTTTTTTTAAGAATGTTTCTTTCTAAAGACACAGTTCACAGATTTTTTAATTCTCCCTTGTTTTTTTTTTTTTTTTTATGGAACACGATAAAATTCGGGAGATTCAATGCCTCGGTGATATATTTTATACAAACGCACAATTGGAATGATTTGAAACTTGAATGAAAAAAAATAGTTTCTTCAACAATTAATACGGCGATATTCTACACAACTTGTAACATATAGATCCTATAGATTATTGAACTAGACTATAATTATCTCACTGAAAGTAGCCTCGGTCACCCTAGAAAACTTCTTCCTCCTATCACACGTTTCAAGTTTTTTCGCAATACAAGAAAAACAACAAATAAACTTTACAGGAAAAACAGCGATAACCCTACTGACGCTCCGGAGCAGATAACCTGCCGCTTTGGCAGCTGGTTGTAAACTGTCGCGTGCGACGGCCGCACGCCGTCGACTGTGATAACTCCCCCCACTACTTACCATCCCTTATATCCCCACCGCGAATCCACGGGCCAACATTTTCTCCCACCAACTAAAATCCATCCCCTCCATTGAACGAGGGAATCTTTCGCCACGCGATTCACCCCTTTGCTCGCGGAATGCATTTCTGAGATTTCTAGTCTTGATTTTTAAATGTTTACTCTCGCCATTTATCATCCTGAAATGACGATTATAGACCTTGACTAGTATCATTGTTCGTTATTTCGCTAAGGGATGGAAAAAAATTGATACTCAATTTGAAAAAAAAAAATAATAAGAAACAATTCTCCCCTGTGGTTAACATATCTTGATAAGAAAAAAGGGAATGCTTGAGCTCGTGGTGCAAAAGTTTGTATAAAAGTTTCCTGAGCTTTTGCCGGCTTTTGCCGCTACTCTGTACCCCTTCGCGGCTACGTCACTTTTCCCCTATGTCTCCCCGCCACGAGATCGTGAGGGATGTTATCCCCACCAAGGGTGAATATCCCCTTCTAGAGTAACCCTGGTCCACCCCTCGCAAGCCACACCTCCCATTACAAAAATTACACTGTCCGTTGATTTAGTGTTGTGTAGCGGTTCTCAGGGGTGGTTAAGGGGCGAGGAGGCAAGCTGGAAGCAGACGGGGGTGGGAACTAAGTAATGAAAGGGTTTCCCGTTCGGGAATCACGGAATCATTCGCCAGATTAAATTAGGAAAGGCTATGTATGACCTTTTTTTTCTTCGGTTTTCTGCTTCACCCCTACCACAGGTATACCTATACAACCTATACGTATACGTGTACGAAAGGATTGCAAAATGGATTGGTTTATGTTTATAGCCATTGGGCAAAGGTAATTTTTTTAATTAGAAAGAGGAGCTTTCATGCTTTCGTGATTAAATTGATCACGAGACAGCAGGTGTGACGGTACCGTCATTTCGTTATTGCCTCGTGCCGAGTTTTCAATCGTTATTATACTCGCCTCATCCCTTATTCGGATTTATAGTTCAAATCAGGATACCAATGCCCATTTCTCAATCGAGAACAACCCTGATTTCCAATTACCTTTCAGCTAAAATTCAATTACTTTTCTCCCAAAAAAAAAAAGGCAACAGTGAAATTTCGATTTTCACCTAAAATCTACGAAATTGATAATATCTGTGTAAAATAAGATCAAATTTCAAAAGTTGCGAGAGAAAGATAGACGTTTTTGCGAATCATAACTCAACCTTGCATCCGTACATACAACGGTGGTCCATGGGCTGCGAAGAGCGAGGCTGGCAAAGAGTCAAATATCGTCGAAAGAGATCGAGCTTTCGAAAAGCAAAGCTCTTTCGCTATAAGTAAGGTGGTTGTGAATGAGAGAGAAAGGAAGAAGGATAAAGTGAAGCGGTAGATGGACGGCGAGAAATAGAAAGAGGAGTGAAACGGGAGGTAAAGGGGGTAGGTAGGAGGTCTAATCACTTCTGGGGACTTTAATGGAGGTTTTCTGTACGCTGTCTGCTTTGTCCTCCACAAGGCGGGGTTGGTAGGGGTGGTGCGGTGGTGGCGTCGGCGTCCGTCCGCCACTCTAGGCGTAGAAACGCTGCAAGCTCTCAAGTGGCATTATGCATTAAACAAGATGCTTTACGCGGAGTAGCCGTAGAGAGACAACTGATAACATACACATACATTTACAGAATACTATCTGCTACACTTCTAATAATTGGTTCCTCCTATGGATAGATTTTCTTTTCGTTTTTTCTTTTCTATAAATGAGAAGAAAAAGGACCAACCCTTACGAACACATATATATATTACATATTATATATACATAAACGGAAGTTTTTTTTTTTCCCCCTTGCGATATATATGTATGGAGTTTACGGAGGCACGCGGGATCTCCAATATACGTAAAGCCATCGGAAAAAGAGCAAACGTATTTACGAAAATTTGATGGTGAAGTTCGTCGGTTGGACAATCCCCGATATTGATATCCAGAAGGCTCTCCATCACCGGACTTTCGTTTCGGGACTTTGCCGAGGAGAGTGCTGGCGCTGTCTCTCTCTCCCTCTTACTTTCTCTCAATTTCGTTCTCTCTATCCCGCGCTCGTCCGCCTGGGATTTATTATGCATGGGGCTGATGTATCGGACATCAGACGTCCAGAGTGGGGGTTGGGGGAGGGTGGGTACTCTCAGGAGTGGACCAGGAGTTGGACGAGGGGCAGCGAAGAGGATAAGCGGAAGATGGAATAAAAGGGAAAGAGACGGAGCCTTCGGGCCGTATTGCCTTTTTTTTATTTTTTCTTTTTCTCTTTCTCTTTCCTTTTTTCTTTCTCTTTCCAAGATGATGGCATACGGGATTTACCGATCGTACGCGCCCATTCTCTCCTTCGATATGGGGAAAAATTCCAACGATAACATTTTTTATTCATATAAATACGCATACGAGCCGGATGAAAAATCTAGCCGAAGAACAGCTAATTCAATCTGAAAACGATTTCACTTAATATTTCAATCGAAATAACAGTTTTGATAAACTAGAATAGAAAAGGTGATCAACAGTCATCACCGCGAATCGTTACCGGCGTTGAGTATTTCCGAAATTCCAGAATCACATCGCATGAAAGCCCGATGCTCGAGTGGCATAGATACTAAGAGCTTTTCTGGGAAAGTAAGGGTCCATTAGCTGACTCGGAGCTGTCTCCTGAGTCCATTACAAGATGAGCCACCCTTCCTATGCCCGTAATAGTCTATAGGTAGACTATAGCCAGTGCACTCTCGGCCCGAGATATTTTGCCGATTCGCTTTTGTTTCCCCGATTTCTCAACGCCCGCGGCCGCTACCATATTACTAGATTTTTATTTGAACCGATACCTACCCATACCGCGATTTGGATCGTAGAAAAATTTACAAATCAAATTCTTCGACTTTTTTTTTCTTTTATTTTCATTTGATACCACGGTTCGTTGAACAATGATACCCAATGCCTGCGGATATTCTGAATGATGTCGTATACAGGTAATGCAATACCGTATCCTACACGCGTGCGTGTACATACCCCGTCTTATCCACCCGATGTTTTATTTTATTTTTTCTACTCTTCTTTTTTCTTCTTTCACTTCCTTTCTTCTTACTGACACTTCAGTTCATCTTACGCGACAAACAAGAAATTGAGACATGTAGGTTGGTGACCTATGCTAAAATATCGTTTTTAAAGCATAAGGATTCAACGCTGATCATATTTTTCTATACAGAGTGCAGAATGCGTTAATTTTCTATAGAATGATCCTTATGGGAATTGAATTTTTTTTGTACACTTTTTCATTGACGGAGGTAAAATTAGTGTCAATGATATCAGGCCGGGGCAGTGGGGAAGTGGGGGGTGAAGTTTTTGATAAATGTTTGAGAGCGTTGAATTTTAATTTGTTTAAAAATATTACCAAGCTTCGAGTGCATCGCGAGGAATTTCAGGAAATTAGATACCTACTAGTCGAGCTGGTACACACATGCACGAGGTTATTAACAACCCGCGGTAACACGAGATGAGAAAATTAACTCACGCAATAGCGAAGAGAGTAATAACGCTAAGCCCACTTTTCCATCCACTCTGGTAATTATTATAAGCTTCAAGTTACATATTAATAACTGGTGATTTAAATCCACGAAATGTAACAGCCAATTAGACGAGCCAGAAATGACTGCCGTTGATGTGACACACGCTGCCAAAGTTTTATACACTTTTCTGCCCTTTTTTCCCACACTTGACACAAAATTTTCCGTATCTATTTACCCGAAAGTTTTCGTTCCATTTTTTACGTTTTTTCTTTTTTTGCAACAAATCAAGAACTACCTTTGCAGTCTTTTGCTTTTTACAAGCAATTAATGATTCTCTGATATTCGCAAACTTTTGAATTCCGTGCGTAACAAGTTGAAACTTTTCTCAATAGCAGCTGTATTAATTATAAGTCCCAATACTTGCGAGAAGATGTTTCCAACGGAAGCTGAATAGCTTAGTCGAAACTTTATTAATAATTTATCAGAACTAGGTGAAATCGAAAATCGTAAACGAAATGAAATTAGAATCGGTTATAAGTATTGAAAAATCATTTATGCAAAAAGATGTAATTTTTTATTTTTTTTCTCCTTTTCCTTTTTTTTTTTTTTTTTTTTTTTTGTTTAACTCGAAAGTAGCCCTTGTTGGTTCTCTTTTAAATCCCGTTTCCCCTCGAGGCTTCCAATCGTCAGATCCTACCCTTTTACCATCGTCCTCTAAAGAACTAGGCTCTTCGCCTTGGCCACTCTCCAACTAAATCCTGTATACATTACGACAACTACATATCTAAGCAAAATCAAGATAAACTGAATGTGAAAAACACATTACGTCGAAATACTGCCTCTCGATCATCTTGTACATACGTTAACATCTTAACACTTTTCTTTCTTTCCAATACATATCTTTCCAATCATAGGCAATTCATAGTACAATTTTCAATCTCACCTAATTTTTTTTCTTTTGTTTTTGTATAAAATTTCCTATCCTATCCCATGGTTACTGACTAACAAACTCTGATGCAGAAGCGCATTTTAATAGTTCGCGCCACCGTGGGTAGGTGGACACGTAGCTCTCCGGCCTTTTCTCACAGTAGAAGTAAATTTCCGGTTAGAAAGTAAGTGAAATAATCCATTACTGACGGTCTCGCCTTGGATACAGCCTTGAAATAAAATTCACCAGATAAAAAAAGGACTTTCGTTGATATTCTTTTGAATCTTGTGCCAAATGAAAATGAATTTCGCCAATCTCACTTCGCGGAAATGTAATTTCCTTGAGAAAATTCACGTGCGTTGAGATTGCCAGGATTTGTACCGAACCATGTGTATATTTAAGCTCTGTACCTATGGAAACGTTATACCCCCGTGTGTATGAGGTAATAATTCTTCCTCCCATATTCGGCAAGTTGGTATAGATTGGTCGCGTCTCGTAGAATAGTTGCCTATTTCTTCTCGAGCACATTATACGAGATAAAATATAGGCGAGTGGCGAGGGACTGGCCACCCCGGATACTTAAACTAAAAGCAGAGCCTAGGTTGCTGCGACATCCCTTGATTTATTCACTCGCTGAATTTTTTACTAAACCCCCCCACCCACTCGCCCTTCTTTTCCATCCCCTTTCGTCCTCTTCGTATATAGGTCCTACTCTATATCGCTTCCATCACGTATGTACATACATGTAGGTATATATATGTAGACTCAAGTATATCTTTACTACGTATATGTCGCCTGGACGATACTCGAACCGTTATGTTAGCGTTAGAAATAACTATTACCATGCGGGGTATCATTTGACCCTGTAATTATGGCCTGCGGTAGAGCGACGCCATGTAATTTACACATCACGAGCAGAGCCGAGGTACACTGTCTAATTGCACCCTTGTCACTCGACACGTAAATGGATGTTCGTTTTTGGTGGTTGACATTTTCTACACTGCAATAAATTCGGATAGTCAATATGAACTGATTGCACTGTGGGGTTGTATCAGCGGAAAAGAAATCTAGTTGAGAAGAAGAAGTAGAAGAAGAAGAGAAAGAAAGGGAAAAAAAACTCGGGAGTAAAACCCTACCGAACTCGATGCGGTCGTTTAAGTTTCTTCGGGAAAGGCAATCATTTTCTAAAATGCAATAATAATGCGCTCAGACTGGTAATAAATAAATTGCTCGGGGGTCCCTCTATACACACCAATAATATGAACAGGTAGGTATGTGAACGAGAGGGGGATATTGCTTAGTAGAGACCCGAGACCCTCCCTCGGTCCACATTATTATTGAGACCGACCCCGTTCGTTCTCAAGTAGCGATGGCTCTGAGTGGTTCGAAATAAAAAGATTTTCATTCCAATAAGGGTTAGATAATAAGCGTTTAACTTTCATCCCTTATTCCACTGCCACTGTGATAAGAAATACATTTTTTTATTTTCTTCTCATTCATCAGGGAGAATTCAGAATGACTTTTTCCATATAGGATTCGCGAATACTGTTCAGAAGTTTGTTCCAATCTCCCACTAACTCTGAGCAAGTAAGTTGGATAGACTGGGATATGAGTGAAATGCCTACCCATCCCATTCGGGCGGGAATAATTGCCTTATTGACATTAATAAGACCAAGGAAGGGAGGATGTGTCATCAGACTATGCGCAGCCCGAAAAATGAATGATATGACCTGAGTTATTATTTTATATTAAATACTGCCGGACTGGCTGATGCGAAGGCGAGATTTTTTAAACCTGTAAACTATTTTTCGCTTGATTGAAGACAGGATAACGTCGATTTTTTTTTTTTTTTTGATTAATTTCCGACGAAATTATAAGAGTTTTCATTTCTCTTTCAAAAATTTGGAAATTATATGATCTTACTCACCAGCCAGTGTAGAGTTAATACTTCTCGCTCCGGGGGTGAATGTCTAGCCCCATCAAAATGTAATCTGGAATAATAAAAATTTTTACTTTACTCAGTTGTAAGATTACTTCGTTCATTCCTTTATACGCAAGAAGAGTGAAAATATCCTGTGATAATAAAGGCGTGCAAAAAAAAAGATGAAAAATGAAAAAATCATTCCATCTTTTTTTTATTCTCCTCTCTATTTCCCTCTCCCTATTCCCTTTCGCCACGTGGTTCAACCGACATTATTACGTAAAAGTTTGACCCATTGAAGACAATCCCTTCCGAAAAAATCAAAGACGACCAGGGCCAAGTCATAGATGCGATACAGCCGGTAGTATAAAAATTTTTCTTGAATATCTGCTGCGCGCGGGGGGACATAATATTTCATATAGGTATTACGTAGCCAACTTTAATAATATTCCTTCCATCAACCCGCAGCAGGGCTGGACTCATATTAAGTCCTGCTGACGACGTTGTGGAATGAGACGCGTAATAAAGTGAGTTTTTAATTTTCAACCGTAGCTCGCCGCGGTGGTTCCCGGTGGTGGTAGCAGCCCCCATCTTCGTCGGGGTATAGTAGTGGAAGTGGAAGTGGAAGTGGAAGTGGAAGTGGCAGTGGCAGTGGTAGTGGTGGCTGTGGCAGCGACTGGCCCTTAAGAGAGGGCTGTATAAAGGGGTGCAAAAATGGTGAGAAGGTAGCCTTCCTCATCCTCCTTTCTGCCCGCCTGCCTGCCTGCTTGCTTTGCTCTGGCTGGGCCGGCTCGCGGCTGTCGGCCAGTATTACTAGATAAATCACCCAACAGGCAATATCCCCGTTCCACTATTTCTCTTTCGCTTTTTCTCTCCCCGTCTCTTTCTACGGTTCCTATGACCTCCTATAGCGTCTGAATCGCTCGACTCATTATTGAGAGCGTTCTCCACGTGACGTCACAGCCCACCCCACAGGACCCCTGCAGGACAGGAGGAATTGGAAGGATCACCTAAAGCCAATTTCATTTGCACACTCGAACATTAGTTGAAAATTATTTTTATTCTATTACCTACTTCGGTCAAATAAGACACCAGGTATGAATCCCCTGAATTTTAATCGCGAACTTTTCGCATTTTAATAAATCAACATATTCGTTAGAAAATTCGGGAAAAAATCTTACGACTACGTGTCTAACAATGAACAGGCAATTAGTCAGAATTAATCCAACCCTATATAACTGCACTGTAAATATATTTTGCCAAGGAAAGTGTTGAGGAACACGTGTTTATGACAGATGAAAAATTATTCAGTATCCTCAGTTTATGTTGAAATTTGAAAGTCCGCAGACACGTGGTTCAAAATTTTTCTTAGATAGAATCTGAAGGATGTTTTTTCCCGTATTTTCAGATGTGGGAATGAAGGACCGTCAACTGTCGTCGAGTCCTTAGGGATTCGTATATTTTCTCAGGTTATCCCTTGCAGGAAACGCAGGGAGATTATACCCTGTCAAAATCCGGTCCTCATTCGGTCACAATGAGCATTTCGGAAACACGTGCAAATATTTGCTTTCTAAATTTTCGGGGTAGTGGTTCTATGAATTTTTTTTCTTTTATTTTTACAATTGGTCGCCAACTTTTCGTCCCTTAAGCTTGTACAAGGATCATTTAAAAACGTAGCAGATTGTACGCATATTTACTGTAGCCTCGTCGTCCGTATGGCGACGAAACTTTTCCACACAAAGATATGCCCGAAGCAAATAAAACGCTCGCCTACAAAGAGAGAATTGTTCTAAAGAACGAGAACTCGAATATAATAAGTCGTATAACATAGCAAACAAAAAATTTCAATACCAACCATAAAGAGCTTGTCTAAGGGGATCACCAGTATGTCGCGGTTGGATGAATTAAACATCGTTCAAAATCGATTTATTTCTTCACCAAAGTTCATTTCACGTCATTATAATCGGCAGTCATAAAATGAACGAAGGAAATTGAATGAGAAAATTTATCATAGAAGATATAGTCGATTTTCCAAAAATTTAACATCTCCGCAAATTACACGGCCAAAAATCCAATTCTCAAATTCCCTTCATTCATTTCGTCACGGCTAATGTTTCGAACAATTCCGAACCTGAAGGAATCAAATGTGATCAGAGGTTTTGAGATTAGACGATTCTAATGATGAGAGAAAATAAATTGATTTTGGTACGTGCTCAATTTTTCCAATCGCGACATAGTACTGATTCACTTATTAAAAATGTGTGAATTTAATAAAAGCTCGGTCGAAAAATAATTTCCAATATCAACTAAATGAAGTATAATGTAAACTCTCTATCGTAAATAAATTATTAACGAGAAAGAATTTTCTCATAATTTAGAGCAATATAAAAGCCGGTTATCAGTTGACGATAATGAAATTGCCTCGTAAAATGTCTCGCTTGGTTAATTAGATTAGAAAAAAAAAATTTTTAAATCATTGTACCAACGTATACAATCATTATGGTAAGTAACACATGGCTGCCTTAGTGTCAGGACGATAAAATGACTCGTCAGTTTCGATTGAAAAATCGTATGTAAAAATTAGTAATATCATATCGGTTCTAGTCAACGAAATAAGAAAAGAAGATCCTGGGTTCAAATTAGTCTAGGTATCCATAATGATGAGCGAAAGTAATAAATTGTTAGGAAATGGTATTTTTATGAATTATGAATTCCTTGATTTCCGAGAATCTCGTGTTGCCCGTAGAGCAGCTTCCGAGTAAAGTTTCTGCCCGGTGTGTAATATATAACTAAAACAAGAACATTATAAGACACAGAGATTAGGGGGTTTTAAAACGCGCCTTCCTGCCTGCCCGCGTGCTTTGGGGTCTGGTGTAACTTGACTTCAAGTTCTTCTGAGACCAGGGACATCTGGAATATATCCCGAGGGACCCAGAGGCCTTTTATATAATAAACCAACGCTTAAATTATATCGTCACAGCGACATCCTGTTTTACTAAACTCCGTAACCACAAAAGAGAAGAACTAATTTTATGCTCCATGAAATGAACGGTTTAACTTGATCTCGCCCGCTCGCACCCATTAGCCATAACACGTGAAAATTCATACGGTAGATATTCCATACAGACAAATCCAGCTCATATATATATACTATAAACGAGAATATATTGACGATATAAAGTTTTGACAAAACATACTTTATCGTCCGAATACTTTCTCCGTTCCAATAGCCGCATATAGAACGAACCCTTTTCTCAAATTACGAAAGCAGTGTTGGTTGTTAATTACGACTCGTAATCATTCATACAACGCAAACTCGTATCTCGCACAGGATACATGGCAAATTTAATTGGTGTATTTCTCGGAAGCTTAGCAATGCGCGTTCCCAGTTTCTCGAGAGTATTAATACTGGCTTATGAATTATGATAAATGTAGAGTTATTACATCAATAACGAATCGGGTACGCTAACTGGTAACGGCACGTGTGCCAGACGGGGGGTCGAAGGTATAAGACCAGGCTTAATTATCTTATGGGAATCCATTAGTCCGAACTGAACCAACTAATATAACTCTGTGGGAGGTCCTTTGAGAGGTTTGCTGGACTCCGTGGGGCACAAGGGGCCTCATGGGGCCCCATCATGCCTTACGGTGGTCTCGGGTCAGAAGTGTCAACTCGAGCTTCTTTGCTTAATTGAGTTTTTACGTTTCTAAGTGCTTCTTAGAGGAGGTCTGTCTCCCCCATCATTATATTCAGACACATATTTCGTTCCCTGCTACACCAGTGCAGCTATACCTTACCAGTGGAGTATTTCACGCCAACTGAACCACTCGACTTTACGATTTGTAAATAAAATATGAGCGTCGATTTCTCCTTCATCGACTTTGACAATTTTTTATTTATTTTTTTTCATATATATATTGCAAAATGAATTTTGATTCGATTTGTAAAGCTGAATGAAATTATTTGGAAATTTTATTAGCCATGATATAGATCGAGCCTGAAAGAAGAATTTCCTATATTCTTTTTTTTTTTTTGATATTTTTCGTTCACAGCGAGGGGCGAGTGAGGAAAGACGATAGCTGCACGCTCCAATTTTCCGAGCGTTTTCATTTCTTTGAAATATCTTGGCCACAATCGTTCATTAACACATTTTTTTCTTCTCCCTTCCCTGGAAGAGGAGGTTAAATTGCATTGACTACGTAGGGCATTCAAGGTTGTATTTAAATAAAAAGACTTGAGAGGGGGCAGGTCAAACGGGTGGAATCGTAGAATGGGCCGTGATTGCTGCAGGGCCAAGCATAATTGCACCCTTTGTGGCGCAATCAACGCCACAACTCGACCGGATCTATATTATACACCTATATCTATCCTCCTCATACACATATTATATATATACCTATATACATCTATAGATCTGTAAGCACGACATATTACTGAACCCGGTAGCGACTATCGCGTTACTTAAATACACCTATTGTCAAAAATGAATATTTTCTCACCGCAATTATGTACCTAGATAGACTAGATACTATTAACTTTTCATTCATATAATACGCGATATGAATCTTCTCCTCGATGATCCCCCTTCGAAATTTTAACCTCGCCTGCACGCTACATACTACAGGTATGTATTATTATATTATATTATTACAGAAGGCACAATGCCACGTTAACGATATAATTTATAGCCCTGCGAATGCGTGGCTGAGATATTGGCTGCGAAATTTCATCGATCAAGATCTGATTACTTAATAATCACAGCCGAGTTTCTGGGGCCCTGACCGGGTCGGAATTCCGTATTTGAATACTAACGACTTGTACAGTTTTTCGACAGAGTATTTCCCCGGAAGTCTACACAGGCGATTTCAAGAACGTTGAAACGAAAAATTCCGGGAGTCTGGACTTTGGAAAATGTAATATTCTGAGCTTCGACGTATTGTAAAAATTCTAAATCGTCTAAAACGAATTCGGAACGTCAATCGTTCGGGAGTTTTAAAATTCGAAAGCTTCATAACCGTGTCCGGAGGTTTCTGTAATTGGAAATGTTTATTTGTACTTTAATCAGAAACAGCTGCACGTGTAACACAAGGATTAAAATTAACGATATTTCGTTAATAAATTATCATTTCTACTGCAGTATTACTAATGTGTTGATTAATACGCGATGGTAGTTACACGGCGTAATGAAATAAGTAATTTATGATCAGTCACGCGCTTTCACTGCAGCCTGGACGTAATATTATATATATCCGTAAATAATCATCAGTATATCGTGCCATTTAATTTCCAAATCGCTACTCGCCAGACTGCGAAACTCCCTTTTCCTTTTTTTTCTACTTTTTTATCATTTATCATTATAGTAAAAAAAAAAAAGGCTCTTAGGGTTGAATTTCAGACGAACTATATCCCTCGAGCACCACTGCAGGTTGGTACAGCCTGCAGGGTTACTACGACGATGCCATTACCACCGAAGCCATTCTCTCTCTAGTCAACTATACCATACACTTGAACGTTTTGAATTATATACAATCCTAACCACTTAAAATAACACGCTTCGTATAAACCGTGCATCAAGTATAACGACACGAGACGTGATTTTCTGCCAGGTTAAATTATGAAAATTTCATTCGACGTCGTGCGACCGGGACCGGTGAAAATTCTTAGGAAAGAAATCGCTGAGGCTAATAATAATCGTAAATACCAGAATATGGATTTTTCAGATGGATGTTTCGTGACAGTTGGAATTGGTCCGAATAAATGATGGAAAAAATCTAGAAATACTTAAATATAGGTGGTAATTTCTGCGTAGATGTTATTCCCGGAAATCCGTGGAAATTACAATTCGCGACGTTCTCGGAGTCGGCGGTGAAATTAATAGACGGGAATTAAAGCGGGACAATAATTATATTTTCGAGTATTACAGTTATACCCTCGTAGTCTGGCGAGGTAAGGTGAAGGAGGTTGAAAAGCATCAACGTCATTCAAAAAGTGAAAACTCCAAGTCCTCCAGGGCGTCGGCGTCGGCGTCGGTGTCGGCGTCGGCGTCGGTGTCGGCGTCGCGCCGGTAACATATTCCAGAACCCAAGTTTTAATATGGAGAAAGGGGCAGCGAAATATAGGATAAAGTAGAGAAGAGAGATGAGAGATGAGCGTGGGGAAAGAGGCTCATTATAACCACGCACTTGACGAAACCAAGAAGGCGTTCACACCAAAAGCTTCTAGGACCGTGTTCGTCATTAAGGAATAGACGCCTTTGACTTCAGTATGCATATGGTGTAGAATAACCCGCGTCTATCTTTATGGTTTTCATCTTTTTACCCCGAGTACACGGTTCATGGTGTTACTAGAGACGCGTATACATGCACACCCAACCCTCTCACGAGCCACTAATTCGAGTTATAGAATGAGGGAGCTCGGAGATTAAATTTATCCACTTATTGGTACATATACTAGGTGAACTAACTCAGGATGGTAATTGTTAAATCGTGTTTAAGTGCATTTAACCAGACTCCACGGTCTTATAATACAGATAACATTATCCTGGGAAAGTTTAACCGACTATAAACCTGCCTGCCCCTAATAGATCCAGAAAGTCGTAGAGTATGGTTGAAACTTTTATATTAATCGCATATTAGGCTTTCGTTGCAAGATTCTTGCGGTTATTAGCAAAAAATTCCGATTTTCTTTCCTTCTTTTTTACTTTTATTTCTATTTTTTTTTTTTCGTTTTCCCTTGATTTTTAGGGTTCAAAGATCTTTTGATTCGACTATTTAGTTTTCAACATTTCTTATTGTACCCATTTTGAAGGTATACGGAATTGCTCCGTTGAATTACGGGTTCCAGTCTGGTTTTAAGGTCAATTACCGCGGCACAAAGTCAACCAGTGGTGGGACAGAGATATCGGAGGTAGACCGCCAATCGTGACTCGCTTTCCAGAATTTTTTAACGAGGCCTGTATTTAATACGTGAGTCGGCGACGCGACCCTTTGCGTCAAGAGACCCGCGTCTTCCATCAGTGGCTCTCATATACAAAAATGAAATAAATTTGAAAAATATAGTAGGTATAACTTTTGGGAATGAAATATGACGGAAAAAAATCTAAAGAAAAAAAGAATTACGATGATCGAATATTTAGAGGGGCAAGGGAAAAATTGTTTAAAATTATATCCATCGATCAATCGATTATAATTCAAAGAATTTTCGTCGGCTGTATAAGATTTATCTTTGTAAAATACAAACCGCGGCGGTGTAAATTTTTCAAAAATCTTTCCTCGACGCAGACTTGGAAATTCTGTATTTATTTAAATGATTAGAGAGCACATCTGTTGAAGGTCGGTCTCATCTTGAGTTATGTCTATCTTGTACAAATATCCATAAATTTGAGACACTGTAAACTTAGGCTCATGCGTTGGACCATTTTTTTTTTTTTTAAGTAATGGTAAATAAACAGATAATTCTCTACCCAAGAAAAGATAACAGTAGAGGCAACGATTTTTCCGCCTAGTATTAGATAAACGAAACACCCTGCACTCGAAAGAAAAATAAAATACGACGAAAAAATTATAAAACATACTTCATACTTTTTTTTTTCAACCAATTTTTATTTTTTATAGAAGAAAAAAAAGAAGAAGTATAGTTGTTATCGGACAAAATAATCTGTCTAATTACTGGGTAAATGAGTCCTAATTAACACCCGATCATATCTTGAATACTGACTATGGTGAGATAGAATTTGAAACGACCCTTGTCAGTCAGAAATATGTCTCATAATTTTCTGAGAAAATTGACTTCTTTTTCTTCCATTAGCTGTGAGATTCTAGAATTTCTCTCAATTTTTCTAAAGACATTTTTCTGTCCAAATTCAATTCAATTATGATAAAAAAAAAAAAGAAGGAAACTAGAACGTGAATTATTTGATAAGGCTGAATTGATCCTAGAATGAATCCAAAACCATATACATATCCCTATGAGGCAGACAGACAGTCAGGCTTTTAGACAGTTGGAGAGACGCCCTCGCTATTCAGTCTCAAGTTAATATTGTATATTAGAGTGGTATATACGTCGTGCATTAATACACACATACACTCGTATAGAAAAGATGGAAAACAGAGACAGGGTAGCAAATGCCCGATGCCATTAGTAAAATTACCGCTTACAATATTACCAATACGATAGAGTGGTGCAAGTATTTACGAAGTGGGAGGTGGGAGGCTCCAGGGTTTTCGGGGTGAGCGAACGGTTCTGAAACGTGTTCTTAAGCCCATCTTTTTAGTCAACGAGGATATTGTAAAGTACAAAGTAAAATTGGCCACATGGCTCCAGTCTTTTTTTTTTTATTCTTCTCGTCTCTTTTTCTTTTTTCATTTTATACTCACATCATTTTCTATCGTTCGATATTAACGAGGTTTACAATCGGAGCAATGATTTACGCCATCGAACCGAGTACAAGTTTATTGTATAACCTAATAGACAAAAATAATTCTATATGAGAGAAAATTAATTAAGAAGGAAAGGAACCGACATCGCGATTACACTACCAGCCAACCAACGTCGGTAAGTAATCATCCTAAGTTTATACAGGTGGCAAGTTTTATTCGACATGGCTATTTTTCTTTTATACACATTTCTTCTTGCCCCTCTTCTTCTTCTTCTTCTACTTACTTCAACTAGCTTAGGTAATAGTTTTTCTCGACATTTTTCCTCTCGTAGAATATCGTCAAATATTTCAATACCTTTCCCATAAGTATAGAGTAATCTTCGGTTTTCTCATCAAATAATTTCGATTTTTTTGTTTAATAGAAATGGTCGGAGTGATTCGAAAAAAGAAAAAAAAAAACACAATTTCATTTCTTTCAAGCATGATAAATCTTCGCATTCAATTAGGTTGTTTCCAATACTCCATTCGGCAGTGTTGTCTTCTGTCGATCACGTGTTTGTCGAACTGTATCTGTCGCGTGAGTAACGAATGGATAGGCACGCCAACGAGAAGGGAAAGAGAGAGAGAGAGAGAGAGAGGGAAAGAGAGAAGAGAGAAAGGCTCGGCGAAGAGCGGAGAGGAAAGGAGAGACGGAGGAGTCACTGATTTAACGCGGGACAATTGAATCCAATTACAACCACGGAGGCTTACAGCGGTTCTCAACTTTGCCTCAATTTTCAAATTCAATCGAAACTGCAATATGACATAAATTTTACTCTGCGTTATTTCCTTATGTTTATTTATCCAATAATAATAACATTCGATTCTGTATCCTCGATTCAACGTACGTATGGCACAAAAATGAAAGGCGAAAAGCTGTCCCAATTCTTACCCCCTAACTATGAGACGTCATTCAAACCATTTTGTCTTGCGAATTTCAAACTACAAACAGTTCAAATAATTAAAAACAAATCTCTGACTTAATCGGCTGCAAGATAACCTTCGGATGTTAACGACTCTCGTGCCTCGGCTAAACTATGGGCTCGAGTTGTAACAACCTCGCACATCTCTAGCTTACGTATATACAATGTACTATATATATATCTGTATGTACCTGTATATTACATATATATATATATAATATATATGATACACAGGTATACATACGCGCGTCTGACTCGGTCATTTCGGCGTGCTTCGGTATAGTTGGTCTGGCGGGGGTTGGCGCCCCTGGCTGTTCATTAGGGGCCGCATTGTCCGCTAACTAAGTACAGCCTCCCTTCCCTTCCTTCGTCCCTACCTACCTCTCGAGGACTCGTCGACGTCGCGGCGCTCACGCTACGCCGTGGTGTGCCGTGTTCGATTCCCGACGAGACGGTGAACTCCCAGGGACGTAACACCGGCCATAATCCTCGCATATACACTACGATCTCTCATAGCAATCGGAAGAAATTTAACTAACTATAAATAATCATCCACTCTTATTCAGAATGAAATAAAAACTGTTGAAATTGATTTCTCTAGATGTAGATAGAAAAATTAACTCTTTGAATTAAAAATCCATATCGTATTTAATTCGCCATCTGAACGTTGGCTGCCTGCCTACCTCGTAGTCAGAACATCGGTTGAAGATCTGTACCGCGGGGATGAGCGTCTCGAAATATATATTCTTCTTTTAATTTTGTTTTTTGATTTCAAGTAGAGAAGATTTCAACGGCACTGGCTTTGCCAGACAGGAACAAGTGTCAATCAGCGTTCGCGAATAGTGTGGGCCGGGTTGAACGCAATCAGAAGCTCACAAGGGTGAATGTACCGATCAAGTTCTACTGTTTGCTCACGACGAGAAGCTCTCGGGTTTCCTGGCAACTCGTGTGACTACGTGTTAAGATTCAGAATTTCCCTTCGAAATTTCGCCACATTATGACATTCACACACACGTACATTGTACGTAGTATGCATAGGTATACATACGTGATTTGGCGAATCATTTCATCGCGCCTGATCCTGCTAGTCACTACACTAGTCATTTCTTAATTTCTAATCATTCCCTAGCAATTATCCTGCGAGACCGAGATACGATGTAAGAGTGTATGAAAATTCACCACCGTGACCTGCGTGAATGACCAATTCTAAAATTATACCTTTGAAACGATCTAATTTATCGTTTCAACCTCTTCACCTCGATTCAAAGTGGGACGTAGATTTTACCTTCGGTTAGTTTTAATTAGAAAGTTCTATAAATATAAATACCAAACGGATTGACTGACAGAGGTGAAATGTTAATTTGCTCGCTCCTGTATACCTATGTATCTATGGTATATGTGACTAACGAATGTGCATTACAATTACTAAGATATGCTAATTTCCTTACCCTTTCATGACGGCGACGAACTGCACCAACTTATACGCTTGGTAGTTGGATAGGTATACACGGCAGGGGCAGGGTGGGATACTTGGTATAAGGTATATAAGGTATAAGGTATAAACCGTGCAGTATGTAAATATCGACTCCCGGAAATTGGTCTTTGAGAAAGACAGACGGCTATGTACATACCTACTACAGTCGCTATGTAATCTAAATAAGTCGAGAATTAAGGAGTCTTGATTTCCCCATTTGCTTATCGAATCTACACAAGAACCGCGGAATTCATTAAGGAATATATTCCAATTCTAATCATGAGAGAAACGTTATAACTATGCGATCAGCTATCAACAGGGAAAAAAGCTTTCCTGCCTGCACAGTGCAATTTGTCACAACGGCATACGAGTGGCTAATAAACTTCGAACACAACGTAGATATTTTGCATCCAGGTCGATCAATGGCGAATAGCCAGAGGATCGTCCGCCGCGTCCACATGAATTATTCTAAAGCAATTTCGTTAATGTGTAAGGCTAGATTATCGTTAGATGAATGAAAAACGAAAAAACGAAAAAAAAAAAAAGAGTAATTTTATTTTTCTATCGTGTTCTGTATGTTTCATTTGAAATTCTTTTTATTTATTTTTTTATTTTTATCCTATTATTTAAAATTGCATACGTAAAAGAAACGCGGCAAAAAAAAAAAAAAAGAAGTTTTTACCGATGTTATCATGCTACCGCTACATTGCAAACATGTGTAGATATACCTGTAGCTATAGCTAGTGCGCTGCGCTGTCTGGTTACGTAGAAAGCTCGGCACATCAAATTAGCTCGGTCAAATAAACCCTAGGTACTTGGTACTAATTAATGCGGTAATATTTACTCACCAGTTTTGATCTGCTGACGTGACAAGCGCGTCTGTAACAAAGATAGAGAAAGAGAGAAGGAGATTAGATTAACTGATGATAACTAGATGCGAATTTCGGGTTTTTTTTTTTTTTTTTACGGAAAATAAATCGAGCAAATTGACAAAGAAAAACCTGTTTTTTGATTATACTTCAAGGGGAAGAATATGGCTGAAAATAATTAGAAAAAAAAACTTCATATACCTCGTGTATTTAAACTGGTTAAATAAATGGACAAGTCAGAGTCATAGCCAGCTGCGGTATACACGATAGACTTAAATATATTCTGGTTAAATACCCGCATAGGAAGTAGGTGATTAAGCGAAATCATATCTGCTGTTTTGTTTGTTTCAGTACCCGCGTGTAAGTTTTTTTTATTTTTTTTTATTTTACGTTGTTTTAAGTGGTGACATATCTCCTTCTTTGCATTTAGAAAACTCTACGTTTTGACCGTCAATGTAGAGTTAAATTTCTTTATTTTATATCCAAATCCGCAAAGAATTCAAATTTTCGTTGCAAGTTTTTGTATTTTTGTAGCATTTTCATTTTTTGTAAAAATTTTAAAAATAGAAAAGCACACTAAAACCATAAAAGTCACGTAAAAATAAAATCACAAATTAATGAACAAGAGAATCAGAATATTTATGAAATCATCGAATTACGCGAAACTTACCGAAAAATAAGATAATTCTTTAAAATGAACAAAAAATTTGATCTTCAGGTCAGAACAAAATAATTGTCAATATTTCTGACTTTCAAATCCTGCGATATACCCAATACCGTGAGAAAAAGTACGAGACGTGTAAGAATGTTGTATGACTCTATACGATCACCTAAGCGGGAGAACCCCTGGGAGATACTTTCCAGTAGATGGCTAAGTTATTTACCCCAAGACCCGGGGGCAAAGGCAAGTAAGGGATGGACGATCTTCGGTCTGGTGTGTGGCGTTAGAACGCCGAGGAAAAAAAGGAGACAGACAGTATACCCTTACCAGGGGTAATTTTATCCGCGCTTAAGTAGATGGATTCTGATGCGCATGGCTTCTGTCAGCCATCTACTATGGACGAGGATTGGCTCAACTCACCCCACTCACCTTATTTTTCTCCATATCTTTTCTATGGTCTCTCACCTTTTCAGACATGCTCCTACTGCCCACTGCAGAAACAAGTAGTACCGAGTAGGGACGACCGTCCATCGACGTAGGTATATCGGAAGCCGATACGCAACACGAGGAAAGAGAAAAGTGAGTAATCCGATTGGGAAGCTATACTGCCGGTCAGTCACTCTACCCCTGCCAGCCTGGTTTGTTTCGTATACAGAAAACCGAGGAAACCTTACCTTAGCCGGGAGTAACGAAATTCTACGATTCAGATGGCAAAAATATTTACGGCTTCTTCGTCCACCCAAAATTGACATGTATAGAAAAATCGGCAGTCTCGATACCCTCTCTATAATATATACCTAATTGGACAATCTAAATCGTATTTCTTTTCTCTGTCCAAAAATCGTCGATTATTACCACCCCAAATTCACTCGTCGATTTCCTTCGTTTTTTCTTTTTATTTCTTATTATTATAAATCACTTTCCAAAACGAGACCCTTAGGAACGACTTGAGTCTTGACCAGAGGTCATATACTTTTTTCGACTCTATAGCCTCGATTTAGAAAATCTCATCAGGTACTGCCCCTGTTGTATATTATGCTTAATGCAATATCTAGTCTAAAGTCTGCAGGGGCATAAAACGATCGAGGGAATAGCATAGCCGGTAATAATCTGTGCCTTAGGATGAAGATGATGGAATCGTTCGTATTATAAAAACAGGAAGAAATGTACCGCCGTACTACCGGGCTTCTGTCGAGGTATTGGTCCTCTATCATGGCCGCCATAATACATTTTTTATCTGATCGAGGGGGGGTCTTCTTTATAGAGGGTGTACGGCTATACGCTACACAGTGTTTGTAGTATACATACGTGCATGTACACACATCCGTAAATATATATATATATATATCTAGCTCCGTCTATATACCCCGAGACTAACTTTATACAGTCACTCTCATTTCACAGAAGTTCGACTACATGATAAACACTCTACACACCTGGATACCGATATACCTACCCTTTCTTCCACTCATATACACTCTGTCATATTTTGACGGATTACATTAAATTTTAGAAATTTTATTCCGGCCCAAATCCTTGGAAAGTGATCTGACCAAAATCACGATCTAATTTTTACCGTGGGAATAAAGTTTCCGGATACAAAAAAGCCACCCAAATTTTTTCGAATCGTGGAAAGTTTCTCATTGAGAGATTTAATGCAAGGTACATTTCACATATTAAGCTCTCAAAAATCTCCTTGTGTAAAAAAACTCCGCGTTCTTTTGGTTCGAATCTTTCTAGCTAATTTCTATATAGAATTCGGAGAGAGAATTCTCAATTATTCCGCAGAGAGAAACGGGATTGATTAGCAATTTATTGTGTAAGATTCACGCGTGCATTTTGGAATCACGATGTGTGTAAATTGACGATGATATCTGGTCCGGTCTCGATCGTACTAAGCGTACGCGGGTTCAGTGGTGGTAAGAGGGGTTTTTGGTAGAGAGTATAAGGTAGGTAGTAGCTAGGGGCAGCCGGGGATTGAAAAGCAATTTCCCCGTCACCCGTCCTCCGCCACCCCCGCAACGGCAGAGGTAGCGGCAAGGGAAGGAAGGAAGGGGAAGGCTTTATATTAATGATCCAGATATATTATCGGACGTGACCGAAATTGCTGTCAAAAAACTCGGATATTGGATGGAAGGAGATTGCGATGCTCGCGCTCTGCCGTCTCATATTGCCTTCAGAACGTAGATATCTCTGATCGGAATGCAATTTTAAGAAGATAATTAACCAAGTGCAAACCCATCGCTAACCTGTACCATTTCATAATATACCCACACACGCCTACCCCTAATATACCCATACACAAATATCCGCGCCTGGCGTACTCTCAGAAATATATACATGCAATATGAGAACCTCATGTGGTTATTAGACTATATTTGCGTTCATCACGGAATTAGTTTGCCCTGGTTATTAGGGGAGGCCTACCAACGTTACAGGGAATCTTTGGTATTGGTGCGGTGCGCAGAAACGGAGTGAAATTTTCTCATCGTTGAATTGTAAAAAAAGTAAGAAAAATATAAATATATATATATACATATATGCAGCAAGGATATTGCGCGGGATTCCTTCTTTCCTTTTCTTTTTCTTGTTTTTTCTTTTTTTTTTTTTTTTTGTTTTTTAATGATGAGAAATAGTAGTTTAGTTGGAACAAACGAGGAACATGTCAGCCATGTTGTGATCTCAAGATCGCCGACCATCTGGCTCATCTGGGAGACGAGACGTCTAGCGTTCAAACATCAAAGCAAATATGATGCGCAGAGTTTATGACCGTAATGAAGGACATCCGGGACCGACAATAGCAAAAAACTTGTATAAAATTGGCGACATGTGCAGTGGCGATGGGATGAGAAAATATATATCTCGAATAAATAATATAAAAAGTAGGTACATTGGGAACTAATAGCGTTACACTTACTACGAAGGTATTTTAAAATTTGAATGAAAATTGATACTTTATACGTCTCAAAAACAGGGATTATGAGGTTCGTTTTCGGTTTGTTCGGTATAAAATGGCTTCTTCGCAGTAAAATCAAGAAACGCGACGTCCTAACTCTTTCGCAGTCGATCCAAAGGGTTTTTGAAATAAGCGAAGCGGGACGAAACGATTTGGAAGAATTCACGTCGAACAAGTAAAAAAAAAGGGGAGCGAAAAGTCACTTTCAAATATCCTCGTGAAAGGGTGCAACACTCGAACGGATCCTTTTCTGTCAAATACTGCCGCTCGCTCGTATCTGTCAAATGATACTTGAGGTTTTCTTTGCCTCTTCTATATATATACTTCGACTATATAGTTCCTATACGTGACTTTATTCTTTTACCAAAAATAAAGATCATGTTTTTTTCTTTTTCTTTTTTTTTTTTTCTTCCTTACAAATTATTAAATATATATTTCAAAAAAATTTACCCAAACGATTTTCAATCGCCTATTACCAATTATATCCCTGCACAACGCATAAAATGCTGTCAATAAAATAAAATAAAAATAAAAATGAGAATTATTTTTATATATCTGAACGGGTAAGCCAAAAATCTTCACAATTATTTTCGTATATCCTAGTTTTCGCAAATTCTTCCTTCGCCTTTATAAAGGCAAGATAACTAACTGTTAGAGAATTCGGTCGAGGATCATATTCCTATTGTCAATCGAAAGCGGAGCCAAAAACTTGTGTAATAACGTCGGCCATTAAAATGGTCGCGGCTCGTTTCAAAAATAGGGAAAGAGGATATCTTCCTTTATTCCGCCCGAGCTAAAATCCGTTTCCGTACCTGTACCAATAAAAGTCACAAAAATGGATAAAAATATGAGCAAAAAACGAGATAAATAAATAAATAAATAAATAAATAAATAGAAACACATATATAGTTATACGGAGTTGTTAAATCTGTTAATACACTCCAATACTTTCCTCGAAACTCGACTCAGCCTTTACTGCAATATGTACAAAAAATTCTAGTCTATCTCTATGTAGACTACGCGTAGTTATATCCAACTAAAGAAGTGTACGTGGCCAGTCTGGAATGACACACGTGGTAAAAACAACCCTCCAACCGCCGCACTAATAACATTAGTGTTAATGTAATTGAGTCCCCCGCGCTCGGTACTAGTATAGTCACACTCGATGGTTGTCGACGAATGGGTGGGCAGGGTGATATATGGAAGCAAGTTTTCTCTGTTTGTTCATGTATTAAGTTAAAACGGCAATAGGGAAGCTATATCTATGCATAGGAAAGGTAAGAAGCGATAAGATCGTTCGGTCGGTAAGTTGGAAACCGGTTTAGTTTTTTTTATGGACCGATGGTAAGGTGGAGAAGAACGTGTTCGATTTTCGGAATAGAATGGAAGGGATAAAAAGATAGGAAAGTCGTAGTATTGGTAAGGAAGAATGTGCGAGAGCTGTAGGCGCTTAATTCATTATACAAATTAAAAAAAAAAAAAAACAATAGAAAAAAAAAGAGTAAATTGCCTTATGTCCGATAAAGAAGACGGGCTGCCGACGAGCCAGACATTCAACCATGAAAAATATTTAATTAAATTCAAACCACAAGACCCGCGGCATGGCGCGGCGTGGCGTGGACGCCGCAACGACCCGATCTAAACGAAGAACAAAAAGTAATTATATTCGCGGGCTGTTCATACCCAGGGATTTTTACTTTCAAGGGGAGACCCAGGAGATCGTTATTCCGACTCTCAATCTTCATTCGATACGATATTATATACGTATTCGAACAAATATATATCACAGCCATTTTTGAACGAACGATATATCTTTCCTCGTGAACAATTTTTCTTTTCCTCTTTTTATTTCATTATATACTTTTTTTACTTTCTATAGGTATGGATAAAAATGCATGGTGAATTCTTCGAAACGAACACCGTGTATAATATTTTTGTCGAACGTTTAAAGTATTTCGTTCACTATATGCTTTTCTTATTTTTTTTTTTTGTTGTTTTTTATTTTCTAGCTTAAACTGAGCCCCGAAGCGTATAAATCATGAGAAAGAGGAGAGGAAGAAGACCCTTTATCTAAAACGAATCGTTTTAAATACATAATAATGTTTCTTATAAAACTGAACCGCACGGTGGAGTTATCCAATCTCATTTTCGCCTAGAGCGTAAAATCATCCAGTAGAATCGGACCTTAAGATCAGCGAGCCAATAGGGTGGCTCATTTTAATGCACAATAAACATTTTATTCAAGGCGCGTGCACAGGCGAACCCCCCCCTGGCCAATACGAGTGCATTTAGATTGAAAACTGAATTTTACATTCACCCGATGTTTGGCAATAAATATCGACGTTTCTTCCTGCATATACATATATACATATATACATATACCTATCCTACCAAACCTCTCTACCCATACCTTCTTACACCCAAGACACGCCATTCTCTTCGTGCTTTCAATACCACTTTCAAATCTCGAGGCCTAAGCCTTAAGCCAAGCTTGTCATCGCGCCCAATATAATTTCACTTACATCTACCATTTGTGCGATTGGTGTTTCGAAGTAGTTTCCTTTATTTACCTACATACATGCGTGTACTACGTACAGGGTGTTTACAGGAAGTGAAAAAAAAAAGAATAATAATAACATCGCGATGAAATTATGAAAGACAGAATTTATTTCAGAATGAATTTATAATCGTTGAAAATAAATAATATTTCATTTAGGATCTTTTGATTAGCAATTTGTAAATTGATTAGAGATCTTAAGTATAATTCGACGACTGGATCAGACTTGTAGGTACCTACTATGGGTTTGATGACTATTGAAGTAAGTTTATTGTATATTAGACCTTTGTGAGTAGTTATATTGTTTCAATTATTACGAGATTGGAGAGTGCAATATCAACAGTGAAGGTAATTTAATTGATATTAATCTCGTTAAATTTATTGAAGTATGGAGACAACGCTTGTTATTACGTTCGTTATCTACTATATATACATCTACCGGCTAGCGTGTCACCTATATACAGCTATATAAGTCCAATACTACATCGCAGTATAGTTTATTCATTAGGCATCGATTTGATACTTGTTAGATAAAAATTTCAAGATAATTTCTCAGTGGTAATACATTTTTTAACTTCCGTCTCTTCGTGAATTTTTTTTTTTTTTTCAATGTTTTCCTTTTTTCCTTCCCTCCAACTTTTAACTATTTCGCATCTTCTTCTTCTACTTCCATTTATTGCACACGCATGTATAAGGCTTCGCGAATTATTCGTGTGCTAATAATCCGGAGGTAGTAGGTATATTTTTGCACAGGTAAGGATAGGTACGCGTAGAGTAGGGGCGTCGAGCTAATATGTGTTTTGGAAACGCTTCGCTCGCTCCACTGGAAATAATTGCCTTTCGGGATGTTTGCGCAGGGGGTTGCGAGGAGAGTAAAGGAAGAGGGGGATGATGGGGCGGGTGTCACATCCCCCGAAGCTTATTAAGGAGCTGTCATGTTTCCAATTGTCTCAAATTTAATAAAACCCCTGACTCTCTGATATCTACCATCTCAATGTAATAACTCAACGTCCTTGCTTTTTTTTTTTTTTACCTTCTCTTATCCACCGATATTAACGGAATAAATAACAATTTTTATACACATACATACATAATGTACAAGAATATACATTATACATAAAAATTTATTGATGTATGTATGTATATATCCCCAACATGGTAATATATTGCGGGGTATATAATATTAATATGTATATGCATATATACCTATACACAGGCGATATTTTACACGATATGTAAATATCATCTTGAGAAAAGCAAACAATTTATTTTCGAACGAATACTCATGCGCTCAGGAAGAATAATATACAGTCAATTTTACCGAAGACGAAAGTTCCGTTCGCAAAAAATATTTCAAAAAATAAATATATATATATAAATAAGTAAATAATAATAATCCGTATGAATGAAAGAAAAGTATGGAGTGATAGGGGGTGAGAGAAAGAGAAAGAGAAAAATATTTGAAAATAATTAAAATGTAAAAAATATCTGACGGGGTACAACGGAAGTTCATTGTTTTCTTTTCGTTTTTTTTTTTTTTTTTGTTTTCTTCTTTACCCCAGAATTAATTAACAACATATAAACGAGGTAATAATTGGTATATTATAGCCCAGAATTTATACGCCTAGAGGATTGTGAAAAATGTGTATTCTTTTTTTTCTTCTATATTTATACGGTGCGGGGCCAGCCGATATGTTATTAGTAGCAAGCTTTATAACCGCCCTTATATCATCCCGCAACCCCAACTCAATTTCATTACTAGAGATGCACTTCCCACGTATTAATATCTACGAAAAGAAATTAACTTCCGGCCATACTGCAGCTATAGGGATCATATATATAGGGATCAAATGTTATTAATTGTATATCGTATCGACGTACGTCGAAATTCTATTAAAATAATAATTATAACTACTTTATTCTCGTCCCATTTTAATTCACCGATCGATAATTAATTAATTTCTCATTCTTTCCTTTATTCTAGTCCAACGGGATATCATAAATATATATATGATATACGGGTTAAAAAAATTCTTATAATTCGCCAAAAATATATTTTCTTCCCATCGCAGTTCGAGCATTGAATAAAATTTTCTACTGATATAATACGATTCTGCATCCACGACTCTCGATCACTGGACGATCTTCCATTTCATTCTCATCCTCTGCAGCTTCCATCCTCACAACCACCCCGTACTCAACTTTTATATTTTATTTTCTAATATTTATGGACCGCATTAATATAAAAGAGATTTTTTTCTCTCTATATCGGATATTGAGAACCAAGATGTGCCATAATTCCCTATGCATTGGGTATAGCCAGTATATTCGTTCTTATATCCTTTTTCTTCATCTCCTTCTCTCCTTTTTCTTTTTCCACAAAGTTCAATCCGACGAATTATGCATTAGAAACAAAATAAATCTTGCTAAAATCAAATTCCTCTCTATCTTTCGTTGTTTTTTTTTATTTTTTTGTTATTTTGTCTATTATATATCTATGGTTCATTTGTGACCAAAACCGAACTGTATATTCGAGTCACATTATAGATTGGTTCACCTCTAAAGAATGATAGAAGTCTTTCCACACCCTCGCGTCTCCAGTAGCGAGAAGGTAAGTGGTATCGGGCGAACCACAAGCAAGAGAAAGGTAGGGCGCGAGATCCATTTCACGGAGGGGTAGGCCAGCGAACCGCGAAAACAAATAAACATCGATTTCGTTTTAAATCTTTCCAGCAAATCGGTTTTTCGGCCCGAGCGCCCGTCACCCCCTCTATACCTTCCAATACCACTGCGCTAATGCCACGTTCCACAAAACGCTATTCTTTCATATATACATGTCTCTCTCTCTCTCTCTATATATATATATTTCACATTTTTGTATTATTTTCTGTAATTTCATTTCCCATAATATACGCATATACATAGAAAATAAAAAAAAACCTAAACGACTTTGGTTTGGCCTGTGTCTCGTTTCATTTTTTTTTTCTTTTTTCTTTTGGCCCATTTAGTTCGTTCATTTCATACATGTATATATACGTGTATGTATTAAATTTGGTAATGGAACTGCCTGCTGTTCCACTTCGAATAAAGTTGATCGGGAAATATTACGAGGGGGATGAATTGTACGTGTAAAATGCGTAGTTCCTCGGGGAGGTTGGTGTTAGTGAAATTAACGTCCAACGCGTGTGGCATTTCGAATATATGTATATATATATATAAAGGAACTTGAAAACGCCACGGGGGAAGGTTAAGGTTAACCTGGATTACCTTCAACAGTCGAGTTAAATGGGAGGGTTAAATTACGCCGGTGGTTATCTTTGTCTCCGCACTTGATAGGATACATCCACAATATTATAACATACGGGTAGGATATATTCATATATTATATATTCTATATTATATTATATATATTATACATATACCTATACATATGTTCTTCAATTTTCGAGATACGAAAATTATCTTAAAATTTGACGATTTGATATACGATGTGTAATAAATCGTGGTTTGAAACATCTGCGAATAATAATATAAAGCTGTGTTGCATAATGTCGATATGTACACATACATACGTAGGTATATACTAGGTATATAACAAATCACCCTGCGTGCGAAACTCTCTACCATATAGGCATATCAATTTTTCCGCATTGTCGCGGAAAAGAATCCTTCGCGAAATTGTTTCTGGATCGTCGCGACGTCCCTATAAGCGGACGCATCGGTGTTCTTTATTCAATTTCCAGGGCAAACCCCCAGACCCTCCTGGACCCTCTATACCAACCTATACCGAACCCCCCCACTTTATAAAAGCCGGGAACCCAGGGAAAGCTCACTTGAATGTGTCAGGGGTCTAACCTACCGATGATTTACACCGTTATTCGGTATATATAGAAACCCGAACTTGAACAAAGACCTTATAGTTTATTAAACATCACTCATCCGCGTAATACCTACAGTATAAAAATTAAAATTATCATCTAATTAAATTTTATCAAGAAAATTTTTTCACCCTAAAAAAATTTCCTGATTTTCAAAAAATTATACTAAATTTATACATTCATTGTTATTATTATTTCGATCGAATTCTATGAGTATAGAGTTATATCGGCTCATGGTACATCGCTTAGGCCCTTTAGGGTCGGAAAAGTTCACGAAAAGAGTAGACTTGGAAAATTGCAGAGAAGGGAAGATGCAGCCGTCCAACTACACCCTGTAAAGTCGATGCTCTATTGATATACTATATATATTTAGGTATGTATAGATATATGTTAGGCATATGTATGTATGTACGTATGTATGTATAGATACGGAGACGTTTTCCTTCGACGCCGAGCGTATCGAGCGGTAGGTAGGTAGGTACGGCACAACGCAACAGGATCACTGGCTGACAGCTTCCTAATGGAACTCGTAAATATCGGAAGTAAGTTATGTTTTCCGAATGAGATCCTGAAAATTGAGTTTGGATCAGCAAAGGACTTTGGGAAAATCGAATCCACGACTAACTAGTTATCGATGTAAGATGGTAGATATATAGTACCTTGTAATAAAGATACGATAACATATTTATACGCCTTCAACATTTAGATGTACCTTAGATTACTTCACGAAAAGTTTATGCCTGTACAGTGACAAAGAGTTCATTTTTCACTGAATCAATCATTTGCAATCCGACACTGAAAAAAAAAAAAAAAAAAAAACATAAAAGACAAAAATTACGTAGAATTTGTTGTGTAAGAATTTATTTCTTATAGGAATGATAATTCAGACAACGGATGTGTTCTTGTCTCTCGTTACCTAGGTATAAGATTAAAGAGCGTGAAATTTGAAATTATACCAAGTAAAATGAAATAAACGGCAATAATGTCGCGACATACCTTGTGCACCTCGAGTTGTAATGCCGAGATAATTGGCTGCTGTTACTCGCCAGATTTACGAGGCAATAATTGCAAAAACAAATGTTTTCCCAAGTACTGTTTACGTTACGCTACGTTACGTTACGTTAGTTGCAGTCAACTTTAACGAAAACCATTGCCCAAAGCTTCGAATAACTCTATACGCTATGCCGTAATGGCATTATGAATTAGTTCCCGCCAATATTAACTCATTACTATTCCGTGACCACTAGGTATTGTGAAGCAATCGTCGACATTTACCAAAGCTTGTAATATTCTAAGCTTGACCTAGTTGCATTAATGCCGGGCTATTACTCGACCCTGTAATAACTTATAGCCCATAGCTATACCTATACATAAGCTTAATCAAATTCCCATGTCATTTATCGATAAAAATTAATATAAACGAGTTATCGTTACGATGTAAGAAAATTGTTTAACAAATCAATCTGCAATAGAGAATAATTAGAAGATTAATTATATTGAATCTGTACGACTGTATAATATATAGTAGATTTTATTTTAATCCGCGAAAATTGTCAGCCAAAAATTTACCGAGACGTAATTACGGTACTAACAATAATTATTATTATTATTATTATTATTATTATTATAACAAGGAGAATAATAATTATTCGACTAAATCCCAATTACTCCAATTAATTCAGAAATAATGAGGGTATTTATTTGTTCGGCAACAATAGCCATATACAATACAATCGAGCGTAAGCCAGCCAAGAAACAAGTTGAACCTCTGTTTTCCAAAACAAAAGAAAATTTTGAACAAGAAAATTAATTAAAAGTCGAAATTTAGATATATATTTATGTAAGTATGGAATGACTGTGTGGAATTGTGAAAATTGTATATAAATGAAAAGAAATAGAAAGACTTTATGTAAGGGGTATAATGAATACGGTGTTATTTAATGACTATAATATAGTTAAACGCGTTATTGCACGGTTCATTTCACGTAATAAACTATTAGTAGGTGGATATATAAGGTAACCTATACGTGTAAGAACCGTCCAAGTACGGAACTAATTTACTCGTGGAAATTAATTTGCACAAAAGGTTGCCGGTTCCCTAAAATAATAATTATACAACAGCAGCTCTCATTCAGTATTATCAACTGGATTAAAAGAGAATAGAATAGAGGCTACTCAGTAGCTGGGATCGAGCATTGTCTCAGAACCATTTTCAATTATAATAAATCTTATCCTTCGTTTCAATGCTTTAATTAATATCAAAATTCATTTCATACACCATCCACATGTATATTTATACCCAATAATATTATATCTTTACATATTTATCTCTGCATATTTCATTAGTCGCTCGGTCATTTCGAAGAGTAATTTATTCTCAGTTTAAAGTATACTGAGGTCGTTATAGGTTCGACGTAACGTATTATTATATATGAAAACTGACCAGAGAACTTGAGATGATAATCCTTTGTTAGAAATTGGCAAACAATCGCATAGTTAATATGGTTAAACAATACCTTAACCTACAATTATACAGTATCGCAGTGTCTCATAAGTTGGAGACTTTACGAATGTAAAAAGTAATGATATATTTGATTCCAAAAAAAAAAACTAAACTAAATTGAAGAAAAATATTACCTATACTATACAACGCTGTATGCAAAGAGGATTATAATCTCGCTAATTGGTCATTTAATTAATTAATTATCTTTGAAAGGAATTTCTGTCGAGATAATGGCATCTGGGTTGAGATTTCAGTCCTATACTTTTAGTTGGGTATATATCCGAGAACGCGAATTATTGGATAAAGTGTTCTCTCTGCTTTATCTCCCTTTATTTCTCTTTCCCTCTGCTCCTGTTCATCCGCAGGAGTCTGCTACGCCAGAAGTTAATCCATCCTGAGCATGCCGGCGTGGCCGTGGGTATAGTCAGTGGAAAAGCAGAGAGTAGAGAGTAGAGTGCGAAACCGCGGGAAATTAGGTTCGAAAATCTGGACAAAAGCTACCAACGAATGGGCGCACCTCGTGACCGCTCCATAATTCAATTATCTACCAGGTTGCGGCCGAGGATAGGGGATGCTCTGCTCGATTCTACTACCACCGAAAAGTTCAAACTCTACGAATAAAACGTGTACCAGTTTAACAATCGAATTGATCAAACTTGGAAGGTTCTTTTTTTTTTATGGGAAATGAAGAAATAAAAATTATATCTAATAAAATATCTATTAGACTGCAATTTGATTTTTTCTTTTTCAATGGTAAGAAAACTGAAATGAATCAAGGTGGGTGAAGGTAGACAATTAAATCGACCCTCTACTGCCGTGTCAATTACTGTTCTGAGACGATGGTAAATCTCGGAAATTACGCGACACCTTATCAGCGTCGGGAGGCTGCCAAGTCAGTCCCGTGATATTAAAAGCCACGCGAGGATAGCTGTATACCTATACGATAGACGCACGCGTTTCCCATACACCGAACACATAGCCACATGCATAGAGAGGTAGTGACAGAAATACAGACACAAGTGTGAGCCAGAGGCGTGAATTAGACTTCTAATATCCTGGAAAGTGAACTAAATTAATTCAAACCTTGACACAAGCAGAAGTTAATTTCCTATACCGAAACTAGCTACAGATATAGATATATGCATGTACATATATGCCGCAAAGATTTCCTCGATCCATATTTTACACGATATAATGCGTGAATGAAAAACCAACAAATTTTCATATCCGAAAAAAAGAAATAAAAATCTATATATATAGGTGCAGTGTAAAACGGATAGGTTCTTATTATCTAAATGAAAAAGTTGCTCGATACGGTTCGTTGATAAAAAGTTTTATACCGTTAAAAATTTATAGGATAGACGAATTTCTTTCCCCCTTTTTATATACATACATCCGCGGTAGGGGGAAGTATTTTCCATATAACTATACAGAGCGAATAGCTTTGTGTACGTGTGAGGTGTATGTATGTATACGTGTATAGCTACTACCTTGGCGAAAGTAATATCAATTTCAGTAAATGGAAAAAGTATCAAGATGCGAGCGCGAGAAAGCGATTCGAAAATTTATTGACCGATTGAGAGCTGGTAAATAAATTAGTTCTCAACATTCCTTGGGTCCTAAAATGGGCGAGTCTAAATTGCCCGGGGAAAAGTTTTGGGAAAAGGGCATTTTATTTCGACCAAATTGGATTTTTAATCGGAGCGCAGTCGGTGGAAAATAGCCACTTCGGCGAGCCTTGGTGTGTCTATAAATGCCCAACCAACTTGTTCCTGATTTAGGGAAAACTATTGTCCAAGAAAACAAAGAAAGTAAATAAATTCCCTATCAAATATCCGACCGTTTATAATCCGGTTTCTCCCCATAATAACGATTAGATAGTTTTCAATCGACTAAAAAATTACCCCGAGTAAAAAACCACCCCTGACACATCCCGATCGATTTTTCCAATCCACGTTAACGCGACAACTCTTTTACCACCAATGTCAAGTCAAGTGTAAATAAATAGACTGTACTGCCGTCCCATTTGCTAGATTAGAATCAAATATAATTTTCTCAGGCTCTGATCGTTCTAATATCGTAGCGTGTTGCCCGAGAACCCAACAATATACCAACCAAAACGCACGCCTGAGGTTAAGCCTCCCCATACGTTAATTACTAACTCGCAATTTTCTCCTCTATATATATATATAAATATATACATTCAGAGCACACAGGTATATACTATATGTGAAAAGAGAAAACAAGTATTGAAATGAAGAAAAAGAAAAACAAGAGTCAAGTAAAATTGAGGGAAAGACGTTTTTTCCATCATAATTAGCGTATATTCGTTATTAAAATTTATACCCGGAGTAACAATGTCATATAGATATATATATATACATGTAGTATATCAAGTGATGCAGTGAATGGTCGAGTTTTGAATAGCGTTCGTGACACAGTAGAATCTAGATCGATGGGATAAGCATCCAATTATAATTTATAAACAAAATGTTATAGAGCGTGAATAAGGCAAGCGGTAGGTACTGGCACGGCAATGGAGTAGTAGTAGCGGAGCTATTTCATCGGTTGAGGTTTTTCCTGAATACGGAACACCGCACTGGTTTCTCGTTAAGAAATTCTTAGGTTTAATTAAAATTTCCCTAATAGAAGTAAAAAGTAATTATAAAATTTTATTATAGGGTATATCATTGCTCGCCGGAAAGGTTCACCAGAGGCAGAATAAGGCGTGGATCTTAGAGACGAGGTAGGTCTGGGGTGCAGATAATAAGAGAGGGGGGAAAAAGAATGGAGGAGGAGATGCAAGATTAAACGATAAATTGTTTTTACTAATTTTATAATTACCAACTTTTTTTCTCTTCCTTTTCCTCTCTCTCTCTCTCTCTCTCTCTCTTTCTTTCCCTCTATTTTCCCTTTCTTTTTTGTTTTTGCCACGTCGAGAGCGCGGCAGACAGAGCGAAGCCAATCTTAATATCAACTTTTCTTAATACCGTACCTCGCTGCCTATAACCGTTGGCTCGTAAGCAAACAGAACTCAACTCTGTTTGTAATATAATCGAGTCAAGCCACTTTCATTTGTGTTTCATAAACGCACGTCTTTGCAAACTTATTTTCCTCCTCTGCAGTTCTTGCCTTAACGCGTTGCACCCTCAGGTACGTTTCCAATTGCATTTTTCGAAATTTCAATTTTTCACATGCGAATAAACGAACGATAGACTATATTAAGAAATTTCCAACAATATGTAAACAAAAAATGGGTGTAAAAAAATAAATGATAAATTTTTCATAAACATAAGTGAAAACCTTTTTTTTTCTTCTTCTTCTTCTTCTTCTACAATACAATAATTGTTATTATACAATATATGAATTATTCCATGTAATAAATATACCGTATAATTTACACGTGTGTTTTCGCAGAAGAGGCAAGATCTGCACCACCAGCAGCAGCAGCAGCATATCCCGATGAGAGAGAGAGAGAGCGGGTGTCTCATTACGCGGTTTAATTTCATTCACGCGGTTGTACACGCCTATACGTACGATACATATACAATACGTGGCGATGTATACAATTGCAAATACTATGAAATCGTTGTGGTAGAATATGAGGATGAGGGAGTCAGGAGTGGGAGTGGGGGTGAGGGGGTGTTTTCTCGTTAAACCGGTAAATTATCACGTCGGTTTATTATATTGATATTCCTTGCAGTTTCCCGTTTCATTATTGCGCCACATCTACCTGCAGGCAAACTTGTTAACAATTTTTTTGTTTCTTTTTTCTTCTCCTACTTCTTCATTTTTTTTTTTCTTTTCTTTTGTTTTTTGTTGTCTTCTGTTGTTTTTTTTTTTTTTCTTGTTTCCTCTATCAATAAATTAACATCACGCGATATACAGTGTGTAACTACGTGTCCATACATACATACGTATGACAGAGACGGAAATAACCGAGGTATAGAAAGACGGAGAAAAATTACCTCGCAGTTAATCGAATTGCTAAATATGGAAACGATGCAATTATAATAAGTTAATTGACAGTAAAATTATATACATCCAAAGGAAACTAGTTGTATATGTGTGTATATATAACCTGGGACTTTATTACTTTACAATTATTATTATAATATATGTATACATATCATAACTACTTTCGTGTGCCCTAGTCTTTACAAGACATACGTGACTTGGGGATTTGATATCTGTGCGTGTTACGCGAAATAAATTGAGTCATATCCATCCTATGATCTTTAACTTTTCTTTTTTTTCTTTTTTTTCTCTCTCCCTTTTATTAGGCATAATTCATTTCTGAATGTACTATATACGATAATTATAATTGAAATCACGATTTAATCGGCATTTATAAGCACACCGACCTACCCGATGACAGGAAATACAAATTGCCTCGAATACATACAGTTTCGTGTGTCTGAACACGCCATGTGGGTATAGAAATTCGTTAGAAAAAAGGTAGAAGAATATAATATGACTTAGCTTATAAATATTAAATTCATCCAAAGTCCTAAGACTATTTATTTAATGCATAATGACTAAAACTGAATTCGAATACACGGATACATATATCTATTACCTTTCGAAGAAGAGAACATCTTGGCCACGTGGTCGTCCGCATTAAAAGAGTGGAGTAGGGCTAGACGGAGAGAAACGAAAAAAGTGGGGGTTGCAGAAACGGATAACAGAACTTGGAGATGTTGGTGAGAGGGATATGGGGGCGAGCGGGGTTAGCGGGGCGAGCGGGGCGAGTGGGGTAGAAATGGTACCAGGGCTGGGGGGTGCCTCTAATGTGATTGGTTTACTGCCTCCGGAGAAGCCAAGACTTATACGCCGACGAAATGGAATTAGTTTTCGCAATTTCGCGTAGTCCATCCTTCTAAGTGGGTGAACCGGTCCGAGTGCCGGCCAAATACATTATTTTCGTCCTGGCCCAAATACGTTGGAATATTTTTCATTTCAATTTAACGCATATCGCAGAACCGGCTTAAATTTTCATGTATGTATGTACGTATGTATGTATGTATGTATAATAATACCTTTTTACGATTCGCGAACAAAGAGAGAGAGAGAGAGATAGATGGACAGAGGGAGAAGACAGAGAGAGAATAATGGGAATAATTTGATTAAAAAATCGCCTACCTCTACACAAATACTCTGATCAAGGGGTGGAAACAGGGAGGTCAGACTTAACTCCGGTACACCGTAATTCGACAGATTGGATTAGGAGTCAAGATCGCGTGTTGGATTGGAATTAACCGTCACCTCCGAAATGCGAAACCTTCTGGTCTTTTTTTTTTCGTTTTTTGTTTTTTTTTTCAGTTTCACTGTAAAAAGAAGCGAAAAAAAAAAACACACTCACACACAAGTATTCTACCCTTGGAATTGAGACGAAATTATCTTTACAGTTTTATCTGTAACTGAAAAAATCCCCGCCATTTCACTGATTTGAAAAACAAAAACAAAAACAGTCTGAGAATCGGAAGAAGCGTGAAATATTCTTCAGTAGAATAACTGTAACGGATAATCGGTTGCCTAGTTCGACCATACGTGTGGTTATACTACTAGCTTTGAATCTTGTATCCACGGCCTACAGCAGGCAGCAAGTTCGATTATTGAATATTGTTTTACGGCTACTTTCTGAAGATGGATTTAGGCAAGGTAAATGGCACCTGTATACGTGTATGGATCTATACCTATATATGTAGAGAAAGCAGACCGTCGAGTACGGGTGTATATCGACAACTAAGTAAATATAAGCACGGGTGGTGTATTCCGGCGTAAAATTGTACGTGGAATCGTGCAATGTGTCTTGCGGATTGAATTGGCAGTAACGACATTGATTTTATTGCTTGTTTTACCAACGGTCGAGAGTTGATACAGTTTGCTCGACAGGGTAGAGAGGAAGGGAGGGAGGGAGGGAGGGAGGGAGGGAGGGAGAGAGAAAGATAGATAGAAAGAGAGAAATGGATGCCCAGCTCTTTCAGTAACGAAATACACACACCCCCTCATCCATGTGCTGCACACCTATATACCTATATACACGCGTCGTCAGACGAAGTTTACGATCCGATCCGCAACTCGGTCTCCTTCCGAGGAACCGTTAATCTCCAAGCTTCAACCCCATTTGCAAAGATCATTTCAACTACCGAAATTTGAGTTAAGGGTTGAATAATAATCGACCTTTATCTCCATTTCATCAAGACTCGACGAATTGATAAAATTCAAAGAAAGAAAAAAAAAATATATATATTCATGTGACAAATTTTCGATACGTATATAAAATACTTGCATTAAATATATATATATATATAGGTTTTAATTCTTTAACGCGACTTATCGCATGTAATTCAAACGGCAGCGTAGTATCGGCAGCAACAGCAGCAGCACCAGCAGCAGAATGCAGTAAGCAGTAATACCGCTTTGCAGGGTACGTTAGGAAGCTATACTTCAGTTTGCAATTTAAACTTTACTTCCCTGGAATTGATTAGCTTTTAGTAATTAAGCAAGCAACGCCTTGCCTTGCCGAGGCTTGCCTGCCTCTCTCACTCTGACTGTTTCTGAACGCGCGGCACCCGCGCCTCTGTGTATGTGCGCCGCTTCGCTCGCTCGAAGGGCGGTTTTAATCAACGCCTCTCTCTCTCTCTATCTCTCTCTTTCTCTCTCTCACTCACTCTCTGTTCATCACTACATCTCCCTTCCCTCTCTCTCGCTCGACTCTCCCTCTCTCTCCCCCCCTCCCTCTCTCTCTCTCTCTCTCTTTGGTTTGGCCACGTATTTTTTGACGACGAAAGCCTAAACCTCAGACCGGATCCTTGTATTCCGTCGGATCGCAGTGCGAAGCAATTTCGGCATGGAATGCGTTTCCCCCCCGTACCGCCGATAGCTGCTCGTACGGCACCCGCCTGCGCCTCCCTCAAACCCCCTATTCGCTTGCCCAGCCAGGACAGGCCCGACCAATTTCAACTTCCATTATACAGCCCTTGCTCGCCGCGGACCGAGAGTTTCCAAACCATGCCCGAGCTACGAGTCGAACTACGCGCATCATCCCCCGTTTCAATCAACGAAACAATATGGCGGCGTAACAACAGCTGGTAGACTCACCTCGCGACTTTATTTATCTATATTTATATCTAGGCTTATTTTCAAACCGTTTAACTAACATTTTTATCTAACATGACTTGGCAAACGATGATTTTCTATCCATGACGTGGGTGCAAAGAGGTTTATAGGCAGGCGGCGAGACACAAACGACGGAGTGTTAACGTGTTGTGCATCGAAGATTAGTCACGGTACTGAAGAAGCGGTAAAAAATGAACAATTAATGATCGAACGAGGTTTTCACCCCTCCTTATGCCATCAGCGATCGGTGAATCGATGTGGCGGCTTTGTAGGTATACCAATTTTCTACGTAACATAAGAAGAAGAAGAAGAAGAAGAAGAAGAAGAAGAAGGAGCAGTAGCTTATATTCAACTCCGTTGATTGCTAATTTTACACATGCAAGAGAAGCAGCAGCATCAGCATCAGCGACAGCAACATCGTCCCTATATAAGCGATTGCGTTAACCGACTTGGTAAGCTACTCAGCCGGCAATAACCCGCGTGAAATCAGGGCAGACCCAAACCGATATTTTGATTGGTATACTAGCAGAGGCAGCGCATGCAAGAAGAAAGAGTTTCACCGGGGGGATAAGTTTTTTTAATAGCCAATCGAATTTTATACCTTATAACACGGAGAGAGAGAGAGAGAGAGAGAGAGAGAGAGAGAGAGAGAGAGAGAGATCATACCCTAAAGTTATCTCAACGAATATAGTGTTATTCAACGATTATAAATTAACCGGTCCTGTTAAAATTTATAATAAAACACCGAATGATGTTTAATTCAATCTAACGACAATGAAAAAACAACACAACATATTCCAATAACTCTCAGGCTTGACCGAAAAATAAATAAATACAAAAAAACAAACGAAAAATAACAAACATAAAAACAATTTCATTTCCGTCTCCTCAATCTCCCCCCCTCCCTCCCAACCCTCTGAGCCACCCATCGCTCTCTCTCACTCATTCCATTAAATCAACAAGTATTTGTTTTGAATCGATTACACATATGCCTATAATTCAACGAATATTTGTATAATGTGAAATATCCGATTGGTGAATGAACGAATGAATGAATGAATAAATGAATAAATAAATATCGGTTGATAGATTTTGGAAGCGAGCTAACCGGGCCACGCGCCTCAGTTACCTCCCTCCCTCCTTCTCTTCAACCCTCTTTGCCTCCCACCCTCCCCCGCGGCGGGCGCCCCGCGAATTTAAAAACGCAATTTACGGACAATAGAATGGCGGTCGAGACTGGTAACCCTGTGTAGAGCGGGCGGGGGTGTATAGCCCACTCTCGCGGATAGCCTGGCCTGGCCTCCGCCGTAAAATGTTGTTTTTTAATTTAGGAGACGCCGTGGGGTTAATATACGGCTTTAATTTCAGGATTTCATTTAGGGGTTGCGTTCACGTCACGAAGAGTGCGAGCGAGAGGGATTGGCGGTGGTACTCGGATGAAAAGGGCCGCGAATGAAGGAACGAGAACGAGAACGGGAATTGGAATGGGGACCGAGGGGAACCACTTCCGGCCGCGAAGATTGACTTCCGACTTACTTGACGGCGGTCGGACTCATTAGATATCACGGCAGACGTAGTCAGACGGATGAAAAGATAAGCTTCTGACTCGTACAACTAACAACGCACTTCAATATCCCTATGGAAATCTAAAGCTAATATCATTCATAGATCCGAATTTATTCGATTAGATATTCAATGGAAGATTTCTAATAATCATCCCCTAAATTAAATCAGTATTCAAAAAATTCTTCATTCCACGTATATCCACGTTGTTTGAAAAACTAAAGCGGCGAATCGAAGCAAACGTTTAAATTAGAAGAAGAAAAAAAGGATATCAATGGTTGATTATTAGCAAAAACTCACCTGCATCAGACGAGGCAAAGATGAAAATCCGGAAATAATTGTCCACTGATAAATGTTAGGGTTGTCAGCGGGGTTGAATGTCGAAATAAATATACCACTGCACACCAGCAATGAACAACACGCTTTCGTTAATTGAAAACTGGGGACAAACTGTTTGTTAAATTGTTGCCTTAGAATGATCTTTAAACTTCCTTATTAGCATACGGTATGCCTGCACCAGGTTCGTAAAATTTACCCTGCATGTATGTACGATATTTCACTCACAGGCCACTTGACTGATCGAATATACAGACGCTAAAACGATTCGTATATCAGTTGGTAAAAATTCTATCGACTAATCACAAAACTTATCGATATTTCAATCGATGAGATATTTAATCATTAGAAATCCTTTAAACAGGAAGAAATTTACCTTCCGTCACTACTCGCTCCGCGTCCGAACGAACGCGCGGTCCAACTAAGAGTGGGCTCGCGCGCGCGATCGTCTTCTACTGAGGTGACGTCACCCAGTCAATCGACACATGCGCAATGGGCATTCATACGCGTGCCACCGTCGGTGATGCTTCGTCGTATGCTGACGATCTTGTATTATCATGGTGTATCATTCCCTGCAACATATACATAGAGATACACACGCATACAGCTATACGCTATGTATAGCGATGTCTGGTATCAGTAGCAAAGTAAGGGTAGTATAGTGGCCCCTGGATTGACGGGGACTCGATCGCATCGAAAACCCTGCAAATAAATAAAACCGAATGATCTGACTCCCTGTTGGGACTTCTTGGTGGATAGATAAGATCGAATCGCGGGGGTGAGATCGGGGGATGAGGCGAGGTAGTCATTTCGTGAAATTACTTAAATCCGAAGTCGGATAAAGGGAAGTTAGTTATATATTATCGCGAGGTTGATAATTGGCTTTTATTGTTATAAATCAATTGAAATTGTAACGCTTGGTTATTGATCGAATAAATGAGACCTGAATTCCATCAAAGACTCGAAACTATTTTTCCATTCTCATCTCAACAAGGATGGGGGGAATACGAAATCTGGAATTTGAATTTCGAAACCGAACCTTTGCTCCTTAAAAACGAAGCTTTACCACCATAGCATTAACGGCCGAGGGATTTGGCTTTTATCAAAAGTTTCCTGTAATAAAAGGCTGGGAGATATTTGACAACGGCTTAAGGCTTTACCAGCCGGTAGCTACGTTGTGTGTTTATTAAACAATCGATCGACCCGTTGGCCCCTTCTCTACTTATAGCATGTCGAAGTCAGAAATCTATAAATTCCCATATGGTTATCGATTTTTGTCCTACAAAAATGAAAATTAAAAATACGATCAATAAAATTAGTTCCATATATCTTTAGAAGAAAATTGATTCCGAAATATCGAACAAAAAAAATTACTAGACGTACCTCAGTACAAGCGAGGAGCATGAATGGCCTTAACCATATAATAATAATCGATTATCGATCGTAGCAATTCGGTGGGACTTGGTTGATTAAATTGAGAGATGATTGTGGAGAAGTAAACAGGTATTTATGCATGTGTGTACATCTATTCACTCGTGTAGATAGACTGCACCGAAAACTTGGCGCAGTACGTCGCGTCACGTAAAGAGGCTTTTTGAGAGTAATAGTCGTACCCCAGCCAAGGCACACGTCGACAGAAACCAGACCAGTGGTTAGCGTACGAAACAGACTGCCTGTGTTTGATTTAATTAGCTAATTATAATGTTTACTCTAATTAATGTAATTGGGCCAGCCCGCAAGAAAATCACATGATTATTGTTGTTGTTATTCTTGTTATTATTATTATTATTCTAGTACGCTTTCGTACTAGAATACATTAATGCTGTACGTTAAAGATACTCATTAGCGAATGCTGGCAGCCGAGTTTTATTGACGTGGGAACTTACGTGTGTGTAATTGAAAATGCATCAATTAGAACCATGATATACGTGGGAAAAGGAAAAACTGCATAGCAATTAAAGAAATGTGGAAAAGGAATGAGTGAAAAAAAAAAAAAGAAATCACATCTTTGAAGACGTTTTAGTGATTATTAGTTTAATTAATTGAAAAACGAAAATGAAAAACGAAAAATAAAAAAAAGACAATCGCCTTTCTTCCAGAGAAAATTATTTATGTATGCAAATTTCGTATACGAGTACGACTACTCAGGGATAGAAACTAGAATGGGGATACTTGGCGAGGGGGATAAAAAGTACGACTGGCACGACACAATTAGCTAAAAACCTCGAAAATATACCTACTTTTCTTTTTTTATCTCTCTCTCTCTCTTTCTTCTTTCGGGAGTTTTTCTTCCCCGTCAAAGTGGAACTACCCCTATAAAATAGTGAGTGCAAGATTTAAATTGTTCAGTGGCCGTCGCCATGGTCGGTAAGAAACCACTTTCATCTTTGAGATTCTAGCGAAAGGTTTGAGCAACGTTTACGGGACTGAAAATATCAACTTTGAAACAACGAGAATGAAGATTTAAAGAAAGAGTACAAATTCCACATGGATAAAGACGAAATTGTGAAGAATTTCTTCGCCTTCTTCTCAATTTACATCCTCAGTATAACGTAGGAAGTTCATAAAATGAACCCTGTCGCTTTCCATCCTTCGCTACCCTCGTAGGGGGTCGTAATTATTTTAATGTGCAGCAAATCCCTCCCCTAGTAGACCAGGGCGATTCGACGTTCCTCAGACTGCCTAAGAGGTTTTAACTGAACCGTAGTTTTATGCGGGGCTCTCTCAAGACCTGGATGCAGGTTATTAGTATGTTAATTGGTCGCACACGATTCTGCCACCTCGTGTTTCGCCCGCTTTCCCAGTCGAGTGTGTTCATATGTTAAGATGTTTAATCGCTTCTATAATTAAACTGTCCCTCAAAGGTTAATGGTTTTCTAATCCTATGAATACGATAATGTATTACTCCATAGGATTTTCATTCACTTGACTCACACAGACTACGATAGTCAAGAATACAATGTTCTCAAGAAAGCTTAATGGAGAAGAAAAGTTGACAGAAAAAGGAAAAAAAACGCAGACATTTTTCGTCCTCCTAAATGAAAATCGGATTAATAATTTATGGGGTATCTAGGGGGTATGTGCGATGATAAGGTTACAAGCAGTTACGACGAACAGTCATGGCCTGCTCTGGCCCCGGAGTGTAAGGTAATATTAAAGTTGCAATTTTGATGATCAAGTGTTTTACTCAACTCTCGAAAGAAATTACTTTTTTACATTTCATTTCCATCCATTAAATAAATTACTAATCTTAATGGCTAATTACTAAATAAGAGCGGCCGCTTAACAGCCTCACTTTAGGCACGTTACTTAAGCAAAGTGATAACACGCGGGGCGCCATTGTCGCTCGGTTATAATTAAGAAAATAGACTTTAAATCCAGGATAGCGAGTAGTGGGTGGCGATGGCAGCTTCTGGGGGCTGCAGGGGGTGGAGAAAGAAGGTAGCTGGGTATGGGGCAGGCGTAGGATGGAAATTAATTCATTACTCTAATGCGTTGAGTGAGAGAATGGGGCTGAGTGCTCAAGTGTCGAGTGCCAAGCATTTCGTGAAAGATGGATGTCTCATTTTCATTTCGAAAATTAACACTCTCTTCTCTCATCTACAGCTTCCTCCCTCAACCTCCACCCCCTATCGTCGTCTCGACGCTTCTTCCCTTTCCGCTGTTTTTACATCCTCGAACATTTTACACCGATACACCAGAGGACAAGGTATAGCTGCCTTCTTCTTCCCCAACACCAATATTTCCAACATTTTTATTCACAGTTTAACTCCATCAAAACTATCAACCAACATTGTTTAAATAATGATCAAATTGAATGAGAACTGAACTGTTTGAGTCTGACTCGTATGAATGAATTTTTCCAGAGCTTTAATCGAAGGTCAATTTTCGTTTTTTTGACTAAATAGCAAATTATTATTAGAAACGATAATTATTTTCGCAGTTATAGACATTGTGCAGATATTAGCAAATATACCTATAGCCACGCATAATTAGCACTCCTTAGCTTATGTGCTATGCTGAATATAACCGACACAGGTCGGTATACACTTGTATTCTACTTTCTAGTAAATAATTAAAGAAGGTACGTGAAGTGTGATAATGCACACGTATAACTTGAAAAATATGGAGACGTTCTACTACTTCTTTACGTCCTTCTTGATAAAAATAGAGTAAAAAGATCAAAAAAAAAAGAAAAAAGTAGCTTGATACTTTCACTCCGCGAGTATACGTGACCAAGGAATCCTGCGACCTGAGTGAACTCTGAATAAATAAAAGAAATTTATCAGTATTTCAAAAACTGATGAATACATTGAACGAAAATTCCAACTCGCTGAATTTTTAACAAGAGTGAAAATTCGATCTTCGGAAGTGAAATCTGACTTATCTTCTTTCGGGTGGAATTATAGAAAATTTATGGAGATATTTGGTGATTTTTTCAAACTCCGGATGAAATGATAATACCTTTGATAAATGTCGATAATACGATAGAACGAGAAAAGTATAACTCTGGCCGGATGTCAAGTCAGCCAGGTAATATCGGTACAGGGAACTGAATGGCCCGCAGCAAGTCAGGACCTCTTCGTGGCGAGCGGTATGAGGCTAGGGGCCAGGATCGCCATCGAGCAGCCGTCACAGACCATGTAATTAGATTTAGCCCCCCCCTTCACGTGCCACTTCGCCACCCTACTCTGCCATTGTAGTTTAGGGTTAGGCATCAGTTACAGATACGATATATAGACACGTGAATGGGCTGACAGTTGATTGCTAATGTACGGGATGTTCCACAATCTTTGCCACGTTACGACCTCATCTATTCATCACATTCAAAACGGCGAAACTCCATTTAACAACGTTTCACCGCCGTACCTACGATACTTGTATTCGTTATTCTTAGAAAAGCCGAAAAGGATTAAGAAAAAAAAAATGTTCACTGCCTCAGGGTGATTTTCGAAAATAATTAAATACTAACAAGACGAGAAAATTAATCCGTTTCAGTTGTTATCGTTTAATAAACTCCATTGCATTACGTGATTAACAAGCTTTTTTCATTAACCAGATAAACTTCCGACATCCCTGTCGCGATTCGTCGCAGATAAATCGCCTCGTCAGAATTTTGCACAAATTATCAGTTTTACCGGAATTCTATACGACAGTTGAAAATAGGTCGAAATCAATCGATTTGCGTGCCTAACGATGCGGCGTTACCCTGTATTTCCGTATCGTTTAAAAACACACCCTATATAGTAAGAACAAGACTGGCACTTGCCCGTCATCGTCTCTCCGCTAGCACCTCCTTTGCGGCCCCGATGTAATTTTCTGAATGACTGCGTAATTAAAACTCTAATTTCCTGCACTTAATTGACCGGAGTCTTGGCTCTGTCCCTCTTCCCTCCGACGCCACGCTACCCAACTCTCACCCTCTCTTACTTCACTCTCTTACCGTTACTCCGTAATTCTTTGTGTGCACATACGAGTCGACTCCCCGGTGTGAGATGATGTCAATGACACAACCTTTCGAATAATAAACCGATTTGCTGGTCATACTTCGAAAGAAATCATACAGAATCGCAGAATATGGACATAAAAATCTGTGGTAAATGGTGTTTGAGCCTAATCCGAACACGCGTTCAGAGCGTATATAGAAAAGCGAACAAAGTAATCGTAGGAAATTGCAAGGAATCTCCCCTCGTCGAAAAGCAGGCGGAAGTTGAAGTGGTAATAAGTCACGTCGCGGGACCAGGCGCCAACTGTACATGAACCCTGGCTCACGGACGGTTTTTGGATAATTACAACAGCCCAGCCCGGGGGGCAATTATAATTGCCAGCTCCTTTCGCAATTATAAGTTTCTCCCAGGGCGGGGCTGGCGCCAGGGGTGGTGGTGGCAGTGGGAGCTGGCTGGCTGGTGTATGTGGAACCGTTAATTGGGGTGACCTGTTCAGAAACTAGTTACCAAGGGCTACTACTACTGATATTCAGGGGGCGAAAAGCAAGGCTTGCTGGCTTCCTTCCTTCCTCGTATGTACGTACCATACCATACATACGGACTTTGTTAAACCCGGACGAATTTAACGCCACAAATTCCGCCCTGTATCACATAGGCGATAAATTAGTCGGTTAGTCCATCTTCCTCTTCTACTTCTTCGCGAAAAAAAAGAAAAAAAAAAAAGAAACACCACTTTTGTTCACGACAATAGACCAAAGTCAATCGCTTCCTCTCTATTTAAGAATCGCCTTCGCGAGAGAGAGATTTCTGCTTTGAACTACTTTCGCGAAAGGGGAAGGATTCCTTACTTCCGGGAGTAACTTCTTTCCTTTGCTGCAATTATTATAATGTAAGAGTTTCGAGGATAGGACCAAGTTGATATCCACTGTGAATATATAGATGTGTGTGCGAGTCCCGTAGGAAGAAGTGGGATTGCAAATAAAAAGTGGGCAGAGGTAGTAAGTAAAGTATAGTATAAGGTAAAGTAAAGTAAATGGGTAGGAGGAGGCGAGAATGGATGTTACTTAGACTTCAGAGGACTCTCCGGTCTCGCGCGCGGTACTCTCCGGCTCCTTGTCCTCGTCGAATCCACAGGACACGCGTATTCTTCCCTCGACTGTTTCTCTTCCACTCACAGTTCGCCTACTGCTGGATCTTTCACACTCAAAGAGGCTTTTCCTCGCAGTCACTGGCTGCCTGTCGCCTGCTCTTACTACAACGCGAACCACAAGGCGCGGACCCATAAAACTCGCTTCGAGGCACACGAACTGTGTGCCTGCTACTCACTCAAATAGTAGGCTTTTTAAAAGTTAGGGATTCTTTCTGAAGTGGATATTTTAATACGCCAGTTCCAAGAGGGAGAAACTTGCGCCCCTGAAACAGTGATATTTCAAGTGGGAACTGAAAACTTTATATATTGCATATAAATACACCCACATCTACTTCCCGGATCACCGCATGGTAGCAAGACGTCCAGTCCAACGCCAAATCATTCGGGAAGCAATATATCCACGTACCATACCTACTCGTACATGTACCTACCGCAATTAATCGCTCTTCAATGCGACAATTGATTATAATTGCTGAGCTTGTTATAACTCAATGCATTACGTGTATGTATATCTATTGGCAATACGAAATTCTCCGCGCATTTCGAACTACAATATAATCAATTGGCATACAGGTTACTGCGAGTAATATCACGTACGAGCCAACAGGTGCATCTATCGATATACCGGAGAGTAGTGCGTTCGATTTCACGACCAGAAATTGGAATCTATATCCCCGTTTGAATGTTTCTATTCACAAGTTCCGTTAAAAATTTGAAAAAATTATTCAAGTATCTTTGAAGATCGAATGAATCAAAGAAGAAATCATTTCGTAAAATTCACCTTATCGTTCGAGGCTAGCGTGTCCGTTGAACGTTAAAGAGATCGAGGATTTTTAGCACCTAGGTATGAGTGTTGCTTACTTTGCCTTGTTTGCCTGGACGTTTTGCTTCTACCACTTTACTTTTACCGTGCCAGTTATAACGCTTTATGTTCTACGGTCAACACGGCACGGGTAGCTTTATGGAAGCTCTATGCTAAAACGATATTTTGTAAACAATGATGCCTGATAATAACCGGCTGCAAATTTCGTGCTTTTGACGTTCTCCGCACGCTATTTTATAGCGAATATCTTGAGTAGGTATTCAGTTAAATGAAATCAAACACCTGCCCCAGACTCCAGGATTAATTAATAGAATGAATTAGCCAACGAACCCATTAGCTGCTTATATATATATAAAATTTCAAAATTCTGGTTTCTTCTTTATCAAAAAGAAGCTTTTCATCGTGGCAGCCTTCTCTTATATAGATATACGCGTATACCTACTTTGCGTCGAATCGTTGGGTAGCCGGCGACTTGACTCTGAACGCCGCGCCGGCTTCGTGGTATGGAGAAGTTAATTATAAGCGATACCAATCTCTCGGGGTTGTTGGTTGGTTGGTTGGTTGGTTGGTAGGTTGGTAGGACTGGGAAGCCCTGACAGCCAATTACCACCACCGTACACCCCCGGAGCCATCCTCAATATAGGAAATTAAAAGACTTAGCGATGATTGCTGGCAAAGCCAAGAACGAAAACATTTGTTCTGCTTAGAGAGAATTACTAGATTGGTGGACGGTGCAGCCCACGTCCTTGCGAAGCGCTAGGAAAGTGATTGGGATTGCCTTTTATTTTCTTCTCAGTTTCCCTTTTTCCTATACCGCAGCTGGATAACGGAGCTTGTGTCTCTCCGACTCACGTGATCTTCAATCATCCTCGTCCGAACAATCAATTTCCAAAGATTTTTCATTCCTTTTTCCTACCATGGGAAAGGCGCGCGGAAAATGGAAGATGGACAAGGATATTGGAGAGATTTCCTTCAAATAATGAGTTGCGGAACCGTGGAAAGCCGGGCGTATTTGAAGAGGCAAAAAATGTCATCTGCCGACTGAACTGCGGTACCGCAGCTGACTACAAGGCGCGGGAACAGTCAGCCTGAAACAGACAGAACGCCAGTCCAAGCACGTAATGGCGTGTCGGAGTTAACCGGTTGATAACCATCAGTTATAATTAACTCGAGCCAACCAGCGAACAAACCAACACCCCGAGTAACTAACCCTCCGCCACCTCGACTGTATTACCATCAGAGTTCATACGCGAAAACAAGGTCTAGGTACATATAACAGTGTAAGATATAACGGACTGTCTCTAACGTAAGTTGGGATTCCCATCTCGTCCAATTCTCTAGACTTGATTAGCTGCTACCAGTTCAACAAGCCAGAGTTTCCCACTATATGAAGTCCACTACACCGACACATCTCCGGAAATTATTGTATTGAACTGCAGGGGCTGAAATAACGCTTTGACTGCAATAATCGATGTGTTCTTCAACAGAGTGCGCGAAGTGGCAAGACACATGACGATTCCTGACTTTACCTTGTCTACGAAGTTTGTTCCTGGTTCTGTTTTTCAACAAAATTTGTACTCGGCCCAAGATGCTTCACTGACCGGTTGGTCGGAAGAAGAATAAGTCGATCAGTATTCAGGTGTGATGAGCACTGTTGAAACTTGCACTGGTATAACTAGTGCATGAAATAATAATGATGATGATTATGAAGTGAAGTGTTCATGAATACTCATTTCCTGTTCAGATCTTTTATCCTTGTCGGCTTGTCCGTACCCTCTGAATAAAATGAAGAGCCGCAAACATTCCGTGCATAATATACACGCCTATATACGGAACAGGATGATATACCACCTTATACCTAGTCTTGGTCCTGTAAGCACTATACCATAGCTACCTCCACCTCCTGAATCTCCCCATTTTCTCACCGTGTCCGTCGGCAAATCCCTATTGTCGGGTGACATAAGCTCATAATGGATCGTGCCGATCCAAAGCATATACGGTACACAAACACGCAACGTCCGTAGGCTAAGGCTAGATGGCTGGTTTGTGATGGCCACCGATGGCGGTGGCTGGCGATGGCTGACTATGACACTAGGCACCCTAGGAGGGTTATGCAACTACTATAAGCCGCACGCTTAAGCCTAGTCGCTAAATGCAACCCTCCTAGACCCTGGTGGTAGGTTGTGCCAGTGACGCCCTTCCGAAGCACAGCCTAAGTACGGTTAAACGCGACCTTCGCGATCTAATCGAGGTCTTATTGATGGATTTCGACTGTCATTAGCTCCTGGATAAACAGCGGCTGCTGCAAAAGCGCCTCTAACTATGGTAGTCGGCGGATGAATAACGTGATGTCATTTTTACACGAAGCCTTGTTCACTCCTCGTGTCGCGAAGATTCTCACCAAAAACAGTTCACTCAGAATCCCCTTTTAATCTCCCGCAATAATCTCGCGGAAACGATACGGCACTTAATGTATTCGAAAGGTTTTCGTGTCCACCACAGATAAGCGAACAGCCACGGGTTGTCCCTGACATTACGCGACGATCATTCTGGCCTCAACCAACAAGGGCTGCACCGCGATTTGGGGCGCGATGAAATATATATGACCATAATTCGACTATATACGAGAGACCGCAGAACTTCGAACTGAGGAATTCTAGCTGCGCTCCGAAGTGTATCGCCAGAATCCGCTGGGATTCCCCGACACTTTGAGTACCATATACTCCGTGTTAGTGATTCTATGGCCACTGGAAAGCTTTTCTCCTTATTATAGCATCAGTTGACACGTTTGTACTTGCAAATGTCTTTCTCTCCATTTATACTGATCAATAAAATACAGTCATAATGATGCGATGCTCGTGTGGCAAATTTCTAACACGTGATCAGTATCGCCGGTTATATCGGAAGCTAATCTCGCTTCCGTGCTACCAATTTCTTGCGAAGGAGATGACTCGTCGTCGCCGCGATGCGGAGACGTTTATTCGTAAAGACGAACTTTGCCAAGCATAGAGGAGTCAATCCCAGAATTGCCTCGTTAATCTGAGACTTGGAAGTTCCTGGATCCTAGGATGCTCTTACATCACGTAACAGTATCGGCCACCTACCTCACCTCCGCCACCACCATCTTCCATTCCCTTAGCTTGGCTTTGCTTCCACCTCCTTCGAGCACGGGAGCCGAGTGACTGAGTGGTTATTTAGCTAAGAGCTACCCCCTCGCGCAGCCTACGAAGACAGGGCTGCCTCCTGCCTTGGACTAAGTAATGGTCCCACAACATATTGTGCAAAAAAGAACCCGTACCCAGTTATTTACACCGGTACGAAGCAAAGCGACGCGGTTTGAGTTGATGCTTTTATTCTAGGATTGAGAGAGCTTGAACTAGATCCTTTTCGAGACCTCGTATAACTTTCCTTTTATTATTGAAGGTGGAAACGAGTTCTGTACAATTTTTGTTTATCCTCAATATTTGAGTCGCGATGAAATAAGGGAAACAAAAATTGAGGATCTGGAATCGTGGGTACACTCGAGTTTCTTGGGAACTGGCAATCCTTCACGGTTAACGCCCCTAATCGTATTCATTAAAGTGCTCTCAATGCTTTTACACGGGGCGCCCACACTCACAGCCTCCAAGGCAACCAACGCGCCGAGAGCTTTTAAGTTGGCAACAATGCTCGGATTTATAAACCCCGCCATTGTTATCACGAGTGATTGAGGCGCCGAGTTCGACACTGGCCGAATACTAACCATTGGTTACCTCATTGTTGCTCCCTTTATCTTGGAAATTCTCTCTACGACGCCTTTTAGATTTGCCAAATGACTCCGCTTTATTGATGGACGCCTGAAATCTAGAGGTTCAGAGGCTGCCACACTCACAACTCACAGACCTGATAAGACCCTGCATTGTGCGAACAATTCTTAGCTCAAGAATTCTTCTAACCAATTCGAGTCAGCTAACATTCCGTGATTTACGATTCAAAAAGTCATTGTTTCTCTTTTCATAAATAAAAGAAAAAATAATGACGTTCATTCGATTCGCCGAATTTCCTTTATTCAAGCAAAAATCTCAATGACCGAGTAGGTATATGACTAGATTCGAAATTGATGCGAATCGGTAAGCAGAGTCACCCTAAAAATACCGTCTCGATGATAGAGTGGGGTCTCGCTCTATGTATATACATTTCATGTTTCATATACAGACGGAATATATACGCGATGGATATATAATACAATCGAAGCATAGACACAATGGAAAGGACAGAGAACAAACGTGTTCTCTGGCGGTGACTTTCCCATGACGTACTTATAATCAGATTACCTCTGCCGGGGTGCGGAGGCCGTCATCCCCTACGCTACAACCATTTCGTCCTTATTTAGCGAAGTGAGCAAGGATACCTTTCAGAGCTGATCTCCGGCAAAATGTCATTCAGATCTGTTAAAATGATTGAGAAGAAGGAAAAAAAGATTGCGAGGGTGCGAGACCATCGGAATATATAATCCATTGTCGATTTATTCGAAATTTATGATTGGAATTCAGTTTCGTTTTATTGATTAAACGGACGAGCGCATGTGTGCGAAGACCGATCCAGATATTAAAATCATTTCATGGCCGAGTTAAACGAGGCCCGACTCCTCTGGGAACCAAGAAGAGACACGAGAGACTATCGTATTTAATTCCCAGTCACGGTGATTACTATTTCGAGTTGCCGTGTGCGTGGAAGTGAGACGGTGATGGGAGATTTCGAGATAAAGGTCTACTCGTATTCCGCACCACTGGCTGTCGCATTTGTTCGCGTGTCCCTCCGCGCCAACGACCAGCCAATGGTGGGACTGAATTCTTGCCACCCTTAGCGTGGTAAAGCTCCAAAAGTGGTCCATCCATCCAAACCGTAATTATGCAAGTGACACCACGGTGCACACGCGTATTTGAGTACTACTCCGGCGACTCTCTCGATTTCTCGCTATCCAAATGTATCGAAATGGTTCAAAACTTGAAATATTTTGACTTGAGGTGTCCGAATTCATTAAAATATCTGCATAAATATTTTCGTTGGAGCGTTAAAGATTGGGTTTATGGATTTTGGTACACATGCAGGAACCCTTGTCATATATATAACGTTACGACGATTAGATCAGTCCGAGTTTCCCACAGAAAGGAGAACTCGGAGAAATCGGCAATAACAGCGGTAGCTTAATCCCCGTATACCTTCGTACCTACACCTTGAAACTAACATAACAGGATCACAGGCGTGAAATCCTAATAAACGAGCAGTTGCCCCAGGCTTTGGTATGGCCCCGGTGCAACTGGCCTGGTCGACAGGCTTGCTTGCAGCCACACGCAACTCGCTTCGCTTACGATTGCCTCTTATCTCTTAGACGCATCTAGACGCGTTTAGCGGGGAAAACGCATTTATACTCACGTCCAGGGTGTCCTGGGGCGTGCGGGGTGTAGATAGCAGAGCCACGCGTAGCCAGAAAGAAAAAGAGAAAAATAGAAAGAAGGAGAAAAAATATTTTACATTGGCGAAAGAGCGAAAGGGTGAAAGGGTGAAAGGGTGAAAGAGCGAAGAAGAAGGGTTGCTTTGGGCCCCGTATACACGACTATTGGCTAGTTGATCACGTGCGTGTATAGATGTGTGTGCAAGAGTGTAATACATTTCATGTATGTCTATTAGACATTTATGTGTACGTTGTAAAGGTTCGTGCGGTTTAACCTTATTTCGAAGTAGGTAAAATTACGTAAGGATTTATTGCCGGAGATTTTTTCCCCCCTCTCTATGCAGCGAATTTATATTTCATTTTTGCCATGTGTGATATTATCGTGAATGTGACTTGAAAATAGTTTTATAGCAACCGTGGGAAATTTAGGAGTCTACCTATAAGCACTAGGAATATAAAACACTTGGTTTATGTATGTAGGGTATCTACCGTGGCTGGTATTATGTCTATATAGTTTTTTAATCACGCCCAAACTTTGTATTATTAAAATTTCAATTTGCTAGAATCCATGTTTTTCGTCAAATCTTTTTTTTCATCACCTTACGACTAAGGCAACACTTCAACATTTTCAATTAATTTCGAGGCTAGCCAGTTTCGAATAGTTTTATTTCCAATTTAGGTATTGCACTCTAATTGTAAGCTAAAACTGTGCTTGCCAATCCTAGAGTTGATTAAGGTCTTTTCTTCGTTCTACGAATTTTCAACTTTTTCAAACAGGATGAAATCGTAAAAAACGTATGAAAATCAGAATAAATTTGAAAACTATTCCTTTTCGAAATGACACGGCGAAAAATGTCGATGAAAAATTATCGCTCTTTTGCAAACTGTTGGCATACCAATCAAGATTCAAACAAAATCGATGAACTTCATCTATCATATGAAACTTCGAGTATCAAAAGACTCGCAAAAAAGTGTTAATCGTCAGAACAGGCCTAAATTCTTTCCGGAATGAGATTTTATGAAAATCCATGCCTCTGCTGACTTTCGTTAAATCTGGGTCGAGATCAGCGCCTCGAAATTCCCCCTTTAATTAAACACAAATTGACGTCTCATTGACGACTGTTGGAATAATCATGGCTAAATTCTTCTTCGTTAAGAATGCCTGTGGACGTGTATTTGAAAAATGTCTCGCGAATGTTCGCCGCGTAATTTCCGTTATACCTATACGCGTGTAGGTCGTAATAATTGCTTCCATTGTAACGAATGATTCGATTGAATCGTCACTCACGATCGACGACTCGTAAAGCCGATTCTTCCTTCGCACATTGAATCGCCGAGTAATTCGATTCTCCTCGTGCCATTTTTATTCCAGTAGGGAGCCATGACACTTCCGTTTCCTGGAAAAAGAAACCCGCTATGTCGTCAAGGGTGGCCTATTTGATTCCGGGTGCATTCAATGAAAAAAATGACGAAAATCAAATCATTTCCTGACGGAGGGGGATCCGGTCCGCCTAGCCTCTACGCTCTACCCATCGTCATAGCCCGCCCGTCGTCCATCCTACCGTCCGACACCCGCAGGGAGTCAGTCACGATGTAATTGACATGTTTCATGAATGCCTCCGTTCTTGCGGACACAATTCGTATTAAGCATGCCCGTCTGTCGGCGGGATAGAAGTCTGACGCTAATTTCCTTAACCAATAAATTCGGACCGTTTTCGGAAGTGAAAAACGTCGGCAAAGGTCTTTTTTGTATCTGCAGACTCAGCTGATGAATAGTCCAACGTAACTTAGAATTCAATCGATGAAAACGAGTTGGGTTCTTGATTTTTATTCAAATTTATACAACGGCAAGATTTCACTTAAATATAAAGAAGAAAAAAGTGCTGAAAATTAAACAACGAAATAATTCAAATGATATCGGCTCTGGAATCCTTTTCTTCGGCGAATAAATCTTTTCAAGACATATAAATTATCTCACACCTGTAGTAAATGAATGGAGAAAAATTTGGACAATAAATAAGAAGGTAAAGTCAATTAGATTTTGGAAAAATTTAATTAACTCAACATCTCGCGGGAATCTAACGTCCCAGCGTTAATTTAGTTATAGGATACATTGGCGTGTATACCGTTTCTATGGTAGCAGCAGTTTGCAGTTCAAAGCGTTGCCCGTACAGGCGATATATTGGACGGTGAACGACCACAGGCGAAGCCTAGGAAATTGGCTGCAAGACCAATTTGATACGGGATTAATTAATTTGAAATACCACGAACCGAGAGGCCCTAGATTAGTCGGAGCTCGGTCAAGTCCAACCAGCAGCAGTAGCACCAGCCAGAACGGCGACAACCATATTCGCAGTTTGCTGTATATGTGCGCTGGTTTAATTCAAGTTTAATACCAGACAGCTTGTCTCATTCATATGTATAACCTACGACAAAATTAACGCAGTGGTCCCACTGCGGCGACTAAAAATGTGTTACAAGTAAAAAGTAATTAGAAAAATTTCGGAAAATCGATCAGAAATTTCTTCACGACGTAAAGTTTGGGATAAATAAAATAATTCAAGAGTTCAATAATTCAAATAATAAATCGTGATTTAGAAACCTGTTTATCCTTTTTTCAAATTTTCTAGCTGACGCTGTGGACGCTATGTGCGTCCAACAGGTACCAGCGTCAACACGTAACCCCTAGAATGTAAATGGAGCGAAAAAAATACTCTCGTGTAAATTTAGTGACCCAAAATAGCTCGTTGTTCGACGGAGTGTTCGGAGCGATCTAAAACGTAGGAAATGTCAAATCATGATCTCAAGATAAGGATTGCTGGATAAAAAATAATACAAGATCGAATATAGAAATGAAAAAAAGGAAATTGTTACAGAAAATGAAACTAATGACTAGCGTAATTATGTAAAAGAATGACAATGGGATTTAAGGTTTCATTAGCAAAGTGAAAGAGCGACCGTTTGTTAAACGAATAGACATTTCTTTCAACTATTTTCGGAACTTGGGGTAAAAAGTCTTGGATGAATTTGCTCTCACAGCTACAGAGGTCTGAAAAAATTACATCCTTCCTCTCCGCCACTCATCAAGAACGTCTACACACAGTAGACGTATAGTTATTAGTGGAATCCAACCAGTTGCAGCAGCTAGGGAAGTTATCAGTCTATTGATAAACAACTTCCTATGCAGTTCGCTAGATTCTCGTTCTTGTCATCCTGCCACTTTGTTAAAACTCCACGCCATTAGCAAAACGATACCAAACCGCCTACGCAAAGGCAATCGCCCCCTGACTCTATACAAGTCCCAGAATCATTTGTGTCGGTAGATTTCTTTCCGGTGTGAAAGTAAATGTATGTCCGAAACTCGTTTGGAAAAGGAAAGTGATTCAGAATTTTCAGAAACGTTGGAAGTTTAGAACATTAAAATTGGGAAGTGTAAAAATGCAGATAGATCAAAACTTGGAAACTCAAACTCCAGAAATCCTAAGCATCCAAAAATTTCGGTCTCCGGAATGTGAAAACGAAAATTAATTCGTTCTCATCTCGACCCCGAAATAATGATGAAGAATTATTCTAAATACCAGCATAATCAGAATACAAACTTCTGGATGAGAAAAAAAATTGAAAACAAATGTTGACATAAAATCGGATCTCCTTAATACTGCGCACATGAATATATACAGTAATGAATTGAAATTATAATAAACTGGTATTAGAACGACGCTGTCGATCTCCCCTTCTCTTTATCAATATAATAACCAAGTGCAAAAAAGTCATAGAGCGGATAAGACGCGCCGACAAACAGACAGACGGATGCTGAAACCGTAACACATGAGGTCTGTTCGTTAAAGGTCTCGTCAGATAACGGCTATCGTTAGCCACGGAGCTGGTATGTAATACATAAATGTGTATATATGTACAAGCATATACCAGCACACACGTCGGAACCTACATATCAACGCCGTACATGTATGTACATTGTACATATCATATAGAATAGACGTTGAATATGTGCGTGGAAGTCGCTGGTCGTACCACATGATGCTCAAACCGGCTGACTCTACGCAATTATAGCCCTCCAATTACGTCTCCGCCATCATCATCCCTGCCTGACGGTTAATTAATTTCTACCTCATTAACAGTGTAGTCCTTATACCCCGTGCCGATCTCTGCTCTCAAAACTTCATCGGATGCAGTTTGAGGCTCTGGAAAGAGCCGTCTTCCTGGATACTATACAGCCACGGATATACGTACAACAACATAAACTATAAGACACGAGTGTGCAGTGTAAGCATTAATTTTTAAGGATGGAGAGATCGGCCCGTTATTAAAACGTATTAATTATCGTTAAATTGGCTCGAGTCACGGACGGGTGTTAAGCCGACAATGAGGAATGGGCTGTAGGTATAGAGTTTCCGGTACAGCCATCTTGGACTTTGTTTCCCGGGCGTCATTCGTTATCGGTCGCTTGTCCGATTCGTTAATTTGATTTAATTTTTTTTCTTTTTTTTCCTTCCTTCTCAGAGCAGCGCAGAGTTGTTATTATACGAGTGTTAATTAAACAAGTGTTACACCCAGAATTTCTTTAATCATTCTTATCGCTAGCTGTCCGGGGGCTCTGTCTCTCATCGAGGAATTCGATAATGGCGACACATTGCGGTCGCTGTTTTGACCGCGTTCAGTCAGAATTCTGAGTTTGGCTTTCACTCGGGGAGGGTGCCACCCCGATGTCAATATTTCGACGAAACTCTGCCGAAGAAGGGGCGAAAGTGACGGAATCTCGAACGAAAAATTGAAAAACGAAATAAAAAAAAAAAAGAAACGAGACATGAGACTCAAAGTACAGGGGAGATTTTTGCCCATATAATTAAAAGTAATGAAATTTCGAATACATCGAGTTGATTGCTTCATACGATTTAAATCCTACCCAAATGCAATTAGCCAATCAGCATAGAACGTTCGACGTAACCATAAACTGCGTTACTTAAATTGGGCGTACAGCATTTTATACCCGTAACCGTAACCAAATTACATTCTGTATATAGGGGTGTGCGAAGACCATGGAGAGAGAGGGCGAGAGACGAGAGGAAGGATGAGCTGGTTCTATAATGCTGCACTGTGGGAAACAGAAACCCCAGTGGCGATTCAATAGCGTATATAGGATAGGAACACGTACCTATACCCAGAGTCCCAATAGTCTATAGAGAATCAGTGACGCGAGACGCTGCAGGCTTCGTTCGTTTGTCATTTGATCAAAATGCCCCGACCACCCGACATTTATGATCGGGATTGCACGCGTCGTTACTTGTTATTTCGCAGGATGCAGCTCTGTTCAGAATTTTTAATTTCGGGAAGGCTTTTCCGCGAGTATGACTTGCGGGACTGGGTTGAAGTTTCGAATTTAAAAGGACCCGAAGGGTACGAATTCCGAACTTGAATATCACCGACTCACGTTTTCGGAAAAGGATATTTACCCTGCATAGCTAATTTCAGAAACTTTCGAACTAACAACGAGGTGGGTTAAAAATTCCGAAAGCTAAAGAAACGAAGAGCCAAAACTCCGAATCTTGAATCTCACGTATGTATTCATTCAGTTCTAATAACTCGGCCTGCATTGATCGTATCAAAGCCAATTTTTGACTTTACATCCTGAGAAATAGACCGAAATTTTGGGATTCCTAGGCTTTTGGGATTCTGGACTTTCGGAGTCTTGGGCCGTCTGCCTTCCTTGAACTTTACGTTTTACTGAAAATTCTAAATCATCTCAAACAGATGCGGAATTTTGTCCGTTCGGAACTTGAAAAATTCGAAACTTCAACCCGGGCCCTGACTTGTCTAGGTAAGTAGCGAAGTAAAAGCAGAAAAAAGAACGGCGATGAGGAGTTTTTCGCTAAATTAATTAGACGCAATTAAGAGGGCTTTTTCTCAGAATAGAATTCACCCCCGCGCACCTACTAGTGGCTCGCTTTACCACCCACCGCTAAGAGGGTTTGCTTGTATCCCAAGAGATGCGCATGCGTCATCCGATTAAAATTACTAATTGGTTAATTAACTTAAGGACAACTCTCTAACGGCTAAGTAAGTTGACCGGCTGATTATGACGCATCGCTCGCGTGTCTTATGGTTGAACGAAAAATTCATTAATTTATTCCACTTCTCGATTATACCACAACTATACGCAGCTAACCCATTCCAGATTCTACACGCTTAATTAGACGTAAGAAAAAAACTGATTCAAGCAAGGAAACACGATTTCAAAAATCATTCGTTATTTAAAAAAAAAAAAAAAAAAGAAAAGCACGGAGTCTTGGAAACAGCGATTTAAACAGCTGGCAAATTTCGTATGTATTTACAGGTATACCTATGATTTCAACTCGATGGGTGCGTCGCAATGGATGGAGATAATGTTCGCTGGTAGGTATAGAGGTGGTAGACTTGGACGCATCATTTACAATACTTTAACGATGATACATTGCTCCTGGTAGCCGCAATAATGCCACCTTAGAACGAAACGTCTCGAGTCCAACCCAACCCAGCCGAGCCCAGTCCATCCCCGAACTAACAACCACTGTCAAACACTGGGTGGCCTCGGACTTTTGGACGTGAAGATCATACCCGTTTTTTCAACCAATAATATGATTCATCAAACGCCTAATTAGGTGAATTTTATCTGATTCGTTTTTGATCCGACAAACGCGTTTCACTCTCCAAATTTGGAAAAGTGTTCATACATAAATTTGAGTTCAGTTTCATAGGTTTTCACTAATTTGTAACAAAAATTGTTTTATTATACGTGAAAGTTGTTGAATTCTCTTAAAATCTCGTTGTTTCTGTTTCTTTGAAAATTTTTTTTTCTTTTTTTCTGTTTGTTTCTGGCTTCGTATACTCGGGTGTATTTAGCTACTTTCGGAACACCCGTTATATCTATAAGACTGCAGAAAGGTTGACTATTTTTTTAGATTATTCGCGAGCACCGACTCTTGTGCGCTGCGGAGTCACCAGCGTCCCGGGTTCCAGGGCAGCGAACGTTGAGTTAAGGAACACGAGAAAGCACTCCTAGGATTCCCAACTCGCGGTTCAGGACGAGACCTCGCGACCGGACCGTCCGCTCCGCTGACACTCCCGGACGCTTTTAGAGATAATACATTAATTTTCTATTGTCAGTAGCGATCCCCATCAAAGATCGATTGACGATCGAAGTCGAACCCGCAGAGCAGCAACTTTTCGTTAAACTTCGAATCGCCTATAAGTTTACTTATACACTTTGCTCGCCGTAATACGAGCGGAAGAAAACATCCTTTCTCAATCCCATGCCTGAAATAATCAGTTGAATATGCAGAAGCTGGTATGATGAGTCCGGTCCTATGATAGATTAGCGCAATCCTGTTTGGGTATAGTTAGTCCGTACGAAACCCCGATTCATAAATCCACAATTAAGCCGTGACAAGGTGATCTCTGGAAACTAATGTGTATTTAGGACGACGTTGTACGAGGCGAAATGTCCGACAGATAGAGCCAGAGATAGATACGAATAAAAGAGATAGAAAGAGAAAGATGATCAAGCAGAAGCGAAGCGACTCAGGAAAATGAGGGCGTCCTGCCCGTATGCAATTTGCACCGTGGCAAGGCCGCCGCAGAAGAGCCGACGCTTTTGATTAGAATTTCTTTGAGCCCTCATATCGCGGGGTCGTTGATTAACCACTTAGCAGTCGATGCGGGTCACCCAGCCTTAGCACAAAACTAACCTGGCACAATGTGGCCATCCGTTCATTCCTTCTTCCCATAATTATGGAAGGAATTCGAACGACCTGGACAATGCCTGGCATCTCGTGACTCCTCAATTTTTCGGTCATTTTATTCGCTGAGTGATGACGATGATACCTGAGTGAGAGGCGTTTCTGGTTAATGTTTTCGGTCCAATTCAGGCGGCTGCAAGAGGATAAGTGTTGACGTTATTAATTAGCTGCTTCCGTCCCCGGCGATAGGAAATCTTTAACAGTTTGAGTATATGCTCTGGATTCTACAATATCAGCTAACTTGCTGATAATCAATTTGTTTTTTTAAATAAAAAAAACGTCGGTTTGAGCCGGGAAATTCTCATCCTGTTGAATACCGTTGACCTCTGACTAAATGAGAAATGTGTGTGCGGATGAAGCGATATGGTTCACGCTGATTATATTTGTGCAGGAAAATTCTTCGACAAATTAATTAAATGTGGGTCATTTTGGTTCGTTTCGCATTTTTATAACGTTCCACGAAAGTATATGGGACACTTCTAATCGACAGAAAACTAGACAATCGGAAGACCATTCTCGTCGAAATTTGAGTAATTTGTAGATCCGGTGTCGACTTGAAAAGAGTCGATCGAACGATTTTAAAGAGCTAATGTCAGAAACCGTTCAGGCAATTTAGGCGAAATTTGGGGGTTTGGGACTTTTGATTAAAACACGGAATTCTCTGTGGAATCACGACTTACCATGGACGATGTGATTCATTGCATAGTTATAGAAATCACGTTTCATATACCAACTTTCATAATCCTGAATACAAGCGACTTCTCGGGATTTTCTTTTTTCCCTAGCTTGTCTCTTGAACAGTTTCTAACTAAAATCAACTCATGTTGCGATAAGACGAAATCATAACGTTAATTATCACACTCCAAATTACCCGGCATCCTTATCATGCATGACATACAACCGCCTTAACTACCACGTATGCTTTTGATTATGGGGTATAATAACATCGAAATTCTAGTCACACTGAGCTCCAAAATTGGCATGAAATGTATACACGCATCGGTTTGCTTCGAAATGTCAGGCTTTTATCATGAAATTAACAATCTAATAAGGAACACAGAATACATTGGGATTTGTATGATTGAAGTTACTCGAAATAAAGGTAAATAAAATATAAGAAAAAAGAATTGATTTTTTATTTTTGGCCACAGCGTCTGCGGGACTAGCTAATCCAAATCCCCTAGAGAACTGTTCCGCGGTAGAACGACAGAAGCGTGCAATTATACTCGCGACCACTAGTCGCTGGTACCCACGAACAGGCAACAATACGTATGTATGCATAAGCATCGTATGGTCGACCTACGAGTACAGAGATCCTCCCTTGCCTCGCCCCTGTTTGCGACTAGCGTTTTGCTCCCGGCCTAGCATCTGTCAGGCCGCAGGCATTTTGTCTTATTTGCATAATACCCAATTATTTGCGGTCTGGAGGATTAATTTCATGGAAAAGACCACGTTCGAACCAACCGACTCCGTTCTACTACATTATGCCATTATGTGACGTATGGACACAGCTTCCGGCTTCGGAGCTATACGTTCGTTTTTTCTTTCCAATTGCAAAAATTGTGGACAAATTTTGAATAGAATCTAACGGCGTTACTTTATGCTAGTAATAGGTACATACGTACTTTCTTTTCACCCGTAAACCCAGAAAATGGTAAGTAAGGATTGAAATAGGATCGATACGGACAGGCGAGTATTACCGCGTTAGGCCGTGACGTAGGGATTTTATTTACCCTGGACTGTATTGTCAGATCCGTGATAAAGAACATATCTCAGCATACTAGGGATTGAAACGGATGAATAAAAAATAAAAAGCAACTGTTTTTTATTTTTTATTTTTTGGTCAAGCCAATCATTTATCCAACGCGGAACTAAACATTTCTATCTAATTTCTTAGCTGTGTGAAAAAAAAGCTGATCTGTACGGTACAGAATCGAACGATCGTGCAGCATAAACCCATCAAACGATATCTGCAGATCAAATTTTTGTTCATTTCAAGAGAAATAGAAACGATCGCGGGGCTCAGGCGAACTTCGACGCGTTTTTCGCCTGGGATTTTCCGTCACGTCGTTAAATCGCGCGTGCGGAACCGTTTAGCAATACATATCAGACGAACAACGTGCGGGTGTGAATGTATTTCCCTGTGGCTGATAATTATATCTAATGTTCGCCGTTCTTTTGACCAGAGTAATTTGAACTAGTTAATCTTGATCATTATTTCCATATATGTTATTTGTGTTGGTTGATATTTTCGTTCCTGATTAGGAATATTGTCAATAGCTCATCAGCAATTTAGTACATGAGATTATTTTTAAGCTAGTAGGTATTTGCTGAAGCGATATAACGAATAGAGTAGAAAAAATTCATCCTAACTTACGTAAAAAGTTTAATTACAATGGATTCATTCCGTTTCTTACAGTGCGCGCTAATTAACTAATTGTGGTTTGTAATTTAATGCTTCGACAAGTTTAGCGAACGGTAATACCTAATCAATTTTTTTTTTCTTCTCATCCTCATGCAGCGTCACATCCGGATTAAATATTCACGTTTTTTCTGATAACGAAAGATCACTTCAATCAGGCTTAAAATATATCGCAATAGGTTTCATGGAATGAATTTCTCGCACACGGAGGTAATCCAATTTCTACACAATTTGGAATTTCAGCAATTAGGTATATGCGATATTGGGATGATAATCAAATTCTGGGCATCTCTTCGACTGTCATTTGTATATCTTCATAAAATACAACACGAGGAAACGAATACCTTAACAAGTCGGAGGAAAAATGAAATAGGTATAGGTACAGCATTCGTTGATATCTCCGAACAAAGAACTGAACTCTCAAGATCCATCGAGCGTGTAATGATCAATGCGCAATTAAGGCTACTGTACGTGGAGCGGATGGAATTGATCTTTTTACATCCGCCACCGATTTCATGGAAAATAAAGCCATTCCATTGATCGTGTCTTAGTTGAAAACGATTCAATCCCATTATAAAATAAAATGATATTCAACTGATGCTCACAATCAAGTGTTAGGAAAAAAAGCTTCAGGTACATCATTTATTCCTTCTTATTTTTATCACTTTCTAACCAAACTTAATCATGATTTATAATTATTCAACGAAAGTCCTCGCAGCGTGATATCCGACTTTAATTTGTTTCGACGACAAGTGGGATTTTCCAGCTCTGCTAACATAATGTAGTATCTATATATACCACGTAATTACAACTATGAAGAAATAATCAAGGACAGTAACTAGCCTAGAATTGAATAAAAAGATAATTAACTTTGTTTCAGGGTATCGCATGGATTAGAGAACTAATCAATTATATCTATAGCGAAACGTGGTAGGATATGGCCTTCGCAGTTTTAGAATAATTTGTCACATTTTTTGACAATATAGACGCAATAATTGATAAAATAATTCTGCCCAATTCGTGTCCATTCCATCGAATGTAGCGCATTAAAATACGACAAAGAATTGTTTAGAAAGTCTTGATACTGATTGCGCGCATAATCGATCACGAACAATGCATTGGGTTTTGACTCTTTCGGGTTTTGTCGTCTTTTATACCAGCACCACCAGACGACGACAAAAAGTATAAAGGCATAAGAAAAGTGGCCGAGTCTTTTTTTCTCTTTCATAGCTATCGATCACTATTTAGCTTCTCAATTTAGTGTATAGACGGACGTTTGAATTCGATCTACTATTTTACGGGGCGACAGAATTAAACTCCAATTCTATTTTCCACTTCTCATCGATCGTCTAATCACTTGTATGTATCTAACTGCTGCGTATATACCGGGTGATTCCGGGCATCAACCCTCCCTGTGCACACTATATTTTTCGAGAAACCGCGTTTTTTATGGAACAGTCAGGGTTTCAAGATTTTATCGGCTTTAGAAAAATCTGAAAAAACTCACGGTTACTATTAGAAGTGTCAACTTGCCAAAGTCAAAAGCTTAACCTCTTCTCTACCACTTTTCAATATCTACAACAATTTCAAAAAGTTCTACCGCGCAGGTTTCTTACGGGTTTCCGTAGAAATCTTCCAGAAACGATTTTTTTTTCACAGAGCTACAAAATTGGGCCGGGAAGGGGTTAAAACTTTTCTTAATGAAATTTGACGGATAGTATAGTATTGAAATTTCGACTGATCCTTCAAAGACCCAGTGAACACACGTAAGGTTGAGTGTCACACAAAAATTCGTATCCCTGTATCAGTTCTTACTTTGTGCCGTACAAGTTTTTGCATCATTAGTAATTATTATTCCAGTGAGCGTGCAGCAGCCTCGGATTTTTTTTGACCTGGCATCTTCATAGCTGGACCCGTACTAGCACAGGGTGTGAAGGTGTTTAATGCTGCCAAATCATTGTACGGAGTGTGTGTAGGAATAGCTGGAACACTATGTTTAACGAGAAGGCCAACAAACTGAGACGCGGATTGCACAATGCTGAAGAATAGGGGCATTTTCATTTTTCCACCGCATACCAATGGACACGAGTAACGTGCTAAGCTAGTATGTTCATGATCGAAAGACAAAAGAGAATCAATTATCAAGAGAAACCTTAATTAAATGTGATCAATATAACACATTAGGTAAGAATCATCAACATAACATAACGTAACGACGATAACATGTATTATTACGGTGAACTTGAAAATATACGAGTTGTCGCAGTTGCCGGAATTATCCGGCAGTTGCGACACTGGAATATACAAAGGGGGGACTTTTAGATCTAAAAATTCGTCCTTTGGTTGCAGTTTGATGAACTTCCATCCGAGCTCATTGTCAGACATCTTCAGCCAGGAGGAATTCTGTTCCAATTGCAACAAACGAATATACCTATATAGCTAATTGTCATTGTAAGATTAATTCATATCAGAATAACTCGTATGCCATGAGGCAACTGTAGAGACTTGATCAATCACGACGCAACGTGTACACATATATTTTTTTTTTTTTTTAATAACGATTGCAATATGTATGTATGTAACAATTTTATCACGAAATCGATGCTGCAGCAATAAAACCTCATATGTACCAATAATTGATTAGTTTTTTATTCTCTCCTTTTTCTTACCCTTCCTAAAAATTTTCATTCCAACTAACAACAAGCGATAGCACAACCAGCTAAAAGAACACAGGACTAGTAGGGATAAGAATTAGAGAAATTTGAGTTACCTGGAAATTTGCGTTCATCTTCTCGTTTACGTTCTTCTGATACCAGAAGGATTTTCCGACTGAAATTATTCTAATTCTAAAGAACGCTAGTATACATCAACTATATAGCACATGCATGAAGACATGTATGCATATATATACAGTCCCTTTTTCCCGAGGGGCTGGTAACTCGCAAATTCGGTGGCACGACGATTTCCAAAAGGAATCGATTTCTTGTGATTTCGACTGCGATTCCCGCGATTTCCGAATCAATGAGATTACCTGGGATTTCGTGTGATTTCTGCTGATTCCAACGATTACGATTGATTTCTAAATTTCAGAAATCAATGATTCCTAGACTGTCAAGAGATGAACATTGATAAATGCTCGCTCGCCTAGAAAGGGGATTAGTGATTCCTAGCGATACCCGAAAGCACGTGATTTTTTTGTGATTCCCGATGATTTCCTATACATTTTGAGAAATCATGAGGAAATCAGAAATCGTGCGATTCGAGCGATTTCCAGCGATTTTTAGCGATTGCCTGTCTGATTTCGGATGAAATGGTTCAGTGATTTCTTAAGTGACCAGCCCCTCGCTTTTTCCCGCCTAAAATTTCAGCACACCTTCTCGAGTCAGATGTTCTCCTGATACCAGGAGCAGGAATTTTCCGAGTTAAAATCTTCCGAACTTCGAAAATATCCAGCAGTTTTGACGCTTTGAAATGTCTCAATTGCCGGAAATATTCGGCAGTTGTGGGAACTCGTATATTTCAAAGTGTCGCAACTGCCGTATATTTCTTAGCGTCTGATATTAGGCAATAAATTTGTGTCTCACACGAATGGCATGCAGGTTGAATATAGCTAGGCGCCCCGATTTTTTGAGGCAAAATTACTTCGCTCCTCTGATAGCAAGATGGCGAGAGCATCCACTACCACGTGCGAGTGTCGCAGATGTCGGAAATATCCGGCAGTTGCGACAGCTCAAGACCTAAGGGTCCCCCCTTTGTATATTTCAGTGTCGCAACTGCCGGATAATTCCGGCAACTGCGACAACTCGTATATTTTCAAGTTCACCGTAATAATACATGTTATCATCGTTACGTTATGTTGTGTTGATTATTCTTACCTAATGTGTTTTATTGATCGCAGTTAATTAAGGTTTCTCTTGATAATTGATTCTCTTTTGTCTTTCGATCATGAACATGCTAGCTTAGCACGTTACTCGCGTCCATTGGCATGCAGTGGAAAATGCCCCTATTCTTCAGCATTGTGCAATCCACATCTCAGTTTGTTGGCCTTCTCGTTGAACATAGTGTTTCAGCTATTCCTACACACACTTCGTACAATGATTTGGCAGCATTAAACACCTTCACACCCTGTGCTAGTACGGGTCCAGCTATGAAGATGCCAGGTCAAGGAAAATCCGAGGCTGCTGCACGCTCTCTGAAATAATAATTACTAATGATGCAAAAACTTGTACGGCACAAAGTAAGAACTGATACAGGGATGCGAATTGTTGTGTGACACTCAACCCTGCGTGTGTACACTGGGTCTTTGAAGGAACAGTCGAAATTTCAATACTATACTATCCGTCAAATTTCATTAAGAAAAGTTTTAACCCTTTCCCGACCCAATTTTGTAGCTCTGTGAAAAAAAATCGTTTCTGGAAAATTTCTTCGGAAGCCCGTAAGAAACCTGCGCGGTAGAACTTTTTGAAATTGTTCCAGGTATGGAACAGTGGTAGAGAAGAGGTTGAACTTTTGACTTTGGCAAGTTCTGGATCATGTAATAGACACTTCGAATAGTAACCGTGAGTTTTTTAGGATTGTTCTAAAGCCGATAAAACCTTGAAACCCTGACTGTTCCATAAAAGACGCGGTTTCTCGAAAAATATAGTGTGCACACGGAGGGTTGATGCCGTTTTCAGGTTACGCTCTTACAGATGCATTCGTTATCATGAAAAACAGTTTTACTTACTCATCCGTCGACACGCCAATCAGTCGCAATTCCCTGGATAACGATCATCCGGTGCACAAAGAACATTTTATGGGTGTAATAATTATTTTCGGCAACAATATTTCACACTCACCTCACTATAGCTGTCAAAATTCGAGAGCGCCGTTGATCGGCTTGTTTGTTTTCTTTATTTATTTCTCCTTGGGCTGCCATTGATCGGCACTATAGAACTCCGCGGCTACGATCGCGGATAAAATTTTGACGGAACTATACCTGACGGTCCGCTACCCGACATACTGCGACGTAAGCAAGGAATCACCCGGTAATTGCGAGAACGATTCATTTTTTTCTCTTCCATTTTGAAGATTAATTTAAAGTACCAGCGGGGCGGGGGGTGGCGGGAGGAGGCAATTTTATTAATCCTACTACGCGAAACTGCCACACATGTCACTGGTAGAAATTTACTCGAACAAAGCTAACGGATGGCCCGGCTATCAAAGAGAATGAATAATATTAATCCGCATCAACAAACAGGCGACGATATTTACATATCTGTAATTGTGAGAGCCCATATTTACAATCGCAAAGGGGCCATGGGGTAAAAAGAACAGACACACGCTCGACAGATACGAACCTCGACCTTCCTAACTTGGCCTAATCTAACCAGATGAATACACCCAAGAGCCAACCCCTCTATAATGTGAGAACGGTATGTAAACAGGCTGAAAATCATTATTTGTTCCCATAATCAAGAGGGGAGGTCGGACTTGACCCTTGCAGGTCCAAAAGGATGACTAAAATATATATTTTTCGAAATTTATTTCTGTATTTTATAAATTTCTTGGGTTTTCTAGAGCAGAAAGGATTGTGAAAGAGATATTTACTTAGTTTATTATTGGATGATGAATAGATTTTATTGCCTGTATTCCAGGGGCTTTTACTAGCTTGAAAAGTGTTTATCTGATTGCGAGTGATAATATAACGAAGCGAATGACTAGTAAAGTAGATTTTCGACTTTCGGGATTGCCGATTGGCAGCTGGTTCTTTACAGGAAATCTATAGCCGCGGCTTTCCCTTGTAAATATAATATTTTTGCATCTTAGCGTCTTACTGAGATGGCCAATATTTATTCACCGGTAGTAATTTGTTTTTCCCACTCGACGGATGGAGCGGCGGCACCGTCTTCCAAGTCTGGGTTCTTATTTCCGGTTCCGCTGCCCTCTGTAACAGCGTTACGATGCCAGTTTCTCCAGCCTTAGACAAGCCATGGTAAAAAAGCTTTCTAGACGTTGTGCAAGATGAAAAGAAATTAGAAAATAAAATGTCCAACAGCATTTATACAGCATTATGATTATGCGATGTCCGGATGCACACCTCGATGAGAAAATCTCGACATTTTCTAATATTCCGAAGCAATGCTGAATTGAAAAACGTTGGGGGTGGCTCGGGAAAATTAGATCGAATCATAGCTAGCTGACCCATACCGTTGGATTCCTATGGGCAGATTCAACCAAATTGTTGAGGGCTGTCCAGGGAGCAGTAACGCAATCTATCCTAAAGTTTAGCTCAAGAGATACCCATGGGATATTTTGCTTAGTGATCCATTGCTGAACTTTAGCGTTAGTTCGAAACAAGAGCGTTTGCAAAAGTTATACCAACGGTGGTCTAGCTGCAGGGCTATTACACCTGCGAGCTTACATCTAGGGGTATAACGCTGCACTGTATAGACGCTACGCAAATAGTTCCCCAAGGTGTCGTATTTTCCGAAAGTTTGATTTTTTTTACTTATTAATCTATCACTTAAATAATCGTTAGACATCTTTCTGCCTCGCGTTTGTGTGTTTGTACTGAAATCATCGCATCCTGAAGCGGCTTCAAGCACTTCAATAAGATATTCCTGAGCAAACAGTGTCGACCCGAGTCAGAGCAGAAGGTGTATCATTCTTTAAGGATGTTCTGCTGCTACTGTTCCAATATTATAGGAATTGGATGAAAATCCAACAGATTGTTCATTTTTTCTATTTAAATACGTGTGTAAAGTTTGCAGTAGATTGATTTACCGGTTCAATAGTCATTTAACATTCGAATTTGCAAAGGAGAAAAAAAAGGAAAGCTGTCTGAAAACCATCAGAATTATGGATTAAGTGAGGTTCTAGAGGTTGTAGATCAGAATTTCCGCTTGCCTCTACATCCTGCTAAATTTTCGAATTCTGCCTACCACGTAATGAAAAGTCTGCGGAAAATCAACCCGATGATCAATTTTAATTTCGACTTCAAATTTATTCGTCAATCGGTTCGCAAAACGTTTCATGAAAGACTTCAATCACGAAGCCTCTTTGAATTCTAGGATCCAGAGGTCCAAAGCAGAATTTCAAAAGTCTAGTTTGCGCCTCAACTTCCTCAAAATTGACCCAACTTTTATCCATTAAGTGCGAATCAGAATTTGATTACAAGCATAATCCTACCCTTGAATACCAAATCGCAGTCTTCGGCAAGAAGTTAAAATGTATAATAAAACTAGAACTTCTATTCCGACTCGTTGGATGAAAATAATGTTGTATGCGATATGATTGTAGAGTAGAATAGTCAGTGGTTGAAATTGCCTTCCAGTTTGAATATGATTCTATATTGAATGATCATTTGCGTGAGTCGCAGAAACCAAGGCGACTAACTTAGAAGCTATTAAACTTGGTTCTGGTGGTTTATCGCACGTATGCAATCTCGCCTTTTACTAGAACCGCGGTTTTGCACACTGACATACACACCCTCGAATCCGAAACGCTCATAGAGAAGGACTCGACTAATGGAGTCAACAAACAAAAGTGAATCGATTTGAAATAATAGCATGGAGGAAGGCGGCGGGAGGGCGTTCTGGCGACAAATAAAAGCACTCAGCGTGAGCGGCTTTATCCTTATACAACTGTCAGACGTCTTAACACCTCGACAGACGCACCTCGACCAGAGTTCCTCGGTATAGGGAATACAGTAACCAGTAGCCAAGGGAATTCACGCCGGAAGTATGGACGAGGAAGAATTGGACGCTTAGATTCCGGGTTAAAAGCTTTATGGAACTCATTTTCGTTAGCGTTACGAACCAGAGTGTCCTTTTAGATTTCAGACGGGTCCGCACCGTTGTTCGTATATATGGATACCTGGGGGACCAAGGATTTCGACAAAAACTCTCGGATACCTTACTTACACGTACTAGCTATACGGTTTTTATTGAAAACAACGATTCGTTGTCTATAAATAAATTCATCACGCGCCAGGGCTTTCACTCATCGATCGACAATCAATATTTCATTTAAGGGGAATGTATACACACCCTAAAACAGGGCATTTTTCAAACACCAAAAATCCCGCGAAAATATTCTTCAACGGCACAGTTTTATCACAACAGTTCCCTATAAACTTTTCAAGTATATAATCATGCAAGAATCAAATTTCGATTCGAATTCCTTGGAAACTAAACCTATAATGTCAACGCGGTCTTAATTTTGTTTCCTTCCTATGTGATAGTATTTGTTATTTTTGTTATCTTCGTTTTTATTTTTCATGAGTTTTTCTCTGATTCTTTGATGAGGAAATTCGATTTAGGCCCAATGTCCACGTGCTGTTCAGAGAGTGTTCTAAAAATTGCAAAGTTTTGCGTGACGGTTGTCCAGCCTTCGCCGGTTGTAGGCAACCCCTTATACGGCTTACTGACACCCGAGCAACCGAGGGAACGGCTTCAATCTGTTCTGCCAGTGACACTTGACAAAACGGGTCACTTCCGTTTTAATTAAAGAAAAAAACTCCGGATTGGATCGGAAATTAACCGATGCAATCATCGCTGTGGTAGTCACCATGGGCGTAAATGAAATATATACCAAGGCTTCTTGCTTCGTACCAGTTTACTTTTTGCTCGCCTAGTCAGGTGACTAATCAGAGATTATATTTTCCCGGCGAATGAATCATTTTATCACATAGTTCCAGACACATATATATTATATATACGTATATATATATTATACACCTATCTACGTATGAAACAGAGACTGGAAAATCCTTTCGAAGACCTAATCAGTATATAAAGCTATTTTCCGAAAACGTATATAGAGTCATTCAGTTTGACCGGTTCACATTTTCAGAATGGATTCGTCATGAAAATTTATATAATACCAAATCTCGCTTCGTAGTTTCCGGCAACCAGGTCCTCTGCTTTGTAGTTTGCGTTGTCCCGGTCCACCACTTCGTAGTATTCGTCGTCCAGATCCGCGGCTTCGGAGTTTCAGACGACGCGACGTCAACCTGAACACCAAAGACTACAAAGTTTTGGATCTTCAAGCTAATAACTTCGAAGCGGGGAACCTGGAGCAACGAAATCTCCGAGGCAGAGAAACTGTACAATGAAAACTACGAGGCAGAAGACCTGGCCGCCTAGGCTTACACAGTGGAGAATCTGGATGACGAAAACTACGAAGCGGAGACTCAGGTATCAGGCGAACATCTGACCCGAGGAGGTGTTCCGAATTAGTTGTTCATCTCAGTCTGCCAGTTATACGTCGGAAGATGAATCAACGATTGCTAGAATGGGACAGAAGACGGCCAAAATCAGGCGAACAATTGCCAGAATCAAACTACCTTATTATTAGACCCAATTTCGGAAGAAATCACCCGCAACATATTTGACAGGTAAAATGAGAAGTCGCGAAGAGGGGGAAGTGGATAATAAGAGAGCAATTTATTATTAAATTAGATATTTAATTGTTTCTTAAGAATAAAGCTATACCTATCGCAATACATCGAATTGCTTTTATTCACTTCCTGCAGGCATGCATTTGTGAAGACGTGGCTCCACGTCGTCGTTATATTCCTACGTTATTTAGAGTTTCTGAAATTTTTAATCGAAACCAGCCTAGCATCAGGCGAACATCTGACCCGAGAAGATATGCTGAAATTTTCGGTGTAAAGAAGGAGTAGTGTAGTTGATATAGTATTAAAAACTTATGATAATTCATTGTAAAATAAAAGAAAAGAGAATATTTCTATTAAAGCCGTACGTCAGATTGAACTAATATGAAACAAATAGATTCAGATCTATAAGAAACTTTATACATAACAACTCGATACTTCTTTCTGTTTCCTCTATATTTACATACAGCTACCAGTTATGTGTATACAACAAAATTGAGCATTGTTTTCGGCGCTTTTCCATTTCCAATCTCGAGGGGATCTCATTCAACTTTTCCATTATTATACAAAAGTTTTTTTACACAGTTCTACGAGTGTAGGTATAAATGCAATCATTTACGTAAAAACGTTGCGTAGATGCGAACAAGCTAGCTAGCAGCTAGCCAACAACGAGTAAGAGAACTCGCGCACGCGAGGGTGCAGGCGGCGAGCGAATTCCGGTTCGGACAAACAATCGGCTAATGATATGTAAATATGGCGTAGCTAATCAACCGGCTGTGCCAACACGGGAGATGAGTGTAGCGTTCGTGTGAGTTGAAACCGTGATGCATTTATGACCCACACGCCCACACTTTCCGTACATATTTAATGATTGAGCGTTAATTGAGCGTTGTTTGCCCATTTCCCACCCCACCGAGCCGCTGCCGGATCTGCAGTTTGATTTTAATCAATTAACTTCGAGAATTCAGTAATCATTTTACTGTACCGGTCAGAGACACGAAGGGGGTTTCGAGGGATGTTTTCAGCTTCTCGTAACTTTGTACGTAAATTTGTATGGGATCTATTTTGGAACCGTTATTGTACCGGTAAGTTTTGTAGAATATTAAGGAATGCCTGTAATTTTCCTTATTTGCATCTGAGGATATAATTTTCCTAGTTGCATCGTCGAATTGGTTGATTCAGTTCATTTTTGAAATTTCGAATCACGCGGAATGAAGAGAAATTGATTTTTGTTGAGAAATTAAATTCCCTACAATTATTTACAGCTTATATTGATCCGAAATCTTAATGCGAAAATGAGTTAACTAATCAAGTCCTGCGGAAGTAATTGACGTATATATGATTAAAAGTTTGGAAGAACGATTAGCCGGGGGATTAACAAGAAGAAAAAAAGCAAATCAATTGGCGGATATTAAAATTATAATTGGAAAATTAGTTTACGCCCAATTCGTGTTTTCTATCTCGGTGCTGAATGTGTGGGTTATTAAAGCGGTTCGCTTTCGCATATCTTGAGAAGTTAATAACCATGGCTAATTATTGCCTATAGAATTTCATTAGCTGCGTTAGTACTCGTTAGTTTCATTATAGGAAAAAAGAAAAGATATAAATTTAATCATTCAATGATTCTGAATGCCCACAAACAATAATATAATCGAATGAAAAAGACAGTTTTATATAATAAAAAAAATAGGACTCTCTAATTGTAAGTGCGGTTACTCTGTACGAATTATCATCTTCGATCGGCTTGATGAATCTGTGTTATCGACAGACCCACATATACCGATATGCGCAGGTTACGTGCGCGTTGTTCGACAAGAGAAGGCTGTACAAAATGTTTGAAATTATGTAGAAGTTCCGAAATTGAAACGGGGCCAAGCTGCGGAAAAAGTATTTATATGAGATTATTGGGAATGTGAAATATTCTTTGTATACAGATAATGGGGAAAAACTGTAAACGAACTACTATATCTCTCAATTACTTTATTCAAAAAATACGAATTTGAGATTAATCTTATCGCCTTACGCTCGCCATAACAATCTTTGAATTAATATTTAAAAAATAAAAAAAAATAAAAATAAAGTATCTTTACATCAAACGTTAGACGTATATAATTATTACTGTTACCTGAAAATCAAATATTAACAAAACAACATATTTCTTAATTATACCAAAATCATACCGCAACTTTGCGAGATAATCGATTCCTTATTTTAGGTACACTAATAAAATTAAATAATAATACAGTAATAGAAATGATGATAATGATAATAATAATAAGTCAAACAACGAAACAGTATAATTAATATCGTATAGGTTGTGACCATTTAAGTTTAATTATACATACGTATATAAAAAAAAAAGTTTCGCTGTATTGGTTAACAATAGACGAAAATTTTTCATTACACTGTACGAGCATTGAATAAATAAATAATTAAGACTTTATTATTTTTTGGGATACTTTTTTCTTCTTCGTCATCTTCTTCTTCTTCATCTTCTTCATTCTCGTTTGTTTGTTTGTCTTTTTTTTTTCTCTTCTATTTCTTTTCATTCAGTACAATATTGTAGTAGGTAGGTATACTTTTTAAACGACTATTAAGGCAGTATGGCAATATGACTTGGTTGCGTAAAATTAGGAATATATACATGTACATTCTAAGCTCTTGCAAGTAAAAAGAAAGAAAAAAACACGAAAATAAGAATATTAAACTTTCATTCACTCTTTAGTATCTTAAATCCAAGATATGTGCGTTTTGTAAGATCGCAGATTCAAAGAATAATTTTACTGATTGTGAGATCTGTAGGAATCTTGTCTTATATAGCAATTCAATCTACAGGTATAACATAAACCTGTTCATGCGAATAATATATACAATATATATATATATTTATTTACGTATATAGGTATATAATGTATGTATATATATATATAGGTACGATGAAATTATCTTTAACAAGATAACAATAGAACTAATAATATGATTATTATAAGTTCGGTCGTATCTATGGGTATAAAATATTTCAAAGAAATTCATAACTCCATTAGATATCATCGCATGTAGTTACATGTCCTAATTCTTAATAAGATATGGCTTTATTTTTGTTCTATTTTATTAATTATTATATTATATCGTAATATATTGTACGTAATTTCTAGCTATTACTTTATTACTCGTATATAGTGTCATCACATACGCCTGGACTTATATATCATAAAAACAAAACAAAACAGAACAAAACGGTTAAACTGTAGTCCGGTGAAATTCGGTAACTATACGAAAATAAATAAAAAAAAAACAAAAAAACATAAGGCCTTAATACATTTATGGTAACGAAATAATCTAATTATCAATATACTATACGCGCACCTAGGATGACTATTATCAATTCTCGTTATGGGTCAGTATAATAGAATATCACTCGAATTCGTAATTAAATTAATTTTTTATCTAATTTATTTGAACATCATCATATATCGTTCTAAGCGCGAAGTAACTACCTAATAAAAAACAAATAATAGCGATACTTCATAATTTCAATAAAGATGAATTAATGACTTTAATAAGATATATTTTAGTACCTAACCAGGTCAAACCTAATGCATTATAATGATATATAATAGAATCGTGTTTTTTCTTCTTTTTTTTTTATGATACTAGATTTTCTTCATGGTCCCTTAGAATATATAATATGTCTACTAATCATGCTAACGAACAATGTTATTTATAATTTCATTTCCAGATATAATAACAGCTTGGACAAAATTACAGCATAATCATAATTATTTTTCCAATACAATATTGTACTAAAGCCAAAATTTCTTAGGCAATTAAAGTCATATTCTAATCACGACTGCTACTCTTATTGTTCAAACGTTCTGTAGATTTCCGACGAAGAAATTTCGGCTTCGGTATAATTTCTATACAGTGTTGCTTCTGTTCACTGTCCAACAAAAGTATTGTCTTGCTGAACTAATTTCACTGGATAGTCGTGAGATGAAAAAAAAAAAAACGAAGTTTAACACATGCATCTTAGACTTTACTGTTGTTTTTATTTGAAAACAACAGATTAAGCTCTCAAGATATTTATTCAACCCTATGTAATATGACCGGCTATGATCGCAACACGTGAAATTTAACTTCGTTCCCTGATTATATTGTCAATCTTTTTGAGAAAGAAACACTGTACAGTCATTAAACAAATAGAAAACACTTTTGAAATATAATTTTCGATGAAAAGTAGTTTTTTTCTTTTGTTTCTACTTTCATGTTACATATATTTACTCAGAAAAACGAAATTTGCTCTTTTTATTAAAGCACACGTTGTTCTTCACCCTTTCCATCTGTTTCATCTACTATCTTCCCTTGAAAAACTATGTCGTTATTGTAAATAAATGACTCCAATCTATTGAATAGATTTCTTCTACACCCAGGTACGCGTATATTGAAGAAATATCTGTCTGACAAAAACGTTGAATAACGTATGTTGTATTGAGCTAACGAAATACGTAGTTTAAATCTCTGCAATGTATATATATTATATATGAATATACTTAAAACTAGATTCAACAATTGGCAGTTTCATCTTCATCGACCTCTAGCATAGCTGATTCGAACTGTTCCAAGACCTGCATATTTTCTGTGGATACAGCGTTTATTCCCAACTTTGCCTTTCCTTCTTCGGACAAAGCAGTATTTTTATTTTGCATAGTTGCCTCCTCATATTCCGTCAATTCGCGTTCATTTACCGGTAAGTCTTGTCTCTCAAATTCAGCCTTAATCTCATGAGGTAAGAGCCGCTTCTTTCTCAGAGCAGTTAAACTCTTACGAAATAATTCGCTCGCGCCACAAGAAATGGACACATCTTCGTCCGGGCCAGAAATATTCTTTGAATTTTCTCTGTCGTCCGAATCTCCGCACTCTTCAAAGTCATGAAACTTTATATAAGTGTTACTGTGGTTCCTCTCGACAGCTATGAAATTGAGAGTAGCTCTCAAATTCTCGTTATGATAATCCTCAAAACTTGTAAAGTCAGAATTGACATCGTCTTTGCCTATCTTTGACTTAACAACATCGACGAACTCCTCCTCAGACTTTCCTTCCCTCAAGTGGGAATCAGTCTCCTCTTTTTCATCAACAATTCCATCAACCTCGTCGATGCTTTTCCGTACTAAGTTTGGTCTAAGTGGCGCTGGTAAATGCGCTTCTTCCAATTTCACGTGTTCGCTGATGTTTGCGGAGGAGTTAGACTGAAGTCGTGGTCCTGTTCCGTGGATCGTGTTGTGTTTCGATTCCCTATCTTTAGATGAGTGCCTGTCAAATTCTGATTCGATTTGTTCTGCGCTTGGGTTTTGCGGGTTGATAACACGACCGGGGAAGGGATGGGGCTCGTTATTGCTTGGGAACAATGAGTGGAGTAAATTGGTCTTTGATTTGCCTTTCCCACTTGTGACACCGGGCAAGAACTCTCCGATTTTCCCTGAAGCTTCTGACTCTTTTGAGATATCAAATTGCTCGAGGGTTTCTGCGTCGTTGATAATACGGTGGAGGGGTATAAAGGTGTTTGACTCTCTAGAGGGTCGCAATTGGCTGATACTGAGCTTAGAGTGCAACTTTCTGAGGCGTTTATCTCCGTTGAAACCTTTCGTTGTAAACTCTGATTGGCCGAGGATCTGTTTTGGCGTCGTACCTTCCGCTCCGTTAAACCGTTGTCCATTGTGCTTGAATTTTCTAGCAAACTGTTTGCTGACTTGAGCGGCAGGGATTGACTTGATTTCAGATTGATCGTGGTCGTTGTAGCCGGCAGATGAAGATTGTTGATAGTCGAAGAGCGAACTTCTTCCTGCGGTTGCCGATGAGTCGGTGATTTTTTTGAGAATAAGATACGACTGTGATTTTTCTTGCTGAATACCGGAGACTGGCAACTGGTAGGCGTAAGAGACCTTTGAGTCGGACTGGATGCTTGTAGACTGTGAAAGTTGGTTGAGGAGAATCGAGGAGTAAGGCGTGTTGCTGAGTTTTGATTCTCCATTAATTGAGGCTGAAGTTGTGACGATTCCTTCAGATTGACTGACACAGATTGTGGAGAAAGAGGAGGAAGAGGTGGAAGACGAGGGGACGGAGTTCGGGGCAATGGGGATGAGGAAGGTTGAGGATGGAAGCTGGTTGATGCCGATGGTTGAAACGGCTCGTTCTTCTGCTGCATCACTTTTATAAAATCTACGAGCCGTTTTATCGACCTCTGAGTTTTCTCCTGTTTTCCCAACAATTCCTGACGCGTTCGATGTTGTTGCTGCAATAAAAACAGAAGAATTTCAATTCACGGAAAGATCAAAAGTTCTCTTCTGTTTCATTTATGATAATATTTATGATGCTACGAACAGGCAAAATGGTTCATCGATATTTTAACATGCTGCTATGTAAAGTTACGAAAGTAACTGATTACAGCAAAAATAAAAAAATCGTTACAATATTAGAAAATAATGTCAAATTTGAGCGTAAAAAGCTACTAGTGGGAATGGAAGACTTATATATATATTATATTCTAATAAAATCGATAAACAATTGATTAGTGCTGGTAACAGATCATAATATAATAACTGAATAAACTACGAGACATTGTCGAAAACTATGCTCGAGATTTCTCTCCGAAATGTTAGTAAATATGCTGAAAAGAAAAAAAGAGATAAAACGACTCAAAACATAAATGAAATTTGAACGATAAACAATAATAACTGGTTTACAAAAGCCTCGTTCCTGCATTCTAAGTCACTCGGCGTGCGTTTTTGTATATGTGAATATTAATTCATTACTATGTTGTCCATCAGCCAGACTGTAACGATGAAATAAAAAGAGTTGTTGCAATTATCACCGATAATAGACGGAAAAATTAAACTTTTCTTTCAATTCTATGTAATAGTTAAAATATTTACTTGGAACAGAAAAACAAATGAATAAATAAATATACTAGTGCGCTGTTCATAATAATAAACATTCCAAAAGAAATTGATTTTTTTTTATTGTTTCGTTTTTTTTTTTTTTTTTGTACAGGCCGTGACAAACCTGAAGAGATTGGCCAAGTAGCTGGGAGCGTTTTTCCAATTCGTAAACCTGCAATCTCAAATCCGAGTTTCTCTCGCGTAGATCATATCTGTCTCTCTCTTTTTCTTCTGTAAGATATTTTTTTGTTTTGTTTGTTTGTTCGTTCCTATATCTTTTCAACTATATACTCTCACATCCAACGCACACAAGTAAATATTTTTTATATACTAGAAAGAAATCAAATGTTGTAGGCAATTAGCAAAAAAGTGACACTGTTTTAAATCCGCTGACAGTTTACGTAGCAAAAACTTGACGAAGTTGTATAATTAATTATCGAACAGCTGGACATATTTAATTATGAAATCTGCAACAGCAGTTCATTAGTTGCAAAGCATCCGTCGGTGGAACAAATATCTTTAAATTTGTTGATATATATTTTGTCAACATATAGACTGATAAGAAACTGATTTGAATTTTCACTATCTCCCTACAACATACGTAGATATATATATATGAAGATACAACATTTTAATTACTTCTTCTTTAGATACTTGTTATCTATCTGAACAGTGATCAATAGAGGCAGGAAATAGCAGATAACAGTTAACAAAAGGCAAAGTTCATCGAATGAAGTTCAATTAAACAAATATCAGAGCATTATCTAGCTCGTAGGTCTTAGAAGTCAATGTTTATTGGTGTAAATAAACCATATCTACTTATCGTCAATTATTACATTGAATAATGATGAATTTCTACAATGTTAATTACGACGGATTCCCCGTCAGAACTTCCGCTAAATGTGACACAACTAAGTGTGCAACTGTTTTCAGAAATTTGTAAAATATATCTAAAGCACGAATCCCCTGCCTGTATAAACTGAATAAACATTGAGTTTAATATTCGTTAAATTAGAAGACAAAATGAACAATTTACCAATTTCATCTTCTTCTTTGCACTCAACAGCTAGAACATCGCTACTATCTTGTATCCTGATTTTTGTCAAACACTTCGGACATGTTCTTGGCGGAGCGGGTGTAACCAAGTGACAAGAAACGTGGAAATTAGCGGCACAAATTTCACAGACCGCCAGAGAACCTGCGTGGAAGTAAAACAAAAAAGAATAAAAATTTGTCCCAATCATTTTGACGATTCTTCAATTTCATTATTGAAATATTATTCGCCAATTAATACAAGCCGATATTAAATACGCACCAGGATTTCTGCAATGAATGCAAACCGCAGCGCAGTCATTTTCGATTCTTTCTATCGTCAAACTTGAAGGTAGGCCAGGAATGTGTACAGCTTTACTTCCGACTGATTGTACGGACTTAGAGCTAAGTGCAGATTGTCGTCCCTGGCTCAAACCATTCTCAGACTTTATTTTACCGGTGAATAATTTACTCTCAGGATTATTTCTAAGTATATTTGGTCTAGTTGTAGATTTTTGGGTAGGAATAAACGATTTTATCGGAGCTCTAGGCGGTGGTTGCAAAGGTTTGATTCCTGCGACCTTGTGCGGAGGTGGTGATGGCCCGTTTAATCTAGCTGTTGTCTGTCGTGTTTGTGGTGCTGTCCCATTGGATTGCAAATACGAGTGTCTCTTCCTTTTCTGTGAAATTCGAAGGAATGATTATTCCCTTTTTAATTTACGTTTCGAAGAAATAATTACCGAAATGCAATATCTGATCTAAATAGAGACACTCACAGTTGGAATTTCCCAGTTTGAATAGACAAACTGAGGATTGGCTGTGCTTCTCCGTTTCCGTTCAGCCCTTTTGTTTTGAAGTTCTGTGTGTTTATCGGATGTGATCAGTCCGAGAGATCCTAGGAAGTCCAACTGGTCATACAACTGAATTTCGCAATTTTCATCTCTGTTACGTTTTACAATTGAATTATCAGCGACTGCAATTTCAATCACATCTTCGTCGTTCGAATCCGTCTCTTCCAACGTTGGTCTTGCTCTAGAAAAAACATGAAGCATATTATCTTGGATAATCTGAGTTAGAATTCTTTTCGTATTCTTTGGGAAAATCTGAGACGAAATTATGAAAGCGAAATAGTTGTGCGTTGAACAGTTTTCAAATCAGAGTGAATTCGCGGAAATTTAACGGAAATTAACCGTCGCGCAGCCGCAGAGCGTGATTCGTCAACACTTCAACTCTCTCTCTCTCTCATTCGGAAACTATCGTACCCAGAACTTTCCCGCTTGGAAAAGTTTCTCGTGGTTTTTTACAGAGAATGAAACCACGCGAAGATATACTCTGTGTTAACCGCTATCGACGTTTAGAATGTTTTTTATTTTATTTTCGTTTCTTGCAAAAAGTTTTCAGTCCAATTTATCCAAATCAATTTCTGTCTCTCTTTCGCATACAGTTGAACTTTCAAAGAGTTTTAAATCCTATGATCGAAATGATTTTGGGAATAATATAAAAATTTGTAGTTAAGTTCAGCCGGTGGACTTACTTGGCACAATTATTTTGACAATCGTCAATCGGCGATGGTAGATCAAGATTTTGAATCCCATCTTCGTAATCGTCTTTTGAAGATCTTCGGCTCAAGCCGTTGAGATTTTTTCCATTAATGATTTGTTTAGAATCACTTGTTTTTGTCTCATTGTTATTTGTGATATTGTTATTGTTGTTTAAACCGAGAAGCGAAGCTATCGAAACTTTGGTACCATTTGAATTTGCCGCTTCGTAGATTTTTACCTCCTTCCTCAGACGTTGTACGACCTGCTTCTGCGCAAAGAACACATTGACAAGTTAACTTTATCGGATTTTCAACGTTGTAATATAACTTTAAACTTATACCGAGCTTTCTTAGCGACGCATTGCAGGGAAACAACCGTTATAGTTAAGCAAATTATAAACATAACGAACATGACATGGATCGATGCAGATTATATCTCTAACTAGATTTTGCTTCCTTTTTATTTATATTTCAAATAATATATATATTAATATAATAATATATATATGTTATATGTATTTCGTTGTTTTTTTCTTAAATATATAATGAAATGAAACATGGCAACAACCCCTGCTGCAGCTTATTGCGTAATCACATTTACTTTGGGATTTCTTATACGCGAGTAACGTTGAGGAAAAACTTTACTTCCCCATTATTAATTTAAGACTTACACTTCGAGAGTGAAATTCATAACTTTCGTTTTTTCTTCTCTTTTAGTATGAAAACATTTCCCTAGTTGTACAATTTTTTATATAAGGTTAAAAAGCTCACTCCCGCATCAATATATTATCGTTCGATCTTCTCATACGGCTGTTTAAAAAGTCTGCAGTAGCTGTATAGCTACCTAAAATCACGATATTCTGAATGGCTGTTTGCCCCGGGGCTTATAAATATAGATTCTAAAATGCGAGCATGATTTATATCAAACAGTATTTCAGTTTGATATAAAACTTGGAATAAGAAAAAGAGGAATCAGTTTATAACATTGAAACGATATCGTTCCCAAGACCCTATGATTATATATTAAATTAATTTTTCAAACTTCTTCCGCAAAGTCAAGTGAAATCTCACCATATCGTTATACGTTATAGGGATTTGTATGTAAACATGACCCGTTTAAGCGTATAGCGTAAACCCCACCCACGCCGTATAAACAAACAAGGGAATAAACCCCCCTTGGCTAAGTTTCGGCGGGAAGGAACTCCATACGAAGAGGAGAAATCAGTTTATTACGACGGAGCAGTGATGAAATCTATACGTCTACATAGGTAACAAAGTACACGTAATTAAAATTCAAGTAAAACGATAGAAAACGTGATTAATATGAGCATGTACATACGTATGTATACAGTTTAACGAGAGATAATTAATAAATGTTATAGCAGCTCTTCTCCCTTCCATATACCTATAAGTATAGTGATAGTTAGATAGTCTACTACTTTTCATGAGATGAAAATGTTTCCGTGGGATATTTTATTGATTGAACCGTCTCTCTCTTGTCTTCGTTCTACTCGATTCTCTCTTCGCCTCTATGTTCCGTTTCGCAAAGTACTACAAAGATGAAACCAGCCGTTATACATATATACATACATATATATGCATGAAACATTCTATCTCGTCTCGGGATGCTGCGAGGAAATAAGCAACAGATATTTTCGCCAAATGAGAGATTCGATTCTTCTTTTTTCTCCTTTTCTCTTGTTTAGATTAACGCAATTAGATTTAACGCAGCGTTTTTAACGAAGAGTCTAAAAGAAAAGAAAATTCTAAAGACAAAAGAGACATTCATGGTTTTCCAGTATTTCCCATTCGTTAATTTAAAGTATAACGTTGAATTCTTCATCGCGGAGATTAAACTTTGGGAGGATTACGTAAACTCGCTGAAAACATGCTACTTGAATAAATTAGGGCAAACAAATTTTCTGCGAAGACACCTCCAATTAATTATTTCACGTATACAAAGTATTTTCTAAGGGTGATCGAAGTTTAACAAAATTAATCATTATTTGCTACCCTAAAATAACTGCGCGGAGTTGATCATAGAATAACTTATAAATTAACTGAGAAATGAAATGTCATCACTATAACCTATTCTACAGCAAACTAATCATCTAATCTTCGGACTTTCTTTTCTATTCATTTTTACAGTTTTCTTCCAAATAAGAAAATTTCGGTATTTTGCACAACGTTAACTCGGGATATCGAAAAATAAAGATTCATTCGATTAATTATACAAGTATCATTGCAGCGAGTGAAAAAAGAATGAGTTTCAATAATGAAAAATGGATTAAACATACCTTAAAATTGTTAAAATAATGAAAATGGAAGTGAGTCGTTTGATGTTTGTCATGGGAATCTGTAATTTTCAAAAGGTTCAGGACTGCGTATCATTCGGTGACTAATTCCTCCCCAAATCCGACTATACACATTATTATTGTTTGTTTGAGTAATATAACAAGAAGAGGGTGAAATTCCCTCCACTGCTCGATGATACCTTTGAGAGACGCTGCGACAAGCTCTGGTTTCCCAACTCAACTAAATAACTACACTAAAGCAGAACTTAGGGAGCGATATATATACGCAACCAGTTATGCTAAATTTGGTGTCTGTATAATTTATCTATATACATATATAATACATACACATACGAAGAGAAGTAGGATATAATTTATACAATAAAGATAGAATAAAGTGTTTAGAAATCAAATTACATTTTGCATAATTTAGGTTTCAAATGTTAAAAATTGTTATCATTTTTACGTGACAAATAATTTAGGGAAGTGATATAGGCATGTGAAGGTATTCTGTGGCAAATCTAGGGCGCATGCGTTGCGAGCGCGCGAATCAAGCTAATTCAAAGCTTTGCGAAAGTCTGGGGCAAAGTTTTCCGCAAACTGACAAGATCAAGTTTTACTTCTCGGGACGAGTCAAGAGTTCTAGAACAATGCTGCAACTCGGATACTGTGTTAAACTTGCAATCTGTTACACTCGCTCACGCGTAACGATTAATATTATAAGTTATATAGCCATAATTAAAAAAACGAATCTCCAGGATCGACGTGGGAGAGGGGGAAGCCGTTTTATTCAACGACGAGTAATTATTTAACGACCTCGAAATGAGAGGAAGAGAAAAGACCGTGGGAATTCATTTTTACAAGTAAATTGAGTTAATTTATAAAAACAAATGAAAACGTTTTCTAAAAATTCTTAAACCTATCTGCTTCCCTAATGAAAGTAAACAGTCTTTTTTTTTCTTTCTTCTAGCCTTCATACTTCACATTTTTACGTGTTAATTATTATACGCTTCTTTTTGTACACGAAAACTTACAGTTTGAAGAAAGAAACAAAAAGGAATGCCAAATTATTCTCATGATTATTAGAGACATTCGCAGAACCAGCTGCGAGAGCTTTTCTCATCTTTGTGTGTTAACGGATAATAGCGATACTATGAACGAGACATTTCCTCTAATTAATACAAGTTTCTAATCACTTCTGTAAACTAGGGACCCAGCTTACGCTTTAACGGGTATAATAACAGCTCGAGACCGACGATAAATTATACGTAATAATATCTATGAATATGATCACAGGGTTGAATTGATGAACGAAAATTTCGCGGATTGTATAAAATATATTTACAAGCGTATATATAAAATCAAGATCATACCTTTACCGTAATTATTTTCAACATTAAAAACCGGTACGCAGACGTCTTTACATGGAAAAATCAAAGCCCCCTTTGTAAACGGTATATATAGGGAGAGACAATGAAACCGCATGAAAGCCCTCACTAAACTCGAAGGATCATTTTTCCCGCGATTTGTCAATACCGTATAATATACCCCAACATATTGTAGACAGATAAAAGGACGACCCAAGCTTTGTAATTAACACATATATGTATATAATACAAATGTTGGATAAAGAGAAAGGTTCGTAAAATTCGCAAATATTTTATACGCACATATAAAAATTCGAAAGCTGTGATATTGAGTATTTTTTCTAACTTAAACATCGTTTTCTCCTATTTGAGAGGAAGAACGGTGAAAAAAATGTCCTTTTATATCGATTGCGATAGTAAAAAAGACTGGAATATATATTGGAGTGAAAATAGTGAAGTGAAGATGTCACGTGACTATACCCTACCTACCCTATATATTACATTACATGATTTATCCAAATCCGTAACCATTGTTACAGTAATAGCATAATCCTTGGCCTTTCTAATTCCAAGCGGAAGAGACTTCTCCTGCTCCTCATCCTCATCCTCTCGCAAGTTCGCGGTACACGCTTCCCGCACAGGGGTTCGGGTTCCAACTCGGAGCTTGAAAATCAATAACAACCCCGGTTCTTACTTGACGGCCTCCTAGCTGCGATTGGACGATTAAGCTAAATCGCTTCTTATGTTAGTCTATTCCGTTGTAACTTGACAAAACTGTTTAATTTACTATACAGTATCGAGAAAATATCCATTCTTCTTACTCGTATTTTCTTTTTTTTTTTTTTAATTTTTTTTTTTGTTTTTTGCAACGGTTTTTGTGGCATGAAAAATCACGTGTCGATTACCGTTTAATTTTTTTTCTTTTTTGTTTCCTGTTTTTCTCGGGTATGTTCAAAGAAGTTTATGTAATATATACATTGGGAAATATTTTCCTCGAGGTAGGTATATCATATATGTAACAATATCGAACTTTTAGTTTTCAGCACGAAGTTCATAAACGGCTATTCCACATTCCCCTAGTTTTCGCGGGGATGGCGTGTGTTTACTTGACTCTACGAGTTCCGATTTGAACTCTTCGCTGAGTAGATATATATCTATATAGAATATATATCCCAACTTTTCCTACTGCAACACCTGGGCAAAAGTTCAGCAATACATTGACGCCTGCGCGTATCCATACGCAACGCAACGCAACGCAACGCGACGCGACGCTATTCCGAAACTATATAGGTAATACTCTATGTATTATATCCATGTATGTATACCGTATATACATACATACTTGACAAATCGCGGTTTACGATCAGTGCGTATCGTCGCGTATAAAATTATCGTATACTTTTAATTACCTACCTTCTATCGCCTAGTATAACCGCTAATCATTACCTTATATGACAGTTTTCCTATATAACTTTCTGAACCAATATCTACCTATACTTATATCATTCGGGAACAAAAGAAAGAAAAAAGGAAAAACAAGATTTCATAATTTTTTTCGTTCAATTCCAAAGTGCATATTCTGTACTTCTGTTTTTACGTTATCTTTCTTATTTTTTTTTTTTTTTTCTTTTTTGTTTTTTGTTTGTTATCTATAAATTTTTACGCGAAAACTATAAATAAGAAACGTAAAAAGTATAGTCGAAAATCTCATTAACTTTTATGCCGCAAATGCAAGATCCATAAACCCTTGCGTCATGCGGCATAATACGAGCGGTCCCCAGAAATATAAGTTTTTTTTTTTTTTTGTTTAAAATTTTTTTTTTTTCTTTTTTTATCACGCGGAAAATTTTCAGCGAACTTTTTTTATATCAAAATTAAATAGAAAAAAAAAAACTTACAAACAAAACGCGAGGGCAGAAAAAAAAAAACAAGTTTGTTTTCTATATATATGACGTTCGAGTGTGTGTATAGGGGGAAGGGGGAGCAAAACGGGGCACTTAAGAAAGTATTCAGTTTTGAGAGGTTTAAATATGATGAATTTCCATTTTTTCAATTGTATTCAAAGAAAATAAAACGAATTTTCAGCTGCCGTTAAAAAAAATATTTTCAACTTTTTAAATTTTTTAATTCAATCTAAAATTTGGATGTATCGGATTTATCTTGTAAAATTAATTTTCACTGGATGAAATAAGTACATTCTGTACTTGAGTGACTCGTGAAAAAGAAAGAATAAAAAAATATATATATTTTCGACAAAAAAAAATATATATATTTTCGATATTTATTTTATTAAATGAAATAACGTAAAATGATGTTAGAAACTATTTTTGACCATTTGAGTGACATTTGAGGGAAAAAAATTTGTCAACAAAATTTTTTGGGTACCCCATTTTGCCCCCCCCCCCCCCCCCCCCCCCCCCCCATATATATTTATAAGGTTTCCTACTGTAACGTTTATTAAATCGCAACCGTGAATGGAAAATACGGAGAATATAGTACCTTTCTATTTTAATTTTTTTGCTTTTGTTGTTTTGACGCAACGAAAAAACAAACAAAAAAAAAAAAAAAGGAACAAAAAAAAAACTCTTCAAAGTACAAAACTATATGAAAATACGAAATCCTAGAAAGTTGTGGAGTTAATTGATTTTTAGCTGCTGCTGCTGCTGCTATGCAGCCTCCGGACGGGAACTTCCCTTGTTAATACGCTACGTATATATACCCTATTCTGCTATATAAGTTCGCACGCGCAAACTCATCCGCCGTCATACGATGCCCTATATAGTATAAAGATTTCTACCGACGAGATGAAACTATAACCCGGAAACTGTAACTTGTGGCCGCAAAATATACTTGGAAGAGAAATAAATTGTAATTTGATAATCTCGGTATACGATAAAGCGAGAATAAATTACATAAAAATTTAGGTACATATTATTATACATGTGACTTGATTATTATAAGTTATTTAAAATCTGTCCTTCTTTACCGACCGAAATTACTACCCCAATTAAAGTTTTATCGAGTTACTGGAGTATAATTATTACTATACGAAGATATTAGATCGATTTTTGTTCTGGTCGTTGTATTGTCATCCTTTACTCATTGAAATCGAGGAAAGGTTACTTCCTGTATGTACGAGCATCGTGAAATATTGCCGGAGGGAGAGTATCTGATCAAAAAGTAGGGATGTTTTGATTATTGGCAAAGCTTACGCCACTTTATACGGAACGTGGATAACAAAGAAAAATAGAGAAGAATATAACTATACGTATCTACGCGTAATTCAAAGATTTTTAATTGTTTGTAATTAATCTGTGAACAGTAATCTTCTTTTCCCCCTCATTGCTGTTATGTAATATCTTTATCTCAAGCCACGGAATCATCGGAAATTGCGAGGGTGAAACGAATCAAATTAGATGTACAGTGGTTTCCGAATTGTAAAGAGAAAAAATAATAAATTAATAATAATTTTTGGCTATCGAAAATCTTTACTTCTTCAGTACTTATACTGTACTTGCATCGCAACTAAAGTAAATATATACCTGTGCTCTAGATACAAGTATATTTCGCGAAATATAACAGAGATATGCTTGCATTAGTGTGCCGAGGTTACGAATTTATTGACCGTTCTAAAATTAAACTAAATATAAATGTATTGTCAGGTTTGTTTGATGGGGGGATGAGTAGAAGTTTTGATTCCAAAATTAAGTTATGGAATTTATATTATATAAGTAGTTGATTGATATAGAAAACATTAATACACCTTTACACCTATTATATTATATATTAGCCCTATAATTCTTATCTTCACCGAGGTTTAATTATTATACTAGCTCGACTTCAAGTCCGATTCGTTATACCTCTATACAAATTGATTACACCCGTGCGTACCTATACCCTAAGCACACATATATACATGTTCGTATATTTATTTGCCTACAACTATGTTATGCATATATATATATATTATATATACAGTCCAGCCCACGTTTCAATTAAGACAAATAGCAAATATTGAATCATACATTCACGCGGGTTAGAATCACATCTAGATTCAATATAATACACATATCAATGAACTCATGAGATCAATCACTGAGTAGAGAAAAATGAACAAAAGTAAAATACGCGTGTAAAACTGAATTGGTAAAAATAATTAAATACATACGTATACTGACATACCTGGCATTTTGACAATGATATAATGTGCTCCTGGATGTCGTGTAACTGTCCAAGAAGTACTTGGTTCTGAAACGATAAAAATTTTAATAATTTTCATGATTTATATTATTAATTACTGCACATATTTGAAATCTTTATAAGAAACAAAAAATTAGATGGATTAGAAGAATCCATTCGTTGGAGAAATAATATATTTTTGTTTTTTTGTTCAAAGATGATACGCGTGAGAGAAATAATGTATTGTATGCCAACTCTGTACAACATCGATTAAGAAGCCACATAATCCAGTTGAAATACTATATGTAACTATAACCATACCCAATACGTAGATACGAGCGTGGATATACCTATATTCGGGGCTAAAGAATCATGAAATTATTACGTTCTAATTGTAAGTCTGATTGCGAAAACTTGGGGAAGTCGATCGTTTGCGCTTTATACCGAATCGAGTGAAATCCAATTTTATTCAAATAAGTTTATACATCCGATGTAATCATTGCGCGCGGCAATAAATTCGTATAATTAATCTAACTGCAGAATAGCACGGTTTATTACATCGATTGAATACACGAGAGGTTGATTATCAATGAACTTGATTCTGAGGGATGATATTATAGCCTAAATTCATGTGTGTAACCGGATATGAAAAGGATGGGTTATCAAATTAGTGTTCATCCCATAATTTATACGAAGGCAAAAACAAAACACTTTCGTTTTGTTACCAGTAATTAAAACTGCATACATAGTGTAAACGGTCGAATATTATTTAGTATAATTTATTACCGGAGCATCTTTACTTCTTCGGAAGTTCCATACATAGAAGTGTAAAAGAACTGTAAACTTGTCGCGATAATAATAGTCCGGTTGTTCTATAGTTCTATGGACGATACACGCATTAGTATAGACCGTGACGACGTTAGTTTAGTGGAAACACACTTTACCCATGTGTTCTCGTATCAATCTTCACTTATTATCTAGTAAATATAAAGATATTTCTAACATAAAATCGTATAACCGATAGTCAAACGATAATAATAATAATGATAATAACAATATCGAATTAGAATGATCTGTAACAGATGCTCGTTGTAATTTTTGAAAACAAACAATTTCAATTAATTGTAATACGTATTATATATATACATAAAGTCTAGAATTGAATAATAATATTTCGTTATCAGTCTCCGAAACTCACAGTCAAGGCTCACGATAGGTATGAAAGTACTCTAAACCATTTATCCAGTAGGTGCAGACAATTAGACGTTTGGAAGTTTCGAAGTGAGTACTGAGTTTGCAGGATCAACAATTTTCGATGAGAGATAGGTATGTATACGTGTTACCGATGGTTATCACACGTCAGAAATTCAACGACGATTTGTATGTAGAAATAATAATACGTATTTGCTGAGTGTAAACTAGTTTAGTAAAATAAGTATGTAGTTCTCTAGCCATAAGTATTAATATGTACCGTAAAATGAAACAGTTCGTAAAATTTAAGAAAATCATATGCCTGCACGTGAATAATATTCATGAGAAGAAATATTCATTTGTTCGGAATCGTTTTGATTTGTACGAACGAAAATTAGTTGGCCAAAAAGTTTTCGGAGTAATAATTTTCTCTCATGTCGATCTTTTCGGCGATCAGCGCGCTTCGTTCGTTCAAATGAAAATTATCATAAGCCCGATAATTATTTAATCGTTACTTTTTTTTTCTATTTTAATGGACCGTTGAATATAACTTACAGCTTTTGTAACATTATTATGCATTTGTAATATACTTACGTCCGGGTCATCGTTCAGCTTTCCCACGTAAACCTGTATTGACAGAAATAACGTGATAATTGTAAAATAAGAGAAAGAAGGAAGGGAAGAAGAAATTTCTTAACTACATATGTCGTACCAATACATATACAAGTTTTAAAGTACATAACGTATCGAATAATACGTTACGTAATATAAACGATATCCACTGCATCGCTACCGTAGGTATAGCTATACTAGACAGAAGAGACTGTGACATTGCGTGTTGTAGTATATATTTAACAAGGATCAACACCTGATAAATAATAAAGTATTGGAATATATATGTGTTTGTGTGAGGTTATTATAATACCTATGTAGCGTAAGAATCTTGAAAGTTTTTCTTCTTATTATTGAAGTAAAATAATTTCGAGAAAAAAAATAAGAAAGAAAAGAAAATAGTATTAAAGCGTTCGATAATGTATACGTGTGTGTAATGTATATGTTTAGTTTATATAGACCTACTTAAAATTTATTTTTGTCACGCGTATACCCGTACTCGTACCCTAAGATTGTGCATTTGTATATGTATTTATAAATTAAGATGCTAGCGCCATTGCGCTTGATGAACGGACGTTCGTTCTATGCAGTATATGTATAGAAGCGAGTTAGGATATCGACTTACGAGAAAACTTCTGACACAAGTTTCAGTGTTGAAATATATTCTTAAATTTACATCGATATGTTCTTTTAATAAACATTTAATAACAACTAATATATACGTATATTTGTCATTTGTAAATTATATTTCCTCTCAAGAAATGAAAATACATGTACGAAGTAATGAAATTAATTGAAAAACAATCATTTTATTATTTTTATTTTTATAGACGTCTAGTTTTTGGATATAAAACCGTTTCAGCTGCCTTTGAAAAGTTGTTGATAGATATAAAAAAGTTTTCACGACTCGAAGAGTATATATATGTATATATAATGTGTCTCGAAAGATTTTTTTTCAAACTTTACTGAAAATCGACATAATATTGGATGTAAGTATGTGCGAAACGGAGTTTCATATACTGGCGCAACAATATATAATATACCTACGTGATGTGCAGGAGCATTTGTTATTTAGTAAATATAGGTTAAAAAACGGAAAAATGAGAAAAAGAAAAGAAAAAATTCATAATTAGTTTCAAGTCGATCGTAAAGTTTATTGATTAGTGTAAATAGTATATTTACTGATCTGAAATTAATAATATTGATATGAAAAGCAGTTTAGCCGCATCGACAATTTATTCCGCTATATACGAGCGCCGACCTTGGTTAATTAAAGGCTAAACGCTGATAAAAGAGCTGCTGCAAAATGAATAATATTGCACGTATTTATTTATGGTAAGTTGTTCGAACCGCAAAAAGGTTATAACGAATTATAATACGCGTAATAATAACGTCGATATAAAAATGAGCTCTTGTTATGTTGTATACTAGTTTTCTAAAGTACGTATTTATTTATTGTTAGAGAAAGTTTAATTATCAGCATATTATATTTTTATCGCGTCGAAAAGTTAGATCGTCGGTTAGAGGGCCCCCTAGCTGTTATGTATATCATCCATGCATGGTTATAATATATAAATGGTGTAGAGATATACACAGGTCTGTATGTAGGTATAACGTAACGTACAATATATCCCGCACTTACCTGATGATTTTGTATGGCATTTTTGAGCTTGTTTTGTACCGATTGTATTTCCTCCTGTAAACTCTTCGGTATCTCCATAATAAGGTCTATTGTTTTTCACACGTTTTCAAATAAAATACTACCTCGTTAAAGTTTTAATAAGAGAAATTAAAAAGAGATCAGAAACTGGTATCTCTTGGTCGCACGGCGCGCACCACGGCACTTGCCCGATTCACTAACACAAACAATTGACCATCCAACACAAGTGATTTAAAACCGTGTGGGTTTACACCGACACGACACACCGCGTAACTTGCGTTAACCCCCCTTTCGGAATTACCAAAGCTATTTCCCATATAATAGCTATTAAATTAATGAAAAACGAGACGTTGTTGTTTAAAGATGAAATTTATTCATTAAACAAGAACCGACCGTAACATTGTATACTATTTCACGTCAATTTCAATTAAATCTCGGCCATTTAAAAGAGATTTTCCGATGCAAAGGCAGATGTTTTCCCAATAATAAGAGCGCGCAGGGGTGTGTGGTGTTGCCGAATGCAAGTAGCGCCCCCGTCGTGACAACGGGCTGGTCCAGAACTCGAAAATAATCTCCCCCTCCCTGGACTTACAACCACTTTCGTGTTTTTCACAAAGGCAAAAAGTACCCGCGCAGACCGCGTATCATTCCCATACTTTTCATTCATGTCTCGCGCAATATTACAATCACAATAATTATCACCATAAATACCGTTCGAACTTTCATTCGAAACCCACACTGTTATCCCCGCTTACAATAATACAGGTATGTTTCATTTACCTTCATATTATTCCCATCTTTCACATTATAAACATCTCTTCCGTATCAACCGTTTACCAAACTTCCGAATGGCGGTTAACCTAAAAATTTTACCCACAGTTTTTCATTTCCATTCTCCATTGCTCCGATAAATCTTATCATATCTCTCAGACCGCTCCAATCTCTTGATCTAACTCCAACGACAATCTTTCGGAACCATTAAAACCCCCGATAACCAACCACGTTCGATATTTAAGCCTCGTCGTAGACATCCCTCTGCACTTTTATCCGCAATCATAACCTCAAATATTCATATAAACCTCGTACACGCAGATATGCTCGTAGATGTGTTTACGAATCGACGCGCGTGGAATCAATCTAATTCGACTATCCTCGAATGAATAGCAAATATTAAACGTACAATTATTTGTAGCATAAGATCAGTGATATGGCTGGGAAAAGATCCGCTACTTCAGAGCTAAACCACGACAATTGGAATGACGACGAAACGCCAGAAGAAGCAGGCACCTTCAGCGCAGCTTCTGAAGACGTGCTACAGAAAAGAGTAATTAAATCGGCTAGGCGACGAATAGTAAATAGTGGAGACGTGCGTTAGACAGTATTATCTGTTATTCATCTTTTAGTTTCCATTTATATTCATCGATTATCGAATTATTATTATTTTCATCCTTTCAGGGGACGCCAAAGGCAGCTTTTGGTTCATTCACAGGCTTCAAAACGACCCCAACATCGGCTGCCTCTCCTTTCAGCTTCCTTACAAATACAAAGACAAAGCTAAGTGGAGAGACACTGTCCACCTCGGTGAGCGCGAGCAACGGATCGTCGAGTGTTCCGGCGAACGGATCAGACGCTAAAGATGGTCAGTCAAAGCTGGAGACAGGATTGAGAAGTACGGAAGCAAAAAATCAGCCCAAAGACGAGGGGAAGATGTCCAAAAAATCCACCGATTATTACGCCAAGTTAAAAGGACTGAACGAAAGTGTGACTCAGTGGATAAAGTCGCACGTTGATTCCAATCCTTTTTGTATTTTAACGCCAATTTTTAAAGATTATGAAAAACACCTGAAGGAAATCGAGGCTAAACATGGGCAGGAAAAGGCTGCCGCTGTTGACGGGCGGGAGAAATTGGGACAGAAGAGTGTACAGGCGGAAAGTAGTTCACCTGCTAAAAAGAAACAGAATTTAACTAGTGGTAGCGGGGAAACACAGACAGAAAAATCCGTTTTTGGAAACCAGATGGCGGCGGGCAATACAGATACTAAAAGTGGGCCTTTGATTTTTGGGAATGCAAATGCGGGAAAATCGATATTTGGTAATACGGAACAGACTACCGAATTCAAAAGTATATTTGGGAATGTAAGCAGCGAAATGTTCAATCCGTTCTTAAACGAGTCTTCCCCTGCTGGAGATGACAAGAAGAAAAATAGCGGGTCGGATAGTAACGATCAAAAGCCAACTCCCAGTCTCTCATTTCCGCAGTCTGGTTCAACAGCCACATTCAGCTTTGGTCAAAGCTCTGCGACCAGCACTGCTTCGGCGCAGTTTAGTTTCGGAGGGTAAATTCATTTCCTTTGGAGGTTCCTTGAATGTTTTAACGAATATGAAAATGAAAAAGAATTGCAATGTTGTCAGCATTATTTTCTAAAGTGTGATAAAACTCTTTTTGTTTTTCTTTTCCACAGCGGGAAACCGTTCGCATTTGAGAATGTGAACAAAACTGGCGATGCAGAGGCGAAGGAGGATGAAGAAAAAGACGAAGACGACGAACCACCAAAGGTTGAATTTAAACCGGTCACAGAAGAAGGAGCAATTTATGAGCAGCGGTGAGACTGCGACGGATAGCGACTCTTGTTAGTTGCTGGAAATCTGTATTTTTAAATTAATATAAAAAACTGTTATTTCCCATAGGTGCAAAGTGTTCGTTAAAAAGGACGGTAATTTTTCTGACCGAGGCGTTGGTACGCTGTTCCTAAAGCCCACGCCGAATGAAAAAACGCAGCTAATAGTCCGGGCGGATACCTCATGCGGAAATCTACTTCTGAATACAATTTTGAACGACGGTATACCGACGCAACGTATGGGAAAAAATAACGTTATGATGGTGCTTTTGCCGACACCTGATGCAAAGCCTCCGCCAACACCGATTTTGTTGAGAGTAAAGACGAGCGAGGATGCCGACGCGTTATTAGAAGTGCTCAACAAGCATAAGAAATGATTCTTTTAATTCTTTTTATTATTATTATTATTATTATTATTGTCGAAGTATGTATACTTGTATACTGGATCATTGCTGAACGCTGTATGACATCGATTTACCAGTGATTATTATGTGAAGAATGTGAAAAATTCTTGAATGAAAGCAATCTTGAATGTATAAATGTTTCTTTTTAGAAACTTTAGAGATGCTAAATACTATGTAAACATTATAAGGTATACAGTAAAGTTTATAGCTTAGTGCTTTTCGTATATGTAGATATAATAGTATGAAATATAGAATACAGACTTACGGATTTTACGTTTACACAAAAAGCACAATCGCGATTAATTCAAAATCGGGTATATTAGCATTTCGAACTAACGAAACTTTCATGTTTACGTTGCGATTAGTTGTATTATACGCAAGTAGAAGATCGCTCCTTCTATACACGTGTATTTATGGTCATAAGTTGCCTGTCCGCCAGTTTTGATTTTTAAAAAAGCTGCAATTTTTAAGAATACCTTGTCAAGCCGTTTATTATCGGTTTTAATAACGTAGAGGAAGAGAAAGGGATAAACTTTTACCTAAATTTCCTAAATAACGGTATTGTGGATGAGGTAAATTTATCGGAACTACGATAAGGGAGAAACGATTTCTTAAGTGAATAAAGACAATTAATTAATCTAGTTAATGTCGATTCTAACATCGTATATCTATTATCGGCGATAAATTGTATGATAGAGGATAATGTGTTTAAAATCTAAATAGAATCTAGTGGAAAAATAAATCATATGACTGAAAACACTATTCAACGTTTGTATCTATTGTATGTCTGTACTGATCGGTAATAAACTCTAGTGAATTCAGTTATAAATATAAGTAAAAACCCGACATCTGCAGTATGTTATGTAGTTACTTGAATGAAAATGAAAATCTAAACATAAACATAAACTCTTAATGCTATTGACCAGTGAATACGTTAAGACACTGAAAGCGCAGAGGGGGTAAGAAACAAGTATCGAGCAAATTCTCAGTGTGTAAGTTTTGAAAGTGCGCATTGGGTTGAAGTCTAATCTTTTTTTCGTTCTTGGAAGAAAAGTTTTATTTTTTACTTTAAAAAGTGTGGGACTATCATGAATGCGTGGAAATAGAAAGATAAAGAAATAAAATGAAACGAAGAAAAAGGATTAGAATAAGTAATATACACGGAAGTTTACAAAATACGAACAAATATACGCTGTCCGATAAAAAAAAATTATCCAAGTTATACGGCTAACTGTATATAGAAATAAAGCATCTACGTTATATTGCTGGATATAAACGAATAAAAAAATTGTTTTCTTTTCCTTGACAATAAATTAGGATATAAATCACTACATAAATCCTTACCACCGCACGAATATCGGGAGTTTTAGAGTTTGATTCGAACGACGCTTATGTTATATCAAATTATTGTTTTTTTTTTATCTATTATTTTTAGATAGGTACAATACGTTATTATAATGAATGATGGGACACGTTGAACTTATCATTTTCTACAATATTCATTTCATTCCTTGTACATCTTAATTTATCTATTAAAATATTAATCTTTCAATTATTTTATTAATATAGAGTATGAATATATATATATATATAATATGAATTAAATAATTTCCAACCGTATGAATATTTAACTCAACATTCTAATTACATATTTAATAATAATTCGTTTTTCTTACAAATTAATGTTAAAGAATCTATTTATTATTAATTATACGATATATTTGTATTTTCAAGCAACTACATCTTTTTTTTTTTTATACTCAACGCAGTTACTAATTGTGCAATCAACTATTTAGCAATTGTGCAAAAAATGTATGAAAAAACGCAAGAAAAAAAAATAGACCAAATCTTTCAATAACAACAAAAGCATGATCGCTATCTGTGAGATATATATATTACAATGGTTTTAATTAGATAATCAATTAATATAATCCAGTGTAAAATCGTCCGAACCCAATGTAATTAATAACAGTGAAATAGTCAAAGCCTAGTTAAACCAGTGAATAATAAACAACTTTGTTGAATACAAATTCTGCTCAAGAATTCACGTAAGTAAAAGCCGACGTATTTACGATTATTTGTTGTTGTGCTTTTTTTTCTACAAATTTTTTTCTTTGTTTTTTTTTTTTTTTGAAAACCAAAACCAAATATATATACATATATATATATATACTTAGGTATGGCTTGATATACAGTAAAGAGAGTTCTATACAACTGGACAAGTGGTCGTGAAAATTATTACTCGCTTAATGGCCAATTCATTATTATACAAAGGAGTGTGCAAGTTGTATGTCGAAAAAAAAGTGTCTATGTAATTCACTACGTTATGATGAATGATGAATACAGACTATATTATCCAGTTACTATCCGACAGTCATTTCTTTTATACAAACTTTCACTCAATAATAAATACAGAAACTCGCACACGCCAAAAAATGATCTTATTCTGCCATTTCATTGAAGTACGATGATCGAGTAAATTTAATACTAAACTTTTTGAGCCATGAATGGTGTCAGAGCGCCTATCTGTCCCAGTCCAAGTTGAATATGCTGCATGTGAATTTCAACACAGTTTTGAAACACCTGTTGATTTTGAGGACTGAGTTTAGACCTGATTTGCTCCATCGTTCCTTGAAGAACTTTCAATTCATATGCATTGCGGTCTGAATCTGATAAGCTCTGTGGAGAGAAAGAAAAAACAGAATTCAGAAAAACCATTAGTAACTTCTTGTAAAAAAGATTCATAAAACTAGAGAACTAGGGAGAGAATTTCGAGTCCTTAAAATCTCATTAAAAGGTCTCATTAAAAACGAGTCGAGTCCACTGACCTTCACTTGTAGCATGAGGGCGGTGAGATCTGTTACAAGTTGGCTCATCTTAGCAGGTGCTCTATCGTTGATTACATCATTTCTGGCAACCATATCCCCTGCTTCCTGACGACATTTTTCTCTCAAATGAGACGGCGCCAGCATAGCAGCTACGCTTGGTTCCGGCGCTATTTCTTGACACAATTCTTGCACGTCGTTCAAAAAATCCTGGAGTGCTACGTTCATTTTTTCAAGCTCAACTACTATCCTGTAGTCAAAGAAGAAAAAAAATTCATTGTCAAATTAGCGATGTAAATTACTCCAAAAATTGGCTTTTCGCTTTCGCTTCGATGATAATAATACTATGGCAAGAACATATTTGGACAATAAAAAATGAATAATAATACCCATCAAACTAGACAAATGAATTAGTTAACGAACCCTGCGTATTTTCTCTCAAAGTCGGCTGGCAGTGGCTCTCCAAATGACCGCCTCTTTTCCGCTTCTCCATTCATTTCCTTCAGTTTCTTAATCTTTATTTTCTTAGCTGCTAATATCTTGTCAACTTTGACCATAAACTCAAGTAGCTTCAGAGGGTATCCGTTCATCGTACCTCCGATGTGAGGTTTCTTTGGAATTGATACCGAGGCGTTAGATATCAGAGGATCATTATTCAGTCTCGGAGACATTAGTTTCATCGCGTAAGGAGGTGAAGGGACGTATTGCACCTGTCTCGGTCTGAACTTCTGCGCAAATGAAGCTACGCTGATTGTTTCTGGCGGTTCATTAGACTAAAACAAATGAATAACAAAGAAAATTAGTCCCCGGGTACTGAAACAGCAAGAAGCAGTGAAAAAGATACAAGAATCAAGTTTTTTCTTTCGACAATATTCAATAATTACCAAAACTTCATAATCAGGCACGCTGTGAGTCCCGAGACCAGCTCTTTCAAATGTTATTCTGTAGGTGTTGTTGCTAGTATCGACGGCGTCTATGCTTCCTGTGAAAAGGCCATCCTGTGGTTTTCTCAATCTAGCTGTAACTTTAGTGCCGATAACAAGCTGCAGAGGTATTTCCGAGGGTAGATCCTTGAAGCTACTGATATCGGCGGTTTTTCTCTGCTGCAACATTCGAATCTTCTGTCTTTTTCGCTCCAACTCCCGTCTTTCCTCCTCGAAAAAAGACTGGGAACAACGTCGCGGCTTTCCCATCATTCTACGAATCTTACACCATTCGACGCGCGTCAATTTTCGGGTTTTCAACTGTGGAAACGACTCCTTCAAACATATCATAAAGTCGTTGTCGCCGTCGAATAACGTTCTGAGGAAAAAAATGATGGAAGAAAGAAGAAAAGAGATTAGAAACCATTGGATCGATGTAAAAAGTGGATTACACACAACTGCAGGGAAATAAAAATGATCGTCTAATACTTACTTATCGATATTGCTGTAAAACCACTCGTAGCAAACCCATTTATGAGCTTTTGGTAACTTCAGCAGATTTCTCAGCCTCATACCGATCTTCTGACCAATTTTACGATCCGGTGAGGCTGGCTGTGGCGGTTTTTCCAACTCCTTTTCAACTTTGATGGGAGTTACTACTGGCGTCGAGGGCTGAGACGGAGTGCCGGTACTTTTTTTCGATTCACTGATATATCTAGTCTGTTTTTTGACCGGTGAAGGCCTGGGAACTCTCTTAGGAGAATGTTTCAATTCTAAACTGGGATCTTTTTTTATTCTGAAAATAAGAAAATTTCGAAAAAATTGTAAAAAAAAACATCACCGACCCTGGGAGACTTTCAGAAAGCCTAAGAACCTTTGCGATATTTACCTATGGTGAGGATGATTCACTAGAATATCGTCATAAAATAGTTTATTCTTTTTTCTTATCCTCGCCGGCATTCCTCTCCGATTTAATACTTGTATCGGTTGTGTCGGAGGGTTCGGTTTCGGCGGTGGTTGCGTACCGACTCTCTGAAGCCCTAGAGCTGCCGGTCCTAGCTCAGGCATAGGTTCTAAATCTTCAGCATCCATGTTAGAATCGTCCATAGAATTGTTCCAATGAGATTGATCGTCGAGGTCCATCATGTCGTCGTCTAGATTTTCCTTTTTTATTTCATCGACCAAAGGGTAGCCACCATTCTTAATGGACAGCAAGGTCTCCGCTGATTCATCTATGAACATAAAAACAAAATTTATTTAACAGAATATCCTCGCTTCACACGCTTTCAAGCAAGGACTTTGTTGAAATTTTGATAACAACGATTCTTTCGTTTTTTAATTTACTGAAAGAAAAATCTCATTAAAAATTCTATACACCAAAATTTCAATTTTCCGCGATCAAAGTGTATGAGCAAGAAATTGTTTGGCAGCGATCTGCAGGCACCAAAATTCCTTGCGCATACACTTTCATCGCAGAAAATTGAAATTTTTTTCTAATCCATGTACTGCGGTCGTCTAAATTTTGGTGTAGCAAATTTTTGATGAGATTTTTTTTTGTTAAATTTAAAAAATGAAAAAATCGTTTTTATTAAAATTTTGCCATAGTCTTCCTTAATAATGCAAGTGTTTGAATTTGGTTTTGATATGGAATAAATGATGGAATAAGGTTTTTTTACAATCGTTTTCTAAGTTATTCAAATTTTCTAAATAAAGTTCAGAAATATGTACTTTACTCCGGATATAACGGTATGTAGTAAATAATAAATCTTATTCATAAGAATGTGGAAATTCTTGTGTTCTGCTTCGATATTAAGATTTATTTTTCGCCAACACGGAGTCTATCAAATGCCCAACTCATCTATAGACAAAGTGATAATTGAGCAACGATACTATCCTGTTCAAGAATCCAGCGGCTTAGCTTCGGTTGAATAATTACAAATCTATTACCTAGCATTTGAAAATAATGTAGAAAAGAGACTCAAAAAGATGATTTTTGCATTAGATAGATCGGTTTGAATTTTCAATACAATATGGCTGTTTAGATAACAAATGTTAAAATCTGAATAAAATATCTATTTCTATTTGAAAATTTGATAAGCAAAAATTAGGTACTGTAAGATTTGGTTACGCGTGTAGGAGACAACGATGCCAGTTTATGATATGTTGAGAGATTGTATGCGAGGCATGGATATTTATATAATTTGAAAACTTTGTTTTTGAATGAAATATTATCTACTGTTTATTTGAATGGAATCTTTTTTAGGGTAGACTGTATGGCGAAAATCTTGAGCTCGTGAATTGATCAGAAGCGTTGGTGAAGAAGATTCTGAGAATCGATTGAGTAAAATATTTGGAAAGTTTTAACCTTTATTCGTTCGTCTAGAATCTTTCGCACTTCTATGAACGATGCTAGGCTAAACATAACCAATGTCTACGTCCAACGTGTGTAAACACAGCGTTATACGAATGGACGTATTTCACTTAACGAAGTAGTAAATATCTGGCAAGGCATTGTAAAGTATAATGTAAGAATGCGGTGATTTAGAATAATAACGATCCGTTTGTAAAACCAAATTTGTTGTACGGAGGGCTCGTCATCCCGCTTGAATTCTGCATTGGTCATTTTTGAAATTTTGAACCCATCGTCGACCTGCCCGTTTCAAACGTTAACTGCGAACTCAATTTGAACTAAAGTAACCGGAATTATATCCTATCATAGGATCGCCTAAGCCTAAATTAGTATTCTCGGTATAGATTTGAACTTTATTTAACTTGAACGACTCTATTTTGTGAAAAAATATGAAAATTTCACTCACTTTCAATAGTGTCCGCCATGTTGACGTAAGCTAGTGCATGCTGGGTACGTATTTCCGCCAAATCACCCCCACAACATTCCTGGTCCGATTCCATCCGTTCCGTGCGTTTCAACTGCCAACGAATCGTGGAGGGAAGATTTGAAAATTGAAACTTATCTGTCATTGATATGCATATATGGTAATATTGTATGAACAGCTATTGGGTAAATATTCGTTCTAAACTCAACGATAAGAAGCATTTTAAGATTACCAGACCGCTAATTGAACGTTAAATGACTCTAACTGCCCCATGGCTGTACTGTAATGTGTTTGTATTTCTTTCTGTTGATAAACGATGAACGATATGCGAAGTATGTGGTTTTTGCTAGGCATTACGTTTCTTCCCATCGAGTCAGTTATTACTTTCGACCTAAGACCAGATATTAATAAATACTGTAGAGATAAAGAGCGACTAATCGGATCCGAAGAAAATGATCTATATTTACTTGTTGAAGCTGAAATGAATACAACAATTTTACTAGAATGCCATTACTGGTAAGCCAGTAGATTAGAAAAAATGTTGTCTTTTATTCAACATTACACTATAAACGCAAGAGTGTTCGAACTAATCAAGTTTAATAAATTATAGTCACGAAAAAGACGACCAAGAACCAAAAATTTGGTATTGGCAAGATCGTCACCAATCTTTGAAACCATCGGAAATCGTTCTAAAAATGGAGAACAATATGAGTTACAATAGTATCCACGTGACACCAGAATTCTCTTTGGTTATAAATAATTTCGATATGAAAGACCAAGGTTTATACAGATGCCACGGTTCAAACGGCCAACAAGAAGAGTCGAAATTTAATTACAGATTGGAGCGTTGGTTGTTCATTTTGTAATAATTGAGATTTTGATAATGCATTGAAAATTGTATGGTTGAATTATTTCCAGCAATATTTAGAGACAGAGGAGAAATTTATAGAGAATCGGGAAACTTAACGGACTGGAAAACTTACCACGAAACAAATCTAGCGCCGGTTACTCTACGTTTTGCTGTATTTATAATATATACTTTCACATAAATTCACGTTAAAGATCTTAGAACCGTGTGATTACTGAAAATCAGACTAATGTACAAGGATTGATAAAAAAGACTCGAAATAAAAATACCAACAAGAAAAATAAGGAACAATTCCCTTTATCCGCACCCTCAGATTTCTATGATGCCGGGTCTCATCAATATTCGAAGAATGGGTATCAAGTTGGAGATAGTATCTGAATGGGGTCCTTGGAGTCCTTGCGAGCATTGTATTCGCAAACACGGTTGGAAGACGAGAGTCGCTTCGTGCAGAGTCAAGCGCACTATGCGCAATGTAATTATTTTGACGAAATGCTGAAACCGTTAGAAGATTCCACGAGAATTATCGATCTATATATACACATGTTACAACTTACAGAAAGATGTAGGAAACCGGAGAGCCGATCTGCCCACGTTATTTTTGAAGACGCCCATGTGGCCGTGTCGGTAAAAATCATTTTTTGTGAGTTTAAATTTAACCGCTGGAAAAAGACCTATACTCTGGCGGGAAACGAGATTTAAGCGTTCGCTAAAGGTTTTCGCGGGGCTCGGTTGACGCTCAAATATACCAAGACGTTGCGAAGAATGATATATATTGAAGTTATTATCATTCGACGCAACTATTATGAATATTAAATGATAATATATTAATAGGCATCAATACGAATTACGAATGCGACGAAAAAGCTATTCAAAGATCACGAGTTATTTCTACAACCTTGAATAATATCGAGAAGATGTAAAATAAAATACTACGTAAAATTTGAATTCAATGACCCGCAAATGGGGATATAGAAATGTATACGCTGACTTTGAATGACCTCAATGAATTATTTCAGCTCTACAGTCTTGTACGACGAGTATCCATACATCGGTAAGGCGACGCGATATTTGCCAGAATTTATATTAAAAGAGAAATGTAAGAAATGTCCGCAAGTTCAAAAGCATAAGAAAGATAAATTCAAGTATAAGAAGAGATACGTATTGGCGGAGGATGCGCATCTGACAATAACTTGCCCCGAGTAAGAAATAAATATACATTAAAGCTTATTTCATACCAATCAGATTTATTTACATAATCGTTATTGATTAATTAGGTCAAGCTTGGAGACGGAAGTTGTATGGAAAAAAGATAACGTGGCTTTGAAAAAAGGGACGGGGCATTCCTTCCGCAGAAAAGATCCGGAGCCAAGAGTTTTAGTAGACACGTTCGCGACGTTGTATTTATTAGGTTCCTAACTATAAAGAAAATAATGATTCTCTAAAGAGACGCGGTTGTAGATTATATGAAACTGATTTATTCTGCCTCCAGGTGTGTCGGAATCGGAAGCAGGAAATTACACTTGTTACGTCGATAATGCGAATATGCTCGCAGTAAAAGTAATCGTCGTATCGAAGTCTCGGCTTCTAACTCGAGGTTGGTTCCAAAATATGCAAATTCGAACTAAAAACTATCCTCAAAATCGGCAAAAAATGTGGAACGCTTCACGATTTTGCGTGTCATCCTTGCGCAGGGGCCATGCTAATCTTCTCTGTATCGTTCCAATTTTAGTATATGTACTGCCGAAGCAGTACACTAGGTGGGGGCTTAGCTTTCCTTATATACTGAGCGTAGACCATTCTTAGCACTAGCGAGACTAAATTTATCACCGGTCGCCACCTATCGGCGAGGCCCGAAGCTACAATAAATGACACCATACTTGAGTCTCGTTCTAAATTTAAACCTTCGGCGCGGTAATTTATCTCTGACTGTGGATAATCAATATGCGTTCCTGCTTTAAACAAACAGTTATGCATAGTATAAGATTACATATATTTGTATACGCGATTATAGGTTATAGAAAGATTCATTTTAACGACGCGCGATTCTTTGGGAGAAAATAGTTTAAGAAACCAGCTTTTTGTAATGGTTATGTCTGCAGCGTTCGTTTGCTTGGTTATTTTATTTCTATTAACAAATAAATTGTAATAACAGCTATGTGTTATTCGGGTCAAATATCTCTTTTTGTATATAACCGTTGAGAAATTTGGGAAACATCTTCCCTTCTATTTATTCGGATCGATTAAATCCCTCAGGTGTCGCCATCTCTTCTTATGTTTGTGCATTTCTCTTGCCGTCGGTGAGGCAGGTTTCTTTTTATTAATCTCGTCGAGTTGAAAAGCTCGCGCGCATCAAATGATTCAATGTTTCAGCATTTCTACGCCACATGGGTTACTTGGGATTTATTCTATTGATGAGCTCATTTTGCTACTGCGCTGGATTGACTATCGTCTGCAGACAACGGGATAAATTCAGTGTTAAGGACTACAAGGAAATCGAAGCCCGCGAGAATGAAAGACCTGCTTTCTTTGGGTCCGAAGACTAATACAAACACCAACAGACTTCGATATGCTCATAAATATGTCTAAAATCTTCAATAAACAAAAATTGTACGCAAACTCAATTCGATCTACTATATTTATTCCACACGATTTATTTAAACTGCCATAATAATTGAAAATTCGAATATTGGATCTCTTTTGTAACTCGCTCAATTCAAATCCCGGAAATTTACAACTGGTTGTTGTCTGATACACTTTTTATATTGATTCATTTTTCTATAACATCGTTAACTCATTTCCGAACCTATTACATCGTCAGTCTAACAGTTATTACCGTCAGTTTTTCTACATTATTCTGGTCAAATAATGAATTAATTTACATCATCCCATGGATACCCTGAGGGCAGCAAGCCTAGAAAATCCAGGTATCGGTAATCTATTGGTTTTCCCCGTTAAATCCTCGAGCATTGTTTGCTTTCCAGACTTCTCATCGCACTTTTCATTACCTGCTATATGATTGTCTGATGATTATACGTTGGTGTTACAAAAATCAGGTGAAAAACCAGACTCCAAAAATACCCCTACTCTATTAGAACCTAGTGCAAGACAAATACTGATCTGATTTGATCACTCCTGGATTATTTTCCACTTTTTTTCTTATACTCTATAAGATTATCTGCATCGTTTTAACTCTGATTCAACTTTTTCAAACAATAACAGGATAGAATAAGATCCTCGATTTTGCCAATGAAAGAATCGGCAGTTCATCGTCTTGATAACTAAAAATCGGAAAGAAAGTCTCATCGCAACGATATTATTTACTTGACGGCTGAAGTAACACAACGTCTGATCTCATGGTTTACAATTAGTACAGCAACATCGTATTTCTCCAATAAATAAGACATAAAAGATACGATGTCGTTGGACCAAATCCTGCGATACGATGATGTTCTTCTGACAATCAGCTGTCGTATTGTAAGTAGCCGACGTCCGGTTACTGCTGGTAACTGGTGAGAGCACAGTGCAAAGTGAAAGGAGAATATGTACAGCAGTGGGAGCAGAGACTAGGCCCCCTATTCCGTAACTTTTCTGAAGCAAACCATACCGATCGGCGATCAGCTTGTTTTCTATTGGGCAGATTTATTTTTGCTAAAGTCGTATTGGTCATCGTTGTCAAAAACGGACGGAAAGTCATCGATCTAAACGATGCCAGTGTTTCTAACCAGCTGAGGTCCTGGTGTGGTGCACAAATGACAGCAGTGACTGGTTCTTCAAGAATTTTCCTCACCTTGATACAAGATGGCCGTTTATTAAACAAACATTTCGAAGTTGTCACGTCGTTTTGCGTTATACCCTGCGCAGTGTACCTGTGACCAAAGACTATATCGAAGTCTGATAAACGACAATGGAGAACCAAAAGCTATTTTCACTCTTCATTTTAACAATAATTTGTGCTACTTTCGTTCCACATAGTGTCGAAGGTAAGTTCTTCAATATGGCGCATCTCATTGCACCGTCAAACTTTCGCTGACATAGGTATCTGCTTTTCAAATGCACCATGACTTGTTTGACGCAAGAACGTGTCTGAAATTCCAGTTATACGTGAAATCAGGGATCGAGAAACTCACAGATTTCGAAAAACGATTGAAAAGAATTGCAATCAGACCCTTGGCCAATTGTGATTTTCCAGAAATTCGAATTCAGTGGATGGATTAAATTAAATCCTTGCTTTTTTGCATCGTAGGTTTTTCTAAATTGGCACGATATTTATTTCGTTGAGGGTAATCGTGCGTAAATAGTATATCAGTCCGTTGCAACGAATACAAAAAATGTTTAACACAATTTGTTAGAATCGTTGACAGACCATTTTGAAATCGAAGAATACATTCTTACTGATTCGTGAATTGCAAAATTAATCGATTGGTCTAATTGCTCTTGAATATTTATTCGTCCAATAATCACTGTTTTTTTTTTTTTTTTTATTTTGCAAATGTGAAAACATAAGAAAGATTATTTTTATCAGACTTGATACACCGGCGTTACTTACACTATACTAAATGTAAACTAAATGTATACTATACTATGCACGTATGTAATAAAGTGATAGTTGACTGCAAGAATTACTCACGTCCTTGTAAGTGAGGAAATGTCAAGATATTTCGAATTCCCGGGGCATGTATACATCCCGATGTTAACGTATTATTCCTATTCCTAAAGTTTTCCATATAATTGTATGATAATCACATGAAACATCAAGTAAACTTCTGATAAAAGCATTAATTCTAAGCAGGAATAGGTACCCCACATGTATATCGAATTACTCGGCTAATTAAGTGTCTTTTCAAAAGGTATCCTCCGGAGATGTGTTTCCTGCAGATCGAGAGGCGAATTGGGCTCTTGTAAGGACAAATTCACAATGAATTCAACCCAAATTGCTGAGGAGAAAGGAGTAGAGGCTGTTCCCTGTGCCTCAGGGTGGTGTGGGAAGATACTCGAAAGTCAAAGTCTTAACAATGGTACGCATATTCGATTATATTACTCATTAATATTCTGCAATCGTAACAATTCAATGATACAAATTATAATTCACCATGATAATATAGAGTCCCTTCATCTGCAAAGAGAATTCCGCTCAAATACGATAGCATATTATAAGTATGATGCTTTTCTGCCCAGTAGGAAATCAGAATTATTTGTTTTTCATAAGCTTCTGTTAATAATTGCATTTGAAGAGTGTCTACGGTATCGAAGGTCCCGTTGGTATACCAACGGGATATATGATATTTTTCCATTAAAATTAATACGCAAGGTCGTACGTACGGGTGATGAGTAATTGTCTGCACAATCTGCCAGGAGAAAAAACCTTGTGAATGCGGCAGATATTTCATGATTAGAATGTGTTATAATGATGAATCTTCTCTATCTTTCAAAGCCAGCTGGATGACCTCTGAAAGAATAAATTTTGAAAGGACTTGTCTATGTCTATCCGTATAAGAGAATTAGAATGGTAAAATTATAGTAATTGACATCCGTATCGCGAGATCCTTAAGCGATTAGGAAACGTTAATTATTATCTCACTTATGTACATAAGCTACCAGCACTTTTATTCGAATACCATTGTAATGGCTGGATATAAATAGCCAGTGTGCACAATAATTTCATCATATGGATTTGTGTTAATTTCAAACCCACTGTGTCATTACAGTTACAATAGATCTGGTTTAATATAAATGGGTCACTTTCTATGCATAGCGGGATAACGGGATTAGGATTAGATAATACAGTATTTTCACAAGACCTTCAGGGTTATCGAATATCAGATACGTATAGATAAAATCCGAAAGGTTGGTGTCCGTCTAGCTAGGAAACACTTCTTTTCATAATAAGAAAGAACTGGAGGAATCTAGATACTATCTAGATACAACGTCTATTCAAATGCTAATAATCGCTTGAACTATTCGGCTGTGACACATGTTTTTACGAACAAACTTTAAGACTAGAAATAAAGAGGCCAAGATATAGTTCGCTTAGTAGTCTCAAATAATTGAGAAATCAAAATCAAGTCCTCATTATGAAATCCATATAGAACTACGAACTACAGAACTCCATTGTCGCGTACGAATAAATTACTTTAGAATTTTTCCAAGCCTAAATTCGCCTCGGTGCTTTCAGTCATCACGGAGTAAGTATAACATGCGATCCATACAGACGAAGAGTGTCAAATTTCAGACGAAACTAAATTGAAAAATAGCTCAAACATTATCGAAGCCATTTATCTAGCATGTATATTGTGGGAATTGTGTTTATACAACGTTTGATCTCAATTTTGAAATTATTTCTATTACAGAATATGGCACAGCCACTCAAAGGATGTGCTTGCAGCGAGGTCCAGACGACGGTGAGGAACGGTGTGCGTACACAGTTTGGAATTACAAAAAAGTTTACATGTGCTTTTGCCTTGGTGATCTTTGTAACGATTCGACTAGGATTTCCCTGCCTAGTATCATTGCCCTAATAATCCTTGGCGTTTCGGGAAGATGGTTTATATGATGAGCCACATAATGATCGGATCGAATAACGTGGTTCCCACATGTTAATTAACGTATTTATACGCGTAATACGTTTTATAAACCGAAGGTATAGGAGCGACCGGGGAAAAATGGGCATCTAAAGAAATTCAATACACAAAAAATTTTCCGAAAACTTCAATTCAATCAATTTCGAGTGAAATATTAAAAGACAAGGCACTATCGTCGTGTAATTTTCTCGAGGTACTCATTATGCCTTGGTCTCCCCTAAATCGATACAGATATCTGAGAAACGGTAAGGTCGATATTACGGAATAGCATTATACAAGAAGGATAAATCGAGTTCCTCCTTAAGGCAGATGTAATTATATGTAAATATATATATATTAAAATTTATAAAAATGCAAACATCATGTATAGCATGTTAGTGTATATCGGAATGGCAATAAATGTGTTCAATAAAATTTCAACGATTAAAGTGGTTGAATTTTTCGTGGCTGAAAGGTGCTTTAGGAATCACGATACTTCACGTGATATTAATTGAATTTAATCTGTTGCCTATGGCCAAGGAGGACAACGATCTATTTGAATATACCTACGTGTATACCTACTATAAAAATACTCGTGCAAACGTGTATCGAATAGGATTCAAATAATGAATTATATAGATTATTGTATAATTTTAGTTAATTGTTTATAAATATAGATATACGATAAAGTAATATAATATAATTAGACGAAAGAATCCAGTGAGAAATAAATAGAAATTTATACACGTAATTGCGATTCAAATTTTTTTCTTAACTACCAATATAAGTCCAATTTTCATTTCCTCGACGATGCAAATTGTTTTACTTTACTTATTCTTGTTATTGATTGAGGGTAACAATTATCGGTCCAGATCGTGAAACTATAGAATGGGAATTGTCAAAGATTATGGAAAGCAAGGATGCGGTAAAGTTATCGACAATTAGATAGATGCAGGTTTATTTTCAAATCTTTATAAACAATCATTGTTTATCTGACTTTCTGTAAAATGGGGAGTCTGGCCTCAGGCTACTCAAGAGATGACCTTCGAGTCCGTTGATCCTTCGCTCTTCCTGGTTTCTGAGCAAAGATCTAACGTGAGGATAATCCATATAGAAAAGCTCTCCTCGACCATAAATATACTTCACCGCTAACAGAGCATCATCTCCGGTCAGTAGCAGAGGGTCCGGATGTTCTGGAGATTCGAAATTTCATCGTAGTGAAACAAGTCATTCGATAATAGTATATTGTGTACCAAGGGCGTAAAGTGGGCTTTTTTAGACCGAGTGTGGAGTTTGCAGTACGAGTCGGAGGTGAGCTAGCACGAGTCGAAGACGAGTGCGTTTGCGAGCCGAAGACGAGTACTGCAACCACACAAGGTCAAAAAGCCCACGTAGCCCTTGGTGCACACGATATTTTTTGTAACAGCACGATTTTCGCGTTTTTTCTTCGTTGTTGGAAATTTTATCGAAAATATTGAAAAATAATTTAGCGGGCGTTTTCAGATTTTATTTGCCCGCTTATGCAGTTTAGCGGGCAAATAAGGTTTTTTATTTGCCCGCTTATATGGTTTAGCGGGCAAATAAAGTTTTATTTGCCCGCTGATGCGGTTTAGCGGGCAAATAAGGTTTTATTTGCCCGCTACTAGAGCAGCGGGCAAAAAAAGGTCACTTTAGGCCCGCTTAATAGGTCAAAAAAACGTGAAAATCGTGCATGTGTTACAAAAAAAATTTAATAAAGCAAAGGAAAATTAATATTCATGAAATAATATACAATCAATTATTTATCAGACACAGACATGAAAATTACTCATTATATCTGCAAACCTCAATGATTCGATTATTCTGCGTTATTTTATCTCCATTTTGCAAGTAAAGAACGTAAATATTTTCAAATGATCCGAGCAAAGAAATTCAAAACAAATCATCATTCTTACCTAGTCCGTCAGAAAAATCGGGAGTCACGTGATCGCGAGAACTGATTCCCAAGTCGTTGATATCAATCGGTGGTAAAAATACGCCAATTGGCCAAAGGGATTCGGCATTGGCCGGAGATATTGTTCGTTGACGCAAAGATCTCTGCGAAGGAAGGGTGCGATCGAATTGCTGTACATCCTGGTAAGGCGTGATCCTGCTTCCTAAAATATCCATGGATCAGCAAGAGTGTAAATAACGTTTTTTGTTGCAATTTTCTTGTCCAGAATTATACGCGTATTATAGAAAACTACAATACCAAAGTTCCTCGAATTTCGCGAAGAACTTGAGCCTCTTCCTATGGAAAGAAACGACTTTTGCGCCACTGTGTTGCCTCCTAGAATCGTAACACATTTTAATCACAAAAACTATAGACGAATGTTCTTCTCGAAATTTTCTAATACTTTTTTTGGTCAAAATGATCAATCAAAGATCATTATACGACCAGTGTGATTATTTTTAATAATTTTAAGAGCAGAAAAAATGTAGACCATGCCCGAGGACGTGTGACCCAATTGGATGATTATATCATTATTACCATGGGTAGTGATTCCGTGTTCATAGCTGTGAGGTGGAGAGATAAATTTGACGTGAATGCTTGCAAGAGGAGCGGCTTGAATCGCTGCTGCAGTCATCAGCAGGAAAAGAACGTGTGGCTGATTGAAATAAAGGAAAAATCAATAATCGCAATTAGAAATGAATCTATTGTCAAGAAATGACAGCAGAAACCTTGAGATTAAAACATGTAGATGTATGATTGAACATTCGTTCAACAACTCGATAGACGATAGCAGGAACGGAGATATATCTCTCGATGCGTGAAACCGAAGCCTCAGGCTTGCGGTTTATGATTCAGTTCACCCTTATCTATCGAGGTATCGAATCCACATTAAAATCCACGTTATACACGGCTAATTATTTGCATAATTTAATTATATGCGACCAAAAAGCCTTCATCCAAGACAATTGAACCATCCTGACCAAATAGGAACCAAATCAATCATGACGATATTTCAGAAGAAGAAGAAGCCTTTGGAATTATTTGGAATTATTTCATGTATAATCTCGTTAGAAAAAAATAATATGATATTACAAGTCGGTTTTGAAAGAAATAATTTCTCAGCGTTTATCGGCTTGGTCGTGAATCTTAGAGAAATTAGCATAGTGAGTCCTTGCACCGGTTTCGAAACATCATTTTTTCATTCCATTCTACCTTTACATCATATACTGCTTGTTGTATTCCCACATTAATAAAACTGAATATAAATTAAAGTTCTGTAGATTTTGTCCGGTTATATTAGTCAACGTCTGAGACGACATCAATAATCAAAAGTTTCTAAATTATTCCTATAAGATTTTAATTCGTAAAAAATAAATTTAATTAATCTATCCTCAAAGATAAATTCGTTCGTTAATTAAATCCTAGTTTACTCAAGGGGCAGTTCTCTAATTCATTATGTGTCATACGAAATTACTAACACCGAGAACGAACAAGGTAAAAATGACAGATATACTGTGCCGAATAAAATAGGATATAATAATCATTTTTAGTAAATTACGGCCACTTTTCCTTGCCCCAAACAAGGTCGATTATATTAACAATCAATGGGTGAGAAATTTGTTCAATACCGTCAAAACAATGCACGCTGTTCATACGACTTCGTACGCAATTTGTCAGACCTTGCGCTTATTTCCCACCAATTATAAGAGCACCTTCGATTTTAAAAGTTCACTTATATCAGCGATCGGCTCAATTGCATATCACCTTCGATCTATACGCACGAGTATCGTGCTTGCGTATTATATCCAAACACGTCGTACGTCCATAATGTTGTGCGTTTAACGTATATAGTACCCACTGTAATGATACCCTTCGGGCAAGTGTTCGATATTCAAGATTTATTAGACATGCAATTGATAAAATATATCTGCTGTTATATGACCTTGTCATTTTAGTCAGATAGCATCAGTGGTCATTACTATTCATCACATAACGATGTGGGCAGCATCCCTACTGGATCCGACAATTTAGATTTAAAATCACGAAATCAAGATAAGATTGATTCATTGCTCAGCGCAATGTTAATTGTTACACGGCATATTACTACATACATATAGCTATATAGATATGACTACACGTTATGGATTCTCCAATGATCCTCAGTTCATAAACTTGATCTCACTAGATCGCGCAGATGGTCATCCACATAATAGATATCCATTTATGTTCCCAATAATGTGTTATAGGCGGATATTATACCCGCATACTATCAATCATATTTGACTGCATAATTTAGTCAGCTCACGGTTGCGATAAGGTCAATCGAAATTCGAACAATATATTATTGCATAATAATCAGGTGGTTAATGTTTATATATCTGTTTCTTTTTTAATTATTACTCTACTAATCTTAATTATTCATTCTGGTATCGCATATTCCGTCAGTTTGTGGCGTCTGTGCAGTGAAAGTTGTGTAATGAATAAAAATTCTTGTAGGGAGTGTCGGTTTATATAGAAATTCGATAAACTTACAATAAAGGTAGCGTCGATTTGATGGAATTTCATGGTGGAATAGAAAAAGTAGTTCATAGCTGTACTCATGCATTTGAAGATTGAACCATAATTACTTCGCATGAAAGTAATTAATCATACCACGTAATGAACGACTACAGAGAGTTTCGTACTGTAGGTAGCTTTTTTTAACGGATATCTAGTTTTACATCTACAGCTCTAAGACTTGAGAAATAGTGAATCTATCTCATTTCCATCATTCGAGTTTCAAAAAATTTACTCTAGACTCCTGCAACAAGTGCGCTATATTTTGAGATAGAAAGAATCAAAAGAAAAATAAGAGTACGAAAGCTTGACGACTAAGCAAATGATCTTGTTATCTTCGAAACTGTGACAACGATATTTTAATGATATTATGAAACAAGGAATAGATAAATCCGACATTGTGATAGTAGGCCTCAATTAAAGTGACCTGCTAATAAATTTAGCGAACCGAAGTTACTGAAATCGCTGTTGTCGTCGAATGGTATCGCAGATACTTGGCTGTAGATTTCTTAGAAGAAGAGATTGCAGAATCACTTGCATCTAGTGTGTGTACTTATGCATATAGGAGTGAGTAGGTTCACTCCAGTTGTACGATATGTATGGGTATTCCATTCTCGGTGACTTGCAAATAAATGTTTGTCAAATTAATGACACGTATGTACGTAGCAGCTTGTTTCATTGTTAATATAAGTATTCATTCCTACTCCTATTAGAGGAGGAATAAAAATGAGAGAAATGAAACACCGAGACTTTATAATGGCGCAAGAAATTAGAAAATTAGGATATAAGGTACGACAGTAAAGGAAACCCTATGAGACGACACTTGCGTAAGAGAAACAATTGACAATTGTTTATTTATTTACGTGTACACAGCGCAAGTTGAACTTTTACAAAAGTAACGGGTGCACTGGTTAAAATTTCTGCCAAGCCTTTTCTGTTTTTTATTTCGTCATTCCGAAGCGATGTCAAAGAAATGATTTAATCTTTCGAGGCAATGAGAATCTCGATAAGAATTTCGTCAACAGACATTTATTTCACTTCAGTACATGACATCGTTGAAATTCCTGAGTATCTAGCTACATATGGGATAACTAGAGGCACCGCATGTTGGTTTCTCTATTCGTTATATAAATCGTCGTAGACTGTTCTTTTAATTTAATAATTTTACTAAATAATTTCATATAGAAGTGCAGTAAAGAACAGTTTCTACGGAGTGAAGCGTAGCATAAGCTGCCATGCAGATCCGGTTCGACAAATTACCAATATATGTATATTATAGTTCCAGTTTGGACACGCGTCGTCAGATTTGACCCTCTGAAACCTGTTGAAGCCAGGACTTTGCGCGAATGCATTACACATAGGCATATTGCAAAGAGAATGCGGCTATTACGTCATTAATATAATTAATTACCCAAATGTTTCATGCCTTCTCAAATGAATCGAAAAAAGGATCGATTTGCCCGAAAATATATCATTTCCGTCATTGTAAACCAAACTAATTCATTCATGGATCGATGAAAAAATTAGAGGCATGATCCTCGGACCTTGGCACTCTTTGGAAGAAAAATTAACATTTTTGCTAATTATGGCATCAAAAGTTACAAGTGTAGCTTGAAGCTTCGTTACCACTTCTAATTTAAACTGAAGTAGTCCGATTACGAGCTGCAGCCAATAACACCTCCGGACTGAATTAAATGCCATTAGGATTGGACTTTTAATAATATCGCTATGGGTACAGAAACCTCGTAAATCCTAGCCTACCCGTTGCTCAACATTTTAAATATGTTACAAAAATAAATTCCACTTCAAATTATGGCACAAGGATCAGCTGACCTGATAATCAGCTTTATTCCGCTCGATATTTTTTATAGGAATAAAAGTTGGAGTACTTTGCTGCAGTTGATAGGAATCACGGGAGTATACAGTGCATGACGAATCGGCAATAGGCAGTCTAGGTATAATATACGTGGGTATATGTGTGTAGAAGCATTGCCACCCTGCACACCGACGTAGTGCATATGATTACAAAGTTATAGGAGCACTCTGTAGTTATGCACGTTGAACCAATACCGTTGCAAATTTATTGAAGTATAAGAAGTGAGGCAATAGTCACGAGACTTTCCTCCTACTGCAAACCCGCGCAAAGTCCTCGTGAAACGTCGTCCAAGTAGATCTGGCGGCGAGTTCCTACTCAAGCTGGATTTTCTATCGAAAATAATGTGAAACTATGCCTGAGTTACTTGATGCAAAATTTCAACGCCGTTGAATGAAATTTACCTGGACTACCCATTTTTTTTTTATTCAATTGACGAATCGTTTGAAAATCTTTTGGATAGTTGAAATTGGAGAAGAAAAAGGAGGAATAACTTCTTAAATTCATTCCCAAATGATGTAATAATAGCCGAAGACGAGAAGAGTAAATATATGTGCAGAGATACATAATAATGCAGGAGGAACCGCGATTGCATTAACGATTTCGCCATAGGATAGAGACTAGTGGCTAGACTAAACAGTCTGCTGGCTTGATTATGCGGATGATACGAAAGTCATTGTACTTTGTTAGTATATAGTTTAACGCGGTGCCCATAATCGCGTGTCTTCTGGTTTTACGATCCCATGTTGTGCTGACGTGCCAAAGATCTCGAGATCTCTCATATCCTATTATATGCGATAAGTCGGGTCAATTTTCATCCCGCAATCAGACAGTTGAACAATTACCCGTCCTGAGATATCTGTGTACGTGTAAAATGTTTACGAGTACGTTGAGATTGCTGGAAACGCTATTGTAAAATCGCGACATTCGTTACTCGAATGTCGTTAGTCTGCAATCCAGTACTCATCATGCCTTTATATTGAAAATTTCGCAATTTATTCTCGAAACAAACTCCTACGCATTAAATTCCATATCCAGATACATGTACCGACGATCCTACAACGCGGGATCTGCGATCTGATTTTCTTGCTTAACTGAAACCAATTACACCACCAGTTTCTTCTTTCCATTCGAATTATCTGATTATGGTCACGTGAACGTTCGAGAAAAGCAGTAATACGCGAGGCGGTATTAAATATGCCGAAATTCGATCTGAGCCGATCTGGACGATCCGAGATCCGAGAATGAAGATCGATTAGAGCTCAACTCGTCAAGGTGCCTGGAATAAAAGTTGCAATATACGAATCTGTATAAGGCATGGTGGAATGCAAGCTTCAGATCACCGAGGCCTGTTGCAGCAGAGGCACCGATTGTCTTACGAGATATGTGGACATGCGGATTTATGTATCGAATCAAGTATCAACTTTTAGGGAAAGGGAGTCCTCGCGATAAATAATCGAGAAATAGAGATTCCCATTTATGCAGCATCCAACCCCCTGTTATAGTATAGAAATAGCCGCAATGATGAGGCGAGGGAATTTGGAGAACTTGCTTTATTGAGTTCAAGGGTTAAACCAGTTTTCTCTTGGTATTACCTTGCAACACGATATGGGCTATATTCCATATAAACTCACCTAGCAGACAACAATGCCAACGAACCACGTGTAGGATGTGGATATAATAACTGTAACGTAAGTACCATTAACCCAGTCCGTTGCCTGCAGTTAGAGAAACGTAAAAAAGCATTCCTCGTTGTATTAAACGCGGTGTAATTACGAGCTATAAACTATAGTGAAAGATATTAGAAATAAACTTTACGCCCCAGGTCTTACTGACACGAAAATACATAAATTGCCAATACAGATACTCCATGAGCTAAGATCTATTTATTAATATGAACTGCATTTCATTTCCATTGCTGTCGTAATAATTTTTCATACTTTTTTTTCTTCCAATTATAAATTTCAACTTGACTGACGTTGAGAGAATTTAAGGTCAACTATACGACGTGCAGTCAGAAGTAGATAAGATCGGGTGCTAATTAATATAAAAAAAATTGAGCATATCTGCAGTACAAATAACGACATTCTTAGTTCACTTGAGTGGCACCCTGCAACTTACGTAGCTGCAGCGTAGTTCTATATACGGTTTTCTGAGGCAAGGACATTTACATTATTCAATTAAATTATCATTTCTTTCTTATACTTCCAGGTGTGATCGCGACGTTATGACATGTTTGCGAGTGTAATTGACACGCGTCGATCATTCTCTTTCTCTCTTTATTTGCCAGCATGGAATATAAATCAGGATTGACTTATCAGAAGGTGTCCTTAAAACGATTGTTCTAAATATTCCGGAATTTCGCAGGAAAAGAGTGCGAAACTTTATTGCCTATCACGTCTTGGATTCGAAGATGTAACGCAATACGAAACCTGAGCGAAAGTATGCGAAAAAAAAGGGTGAAAATAAACAGGGTCAAGTTCACACGGTTTGCATATAGTATTTAATGAATGAAAATTTCTGAATCCAACTTTGAAAATGAATATCGAAGAGCTATTTCGGGTGCAAGGCCTGATACGTGGGACAGCGCGTTTCAGCAACGTCTGTAAGCGATAGCCCGGTCTTGTTTCATTGTCAGTAAGTCAGTGATTCATGAGAAAAAACAACGGAGAACCATGAATCGCCATGGCCAAGTCGATAAACAAATACAACGAAGTCAATACTTTTACACACGGGTACAATTCACTTTTGATTACGAGCCTTGGGCGACTAGATTAAATATACAATAGCGTCATTTTAAACTGGGTTATGCCCAAAAAATGACGACTGCTGGTGGCAAGATGGCATATTTTTATTTTCTTTTTTCTTTGATTTGCACAACCAGGCCAAAATGAATTGTCCAAGATTTTGTGCAACGCCTATTCGGCCGGCAATATTTTTTTACCTATAGGGGTAATTACGCCCGTCCCGAAACTCGTCAATGGCGAAATACGCGCCAAATGAACGAATCATATAATGGGCAATGGGTGAAAATGAGTAACCATGGGCCCCAGAATCGGGCGCAGACGGCCCTGAGTAAACTCTAAGTGTGTAAAATGCGTTCAACACACTTTCGCCTTCCGTTCACCGAGCCTGCGCCCATAGCAATCTCATCACCGATTGCAAGTACGTGGAATGGTAAAAATGTCATAATTACGGGCAGGTACGGGCAATAAGAAATTGCATTTCGTCTGTCGTGCCTGAATGCGCAAATTTAAAATCCTACATTTTTTCTGCAGACCTAATTAGCGCGTCTTGCGCGAAGATGTCGATTTGTTTGAAATTTCCCGTAAATGTAAAGGATGAGGTCTTCGAATGAAAACACGTTTCTGATCCCGAGAACTTGACCCTAGAACTTGGAACCAACACCGGACGAGATTCCCTGACATTATTAACTACTTCACGACGCGTCTTCTGACTGAGAAATCGAATGATCTGACAATGGCGAATTAGGTAACGATTGCTAATGAAGATAGACGCAACGATTTCACTGTAGACGATTCTTCAGAGATAGCAACATGCGAAATATTTGTTAATTCGTTTACGTTCTATACCATTATAACTTATTCATTTTTTCGTAATGAATAGAGAAACTCGAGTGTCGACATGGAAAGTAAAATTACTTCCTGAATATATCGTTCGTTGCTACAGATTCATTATAAAATATGCTAAACGTGGATTAAATATGGATCGAATAAAAGCAGCAGATTTCAATTTTGAAGTACTATTGAAATAAATATGATTCAGAGCTATTTCTCTGATTTCAAATCAATTCAATATGATTTCGATGTTCGAGACCTCAGAGGTGACTGGTTGAACAATTGTACTCATTGAAAAGTTCCTACTAATTAATTCAATTTCAAGGTATACATTGAGAGATATGATCTAGTTGAATAAATTTATTTGGCAAAAGCAAATTTTCATTGATAAAGAAAAGGAGAGTTTATATGTTAGAAATAACGAAGAATCTAAGTAGACTTTGAATGCTTGAACCTAAAATAAAAACATTTATTTCAAGGAAATGGAATGTCTCATATCAACATATAATCTTCATATCAAACCAGATCACTTCGCGTTTATCATTAAACATCGAATTTGAATTATTTACCATTTTTTAATCTCAAGCTTCATTATAGAATTTCAGAAAGGGAATTTGACGAAACGAAGAACCGTTCTAAATCCCACGAAAAGTCTTAATAAATAATATTTTTCACCATGTACAACTTTACGTACAACTTTAAAGTTCTATCGATTTTACTTACCGTAATCATGCCGAGAGCGCTTATTCCGAAATTAAATAATCAGAAATATCCACGGCTCTATTACTAGCGATGTCACTTTATAATTGCACACGTGAATTCTGGTAAGCGTGTTCGATGTCACAGGATCGGCTCGGAACTGATCCAGTTCTGGTATCGTGGGAGAATGCCGTTTGCAGTTTGCTGTTTGCTGTTTGCTGGCAGAGGAGCTCCTGCCTAGTGTATATAACACTCAATACTCATCCAGCCCCTTATTCTACCTTCTACCTTGGCTTTAGAGGGGGGAACCCACCTGAGACTGATTTACAAAGGACTATTATAATAAGGACCATTCGAGTCTACAGGAGGACGTTAATGCGGTTACTCGACTTTCATATCGAAAGAGTCCTTCACGCAGTTCAAAATTAGAATGTGTCCGATCACTGCATCTCATTGTCGTCTGCTTCATTTCCTGATAAACATTATTCTCGCGTGCTTCCATGAGATCTGATGAACGAAATGAGCCTCATTCATTGTGATTTACTCAATATCATTTCATAATTATCATTGATCAGCTATAGATTGCGAATACTCAACTAGATTATCGATCTAATTTCACCTTAATTATTTACCATAATTTTCGTGCCCATACAGCACCTTTATCTGGATTACAAGTTGAATGCAACTAGACTCCACTAGTTTTCTCTACAATGATTGGATGATTAGCAAATTTCCATAAGCTGAGTAGTAATTATGAGTGATTATGAACTATGTGTCTTAAACACGTGGTTTAACGTAATCCTTTCGACACATGGACACGGGTTATTAAGGTCTAAAATTTAATTGCAAGTTAACTTGGGTAATCTGTAATCTGTCTTACAACGCATGTACGTTATATCTATATACGTAATTCGTAGGGGTCAGTAAATTTGACGTTGGTTATCATCTGGTTTATTAGAAGCACAACTAAGCCTACGATTCATAAGCGATAGTGCGTTGGCTTTAATTATGTATTATGATCCTGACGATACCTCAGACCTTATTCTATCAGCAATTACAGGTATAGTTATCGTCTCTATTGTTTAAGCACATAATATTACTTCTATTCAAAAGGTTCAATAAAAGTGAACAAAAAAAGAAAAAACGTTTCACGCTCGAACTAGCAAGTATTGAGACCTCAAACAAATTAGTTTTCGGGAGATTAATGGTCAACGGACGCAGAACTACTGCAGGTGACTAATAAGGATTTTACCGGCACAAATTAGTTACGAGATTTTTCATACTATAAGCTTGTGCGATGAAATGATTCCAAAGACTAAACATCAGTTCACGAAGAGATTTCAAACGGTTCCTTCTCATTTAGAACTGATGCCTGCAGGAACGATATTTCGGAAGGTTATTGCAAAAATAATAGTAGTGCCGATTTGAATAACGACTTTGAGATCATTTCCATAATTAACATACTTTCTAATCAAGATCATGATTTTGGAGCCGGAACTGCAGCTGAAGGTGGACCAGTACGTGTCACAGCTTTACCAAAAAGAGGATTTAACACCTATACTCAACATATTGTTATCAGAGAATATCTTTACTCGAAAATGATTTCACCACAGTGAAAATGAAGTGAACTGTGTTGATATATACGTACAGCTATAGGCACGAAAGCAAAATGAGACAAATTCGTGGGAACAAGACTTATTATGTGCCTATCTAAAAACACGAAATCTGTCATTATAAAGTCTTCGATTTGAGACCTGGACAAGGTGACAATAGGGTTCCTTTACATTTTATTCCGATAATAATCGTGCTTTGAATCAAATCAAAAATAAGTTGACTATTCTCGCGATCTGTATCAGCTGACATAAAGAATAATTAGCGTATATAATTCGGATAGTTTATATAGAAATCTTCTAATATGCCCATGTAATTCTCGTCCAGCATCAATCTTGTCAGGGTCACAGAACTTGAAAGGTAGGCCTAAATAAATGCATATATATTTTCGTGCAGTGACGTGTTCTTAATTAGAATTATATTTGATTAGTTCAGTGAAAAATTTTATTCTCACGTTTGACTGTAATATCGATAAGCTCTACTCGCTATACCCAAAATAATCTCGTTCATTTCAATTTTGTATTTATTTATTATATAGGTTTTACATTATACATATTAGCGAAAAACGCTGTATGGTGTATAACACATCGTCAAATAAATTTTACAAGTTGGTCCGATACTGGATTTTCGCACAAAGGTATGAGGGGTTGCGTATGGACAGGAGAAGTTTCCTTTTACTTGTAATTATTTTGTCTTGAAATTATTCCTGGCGATTGAAATTTCGAAGGCCATTATTAAGAATATTATGTAAATTTGAACACAGTAGAAATCGGAACACGTACGCAACAGCTTATAAACAGTTATACTATCACTGATCTGAACTCCAGTCAAAATCTAGATTGCTGTCACCGTATTGTTATAGCCAACAATGCACGCGGCATAATTCGATTAAGTCGGTAAATTATACCAATAGCCTATAGGTATCTATGAATAGCAGTCCCATAGCAATACGCATGAGATTGTGAAAATGAATTAATTCTTTGTTACAAATATTATATCATCAACACGTGGAGAAGTGAATGTTTTCGTATCATAAATGGAAAAGAATTTATGTATCCCGTTCCGCGTGGACTACTAAAATAATTTCTTATCAGTAGAAACTCATGTGTGAATGGTACACCACTCGAGAGGTTTAAAAGTGAAACGTTTATCAACTACAGAGGTTTTAATTTCGCCCAAAGTCCACCCACAGCGGCGGGTAGGAAATAATTCGGACTTAGTTTTAGCGGCAGTTGAGTTTTTGGCGAAAGTTCGAAGGTGTAGTTCTTCAGTGTCGTTGCAATCACGGCCTTCATTTGCAACATGGCCATTCGCATTCCAATGCAAACCCGAGGCCCTTCTCCGAACGGAAGATAAATGAATCTTTGTCTGCTGTGTTTATTTTCTTCGGAAAACCGTTCAGGATCAAATTTTTCAGGATCTGGCCAGTATTCGGGATCGTTCTGAAGCCCATTGACAGATATCATTACTTGCATTCCAGGCATGACTTGACAAGTAATTCCATCGGAGCCTTTCAGTTCGACTTTATGAGTACAGACTTTGAACAACACTCCGGCAGTAGGATACACCCTCATAGATTCATTGATCACTTTGTCCATGTATGTCATTTCTTGGAGAGCCTCGTAAGTAATTCCATTATGTTTTTCTACAAGGGTTAAAACCTCATCGCGTACTCGCTGCTGTATTTCTGGATGAATTGCCAGTTGGAAAGCAATAAAGCTCAAAGTAATACTCGACGTCTCGTACCCTTCAATAAAAAATGAAGCTGAATGCGAAGTGATTGTCGTGTCATCGAACTCTCCACCAACCCGGTGATCCGATGATCCAGCTTTCTTCAGGTTCATCATCAACTGCAAAAAGTCGGGTCGTTGCACATTGCGCTCTTCTCTGTACTTCAGCATGTCTTTTATTAGAGTCCTGAACACTTTGTCAACTTGAGGTGGTATTATCCCTGCACGGAATATGCTAGCGATGAAAGGAAAAAAGAAAACCGTAAGCTGCTTGATTCCCTTGGCCAACGAAGGTTCAAAGATAGTTCTGCCGATTTCTACAAAAGTACCTTCTTCATCTTCTTTGAACGAATTACCTTCAATCCCAAACGCTGCGCTGGCTATAACTTCAGCGGTGTATCTTGAGTACAGTTCTTTGAATTCGACCTCAACCTCGCCATTTTCCTTTTCGATTTTATTATTCAAGTACTTGACAAACATTGCGCAAACAGTATCAATCGACTCATACATGTATTTAAGCTTTCCTGAAGTATAGGCGGAGGATAACTGCTGCCGAGAAGATTTCCACGGTTCTCCTTGCAAAAAAAACGGATTCCTTGATAATAAACCATCTGTTTCTAGATTGATCTGGATACCGTTTTCACTGAAGCTGGAAAAATTCGTTTGTAGCACAGATTTCACCAGTTCCGGATCTCTTATTAAAAGTGCCGGGTCGCTTCCGTGATAAAATCCGACCACACTACACCCAGGCGTTTTCTTATAAAATTCTTCATATATTTGAAATGTGTTCTTCCGCATAGAAAACAGTGGAAAAAGATTTCCGAATAACGGTAAGGTATTTTTCAGATGGGGTACGCATTTTTTTTCCCAATATGTATAATTTTTAGTCAGATAATAATAATAAATCACTAACAACAAACTAACACCTGCACCGATGTATACCATGTAATCCATAATAAATCGCTGCTCACTTCCCAACTAAGCTCTGTTATAATAAAGCTGATCCAGTTGACACTCAACTTGGCTCTGCAGCTCAGACTAACGTCGAAGCAGGACGTACGTTGTTAAATATTGAGAAGAAGTGATGATCATGATGATGTATGTTCGTATTTGAATACGCGTCATAGAAGAATATCAACCAATCGATTGAGTTCAAATATCACGGTCATGAACTTCTGTCCGCTTGAGTTATCGGTACGAATCAGTAATTCTTGTAATAATACGTATACGAGCGTTTTTAGCGATGATCAAAGAAAATGTCTTTACAAAAACGAGGTAGGTATACGATATCGTTGATCAGAACTGTTCCATGCTGCATAGTTCCAAATTTTATCCCATACACATATAGTTCATTGTAATTCTTCATTTATTTATAGTATAAAATACTGTGCTGCAAGTGAATCTAGCCGGATGGCAAGAGAGAAATATTTACTTAACAGTATTATGAAAAGTTACGTGCTACTATTATCAACTGTACTATTGAACTATTAGGAGGATAGCGGAATGCTGTGGTTGGATGTGGTATAATCCAGGAAAAACCTTTATATGTCCCACTTTCGCTGTGCTAGCCAAATCGATTTTATGAAATATTTTGGTAAGCATTAGGCTCTTAATTACTGGGCTTAATTATTATTATTATTATCGTATCAAGGCTCTTTTATTATTTTCGTTTGTTTATCTTGTGGTTAAAATGCACAATTCGTAGTTGACGTTATCTTGTTTGTCATACGAATTGCCAGTCATGTCAAAACTATAAATCATGTTCCGGGTACATAAAGGTCGAATACTAATTGGGAATCATCATGAATAAGCTCTGCATGTGATGAGTGACCTCCGGCACGAATAATCATTCAATTGATAAGGGGTTAGGCAAGAAGATCTCTACAAGCTAAAGTAACTAAAATTGTATGTTCTATGATTTGTTAATGAAATATTGTTGCAATGTAACGAGGGCTGAATATAAGATAATATGAATGACGAACAATGGATTGGAGAACTTGAGTAGCTTCATTAACGTTTTCATAGTTTCAATGTTTGAGGAGTATTCACAGTTGGGAATTCATTTTTCTCAAACCATCAGTGGGCTTTGAAAACTTTTATAATTACTCACTTTTTTCACAGCTAATTACTAATATTCTCAGATGTAATTGTATTGTATTTATTCGAAAAATAAATTGTTGGTCCCCTTAAGTTCTTGCTAATATAAAATAAAAAATCATGAATAGGTAGGTGGCAAAGTGAAAAATAATAAAGTGATTGATTATTAACATGTCTCAGAATTTATTGATGCAGTATCAATACAACATTGCTTATCTTGTTTTCCGATTTTTCATTTTTTCTTAAAAATAGATATTTACACTCATCGCAAATACATACTATACTTATACTTACAGTCGGCTGTACAAATCGGCTCATCACACTTTTCTCACCCAAGATCACAAGAGTCTAAGCTCAAAGGACTTAAGGTCCACGACACATTACATATCTTCAGAATTTCCTCATTGTCCATTAGCTTCACCCCCACCGCTGTCCCAGGGTATAAAAAGCAGGGAATTTTGCTATTGTGAATTTTACTTTCGTGGGTGTCGATTCGATTCGACAGCACAGTACCCTTTACGGGCTATGAACATTACGACCATAGATGAAGAGGCTCGCTCCGTATCTCCGACAAATCGTCAAGTTTTTGGAGAACGGAAACCATTTCCGGTCTGTCTTTGGACAATCTATTCGAGCACCATTTCCCCAGGATAATGAGATTGTGGTAGACTTCTTGATGCTCTACGCCCGCCTTTTGGTCCTTCAGTGAGTGTAGATCCCTTGTTTCACAGCTGTCCACAAAATCTTTGAGAAATTTGTGCTGTGCCCTGGTGTTGCTGTAGGCTCCCAAGCCAGTGGCCAACTCCAATAACACAATACCATAGCTATAAGTATCTATTTTCGTTGACAAGTTTTTACCCAGTAAGAATTCATCTGGCAAATAGGGTCTCGTTCCTTGGACTCGGCTCACCTGTTGGCAAGAAATAACGGGATGAGTATAAGTCTCAAAGTAAGGCAATTAGAACATAGAGGCATAGAATTTGATCTCCAATTTATGTAGACACAATTAATTTCATTTGATAATTGAAGGCAGAAAAGATTCCTATTTACCTTCATGTAATCCTGGTCAGGTCCTTCTCTGGCTAAACCAAAATCCCCAATTTTTGGTTCGTAGTTTCTGTCCAAGAGAATATTGGCGCTTTTAATATCGCCGTGAATAAGGGGCTTGTTGCCAATGGTATGTAGGAATTGTAAACCTCTAGCTGTACCCTTGGCTATTTCATGTCGTTGGAGCCAACTAAGAGGCTTGGTTCTTTGTCTTAACAAAATCCTATCTTCTAACGAACCATTGGACATGTACTGATATACTAGACACGGTGCATCTCCGCCCATGCTGTAAGCGTACAAGGATAAAATGTTGTCGTGTCTATAAGCATTCAAAATTTTCAATTCCCTCAGCGACTGTTCCAATTGGATTAAATAGCTTTCGTTTGAATCGGGACCACGTTGTTCTATTCTTTTGATAGCCACTTGTGTGTTCTTCCATGTGCCTATGGATTTCGAAATTATTATAATCATTTGTAGATTTATTATAACAAAGAGTTTACGCAGATTTCTTGCCGTATATGAAAAAATATATTGAAAGAAAGATTCGTTAAAGTAAATTCGATATGCTTTACTTCTGATATATTTTAATTAAGAATCTGAGTTCATATGGTATCCACAATTAGTAAAGTTACATGGACAAATGAAAACTAGAAATATTACGGCTTCATTAGGAAAGGTGTCGTTCCAAATTCAAAATTGTAAAAGTTGCAGCCTCATACTGTAATAATTAAAAAATATTTAAAAAATCACAGTATAGGTTGCAACTCTTACAATTTCGGATTTGATGAAACTAATGAAACTGTGATGTTTCTAGTTTTCTTTTTTCCGTGAGAGGAAGTAATTTAGTAATCTCAAGGAAACAATCGAAGCCCAGGATATTCCCATACTATTGCAAGTAATCGTGACATCGAGGATACTTAGAATATAACCGAGATTTCTCAGATCACTGGAAATCCCATACCATAATTAGCTATTCTGTATTATTTCTAATAAGAACTTCTGAAATCGTATAAAATCACAAATTTAAAAGTCGAATCCCAAAAGTATAAGCACATAGAAAATCTGTGCTAAAGAATTTCCCTAGTTTCAAGACCATGGTGGCAATCGTACCGTGCGAAATCAAATTTCTAAATTATTCTTTGAAAATAAAAATGTATTACTTTTCCTTGAAAATTCTCGTTTTAATCCCCGCTGTGGTGTATTTTTCACACTTTAACCCAGCACTTATACAAACCTCGAAAAACTGTGCCAAAACCACCTTTTCCCAAAATAGTATGACTGCTCCAGTAATTAGTGGCCCTAGCCAATTCTTCGTACAAAATTTTTGGCAGAGCAGTATCAGCCAAGGACACCATCAATTGATTATTATTTATCGAGCTATAGACGACTGGTCTTAAGAGCGGAGGAAGATTTTCATTGGTTTCAGTCCGCACGAGCATGTTGTCCGAATTGCTTGATACCAGATCTGTATTTGGCTGTGGAGATCTGTTCAATATTTTGGCTGCTCTGTCGTGAGTTGATTTCTGCACAACAACTTTAGGGACTTCTTTGTGGGTCGGTTCAGTTTTGTTGAAATTCTGTGTCCCGATTCCCGGATGTCTTCTCTGAGATGATGATTTCCTTCCTACTCTCATCCCCTTATCAAGAAGAATGTGGTATTTGGGATCGACGAATTGTTTCAAAGGTACCATCGACTCGTATTGTTTCATTTTCAACAACAAAAAGAAGAGCTCTAGTACAGTGTGATTGTGTTCACCCCATAAATTCAGAAGCTTATCAGTTGGTCTTTGTTCTCTTTTTAAATTTTTTATCGTTAAATCGTCAAACTTCATCCAGACACCTGAGAAAAAAGTCGAAGTTAAACGTCGGTTTATCCTTCGGTATTAGCATTTATTGTTTACCTTTCGAGGTTATATTTGAGCCGATTTTTACACCGATACATGCGATTCGTACAGAAATATTTAAGCTTTAATTATAACTATAACTTATGTTAAACGATGAAGGAATAATACGTACTGGCAAGTTCCTCCCATTTCTCATTTTGGTCCAGAATTTTGCACACCTCTTCTCTTTCGAAGAATGGCAAATTGTAAACATAATCAATTTTCTTGTTACAATTATTTTCGGCAGCCATTTCAAGATCGGTTTAAACGTTAGTCAACTAAACCGCAGATCTTTCCGCAATAGGCAAAACAAACTTCGAACTGTTGTTATTTCATGCAACAAGTGGATAAACGTGACGTCACAAACTAAGGTCCATGACTGTTTCTTCTCTATTTCTTCGCCGCTTCACTCGAACGTTTATTGTCACTATTAATCACATATCTATTAAGGAGACTGTGAAACTGGCTGCAAGAATATTTAAAAAAAATATTTATACTCCTTTGACGTCGACTGCAGGAGCTCGTACTCCTACCTACGACGGAGGTTATTATTCTATGACGTCTGACGTCGTATAAGGTATACGAATTACGAACCTGGTTTATGAACGAATTCCGAAACGAAGAGAACTAAATGGAAAGGGACCGCAGTTTTTCAACCAATCAGAGAACTGGATTAGTAATGTCGCGGTATCTTGTGGTAGAAATAGTCCGACGTTCCGCATCAATAATCCAGAGGCCTTCTACGAGTGGAAATACGTTCCGAAGAAGGCCCTTACCTTTGCCGCTGACATCACACATCAATTTTAGCAACTTGATTAATAGAAACAAATATTTATCGATAAAACAAGGTGCGAAATATTTTGTATTCCAGCCGCAAGCATTCGTCTTCAAAAGAATTCGAATTCCTGTTCATACGTTCAGCGAAAACTTGTCATTTGTCTTTGGTTTTCGATTCAATTTAATGATTTTCACCCATAAATAAAAATATCAAAGCCTAAGATTGTAAAATGGTGTAAACACAGATATTTCACCTGCTACAAACAATATATTTTTTAGAACCGTACAATGCTCCTTCTTCTCATACCTTATTTACTAATTTAATGATATTATTATAGCATATTTAGATAGATAGTTACGCGTGAAAATTTGAATAGCTCAAGCCGTCTTCAGTTTTTGATTTGTGAAAACATCCGCCCGCGCACGTGAAGAGCACAGTTTATAATATAATCAATTATTAGTACAATATAATTATTATTCTTTCTAATTCACGTTGTAGAAATCTAAGCCGGATACGTACGATATATTTTTTCAAGCCAAATCCGCACATGTACAATTGAACATTTTATCTGACATCTAAGAAGCAAAATTTCATTTTACACATTGTACAATTATAATTATAAGTATTATAGCACAGGTATGGCCAATCTTTGTCCTAGGTCACCAGTCATTGGCTACTTAAAATATATAGGATGGTTTTTTTTCTTTCTCCTTCCAAGTTTCAATTTTCATTTTCTTTTTTTTTTCTTTTTTCTTCTCCAAGGTTTATCTTAGATAATAATAAGATCCATTTTCAATAAAATAATATACATAACATTTACCGCGCTGCACAATTAATAATTAATAACCATTTAATACTTACATACATAATATATATATATCATTCACTTATCTCTCTATGTATATTTGTATACATATACAGGTATGTATAAATTATAATTTATAAAGAAGCGATTGGGGCTAGCCATACATTCAACTTTGTGGTTGTTGAATATTTCGCATCTAGTAAAAGCCCCCCGCCCACTGTTAAAAATAATTATATCTTGCTAATAAACCTACAATTCAGTATTTATACATATATATGAATAATAATTGAATATTTCATGGTTTTAGGCGAAAGTATTTTTAACTGCACCAAAAGCAAAAGGTCGTTGTAAAGCTTTTGATAACATGAGTTTATAAACTAAATAATGGTTATCCGAATAATGATAATAGTTGCCGGTAATATTGATACATACTTCAATTGATGATTAAACATTTATGGTAAAGCACAAAGCTGCGTTACTTGATTCGTGACTTTGGAATAAAAAGCAATTTATCTGTTACTTTATTTGAGCAATAAAAATGTCTCGTCTTCAGTTATTTTACTTTTCATAGAAAACAATATGAAATTTTAATCTTCTGCATAATTCTACCAGATTCATCCGACTTTGATACTTTACCATTTTAGTCTCTGACGCTAACAAAATTTGGCAAAATATTTCTGGAGTTGATTTCCTATTATTTATTACAATCATTTAACGTTCTATATAAAGTAGAGTAATGTTGCTTGTGAGAGCTTGTTTCCTCTCGAACAATTACAACCCTCGAAAGCCGAGTGGGTCGCGGTGCAGACTCATAGAATCAATAAAAAAATAATAAACGCTCCTGAGCACTGCCGGATAGCAGCCTCCAGCCCCGCTTGATATTCAAATACTGAATAATCGCACGTACGCAGATCAAGACACCTGGAATGTTGAAAGTAACATAAATATTAGCTTATGAAAAATGAATATTATTGTTTAACGATGAACAGAGTCTTTGATTATCTGATAAAATATAAACGAATAATGTGCAGCCTACCAAATGCCATGATTAGCCACCACAACCAAGAGTTTTCGCGCGATGCTAGATCGGTGGAATGTTTAACGATGAGCGTCCACTTGGCTAATGACAAACCAAATCCAGACAGAGCTCCGTATCGAGAGGCAATTGTGTGGCAGAAGCACATCATCAATAGGAATCCAATCCAATTGAATAGGAATGCGACTGTAAAAAAGATATATTCAAGTTTCAGGATCTTTGAGTGTATGGCAGTTTATGAGGAAAAAAAGTAAATGAATTTCCTTTCTTTCCTCTTTTTATTTTTGTTTTTTTCTTTTTTTATACGAAATTTGTTGCCCTCAAGTTTCTATAGACTCGGTGTTATTGAGAAGAAAAAAAAAAACAATGTACGAGTAAATAAAAACTGGTTCTGGGATAACTGTTGACGTCATACGTGAACTGAATTAAAACTGTTTACATAATTATTTGATTAATGTTTGAAGATAGATAACCATGCGATGCGCACATAAATGTGGAAGAAACGAAAATAAAACAAACATCATGATGAGAAAGAGAATCAATGCAATTAACGAACTAATTCTTACCCATAAAAGCTGTGAAGAACATAAAGTCTGTACCGAGCAAACCACTTTCAGAATCACCCTCAGCCGCTTCTGTGTCTAGTGCTAAAAATGCAAGTGGCTGTTGCGGTGGTCGTATGCTGCCAGGCTGAAATAATGCTCCGATTAAAAGGACTTGGTGTGGCTTATAAGAAACCTGAAATAATTAGGATCAAAGAATTTGACGAACCACAATTTGCGGACGAGAGTGAGGAGTCGTTTCACCCTGAAGAGTTTTTTCGCGCTGTACTTCCTCATAGCTAGGAAGTTTCGTCGCTACTTCGTACGGCGGTGGAGCTGAAAAGTCTGGCTTTGGTGGTGGTATTTCGTCAACGCTCATCTATTCAGAGAAGAAAATAGCGGATTTTGTTAATCGTCTCAGTTTTATGAAACAATGAACGAAGAAACGAATGCTTTTCTCATATTCATAACTACTCATACACCATCTAGCTCCAAAAAACGGATATCTAGATATATATAAATATATATATATGTATACATATAAAAGTCTATGGAATATGGAAATAGCGAGAAATCATAGCGCAAGAGGATAAAGTTGTTAATTTACCATGACGGGAGTGGAGGGCGCAGCTTGACCTACGGGGACTAAGTTAGCCCGATTAATAACGTTGTTATGGGGATGTACTTGGATGGCTGGTAGAGCTACAGTAAGCGTGGGTATATCACTTGGGGCGGGTGGTATAGCGGAGGAATCGTTGTTTGCCTGTGATTGCTGAAAATATTCGAAAAGGGAATGTTATTTGAGATGTTTTTTTTGTCTGGTAGCATAAGCGAATTGGGTCATATGATAATTTGTAACAGATTCTGAGTGGGTAATGGCAATTTACTTATTCGACTATCTCTATATTTTAATACACGGGATTTTTCGAAGCGGAATTTTCGGGATCTATGATTCACCATGTTGTAACGAATGTTGTTATCCATCCTCCGCGGGGTTGCGCACTTTTGTTTGATAACTAGTTTATTCAAAATCCTTTAGGAAAATTAGATCGTGACAAGACGATATGTTATTCGTTAGTGCAGAAAAGCCCGTGGTTCATACAATCGATGGCTGACAGCTGCGAAAATTGTACGGACGGGAATTTAAACGGATATTCTAGAACCACGACGGCGATTTCTCAACACAGTCTAGAACCACGAACCGAAATTTATGTCAAGACCTTTTTTTTGCGTTATAAGGAAATTTAAGAAACTCTTTCAGCGGCGGAATTGATTACTTTCCAAATCGATTTTGTCCGATATATTTCATCAAGGAATTCACCATTTCGTTTTCGTTTTTTGGGTCAAGTTACGGGATTTTATATCAATGTCGTGATTTTTAGGCATCTGACTGCCGCACTCTGAGCGAAACTCGAAATAATTTTAGCAGACGAAGTAGTACGGTCTGCACATGCGCCAAATCGTGATAGAATTGTTTCGCGCCCCGTACCATTTTTCCATTTTTCACATTCCACCTCAACATTTAAAACATTTTCAATTATTGAATTTTCAACCAACGTTATAAATTTTTAGCAGTTACTTCGGAAAGACGCGCCAATAATCAACATGTTTTTATTTAAGACTTTCGAGACCTTATCGACGCAGCATTCCGGAAGCTACATGCGATTACTATGTTACCAACTACGATAACTTATGATAACTTATCAACGATGTTATTTGGTATTTTTTTGAATCAATGTTTCCAATACTGAGAGAAGAATATACAGAATAATTGTACAAATATTCTCATAAGTTATGTAGCAATACTCCTAATTTCTATTGCATTACTTAATATAATATTTATAAACGCAGTCGTACTGTTTCATATCGCTCCGTGTGGCAAGGCCATAATGGCTGACTCACCGGAGAACTAAACGCAGCCGGAAGTCGAGTTTCAACAATTCGCCTGTATTTATTTTCTCGATTGAATATTTATTTAAAGAATACGAAAAATTCTTCGGGATAAATTATCTGTGGCGATCATAAATTTTAACAAAATTAACCCGAGTTTAAAAGCATTTAAGCTTTGAAAATCGGAGCAATAGTTGGTCGTTTGACTTCAACTCGGTGGTGATAATTTGAACTTGGTCGTCGTACACAAACGACGCTGTCCCTTCAGTCGCTTGCCGATCGTGAGTGGAGAGTGAGGTTCTGTCGAAATGGCTGAAGTGTTCAAACTTGGTGATTTAGTATGGTGTGTATGAACCTGTGCCAGTATATCATTAAGAGTCTTAAAGATAAAGCATTCGTTAAAAATAGTGTATAATCGTTATGTTTCTCGATTTCAGGGCGAAAATGAAGGGATTCTCGCCTTGGCCAGGCCGGGTAAGTTTCCAGGGACTAAATAACGGTTTTCTTTCACTTACTGACTCCCCACCGCGGCTAGATTACAATCATTTTGGCGGGATTTCGATAAATCCCATTATACAATATAATACCAATGTTATTCCCCCATTAAGACAGCTGTTCTATACCTCAGCGTCTTTCCCGCCACACCCGTAACCAAATTTCAAATTGGCGCGCAAAAATTGAAAATATAACCTAAACTGAAATTTTATTATTCCAATTATTTTTTTTTACATTTTCGATGTTGTGATACAACTTTTTCGCGGTAATATTCTGAAACTTAAAATACCGTACTTTACAGACCGGAGTATTTTTTTTTTTTTCTTCAGAGTTCATTAATAACATAATATTTCAAAATATACTTCAAGAAATTAAAAATAATAATCTTTCGTTAAATAACGACAAACTGACACACTCTGCATCCTAACTGATAACCATACCTGTATTAGTAACTATGATCGACTCTTTTCAACATCCAAACTACTTCTGTATGTATATTTTTAACCGGACTCCAAAATTCCGTTCAGCGTCTTTTGAGTGAAACTTTCCAGTATGCTACTATCTGCTACTTTAGAAACACCTATGGAGTTTTCTATGAGTTCTTTAACAGCATATTACTAGTTGCTCAACAATCAGATAAAAGTTCCAAAGTGATTGACAAAATAAATAAACCAGAAAACATCTTCGAGTTGGGTGAATTAAAAGAAATAAAAATAAACTATAAATTACAATCTGTTTTAAATACACTCGGATTCCTTTTCCCTCTCGTATTTAATTTCATGCTTGAAATAATCCCTTTGATAGGTACTCAGCCCTTTTTATTCGTTACTCAATGTTGGATTATTCACATACACAGATTCTGTCCACATACCTTATAATTGAGAATTTATTTATCAATTTGGAAGCAATTCAAAGCCAGCAAATAATCAATTAAAATCTCCAACGTGTTAAACAATGTCAATATGTGAACTACATCGCAAAATATCTTATCAATGCATAAGCGACACTCAGGTTTACCTTGAATAATAAATTGTTGCAAAGTTAGCTTGTAGCGATTAGTAAGAATCACTTTTACAATCACTATTACAGTCGCTTTTAATTTATTTCAAACTAATATTATTTTTTTTTTTCTTAAGGTAAAGAAGTTTGATATATGAAACTCTGAATCTAATTCTACCCCTATTAAATATTAACATGTTTTTTCAAAATCAAAGGCTTGCGAGGATTGCATTTGCGGATAAATCAACAAATAAAATATAATCGATCGATGAAACCATTTTCAGTAATAACTATTTCTTAATTATCCAAAAAATTCTTCGTAGATATCGACACTTGATATTCACTGTCTTGAATTATCATTATAGAAATCATCCGACAATATTGAATTTCATTGAAAACTTTTTACTTTGATATTATTATTTGCTGGGGTTTCTTGATCCTCTGATCTCTTCATCGACAGTAAACCAATACTCTCAGCCCACCGTCAAATTTCTGGCAATTCCATATCTGTTCTACCGACTTAGATATCTTAACGAGAGTACTTTCTTAGGTATCAAACCCGTCGAAGGACTTGAAGAAGCCAGCTAATGCAAAGAAGAGTGCTGTTCAATGCATATTCTTCTTTGGGACGAATAATTAGTAAGTGAAAAAAAAAACACATTAAAAAAAAGAAAAAAGAAGCGTTTTCAAATCTTTTTGTCAATTGTTTCAGAAAAAATTCATATTTCGGCTCTCTAATTTGTATAAATTATTTTTCCATTCTATTTTTTATCCTCAGCGCTTGGATCGAAGAATCCAACATTAAAATGTACCACGAGTTTAAGGATACTCTCATCAAGTCCAACAAATCTGGAGCATTCAAAGACGCCGTTGAAGCAATCGAAGATTTTATCGCTAAAGGAGAGGTAGGTGTTGTACTCAAATAATAAAAATTTACTTACTTATTTATGGACAAACTAACAACCATTTATTGACCTCTTTTGCTGCTGGTTATGGTCCAAACTGTTGGCTTGTGATGTTTGCTTTTCGTTGACCCTCTTGCTCTTATCTAATTTTGTAAAAACAATAAAGAAATGTTTAAATAATGAAGAAGTTCTCATGAGTTCTCATTGTGGTCTAATTGTTGAATATTAATTACATTGTGAAAAATCTTTGCCAATCTGTGTTTCAGGTCTTTGAAGATGGTCTAGACCCTGACTCTCTGTTCGATAGACTGAAAGAAGACTCTACCATCACCGTAGAGAAGAAAACGCCCAAGATTAAGCTTCGCAAGGTTAGTTAAGCACTAAATTCATAACTTATTGTTCAATCGAAACATTCGATCGAAAAATTTCAATCAGCTTCTACAATTTTTTTCTCTCTTTTTTATTACATTTAGATTCATATCAGCACAGGGTGCGAGAATAAAAAGTTGGAAATACATTATATTAGAAGAATACTTTATCGGAACTTGGAATCTTGGAATATTTTTCGAAGATTCAACTACACTCATATATATATTTTATAAATATATATAAAGCTGTAATTGAAAAATCATAGTCAATTAAAAATCTCTCAAAAAAAAAAAAAAAAAAACTGCGATTTTCAGTTACTTTGCATGATAATAAAAACTATAGCTATTTGAGTGTGAAGAATCATTCAGAATAGATAATAAATGTGGGGAAAAAAAATCATGGAGAGATCTTTTTTTTTAAGTATTCAAAAATTCTTAGTATAATCGTATGATAATTGTTTTGATAATATTTTATAGGATACACCAAAGACCAGAAGATCGGACAGCGGCGGAGGTGATGGGCGTAGGTCAGCTAAGAAACAACGACGAGAATCTAGCACTAGCAACAGTAACAGAGTCGGTAGTGTTAGTCCAGGATTGAACCATGCTTCACCACCGAGAAAGTCTGCCTCAACGCTTCTCGACAGGCCAGCTAACATCGCAAGACCTGTAAGTAAATTATTTATCATTCTTTCATCGCTTTAAACAATTTTGAAGATGTTCGATTTTTTGTTGATTTATATCCGGAAAAATTGGCTGAAATTTTAGTTGCGAAATAAAATGACAAGGATAAATTTGCTGAAAATTTGCCAGAAATTAATTTCATGACTTCATCTTCGTTTTTGGTTTTTGGTTTTTAGTTCTTGTTTTTTGTTTATGTTTTTATTTAAAAGTCCTTAGATATATGAGCCTCTTATCGGTTTGTACGACGTGTTATGTTAATATCTACTCAAAACTCATCTACTTTTCGAACATTTAACATGTGTATTCCAAATATTGACTGTTGTCTATTTGTCATTACCCTACTACGTTTGGTTTCATGAATCGTCCAGCTAGTGAGTAACTTCAAGTTTCTGTTTACTCATTGTCAGCAGATTTTGGATTAGCATTATGCTTTTGCCTATTAAACGGGGATTTGTAGTGAGAATTTATATAGTATAGAAATTCATTTTCTAAGCAGTTGAAAACATACATTATATTTCTCACTCCTTTCGTTTTTCAATTTTTAATCAAATTTGCCTTATTGCCTTAATTTTCATTCGAAAACAATTATAATGTTCCTTTCGTTTTTTTTTTAAATTTCTTTCGGTCCTTCTGAAGTTTGCATACTCAAAGAGAGGAAGAATCTTTCTGCAGTTAAAGACACTTGCATTAATATGCAAATTTGGTTTGTCTTGTCTGATAAATTCACTTGTATGAAATTTGCCTTATGTCTGACATTAATTTTTTCCATACTTTTTTTTAAACATTTTCTACTATTTTACGCTATCTTCTTGACTCAGTCGAGTCTGTGAAATATCAATAAGAACATTAATGCAATTTATTGTAAAATTTTATTCTGTATTATTTCTACTGTTCTTTTTTTTTATCATGATTTTTTTTTATTAAAATTAATGAGGTTCGAATAATTCGAGGCTGACATTACTCTAGCTACCATAGATCAAATCCTCGTAACAAGTAAACACGTCCGTAAATTATATCGCGATTATTGATTCATCTTTTTTATTTTGTTATCTACGTTCCTATATCCTTTATGAATTCTTTTATTTTAATATCTTCTTTTATATAAAATTCAAATTCACGATTGATTTCACCAAATAATAAGAGAAATATGGAAATCTAATATACATTTCATCGTATAAATATTATCTTGGGAATATAACAACTAAGATACAACAAGCTTGCGGTACACTTTACTGCAGAGATCGTAATTTTCGCTTCTGCATAGACAAAGCGGAATTAATTTAACATCAAAGGGCTTCGAATTCTTTCTTTCATTTTTTTTTTATTTCTATACCAGTTTTATACATTTAATGCATGTTTGTAAATATTTGAAAATTTTTTAAAGCAAGGAACGAGAAAATTGTAGAAAAAATGAAATTTTAAAATCGCAGAAATGGTCTGAAATTTTTTATACATTTTATGGTATAATAAATGAAGAAAAATTTCTTTTAATTTCCCCCGTGTTATTTTGTCACTCGCACACGATTTGAAACGACATTTTATTTATCTCCCATATCTTTTAACGAATTTCCATTTGGTCGTCAGGTTACACCGCCGTTGGACGTAGAAACTCTCTCGCAAACGTTGAAGGAAAAAAATATTCTCCCGTCGACGTTGAAGTTCGGATTTCTCGGGCTAGGGATCATGGGCAGTGGGATCGTGAAGAATCTAATTAACAGTGGGCACAGCGTAATCGTCTGGAACAGGACACAGGAGAAGGTACGTACTAACATTATCTCAGGCCGTTTGTCAATCAAAAAATTCACAAAGTCTCACACTTTTGCTAAGTCGGACTTATTGTCCGATTAATTAATGAATTAATTGACGAATTAATTAAACTAAACACAAAAACATAAAAAGAAAAAGAAAAAAGTTAAACAATTCTGTGACGATTCTCCAATTTTCAGACGACATTTACGCATACGAAAATGACGATTATTTTAACTTCATGTTACTAATTTCTTCCACGTAGTAGGGAAAAATTGGGGAGAGAGAGAGAGAAAATAAAAAAGAAATTAACGCTCACAGTTTTCTGGTTATACAATTATTTAAAATGATTATATGTTGGTTAAACTCGGTTCTTTCTTACCGTTCCGAAATTCTAAGCGTATGTAGTATAATATTTCGAGAATCTCACGCCCTCACGGCGTCTCTTTTCGAGTCTATTTTCTCCCGAAGAAAATACACAAATCTTACGATACGGTTATTACGTTTACTTGAGGAAACGTTTTACAATCTTCGCGAAATTTGTATCGAGATTTTTTGCTCGTCAATAATATATTCGAGGAGTATTTTCTTCTTTTTAAAAATAACTCCCCGCGCTACGATTCGATAAATATCAACAAGGTACATACAGTAGCGAGCGACTCCCTTAAGCCGCCATCTTGGTTACCATCCTCAAGCGTCTGAAATGCGGACAAAATATTTAACCTTTATTTGTCTCTTTTTCTTTTATAGTTATGAATTAAATGACAGTGAATCAAATCTCTATGCCTGTTCTAATCCGAACGTTATATGTCATAATTTAACCAGAAATCCACGTTTCTGGTCTCAGGAGTCAACTAGTTTGATTCTTTTCCCCCCTTTTAATAATACGATGAAAAAATAACGACGATATCTTATCCGTACACTCGATACCACTGCGTGAAGTTGAACGGGTTAAACCGTAGAAAGATTTGGTAGAATGAAATAGGGGCTGGAATGAGCGGGTGATTACTCTTTTGTGTATCAGACTACGCTCTTGCCTCATGACGCAATACATATCTCCGTTTATACACGATTGGTATTGAAACTAATTCTATAAATAAATAAATAAACGAGTTGATCCAATGATTCGATTCGTAAGGAAATAAAGAATAAAATATTTGTATACATCGTGAAGTTATAGATCGCGGGAAATATTTTCAAAATCTTGTATTAATCACGTGATAGAATAATAATGAAAACTGCGCTGTTTTAATAAATTATACAATTTATTATATTCGGAATATTTTCAACGAATTTACGTATAGTTTTTTCTTTTCTTTTCTTTTCTTTTTTAGATTACGTAACTTCATGCTTTATACTTTACCTCGCTTATTGTGAATACATGAAACTCTTGTAGGCAGGGCCTTAGTGTATCTGGTAGCGTCGTGAAACGTACAGTCAGTCCTCTCCGTAAAGTGTAAACTGACTAAACTCACGCACACGATTACGCGCTGACGTGCCGCGGACTTTGAATATGTGCTTACGTTAGCAGCCAGCACATATGCCAACGTAAATACATGTAGGTATTATCCGGGGTGGGAAGTTTCTCCGTATGTATTACGAAGATTCGAGTGGATCTTTCTTTTTTTGCATCGGATAGTATTATTATTTTTTTTTTTTCTTCTTTTCTTTCTTCCTATTAATCGTCTATGAATTTATTGGTTCCTCCTCTATCTTTCGAATATAGAATGAGAATTATTCGTGTCTCGTTGTAGGAAATGATTAGGTTGTTAAAAATCGATTTAGTTTCGAAAAGTAGAACAAACACCGTTGTTCTATATCGAAATATCTAATATAGAATAGAATACTTCGAAGTAAATTGTTCAATGATATGAAATGAAAGAAACTTTTCAATAATATGTGTATATATATCATATTTATATATATATATATATTTTTATATTTCACAATAATATAATGAATATACAATAGTATTATAATCATCATATCGATTAACGCAGAGGCAGGCCTTAAGATTTGCTGTCAACATTTGAACAACAATTCGTTTCATTAATCATGTAACGCCAACAGGTATATATATGTATAATTCACAGATGTTCGTTGCAGCATAAGCTTATTCAATCTTCATCAAAGTACATACTATACCTAACGCGAGTACAACCTATATCTAACTTTAATACATCGATAAGTAACAAAGAAACAAACATACATTTAATCTTGATTATCATTTTTATTCTTCGGACACGCAATGCTAACTTTAACGAGATCACGCATGCATATTATACTTATACTAAGAAATTCTTTTTAAATCCTAATAACTTGTCTTAGTCTTTTTATTTATTTTTTATTTTTTTATTTTTTTATTATGAATATTATTACTATTAATATTAATATTTCTTTTCAATATGGACAGAGAGCAAAGTGATTTCATTGGCAGTATATTGTGCTGTTGATTATTCTATTTCATTAATATGTAGATTTATCATCGGAATATCGGTTGTACTCGCAACTCTGTCTATCATAGGGTATAATATGGATAGGATTATAATAGATGTGCGGGTTTCCTCATGCGTTATAATATTATTAAGAAACATGCGGTATTAGTTTACACTTATACTACATAATATATTGCGTACAAACATGTGCAGTTTCATTCTTTCCTTCTTGTTATTCTACGAAAAAAATTAATCTTTTCCTTCTCTATACTTTTCGTGCCGATACACGCTATGCTCTTTTCGAACTTTGACCTGTGATTATTATCAGTCATATCCCACAAATATACCGAAAAACCCCGACTAATTTTCCGTGCGATAATTGAACACCATTCCAAAGACTTTTGTATAGTCAGTTATAATATTTATTATCTTCCCAGATATATTTGCTATCTCTTGAATGGAATCCAAATTTTCTTGTTTTGCCTCGGGTTCGTGTATGTATATCAAGCAAAGGTCAAAGTGTAAAGAAGTCGCTACCAAAGAGTCACACACTTTCCCTTTCAAGTACAACTCATTGATCCACCCCGCTTTCTGCATGGACTAGCATATATATTTTTCTTTTTCTTTCTTTACCACTCTTTCAACAAAACAATGTAAATATACCTACCTAGTACATAACACCGTATATTATACGCGCGAAGTTTTAACGCATGTATACAATACGTAGGTACTATTATACCTATTACTATACACTATACAGACTTCAAAAAATCACTCATTAATAGCTGGGCATATTTCGTTTTACTATTTTTTTTTTTTCACAATCGTACCTATATAGATATTATAATATATGTATAGAGGTACGTTGACCTCAATAAATTGTTTAATTGAATTAAGTCTTCGGAAACAATTAAATACGAATCATAATAAGCAGTCTTCAACATATTTAACACACAACAAAATTAGTATGTATGATAAAAAATGCAGTAAGACCAAATTTTTTTTATATATATATTTTTTTTTTTTATCTTCTATACGAATATTCGTTTATTGCTAATTATTTTTAAGCTGATATTCATATATTCAATAATCAATCATAATATATATATATATTCCATATCGTTTGTGGAAAGATCTCTACATTTTCTTTCGGTTCAGTTTATTTATCTATTTATTTATTTATACATATTATAACAACGTGGCAGAAACTATACATATAGTTTATATATATATATATTAGGGTGATTCAAAAAAAATCGATATTTTTTAATTTCGAAAATCCCCTATTTAAAAGTTGTTGGAAGGTGAAAAAAGATCCCAGTCAAAATTTCAGTCCGAAAAAAAAATATTTAGAGGTCGCTCATTGAGGTTTTCTATTTTCCATTTAAACAACATGGGAAAAAACATTTTTTTTTTTTTAGAATTTTCTAGCTCACAAACCATTCAACGGATTTTTGTGCGCGATGAAGATTTTTGTAGGAAATTGAACGCTCTACAAAAAATGTCTCTTGTCATTTTTTGATTAAACGACGAGTTCAAAAGTTAACTTTTAACTTTTTACTTTTAACTTTTTACCTCAACTTTCGAAAGTTAACTTTTGAACTCGTCGTTTAATCAAAAAATGACAAGAGACATTTTTTGTAGAGCGTTCAATTTCCTACAAAAATCTTCATCGCGCATAAAAATCCGTTGATTGGTTTGTGAGCTAGAAAATTCTAAAAAAAAAAAATGTTTTTTCCCATGTTATTTAAATGGAAAATAGAAAACCTCAATGAGCGACCTCTAAATATTTTTTTTTCGGGCTGAAATTTTAACTGGGATCTTTTTTCACCTTCCAACAACTTTTAAATAGGGGATTTTCAAAATTAAAAAATATCGATTTTTTTTAATCAACCTAATATATATAATGCTGCAACGAACAAGAAGTTTATTATTAAAAATATAAATTTCAGATCAAAGTCGCGTAAAGAAAGGAAGGTTTCTCTAATTATTCTTTCTTTTCTTACAATTTCGTTGCCTAACAATATTACATACACATAGATATAGGTATATATATGTATATATATTTATAAAGCTTCTCCTTCAGTTTAAAAGAAAAAATATATTTCCGCAAATTTCTGATCCACTTGCGTAGAATGCAAAATCTCTTATTCAAAAGAGAAAGAAAGAGAGAAACAGACGCGAAAGAAGAGGAACATATCAAATTAAATTTGAAAAAAATAAATAAAAAAAAAATGAAATAGAGAATCATCATTAACATTTCTATCAAATTTACAATTTACAATTCTTCCGTACTGTAAAAGTTTTTTTTTTTTTTTATATATATATATATATATCGACGCTCCAATTAGTAAAGTGGCTAACTTCACTTTTTTTCGAAAATCGTTTTTTTTTTTTTTTCGCATTTTCTGTTGAGAAATAATTATTCAAGAGAAATAAATACAAAAAAAAACGATTTTCGAAAAAAAGTGGAGTTAGCCACTTTACTAATCAGAGCGTCGATGTATGTATTCCATCGACACTAATAACGATGGGATTAAAGAGCAAATTCAAGTCTCCCGCATGGAAACCTAATTATCGCATTTTTATCACAAAATAAACCAGTCCGCAAATTTTTTCCCCCCAAATTCGCATACGCCCCCTCCTCCCCCCGGTCCCGTCAATTAAATAATTTTTTTTTTTTTAACTTTTTTTCATGCTTTTTCAATATTTATTTTATCAATATACATAGACGGAAGTAATTTTCTACTACGACTACATAGCTCTACGTCAATGCGATGCATCTAAAAATACCGAGTCATTTTTTTTTTTTTTTTTTTTTTTTTTTCTTTTTCTTTTTTCACCGTCTTTTTTGAACTAAAGTTCAAAATTCTCGTCCGAACTAGAATGAAGATCGATACAGCATCAGATACAGGGATAGTTATATAATTACTAATTAACATGATTGCATTAATTGCGACGTGCGACTTGCGTATATATTTGTACGAAGTTTCTAATTCAATTAAACCTATGTAAGTTTACGCCTTGAATTGTTACGACACAAATATTTAGGTAAATCGTAATTGTATTCAATTGGTTACTCATTTGATTATTTATTTTTGTCGATGTTTGCCACGGGGTATATAATCCAATGGAGATTTTTTGAAATTAGAACCCCGACTTTCCCTCTATACTATTCAATTAAACTAATGCATTTCACTCCGGTCTGATAATTATTATACGCTCGCTTCATCCTTTGATGTTTTTACGAAATGATCAAAGTACGATCAGGGTGTTATTGCAGGTGAAAATTTTTAATATATAGGTTTCACGTATTATATTATTACTGTTATTACTATAATTATTATTTATATTATTTCTTAATTTTTTTTTTTTTTTGCTCCTCAATTGCAAAACAAAGACAAAAATTTGACAGATATTATGATTCATGTATTCAGTGCGTATATTATAAATTCCCGAGAGAATAAAATCTCTCGTTGGTTCTTTTGAAAACTCGTAAAATTTACGCAATAACAAAGTTGCAAAATAATTTTCAGTTGACTAGAATTCTAGATCTCTAAGAAAACATTTCAGACTGATAACCTGTAATCTTGATGGATAAAAAAAAAAAGTGTACAGGGTATATTTTATTTGTATCAAACGTTCGTGAGAATATTTTTTATTTATTTCATTAGTTTTTCCCCTAAACTCGCTATCGATTTTTTTATTTTTTTCTTTCCAAATCAATTAGTAACTTGTATAGGTAGTCGTGAATCACTGGAATTTATTATTTTGCGAAGACGATTATTAGTTTATGTATAAAAGCGGTGTGCATACTACTATACGAATATTTAATATCATTCAATTACTCCCATTATTTATACTATCTAGCGTTTGAAACTATTTCGAAAACATTTTATACTAAATTACTGAAAAAATGAATTCTACACGATAATAGTATTCCGTTTATTATAATATAACAAGAATTTACCCCCGGTGTGACTCTCGGAGTTTTCACGATAAGAAACGTAAGAAAGAAAAAAAAAAAGAAAAATTATAACTATACATTATGGTCCGAGGTAAATGAAACACAACAATCATTTCTATTACACAAGTTTTTTTTTGTTATTTTCCTTTTTGGAATTCTTTTCTGCTTTCGGAGAGATTTGAAGAAAAAAAAAAAAAGATTTCCAAAGGCTAAAATTAAACGTCTGTACTGAAAAAAAGCTATGCCGAATCTCGTGCGTGTGTAGGTGTATCGAAACATCGTGTTTTAAAACAGAGGTAATATAGGTTTATATATATAGATATTTTTTTTTTAATTTTTTTTTTTCGAAACAGTACATATAGAAAGATTTTATTCATTCTATTTCTAACTTGATTTTTTTTTTTTTAATTTTTTCACATTTTTAATTTTTAATTTATTTTTTTTTATTTTTTTTTCTTGCGAAGAGATAACAAAAAAAGAAACATCTTTCTTCATTCGTTTATTAAATTTATTACCATATAAGGTTAATGAATAATGTCGATCCTTAGGTACTTTTGCCGTATCATTTAATTCTTATTCTCATCAATTTTTCTTTTTCTTTTATCGTTCTTTCTCCTCTCGACATTAATTATGATTCCTGATCATATAATATATATATACACACGTCTCTAATAAAATTCATATATATATATATATCTATTTTTTATTTTTCTTTCCTTAGAACAACGGTCAAATTGCTATGTAATGGCAATGAGTTTGAGAAAAATAGAAGAAAAAAAAAAACGCAATTAAATAAGCATTCAAACCTATATTTAGAGGTATCCAACATACATACCTATAACAAAACACACGGCAGTAGTATTCTATTTGTTGTTTTTTTTTTTTTTTGTTTTTTTTTTGTTTCCTTTCTTTTGGAACCCGGTAGACTCCAGAGATACGCGCATAACCAATAATCATTACATTATTTTCAATTATTCTATAGTTTAATTAATTAATCACATTTAAATTGAAATTGAGACCAGCGGCGTTTGTATATAGCGAAAATACATAATAACTGATCAATTATTGACGGTTACTTTAAATAATCGGTGTAAACCAAATCCGAGTATAATAATAATGATAACAATGATGATAATAATAATAATAATCCGTAACCTTAAATTATAATGGCAATCATCCCCCGCTCTGTACACATATATTCTCTCTCTCTCTCTTTCTCTCATACCCAATCTCTATACGTATTTTTCAATAACATAATGTATGTATATTTACATGGATAACGATATAATTATATATATATATATATAAGTATATAGGAATCTTGAACCTTAAATATGAAAATTGACACTAGATTTATGATTCACGGAGTATACAAATATATCGTTATAGAAATCATTATATTTTTTTTTTCGTGTTTTTATTTTTTTTTATTTTATTTTATTCATTCTATTTTTTTCAATTATAATGTATATAGCGAAGAATTATGTATTTAAGTCATCAACAATAATACTGAGGCGCGGGTCAGTTTTCCAAGCCAAAAATTAATCAATCAATCCATCGATCGATCGACTGTATCGAAAACCAACTACGAAATATTTTTTTTTTTTTGTTGTTTCATTTGTTTCTTTATTTTTTCGTTCTTTTTATTTTAAATATTTTTTTTCACTCAGTCCCTTCTTGCTTTTATATTACTTTGAATCATTATTTATTATCTATATATTTTTGTCCTCTATGTCTGTGATATTATATCGTCTCTTGGCACTCCGCTCAGCAACTAAATGTACTAATACCACACGACGTATAATAACACACGTTACTATTATCTTCTCACTTGACTTAACCAGTCTCTTCCTCTCTTCAAGATTTTCTTATTCAATCTCTCCTGCTTCTTCGTCTTTATCCACTTCTTTGTTATTATTACTATGTATTATTCTTCTTCTACTATTTTCTTTCGTTTTTTTTTTAATTAATTTTTTTTTTTTCTTTCATTAATTAGAATCTAAATACTTTTAAACACTATACTTCGGTGCATGTTTATTATTTGCAAAAAAAAAGAAGGGAAATAGTCTCTTTTATCGTCAATCATTATAACAGACGTGTCCAAACATTTTCACATACTGTATATATATAAGTACCCATATGGGGATCAAAAAGAAAACAATTAATAACAATAATAATAATAGTATATCGCGTCACTCGCGGATAAAAAAAAAGACGAAAAAAATAATAATAATAATTACAACATCGCGGACAGTGTTACCAACCGAGAGAATGCTGCCGTTTGTTATTTTTGTTATTGTTGTAGTTGAAGAAAAAAAATGTAGTAAAATTCAATTAATTTTCCTTCTTATTATTTTTCTCATTCTTCTTATTCTTGTAACCATCACAATCATCATTATCATTATCATTATCATTATCAATATCACCATTACCATTATTTTTAACCGCAAAATTCCATCCGGAGACAACTCTGGCGCCGAGGAATCGCCCTAGGAACTTAAACGCTATTCTATCACGTTCGTCCCGATTTAGTCGTCCCGGATGATCTCCCTAGAGGCGAGTTTCACGCGGTAAATCTGGCAGACTAGTGCCGCTCGATAATAAACCGAGTCCTTCGATACCGTCCTCGCGTGATTCACCGGCCAAAGTTTCGGCACTCGCGCCACGAAACACGGGAGGATGATGATCGTTAAAGGTGTCAGAATTTCGTGAAATTCTTCTAACAAATATTGGACTTGAAAATGTCGATATATCTAAAGGCGGATGCATCGGTGGCGGAGGTCCGTGTTCGATGTAATTAATGTGAAGACCATCGGGTAAGGCGATGGCATGGGGACTCGTAGAGGTAGATAATTCAGTCGGTGTATAATATACGCTGTTCATATCGTCGAAGCTTGCGGCTTCGACGAGTTTGTTAATTTTAGCTTTGAAGTATGTATCCATGCCGGTAATATCGCTAGGATCAAATACAATTGAATCACTTTTACCGCACGAACCGCTACGACAATTGTCTAGGTAAAGGCTTGGCAGATTTTCTAAAACTTTGTTAAGCGTTTGTTGTTGATATTTGTAACTCTCACGGAAACGTAGCACTTGGTGGGCGCTGAATTTTCGTATCTTGTTTCTCTGGAAGACGTAGTTTTCTCGAACCCAATTCAGCTGACCGGTTGAATAATCTCGGACACGTTTCACCTGCGCACACATAGATAGTATATTTATTTATTTATTTATTATTTGAAAAATCAAAATCAAAATCAAAATAAGAGGAGCAAATTAAACTTGTCGGCTTCAATCCTTGTACAGGATAAAGAAGATAAACATTGATTTACGTGCCTGGTCGTAGTACTGTCCGCGAAGTGCTGTCAAATGGCTTGTTCCGTAGTCGCGAATGTCTCTGATGTGTCGCATCTGACCCTCGTAGCTGTCTCGTATCCATTCGACTTGCTCAGCGCAATTATCCTTTATTCTGTGCACCTGCTGGGTGTAATTTTCCCGCAGTCTTTCGAGCTGTTGGCTTTTGTATTGTTCGATATTGTCGAGCATCTGATGTATCTGTTTAGCACGAGGTGTTACACCCTCGCGTCTACAGCAACAGCACCAACGCTCGCATCCGCATCTGAACAAACGACAGGACAAAAAGGAAGAAAAATATCATTTCGTTTTCGTCTTTGGTATTTTGTTTTCGGTTCTTTCTTTTTCTCGTTTTTTTTTTTCTGTCGGCTGTAGCGAATTGATTAACAAGTTTGCCTTTACGCCGGGAATAATAAATTATTTAAATACATATATAGATCTTACGCGAGTCTTTGTAGGGACTTGCTGTAACTCTTTTGCGAACAAACTCGAAAACTCATCTTCTTATGTAAATAAAATACATATATACGACTTTATGTCAGCCGTATTTTACCTGACGATTATTTTATACACATTGTAAACGTGACACGGCAATTTACGTCAAAGAATCCGAAATTTTAACACAAAATTGAATTCGATGAATTTTTAACTCTTGACTACCTAATTAGAATTCTTGTCGATGCCGCGTCAAGTCATTCAACAACTTGGGTACACGCGACGAACTATATTTCGGTTAACCCTTCGTGGTGACATTTCTGTAGAATAACACGGTAGTCACACATGGGTGGAATTTAACCAGCCAAGTTTCAAATAGTAGCTGTGTGAAAACTATCAGTTCGATCGGGTCGAATAAGTACTAAAAAAATACTTTGAACATTCTGGAATATGTAGCAAAAGTCGGCATATCAAAATTCAAATGACAATGTATAAAAAAAAAAAAGTCGTAAATAGGTAAAACTTGTCAGAAAAACAAATTTTCACTCAAAACGCCCGGGTAAAATTTACCCATGGTGACCGCGAAAAGTTAAATTTTCCCTTTTTTACTACAGCAAGCTTCCATTCAAAGAATAAAAATAAAATAATCTTTTGTATAAATTGTCAAGCATGAGACTCTATTCATAGTTTATCTCAATGCGTATTAATATATAGGAGAAAATACCCCGAACTGAACTTGAAAAATGACATTTCAATTGTACGAATAGAAGAAGAAGGTGTAGTGTGAAGCGCTTTTGACTTACCTGTTGAAAAGGTACCGTAGAAACTGTACGAATAACGTGATGATGAGAAAACCGGCCGCACATGCAGCCCCGACAGCTATACTCAATATTTTGGTATTGTAGTAAGTGATACGATCCATATGCAGCGTGATGTCTGTCGATGCGTTGGCGATAGGATTTACAGCAAAACACTTGTAAATGCCAACGTCTTCGCGGAGCAAACGACTAATGAACAGCGAGCCATTGTCCAATACCGTAACTCTGTCGTCTTCGTCGATTCTAAGATCATCTCTATGCGAGGGCGGATGTCTTACGAAGGCATCGGGAAAGGAAGGATCTGGATTCCAATGGAGAACTTGAAGGCTCGGCGTCACCCACGTTATCGATGGCGCTGGGTTTCCGTAGAACTCACAGTCGAGACGGACCGAGCTAAGGAGTACGTATTCTGCGGTTGGGGTAGCGAAGGCCAAAGACGGTGGTGTACAGTTTAAGTAACGAAGCGTAAAAAGCATGTCGACGCTCTCCGCAGCGCATTTCAATCCAGTCTCAAAGGCCCCGCTATGCTTCTGATCCTCGGCCCATTTGACGAACCAAAACATCCTACAATCGCAGGCCCACGGGTTATCGGACAGTTGTAATTCGTCGAGAGGTAACGAGGCGAGAGCGGCGGGTAAAAAGGCCAACTTGTTAGCCCGCATATTTAATTTACGTAAATCTGGCGTGTCCTCTAACGCCTTTGAGGTAAATTCCCTCAGAGGACTTTCGCTGATTGACAAACTCACGAGATTCGATAAGCCGGCCAGATCTCCCTCTCTTATTACTTCGATTTTAGTACCGGACAGCTCGAGGTACTCGAGATTTTTTACCGGCCTCCAAAGGTCCCGAGGCAGACCAGTCAGCAATGTTTTACTCAGATTGATCCATCGCAGACTGGTTAAACCCTGCAAGGCGACGCTCGATACATTCGCCAATGGGTTACTGCTGAGATCCAATACCTCGAGCGTACTTAAATCGGCGAATAATCCCCGCGGTATATTGTATATCTCGTTCACACCCAGCTGAAGTACTTGGAGTTGTTTCAAATCCGAGAAAAGATGAGACGGTAGTTTGGTAAGCATGTTATTCGAGAGTTTGAGCACCCGCAAACCTTTGTTAGGTATGAAACTGTGATCGGGTAGATATACTAACGCGTTGCCAGCGAGATCTAACGTCCGCAGTGATTTAACCGGTGCAAATAGCTGGAAGGGTATTCTGTTAAGTTTGTTATTGGCCAGGTAAAGTTCCTCGAGTGATTCTAGACCTTGAAAACTGTTTCCGTTTATATTCTCGATCCTATTGTGCGTCAGGTTCAAAGTCCTGAGGTTACGCAGCGGTGAAAATACGTTTGCCGATAAATTTGTCAGCTGATTGTCACCTAGGTCTAATCTCTCGAGTAGCTGAGTACTTCGGAAGACATCCGGCTCTAATATTTCTATTCCACTTTTCTTCCACGATAAACGACGCAGCTGTACCGCCGACGAAAGTGCCGCAACGGACACCGTCCTCGCCCTGACACTCTGCAATGATACGAATTCCACGTCTTTTGGTAATCCCAAACCGATGAAATTCCGGTCCGAGCAAGACAACGTTACGGCACCGTCTGGGGTTCCGCATATGCAACTCGGGTCGCAATTTTCTTCCAAAGATGTTACACACCGCGTTATTAACGTCGATGCTATTATACAACCCCAAAACACCAACAGCCCCATTTTTTATCCTTGTACGTTCGCCTGCAACGTGATTAGCTCCGATACAACACGCGTCTTCCATCTCCTATCGCCGACGGTTAACTGACAGCTCGCCACTCTCTATACGAGACTACATACCGCCGCGACGTTTTTAATCCTTTTTAAGATTATATACGTATGTAGGTATAAGGAAAATACGTCGTTGTGTCAGAAACGCGCGCACATTCGTTGTTCTTATATTTTATTCTTCTTTCCTTTCTTTATCAGCTATACTCATTTAAATTCTTCAAACTACACCACCACTGCAGCGGTTCATTGTTGCCGTTATCGGGTTATCACGGTCGTAGATTACATCCGGTAACATGTCAATCGCGTATCTTTGTGTCTGTTTTTTGTATGCAGCAATAAATCTTCCTCGTATTTTTTTACGAATTTTTTTTACGTTCGGTAAATTATAGAACGAAAGGTAAACTTGATTTTTTGGTTTTCTTTCTTTTTTTTTTTTTTCTCAACGTTCCTATATAATGTCTATAACGCGTGTCATGTGACACGCTCGTTCATTACGCCGGGGGCCTTTCAGGGTAAACGTGCGTCGCGTACGTAGCCGACTCTTAAACTGACTGGTCGTGGCAGACAGCTTGCAATCATGGCCGACTCCCGCGCGGCGGCAACACCGCGCCGACAATCCACGAGCCTACGAGCGCATGGCCGCCGCGTCGAATATACACGCTCGAATACTCGGTGGGGGCGAGTTCGTTCCCTCCCTCGCTAAGGCTGAAACTGAGCCTGAGAGGTTTGCTGTAACTATGCATCTGATACTGCCTAACGTTCGGAATATATATACGTATAAATGAGTCGAAAAAGTGCGAGCTTGAAAGGATCGGGAAGAAAAAATTGCGAGAGCTAAATGTACAGTACGTTATACAGATCGAAAGAAACTACTCGCTCAGACGGAAGAGAGAGATAGAAAAGGATGAAGGAAGAGAGAGACGGAACGAGCTAGCAAGCGGCGTTTCAGGGGCAGATTGTTCAGGTGCAGCTGTTCGTCGTGGCTTTCCGGCAATTTGCGGGCAGCGCGATTTACTCTGTCGTCTGAGTTAGCACATGTTCACGCGAGTTGTTGCTCCTTCATAATACAGAATATAAAGATGTCTTGTTTCTTTAGTTTGTTTACTTATTACCACAGCCGTTTTCTTTTTCTTCTAGCGTTTGGTACGTCAGAGATAAGAGAATGATTCGCGACGCGTTGTAAATTTTTATTCAAACTTACGCTGCACATTATCTTATTTTATTACAGTATTTACTCATAGCTTTTGCAGCTCCGTATGGCAATAAAAAAAGAACGATTTAAGATAATCATGATCAAAGATTGCTTTTTTTTTTTGCCGATTTGCTGCTTCTGGCGTTACAATCGGATCGGGACGACATTTTGATACAATATTTATTCTTCCCGTTATTATTATCAATTATGTTATGCTATAGTACCTGCGCCATTTTAATTGCGATAATTTAAACCGCAAACGGTTTACATAATTATACTTTTAAATTTATTTATTCACCAAGTCGATGAACGTGCCTCTGTTTCCTCCTTGTACCAAGTGCTAGCTCGGAACTTTCCTACGCTATACATGTAATACGGTATTTTCTATTTTACACTGGATATCATATTCGCTGTTTATTATATTCGATTTTATTTCAAAATAATTTCATATTTTTCGAATAAGAAAATTAGGAAAGAAAAAATCGTTTTATTCATCTAATCAATTGCGATGCATAAATTCTACCAACAAAGGTACGGGCAGGTGTACAGGTGAAGCCGTTATCCCAGATGTCTAATATATATTAGTAATCGACCGCTTATCAAACCTCGATACATCACACATCAGCATTATCACTGTTTATCAAAAGAATCGCAAACCACTGCGTCAAACGAAACTCGCCTTTAAATTGACCTTTTCGCGAGTATACCTATAGAATAATGCAAACTTCATTAGTTCTTATTTCACCTCGAATGATAATATCGATTATTGTACGAAAAGTTTTGTCAAACCGTAAATCACTCTCTTTCGAAATCTATCTCGAAAAATAAAAGTCGAAGTTTTTCGTTTTCAATAATGAACTTTTTTTTTACATAATACCATTGGGCTGGACAAAAAAATTCTCCGATAACATCTTATACCTTATAAGCATATATATTATACCTGTATAGCTATCGAATTACTCCTGTCTGCGCATTTTATTTCATTTATTCTATCCTCAAATAAATACTAAAGTCGTCGCGTCAGCCAATGTCAATATTTGTTATTCATTTTCTATCCAGAAACCATCGATAATTTGCTTCTGTGTGAAATATAAATAAAAATATAATAAAAATAAAAAAACTAGCGTATATTGGTCTGGAATTTTCGCGTGAATATAGATCCCGCGTAGCCTTAGCGGCCTTCTTTTTATCGTGGGTTTATTGTCAGGGCGTTTGTGTGAGAGTTGAGTTACGTAACTACAGCGTGGATACGAGTACACATGTACTACGTATGAATATACAGCTAATTTCGCACTTTGTGCAAAGATTACCGCGGCGGGAAAATTATTCCGTTTTAATTATCTTTTATATTTTTTCTTATTCATTTATTCAGATTTCGGTAATCTTTTTCTCTTCAACTCAATTTCTCTTTCTCTCTTTCTATCTTCTCTTTCTTCAAAAAATTGGACCCGGTCGCGGCGACAGCCGGCAATTTTGATCAGCTGGGTTAGTCGCGACGTTGCCAAGCCCGTACTTACCCGTGACCCGGGATATAAGCGGATCAATACTTTCCGACTTGGCAACAACGCGGCGTCTCCCACCGCTTTTATTTAACCAGGCTTGTCTGGGGACGAGCCCCGCGCTCTCTCGTTCAACACCCGTGAACGTACCTACGAGCTAAATGATCCGCGCGAACCCGTCTACCACTATTTTCTTTATTCGACCGAACTTGACGCATTCAATTTATTTCCTATTATCAATTTTTCAACATTATTTCAGCGTTGATTATTTTTCATTTTTTTCTTTATTTTTCTCACTAAATTCATGAAATCATTTAAAGTGCAAGCTATTTACACCTCTGATTGTTTATTCGGTCTTATTGTTTCGGTCTCTTTGCGTTTGATTAGCTGTTTAATACCGCCGTCCACCGGCGAGGTAATAATATTCAAAAATAGCAACCTAGTTCCCGGAATTTGCAGTATATAAACCTGGCAATACTATAATTACAAAGACGAAACAGAAAGTGAAATTCTCTGGCAGTTGTGTACATATCCATCTACCTATACACAGAAATAGAATGCCTCGGCCGTCTTTGAGCGCTGCAGGAGCGTCATCGATGCCGTAACGGTGCGGCAAGGAAAGGCGGTGGCGTTCCAGACATTCGAAAGTTTTTGAAATATCTATAACATATACCTCGAAGCCGGGTTGGGCTAGGTTAAGTTAACCCAAGCTAAAACGAGCGATATTCAACCGATAATAAAGACTACCTTACCTTCGAACTTTATAACACATTACGACACGCGATCATCAAAATGCTGAAGGAAAAAATTTCTCCTTCATCATCTAGTCAACGAAAAAAACACTAACAACTAAATTAGACTGTTTTATTTCCTTTTCACTTGGCGCTCTTCGGCCCCGGGCGAATTGAACCCTTTTCGATTAATTATCCGAGTACCCAGAATTTTTTTTCACAACACACGCAATTTATTCTGCTCTCATAACAACGACATATCAGCTATTTTATTTTCTCGCATTATTAGCACAGCGTTAATATATATAATATATATATATATTACAGTATGATCTGGGTCTCGTATAAATAAATTCATCACCACAGCGCAAATTGGAAACTTTAGAGACCGAAGACTGGCGAGTATCACAATATGTGGTTTGATTGATGTGATTAAACGACCGACCTTCCCCGATATATTTAAGTAGTGGTTAATTTTAAAGGTGGTGAAAGAATTAGGGTCGTTGTATGTAGATACCTATATAGATTCAGACAACAAGGTTTTGAAGCCTGTTCTAGAATCGATACGAAAACGCGGCAACTCTGTATATATATATGTATTATCCCTACGAACGTACAAAATGCCAAGGACTTTCCAAGGACAGTGGTTGGGACAGTCGTTAGGTTGAGAGGTACCCAAAGTATAAGGTAGTACATCCCAAGAATTCTCAAAAGCTAAGATGATAAAGATAACACCACGAACGACCGTGACCTCTATAGTACGATATGGAGTGGGAGACTCTCCTCTCAAAAGATGAAAAGGAATCCAACTGGGGAAAATTCCGATCGACTTAAATAACAACGAAATATTAATATTGGGAAGAGTTACATGTATGATTATGTATGATAAATAATGTTTAAATTAACCGTCGATTTTACGCCGTAAGTGAATTTTGTCGCATAAATTTCTGTAAGACGTAGATAGGCACGATCAGAACTACGAGCTATTTGCGGTTCTTGTTTTCTCGGTGAGAAACTTACCGTACCATACCGTACCGTACCTACTGTTTCTTTCCCCCTTTCGTATGGCCGGACGTCTTTTGTGTTCCTCGGTTTGTCGGTCGACTAGGGGCATTCACGTCGGATCTCTAGGTATAAGGGTCGATATACCTGAGTTATACACGTTCCTGTTACACCTTGAACTTTGTATTATCACCTGCTCACGGTTTTAACTGCTTAATTATACACGGTTAGAATTTTCGGAAGGACGAACGAGCCTTGCCTTCAATTTCCGAATCATTAGAAGAGATATCGAAGTTGGAATTGATCTGTAAATTATTTATATTTCTATATATAGAGTCCGGTCAATTTCGTTGATGTAACGGTATCGGGTCACGTAATACTCGAAAGAGCAGAAACCCAGTCACGTGTCTTCTATTAGCACTAAAAGGTTGCTCACTAAGGTCGCTAGTGAAATAAAACATTGTCGTTTATTCACAAAGCACTTTGACCGTTCTAGATTCTAAGGTTCGCCCTTTTGATTAGCTTGTACGTCACGAATGGCGATTTATTTCGCTTGGTAAACTTCCTACGTACATATAGCCTTAGAAATATCTCATACTAATATTATATGGCTAATTATTAATGTCTCTCGATATGTTATTATAGTCTCATAGTAAGTATATAGTTCTTTCGCTCCGAGAATTTAGTGTGAAAGTTTTTACGCTGCGACCTTGAACTCCCGAACACTTTTAGGGTCTCAATGGTGTAGGTGTGTGCCTTATACGGAGAATGGTGTTAGGTTAAACCGTGCGAATTGGATTAGCGAGGATATGGCGGTGGGTATATCCTGGAAACTGTATCTTTTTAAAAGGATAAAACATTTGTTTTGTTTTCTTCGCATTATAAAGAGGCCGTTGATTTTCTTGATCTATAATCGCGAGCATTTTATCAGATATCGATTCAATATTGTAGATTTTTCCAAGGTGACCGCGCGCGTACCAAAAAACCTTTCAATTACGAGATAAGCTCGATCTATGAATAGAATATAAGTCTAATGTGAATAAGTAAATCTTGCCAAAATATTATTCTTCGCTCGAATATAAATTCGCGAAATATGTAACGCAGTTGTTTGTTTCGCCGATATATTTTCGGTATCGAAATTATATCCCGTTATCTTATTTACCTCGCGGCGTATTTCACTTTGAGATTAAAATAAAGTAAAGAGAGAAAAACAAGAAAACTATATACTAACGCCCTATCATGCTCCGAAATTGAGTCGATTTTGTATAAAACAAACGAAGTTTCTATAAGCTAATATGTAATAGTGAAGCTTTAAATTTATATCACGACTTCGTATCCCTGGATTAACGGTTATTAGATTAGGCTTTAGCGCCAACCGTTACCAAACCCCAACGAAGTTAAACCTCGCAGTTAACGCGCGCTCGACGATAAACCAGTTACGCGTATATCGCGCAGACTAACATATGACTCGTTCTATCCATTCGTCCGTCGTATCTATTCATCCACGATTATTAAGGTCATTTTCCTCCTGTCTTATTGCGACAAACTTACCACCGGATATAACCTGATACTACGTATCCCAAAAGATCTCCGCGCGATTTGGAGTTCGCCTCCGTTCATCCCACACGAGTATAGGTTTAAGAGACGGAGCTGTTGCTGCAGTCGACGTGGCATCGACGCTTGTGTAATTAGACGGGTGGATGCCCGCCTACGTCACGCGTAGGGCTCTTTCTTTACTTCGCTAACCGATCTGTTTCCTTATTCATTCAAGTTCTTTTTCCTTAATGGCTTTCTTACGCGACCATAAAACTTCTTCCTTTGCCGTCTACATCACTAACTCAAATTTCAATGCAAATACAAATACAAATCGATTTTTTTATCTCCGATTCTACCAAGAATATTATTATCATCAGTTTTGGTCGTTCTTGCTTGCCACGCCTGACGCCATTTTTGTCAGATCTTTTACGTCTACGTCTTATTAAATACAACGACCCGCAATCTAATGACTCAAATTCATCATTATGTTATAGGCGACGTCGTTTAATAACGCGCCTTCTATAGGTGGGCTCAGATTATGGTAGACAATAGGTTGAATCGTAAGAAGAAATGATTTAATAACGGTTTTTATTATCGTACGAAATTCTACCTTGTATATTTCGCTCTGTAAATACACGTTTTTAAATATTTATTATTTTATCCTAACTTAAGTAACTTTAACGTTAGAGGCTTAATGATTATTCTCTATGGACAGTTCGAATCGTTCTATTTGTTATACGCTCGAATGAATTTACTATAAAAAGAAAATTTATCGTTAGTCGTCTGTATCATCATGGCGTCGTTTGCTGATGTGGCGGCGTCGTTCCACTTCCTTCGCAAAATGGGAAGGAAACAGCTGCCTACGTGACGAATTTCAGAAGCAAATGGCGCCCCGGTATCCGCTCTGGCGCCATCTGTAGCCAGCATTTTATACCAAACTTGATATTGTCGGCTCCTGAAAGATGTCGACAGTAGCTGCTTTCGCGGCACTTATCTCAGGGCCGTGTATACCCGCATCGATCCCTTGACATGGGCAAAAACAAAAAGAAATTAATAAATAACAAATATTTTTGTCTAGAATTAAAAATATCTATTTTGCTATTGAATATTTATGAAAACAAAAAATATCTAAGAAATTCAATAATAATAATAATTTTATTTGAAAATTAATTTTTTATTGGAATTAGAAAAAACAAAATTTCATATTCCAACAATTTCTTATTAGTTATTCTCTTATGATCAGGGAGTGTGTATGAAATTTATCGCCTTTAAAATTTGTTGAAAAAATCTTTGAAAAGAATTTGATTCAGTGTTTAAATAAATTATTGTAATTCTTGAAAATTCATTTGAACAAGATTTAAAACACTGATAGTTATTGGTAGTAAGTTTATTTTGCCTACTTCAAATTGACCTTAAATCACTGATTGCTTATTCACCTTCTACATTTCGTATAAAAATATGACAGATTATTAATCATTATAACTGCATTAGATAGAAATCTAATCTTTGCTCTCTTTCTTTTCTGTTACAGTGCACAGATTTCGTAAAGGCTGGAGCTGAACAAGGACTGACACCATCTGACGTGGTTTTGGCAGCAGACATAACATTCTCTTGCGTAGCTGATCCTCAGGCAGCAAAAGATGTGAGTATATTAAAATGCCAATAAATGACTGTGATTCTATAGAGAGATCATTTGCTGCTTCGTAGAATCGTCTGCTTTTATTTTCACAATAAACAAACCGATCAATTTTCACCAATCACAGATGGTATTTGGTAACTGCGGAGTTCTCACAGAGATTTCACCGGACAAAGGCTATGTTGAGATGACAGGAATAGATGCTGAAACATCCCAAGATATAGCTGAGGCAATAAATGCTAAGGGTGGTCGTTACCTCGAGGCTCAAGTTCAAGGTAGCAAGACTCAAGCACAGGAAGGTACGCTAGTTATTCTAGCAGCCGGTGATCGTTCCCTGTTTGACGATTGTCAATCCTGCTTCGAAGCCATGGGAAAGAACAGTTTCTATCTTGGTGAGGTCGGAAACGCCTCAAAAATGAACTTGGTACTTCAATTAATGGCCGGCGTGACGCTAGCCGGTCTTGCAGAAAGCATGGCGTTAGCTGATCGAGCCGGATTACAGCAAAAAGACGTGCTTGAAGTCTTGGAACTCACGTCTCTAGCTTGTCCTGCAATCTTGGACAAGGGAAAAGGTGAGGAAAATATTTGAAAACAAGTATATTGTCTCGATATATTTACCCAAACAGTTAATTGATGTAAACATTCGCGGATCTTTATTTTTATCCAGCTATCATAGAAGGAGGATTCCCTACCCAACTACCACTTCAGCATATGCAGAAAGACTTGAGACTATCCCTCGGCATGAGCGATCAACTCGAGCAGCCTTTGCCGCTAGCAGCTGCTGCGAATGAAGTTTACAAACACGCTAAACGCCTTGGTTATGGGGAACACGATGCTTCGGCAGTTTATATTAGGGCCAGGTTCTAACAGGCTCATTATAGCTATCAATCATCATTGGATCGTGGGCAATTGCTAATTTTCTATTTATTGCAATACACCTACCCTCTGTGTCTTCGATATATAAATATATATATGCATATATATATTATATATTATAATAATTGATAATTATGCGCGGCGAATTCGACGACAAGTCCCGTCTTAAAACAGGAGTACTTTTTTTTTTTTTTTTTTTTATTATTCATACGTGGATTATATTGTTTTTAGTTTTACCATAAATTACCAGACGCACATACGTTTTCAAGGCATTCAATCAGTAAAAAAAAACCATTTCATTTTATTGGGTATTTAGGGAATGGGAGAAAAAACAATAAGAGACGAAAGTAAAATGAATATTTTTTAAGACCGAAATCCTGCAGCCAACGCGACGTGTAAGAAAATTGAATACATATATCGCAGATTAAAAATAAATTATTTTTATTCGAGTCTTAACAAAGAAAAAAAAAAAAGAAAAAAACTATCAAATATCTAATGTTTCTGGATAACAGAAATTTAACACATATTCTTAATTATTGCGACGAGAAATTTTACTAGCTACAATTACGCGACAGATTCTCTGGTTATTAATTCGTTTTAAATATCGAAATTATTGTTCTATTTGACGAGCGTGGAAATTTGGAGAAAGCGTGTTATATATTTTGATTGAAAACATACGACGTGTTTAGATTATTTGACGTTACGACGTCATACGCCTTGAACTATACATTTATATAACGAGGATAAATCATGATTTTAATAACGTTTCAAACCCTTCAGGTATATACATATCTATACCCACGGCTGTAACGTAAGATTATCTAATTCAAATGTCATATATATCGACAATTTATCTCCTCCGTATTTACTTATTAGTATTTTTACGTATATAGTCTTCATCAACCGGATTCAAATATTCATACGATTCATATGGGTTCAAGGAATTCCATTATCGATCTTGGCGTACTAATATATCTGATCGTGCAGAAACTCGGTTTGACGTGGCACTTTGAGCTATATAAAAGCAAACCAAGAGAAGATAAATAGAAAAAAAAAGAAATGACTCAATTTATTTTGTATAAATTTATTTTATGTTACAATTCGATTATTGCGAAGAGAGAGGACTGATACAAAACAGTCGGATTCGGCGAATTTTAGTTCATCTAACAACGCGGAGGTATCGGATAGTTATTACGGCGGTTCATTAAGTTTATAGTTACATAGATATGAAGAAACAAATCCTATTCACGAAGCCTTAGAGGTTGTGTGATTTTCATGAATTTCAATCCTACATTGACAAATTTTTTTTTTTCTCTTCCCCTTCCTCCCATCGACAAATACGTGTCACAATATGTTTAGTTTTCCTTTTTTCTTTCTTTCATTCGGGATTATTTTTAAGGTATAAATAAGTAACACCGGATGATTACAGAGCGATACGTAAATTTTGTATTTTCTTAAACGTTGAATAACGTTCTATTTCTAAATTATTTCATTCAAATAAACAGACACCCAGATATTTTGTCTTGTCACATTTTATGGAAACTTTGTGGGTAGTAGTACAGTCGATTTGGTCAATAACACGCATATAAGTTTACTTCAGCGTTAACGGGCAATTGATTTTTAATATCGAATATTAGTGCAGTGCAGTCGAATTGCATAAATTAATACGCAGAATGTACCTAGAATGGTTTTAAAATATCACACTAAACTTCTTATGACACACAGAGTGAAGAATTGTTGTAGCTGATTTATTCTGTGTAAGAATTGTCGGCATTATGTTAAGATAACATACTACATTAAACTGAAATCCGTTATCATCATTATTGCAAACGCGTAGACAGAGGGCTATATTATATTGTAATATGATGGAGGAAACACGTTTTGTAAACAGACTTTGAAACAGTAAAAACAATATCCGTAATAAATGGAGTAACGAAAGAAAAAAAAAAAGAAGGAGAAGAAGAAAAAGAAGAAGAAGAAGAAGTAAGTCTGTCATTGCATGTAGCATAGCTAACGGCAATGTCTATTGGAGTATTTGGCTACGCGCCATATCATAATTTAACTAGTTACATTAAAGCATGAGAAGTAAAAACAAAAAAAAAAAAAAAATCAAGAATAATGAAATTGTATAATGTAAGAAAACAATAGCATTATTAATACAATTATATAGACAAGCATATATATATAAATATAAGTATACAAAATACAGAATAGTTGAAAAGTGTGTGTGTGTGAGCATGTAATATCATCGACTTACGGCCTACACACACGTATATGTTTTGTCACGATAATGTTTTTGAATAAATATCTATTTGAATTATAAATCACATTCGTACTTTCATTCCCTATCAGTCCTACTCTAAAATATTTTTTTTTTCAACTTTTTTTCAAACAATTATCACTTTTTTCAGACACATGTGAAGGGGAGATAATCGCTGATAGGAAGCCAAGCATTTATTTTCAGGAATTTCACAGTAAATTTACTATTTCACACATACGTTACAGGAAAAGTTCAGAACTTACTCAACAACGTTATGGAGTAGATAAGTTTCATTTATTGAGAAATTAAAATCCGAAAATTAATAAGCTCTGGTTCTTCTATGGGCCAAAATTTGATATTCTTATTTTTTATCGAATAAGCGGAGAGAAAAGGATGTAATGAGAGACCGGCGACTATTCATTATCAAATATAATGTATTTTTATAATTATCACGGAACCTTATCACATATTTTTCGACTTCACGTACGTCTAACGGTACCCATCCTTATACCCATCGCGTAAAAAAGTAAAAAGATTATTGTAGTGTAGTGAAAGTTCAACGATAATGAGCTAGGTGAAATTCGATAATACTTACGCTCTAGACGTTGCCTGGAAAGTTGTCGAGTTCGGAATCTTGCAAATCTTTAGAGCCATCGGAAGGAATGTATTATGACCACTTTTTTTCTACAGACAAGAGAACATCATGGTTGTTCCAAGATGTATAGCCATTTTGACCAGCCTAATTATGGGTAATTCTCATCTTGAAAAACGAGAGGTCACTTCCATGGAGGACATTGTTTTTAAATTATTACCTTACCTATTACATTTTTTTCAGAATTCCTTGGGATAAATATTCAGTACCTTAAGGTTAATGATTAATATTCACCGAGCTTGCAACCCCTAAGGTAGTGCAACCTTAAATAAAACATGTCATCCACGGTAGTGACTTTTCGTTTTTCAAAATGAGAATTACCCTTATATAGAAGGCATTAAAAACATGGAATTATTCAAGGAGCCCAGGAAGCCTATAGCCGTGCAATTTTTATGAAGATATTCATGTAATTCAGGAACACAGTTAGGTACTATAGAATTAATATACCTGATTGCTAATTTCGCATAAACACTACATAGCTATATAAGCTATATTACTTAACAAGTTTGTTCGCGTCTCTTTGTACATTTTCGATGTGATAGTGCAGCAAACTGCGCAAGCAGACCATTATTAAATCGCTAGTGTAGATTAGAGAAGAAAAGATTTTGCCTTTATTGGACTCTGTATTATGATGCATCGAAAGATAAAGTGGAAAGAGGAATTGAGAAATACAAAGTCACCGGAAACACCCCGGTTTCCAAATAGCTCTTCCGCTCCAAATTATAATTTCTAATTACATATCTCTGGACGCACTGCAAACTGCGAAGTTCATATTTCTATGAATTTTTTTCACTTCTAAGAGAAATATTAATTGTCCAATGAATTTAACTGCACTTGTATTTTTGGCTAAACTACGAAGAGCCGGTAAATGCTTATTTTCAATTTATTATCGTTATGGGAAAAGAAGCGCCACAAATTGTTGGACAAACTATACTGAAGGTTGATCGCAGTCTCGTAAATTTCAAAACAAAAAACAGCTGATTAACAAGAAGTCAGCGTAAATACCTATGTACGCAGGTAGTACATACATATGTGTGGGCAAATATAAACGAGGGCGCGACTCGCGACCTTCTTCAGCCTTCGGCTGATCAGAATTCTAATACATCCGCGGTATCAGCGCCTTGCCAATGTGCAAGCATGCCAAAAAATATCTGTCATATTTCAAACTATTGAGCATTTTACGTTGATGTCCTTCGACGTTTTAATTCCCATTATTTCGAATCGCCATTTGGTAGATCCTTATCTACAACCCTTCTTCAGTTCTACATAGTGGAAGGCTTACTGTGAATGTATAATTCGACCAGATGCGTGAATCTACAGCTGTAACTGTTTAGCGATAATACAACGCCGGAGACAAATACTTAGATTCGCGTCACCGTCGCCCACATACTTATTTACTTGAAAAGGCGCTAGCTTCCGTTGCATCCCTTGCGCGTTTGCAGTCTTTTCAGCAAAAATTATTTATATAATAATAGTATAATAATAACGTATAATAATTTTTCAATTCTTATTAGAAATTGGAGGAGTTTATAGCAACAAGCCACTTAATCTCAAGTTATTTTCAAAGGCATTATTTTTTTCAGGGATAGAGAGAAATTTTATCTGAAAATTGAACGTAACTCTAGAACGTTATTGTGTTAGTGAATCCGTCTGCTGCAAAATGAATGTTAAGATGCTATAGCAGACGTTGAGATAATTGACAATTGTTTGAATGTATACCGATGATTGTTTTGCGTAATTAACGCTTACCATTTCCGGCGAGGGATTCGACGACTGACAATGAGTCTACCTAGACGTGACAAGTTGTCAAGAACTTCGGAGTTAGTTTATACTATATAGTGAGAATATCTCCAAGATCTTTAACCCAGCGTGAAGGATAAGGTTCGACATGCGATGTAGGTAATTAGGAATGCCAAAATGTTTAATTTCCCGTTAACGAAGAATAAATCACAACGTAGTTTGTAATTCAAAAAAAAATTTCGTTCCATATATATAGGTATACATATTACATATACAGAAAACAATTTTTATTTCTGCATAAACATAACGAGGGTCCTAATGATAACCAGCGCTATTTCGCCGTAATGGTTAGAAAAGCGCCATCTCGTCATACTTGCTAGAAAAGAGCTGTGAAGCACTGCGAGATAGCACAGTTTCACTAGGACCGTCGAATTAATAACAACGTCAGGTTACAATTGGACAATTTTCACAACGACTAGCTTATGAAAGTTACTTTTATTGTTTCGTTGAGACAAACAAATTTGTCATTGATTGATCATTCAATCACCGAATAAATAAGCCTGCCTGCAGGTTGGAATTTCATAATTATTATGCGACATTAGTACTCGGTGAATCGTACTTTTTATTTACTCTTAAAATTCTTTATACAAGAATCATACCTGAAATTATTATAATTATCCTGAGACAAAGGACCGTAGTAACTAACAAGGTTCATTCATAATCAAACCGACATGAGCAACGACCGGTCAATGAGAATAGTAGGTGAACAGTACTCTAACTGTAAAGTAACGTACGTAGTAGGACCGCGATGTATTCGAATGTGTTCGAACAGAGAAAAAGACTCGATCCGGATACGTAATTTCCATCAATCACGCAGAGAATCCTAATTAATTAGCGATGAAAAAACTCGGGCATGCATATATACATGAATCTTTGTGTATGTATATGTACAATACATCTCTGGAAAAAAGTGGTGAAATCGACCAGCCAGCAGTTCGGCGTAAGGGAGCCGAGATTCAAGTTTGCCGCATCGTCGTTTTTTTTTCAACACTCGCACTTTACTTTTATACATATATACATACGCAAGATAACAGTGTGTCTGGAAAGTAAACGAGGTTCGATCGAGATATTAAAACAGCTGAAGTTCAACCCACATAAATAAAAATACAGTATAAATATTTCATCAATTTTTTTATGTTTCTTTATTTCACAACTGTTATGATAACAAAAACACACTTCAAACATACGATACGATTGCTCCTTGTTATATTTACGCGTGCAATATCATTACGAACATTTAAATTGCACTTTTGCGACGCGGTTCTCCCCCCGCGCATAAAATCGTTGCATAACATCTTCAAAAAAGAGGAAAGGATAGAAATCAAGAACTTCACTTACGAAATGCAAATTATTTACGTTCGTATATATATATAGAAAAACTTTCAGTTGACATTTATTCAAGCAATAAATAAACCTACGTCGCATCATACGCAAAAGAAGTAATTAACTCACGATATATGTATTTATCTATGTATTATAATGTACATGCATATTACGTTCGGCCGCAGCCGGTAGTCCGGTGTCTGTACTTAACGTTTCAGAATAAAATCACTCCGTTGATCCGTTGGCGAACTGCGCACGGGGTGATGCGCGAACGTGCGCGCGCGCTCTCGTGCGGCAACGGATGACACCTGTAGCTCGGCCGCGATCAGTCCCGCGGCGGCTGTCCACGCGCCACAACATTGTTATATTATTATATTCCACGTGACATTCGCGCGACGATTATTATCGGCGATTACTCATAAACAGATTATAAATATTATTAATAAACCGCGTTCCTTATTCACACACATTTATTTCATTTATCAGACCACCAATGCCGAGGGTCTTTAATCAAGTTTCCTTATAGTTTACAGCTGAGAAGTGAAATGACATGACAGGTGTACACAACAACAATAAACGAAAATCCGGATCTGAACCTGAATCTGATCGACACGAATTTTCCAAAGGGATAAAGTTTCGACAAAAATAACCAACAATTAAAAAAGGAACTACGTTAAGGTGTTGGAACATATTGTGGCGATACTCTATAAACTTATTATACGTTGATTCAAATCCCACCATGACATGCATATAATTATAATGAAATAGTCGTTGAATAACGCGGTACTTTAAGACAGCTAGTGGTCCTCAGTCCGAGGTAGTGACACACATAGATTCCCTGTCTTTCTGGCTCTCCTCGTTGTATGCCTATACCTAGTTCTGTTATAGCTTACGAGGAGGGCAAAAGGTGTATCCACAGCCAGTTTAGCGGGGGTCCGCGATCACCCGTGGTCGTGTAACTTCTAGAAAGTCGAGTGCGAACTGCAGACGAGAGTCTCTCTCTCTCTCGCTATCTATCTATCTCTCTCTTCTCTCTTTCTTTTTTTTTCTCTCTTTTTCTCCCTCATCTGGTAAACAAGATTACTTAAAGATTTGCCGAAGTTATAAAAAAAGGAGAAAAAAAGGAAAAGACTGAAAGAAAGAAAGAAAGGAAAAAGCTACGGAGGTGAAAAATCAAACAATGAACGTGTGTTGCGATAATAAACAGATGAAGAGTTTGAGAGCTTCCTATTAACTTGATCAAGCGTACGTCGGTCGCCGACCGGGGGGAGGGGAGGGAAGTGCTGCCAAGACGAAACGTAGCGTTGACAAGTTGGCGCTCTGTGCTGCCGACCGAGGGGGACGTACATTCCAAGAGTTGAATTCCGGACCTACGTTTTCTTCGATAAGTAGAACGCTTACGGTACCATTTTCCACTGACGTTGAAACGGCGGGTATCGTCGACTGTGCTAATGATATAACGACGACGGTTCCTTTGTAAATTGAAAAGAAAAAAGACGAAATAAAAGAGAAAGATAAATTTTTGTCGCTACTGTACCGGCGCAATTTCGGACGTTCGACCTTCGTAGCCTCGTTTTTCTATCTCCGTCATTCGGCGCGCGTCGTTAACGGTTAACCGCGATCTAGCTTCTAATCAAACACTAACTCAAGATATGTAATGAACTATATCTTTTAGTGGACACTGGTGTCTCCTAAAGTCTTTATAAAAGAACGTGAGATATTCGTTAATCACTGAAAACACTTTCGTGGCGTTTGACGAGACTGATAATCTTGCGCGGTCGTAGTGACTGCGGAAATAATAAAAAGAAAAAATCCATTCATCTTGATTCGGAAAAGCGAGTTCCGCTGTAGTAAAAATCGAAGAGAACAAAACAGAGAGAAAGAAGAAGACAAGGGGAGCGGTGACGCGCAGTTAAAACTTTCGAGAATTATAAACCTGTAAACAGAGTGAGTGCAGAAGTGTCATCGAACGCACGTATAGGTATCAGTGAGTACGAGTGTTTTACTGTCTGACGGATATCGTAAGGTGGATGAAGAGCTATACCTAATTACAATAGTGATGCAGTGCCGTATCGCGTGTGGACAGTGCTTCGTGCCTATTCCTTGGATTACTTGAAGATGTCTTCGTCGGTGGGATATTATGACGATAGAAATCCGCTCCTTAAAGGCACCTTATCAAGGTAAGACAATAAAATAAAATACGATACGATGCAATACAATACAATACAATACAATACAATACAATACAATACAATACACGTAAAGTTTCGCTCTCGGCGTTTAGGTATCGATAAAATAGGTATATATACGCGATAAATGTATTGCTCGTTAATCCGTGACTGCATGAGATTGTTACGCGACTATATAAGGTATTTCGCAAGGCCGTTTAACGGACCGTATTTTATAAAAGTATCGATGCGATATATTTTGAGTAAAATAAATAACGAAACTCCAATCTCGTCTATATGCACGTATATAGTTAACAAACGAGGAACGCGTTTTCCCAGAAATCTTGCAACTCGAAGGAAAGTATCGCGTAGCTGGGGCCGGATACGTTACGGCTACGATCACGGCGGGGAGTTACTTTCGAATATTTGACAAACGTTTATACATGCACGTATATGTGTAGCTGGTGATTTATTTATCTTATAATACAAGCGAGGGTATGCATTGTATTTTTGATATTATTTTTTCAACGACGGTTGACGCTCTCTCGTTATAAATATATATCGTCCGAAAAAAACTGGAAAAAAAATCGTCCGAGAGAGTATTCTATACCTCTTCTTACTGTATTATAGAAGCTGGTATATGACGGCGGTTCGAGCACAAGAATTTAGCAATAGTAGGTCAGCTTCGACTACTTTCGCGTCGCTTGGCCTTTAAAGATATTTTAACGAAGGAAATTAATCGAGCCATAGAATCGAACGACGGCGTGAGTTGATTTTGCGTTCGATATTTCTAAATTCGCGATGAGAGTTTTTAAGCTGGAATACACGGGTAGTTATAGAATAAATGTGCGATATTTAGGACGGGAACAGAGTATAACGTGTATAAAAAGGAAATAGAAAAAATCCGTTTATAGTATTACAGTCGAAAGTTGTCCTCTAAATTAAATTCACACGCGACTATTACGCTCGGCGAAGGTCACACTTTGCTTAGGTATATCCGTCGAATTAAATCTGCGCTTTTACGTACAGCTAAACTAAACTAGCCTCGCGCAAGGTCGTAGCTGTCTTCTTTCGCAACATTTCAAAACGCCCGCGTCGTCGCCGCGCTTTTTAACCTCGCGATATAATATATATATATATACATACATATACATAGGCAGATGGATACGTAGCTATACATATAGTCACGTGTATTAAATTGAAGGAAAAAACATTACGTAATAAGTGAAATTATTGCTATGAGGCGCGTCGAAAATAAATAAATAAACAATCATGCGAAATTTTAATAAGAGATACATTTTTTTTCTTCGCCGCTCATATGCATTAGACATATATATGTCATTAAAGGGAGTCCTTTTGCATTTCTTATATTTTCTATCAAAGACAAATAACTATACTGCATATCATTTGGTACAGATATTAGAGAATAGAGATATAGATTCATTCTAGTTACTCGTCGTATGCGTCGAGGGTATAGAAACTGGTCGATAAGTTAACCGCGACACGACGGCTACGCCGCCATGTTTGTTTACTTCGATGCCATGCGACTATGAGGTCACGTGGTTTTAAATCGCGTCGTACCTATATAATCGAAGTGTGGGAGATAGAGATGTACACAGATGTATAATTATGCAATGAAAATTGTACATTATTTTTTATTGTTTTTTGTTTTACGCTCATTTCCTGTCTAGTTTAAAGTATATCTATAGTTTCGAATAAAACAACAGGTTTAGCTGAAGTAATTTCTTTTTTTCGTCAGCACTGCAGCACACGTCGTTGAAAAGTATCACGCGGATATTTGGTAATCTTATATATATATTTTTTTTTTTGCATTACGCGTATAATGCGGTATAAGTTGAATGTATTATTTGTTTTTAAACCGGAAATACCCGCAACTTCGGTGCTTAGTGACACGATGATTTTTTATCACTTCATAGTTGCGATTTAGATGAGATAAAGAAAACTATATAAATAGACAAAACTGATAATAAAAATAGTAACTGTCCTCATTTTCCGCTAGTATAATATCTTCTTTTTTTTTTTTATTTCAATTTATTACAGTGTCGCTCGCAAAGTTCAAACTTGATATCATTTATTAACTGATGTCATCATCACTCGAGCCAAAAAATTTTTTACAATCAAACAAGTGACAGAAATCTCAATATATGCTATCTTTAAATATATATAATATATATATTTTGTTTTGAATTTATTTGACTGTCAAAAATTGATCTCCGTTAATATTTTCATAAAATGGTTGGATTGAATTGAAAACAAATTTCTAAGAATTTTTCGCGGACGATTGAATGAATAATAAAAGAAAATGTTTTTTGTTTTTTTAGAACGAAATTTTATAAACAAATATTAATTTCATGTAATATCACAGTTTGACTTAACGTTATTTTCATTTCTGGTTGATTGATTGGCGAAAGGGTGTGCTCTGGCCTAAATCGACTCAGGGGTCGGCCCGCAGAATCGTTTCTTAGCTATGCTAGTAATTGTTCGGCTAGCACTAAACTGGTATAGGTACTAAAGACTGAAGAGTGTTCTGGTCGTTAATTTACCTGAGGAAATGACGGCGCGGATATTTAATACCTTTTTATCCGGTAATTTATCATCGACAGGAAAAAAAAAATGTATAAAGACTAAAGAGTATATGGGTAAAGTAAGAACTGAGTGAAAGAATGGAACGAAATTGCTGCAGGGTGAAGAAAGCGTTATTAGCGATACTCTCCAGCTCTTCGCCTAGCTAAATAAATATTACTAATAGAATGTGATAATTGCGTCCTCCACTTTCTTGTTTGTTTTTTTTTTATCAAACTTTGACGAATGAAAAATTGAAAAAAAATAAAATAAAACATGTATTAAAATAATTATTACTGTACATGGAATTCTATTCTGCACACTTTTCAGGGTACTTACCACGTGAAAAAAAAAAGAAATGAAAAAAGTAACGTGTCGAATTGATTTCTGATCTCCTCGATAAAACGTTTGTAGATCCTATATAGCGATGACATAAACAGTAAATAGTCGTAAAAACTCTTCAGGACGATAAAGACCAATAAAAATCACTTATAGGACATTAAAATAAAGAAGTTTCAAGAAAACAGGGGAAACAATCACCGTGTTTAATGTAACATGCGGCTAACTTGTAGATAGATTTGTGGTCACTCTAAAGCATATCGCAATTACCCAACAACAATAGTATAGTAGGAGATTCAGATGTTTATTGTTTGTCCACAAATAGACTTCCTATGGCGGTTGAATATCCGTATAGTAGGCACGGTTTTATTGCGGTTACAACTTAACAAAATATGATTCTTCTTTTAAATCGAAATTCTTTTTTTTTTTCTTCCTTTCTTTCTTTTATATTTTCAATTTTATTACCACGATGCAGAAAATTACAAATTTGTCAAAGTGTTTAGCAATCATTGTCGCATCTCCTTTATTACAATTTTTCCTATATACTACGTGATGTACGTTTTACACCAGCATCTTTTTTTCTTTGTTTTTTTTTTTTCTTTTTTATTACAGTTATTCATACATATTTTGTGCTTGCAGTACATATCAATTTGCCAACAGACTTGTTCCCTTCGATCGAAACAATGAACAGGGAATATGAGTATTCGTGCCAGATTACATGTCGCGAGACATTGTATGTAAACTCAGTGTCATTGAACGGTGCATAAAGACTCTATACGCATTGAACTCTTTCTCGATTACATATCGCAGATATTCTCTCTCTCTCCAATAAGTTATACATATATACCAACAAGTTAGAAAATGCAGAAAAGGATTATTTTTTGCCTTCCATGCCGATATGTTCCTCCGTTGATTGGTATTTCCGTTTTTTAGTTTTTTTTTTTTTTTTTCTAATTTAAGTACGTGCACAGGTACATTGTTGAGAACGTAGTTCTGTATACTCTGGTAACTTTTATCGACCTGAATAAAGGAAGGAAGAAAAAAAAAAATCCAAATTAACATACAATCATGGCTGAATAAGATTTACCTAGAAACTGACTGACTGACTGACTGACTGACTGTGAGAAATTACAGGTGAGAGAAGCTCGCGCATAGAAAAAGTAAACCTGAACTAGTGGATGAAGTGTGGTATACTAGTAACGCAGTCGGTTAAACACGGTATTTTGCCGCATTTATATATACATACAGCACTCGTACCTATATACTCTACCTATATTCATTTTAAACATTCAGTAACTGTATCGAGTGTACATATCGACTACACTCTCATTTCTTTTGGTTATACAGTTATACATGGTTAACGGTAAAGTCAATCAATTATAAAAGGGTTAGTAAAAGGGTTTCGGCTATGGATTTATGAATATAGGCGAAATGATGTTATTTATTTTATATTGTTGTTCAAAATATGTATAACAACTTGAAGAAATATTGTTATCTTTCATTTCACACGAAGATCATATTCTTACATGGATTATACAATTTCTCAGCTTATAATCTACGAGAATTATAATAATAATTTAATCTGTTATATTTATAGACCCATATTGCAATAGTATGACTTGTTTCATATCTTACACTTATATATATTTCAAGTTACAATTGCCGCTTCGGTAGAGCGACGTGTATAAGGATTATAACTACGTACACTGCCATTACCAGGACGTGACGTGTATCTTCTCTTTTCTTATAGGTGCGCATAACACAAAACTTCTTAATTGCCCCAGCAACCGCGCACAATCAAGACATATCCGGATTAAGTTACTCCGACTCAACAAACTCTTATAACTATACATATGCATACCGACGCGATCTCATTGACATAGATCCTGGATAACTTGCATGAATTGTCATCGCAATTCCGGATTTGAGAATATCTTTAATTGTAGTACTTTATTAACATACATTATACCTGATTCTGGAATTTCGTCAACATTTTTCTTTACGATAGGAAAGAAACTCTTCTCACCTTGCACTAATTACCTCCGTAAGGACCAATGTGTTATACATGTATATACAGTGTGCAACGCACGTATATTCCTGTCGGGTATTATTCTACTGGCCATGCCGTACGTACGGCATGGGACAGCCTACAGCCAACAACACTTTCACCAGCGATTTCTATTGCGTTGTAAGATAGACGTATTACTATATATATGTACAACACCTAAGACGACGCGGTCGAATTGCTTCGCTAACGCTTGTTCGCTCACGGCGCTTCGTCGTCGTCGTCACCTGCTTATACGCCGGCGATCGATCCCTCGCGAATTTATTCTGCAGTTCAGCCCGTCCCTCTGCAGCAGCCGAAATAAATCTCCGTTATTATTTGCTTCATTTCTATACACATACCTATACCAGTACATATATTTATATATAGGTGCAGGGTATATACAAACTGGTTTTTCCTCCTATATGTGATATTATAATTGGCAAACGTTGACAGATTACGTATGAACAAAGCTATGTATATACGTTAACGTTAACGTTATCGTTCGTCGCGATTGATTATCAAACTATATAACGAACCAACCGTGAAGCACGTGCTTAAAGACTATAATGCACACTGGTATTGTTATTCTAATTTTTGCTTTGCTATTGATTGTATGTATTAATTATTACGTTAATAAACAAGACGAATCTCTTACTGCACTGCAGTTTATATTTCTATTATTTCGTATTCAGGTTTCTCTTCACATTCGCACAATATATAAATATACACCTATTGCTATTCCGAGGGTAGATACCTCGTGATGATCTACGAGTCAATTTTCCTTACCGACAATCCGAGGCACCGATAGTTTCCGAGTTAAGGAAGATCAAAGTTGATCAATCGCAGAGCATACAGGTCACATAGACTGGGCACCGTTCAGCTTACACTCGTGGTCACCCTAGTCTGTGTCACGTGTAGGTTTTGTGATTGGTCACTCAAGATCTTCCGTAACTCGGAAACTATTTGACCCTCGGATTTTTGGTAAAGGAAATTTAGTCTTAGAATTTCACAAGGGATATACCCTCAAAATATGGCACGTTTATTCTGAATCATCCAGTACAGTAGGTACATACATATACACTACACTTCTCTCCTCTCCTACTCTTCGAAGAACTTTCGGTCTGTTAGAGAGTCGAGTAGTTTCATCAAGGACGTATGAGCATATGTTATACTTATACAGCATGCATATATATATTGAATGTGTATAGATGCGAGTGTAGAGATTTTAGCTAAACATATTTTACTCTATATTACAGTGTTGACCATTTCTTTTCTCTATGTAAGTGTATTACTTATTTTCCTCATTCTATACAATTAACGTGTTATTTTATTATTTTCTTTTTATTATATACTTATCGTTGTAAACGTACGTTGTAGGTACAACAAATGTAAATCAAGGCCTGCATATATCGACCCTGCGCATATAATTCGCGATTTTATTCATTCGGTTACCCGCATGTATGTGCTATACACCTATATTGATACATGATCTACCGCGTCTGCTGACTGCTACTGCACTCTCGCCGCAACAGCAAATACTGCAAGTATATATATATATTGTTATATCAAATAAGAGATCTGTTGCATCGGTTCGAATTGACCTTAAGAGTTCATACGCGAAGATCGATCGAAGGATATTCATCAGAATGAATTTTCATTCGGAGAATCGGTTCGATTTGTATAAACAAAGAACGAATAACATAAGAATTTGAGATAAAAGAAAATTGAGGAAAATTCATTCTGACCTTAATCAAGGTTGTGAACTATCAATTACTTTTGAATTTCGATAACCGATTCAATTATACATTATACATTCGTAATATGTGATTGAACCTATTTGTAATCTCATGGATATAATTGAAAATGTAATCGCGTTCAATTTTAATTACGATTTTCACAACCCTGATCTTAATACACGTGCATGCATATCAGCGCACGTATCGATATAGGTACCTATACTTGAATATTTTTCATACATTATTTTCATACTTCATTCATTTATATTATATTTAGGTTACCTAAGAAAAAAATGCCAAATTATTCAATCATGATTTCTCACTTTGATCTGATGCTTGAAAGAATTTCACACATGTCGCAAACCCGTGTGACGTCACTCCCCCCGCGTCTCAGAGTTCCGTTACTTATATACCTATCTCGGTAGCCGCGATGGATGTTCTTTTGGAAATTAACCTGATATTTTAATATCAAATGTAGGTATATAAATGTTATTAATTTGCGGATCAAAATTATGCTACCTGTATATATGTGAATAATTATTAACGCTATTTGAACAATAGTTCATAAATATTCATAACGATTTGACTCCATATATTTGATAGAATAATGAAAAATTGTCAGAAATTTGTGGAATTGATAATTTTTATTTAAATATCATAATTCTGCGTACATATGTATATGTATGTGATGTAATTTATTATGTATAGTTGATAAAATGAGAGCATAGAATAGTAATTGACAGTCGACGAAGCAACGTCGTGTCGTCGTACCATACATAATCCATAATCCCACCCAGAGGCAAGGTAACCGTATTATATTGACAACGTCACTCTGCGAGACACCTTACAGTACCTCAACAGGTGTAAATCAGATTTATCAGGGTCGGACTTCTAGCGACTGACTTCAGAATCGAGATAGCAGGATGAAAATATGCAGGCAACAGTGTATATACGTATATAGACGTTTAATATTCACAAGACTATCCCAGGTCCGGGAGTCTCCTCCCGCGACAAAGCGGTCGTATAAAAACCGCGGATAATCGCGAATTGAACAAGAAACGAAGAGTAAAATTCACGGAGAGATCAATCGCGTCAGAGGAGCGTATAAATGATCGGCAAGTTACAAACGCAATGGATTTGAAAATTCTTGAAGCTCACAAGTCTTTTGTTCATTCTGAGAATAATTAGAAGAAAGATGGAGAGTTTTTTTTCTTATTTTCTATTGAATGAACGAAAATCGTAGTTTCTGTAATTATAAGATCGTATTGTAGTTGTATAAGAAGCTGCGAACGGCGCCGCGACGCGCCGGAAGAACGGGACGTGCTTTGATAAGGCGCCGCATTGATCCAAGTTCCAACTTCCGAGTTCCCCCTTCGGGCCACCCCTTTGTCTCCCTCCGTCGACGCGGCTGGCCGGGTTACCAGGTCTTGTTTGCCCGTATCGACCACGAGGGCAAATACTAAAGGCACACAATACGAGCACTAAATTACACTGGAGGAACCACTTCGAGGATTAGATTACGTTGTGACTGGCTCTAGATTGCCTCATAAACACTAAGCAGTAAGCATCAGCACTGCTGCAGTACGATCCGTGTACTAATCTCAAATCACTCGATTCTTACCTAATTTCATATTCACTTCGTTCACAGTAGGTATGCAAATATACAATCACGGATTTTCTTAAAGTCTCATGTTTTGTTCATCCGTCATTCCTTACTGAAAATAAAATGAAATGAAATGAAAAACACTTACGCGAGTATATTGGGTTATAGTTCGCACTGCGTGGATATAAAATATGGATAAAATCGAACGTGTCGAAGTGTTCGATATAAAGTAAGAGTCTCTCGCTAAGCGATCAATAAGAAAGAAGAACGAACTTGTCAGTGCTGTAGGCTCGCGGAATTGTTTACGCGGAAGGGATTTTACGGCTAGAGTAGGTAAAGCTAGCTTGGCTAGTATTCGCGATTGGAGTAATAAAGTACATAAATATAAAGAGATTCAAGTCATTGTTCCATCAAAAATTATTATTATTATTATTATTTTATACATCGATGATATATTATTCAAGATAGGTATATTCTTCTTTCTCATACTCTTTGCTTCTAAATCTTCGATCGTTAATACATCCGGTGGTACGAGATGAGATCCTGGTTCATTTCAAGGTGACATGTCCGCACCCAGACAACAGGTCAAAGAACTCCACCTGCGGAACTCCTTTTACTGACTATTGATATATATATATATATGTATATATACATAAATAGGAAAATATATGTATGGGACATTCGAAGTCAATTCGAACGGAATCTAACCCTCACCCCTTGCAGAAAAAAAAAATTTGATAAAAGAATATAAAAAGCGACAAAAATACGCGTTCGCCTGCCTACTTTAATTTCTGTCGGAATATCCTCAGTTTTGGCTACAGAATTTGTGTAATTTTGTCCATAATTTGAATAAAATTTTTTACGAAGTCACGTTTTTGATGTCATCATGATTTTGGAAGTTTTCGGGCGTCTATAGGGAGAAGGTAAAAATCCGAAAAAATTGGAGATGCTATTTCGTTCGGGCAGCGAACGGATCCAGCTGTCACTGATCGTGAGATTCGAATCGGAGGAAGTGAGGGTCGGAGTACTCTGGTCAAATTGACCTGGAATCTCTCATATGTGCATTATATAGGGAAGACCGGGACGAAGTGGACTCCTTAGCTGAAAATGAATAAAATTTCTTTTTTTTTTCCCCTCAAATTTGTAAAATAATAATTTTATTTTTCGCATCAATTTTCAGCGGAGGAGTATCCTTGCCTGGTATTCCCTATGTATACCGAACTTATCGCGGTGTTATGATTTTGAAATTTAATAATCAACACCTGCAGCTATGGTCTTGTTTTAACGTTTTACAATTAAACGATTGCTGTTCTTATCGACGTGATAAGATTTCAGGGAATGAAATGGAGAACTTGATACATTTTCGTATACGGAATGAATAAGAATAATAAATTAAGTGATTCGTCCACGAGAAATCTTCTCATATTAGGCATACGTGATTCTATCCGCTGTTATTATACAGAGCATATACTTTTTCAAATTACTATAATCTATATAAATAGGTGAATATTTATTACGTAAGTGCAGTTATTCTCAGCTTGAAATGATTATTCGTACTTTTATCGGGACACAAATATCTGTAATATATTATAACATAAATTTTCCGTTTCCAGAATTATATGGTTATTACATGACGATTAAGCTGTCGCTTTTCTTCTCGATCTACATTTATCCAGTTATTAGGTATTTGCGTATAAATGCGGTACATATATTGAATAATTATAATCTCTGTAACAATAATATGTATATACGAGAAAAAGTCACGGGCGTAACCTTTCGTCTCGGTATATAATAAGTTTGAAAAAAAAAAGAAAGAGAAAAATTCTCTCGCGGGTGTTGTTGCGTTATCGGTTAAAGTATATGTATGTACGTACCGCACTAGTTCCCTTGTTATCCTCCCCGACGTAATTACGCGAGCTATCGCAAATTGTCGTTGTATATGTTTACGGGTATAACGCGTTATCGCGTAAAAGGGGGAATTCTGTTTAACCAAGACGCGCGCCCAGCCACAGCTATAGTATACGACTACTATATTATACAAGCATATACAAGCGCGCGGGTGTTACTTTCAAGATATTGAACGTAATTCACAATCATATACCTACGCGGTTGCTCCGTCTTACGCGCTATTCTTACCGCTTAGAAATGATCGCCTTAAATTATATCTATTATACCTACATACATTTGTAATAATTAGACATATACATCGCAAGCTTATATCGATTACCTATACTTATACTGAACACCCAAAATATTAATCACTGTAAATCACAGCTAATGCAACTCGTATATTGAGATATACCTACCCACAGTTAATCGGAATAAAATAAGATAAATAAAAGAAATGAAGAACGAACTCGATATAATCGAATTTACATGTATGTAGATACTGTACATATACCCACTAATGATAATATTTCATTCGGGCGTTAATTCTAAAGTATTTCTGTATTTATTTATTTAAAGATATTCTATTCTATATATATTAGGCACATTGTTTTTTTTTTTTTTTTTTTTTCTGGGGATATTGAAATGAGAATGACCTTATATTGCAGGTCGTCGAACCCGGTTTAAAGTTATAGCTACAAAACTGACAAGAAAAAAAGAAAGAAATTACGTAAAAATGACTCTGAAATCTTCGTTTAAAAATTAACGTTTAATATCTATATGAATTCGTGTCCTATGCCCTATGTCCTCCTGCTACACTATCGGAGAGAAAATTATAAAGTGCCGTGAATTTCGGTGAAACTGATTACCTAACTCATCTATTGAAAAGTTGGCGTTGACCCTCGGCATATTATAGAAGCCATAGTTAGGTTCCTGAAGTTTTTGATAACCCTGAGGTCATTGGAGTCTCGACCATACTTTTATATAATATATTTATGCTTTTTACCACTAACAATAAATGTAGCACGTTTCAGATTTGATAAAGAAAGAAGGAAAGAAGGAAATGAAAATTGGAAGGAGCAAGGGGACGGGATACGTAAAAGTCGGAGTACGCCATACCATTGGAGAGAAAAAATAATATTCATAAAAAAATATTTTGCATATTAAAATTTTTCTTTTAGATTTTTAGATAGATTTAGATTTTTTTCAATATCTTTATAATCATCAATTGAAATCGATATTAATTCTATTATCATTGCATTACAATTACCGGTCTTGAAAATAATTATCATGGGTAATAAAGTTATCGTCAATTTTTTAATTTCTAGTCATTTTCATAAAATAATCGAATCATGTGATAGTTTTCGTGGTGAAAACCGAAACGTGCTAGTCTTCGTGAGAAGCATCGATATAACGTACTTTATATCTAGCCACATTGAATCTGAATAAATGACTCGGAAAATAAAGAAATATCTTATCACCCCGCGTATAGAAGCTCGATAATTAAATGATTTCATTTTATCTATTTCATTATTATACAGGGGACCGGGTGATTCAGCTCGAGCGATGGGCCACGTTTTGAGATTCGATTCCTTGTGAAATTCTATCGGTCATTCGAATTTTCGGTGAAGAAAATATAGTCTTATTGTTAGATTTTCTCTCAAATTATAACCTGCTCAAACTGAACCTTTTTCCTACCTTTCCTCTGCAATAAAGGCATACCATAAACAGCTCGTAATTATTTATACATCGTTTCAGGGTGTCGATTGAACCTGGAAGTCCTGTAAGTCCAGGAAATCCGGGAAGTAAGAGAAATTTATTTCGAGTTTTCAATCGGCACTCTGGTATTTGGAAGAGATAATATTATATACATATTTATATTCTATTCTTATCTCGTAACTTCGATAACTCTGCACTTACGCATCTCATTACAATCGTTCAAATACATGGCAGAACATGCGCACATATACATGTACAAATTTCTAGCTCGGTATAGGTACACCACCACCGGATGGAGCGCAAAGATCCGGTTCTTTCGCTGATTAGGGGTTCGCTAGAATAATTTTCTCCGCCAGTCTGTTGCGTACACATACATACACATGTTATGCATTTTGCCCAATTCATTAAGTAAGTCATCTGACTACCAGACTTACAATTGTCAATAATTTTCTGTGATCATATGACGAGTCCCAAATAATAAAACAAAAAAATTCTATCTCAGTAAAATACTTTGATACAAAGGAAGACCCTTGTTTAACTTCAACTCTCTCTCTCTCTCTCTTCCTCTCTTTCTTTCTTTCTCTTGTCATTTCAAGGCACACATACGTATATTATGTATTATGTGCGGGACTGAAATAAGGCCCACATGTACTTCGTATGCGGTACACTGCAACAGGGGAGACACGCGCTTGGAAGGTGGCAGTAGCCTCTAGAACGCATAGCAACCTTCGGGGTGCTCTGCCATCTCACTTTCTCTCCCTCTTTGTCTTTCTCTCTCGGATTCTGCCTCTATGTATTTCACTCGTCGTATGTATATATACACATGCCTCGGCCACCGTTCGGTTGGTTCGACTGAACCCCTCCGATAACTCTGACCTTCCACTTGCCCTCCTCCTTTGGCTCACCTCCCAGCGAGAATTATTAACCAGTTAGGATTTATAATTGCGAGTAAATTACGTACACACAACTACACGTACCTATAGTCACAGAACCGTCTACCTACGCTATGTATGCATTATATAACATATATACTGTATATGTATATACCAAACGCTTATGTAGCTTTATATTAATTATATTACATACATGGGTATGTGTAGTATATGTACGCGTATGTATATATATGTTTATGCAACGGATGGACCGACTGACATGACGGAATATATACCTATATGTTATACACGCTTCAGGAACTTGCAGGGAAGCAATTTCTGCAGCGACAATAATTCAGCTATACGTTATACGTATAGTTATAAATATTAAGTATACAGGGTGATTCAGGTTGAGCGGGGAATATTTCGAGAGTAGATTCTCCGGTGGAATTCAAGAGTAAATTTCCTTCACTGGAAATTCGAGGGACCGATAGTTTCCGAGTTACGATAGATCGGAGTTGACCAATCGCAGAGCGTATAGGTCACATGGACTGGGCGCTGCTCAACTTACACTCGGGGTTAACCCAGTCTATGTCACTTGGAAGTTTCGTGATCGGTCAACAAAGATCTGTAGTAGCTCGGAAACTATTGGGTTCTTGCATTTTTGGTGAAGGTAATTTAGTCTTAGAACATCCCAAGGAATCTAGCCTCGAGGTATGGCCCATTCAACCCGAATCACCCTGTATATAAAAAAAAAGTAATTACTTAATAAGAGAAGTATCATGAATGAAAATGAAAAATTGAAAATGAGAAAAATAGATCATTTGTTTGCTAAATTTAAATCTTACGGAGCATCACCTCCTGATTTTATGTCATTTGTATGGGATTGTTGCGTTTTTAGAGAAATTGCAATCAACAAAGGGGTTTTGTCGGTTTTTCGTGAGATTGGATCAACCGTTGGTTAAAAAGTACAGCAAAATTTTAAATTTATTTGCAATAGTCATATTCTTATATTACCTACTATACAAAAATTAAAAGATGTGAGTATGTACAGTACGAATTTTATTTCAAAGTAGAAAACTTGGGTTGATAATTTTCGAATTTCCGACGATTATAATACGTACACAAAATTAGTTTTATTAATTCACAGCTTGTTAAATCGGTCACAATTCGGTAGATTTCATTTCGAAGTGATGTATAAAAGTAATAATAAAATGAGGTTACAGTCGCAAGCAAGAAAATTGTCGAACCGCGATAGGTATAATAACGCGAGAACGACACGCTCTCACTTTCCCAGATTCAACAGCTGATCGACGACTAATCGAGAGAGACGAATGAATTGCAATGAGGAAGACTTAGAAGTAGCGAAAATAAAATACGTGGCGAATGTTATCTTTCATTTTTCAATTTTTCAATCTTTCAATTTCTCATTATATTTTTTATTTTCGATCAATTACTTCAAAATTCTCAAACGAATAGATTTTCGCTAATCGATACAGCGGTCGATAAGACTAATTCGTTAGTGAAACCTTGACGACGGTAAGCAGAGGTCAGAACGCGATACTTTCGCTCGACTGTATAATAATCGAGAGCAAAGTTTTAGTGTTCCATTAAATCTCTATATACTTATCGCTTTGACGTTCATTTCATGCTCATGCTTTCGTAAGATTATTATTTCCTGGATTATTTTAGGGTAGCTATAACCTACCTGTACCTATTCCGAGATGAAAAATCAATGCATTTTCGTGCTACGATGCAACAAATACATGTTATTCATTTATTGACACATACGCGTAAATACCAACATATTATACATCAATATGCATGCATGCTAATTATACATATAATTATATGCAAGGTACAGGCGTGCGTATAACAATACGTTAAAAGTTCATGGTGAATTGATTAATGAATTGCATATAGAAAAAATATATTCATGATAAGAATCTGTGGAAATAATCTGAAGTGTTTCTTAGAGGTGCAATGATACGCAAGGTACACGCGTCCGTATAACAATACGTTCAAAGTTTGTAGTGAATTGATTGATGAATTGCATAGAAAAAAAGGTATATACCTATTCATGATAAGAATTTATTGGTGAAAAAAATCTGAAGTGTTTCTCAGAGTTGCAATGATACGAAAAAAAAATCATCAATCAAATCCGAGATGATCAGGGTCAGAGGTTTACCGTTCCGGCATGAAATTCCCAATATATGCCTACATTAGTTGCTTTTATATCGATAGCATAATCACGCTTGCGTTATAGAGTCCTAACTGATTCTCTATACTATACCAAATCGCTGATCGATGATATGATTGCAGATCCGATAATCTGGACGAGTTTCCGCAGGCTTATTGTTAGCTCGCTGCTAATGTCCTATCTAAATTCTATTCTGCCTCCGCCCATCGCTCGCTATTCAATGGTTATCGAGATTTTCAATTGTTATTGATAAGCTTGTGTGACGTCATAATTTCGATAAAATCAACACTCTGAGATGGAGTTACGTTCATATCTAATCTTTGGACAATGTTTCTTAGGATTGATTCGGAAAAAGAAGATACTCATACATTACAGAGCTAAGAAATAATTCATTTGACAAATACACGCAACAGAATAGGAAGAAAATGTTATTATTAAGATGCCAGTGTTCGCATTAATCTGCACAAAATTGCGAATTTTCAAATGTTATGTTTTGTTATTGCCAGTTGCATGGAGTCAGTAGCACACAAGGTGCTCGTACTACTGTAGTGATTCTTTTTTTTCTGTGCACACAGCAACGTTGCACGATGCCTTGCAGCATCAGAGGCTGGAGAAAGGAGTAGAAAGGACGACTATATACGCCGCGACGTGTTTTAAATCTCGAATGTAATCAGTTTCGTTCAACCTAACTCAACTTGACTCGATTAATTGCAAAGGATACCTAAAATTCCCAATTTCATTCGCATATCTTTTCATTCGCCACCCAGACGGGGCCAAAGAAATTTTCTTATTTTTCCAAATTTATATACTTTTTTAAAATTGTTATACTTCTTGAACGATCGTAATATCGCAGTCACCTATCTATATAAAACAGAAATTTCGACGGGTATTAGGTTCGGATTTGAAACGAATGCCCCATATGTATTCACGCGTATATAGCAAGCGTTAAGTAGTACATATACAGGAGGTGTATGTCGAGAAATGCGGCACTGAGTGAGTAGGTATGTACGTACTCTATAAATATATGTATGTCCACACGCTTCTGCCATATTCCATGGCAACCAATTACCTCTTGGTTGTTTTGTGCCACCCGACCAACAGGCTGACTGGCGTCGACTGCTATACCACGGCTACCATTTACTAGTACAGTACAGTAAATCTCATCGAGTATAATTGTAAAATATTTAACAGATCAAAGAAGTTATTTTATTTCATTGTTTTCTCCTGTTTTTTGTTTCATGCATAATTAAGGACAGTCATGAATTCTCTCGTCGATTCTTATTGTCTTTTATTTTTCCCCGTTTCTGTACCGTTTATAGTCATTTTACTACGACGAAACGGGCTTTTGTAGACGCTAATGATTCGTTAAGAAAATCGGACTTTGTTCAATCTTTTACGTTATGCCTAAGACTCGTCAGTGTTAAATTTGCATCGAAATAAAAAAAAAAAATTTCTCACGTATTTGCGCATGAATTAACATCATCTCAGTTACACTCGATATGATTTGAATTCCTGTTTCTCATACTCCGCGAAATAGTCGAGTACAGCGTGCCGCAGGATGGAAAATGCCTGTGCTAACAGCCGAGAACTGTAAATAAGTATAATTATCAAATGTTGATACATAACGTTAAAATTTATTATGGGTAGTCATATAGCGGGGGATAAGATCAAACTAGATATCGTATACTGCGCCGAGCCTTCGGCGTGACGAGCCACGTGTTGAGTCAAGGAATAACGGAAGCCATTCCTTAAGACTTACATATAGTACATATGATAGTTATATACATTACACAGCATAGATGGACGAAAAAAACTTGACTTTTATTTTAAGGATGGGCACGGAAGTCCCCAGCATCTCTTCAAAAGGATTCATATACGATAATATTCTGTCCCCATTAATACCTACAGGAATAATAACCGCCCCGATTTATCACGAAGCTTATTAATAATTGTATGTTTCTCTTTCTCTCATTATATTGACAAATTTTATTATCAAAAGAAACTTTTCTCCCCTGTCTTGTTACGTACGGAAATTTAGACTTGTATAGCTGTATACACCTTCGCCTTATCGCCGAACGCGATTAATGATTTATTCAAATATATCGCCCCTGAGCGGTGACCTCCGAGCCAAAGTTGTTCCAATTATAATGCGGCTAACCGTGATCGCGATCTGTCCACGCGGGTATCAAGTCGTTTCCACGATGTCCGGGCTCTAAAACCGCGTGAGGCGTGACGCTTTCAATCAAGGTACTCGACTACTGCATGAATGCTCATTATACATCCATATGTTAACGCTAGCTAATGTCTGGGACGAACATCAGGATATGGATATACGTGAATATTGTATACATTACATGTTAGGGTGTTTAAAAATAAAATTTTTCGTTTTTTGTTTTTATTTCCCGTGCTCCAATCCCTGAAAACTGTAGTTTTTATAAAAAAAAGTCATCCTCGCACCGACTGAGCTCTGTACATTAAGTGAAAGCTGCCCGTAGTCATTCGAAATTTCTATTTATTTTCTATTTATTTCTATTTACATATCAGCCAATTAACGTTTACGACGATCTTTTTGCGAGGAAAAATTTTGATCTATTCGCAATGAATTTTTTCGCTCTCAACGCGACGTACGATACTCATGATATCAAAAGTTTCCTTGCAAAAAGATCGTCGTAAAGGTTAATTGGCTGCTATAAATGAAAATAAATATAGAAATATCTAATCAGGGGTAGCTTCCAATTAATCTACAGAACTCAGGCGATGCGAGGACTTATTTTTCTATCAAAACTAAAGTTTTGAAGGGTCGAAGTACGAAAAATAAAAACTAAAATTATTCTTTTGCTTAACAAATCCTGCTTGTATCTACTAGGCATATCATCGGTATTCGGGTATAATACGAGAAGTCAGGCCAAGTGAGAGAGAGAGATAGAGAGAGAGGAAGAGAGTGGGGCGATCCGCGACACGGCCTTCGCTACGCTGTGGCGAAACTCGGCTCTCCTATTGATTTCCTGGGCCAACGAGATTAGGATTCCCTGTCGCCATACCTCGGCCTCACTCCTCCCGTTGGACACCCTCTCTATACTCTCTCTCTCCGCGCCAGAGGAAACGCGTTCAACCCGAGTCACCCGACCGGAAGAAGATTTTCCACGCGCCGTGAACGATCGCGTCTCACGGCTTGGCTCGGGGCTCTCAGCTCTTTGCCCCTTAGGTATAAAGCACCTATAGGTATATTATACACGCTAGGCGTGTGCCACTAGAAAATTGGTGACAGACTTACGCCTTATACCTATATACATATAATTATAACTACATACGCAGTTACGCGTTTCCATAAGTATATCTATATATTCGAGCTGTGTTAACATGTTAGTAGCTAACTAACGTAAGCTTTCCTAGGCTTGACCTTGCCATGGAATATCACTTTCGGAAAGTTCCACGAGTGAAAGAGGATTCATTACTCGCCGGATTCTATACTTTTTTTTTTTTTTTTGTTGTTTTTTCTTTATATTCTCGGTTCACTCCGAGGTATCTAGACTGATGGGATCTAGTTCAATTACATCCATAGGTTTGCTGCGGGTATAATTATAACCAAATAATTAATTTTTTGCACGGAAAGAAAGAACAAAAAAAAATGATAATTATTACAACGTACGTTCGAGTTATGAAATTTATTTTATTTTTTTCTAAATTTTGTACTTTTTAACACACACATATCATATATATGTAATATAGATTATGAGGCGGATAACGGCTACAGCACGTGGGATATTACGTGTCCCTGTTTAACGGCTCTATAGGGTTAACAATTTAATATCCCTCCATCCTGATGCCCGAGAATATTACGGCGCTTTGGTCTGTACAGCGTATAGTGGTGGACCCGTAGGACTATAAAGCCAACTATAAAAAGTCAATGGTGAACGATACAGTCCGTATAGCTGCCTCTGATGCGTTAGATCCCGTGTCCGCGTTTCTTCTCTATATCCGTGTCTTAGCACAGGCTGTTTTCTGTATACACCGTTACGAATACCCTAGGACTTCATTACGCCTTTTCATCTATTTTTTGTTTCCTTCTTTTCAAATTTCATACCATGATAATAGTTTAATGTATAAATTATATATCCTTATAATCGAAGTTGCCAATTGATTAGAAATTTTGAAAACTGCACGTAGATATAATCCGTGACCCAAAAACTCCCGTATTTTTTTATTAGAGTGTATGTAGGTACCGCGTGTCGATGAGTAAAATATGGTGAAAAAGATACCTTCGACCAATTTGAAATCGTCGCTTAACCGATCTGTGAATTATGCAGATCGAATTGACAGTCCGAATAGATGCACGGAGTCGGTTTATTACATGGGACAACCGTTTTGAGTGAATTTTCTTTAACGAGGGAAACGAAACTAATTTTGTAAGATGATTTTAGAACGGGCGGAGCTGCACTGCGATTTAAGAAATTATTCTCGATGTTAATATACGCATTTCATTTATTCTTATTTATTTATCAAAACGTTCATTCATTCGGATAAAATAATCGACGGACCAAGAGAAAATCGTACAATTGAGATATTATCTTTGAGATTTTATATTTATTATACACTTAAAAATAACAGTATATGTGCGATCTAAATTATAATTAACAATTGTAGCTGAAAATTGGGTTAGAAAGCTATTCTGGTACATACTAACACTTTAGAAACAGACCTTTAAATAAGAGGAAAAAATGAAAATTTCACGTTTGTATAGGTACGCGATCCTTAAGAATTTCTAATTAAAATTTCGCTGCTATATATACCTACCTCAGCTGTTTATACCATATAAGTTTTTATTATCTTATATCGTAAATTATTTCACACGCAGATTTCACTCTTTGAATAATTAAGACTTCCTTCCAAACATACATTACACTATCTCTAGCTGACTGAGTTTGTATTGACTATTTTTCGTATCTAAGTTATTTTTCATCCTGAGTTTTGGTCGAGAATAATAATAAAAAATAAAATAAAAAAAATCCGTCGCATTTAGGGACGAAGTAATCTCTCACAAATCGCACTCTAAACGATTGAACGAGATGACACAATACTTGTTGAAAAAAATAATAATATTCCTCCTCTCTGATGCGAAGCCTCTTTGAATTTTTCTCAACTTCGATGCCTGGTGTGAAAATTGTATGTAAATTGAAAAAAAATCTAGAAGAAAAGATCGTTCCATTCTTTCTGACTCCGTTCAGTGAAGTTTTGCTGAAAAATAAGAATTGGAAAAATGGCTGAAAGTTGAATGAATGCGAAGGTGTACCAGCGTTGCGATCAGAACGACGATTTTTATCGACATCCAGGTATCGCAATCCGTTTGACAATCTTCGAATGTCACTTTGTCGATTAACAGCAGAATGGGTGGCACCCCACGCCTCTCCAACGCCTATAAATACCTGCCGCAGGTTCGTCGATTGATCGAAGCTGTCGGTATAAAATGACAGACGGAAGTGCGTCACAATCTTGAGCAACAAGTTCTCGTCGACGATAACGGCGTCTCCTCCTCCTCCTCCTCCTCCTCCACCGCTTTTTTCTCATCCTCAACCTCCCCCTCCTCTCCTTCTCATCCTCTTCCTCTTCGAACGGTTCGTTGATGACGTCACGAGTGACGCGTCGTCGTTCATTCCTTGCGCACGCGTGTCGTCGTGCTGTGACGTAATTTAACTAGCACCGTTTCGTACAACAAAAATGGAGGAGCTACCTGCGACTACGTCACAGAACCCACGCTACGTCATACGGCATCGAGCGTAGGCTGACGAGTGACGACGCCGAGCGTCGCGGTGCTCCAAAGGTATCTAACAGGCCAGTGGAGCCAGCGACTCACAGAAGCTTCGGGATCATTGAATCTAGATACAATCAATAGGTCTTTCATACCATATGGCGTCACAAATTCTTCGCCAATTTTTGCAGCCTCTAATTCCAGTCGGTTTTATTCACAGCCGACGATATAGCGGAGATGAAATTCTGAAATTTTCTGCATTTGGTAGCACCTGAGGACTCGAAAGTATTCAGTCTAGTTCCGACATTCGAAACGAAGGTTTAAAGGCGTTTTATGCATTTGACGAGTTTCGAAATTACAGCTAGAGCAGAGAACCTCGAAGATCTGGTCTTTCTCTTGTCATTCCGTCGACAGAATATTGATACTTTCGAATTTCGTGAGATTTTTGGTAAAAATTATTGTGCAATTACTGCAATCGCAGAATCAGACGAGAAATTCATGAATAGGTTTTAGCCAGCTAATTCTAAGCTGCGATTTAATTTTGCTGTATATCCTGACCAGCCCGTCGAAAAAGGGGAAAATAATTGTTTACTAAATATCGACTTTTTACTCCGACTCTGTTCCTCGCATTTATACCGAAGGGAACGGTTTTTGACAGATCACTCGACTCGCCGGGGGTTCAACGCCTAAGCTAAAAGTGGAAGGATTTAATTAAAAACCTCTTTTGCCATGATTCAATAAGCAAATGGGTATATAATGGCAGTACTTTATTATATTACAGAAATCAGTCATTCGGTCGTTATAAATTTCGTCGTTTTTTTCCAACTAGAGTTGATCTTTGTTCCCATGAAATTTTCACCTACTTAAATCATTTTGCTTCGTTATAATTGCAAGTAGTGGGTTTTGTAAAAGCGTATAGCTACCTAGTAGGCGACGTATGAAAAGTTATTATACATACTCCGCGAATTTTCTGTATATCCATACCGTTTAAGACAGAGACGCGAAGAGTAGACCCGAATGAAAAAGCACGATCACCTGCATGCACACTCAATTTTCTTTATCGTAGTAGGAGAAATCCAGAAGAAAAGTTTCGGCTGAACAAACCTGGCATCCTATAGTCTAGATGGAAGATTTCATCCGTCGTGATTTAAACTCGGCTATACGTTTTCTCACTTTCAAATTTCGGCGATCTATGAATCTCCCTGATCCTCGTTTCTGTACAAACTCGAAACTTGGATCTATATAGCCGAGATTTGTTCAGAGTTTTATATGCATATGGTTATCACAGTTATACGGGTATATTGTGGAGCACGTAGACCGACGTCCCTCTTTAATGGTGGCTAAATATTGAGCGGTTCTGTCGGCATGTAGATGAGAGAGTATGACATGATACACATGAAGCCAGAGAGTGGGTTTGACAGGGTAACATATGTGCGTGTCGATATCCCCCTTTGAAATAAATAAATGAGTGAATGAATGAATAACCGCAATAGGAGTCGTCGAATTTTGTAGACTATTTCTAACATATTATGAGAAAATGATAAATGAAAGAACTTGAACGTTGTAAAACAAAAGGGAGTAGGTTCACTGAAGTGGCGAAACAAAGGGGGCAAAACTTTTGGTCGAGGTATTACAGCGAGGTAAAGGCTCCTACGACGTCGCCAAGAGATTGTAATAATTATGCGTTAATGGTGTCACTTGGTGGAAAGCTAGAAGCTGCATTACAGTCTTGGCTAGGTGACTGACTTGCGGTAAACAAAAATACGGACGTAATTGTCACGGCGGAGGATTGCGACATTTGTGGACTAGAATTTGACTAAAAGTATCAACCGCACGACTGCAGGCCGTTATTTAAAGTTGGGGAAAAAAAAAAGAAAAGAAAATAACTGAGGAAGAGAAAAACATTGAAGAAAATCCTCTACGACTATATGGACGTGGCTGTAAATTACATAAACGTATATCTATGATTCTCAACGGAATCTGAGTCTGACCTGATTGATGAGACCTTGATTTATTATAAACTTCAGTACACAATAATGAATAATGAAAAACGCTATTTCTGCATCGCTTGAGAAAATCTGTCGCGGCTGATATGTTTCGAAGAATCTAATCTCGTCACGGTTTAACATCCGTAGCTATATGGTCTATATGATCATCCCACAACAAATCACGGTACTATATATAGTATAATTGATAGGTACTTCAGATTCAGATCTGATTTGTGGAACCCTAAATTTATACCGGGCATGCAGCACCACCTGCCTGCCTCTCTTCGTATTTATTAACGCATACGTATATATATACACACACACACATATATATATATATATTGAGGCGCTCCCTGTATACGTGTGAAAAAAAATCTATTCATTTTTTATTATCTTGTTTAATTTTACGGACCTAGTTTCGTTCATACGATTGCAATTCTACTTATTGATCGGAAAATTCTCTACCTACAGGGTATAAATATAAGTTTATAGTGATCTTTCGTTTTTTCCCCAATCATGTCTGAGATTCGCTTTAGTATTTAGCTAACATAAAACTCCAGGGGGGGAGGAGGGGGGGATGATACGAAGAGATTGGAAAATATTAATTACATAAACCGGTTATTGCTGGTGATATGAATTCATATTCTTTTTTCTTCTTTTTTTTGTCAAGGAAACGAAACTGGTGTTATTTCTTAATTCATTTTTCGAACATTATAGAAACTAGTTTCTCACGAGCTTCTACGGTGACCTGAATAAGTCTGAGCCATAGCGGAACGAGAGAGGGCTCATGGAAGCATCGTAAATGAATTTACTTCTGAATCAGGTATATTTTACAATTGAAAATTTCAAAGAAAGTATGAATAGTTATTAATAGGAACGCAGAAATTCCAGTAAACGTTGAAGTAAATGAGAAGACGTAAAACTGTTGGAATTTCTTCGAGTCGGTAAGAGAGATATTCGACTATTTTAGCCTCGTGCTGTGCGGAAAGACCGTGACTAAGAAAACGCTATACTTTAAGATTCGTTTCATTCCTGCTCGGTCGGAATCAGAATTTTAAAAATAACAATAATGCCGAAAAATATTGAAAGCCTGTTAATATCTAAAAATAAATGAACACTCATGCGTTAGAAATAATTCAGTCGTAGGATTGAAACAGTTTTCTGTTCACTTACGACTAAAATTGAATTCCCTGAAATCAGGTATGCCGTATATATTATAATGTCCATAAATCAAGAAAACTATGCGATCTTCGTGATAAGAGCAAACGCTGTCTGTCGTTCAGTCGGTCGTTGGCTCGGCGGATAGCCTGTCGGTTTTCATCTATGCGTACGTACTGTACTGCCTGGAATCCTTGTGGTTGTAGTTTACTAAGTTTGCCGTCAGGTTTCGCCCCATGTACTTTGGCCAGCAGCCGACGCCTCCCCCCCCCTTTTCTTTCACCAGAGTACGGCGATCACAATATGGCTTCCGCCACAGCCAGCGCAAGTGAGAGTCAAAGTGACATAAAATGGAGGAATCTTTGAACGTTTAGAAGCAAATAAGCCAAGTTTTAAATCGTTTATATTAAGAAGCTTTAAAAGCTTAACGCTACGATAATAATCAATGCGGTTTATCATATCGTACTAACCTGCGAGCTTTCGATCCAATAATTCCTGACAGATTCAATCCTCAGTCGCTTCTCTTATTGTTAAAACAAAAGTGCAACGGGCATAGTTATACATACCTACTACCCTACCTCGGATTACGATAGATAAATACTTGACTTGAAAAAAGGCTCGTTGATTATACCAATCGTCGATGATGTTTCTCGTATCTCATATCGTCTTAAACTGCCGAGTATTATACTCGACGAACTATTTTATACGTCGATGTTTTACGCCGCGTGTGTTTGTGTCGGAAATTGTATAGCGGTAGTGAACAAGGAAGATAAGGGGTGGACACGAGACTACGAGAATTGCGAGTAATATTATTACCGGGAGTTTTGAACACCCGAATATTACATCCTGCCTCGGAGATCTTTGCTATTTAAGTTGCTAATCTTAATCGATGATTAATTAATACGTCATGAGGGAATACCTACTTGACACGTGACATCGTTCGACTGGAGTGACACGCGCTGGCCGCGAGCGTTCAACAACCGCCATGAAAAAACCACGGTGAGTTCAAGCCGAGTTAACTTGAGATGTAGTTTAGTTTTATAGCCAACTATATGTAATATGAATCTCTCAGCGACTCTAACCTCCTTCGGCCCACTGCAGGGTGCCTGAAATCTTTTTCTTTTCTATTTCTAACGCGACTCTCTTACGCTGGCAGCTGCATACTTTTAACTCGAGGCACAGACGGTGTGCTACATCTAATGTATCGACCGTTTAATACCGTCCGTGAAACACCGTAGGGTATAAAGACAGGCTTTTACCCGTCCGTTAGTTACAGTTTCAATAGTAACAATCCTGGTATTAAATTCGTGAAATAAAATGGCCATTTTGACACGTTTTAAGACCAAAACGAACGATATACGACACAGCCACGGTGGAATTTCGTTCTACCTACTCGCTCCGCTTCTAAATATACTTTCGTAAATCTAAATACGTAAGAGAAAAGAATGGGTGGCCAGCGGTGGTTAATTCTTGGCACTTTTATACGCTCCAAATATATTACGTATGTAGATATAATGAAAAGTATACTGCATATTTGTCTCTTTTGTTTTTTTCGTTTCGTCTTAAAGTCTTCATTTTCATGTATGAATAATCTTCCGTAAGTCTTGTAGGCAGTAATCTGCAAAGGCGCGGAGCCTCCGCTATAAGTATATTAAGCTAGATGTTTGAATCAAGCGAATACAGCGAGTAAGTCAAACGTAAACATTAACCGAGTCTCTCAATTGTATTCTGCACTCGTAGTAGTAGGTAGGTAGCATATTATTCCGAGTTGTTTGCTCTCCCGTATTACTATGCTTGGCTAATATACAGAAGCACGCGACGCTTACGATAATATAATAGGTGGGTGGATATAAAGAGATGAATTGATATCTGCCCCATTCTGTGTACCTTCATTATTAAAAAATATGCACGTTTAGTTTTTCTCATCTTCGTTTTTTTTCTTTTTAATGCCATGTGCGTGGTAATACGCGACCTTTTCAATGGTCAGATACCTTTAATCTTTTACGCTTTTGTCAAACACTCGAACTAAACGACTCCCCGGGTTTAAGAGAGAGCGGAACGTTTTATCAATCGGGTGCCAATCGACTTCGTGCGACAGTTTTACTCCGGACGGATCATTTCGGTCTCGCGGACGGGGTCGTCCTTTCAATTTCACCTACCGGATTTCCCTTGCTTGAACCGCCGGCGTTTGTATGAAGAGAAAGAGAGATGGAAGCTCCGAAGTGTGTGGATTTTTTCCTTCTAACTTTATCGATGATAAGATGTCTTACTCATGCTTTAAATCATTCTCGTTTTCGTCGATGATAATTATGTTGAATATAGGATAGAAAAAAGGTCATTCATTTAATGAGAAATAATGAATTAATTGACGATAAGAATAGGTACAAAAACGGGCAGGTAATCAATCGATGGATAAATTTCTACTCCCCGCGATATTCACCCTGATATTTATCCCCAGCCCTAGTAACCGGTGTTTTTCTTTCCAACGAGAAGTTGCAGGTAGCTTCTGAACCTATTATTAATATACCGAGCGAGGAAAAATAGGTCGGGATAAATAAGGATTCGATATATATACGGATAAGTACACAATACAACACAACAGGTACGAAGGCTTCGTTTCAGTATTTTGGCTTGTAGGTATACGTGCGTTTTATAGAAAAATAGGGAAAAACAAATAACAATTGTATTATCCAGTGATAAACTGTATTTGTATACAAGAACGTGCCTCGTGTTTCTAAGCCAGGAAATGTGCGTCTACACGGAAAGAAATTTTCTTTAAATATTACCGTTAAAATCACAGTAAACGTGGGACGTCCCACAATTCCTTATCTAATTACAATTCTTTCAATAATTATTCACAAATACAATGTAAAAAATACAGAAGAGTACGATTAATTTTTACTGTAGTGTCCGGTAAAAAGTAATAAACGTGAAAAATTTATTAGATTAATAGTTATTTCTACTATTTTAATCTTAAAAATTACAGTAAAATCAAATGTTTTTACTGAAACTACTGAAAAAATTACCGGAGTCTCCGGTAAAATAAGTAACGGTATTGTCCACAAATTCGGAGGTGGCGATGCAATCGTCTTGCGATCTCGATTGTCCGAATGTATCAGTCGTCTATTTCTAAATGTCACAAACAGCGAAAGATTGAAGCGAATACTTATTCTTTCTTCTAAGATATTTCAATACTATTAATAAAACAAATATAAGTAATAATAACTTAGAAGTAAGTCGATTAGCTGAATATAATTTGTACATACAAATTTAAATTGGATTTTTAATTTTTTTGTCACTGAATGTATTGTAAATAAAAAACGTAAAGTGACATATAACCTAATAAAATTCTCAATAAATGAATTCATGATAGAAAATAAAATAATTAATAAAATTTACAATAAATTTATGACACTGAAATTGGCAGACACTTGAGAGTTTTTGAAATTTTTATAGGAAATCAAAGTTTAATTTTTACTGTGGGCTACAGTAAAAGTTGTGTAAGAATCGCTCTCTAGAAAATTTACAGTAGTCTCCGGTAAATTTTACTCACACAACTTTAAAAAATATTCTTGTTAATAGTAAGTGGTAACGTAGCGCCCTAGCGTCCCACGATTACAATACAGTCCGGTAATTTTTCTCGTTAATTTAACAGTACGTTTTAAAGAAAATTTCTTTCCGTGTATAGCTCCTACGGCTTTATTTCCATTAATTTTCGACCAATATATACGTAAAAATACTCTGTATAGTACTGTGATACATATGGAAGCCCTATTAGATCATTCGTCGGCTGAATTGAGGCCGATCCGTGACCAAAGCAAATATTTGGAATGTCAGGGACAACGTACGTGCGTATATATGCTACGTTAATTCCGTCGAGTGAAATAAACGATGGTTATTGTTCGAGACTGTGTATCGGTAATTATACTCTAGATCGCGTTCGTAATTACGCTAAACCGCGACAGATCGTCGTCGAGGAATTCTCCTTTTTTTTTCTCCGTCTGCCCCTCTCACTCTTTCTCTAATCCAATCTCTAATCTAACCGCAATTATCTTTGTCGCGTAATGATTAATTCGTAATTAATATATTACTTATAATAGATATGCCATGCACGGATATTTTTCAGGCCATTTCTTATCTTATTATGACACAATAATCAATCTTATGAAATAAGATGCGGTTTAGCTGTAATCGAAGATACAAGAAATAAAATAAAATAAATAAATAAATGAGAAAAATAACGTTGCAAAATTTTGTACATATTCAAAAATTCTGATAAAATTCTCATTCATTCCTGACGAGTTTGGTTCAATTGCGGAAAGAAACGCGAGAGATGTGAACGGTTTTTTAAAGATCTGCAATCCGCGATATAACGAGGATATACGGATCGGTTGAAACTTGAGCCAAATATATTTATTTATTTCTTGTACGAATACAAGTTTTTCCCGAATACAACAAAATAATGTATAAGGGACTGAATTAGGTATACGAAGCCTGATAAGACCTGGAGGTTCGCGAGTTTGCGACGTTGGTATTTATTGCCGAATAATGGTTCAGTTTGTCCCGGCAAAATTACGCGATGACAAATAAACTCGGAATTATAGTAGGAACAGGAATTCTTTATTTCTTCGTTTACTTACTTCTCTCGTATAAATAAAAGAAACCATCTCTATAATCCACATTGGCCTTTTGCATTCTTCTTCTCGATCCAGGAATGAAATTACAAAAATATAAATATCAGTTAATATCTACTAGACAGAATTGATCCTGAAACAAAATTAAATGCAGTATAAATTTGATTAGCAATTTTTGTTCCTTTTGTTTTCTACCTTTTTATCAAGAGGGAAAAATTCAATTGCGGGATTGTTCGTATCAGTTGCAACAGTCGTACATGTGAGCGAGCAGATGGTTTGATAAAGTTGATATCACTGCGACTTGGTTATCGCTTCTAAAGACAACGTTATCGTTACGACATTATCCTTACATTAGCATTACAAGTGATGGACAAGCGGCGATAACAACTTTGTTAATTAATCAGAAAGTGGCTCCGATCGCGATCGCGTAATTGTGAAAACGAACGTTTTTCATTTCCAAATTTTCACGCCTAATCTCATTACAAATTCACTAATCAGATTTGGTTTGACAGAAATGACAAGTTTAGGATTCTCAGGACAATAATCCTCATTAGTGATAATCCCGCGACAACTGCAGCTGCACCGAGAGACAATACATACCTACTCCATTGCATGACATAATGAATTGTCAATTGCAAGTATCCGCATCTAGAGTTGTTAGTTTATTGCCACTGAAGTATTCATCGATGGTAATGTAATATTGATTGACTCGTAGCCACTCTACACAGATACTAACTAAACCCCTAAACCTTCAGCGGGCTTCTATTTCCCACGAGTCTATATATCGCGTTGAATGAATAAAATCTATATACCGGTGATGTACGCAGAGTTCATCGTGGTTACCGAAAATGAGTTTAAAAGCTGGCAGTCTCTTAGTAGGTACCTATATAAAATTCTGTGAACGAGAATTTGTATTATCTTCAAGTAGGTAAAAACGATCGGAATCATTGACCGCGAAATTTCGCCGTTATCACAACTCGTTACACCTCATCGATCCCATCGATAGTCAAGGAGAGAAATCTGAGGGACTAACATCCGAGCAATCAAACCCAATTTTATTACCTACCGTCTCGATCTGTTGACTCCGAAGGTCGGGGCTCGTTGTAAAACGCTTTACCAGGTCGGAAGGAATGAAGAACCAGGAACAGGAATGAGAATAGGAAGAGAGAACTGGGAAAACCGAACAGCTGTGCCTACGGTTAATCCTATAGCTAGGAGGGAATGAAGGAAGGGTATTTACTCGCTAGGGAGCACCTCTTTCCTTATACTGATTCAAATCGGTCTCCAGGCTTATTTCGTCGATCTACGCATAGGATTCATGTAGAAATGTAATCACAGATACCAAGAAATTATCGCTAACAATTAAATAAATGACGAAGACTATATAAGGACTGTTTTTTGGAAAAACATGAAGAGCTGAGACTGATTCCGAAATCTGTATAGTAAAAATCTGGTGATAGATATATATATATATATTAGGCTCGTATGGATTTTTGTTTTGGGATATTGTAGCTGGTTTCATTTACCCAGAATTTTGGAGTTTTAAAACTGAAATCAATATGGCGAACAACTGGTCTGTGCACCAGCAGGCTATTTTTGTATCCGATACTAGCGAGGTGTGTGAGTGGCGAATAAATCTGAACAAAGAAGAAAAATAATATTGTATATTAGTAGGTATAAGTAGAAATTAGAATTCTCACTAGGGATATGAACGATTTAAGAAATCTTCGATCTCTCGCCCGGATCATATTGTGTAAAAAATGGGGAAGACATAAATCGCTTGATATTATACAGGCTCATTGCACTGCAAAGGGGGAAAAACTGGTGTTTAATTATATCGCTAAGTCTGGATATCGTTATTGGAGTTTACCACCATTCCCGCCTCCACCGCCCACGCTCAATCGGCGAGGATTTCACTGGCTGGGATTAGCGCCAAGCCACCAGCTCTACCTTCTTGGCTTCGTCTTAAATCGCCAAACAACACGCTCTGGTTCAGTAACGTTAAAAGTTATACAGCTACACTACTGGGAATAGGAGAAATCTCAGCTCTGCTTGCAGAAGTCTTGATACTTTTAGTCGTATACCGAAATGTATAGCTGCGACTATAAGAGATTATCCACGCTGTTTTACCGCCGTTCGAGACCCTTCTAATCATGTGATAAAAAAAACTAACTGATTTACGCTAACTGTACTCATTGTCATTTACGTAATAACTAACTAACACGACTATAGCTTACCTCATAATGTGAGTTCTATTATATGCGACACTGTATCTCGCACTAAATTCGTTTCACATTTTGGTCTCGATTTCAACGGTTAGCTGAATTTTTTACGACTCAAATATCGGCACGAAAGACTTGAGGAAGGTTTGACGTTTGAGAATTGTCGATTTTCGCAGAATTTATCGGAACTGGCTTGTGAAGTTCCGAATTCTAAAAGAAAAAATTACGAATTCGTTTGAGATGATTTCGAATTTTCGGAGACGTTGAAGTTCGGAATATTGAAATTCGGAAAGGTCGGATTGCAGACAGCTCAAGACGCTGAAATTCAAGACCTCTGGAACCCCGAAGGTCCGACGTATAATGTACGTTTGTCCATTTCTGACGATGTGAAGAAAAAAATAAGTTTTTTCAAATCGGCTATGTGCAGGATTTCCGGGAAAATACCTCATATTCAAATTTGGATTTTAGACCGTTCAGTAATTTCCAAAATTCCGAATTTCAATTTTCCCTCATGCGTATCTCCCACATCTTATATAATGAAATCAATACATCCAATACACTTATCCAATTTTCGGTTCCGTGTACTTTATAATACTAACAATTACTCGTAAGCGTATTACACAAACCGCAAGCAAGCACCACAGGCCAGAGTGTACCCTTTTTGCTCAGAAATTGGATAACCCGTAACCGCGGCACGTGACGTATAATCCAACACTACGCAGCGACACACTGTCTTCAAAAAATATACCGACAATCTTCGTCACGACAATTTTCGAGAATCTGACTAATATCACTCCGAGAATAACACACTACGGTCGGTTTTAATAGCATATACATACTTATGTCTCGTTTACTCATAAGCCAGAAAAAAAAAAAAAAAAACTTGGACAAAATTCGTTGAATTGAACGGCGTTTCAGAGTCCTGGATCTCGGAATAGGGAAGAAGATATTAGACCCGTGACCTTATAACCCAATACCGTTCTACGGCTGCGATTCATGTTCTCAGAAGAAACGTACATGTAGGTATATACGTATAAACTGTTTGGGTGCGGAGCTTTTCCGCAGGTCTATAAAGTCCTGTCGCGTGCACTTGTAGGTCGTAGGTTAACAGAATACTGCAGACATTCGCGGTGACCTTAACAAGTAGTTCAGGCAGTTGCCTGTAACGGCTCACACTATTTTCTGAATTGTTATATAGCTAGTCGATATATCCATCTAGTGGTTATACGCGTTGCCCCCGTTGTCTCATATCACGAACTAAACTACTACACTATTTCTTAACCCTTAGTGAGTACTCAACCGTTGAATAACCCACGCGAAACAAAGCTCTCGCTTTTTACCCACATCGCCCACGCACGACTCTGTATAATCTGCAATATAACCTTCTCTCCCTATACGTATATATATATATATATATATATCATATAAATAGTAGCACACCCGGAAAGATTTACGACAACTTTATGGTGATAACAAAGATTGTTCTTTCTCGCTGTTCGCGGGTGGGTAGAGGTAGATGTGTACTAGTACCGTAAAGAATAGGGTGTTATGGTGTTCTGTGTGGACGATGGTAATGGCCACTTTTACCCCTATACAACAAAGTATTATATACATATAGATATATATGTACGAAAATTGATTTTTCATCGGTGGATAAGTGATCACGATCATATATCGAAGAAAGTTCTTTATTGAAGTATCGTTGGATGTAACCCCGACGAAAATTCCCGAATTACTTCATATGCCGCAGCTATACACATTGGAGATGTTGATTGAACAGATATAGAATTTTTTTTGGAAAGATAACAAAAAATGAATGAGATGTCTTTTCTTATTCTCAATGCTCTAGGCTCGACTTTAATTATTCGCATCACTTATTGCTGCTGCAGTGACACTTTCTAATTCACAAATTCTCAGCGCTGTTTGTGAACTCTAAAATTATGACCGAAGATGGTATAATGTTTCGATTTAGAGGTGATAAATCTCCTCAAATCTTTGATTTTTCGAAAATCAAATCATCTCTGGCGACGATGGCAATTCATTATTTGAGAGAAACCAGCTACTTCCAGGATCTGCGTGTGGTGTAACACCGCGATTATGATGTGGTTCGCGTTTAGGGGTTGTTATTAAAGGCCGTTTTACAGGCGTGGTTGAAACAGGATTGGTTCTTTCCGTTCCAGATCTAAATTCAAGATCGGCTTTATGCTCTTTAGCGTAATATTTTAATGCCACGTTGCGCAACGTCTATAAAAACTCATAGCATTTTCGCAGCTGCAACAGCAATATATAGCAACAGCGACCGTTCGTTCCGTGGTAACTCTGATTTCTTGACAGGATCGCGTGCCTCATCTGATACATATCTAATGTATACACGTACGTTATCATCGTGCAGGAAATTCTTTTGGTCATTGAATTAGGTACCTATATACATACTCTGCCTTTAAAATCCCCGGTAACACGCCCGTTTCCATATACATTCCAACGTCATTCCCGATATGTAATATGTACCTATATTTCGAGGGTAGGCTATTTCCTTTTCCAAAAATTCAAGGGACTCAAAATTCCCGAGCTACGGAAGATCGAATGTTGACCAATAAGATCTTCCGTGGAGCTCGGGAACTATTGGACTCTCGAGTTTTTGGTGAAGAAAATGTTAGTTTTATTGTTAGAATTTGAGAAGGAAACGAGCCTTAAAATATAGCCTGTTTAGACAGAATGAACCAGACCCTGAGGGAAAGAGGATAAATGGAAATGGACTCTGATATAAGAATCTAAATTGAGTGAATATAAACTGGTCTGGAATTAAATTGAATACAATGCAGCTACAGCTCCTTGAGGCTTTGGTTGTATGTATATTGTAAGTCTACTTAGCTTCTACCCGCTACGCTTTGGCCAACAAGCAACTTGTTAATTAACCTCAATTTGAAGGAGAGGCTGATCAACGAGTAGCGATAACTTTGAGCCACTGGAATCTATCGCGAGTTTATGAGCTGAGTTGACAGTCACTGGTATATATTCTATAGATTGTACCTACATGAGTAGGTATAGACACGAGGTATGCAGTTGCGTGTTCTTACCTTTGCTGAGGTCAAAGGTCAAGAGTAAAGACTGCTGCAGGTGACGATAACTGCGGCTTCCGTTGATTCATGAGTTCCTATTTTTCTAATATTTTTTTCTTTTCTTATACTCAAAATCTCCAAAAATTAAATCAAAACTGCGAAACGAAGTGCGATAATATTCGTGCAAGAAGAAGAAATGAAAAATAGAATAAAAATTATGCAAACATTTGAAATCGTATAGAAATGGGTATGAATATATAACTGTGTAAATTAAATTTGCCAAATAATTTCAATCTTTAATTACTGGCTCGCAAATATGGTGAGAAATTCACTTTATTACGTATTACATGAATACATATGTATACGGTATATATAGTAGAACTGTAAAGATATAGACGTCGCGTTATGCGTTGCCGGATCGGCAGGTGCGTTCCGTTCCTCCGACGCGGGACCGTTCCAAGAGTTGTAAACGTTCCCAAAGTGCTTATATACACACGTATTGTTTATTACGGCTTAAATATACATATATATGCATAAGTGGCTGTGATTGAAAGTGTTTCTTCCTCCTCTGTTCAGAGTTATACATGCGGTAAAACAGACCAGACACAGTAGCCTGTTGCGCGGGTATAGTATATAAACAGCCCTAATATTCCCGTTTGCAAATTTAAAAATCAAATTTCTCGCACTTTACTCGCATTTCTCTTGTCTTTATTTTTCTCTTTATCTCTTCGTTTTAACCGATTCCTACGTGTTTCTCTTACCTGCTACATTGTACATGCATATTTATGCACATATATAAGATAATGCATGTTCCCTAAGTAAACTCATATTCCTCGTCAAAGTAGGGCGCGCATATTATCGCATGTAATCGATATTCATGGCAACGCCTCTCGATTGACGGGTTAACGATCACCTACCTACGTTTTTTCTTATCCTTTTCATATTATTTCTAGTTAAAACTTAAAAGTTTTGCGTCTTTTTTTTCCACCTCTTTTTTTTTACTTCTCTCCCATCGCTGGATGCGGTTGGCAGGACTCGTTGCGCACCTGTCGTCTAAACGCGATCTTCTCTTTACAAAATTATTGACAGCATCTGACGATCGTCTGGAGTCTGAACAATGTATATACGTATATATATGTAGTGCGATCTAAGATAGGTGTAGCTAAAGGGCGAGAAAATCATTAGGGAGTCTTAAAATTCTTTATCTTTATTTTCTAGTTTACGAAATCAAGTTTATCCACTTTAATCAAAGTCTTCATCTTTATACATATATATTTCCAATCTACTATATACACACGTATAGAAAATTTTGATTCCCTTAACAATCTGGGGTTAATAATTTTCAAGTTTTAATCAAGATGAAAGATAATATATTCGTGGTTAAGCTCGGAGGGGTTGGAAGAGTTAATCTGCCGTTGGGTGAACAGAATTCGACGGTGAAATTACGCCTCTTATATACCATATGAATTCAGTTCAAGCGAAAATCCCGTATAGTCTATATCAAGGAAAGGGAGAAATTACATCTGATCTAACTGGACGTGCGATGAATACATACACCGTTTTTTTTTTCCCCTCCAAATTCTCATCCAGCTCTGCACTTCAAATCCCTGCGTTATATTCTTACTCATTTTCATTTTTCAATAACGATGAGAAGGAATTACTACTTATAATTGAAAAAACGTTACATTTATTTTCTGTAAACTGCTGCGAAAAAAATTAAAAAGAAAAGAAAAGAAAATATTAAAAATAAGAAAAGAAAAATTCTATATGTTTGAAAAAAATGTTCATATTAGTGACAGTCTGATTATTTCCGTTTCAGGTAAGCGAGAGCAAAATGAAATCAATTAATCAAACTATAAGGTGCAGATGCCTGTGTGATAGCAGCGTATCGTCTTGTGAGTATATTTATACGTTTAATATTTCAATTAATTACTAAAGTTATAATTATCCGAGCGGGCCCCTTGAATCTAATTAAAATACTTATGTAAGTACATATTATAATACCTGAGATGTAGCAGCGTATATTAGAAATAATAGTCGACCAGGAAACTATAAGCGATGAGATTGGACTGAAAGCGTGTTCGTTGCGGTACATAATATAAATTCTTTTGCCACTAATTAATAGTTTTAACGGCATCAGTGAGATTGATTGATGAGATTAAGGCGAGAAATTAGTAGACCCCCAAGTCTACGGATATAATGTGGTAGAATAAAAAACAAATATATATATTTACTTTTTATTGAGCCAGTAATTTAACAAACTATACACAGAAAACAATGAGACCGACAGCTATACGGCAATAAAAATAAGCAACAAGTGGTTTAATCAGAAAATTAATTCACCCTTCGGTCTGTAATGAAATTCTTAGCCATTCTCTGACCTTGGAATTAAAACGTAATCAGGGAAAGATGAATCTTCAAGGTGTCGGGAAAACGTTTCGTTTTCTGTCTCAATTCTAATTCGAGAATAAATTCCGAAATTTATTAATCTTTAAATACCTTGCGATTATCAGATTCGCTCGTTGAAGTGTCGGCAGCGATTGCTGAAATTCATTTACGCAAATCTCGAAATTTGGAAAGCAAACAATGCGACGAGTAGGTACACAGCGTGTCAATCAATTGAAGTGGATCCTCTACTCATACATTTCGCGAGGATTGTGCGTTACGCGGATGATATCGACACTTTTTTCAATTTATATCATTATTTCGTGTACACGCCTGTGTCCAGGTATATAGGTGTAGACGTATATATATCCTCTTAACGCGTAAATGAGGAACTTTATAAAAATACATTCTGAATAGAATTTACGATGCTGCGCATTCCGGACTATATATATATATATCAGGTTTGATGTGTTTCTATGGAATAGCGCGCGTTTCCGCGCGACAGCGCATAATGTTTTAATTGGACCTGCGTGTAACGCGAATTCCAATCAATATTTACAAACAGTTTAATTGCTGCGAACTCTGCACCATGAGCTTCCTCCTCGGTAGTCATCGTCGCAATCAGTCACTTCTACCCTCGGTTCAAATATACTTTTTGCATCACTCCGCGCGCGTGTAAATAATCGCAAAAGAACGTCAACCCTATCATTTCTCATGTATTAGTATTTGAAAAAAAATTTCCAACCGCTCTTTTTCATTCGAATTTTGGATATCACATGAATTCCCGGATCTTTTCTTCTCCTCGGTGTTTATAATTCGAACGCTAACTCTCTAATTCGAGGAGATAAGGGTAGGAGAGTTCATTTTTAATCGGGACGATACAGGATCACCATTAAAATAATAGTCAAAATAGTTTCTAACATCATTTTACGTTATTTTATTTAATAAAATATATTTCGAAAATATGTATAATACTTTTTCTTCTTTTTTTTTTCTCTTTTTTTTTCACGAGTCACTCAAGTACAGAATGTACTTATTTTATCCAGTAATAGTTAATTTTACAAAATAAATCCGATACATATATCCAAATTTGAAAATTCGTTTAATTTTCTTTGAATACAACTAAAAAAAAAAGGAGAAAATTCAGCATATTTAAACCCCCCAAAACTGAATACTTTCTTAAGTACCTCGTTTTGCCCCCCCGCCCCTATATTCGGGGGTGAAGAGAAAAAGGCGTCTAAATTTATACCAGAAAAGCTAAACTATATACTATGTATATCTACAGACGGGGGTGTGAGGTACGGTGAGATCTACGCGGCCGAAAAGGGGTTGAACTTGAAATCCTAGTGCCAAACTGTTGCTTCAGAGCTCAGCGCGTTATAGAACCGAGCCTATTTCGGCTAGCCGAGAACACGGCGTGAAATAGGTTATGGAGATGTAAAGTGTCGTTTACATGATTCCTCGATGGTCGAAATGTGCCACCGTGCGTAAACGGAGCCGGAAGCGAGCCAGAAGAAAAAGAAAGGTTGAGGAAAGGGGGTAGGAAAAAAAAAAAAAATAAGGAAAGAAAATAGGATGGAAAGTACGAAAAGACGGGAAAATGTAAGGGACTGAATCAGGCATCAGTATTCAGCAGAGGATTTGACTCTTTTATTCTTCTTTCTATTTTTCTTATACCATTTATTAACACCCCGTGTACGGGGAACGAACGGAACTTGAATCGTTTATTTACTTCCTAGATGTTCTCAGGGCGAAAAATAAAAATTGATCAAAGTTTACTCGAAAATAAAAGGAGAAGGATTAACGTTTCGCTGATTATGTCAATTCAGATTTACGACCGAACTGTTCTTCTCAGTCTTCGAAATTCTATTTATTCATAACATTCCATTGTCCGGGTGATTCACAATTCTGCGTTTGCGTTTCCTTTCTATAGAAGAAAACAACGGGAGGGGAATCGGGGTACTTATTACCGCTAATCGCAGTAGGCATAGGTACCCTTTGTCCGAGGTCTAGGTTCTCACAAGGCAAACAAGTATGCGATTTTCAGGACGCCATACTTGATTCTCGCGGTCATAAAGTCTGTAAGAAAATTTGAAAATTATAACAATTTATTATCTACAATAATGAAGGAATTCTCGATGATTGGAAAACCCATGGATTTTTTCTAGTGCAATAATCATATCACTCGATTCGATTTCTATCTGTAAGGTAGCTACTATATAGTATAATTATATTATATTATATTTGATTTGATTTGATTTATCGACCCAGGCAATAATATAGAAATGAAAAAAAGCGAAATCCCTCTTAGCTATGAACAACACCTTATTTTATTTTCATTTTCACAACGTAAACAGGTAAGGCAAACCGTTTACTTAAAGTGTCAAAAGTAATAAAACCACTTGGGATCATTGCACGGTCCGAGTTCAGGGACGGAGAGGCATCAGGAACGTTTGAAAATTGGTGACAAAAATCTACGATTACATTTACCTCATTGTATCGGAAATATTATTTCGCCCGGTTTAATTATCCGTGAATATTTATTCTCCATCCTAAAAATATCTCATCCTCAAACCCCGGGGGGAAATTGGCGAATCTTTTATCTCGTTTAGACATTTAGATTTCATCGTTGTCGCGAGGTCCCGTTAAGCCAAAAAAATACCCAATTCATTAAAAAGGAAAAAAACAAAAAAAAGTGAAGACGGACGGTGATAAATTAATTGCATTGATTTTTGGCAACTTTTTTCGTGATAGTAAAATTTTTGGGACTTGATAGCTGCGCCCCTGGTCGGTTTTCCACCACCCCAACCTCGACGTTGAGGACCCAGATGCCAGTTGGCCCGAAGAGTCACCCCAAGTGTTTCGTGTTTCGTGTTTAGCGTTTAGTACGGCTCTGCTTACAATATAGTTACGTTGTCTGGTGGATTTTGCGCTCCCGGTTGTATTTTTCGTTGAAGTTTTCAAATTTTATTTAGGCCCTATTTTTATTTTTTTTCAATTTTTCTTTCTCTACCGATACTATACTAATTACGATTTGTGACTTCGCGATTTATTATGATGCAAAGTGTCATTAAAAAGTGATATTATGCTCGCTGTTAATGTCGATTCCCGATTTTTAAACAACGTGGAGATATGGATAAACTATAAATCACCTGCACTTGTAAGTGAAACCCAATTTTTTTCGTTAACTGCAGTAGTAAATTTTTTTTCTCGCGAATCGTCGACTTTTAAAGTGTCAATGACGTCACGCTGTCTGAAGGTTTCGAAGGCCCACCTTGCTGCTTGGTAACAGAAAGAATCGTAAAATGCACTTTGGACCCTCTGCACTGCCTTTCTTCCCCCTCGCGTGTAGCAATTTTCTGTTTTCTTATTTCATATCGGAATTATACGTTAATACTTATAATTATACTTAATCCAAGTAGTGGATTGAGTTCCTATAGATCTACACATAACGAAAAAACAAAATGAAAATTCGACTTTTAGGTAAATATAATGCAAATTCACATTACGATGTACATTGCGGTGACAACTTGACGTTAAATTCCCGATTTTCGGTCTCAGCCGAAAATTTCGTATGTCATATACTTTTCCATCGAATTGGAAAAGACGTGACGCACTGACTGTTTTGAACAGCGAATTTTCCATCGGGGAATCGTTTTGTTTTTGATGAACAAAAAATGGATGGAAAAAAAAAAAAAAAAAATTGAAAGAAACCGAAAACTAATTAAAAAAAAAAAATTCTGATGTTGATTTTTCTCCGTTCTTCGCCCTTGAGATAATTTTTGAATTCGATGTAAAACACGAGTAGGTGGGTACGATATCTCGTCAAGTCTTGAAACTCACGTTATGAAAAAACAGGGCTAACTCGACTGATGAGAATCTATTGCGATATTATATCGCAGTTGACATTGATAAAGGAATTGCTATCGGCCCACTGTCAATGCCAATGAAACAGTGGCTCGTAAATTGTAATTAAGGTTTATAAAACTTCGACTTTTCAAGCTTTACGTATTTTTTTTTTTTAATTTTTTAATTTTTTTTTTTAACTAAAACATTATATAGTTACGCGACGATAAAGAATCGGCTTCTGGGTGACTGATGAAAGAAATATAATTTTTCAATCAAATTTTCATCCCCCATGCGAAGGACTCGTTAATACCTATACTATATGAAGTTTTCTCAATTCTTTTTCATTTTTCATTATCATTTTTCACCGCATCTAAGGACAAGAGTATGTCATTAACGCCTAAGTGACCATACCTTGCAATCAGTTCTAACGACAACAAACCCATAGACGATGACGTTTCGTAGATAAAAATAAAAACCGCATATACCCAGAATGCAGTAAGAACTAAAGGCAAACTCGAGTGCGACTTCGACTAGGATCGATAAGGCGAGCCTATCTGTCAAGTCTTCTTGTTCGAATGAAGAGGAGGGTGGTTATTTCCGGTATACATAAGAAAATTTTCCACGGCTATGTACAAGTTTATATATTATATACACCTACTCAAAAAGTGACAATGCGTCATTGTTTGACATTATCTGACGTCATTTATGTTCGAAAACAACTGTTTAATATTCTTTGGCTAAAATTGTTAGGTTAGGTTAGGTTTGGGGTTAGGCTAAGTTGGATTAGCTTGAATTAGGCTGGGTATACCTAGGTCGAGTTGAGTCAGCCGTTTGCCTGACTTTTAGGAAGTAGCCAGAGTTATCACTGGATATAATTTTTTATTGGTCACTGTGGGATATAGTCGGTCCCTTTTTTCTCCTCCGATCCTTATCCCGTTTATTTTTTCTCTTTTTTTCTCTTTTCTTATTATTCTACCACTCGGCCGAAAACCTTACCTATATATTTTACTCAGATATTATTCGAAGGTCCTATCTGTTGGCTTATTATTGTTCCTGAAATTCCCGTTGTTATAGAAATTTGGACAAGCGTATATGATGAATAAACGTTACTTTTCAATTTTTATTACGGGAAAAAATCCGGCAAAAATCGACTGGCAAATGTAAAAACGTTGTTATAATTAAATCCCTTGAATGATATTTTTCTATGTATAGATTTTCGCTTTTAATCACGACGAATATCAATTTTATATTTCAATCTTTTCATTTGACTCTATAGCGAACGGAAAAACTCGCCTTGTCGAGTTCTCCATTGAAACGAAACGAAAATTTTTTTCACACTTCGAATCGAAAAATTAAGAAAATAATCGATTCAGGCTCATTTATTTCAATGATAACTGGTACTCGCTAAATTGAGAAGTAAATTTTAGAAAATTTTCCATCCTGATTTCATATTTAACCCGGCCTTCTATAGAAAAAGTAATTTCAAAATTTGTACAATTTAGTAAAAAATAAAATAAACAATGATATCTAAACTAAGTTTACACCCCGATCCGAATATCATTAGCAACATTTACAGCCGCGTTATTTACGCGAAAGGGAAGTCTGCGGGTGGTCGCGGAACTCGGGGTTGTATTCGGTGCGGTTCATCGTACAGAGTTGTAAATTCCCGTGAGTCTGGATAACTACGAACTCTGTACTACCCGCGGTAGTATTACTCCTCGAGCTTGTATTAAGGCAGACAAAATCAATATGCTGGATCGAGCACGTGGTATCTGCGTACCTATCTATCCACCTACTTATACACTCCAACCGCTCCTATTGTGTGATACTTTTTATCGCCGCGTGCGACAGATATCATGTATGCTTTTTCGAATCAGCAAAATAAATGTCACAAAAATAGTTTCCAATTTCGAATATAGGGCTGAAAATGATTGTCTTTGATTTGTTTGACGTTTTAAAAATTCATAAGTAAATAACGGTTTGGTGAAAAAATCTGGAAAAAATTAGGAGTGGATGTTGGAGACGGGATAATCGTACGAAACATGTTTAAGGAAACTCATTGGTCGAGTTGTCGTGGAATACCTCGTGTACTATGTATTATATATTCATCGTGAGAATAATGATTTTCCTTTTTTGTCGCCGTATTTATTATGCTAATTGTTAGATCTCGCCGATGTCTACTAGTCTAGACGTTATATACCTGCGCGGTTACCGGGTGGCCAGTAAAATTGAAAACACTTGCCGTTTGGAAATAATTCATTATTCGAAAATTCGAAGCCTTTTGAGATATCGAAACGTGGAAAGTCGAACTTTGATATTTCATTATAAATTCACAACAGAGTATAAAGTGCAGAATAACTCTGTCACAAATAAACCGCGAATCCTCTTGTATGATCGAGGTGAATGTACACGTATAAATAACGCGGAGTTTAATTAACCGTACGAAGTTGATGACGAAGTATGAAGGCGAACAGCGTATTCAAAATTATTCTATTTAATCGTATTATCCTACGTAACCTGACTTCAAACGGTCTCATATCGATCTCCGTGGCGTCTATAGCTGTACGGGATGCAAGAATATATAAGTAGGTATTACGACTATAATATCAACGACGTATCGTCTTTAGGGAATGAAAAAATGATGAAACAAATTACGAATAGATTATATTGTACGCATTTACATTTTTTGTAGTAATGAAAAATCTCGGAGACTTTCTCTCTCTCTTTTTGATCCCTGTAATAATAATAATATCTATAATAATGATGATATTGACGATGCTATTAAGCGACGACGTTTACTCGATCTTATATCTACTTAATTATCGGCCGATCGACCACCCGGCGGATATATATCCCGCGTAAGTGGAGAAAACTTAACAGAATCGAGGGAATCGATGCGAATGGGAATTGACACGGATGGGTCGGTCAGAGCGCGTCGTTTATCGAGATATGGTCGAGCGCGATCTCAAAGTAGCCATAGAAATGTCGTTTGTCAACCCCTTTTCAGGGGTTATCGCTTCACCGTCGTGTTAGCTACGTGGAAATGACACTCTCTCTTCCCTCTCACTCTCGTTCTTTTTATATACCTGTACACGCTTCGTTTTTTTTTTTTTTTCTCTCGTTTTTTTTTCCGATTATTTTCTATCTCAGAATTTCTTTCATCATTATTTTGAACATCAGTCAATAATTTTCAAATCTTTTCTTACATTCTTATTTTTAATTATTTATTAACAGTTTTTCATCGCGTTTATATATATTTATTATATCTAACAGACGTGCGTGAAGATGGGCAGCTTAATGGCGCGAGGTAAATTAGTCAAACTTTCGAAAAGGCAGGTTTTACCGCATCGCCCATACCTTTGAATATCTAGTCATTATTATATACCGCAGAGCAAATGTAATTGTAGACTTGAACATCTATACCTAGTGGCTAGGGTGGTATACGCTTTACGAACAGACATCCGGTGCGTGTGAAATGTACGGAGAACAACGGACTGCAAGAAGGTATATATATTCCGTAAATCTGCGTATATTATTTACGCATCTATAATTAGTCAGCAATAATTTTTCACGATTGAAAACGTATCCGTTTACAAAAAAAAAAGAAGCAACAAACAAACAGAATGATCAAAAACGATTGGGAAATATTCTTATTAGTCATCTGGTTTTTGCCCGACAATGAAATTACGTTGAAAAATTTCCATTCTTATAATAAATTATATTATTTTTCTGGTTATTATTTATCACCGATTCAAGTGAATCGTAAAATAAAATTGATTCCATGCGCCCGCGCCGTGTGAATCTCCCCTTACCAAGATCGTTGACTGCGTATGAATCCGTTCGTTTAGCACGATTCGGTAGAGAGAGGGAGGGCATACGGGGGCGACGTACTACCTACCTACCTACTGCCTGCCTGCCTGCCTGCCTGCCTGCCTGCCTAATGAAGAGAAGATGGCGCTAGGGCGCGTGCCTGCGGCCATCCTCGACAGGTCTTGCCGTTGTCCCACGGTGACATCTGCACCGTGAGTCTCGTACTAGAGAATCGTATCAGCGCGCGAGTTCGTCGCGAACGTCGGGTCGGGTCGGTGTGTGGGCGCTCTCTCCCTTCCTTCCTTCCTCTCTCGCTCAATCTCTCTCTCTCTCTCGCACCCCTTATATCTCTCGCTCTCTTGTCAGCGTCATACGACGATAGTATTAGTAACAGCAAGCCGCGTGTGTGGTAGCAGTGGTAGTAGTGACGACGGTGGCATGCGCGCGATCCACCGATTCTACCGTAGGTATATTTACATGTATACGTATATACGTATATGTATGTACGTAGGTTTGAGGTAGATTGTGTGCGCGCGCTTTGCAGTGTAGTGTGTGCTCGACCGAAACGCCATCTTAGTACATCGCGGCAAAATACGCAGTGTTGAGTCCGATCGCCAAGTAGACGGACAACCCGGGCGTATTTTCTCTACGCGCACGATATACATTTAAATAAGTTTGTGTTTTGTTTTTTTTTTCTTTCACATTGTTACGTACAAGAGGAATAATAATAATAATAATAATAACAATAACAATAATAATACTGTATAAATATAAGGGAATTGTTATACCGCGTTTAAACTTCAAGATTATATTATACATGGATATATCTATATATGTATATAAATACGTGGATGGAAAAAAGTTCTTTATCTAAACTCTTGAAATAGTGATTATTGTCAGTTGTTTTTTTTTTTTTTTTACTCCAACAATCGCGTTACTCTGCGAGTGGTTATAGATAGTGCAACACCCGGTATAAGAGTGACGGTAGGTCGTGGTCCTTCTCCGAAACGGGATCTCGTCGTGGTGGGGGCTAAAGAGAGGGAGGGAAGGGGTGGGGGGGGATTTCGAATTCTGCTTCTTAACACAGAGAGACTAGTTTATTTTTTTCTTCTCTATATACTCTCTGTCCCTTCCCCCCCCCTGGAGCAGTCGCGGTCTCTTTCCATCTCTATTCTTCGTTTTTTTTTTTTTTTCTCTCTTTCGCTCGGAATCTTCCTCGGAATATATTCGAACCCGATTGGTTCTCGCGATTCCTCGTGTCTCCGCCTCCCCCACCCCACAGTCGGTGGGGGCCTTAGTGACGTCATAAGACTGGACCAATTTGCGCGCACGCGACAACCGGACGGGGTCCGGAATCCTGGGATTCCGTGGGTCCCATCCCTCCTCCGTTTTCTTTTTCTATACTATTTCTTATTATTTTCATTATTCTCACTCTTCATACTTAGTCCATATGTAAGATGTAAGGCTGTTTGTTTCTCGCGTTATATATCTTTATTGAAATTACATATTTGTTCAGTACAAATATTACAGTCGATGTGATTATACATATATATATATATACTAAAAGTGAAACTATATTCAAGTGTATACTTGTGCTTCGTGCGCGGCTTGTATATCTACTACGACATATAGACTATGACGTAAATATCTATATAACACGGTTGTCATTATATTGTTGGTTAAACTTCAATTGGTACGCCTGAGTGTGAATCTTTTCTTGGATTTACTTTGCGTCTGATCAGCCATTTTGATTTAATATAATACAAAGTCTCACTAAAAGGCAGTAATTTATTTCATATTTCTTCTTCTCTCTTTATTTTTTTTTTTCTTTCTTTCTTTTTAATGTCATCGTAATTATCATTGTTATTATTCTTATACTCATTATTATTTTTGCCACCGTTGGCGTCGTCGGTGCCAGTGTTCTCGCTACTGTTATAGCTGCTGTGCTTGTCAAACGCTATCGTAATTGATATATTATTCTGATAAAACAACTCGGCGAATCTTCTCGCAACTCTCGGTACGCGTTGTATACGTACGTACGTATCCTACGCGTAATCGTGATGGAGCGTGACCGTTCAGTGCGTATTAACATTCTATACGTGTTTGTGTGTTGTATCATGTACCGCGCTCATAGCTGGCGGCCAGGTTTCGAGTGTTTTATCTTAGTTTAAATTTCATTTAGTTCAATTCGATTCATTTCATTTTCGTTTCTTCATATATTTCTTCCCTTCTTTTTTTTTCTCACTTTTTGTTTCTAATTTCTTTTCTTATTTTTTTTTTTGTTTCTTTAATGCTACCCGCGCGCGCGCTTTTTGTTCTCTGTGACACGGCACGCGTGTTGCGCTGTGTGATGAGTGAAGTGGAGTAGAGTAGGCTAGACTAAGGTGTAGGGTAGGGTATAACCTACGTAGGTATCGCGTGTCGCTTAAACACAACCTACTCCGAACCTCAGGATAAACAAATACTAGCGAAGAGATATCCCTCCGAGAAAGAGGGGCGGCGGAGAGACCGAGTGGAAAACGGGCAAAGGCTGCGGCAGTGTTTTCTTTAGCTTCTCACCCTGACGCTTAACGTTAGCCCGTGCGGACTATTGCGTTAAGTCTATTGCCGTTTACTCGACATCGATATATTTATGTATTGTTTATATTTCCCCACAGGTATTCAGTCGTATAAATAATAATAATAATAATGATACTATATAAACGAAACACCGATCGGAAGTGAATATTTTATAAATGAAAAGAAATTAAATAAATGAGAGAGAGATATACGTCTATATCAATTTATACAGAATCTTGTTGCTTCTTTTTTCTCTTTTGTTTTATATCTCTATCTCGCCCTCTCTCTCTCTCGTTCTTCGTTTATATATCAGTGATCATGCGAGGTAGTAACAGCAGTGAGGAATAATGAAAGTGATCGTTGTTACTTCGATATATAATATAAAACATGCCAATTTTACGAAAGTGTTTTACAACGTGATTTATAACACACAGTGTCTGACCACGATATTATACAAACCCACTACATCGACAAGGATTATATCATTTGGATAATACTATCTGCCGTATATTGTTGCGCTGTTAAATTTTCGGTAAGTTTTATACTATTTGAGACTCGTTTTGTCACATGTATAATTATGTATGTATAATAATTATGACCTGTTCCTATACCGTATCGATATAGACATCGCGACTATCGCGATAATTATCTAGTTATTATTTTTCTATTATCGTATATCGCTTCGTAAAAGTGAGTCTCTGCTTCTGACGCTAGCATTCAGGTCACCAGGCCAGAGGTCAGAACCGCAAGTTTTATTATCTCCGTAGCTGCTATAGCTCCAAACTGTTTGCTCCGCGTCTTTCTTTTCCTGCGCTCTCAAACGATCATCGCCGCTTATCTATATCTTTCTCCCTCTCACTATCTTTTCTTCTCTCTTCGCCGTTGTTGATACTAATAATAATAATACCACTACTACTATTACGATTATCATATCGTTTATCATTGTAGTGGTGATGATACCTCGCGTACCAACAACTCGATGTTTGTTCTTACATAATATCCGACAACAGCTCACTGCAGCCAACAACTCCGCCACTCCGCAATTCACGTACAGATACGTACACGTATATATGTATACAGATGTATACATCGAAGCCAAGATTCCTTTTAAAAATGGCCGCTGTTAGGAAGCTAGCTAGCTCGCTCGCTTACGTACGTACGTACGTACGTAAGTCTTGTTTAGGACGCGAAAGATATCTCACGATATAGATTATCTTAGTGTGGCAACGGTGCAAAACTAACGCACGTATGCATAGATGTATAGTCGATATAGATTTTTTTTTTCCCCCATTTCTTTTTTCTCTCTGTCTTTTTATTCGATTTCATTTTTGGCCCGGGTTTGAAGTTCCGAGTTTTAGAAGTCCGGGATTGTAAAAATTCCGGGTTTCAATATATTAACGACTCGAGAGTTTTTGGAAAGGGTATTTCCCCGAAAGTCTACGTATAGCTGATTTTGACAATTTTTCAAACTAAGAACGAAGTTTTGAATCTATTATAACTATCCGTCGTATATTGACAAGGCGGATGTTTGTATTCCTCGTATTAACTCACACATGTTTTATAACAAAGTTTCAGGATATTCGCGCGTATTGGTATACCGAGAATATTCCTTTTTACCATCAACTTATTGTACTTACGAGTCGTTGACTTTCCGGTCTGACGTATTATTATCCGCAGTGTTGTACACATACATTTATATCTGTCATCCGTATAACCATGCTGCAGCGATTCATATTACGTTAATATCGGCAAATTTTACCCTCTCACATCGTCAATATTTGACTAAAGAAAATTTTACCTCGTAGCTATGTGGGATATATTATATTATATATATATACTTATAGGAATGGATGCGTTGTTCGAATATTATTATCTACCGGACGCAGCGCTTAGCCAGACTACGAGTAAACAATAAGCGATTCTTTGTGTACAAGTTATAAAAATAAATTAAAATAAAATGAAAAAAAAAAAAAGAAATTTTTTAATTCGTCGATCGTTGTTACCGCGCAAAATAATTTTTCCATTTTATTTGTCAAATTTTTCAACTTTCAAGGCCATTAAAAATTCTGTTACAAATTGCTTCTATATTGAATGAATGTAGGTATGTATGTATTATCTATTATACTTCACGCGATCTGTAAGATAAGAAATTAATCGCAACTTACCGCAGTAATAAATTTATCGAACATAATTATCACATGTGTACCGGTCGTTGATTAGTTTTTTTTTTTTTTTTTTTTTTTTCTGTCACTTTCGAGATATCAGACATTCGGGGAAGGAAAAGAAAAATACAAAAAGAATTATGGATAACAAAACCTCCCATGTCTGATTCCCCAGACTAGAATATAGCTTCTCGAGGGACGCCATTGCCTGACATCCGTTAAATTTATATATATTGAAACACCGGTTGCACACTACAGTCGACAAATAAAGATAGTGCCGAAGAATATATATGTATATGTATATTCATTTATTTTTTTACATATACATATCAATTTCATTTCATCGATTAATTCACGCGATGATATGAAAATTTTTATTTCACGCGAATTGACGAGTCGCTGCTTTGAGGATAAAAGTTGAAAGAGATTTCCACAGAGTTTACGGCCACCCTTAAAAACACGATTTATTAAAGGTCTATTCGTCGCGAATATACGCAAGACCGCAAAAAGGGGAAGTGGTCCAGACTGGGATAAACTTTGTCCTTACGTCTTGCTCCCTTTGTGTCTCACTTCACTTATAATATTATTGATCTTCTACATCCCTAGCGTTCACAATTTTCTGGTATAATATATATATAAATCTGTATATTAGCGCGAACGCAAAGGTTTGAAGTAAAAAAAAATAAAAATAAATGAGAGACTTTCAATTCCCTTGAGAATTAGAATTTCGAAGGAGGATACAGAACTTACGTGCATGTATAATGTATCATAAATGCGTTTAATTTCGCGAATCTACGCGTCGATGTGTAAGAAACAAATCGTATGATTAACACGTATAAATTTGTCTTTAAAATTGCTAGTGAATTTCTAGTCAAATCCCGAGTAGGTACCAACCAGTTAGCAGTCGCGTAGTATCTATACATATATATTAATACATATACTACGTCGTATAGGTGTGACAAGTATGGGAGAAACACCAAGCAGCGAGGAAAAGGTGTGCGCGCAAATGCGCTACTCGCGCGTTCAACCTTCGCGATCTGAAAATAGCTCCGCGGTTTGCTTTTGCGTAGGTATATACGTATATAATATATATGTATATATATAGGTATAGACACGCATACACAGACTGTACATCGTCGCGGCAATTCACTCGGCAAAGTAACTTGAGTCGATTCAATAACTAGCCGCGCCAAGAGCAACGCTTCAATCGAGTCAATAGACGCAGCTATTGCTCGGCTACTCTTCGCCTCGTCGGACGGTATATATATGATCAACGTTTCCGATTATTTAAATTCCTGTTCTATTTATGGAGGAGGATAAAGAGGAGTAGGAGTTTGAGGATATACATCGCGGTTAGTAATTATCCCACGATATGTACACGAAGAAGCGTGGAAATCACCTATTTTTATACCTTTCTGTTTTTCATTTCTTTTCGCGTTTGTTTTCCTTTACTTCTCCTTTCATTTCTCTCTCACCTGTTGCAGCAGCCTTTATACTAATTAACGTTAGTATACGGAATTTGTTATACTTCTCGCAACGTTTTCGGTTCATATTTACCTTGTGTACAATTTTTTTTTTTCGCGATAAAAAACGAAACTCATTTTTAGTTCTTCAACTTTTTTTTATTTAAAAATTTTTTTTTTCCTCTGGTTTTTCAAGCATCGATATTCAATATAGAAAGTCAAGAGTATAATTACGGTATTATAAAACTACATTGAATCGACTCGATTCTTGTAATTAAGCTATTTCTTTCTTGTTTTCTTTTCCCCCTTTTTTTTTCATTCATTTTGTTTTTCAACCTCACACTCCAAGATTAAATATTTCTATATTTGAAATGACGGAATGTTTTTCTTCCATGAGACGCATACAACTGCGACAAAGAAAGAGACAAAAATAATAATCATATATATAGATATACATATTGAAGAAAATAGGAACGGAGAAGAAAACTAACATTATTTTGTGTGGTTTTTTCTCCTTTTCTTCTTTATTTATTTTTCATTTATTGAACTTAGCGGTATATGAATTCTTTATGTTCATAATATTATACTTCAATCGAAGAAGAAGAAGAAGAAGAGGAAGAGGAAGAAGAAAAAAAAAAGAAAAAGGAAGGAATTATGTAGTATCAAATATTCTCTGTGAGTTTGAAAAGATTTCTCAATTAAAATCTTCAGCCAATCAAGACCTGACTAATTGACTGTTAAGAATTCAGTGGATGAGAGTTTTTCGGCTTTAGATTTAAGGAGAACTTGAAACCATCTTCTCGGAAGGTCAGGTTTAACTTTGTTTCATCAAATGTTTTTATTTACGACGATTCGTTCGCTTATGGACGGCGAATTTATATCTACTCCTAACTCCGAAGACGCGCACTGGACCTCGATTGTTAAATTCAAAAAATATATATATACACGTGAATTCGCAAACAACGAACGTAATACACGGTTGGAAATTATCTCATTTCTGTCAAATTATTATTAAACTATCCTGCTGTGGTTGAATAAATTCCGCAAAAAAAGATAAAATAAAACTTCTTGAAATTTTCAAAAACGTGGGGAATTTTTCGTGAAATAAAATTTTCTTGTATTAGATTTAGTATATCGTTTCTCGATTTCTCGCATCTTGGAAATGAAGACAGAGAGAGAGTAGGTACCGGTTTCAGCAGCTATACATTGTAAACCTTGTTTTTTTTTTTTTTCTTTCTTTTTTTCTCCTTGATCCCAGTGCTCGATGAACCGCGCCCAACGTTGTAGAGGAGTTGATAAAAAAAACTCATAAAGAGGAAAAAAAAAAAAACGCGAGTGAATATAAATAAACAAACCAGTTGGTAACGAAATTTATAGGTGACGGTTTTTAACGACGGGTATTTAATTTCTCCTTCTTTTTTTTTTTCTTCCCTTTCTCTCTCAATCGAATCGTCAGATTAAAAGTTTCAAATGTCGCATGTTTTTTATTTTTTATTTTATTTTTTTATTTTTCTTTATTTTCTAATCAACCCTCGAAGATAGTCTGTGTTGTGAAAATCCTTCACTATCTATATCTTCTTATCCTTCGATAAGTAAACTTGAAATGAAAAATGAAATTGAAACAAAACATTTAAATGAAATTGTAAAACTATAATTGTGACGAGAATTACGTGAACGGTGATAAAATTTCCTACATATAATATAAAGGTATTCACATATTCAAACATTTATCTATAGCTATACGACATTATTATATCGTTTATACTTTATTATGTAGCAACAATTTGATGCAAACGATTTCTCGTGTCTTAACAAGTCTTATCGCATATTATTATTGTGTTCAGAGTTTCGCGTCACAAATAATGTGTTTCTAGTTATAAATACATATCTATACGTGTGTGTGTGTCTACTGTGTATAGGTATAGCGGTTGTGTGTTGCATGCTGCGCCAGCTTTCTTATGACAACCGTGGTGGTTATTTGCTTGGTCGTTGATTAAAATCATGCGCAAATAGTCCCGTTTATAACCTTATTCGTCATTAGGTTCTATATATAGTTGAACAAGAAACAGCGAGAAGAATAAATTGTAAATGAAAACACTTTCCTAAAATAGAAATTTACATTCTATACATCATACTGCAGTCTTGAATCCAATTTAATCTGAATTTGCGAAACTATATTTTAGATATATAACTTATTCAGGGATAAACCAGCAGCTGCTGAAAGCGAAGTATATGAAATTTGTAAACCTACGGAAATATTTAAGTCTCGTAACGTGGGAGAATTTTTTTTTTTCTTTTCTTTTCTCTTTTCTTTTTATTGCCATTCAAAAGTCGACGCTTATCCGACTTTTTTTTTACAAAGTACAAGAAATCAGCCATAATTCACGTCCCTGAAATGTTCTTTTCCATTTTCATCAAATACGCATAAAGTATATTTGTTATATTTTCTAGTTTCTCGATATCCTTGCTCATTGAAAATTAGGACGTTTTAATATTCTCGACAAATTTTCTTCTCCTCGCTAGAAACTTTGCAAGAATTCGAACTGCGATTTTTACTTTTCGGGTAAATGTTGACACACCTATATTTCATTATTATTTAAACGTATAATATAATGAAAAACTTTGAATTTCTACAGTTTAAAAAAATATATATATAATATATATATTTTTTTTGTATAATCTCATTAAGCAGGTTTCATTGTCGTTAGGCGGTAATTCGTCGGAACTATGGGGATTTCAGCTAGGATTAAGAGTATATTATGTTTATACGGGTCTCAGGCGAGGGTCGACATTGCCGTTAAGATGTAGGTCAGGGTAGTCGCGAGTGACGAACGTCGCGGTCTTGTTCTCCCGATTTCTTACTTACGTATGATCGTTAAATGAATTAAAACGTGATTAAAACCAATTCTGCGGTATTGATATAAATGATAATAAGAAGAAAATTTTCGCTCTTTTTTTTTTATTTAATTTAATTTTAAGTTTATTTATTTTTTTTATTTTGCGTCGTCTGTATAAAACTGATTGATTAACTTATTTATATGTGAAGATTTTTATGTCCTTGCAACGAACGAAAAATAAATTGAAAATTGAGAAAAAAAGAAGTAGTAAATAAATTTAGAAAAAATTCATAATCAACTTGCGAAAACTTGTACCACCTATACTTGAGTAGGTATACAGTAATAAGCTGAATGAATATTATTTGAATGAATTTTTGTTTAGATCCGGTAAACTTGTGTCGCAGCAAAATTAAAGAAAGAAAGAGAGACAGAGAGAGAGAGAGAGAGAGAAAAGTCAACTATATTATAAACGGAATAATTAATTATAAAGTAAAATTGTTACCTTGTTGATTAAATCACGCGACAAGTCACCATTTGCTATATAATGTCTAGTTGATAATTAAAATTTTTTATCATTCTCTAAAGATTAGTTTCGATGTGTGAATAGCCGGTTAAGTATAATATATTCTCCCGTATTCAAATTTCGGATGAGAAAAAAAAAAGAAGAAAAAACAAAAAAAAAAACCAAAATCACAACTCGCCAATTTTATCTACAGAATTAAAATCAAAAAAAATGATTGGAGAAAAAAATGATAGTAATAATAATAATAAAAAAAAACAGAATTTTTGTTTTAGATTTATCAAATTGTTGAACGGTAATGAGGAAGTAAATTAAACTAAACAAAACCATACTGCAACGTTGATAATAGGATCAGGTTTTATGTATAAATACATATCTATACCTACGTATGTGCCGAAGGAATACTTGAACCTGTTCGTTCATTCATAAATTCGTTCTTTCGAATGGGCGCATAGAAGTAACCGAGTGTTAGATACACATCGCTACTTCTATCCCAAACAACAAGTGAATCGAGAACGAACTTCGGCGTCCTTTCACACCGGACAATAACGGCTGTAGACTAGGCTGCCGATGCCGATGCCGAGGTAGTCGGTAGGTAGGTAGCTAGGTAGGTAGGTATAAGGAAGCGAGTGCCGTTAGCGAGGAATTCCCGACACGCAATCCGTAAATAGCTATATAGCTTAGCCGATATTCGTTTGTATATATAGTTGTTATACCTATATAGTTTGTTTTATTTTTTATTTTATTTTCATTCTTACAATCATTCCTTTCAATGAAAACGAATTTAACGATCGATTTCAATCATTCATTTATATCATTATTCAGATTTCTTTTTTTTTTTCTGCTTTCTGTTTTCTTTTCTTTATATATATATATATATATAGGTATGTACGTATAATTTAAATACCAGATATTATTGACTATAGAGAAAGAGATATGCGCTATGACATGACAGTGAGATTACTAGATAAGTGAATTGCGGTATACGGCATTGCTGACATTGATATTAACAACAATTTAGATAAGCGTGCGGTGTCGAGACTCGAATGATAAAACTTTGATGAAAAAACAAAGTGCGGTGATGATATTTTATATATTATCAACGATTCCTAATCTTTCCTCTGTATACAGTTATCCACAACTTTCAGACCAATATACGTATAGTTTTTTCTTTTCTTTTTCTAATATCCATAAATATCCAATATCCATCTATTAACGATCTATTTTACATCCGCGGTATATAATATAAATTCGTTCTAATTATTGACTGATTTCATGAAAAAATGAAGAATAAAGAATAAAAGAAATAATAATAAAAAAAACAAGGAGATACATTACTAATTTCGAAACGCTACCCCAAATATTTACCCTCGATATTTGTTCGCTATACGTCATATATCCGAGTGCTATACTCGTTATTTATCAACATAACGTTTATTGAAGCAATCCACTCCGATCAGTTAAAAACTCGTCACAATCGCATCGGGTTATATTTTCTTTACTGATTTTCTTTATAATATAAACTTTTTTTTTATTTTTTATTTTTTTTTGATGCTTTTTTAAAGTATGTTTTATTCCTCGTGTTGGAAGTTGATCTCCGTGTTTATAACCACTTTGGCGGAATTCATATTATACGACATTATATTTGTTTATCACAAGGCATTTAAAATACCTGCGTATCGGTAGAATTTATTTGCCGCTTGATTTTTGTTTCATTTTCTTTTTTTTTCTTTTTTTTTTTTCTTCTTCTATTTGTTTGTTTGATAAGCGTTGGGACGGGCGGTTTTTGACGTCACGCGTATCTGTCTAAAGGGTGAAAAAGAGTGGCGGAGGGTGACCTTTGTGGCAACTGACCCTGACGGATAATACGCAATTTAATTACCACCCCATGTCGTCGGTATGTATACCCATTATACATATTTGTCTTTAGTTTACTCCCCAAGTTTCAATTATAATGGAAAAAACGAATGGGCAAATTTTCTGGCAAATAATCTAACGACATTCTATCTAATCGATTAATTTATTAATTGGTCTTATTAGAAAATTGGAAGGGTTTAAAATTGAAGTTTCAAATTTTAAAAGTCTTGAATGGTAAAAATTACGAGTTTAAATATTACTGGCTCACTGCAGTGTTTAGGAATGATGTTTCCCCGAGAGTCTACACAGCCGATTTGAAAAACTTAAAGAACACCGAAGGCTAAAAATTTCGAAAGTTAGTTTCGAAAGTTTCGGAACGAATAAACGGCCAAATTCAAATGCCTTGAGATTTAGTTTTCGGAAAAATAAAGTTTCCACATTTTATCAATTATTTCTGATATCGAAGTTAACGATCGAAGTACAAGTAGATAAATTGGACTTTTCCCGAAGAGGAAATACTTTCTTTATCTTCGCATCCTGAGAAATTCTTAGATCGAAATTTCGGAATTTTAATATACTGAATTCCAAAGTTTATCTGAAAATTCGAAATCGTCCCAAACGAAGTTTATCAATTCAGAACTTCCAACCCAGTTCCAATTTGCAGAGTTTTCTCTCTACGTCTTTGAGCTATCATATACACGATCGCGAGCATCGCGTTTGCCCCACTTAACCTACAGGATGTAACGTCGATGTCGGTAGTGATGTCTAGTGACGTGACGACGCGACAGTATATACTCTGGAACTCGATTACGTAGGAGTATTGACGCCATGCGATAAGAACTCTGCTCGCCACGATCCCGCGTGTATATACCTACATATAAAGTATAAAGGTGTTTTCATGCACGTTTAGTCTGATATATGATCGCCTTCTGCATAATAGGGATATTTATCTATGTATGCATGCACGTATGCACGTATGTAAGTATAGGTATATATCGTGCGCCGAGACCTTGTGGTACATATAACGTTTAGTAAAGATACGTGTCTTACATACTGTATCCCCTATGGATATGAGGGCAAGTTTCGTGATATCGAACGATGCAGGCTATGCACTGTCAGACACGAGTTGACGTGTCAAGATCACACACGCTCATTTATGCATTACGTATCGTAAATCGTTCAAGTTTATAGTCTAACAATATTCTTTTATATTATAATACGTTGAACGTTCCGAGGCAAGAACTCATGCGAATACGTATCGATCGATCGATTTCAGGAAATAATAACGAATCGAAGATGTCATTAAAACAATAAATTATTGTATGAAAAAGTAACAAGGAAATGAATAGATTTACTAATATAGATCGTACACGTGCAGACGTAGCGGTGAAAATTCTGTAATGAACGATTTTCATCGTTTAACGAGTGTTTCGACAGTCATTTTTAGCAGGTTACAGTATTCCTCACTTTCTTAGTTAAATATAAACAGCCTACGGCTTACCTTGATACTTAATAAATTTATAGGTAGGTATGCTTGCCTCACAGTTGATTACACTGTGTATACGATATGCCATAACGCCGTACTGACGATGAATACGGATGCCTTTAACTCTGATTCTCATAAATGATCAGTTTAATTATGCATTAACTGTACGTGGAAAGAAATAACTTGTTAGAAATATCAATCACACTTATTATTCGTAGATTTGTAACAGTTTTTCCCTTTATTTTTTTGCCTCCGTATATCAGCCTGATGCAGCAGAGATGTTTCCTCGTTTTGAAGGTGACTCGAGATTGTCTCGATCTGTTTATCGTTGTCGTTTTCATCGTCGTCGATCTCTCCTCTATTATTCCGTGTTTTATATACTCGCGGTTTAATGACGTATCTATATACATATATAGGTATATATACGATTGATGAATATTGTTTGTGCACTATACGATTCACGGTTCAAGGTCTCCATTTCATTTTTATCTTTTTCATTTTATTTTTCATTATCACACAGGACTACCAACTCGAACATATTATTGACGGTCAACTGTAGTAACCAGTTGATAGATAATAATCCGACTTTTTTTACGGTTAAAGATAAAATTGAAATATTAAATTGAACTGTTTCTTCTCCCAGTTTGTTTTTTTGTTTGTTCTTTTTAGATTAATCGCGTATTGATTTCTACTAATATGTTGTTTTAGTTTCAAGAAAAGTATGAATTGAAATTCAGGAAATAAAATGAAGTATAATAATCGTGAGATAATTATATTTTTTATTCAATTATGAATCTGTCTTTAAATTGTTGTATTCTGAAATCTAGCTATACTGACGAAAATAACTTGCTTTATAATTCACGATCTGTATGCGGTCGGTGTGCGGTGTTGTTAAGATGTTTATACCGTCGATTTTTTTTTTTTTTGTGCTCAAACCGCTTATTGTCCAATTTACAATCCCGGTCATTTATAATTTATGCGAGAATAATTGAGATTGCAGTTTACCCAACGCTGCACAATAGATTCGTGTATTCGATCAAAGTACCTATATATATGCATGTACAGCGATAAATTTCTCCGTATGGTATAATATTTGATATAATTCAGTCATGAACACTGAACTATTGATCAATATTTTCCAAAATGACGCGAGATTTTTGCGAAAGGAAATAATATCTGGGAAAGAAAAGCGTGAAAGGGAAAAGAGAGGAGAAGAAAAAAAAAATTGATAGTTGATATTTTCATGTGGTATATATTTATATATGTATACGACGAGGAGGAAAAGTTTGTTATTCAAAAACGGAAGTTCTTTCCTAGTACGTCGTTATATCTTTTTTTTTTTCCTCCTCTGCCTCGGAAGAAGAAGAAGAAAAAGAGTTTTCGGCTCAATCTGTTCCTAAGTAAGTTTTTATAAGATTTGTTCCCGGTTCGTTCGTCTAAAAGGATCATCTCTTGTCGACGAACGGATTTGATTCCAAAGATTTACTTTTTTCATCGTTTTGCAACGAACCGAGATATCGCTAGTTTTATTATACCTTTCCTCTATTTTATAACAAATAAAATTCAACCCTCCTCCCCCCCTGCTGCAATGTTCACATATTTTTACTCGATAAATCCCGCAGCTGGATTTAAGATCAGAATTTTAAAAGTCTCTGCGGATCAGGTGAAAATATTTCAAATTTATATGTATAGGTACGTTTAAAGCACTGTATTTATTAATGATTAATTTTTAACATAATTATTTTCCAGCGTGGAGCGGGACCGGCTTCGAGAGCGCGAGCGACAACTCCGCGCAGCGATGTCGGTCCAAGCTGAACAAACAGCTGCTGGGGGTGGTCCAGACCCCCATCATCACCACGGGCATCACCACCACAATTCGAATACGAATCCGGCGATATCCTCGCTCTTCAGAGCTCCAGTCAGGGTGAGTTTTAACCATAAAAACAATATCCTGTTCTACGTCTATTATCGGGGTTATCTGATAGTATATGTATACGAATCACGCACGAAGGAAGACTATATAGAAGAAAGACTCTCCGTTAGACAGATTTACCGTTTCTTTTCTTTTTCTTTTTTTCTTTCTTTCTTCTTGTTCCCCAACCTTTTTTTGTATAATAAATAAAAAAGGATTGTTTTTCTTAGACATGGTTCAAAGTGAAATTTACACAACCGCGTTAACATACCTACTACGTCTTAATTTTTCGCTTCGACGATTTAAACGGAAAATAATGATTTAGTAATTATAGCTGTCAAAGTGTGTCACTGCACACTTGACTAATTGCCGTTTTCAAACTTTCATCAAACAATAGAAAAATAGTTTTTTTTTTTTCTTATTTCATAGGAATTTGTCTTTGTCTTTTTTTTCTTTTTGTTGCTTTTTTCAACGGAAATCTTCAGTCCTATAATCGATTCACTTCTTTTATTCAATATTCAAATGAGGATATTTAAATGCAAGTACAAGAAGAAAAAAAAATAATCCAATCGTGATAAAATACGGCTTAATTTTCAAAAAAAAAATTTTTTTTTTTCTCTTATCAAACGTCAAAGAAAAATATTTACGCATTAAAATTGAAACTCATATCCGTTTATTCTATCGATACTAACGTTTTCGTCTTTATACTCAAGTTTCAAGCCGAATAATCTGACGTCTTTAATTATTCTGATAATTTACCTAGCGCAGTAAAATTTCTGAGCAATATTGAAATGATTTGGTCGGAAGAATTCGTAAAGAAAATGAAAAAAATAAAGACAAACAACACTATAGAGAATTTGGGTAGTATTTTTTTTGTTTTGTAACTAAAAAAATAATGTCATGATCTTAGAAGCTTCTGGGTGTCAAGGGAGAAAGTAAAAATCCGAAGAAAAAAAATTGGCGACGCTATTTTTGCCGGGCAGAACGTCTTTTGTCATTAAAACTCGAATTTGAGGGGATGAGGGTTGGTCCTTGGCCAAATTGACCTGGAATGCCCTGCGTGTATATCATATAGGGGCAACCGTGGCAAAGTGGGCACCTCAGTTGAAGAAGAAAAAAAAATCCTTGAAAAAGATTTTTGGGAAGAAAAAAAAATTTCAATTTTCAACCGAGGTGCTCACTACTTCGCCTTTATCCTTCCCTACCTGCACTAGTAGTTATGTTAGACAGTCCTGGGTCTGTACTAGATGTAAGGTTAACATTCCCTCTTCCTGCCAGCTGCTGATTTCTCTCTCTCTCTCTCTGTCTCTCTTTTCCTCTCTTATTCTCTTACGGTTTCTTCCGTCTTTACGCACCCTGGGGGACGCGGTGTATCGTCTACTCCAAATAGTCTCTATACGATATTTCTACGTCAACGAAAATAAGTCGAGAAATAAATAAGAAGGAAGGGGATACGTTATGCAGCTGTGCAGTAATCGTCTACGTATATATATACATGTATATATTAACGGAATAGTAATGCTAGTGGTATAGTAATACATCGCGATTGGGATCGAGACGGTTTTTACTTATCATCATAGTAAATGTTTTTTTTTTTTTTTTCTTCTAATTTTTTTTTCCCACCGCCACCTGCTCGTCTTTAACTATTTAGTCTAAAAACACGTGTGCCTCACGTGTTCGTATAGGTTAGCACGTGGCGTCGCGACGTCTATGTATAATGAGCACGAGTAAGGGACGGAGTCTTTTGGTCGAGGGTGAATACCCTCTGGTTTAGGCAATAAGTTGAGAAAATGGATACAGTTCTTTTTCTTTCTCTCTTTTTTTTTTCAAACATACGTACGTCAAGTTTTACTATAAAATATACCTGGGTAATGATTCAAGTATTTAGCGGATAAAATTCGCCAAAGTAGTAAAGGAAAAAGATAAATAATATAAGACGCGCAGGAGGGTTGCTCGGATCGTGATAACGTCGCGGGTTACCAACGCCGCAAAAGCCCGGTCAGGTATATCTCTCGTAAATATAAAACACTCCTTCTTCTTGTTTTTCTTCTTCTTTCTCTTCTTCTTTCTCTATAAACGTTCCTTCATGACGATACTACGAGGTCCCTAAAAAGGCTTAGGACGCGACCTTTGTATCCCTATAGATGAATGGATAACTGTGTTCAACCGCCCTATGCTCGGGACTGGCAATGGTCCATACGCCCCCGAGTCTGCGTACTAAAGAAAGTGGAAATTTAACAAACGAGGGGGTTGGTAAAGCTAAACGGTAAAGGCCTACACGACTTACATTTCCTACCTTTTAAACCGAAAAACAAAAACGAAATTACTTGGTTTTTTGTCGATTTTCAGTTTACCTTTTAGTTACTTAGTTCTTTCAATTTCCGAAAAAAAAACAAAAAAAAAAAAAAACAACGTCAAACTTTTCTATATTCTATCATATTGAATTATTCTTCCTGCAACGATTTGGTATCGTCATGGTTTAATTATAGCATTTGCTGCCGCTGCTACCGTGTAAAATTCTTTATCGCGTTGCCCAGTCTGCCGATGACACATCGCGATTCTTTATATATAGTTTATTGTAATAAGACTGAATGTTTTGCAATATGAAAATTATGAGAAGAATCACTGCCCAACTCTTTACCAAGAAATAAGGATTTATATAGTTCACGATTAGAAACGACGAGTTTAACAGCTAACGATAAGATATTCGTGAAGAAAATATAAAATCAATTCATTCGTTCAGAGACGCGTGGGCATTGCTAATTATATTTCAAGGTCAACATAAGCCAGTATTTCGTAATCTCCACGTGTTCGGTGTTCGCGGATTAGGATGTTGGAAAAGTTGATTAAAAACAAAAGAAGGGAATATATGTGCAGTTTTTATTTTTATTTATTTATTTATTTGTTGTTTTTTCAATCTTTTTAATCTTTTCTCTTGTTTCTAATCCGAGATTTAAATCTATGGAAATACATCTGCAATTCCAGGTTTGGCAGAAATTTTCTAAGAGAAGAAAACCCAAAGATAACAATAAAAAGTAGTTCCAATTGACGCATCGTTTTGCGGTTTTGACAACACCGAGATGGACAAACATCGCGGGTATTTTTCTTCTGGTTCTTTTATTTCGTTTTAAATAAATTTATGACAATAAATCGGGAATGTATTTTCAAAGAACGGAAAAAGGAAACTCGGTGAAGCTCGGTGATATTGTTTCCACAAAATGCTGATATTTTTCTAACGTAAGATTTTATTTTTGTATACTATTAGTATTATGGTTATTCCGCGTCTCATTTAAATGAGAAAGAAATCTAATCAGAAATTTTTTGCCGTATAGTTCAGTATTTCCGGTTTGAAATCTTATTATACCTACCAAAAAGTAAATGTTTAAGTATATATGTACAGCGTTGGAAGGTGAGGCGACAAATCATAGTAGAAATTTTCTCTTCAATCGCGTTAAACTCGATTCTACAACATAAGATCTACTCCCGTTCTTTCGGCCTTCTTTTTTCTACCTTTTATCTCATTTTGTCTACTTCTTGCTCTTCTCTTCATCGTCTTCGCGAAAAGCGGTCGTTAGATCCATTATAGACGGTTAAAAAACCAGAGTCTTATAATCTCGGGATAGCATGACGGCTTGGAAGAACGTGAGCGTGCCTGATTTTCACAAGGGTGTCAATGGGGATAGAAAAAAGGAAAAAATAAAAAATAAAGAAAAACTTTCATCCTGCGGTCTGAAAGACCCGAAAGACTCTTTATGAAGATACAAGCGGATCGCGGATATATTTTGCGACAAATATATTATATCCTTTTTATATCATCAGTTAGAATTCGTAGGATTCTAGCGATAATAACGAACGCAAAAATTGATTGAAAAGTATTTAATTAGACGAAGAAGAGAAGCGAAATTTCTTCACTTTGTTTAATTCAATTCAATTTTATTTAATTTTATTTTAAATAAGTTCGCATTGCTAATTGATCAGGCAGCGTTTTATTACAATTCGCACAATGGGCTAACTAGCTTTTAAAAGGTTATTAAGTTAAGATTGAATGAGCACCTGTTGAATCGCGAGGAAGAGTGGCCAATCATGTGTATATACTGGCGTAGCAGTATAATGGAAGTAGTAGTTTGATATTAGCTCACCTCGGGTGGAATGAATAAATCACAATTCCGGAATATCATTTAGGGAAAGAAATATCAAGAATAAGAAGAAAAATGGGGAGAAAAATCTTGGCGGGATTCCGAACGACGAGCGAATCATTCCTGTTGGGTTGAGTTGGGTTGGGACGCAGACTCCTCGACTAAAGCATTTTAGACTTTTATATTGAAGGTCTGCAAACAGTCTTCGATTCTCGGGACAATATTGTATCACCTTAAATTTCGATCTTTTTTTTTTCACGGATTTTTTGCCTTTTTTTCTGTTTTTTTTCTCTCTCTCCGCTTCTTCTCTAATTCGTTTTTATTTTAATTCTATACAGAAGATAACCTACACAGTAGAGTTTTCCGCAAAGCTCTTATTTCATGAATTTTCGAAAACGTATAGGTATTCGTTATTATTTTATCGATTCGAGGATTCGTATCGTCGATTTTACTTACTTTTCGTTTTCAGTTTTTTTTTTTTTCTTTTATTCCGTTCACCTTCATTTATCATATAATCAAGGTCCGTTGAGTTCCGTTGAGATTATTTCAATAAGCTGACTATCAACAGTCGGCAAACTACAAACCGGTATGCTAAATCGATACCGAATGCCAATTGCACACGTACTTTTTTTTCGCCTGTTCACGGCCTTGGAGAAGATTTTCAATTTTGTCTTATATATGTAATTCGCTACGTATGGTCATATACTTTATTTCATCCATCAAAAATTGCTTATACTCGAGTATATGAGTAATCGTTAGCTGCAGAAATCATTCGATTATCTTTCGTTAAAATTCCCTTAACTTTTTCTTTCAAAAATCATTTACCTTCGGAATTTTTTTGTCAGTTCCCAAAATTACTCCAAAATTAGGAACAAAAAAAAAAAAAGATTTTTTTCGCTACTCATGTCGGCTTTGTTATAGATTCATACACATGTACACATAATTATATATGCATAGTCGTATATTATAATTTTCTGATACAAATCAGCTGTATAGAAAGAATCACTTGTTATACCCCTACAGTATTGGCAAAGTATGATTAATTATTCATCGAGACGTACGGGTGAATTGTGATTATAATATACGCACGTGTATAGGTATAGATTATTATCGTATGTATCTACCTACCCTACTCCGTACTTTTAAACTAGCAATACCGATTTCGAGAACGAAATTTTGCAACGCGCGGTTTAATATTCTAGAAACATTCGCACGACCACCCATCCAGCTTCCCTTACGGTAATTAAGTACTATCCCCCCTGAAACATTTTGCTTTTGTCAGCCGTCACCCGGGTTGTTGGAATTGCAAGACCTTTATTATACCGAACCCTGCAGGTAGCTTCAACGATTGTTATTATCAGATAGAAAGTGAAAATTTCTTTACACAAAGGTATATTCGAGGTAAGTTCGTTACCTCCGCTGTAGGGTATGACAAATTGTTATTAAATCTCTTGTATAGTGTTTAATATCTACGAAAGAAAGAAGTCGCAGTTAAATGATGGATTTTTGTCTTCTTCATTATGATATAAACTGGTTTAAGTTCGTTATGTTTATATGTATACACTTGTATAATGGTACAGTCGCGCGATTGAATAGTTAATATGTCTGTACGTACATGTATACATGTTACACTTATATACTATACGTACAGATCTTGTTGGGCGAATGGAAATAACTCTGCTAGTCGCATAGAACGAGACACGCGCGTTTCAGTTTCGCGTGCCTGACACCGTCGTACTGTGTAAATTTCTATTACACACATACAGTACGCGTATAATAGTAATAATAATAATTGAGACAGAGACATAGAGAGAGAGGAAGGGGTATATTCGTCGGTAAAAAGACTCTACATACAGCTGAAATCGTAGATAGATTTGGTTTTATATAAAATTCAATGTTTCGATATTTCATTTGAATGTATTGAGTCCAACGATAGATATTATGTCCAAAGTAAATTCCCCGTGAAAATATGAGACTAAATTTTCTTCAACAAAATTCGAGGGCACCGTTCAACTTGAACTAATAGTCATACCTACGGTCTGTGTCATTTGTAGGTTTTCTGATTGATTTATTGAGATTTTTTGTACATCGAAAACTATGGGGCATTTGAATTTAGTCGCAGAATTTTACAAGGAATCTACCCTTAAAATGAAATATGAGGAAAAGGAAAGGAAAAATTGAGGTCGAGAACTGAGAATACGGAGGGGGGTAGACCGTTGGCGTTGGTTCGGTCATAAAATTATCATGGGCGTCAGCCAGAACCCTACAGGTTTATCCTCTTCAAGTAATTGCTGGATTACAACAGAGTGGGTCCAGAGACTCTGTCCTCTGCAACTGTACTGGGAAAATTTAAAACGAATGAACGAACGAACGACGGGACGTGACTTTAGCTGACTCAACCAACTAAGTTGAATCGGATTCGCGAATCGCCGGGGTATAGGCGGTGAATAAATTTCAAAGATCATTAGCGACAAGATGCTTCGACGAAAAACAAAAAAAAAGAAAAGAAAAGAAAACGAAGATAAAGGAAAAACAACAGAAGCGTTAATAAAAATAGGAAATAGGAAATAATTTCATGGTTTATGAAAAGTCACAAATTTTGTTTTTCTTTTTAGTTTTCTATTATATATTGTAGGTTTTTTTTTTTTGTTCTTTTCTCTCGAACGATCAACGATCTTTCACGTGATTGCGGGAGGCGTGAAGGGACGTTAATCTACAGCGCTCTTGTACGAGATATAAGAAAAGGGATGATACGATGTAATCAAATCGTTGAATATCTTTTTAGTTATCGTTTCGGTTTTAATTTTATTGGTACAAAGCTATATATATATATATATGTTAGGAAACAAAATCAGTAACTCAGTTATCTTGTTCCACGTAATAAAGTGTTCATGTATATATATAGAGAGCTCAACAGCAACTGAGAAGATAACGATGCCTGACATTGATAAAAGCACAATAACACGTGCGGGTCTTTCGGGTTATATAACCACGAATGATTTTTTAGACCTGAAGATTGCGTTTTCTTAGTTCATTCGTTTAGCTTTTCTCTTTATCTCTCTTTCTCTCTCTCTCTCTTTCTCTCTCTCTCTCGCTCTCGCTCTATTTCGTACATGAATACATAAATACATTGCTTGTGCGGTAAACGAAAAAGAAGCAATCCGCGATGATATCGTTACATGATTCGCAAGAATTCTAGCGAGTTAATAATTCCATAGCTTCTGATAAAGTCGACGAATTGATACACCCTCTTATATATCCTCGACTCTTCTATTCGGTTTGACAATTTTTAAGCCACATTAATATTAATACGCATACCTACATAAATAACAGCTAATATCAATTTCATGAACCGAACTATTATTCCGTTTTTATATATACAGATCGAATAATATTTTGACGATAAAAATATATCAGTATATATCAGAAATTTGATGAGAAGAAAATTCAATCCTCCAATATATTTTTTCAATAATTTATTTTTATTTTTTGATCATTTTATTTTCTTATTTTCTCTGCTTTTACAATCTGTATTAATTATATACTACCTAGATATGCGGTATTGATCGATCAACGAAGGTCACGAACGTATAGAAGCGAAACTATATTCTTAAGCCTTTAAGCTCTAGATTTTATAAACTTATAGATATTCTTATGTCAATAATTCTGAAGCTTTATAAGATTACGGACTATACTCTGTAATTCTGTCTAATTCTTTTTTTTATTTTTTTGTTATATATTTGCAATGAAATCGGGAACTAGATACGTAGAATTTAATCATTATATTTCATTCGCCGTACTTTTCATATCTCGGTGAATTTCAATTTACACAATGAATACGATTACCTTATACTCGTCTAAAGATACTCCTATAATCCGTCAGTCGTGTCACTACTATGCACATTGTGTAGGTATTCAAGATTAAACCAACTTCCGAATGGTTTATGAAGAAAAGGTACAGGTATAGAAAAGTTTATCCAACTTTATGGTATTTGAAGATATTTTAATAGCCCCTTTCAACCCACTCGCAACGTAAGTTGAAATTTCTCGACGATTTTTATTTTGTTTTACAATTTTTTCTTTACCTATTTTCCCTTTACTGAAGTTTAATCGATAATTCTCATCGTAACTTTTCATCAAATTATTATATTACAAGTTTGAAACATCGAACGGTATAGAAATTCTCATTTCAGAAAAGCACCTACCTACATCTCTTCACCGATCTCACCCATCATTTACTAAACGAACAATATTCACAGATATAATAAATCTGAAAGTACAAATTATTAACTTATACTTTAATTTCACCTAATTTTTCCTCATTATATCAGAACCAAAATAGAAATCCTAACACCTTTTAATAAAATAGAATCGTATAAAGTTCGATATACTTACCTACCTACCTATTTTCTTAAAAAAAATATTCAAATCTCCGGCATTTTCTCTATATATGTAATAATAGCGAACCGCGGGTAAATCGCGAATCAGATATAAACGGCGCTGAGTTTCGGCAGGGAAAGCTAGTCAGGTATCTGTAGAGTCTGCCTGTCTCTCTTGCGAAGCTGTTTGCATATCGAGTCTTTCCATATCTCCATAATACACTAACCTACGGATATATGTTTTTTTTTTCTCTTCGTACTCAGAAAAGCAACGTTTATAGAAAAATCGAACGGTGTCTAAAAGTAGGTACATTAAAATTTACCTTCATAGCAACCATATCTATACCCATTCTATACAGAAAAGGGGGTAACAAGCCGCGATACGATCTTAAGTATCAAGTCTATGTTATAGACTGTCATTGCCTTATCGCGAATATATCGATGCGCGATTACATATAAGACAACTTTGAAATACGTTCAATAAACCCAATTGACGCGAGTTATTTGATGAAATTTTATGCCCGTGTCTTGCGTTGTGTATACGTATAGAGAAGAAAAATTTATTTACTAATACTGTCGACTATGTGTACATCGGTAGAGTGACTATTTTATTTTTATTTATTCTCATCCCGCTTACATAACGTGATACTTAAGAATCTAGGAAGCGATTGGTGGGTACGAATAAACGATTGCCTGTTGAACTGGAATTTTCTAGGTTAATTCGTACTCGATTACGCAATTGCCAGACGGGCGGTAAGTTAGATGAACAAAACTCCTCCAAGCTGGCTGTAGCGTTTTTTTTTTTTTTTTTTCCTACTCCTTTTACTTCTAGACTCGGTAATATAAACGCTAGTACGTGTCTGTCTGTCTCTAGCTAAATCTTCCGCTGTAGTAAAATGCCACTGAGACACTGTGATACCAGCTATTATACGCCTTACGTAACCGCGTCTGTACTGCAGCAGCAGCTAGAGTTGAAAATTGTTAGGAAAGAATTGGAATAAGATTGTAACAGGTTCTGCGGATAGTTTTGAATTTGATTATTCGATTTTTCGAATTTCTTCAATTGCTTGAAATTAATTTATGAAAAAAAAAAAAAAAACTATCAAATAATGAAGAATTTCAAACAGTTCATAACCAACGTGGTGCGTAACAAATGATCCGTTACTTAAACGGAGTCGCCGTAACCTTGGCCGGAAATAGTGGGAATTAGGTCTTTGCCGAGTTAATTTTTATGCCCACTTAATGCTTCCTTTTACGGATGTAAGAAATACCTACCACGTGTGATTCGTCGTGTTGTACAGAACCGAATGACTCTCTTTGCGTGACCATAACTCAAGGTTCATTGTCGGCGTACCTACGCTACCTAACTTACTGACTTATGCAGGTTCGCTAGAAGTTTAGAAGGCATAAACCTTGACCAACAGAACCAAATTATAGCCGGGATTTGAGTCCAACCGTTATTCAGCTGAATTTGTTGAAGTGAAGAAATTCGAGAATTTGATGGTTGGAAAAAATCGCGACACGAGATACAGGACAGTTCTATTTATGTATATCTCCGGCATTTTTCAGCAATTCTGAATCAAGCTGATGTCGGTTGCTGTAAAATCTCTGTTTGTATTTGACCGAAACGCGGAAATATACGTGAACTACTTTCGGGTCAAGAGTAAAACATAGAAAATAGAAGAAAAGGAAGAAATGCACAACTCGCAGTCTCGGTCTGGCAAGGATTGTCTATTACATACTTCCGTTACGCGTCTAACAACGCAGTTCAATTTACCCTTCCCTTCTCTTCCCCTATTCCATCTCCTTTCTTCTAATTATCTCCTCATTATTACCACACGCGTTATTCTCAACGCGTCGGAGAACTCGCGCAGGTTTTTAGGTCAAAGATTATACCGTTTAAGAAATTCTTTTCCAGTTACTCTCTCTCTCTCCTGGATCGCAACCCTTATCAATTTTACCGAAAGAAAATTTCCCGTGTATGACATGGAAACTTGACGAGAAAAACAAAAAATAAAATTCAAACCACAGACAGAGAACGGTGGTCAGAATTTTCGAACATGTGCATAGGTGAAACGATTCAATATTTCGCTGATCGTATAAATTATCTCTTACATTCGAATTTTGGCACTGAGTTAGGTATGATGATCATCATATTTTGTCACTCGCCACACTTCAGTGACGTACTATTTTACCCCACTTCAACGCTTCTGACCTACTTGTTTCTCTCTCTTTCTCTCTCTCTTTCTATATATTTCTCTCAGGGAAACCAAGCCAAGTTTTCTTTTATCTTTTTTTATACCCATAGTTTTGCACATCGGTTTGTCTCACTATGTGCAAACGCGTACGAAGCAATGGGTTAGCCAGCGCACCAGTTTCCTGTTCTTTTCCGTGTTCGAAACACGTTTATACCTCAATGGCTGCCGTCATGGTTTAGGTATATACTGCGGGGAAAAAGATCATTTTATCAATTTTTACTGCGGTAAAGAGAATTTCTCCGAAAATTACACGTCGCCGACTTTGGCTAGCAGATAAATTGAGCTGAAACAAAAAGTAAAGGAAAAGTTTGACGTTTATTTCTTACTTAACAATTTTCATTGATTATTATATTTTTTATTCTGATGTAACAAAAAGCGCATATCATATATATATATATATATATGCCTTGAGGTAATTTTTAATTTTTTTATTTTATTTTTTTTCCTTATCAGAGTTCTGACCTGATCCGTTATAGTCCGTGACGGTGAAACTTCCAAGCATCTCTGCGCGAGGTGATAACTGGGTTAGATAAGGGAACTCGTATCAACAAACGCTTGCTTACGTGCGGGGCGGTGGTTTTAACACGCTAACTTTTATACGCACCGAAATATACTTATATATGTATATCTAGACTTTGTTTTCCATCGCATGGTGATAATTAATTCCACACGTTATAATTTCATTACCGAATATATATGTAGGTACTTTCCGCGTATACCATTTCGCAGAATCATATCATAAGACTTGAAAGCTCCCATTTTTATTCCTTTCTTTCCTCTCTCTCTCTCTCTTTCTCTCTCTCTCTCTTTCTTTCTCTCTCTCTCTTTCTTTCAAGATTCATATTAAAGCTAAATGAATCCATCTACTACCTGGACAAATTTGGAATTATCAGGAAATTTCGATGCCAGGTTATTTAGCAGAGGATGTGCTCTTTGAACTTCGATTTTTTCAACAACGCTTGTGGCTGTTTAACAGCATTGAAGAGGAAACATTCGATTAATGAAACCAACCGCGCAGCTTTATTAGTTGTTATAGTATCGACTTAATGGCCTCACCGAATTTCCCAGTCTGCAATACATACTTGTTCAGTTTTAGTCTTCTGCGACCTCCTCTAATTTTAAATTCCCTAATTTTGTCATACGAAGTTAAAAGAAACTCGTTTTATATCTGCACATAGTAAGTACATACATTGGTTTTAAAGATTATTAAAATTAATAGTTCGCCATTTGGCTACTTTACGAACGTTACTTGAGTGCGGATTGATCATTGCGTTATTATTTAATTAAATCATATATCTTCGGCCTTGTCGCGCCTCGTACGTCGTGCTCTGCTGGCTGTGATCATGTGCAGAACCTCTTTGACGTGTTTCTGCAGACACATACGTAACTGTTATTATTACAGATTAAAGATATTACTGCCGCAGAAATCGCATGTGAGTTTCTAAGAAGTTTCGTATCAAAGATCGGTGGTAAAATAGATCATAATTAATTATGCAGTTTGTAATATATTATATGTATATACGAAGTGAAATTCTTCGTATGTTAAGACAATATTTACGGCATGTTTTTTTTTTTCCATTGTCGATTTCTACCATGAAATCAAAGAATTTTTACCCTCACGATACCATCCTACAATCTCTGAAGGACGGCTCTGTTCTTTTTTTTTTTTTCTCTCATTTTTATCTGATAACTTGCTAGGGTTAATCTCCGCGAGATTAGAGGAAGGAATTCTCTTCCTTAGCAGTTTCTCGCCTTGGTTTAACACGGCTTAAGACTTTCTCAATCACGGCCGATAAGGGTCAGGGAATAACCAACAAAACTAAAACGGCAGACAACAATGTTCGGTAATTAAGTACTAGGAACTATTTTAAACCCTTTCTGTTTTTGTTTTTTTTTTCTTCTTTTTAATTTTTCGCATTTCTCGAAAACTATCCACCAACTTTGCTCTAAACTTTCGTTTTAATTGGCAAATTAAATTCGTCTACCGCATGTGCCTCAGATATTAATTATTATGACCTCATTTCCTTCAGATATCACCTTACACGTTCAACGTATATCTATATGATAATATATGCTGCGTTTGAAGATTCTTGATTCTTACTCTGTTTTCATAGGAACGTATACCCATATAAGTCCGTTTTCTGCATAGGAGAGGGTCAACGACTTCTTTAGCTTTGCAAAGTTCGCTGATTTTATTTCTTTACTTAATCTTTATTTTTATTTTTCATTTTTTTCTCCATCAAGTTTCTCGGCAATATAATTGCCTGCAGTAATACGCAACACAATGATCAAAACTTAATCTTTCAGTGTAATCATGCAAAATTTTCACATGTTTTTCTCGATCTTATCTTATACTCGCAGATTTAATATATATGCGATAGTTTCTTTTTCTCGAAGTTTTTTTTTTCTCCTTTTTTTTTTTTTGTTTTACTTTTCTTTGATTTCTTAATAAACTAGATTTTATAATCTTTGAAACTAAGTTGAAACGGATGTAGTATGTACTGCTGCAGTTTACGGTCTACCGACTTCGCCATAATCGTCTGAAAAATATTGCAAGCAATTATTATAACATTTGTGCGGCAATGTTGATCGTATCTTTCGCAAAGAATACTTCTTTCGAGTTCGCAATTAGCCAATTTTTCCATATTTTCTATATTTTCTATGCATTGCATGTGTTTCCTTTTATACTGCACGAAGAGTGGTTTCGAGGTTTTTAATAAAGGGCGATTTTTGCCTCAAAGTCAAACTTCCCACGTTTTTTTCTCGAAACGATTGACATTGAGATACATAGAATCTAGACGCCAAGCCGGAAGTTGATATAAAATTAGCGATAATTTTCGGTACTTTGATTTAATCAGACTTCGAAACACTCATCTAAATTCTCATTCGCTATCTTTTACTTTCTGACTTCCCCAATGCATCTTCACACACATTTTAAACTAATGTATGTCTTGGCTAATTAACGCGCGTACTTATCCAAGTTTACGATCACGCTCGAATGTAGTTATGGCAAGTCGTAGACGGCAGAATTGTGACGAGTAGAGTTAGGCTACTAATCATCCGACTAACCCTAATGTACTGAATTATTAACAAAAATGACAATTTTATCAAATAGTATTGACGGATGAAGCGAATATACGAAGAACGAATTTCTTAGGTATGTTTCGGAGGTTGGGCCAAAGAAGTTATAAAAGACGGTTCCCAGTCTAGGGGTTGCGACTAGAGCCAAACTCGTTCTCCTCCATTATTCAAATTCGTTGAAAGAAACTATATTGCGGTAAATTTAGTCAGAACTCTATCGAAAAATGGTATCTTTTTATCCCCCCCGATAAAATATCTACTAACTGTGAAATTTCTCTTAACTTTATATTGAAAAACGAAAAAAAGGCTAATTTCCGTCATCTGTTTCGTCCTCAATTTCAAGGTCAGTTGTTTTTTTTTGTAAAAATTTTTCCACACAACAGTGAACCTGAAGTAATAATTGCCAGGTAGATTTTCCGGCCTTAATTATTCCCACTAAATATTTAATCGCCTCGTCGGACCTACAGGACTAATACTTACCCAAGGGAAAATCCCGTGCCTTGATCCCTCGTCGTCAAAGCGACAAATTTTTCTCTAAAATCCAAACGCCGAAATTTACGTATAGTTGGGTAGATACGATCATCGTGTTATCAGATTAGGCGTGAAAATAATCTCGATATTCCTCAATCGATTTCTTATGTCAATGCAATATTCACCTGCATGGGTATTGTATCCTACATTACATGCGTGTATAGGCGCCTGGCGACTCCCAACATTCGTGCTTAGCTTAATTTAATATTGAACTGCTCCAGGGTCTCTTTGCCCTCTTCGAATGTAGTAGCTTCGCTTCGCTTCGTTTTGCTTCTACTACAACCATACCGATAGCCGAGGAAAACCTCGCGGCTCCTCTCTTATAGGTATATAGATATATATGTGTTTATACGAGGGTTGGGGTTGGAGTTGTGAGAGAGAAGTATGGAGGAGAAGAGGGTAGAGGAAGGCACAATCAATACCTGTGTCAGAGAGAGAGTTGGGATGGGATAATGCGGTGGCTTGACGAGAGTTGAGCGCTCCAAGTAGTAACGGCAAGAGGGAGAGGAGTGCAAATAAACAACTCCTCTTTGTGCTCTAAAGACGTCAAATTATCCGCGAATCTATGGATAATCACTACTATCTGCATCCCTACTATCCACAGGGTATTATCTGTGAAAATGCCCGGTTAAATGATGGGTTAATTGTTATTCAAATGAATTAACTTTTCCTTAGTAGGTAATCACTAACATCCCAATTATTATTCCCATAAAAATAGACCGATTCATTAATTTTTTTCTTAAGAAATCTTAGACATAGAATGTATGATCGAAAGCGCCGTTATACGACCGTTTGGCATTTTTTCTAATCAAAATTTCGCACAAAATTCAAAATTGAACAAGTAAAATCATAACCTTGTGAATCCTGGTGCATACGAACTTTTAAACCTCACTGAACGGAAAATAATCATCCTAGCTGATTTGACATTATACGAACTTCTTTAATTTCCAAGTTTTTATCGAGGTGATATTTTATCATTGTAACTTAACTTCTTTTCCCTCGATAGTTATAGTTGGTTGGATACTTCGCGATGAATTTAGAAAATCTTTACTATATCGCCTTCCGGATGTTTAAATGTCATTTCGTATCAGATTTTACAATGTCCCTTCCATGCCGCGGTATATAGTAACTTTTCTCGTAATCTTCATCTGGGAATTGACATGAATGGATTTCCTACTAGAGAATCAATTAGGTATTGTCTGTGAGGCGAGAAAATTGTTGCCAAGAAAAGTCAGGGAGTCTGTTAAAAAGTTCAAGGCTTTCAGTTTTACGACTCGTTCTGAAGTACCTATATACACGGGCAACCTTCCAGATGGATCACTCTCACATTTTTCTCTTCTTTTCTCCTTACGCTTCGTAAAACTCGCACGTTATAACCGCGATAAGGTATATCAAATGATAATCCACACCTGTCTCCGATTGATTAATATATTTATTATCTACGCACTTATCTATAGTTTGAAATTTTCTTTCGTTTGAATCGTATATTTTGTATGGAAATAACATAGTTTTCTTTTGAAAACAATAAATTGTTCTATACTATACGGATGGAAAGAAAATTGGAAATTTCAAACACAAACGCGCGAAACGGCAACAAGTTTGGTATATATCTTTTATCGCCGATCTTTATACTCTGAAAAGAGATTGGCCTCGACGTCGCGACGCCATGCGTCGAGTCACTGCCCCGTCATGACGCCCCGAATACGGTGACCCACTGTCACCTTTGACCTCACAATGCCTCGTCGTCTACGCGTCTAGTACTCCCGACTGTGACTTTGCTAGAATTCATTCAGACGCGATTTATTGTGAAAAAATAAATTCAGGACTCTGGTTTTTTCTTATTTTGGTTTAATAAAGATTGTGACTTTTTGGAAAATTTTAAATACTCAATATTGTATTTAGACATGTTTCGCTCATGCTTTTTATACGCGTGAGCTAATAACGCTGCTATATGTACGCGAGCCACCCCTATACGATATTAACTTCGCTCCTCATCATTTCCCCGGCTCATTCACTCCTCCGCATATCTCTACTCCGCTTCTCTTCGTACATGGTCATGATATGGTTATATTATACGAGATTACCAAAGAGGGAAAAAGAACAGTCGATAAAGGGTGCAACTGAAAGTAACACGAAGTAGGCTTAATGCCTCTATATACGTAAGCTATGCTCCAAGTCGCTTTCACCACATAGTAGACGAGTACTCAAGCCGTTAAGACTTGGAGTGAAGTGTTAATTAATTAATTAAAACGATCTTTTACCGAGAGGCTCACACAACGATGGATTTATACGAGGTGGGCGTATTAATTACTTGCTGGCATACCGTATAGCGTTGGTACATATTATATATAACTATGTATATATGTATCACAGTCGTTCGTGATTCCGTGCACCAGCGATAATAATTAACATTCAGTTTTTCTACACTGAGTATAAATATAATATATTTATTTATATATATAATATATGTATATTCGTTAGAAAAATACTAAATTATTATTATTTTTTCAACTCATAGATATACATATGTTAAGATCTCGAGGATGAACTCTGCCGCTTTTGAGACTTGGTATTCGTGTCATTGCGTTTCACTCCCGCCCTGTGCCTTTTGAATTTGTATTTGCTAATTGGTAATTAGTAATTAGGAGAACGGTTCGACTATCGTCAGACAATTGGGACTTGAGATTTGTGCAGGGTATATAATTATTATCTACTTGCAACGATTCGACGTCGGTTTTGCCGTTGTGAAATATTGCAGAAATTTGCTTTCCGTTATGTATGGTTATATACCTATACTGTCATAAAATACAAAGGACCTTCGTCGTCATTTATTACCTACTCTCATCGTCGAAAGGCGAAATCTCGAAGCACATTATTTTCAGAATCGATTCTCGAGTAGTACTTGCGGATTGCCTCACTAATGAGGAATGAATTTCAGGCTTCGATACCCGTAGATCTATATATATATATATATCCATGAAAATTCTTATAATAGACAACGAAAATGCAAGAGAAGAAAATGAAAAAATATAATTACATAACTGAAAACATTTTAAAACTCATAAAATTTCAACTTTATTTCTTAAGAATTAGGTCATCGATCATCGCAGGTATCTAGGACAAACATTGGTCAGTCATGGTTATTGTAAACGACAGGAAAAGAGGAAACGATAATTCTTTTATATTGAAACTGAACGGGCGCGATCAGGTATCAATTTGAATGTAAATTTTTGTTTTTGTGTGTATGTATGTATGTATGTATGTATGTATGTTGTACGGAAAATGTATGATGGAACGATGAACGAAGCGTGACAACCGCGGACTACTAACTAAAGCCTAGGGGTGTAGAATTTGACCAAGATTGATATGAATAATTAATAAAAATAATCAACAATTATAGCTACCGATCGTATCTACATTATTTGTTGACTAAATGACACGACGGTCTATTATTAACTCGGTATGGCGAGGTTTGAAAATGATACCGAGAGTAATAGAGGGTCTCGCTATTCTTGTCTCGGTGAATCAATTCCGTTCTTGAAATAGCCGGACGAGCTGACACTCGGTCAATGAGAATACTAAATTATCCTAAACCGAACCAATTCGTCACCAGTCAACACGTTATACACTATATTTACATTCGCACGAATAGTTTGTACCTACTTCAGTACGTAGTATTCAATGACCGAAAATCAATGACATTAATTGTGAGGAAAAAAAGAGGAAAGGAAAGAAAGGGAAAAGAAAATGAAATCGTAACTCCATCAGTTGTTTATCTACAGCGTAATTTTTATTGAATGTTTAAATAGATCTTTTTTTTTCAACATTTTGAAAAGCTTTTTCAATCTATTTTTAAGGTCAAGGACGAGCGTCGATAGATCTAAATTTTTTTTTTCTCAGTGATTTATTATGTATCTACTCGAATGATTGATAGTGCGGCATAAAATTCACACGTTTATAATAGAGGGATTACAATACCGCAGACTGATTCGAAATTTTTTTTTTAATACACGTTATGTCAGACAGACGTGCCTTCAGATTAATTCTCAACGCTCAAACGGGCGACCCTTTTCGCTTTACTCGCGTAGACGGCGGGCGTCTAGGGGTTATACAAGGATACAACGAGGCGCGACGCGAGCGAGAAACTAACTCGACCCCGAACGAGTAGAGGGAGAGAAAGTTCAACCGACATACGGGGGCGTCGGCGTCGGGGAGGTCGAGGGTTCAGTTAGCCATAGTGAAAAATTGTTAAGGACGAACGATCCTCGCTTGATCTAGACTCGAGTTTGCTACTTAATCCGAGGGTTTGACCTCAAGGTGATTAGCTAGCTAGCCACTTATTCCTGGCTCATTGACTCTTCTCATTTTCTTACACTAAAAACTTTACGGATGGTTATCAACGCTTTGCCATTTTACGATGTCTGCGATTTAATACGGTAAACATGTAGACCAGACGATATCGATCCTCGCGACAAAACCGAGTTCTATAATAACGCTAACGGAATTATATACTGAATTCAAAGTCTCATTATAGGAATATATACGTTGGTCAATTTATCAGCTATGAGAGAGATAATCAGATAAGATTTCGGTACGTAAGTTTACTGACAAGAGCTACTGATTCGGTGAAATTAACTTAATGGTTAATTGGAGCTTTCCAATTTCACTAACTCGAGAATCTTTTGTTCGTTAACCATCGTTGTCGGTGGATAAGTTAATGCGATTCGTGATTTTTCTAGCGAATAAATTACGGAATTATTTACTAGAATAATTGTGTAGGAGAAAAAAATAAAATGTGATGTCTTTACTCGTTGTGAGATGAAATTGATGCTGGTAGGTATACGTGCCTCATCGCTGCTTCAATTTTAATCCAAAGATATTCGAGGAATTCCATCCAGCATTGAGAAAGCAAAGAACCGAATACCTTTGTCTGGGCGTCGCGACGCCCCCTCTTCTTGGTTGGGGCGCGCGGCAGACAGGGTGGTCTTTTTGATTCGAGGGTAGATGGGGATGGAATTCATCTTTATTCTAGATCTCATGACAGAACTGCGGGGTTTCTTTTTCCTCGCGAAAACTTGAAGCTTGATTTACCCGCTTTAGGTGAAAGATCATAAGGGCTTGTTTATATCATCACAGATTCACGTACGTCGGTATTCGTATAAAACTAACCACTAAACTTCATCGCTATTCGGCTAATGGATAGAAAACAAATTTTCCGACCATTCGAGGACCTCCATTTACTCAAGGGACGTAGAACCGTGTAAGTAGATACATTTTCTTGATTTATCATCGTCCAACCTCCGACCAATTATGCCAGTCAAGGTTGAATTCCAGACGCTTTTTTATTCTCGCGACAGGTTCGATAGACTGATTTTTACAACTTCTAAATTCCCTATGGAATTTCGCGGAGGGGAAACGTTTCGTCCGATTAGATAATTGCTGCCCGGTTTCACTCGAGAATGGTATAATCTTGAGGTTAAATATACTTTCAACGCGGTCAGAGAATGAATCAATGTTTGCACCGCGTTTCAGAATTGCAAAGATGATATTTGCTGAAGTACGTAGGTAGGTAGGTAGGTACTGCGAACTCTGCAGCCGCCGCAGTCACCACAAAATCTCAACAACTCGTATGTCATCAGTGTATTTCACAACAACCAAGCGGTACTCAAATCCCTGGATTTCAAAGCGGCTGGGAAGTAGGTAGCGAGCTTTTCTCCCGAGGACAATTTCTGAGTGGTTGAACCCAGTGGCGAGCCATAAGGACCAAAAAAAGAGACAAGCTTTGACATTTTTCTAACGCAAATCAAATTCCATCTCATTCTTTTATGAAAACTCGACTTTTTCTTCTCGTTGAGAAAATAAAGAAAAACTGGTGGTTATCATTTTACCGGATGTGTTTCATCCATCGTACGAAAGACTTGTCATTGTCAGTAAAAAAATGTCTACTCTTTATATATAAGTATTATACCCGAGTCGAGACTCCGAGTGGGCTTATATTATTTGTATCTCTTGTTTTCCCGGTTGACGTGGTAGTTGGTCAAGTGGATGTACCTCATCCGATGTTCTCTCGTCTCTACTCTGGTAGGTATACGAGTCGTTGACGCACTCCAACTTTTCAACATGGCAAACTTCGCAAGACCCTTATTCCCGCTGACTTGTAGAGGCACAAGACTTACTCTACAGAAACACCAAGAGAACGAGAGAGAGAGAGGGAGGATAGTAATCGGCACGTACAGTCTTCACTCAAACTTTACTATCCTTGATGAGTTTCGGCGTCGTCAAGTACTTGTTGTATTACTGTCAAGAGATCCTCAGGGATGACCTACCAAGTTACTGACCGTCTCAATTTTAACACTCTACAATTCAACGCCTTCGGCAATGCTTCACGATTTCGGAAAGATATATAAAACCGCACTTCATCTTGATATACCACTCGATTTAGCCATCGGTCTAGTCTTCTTTTTTCTTTCTAGCCGAGAGTATCTACAGTGTTGTAGTTATTTTGATAAGGGGAAGAGAAGAGAAAAAAAAAAAAAAAACGCTGCACTGCTGGCACACTCGATGAACGGTGTCACTTGATTGCAATTGACCTTTTTTTACGATTGCCGAGAGTGAATGGCGTCGCGTGGAAATGCTCAAATGTAACTTGGACTTTTTTTTTAGTATTCATAGACGTATTTCAACGCTATGAAAAATACTTACGTTAACCCATAACGTACGTCTGACGTGCACATTGACTCTTCTTGCCTTGCCTCGGGGAAAATACTGTGCAGGAATCATAAAATGAAAGATTCTAGACACGTTGCAACGAAAATGGAAAGTGGGACGAGTTCCCTGGTCTGGGTATAAGATCTTCCCTTTATGCCACACATCCTCATCCACTTCGTCTTACTCGGTTCTGTTTTTAGTGCTTTTCGACGAGTTGGGGGTTTCTTGAATCGATGAATTACTCGTCTTTTGAAATCACGACGTATTCCAATCGATTGAAATTTGCCAACTCGACGCAGTTTGTTAATTCTAAAGGTAAAATTAATTAAAGTTTACCTTTTTCTACCGAGAATTCAAACTTCTCGGTTTATCACTGTTCTATTATAGTATTTCTTTGACGCACTCTGTCTCGTGTTCGTCGTCGGTCACCCACGATTGTTTGATATTTACAAAGCCGGGGGCGAACGTCGAGACGCCACCACGCGCCGGATATGACACGCGGTGTTACAAACCCGACCGAAACCAACCTTACCGAGTATTTCTCATCCTGCTGAACGGCGCCATCAGGATAGCTAATTAACCTTCTCTTTGATACCCCATCACTGTTCTTGAATTTCATTCTGCGAGAAATATAGGGCTGCTATCCCTGATAATTTCCACGAAGAGACAAACCCTCCCCTTGTACCAATTTTTCCGTCTCTTTCTTTCTTTCTTTCTTCCGTTTCTAAACGGAGTCGATAAACCCTTAGGAATATTATAATCGGATAAAAATCGCCAACTAAAATCAAGTTTATGCTAGGTGTAAGTAAGTCGTTTAAACTTTCGTCCGTACGTGTTTATGTACACGTAGACAGTCTGGACTCCAGATTCTCCTATATATAAATGTATAGTTAATTCCCACAGTCATATGTATACGTGGAGAATATCGCATGATATACATATCACCTAAATCGCAGAATATATCTGCGTCCGCTGTTCAAAGGGCCAGGTTATATTCCACATCGACGAAACGAAACACAATGCAATTACGATTCCGTTTCCAGTCGGTTGGTGGTGAGCGAAGTCGTTCAAGTACAGCCGGAAGGCAATCTTAGCAATGTATGATCAGATTACTGAACGTTCTTCTTTTTTGCGGATCATCGGAAGAGGAGTACTCTTTTATATATGCATAATAAATGGAAAAAGTGTATTTTCCTTTCCTTCTTTCTATCATCTTTCAAGCGTTTCGTCCTCACAGTGAAATAATTTGATGTAAAAATATCGGCGAAACTTTTTACTCGTTTACATATACCAGCTACGCGTAGCAATTGGGTAAACGGAAGCTGCCTCTACCTGTCCTTTGAGTTTTACACGCCGGATTCTTACCCTTACCCTGCTTTATTCAGGGAGAAAGGAAAAGGTGTTTTTCAGTAGTAACGGGCGCGCTGGGGTCAGACCTGACGGAGAAATACTGCCATAGTAGTACTTTAATACAGGTATACTACAACCGACTACACATGTACCAAGCCTCGGGGCTTAAGGCTTTATATTACCTTTAGGGAATCGACAAACGAGCCGCTGGGGAAGATAGGGAGAAAGGGGAATAAGAGAGGGAAGAAAAAATAGAGGCAAAGATATAGGGATAGATATAAAGACGCAGCAAAGTGCGGACGTGCCGTGGTTCACGCGGCCAAAACACTCAATGACGTCCGCTCTTTTTCGACTCGGTATAGTAGATTTTCCGATAAATGCTCGGCATTGATAAGACAGCAGTTTTTCTTTTTCTTCTGCTCGCTTTTTTTTCCTCATTTTATGGTTAGGTACTGACGATGAGATGTTGTTCCGATTTTTGTTATTTTATGTCGTTATTTTCTTTACTGATCCAAATGACGCATACGACATGATTGCGATTAACTGCGGAAGGTATAATGCATTCATATGCTTGCCGAGTTCCGCGAAGCTCACCTTTCACTTTGTCGGAGAATCTGCCCACGGCAATGGCTCCGCATCTCGGATGAATCGCGTTCTACTACTCGTATACTAGCTGACCCCAAGACCCGTAGGACCGACCAAGATTGAACGAGGGTGGCCCCCAAGACCCGGTGAATTAAACTCAGCGGAAAACACCGAGCACCGAGTTACCCGGGCTTTCCTATAATTCTATACTATATTTCTCTTGTTTCCCTAAAAAAAAGAAAACAAAAAAAAACCTTCGGTAATGAACTCCATAAAACTTTCACGAGACGACGTATCAAGGTTTTTTTTTTAATATTTCCGGTTACTTTTATTTTATTATTTAAATTCGACATTCGCTTCGCTTGTAGGTTTCACTTCATAATCGAAGACGATTTACATGATTCTCTGTAGTCTTGTGAGAAAGAAATAAGCTTTTTTGCTTTTTTTTTTTTTTTTGATAAACTGACGAAAATTATTGTGGGGAAAAACCAAGGTGCATAAGAGAGAAGAGAAGAGAAGAAAAGAGAAGAGAAGAGAAGAGAAGAAAAAAAAATGAAACAGTTCCACATGTAACATATTAATACACATAAGTGCTAATTATTTCACTCGACGAATTGAGTTTCTCTCGCCTTAATTAAAATAAGTGTAGGTATGTATGTTACATAGGTTTACTGAAGTTATTTGCAGAAATTTATAAGCTGCGTATATACATGTATACTTATTATAATGGGTTCCGCAAATCTGGCACGTAGTTATTTCAACGACTAATTCCTTCGTTGAATCGTTGTTCATATTATACACTGATATTTCAATTATTTTATTATTGTTCAATATCTAGTATTCATCAATTCTATAAAATGCCGCGTATATCCGTTCGAGGAAATAAACCTGTCCGGGTTCTACTCCACTTTTTTATATACTTTCGTACGAGTACTGAAACTGAGGAAAAGAAATGGGCTGGGCGAATCTTTGAAGTGAAGTAGCCTTCTATATATAAACGCGTGCGGTTGTCCTCTCTTCGTATATAGTGATTGCGCTGTTACACATCACGTATGCATGTACATACGTGTGGTGTATCGTACATGCTTATAAATCTGTCGAAAGATTCAGGGCGAGCTGTTCTGTTCTTCTTCAGATAGAATAAGACTGTCTAAACTGACTGAGTGACTGACAGAGGCACGATTTCTTGGTTTGCAAACAGTACAAATTTCGCGAAAAAAAACCTTCGACTCCGCAAGCTAGATTTTCACCGTTCAGTTCCTCCGGATTCTGATTCAATTTTTATTACGTTCGATCGATTCTTTTTACCAAGTTTACCTTCCTATTTCCCTTTTTTTCTTTTTATTAACTTATAATAGCTATAGGTATGCCTACGTTACATTTTTCATGTATTCAACTCGAGGATTCGGTAATACCGAAAGAAATAAGCAGGTGGAAGAATTTATTCCCCAATCGATTTTCTCTCTCACTGCACTTTTATCTTCGAATCTATATTTCATAACTTTTCTTTTTTCCTCCGCAATTATAAGAAATGAATAAAAATATTCAAGAAATTGTCTGACCATGAGAAGAGAATAGCCTAATTGAGCAAAGGTATAGTACGAAATGAGTAAGAACTCAGAGCGATCGAAGTACGTATAGTTGGGTGTATGTATAGGGTGTAATATATTTCTTAGGCGTCGAATTACTGGAAAGATTTATCGTCGCTTGTCGAGTGGATAAAGTAGAGACCCGAGTTACCTGCGGAGCAATCTGGTCGGGGTATAAAAAGTTATCGACTCGTTTATTTTATTTCTTTCTCTCCGTACGATTGTATAACAGTATAGTACATGTATGTATGTACACTATATACTAGATTGTGTATCTATATTTCACGGTGTATTCAAATCAATGTTAAATATATTCAGTGAGGAAGGAAAAAGAAGTTCCTGACCTAGAGATAGATTATTCTCTTTCGAACTTTTCCACTACTCTTGAAGTCACTGCAAGAGAGATCCTGAAAGAAATAGAGGTAACAAAAGGGGAAGGGACAAATATTCGTATGTATATTTAAAAAAAAAAATGAATGTTTTCAATTTTATTAAACTTTTTCCTATTCTACATTATTTTTGAATCTTGCAAAAAATTCTACGATGTTATGAAGAAACGGAATATAAACGAGGTGATAGTTGGCTTGAAAATTTGCAAAAGATTTTCTTTTCGGTATCTCTCTCTCTTCCCCTCTCACTCTCTCTCGTTGTTGTAAGGGCTTGTGGTTCACGTGTACTCGCGCGTGTAATACCTTTACCAGAATCCTTTGTTACGCCTCCGAGCCCTCGCCTCGGTAGCTTCCACAGAACGGTAATCACTTTCCCAGGAATTATAGCACAACGACGAACGCCCGTCGCCCACGCACTGTCCTTCCTAACCCTGTTTCTGTATTAGTCATATACGTATGTATACAGGATGATTCAGGTTAAGTGGATCATATTCGGAGACTAGATTCCCCGTGATAATCTCAGGCTAAATTTCCTTCACCGAAAATTCGAGGGACCGATAGTTTCCGAGCTACTAAATATCGGAGTTGACTAATCGCAGAGCGTATAGGTCACAGACTGGGCAACGCTCAACTTACACTCATGATCAACCCGCAGTCTGTGTCATCTATAAGTTCTGCGATCGGTCAACCGAGATCTTCTCGAGCTCGGAAACTATTAGCCCCTCGAATTTCTCGTCAAGGAAATTTAGTCTCAGAATTTCACGAGGAACCTATCCTCAAAATATAAATTATCTTGTATATCCTGCTTTGCTATACAAAGCTTTTGTCTAGAATATATATATATATAGTTTCGTAACAGAATTTTAATATGAAAAGTTTGTCTTACGTGAGATGTCCTTTTTTTTTTCTCTTTCTTTCTTGCCTCGACCGGAACCGGAACAAACAAAATATCCGGCTGTAGAAGCCGCGTGAGAGTTAGTCGTTGAAGACCTTTGTAAATCGTACCTATACAGTCCTGTGCACGCACTATGTAATAATATAACCGATGTAGTGAATTTTTTTCCTGAAACAGGAAACCACCAAATGGTTTCGTGAGGTTTCCGTGTTAACCGGCAATTTTTAGCTCGGCTCTGCAGTCTCGAACGACACCGAAATTCTATTGCGATAAAGCAAGAAATGCTATGTATGGTGCGTCAGTTTTGTAAGAGAAAATGTAGAAAACCGAGTAAATATCGATGCAAGGATCACAGTAGACAGAAATTGAATAAAATTCATTGTTAATCAGTTCAATTAACGAATCTATGAAAATCCATCTCAATTTTCGAATTTCGCACTTTTAAAAACCAGTGAAAAAAATTTGAAAAAAGAAAAGGAAAAGAAAGGAATCGTAGGTAATAGAATATTTTCATCAAAGATTATACTCTAACCGGTGGCGAATAAACCGCAACCGCACATTCCCTGGAAAGTTGAGATGATCACACGCGGAAGGAAAGAGGAAAGAGGAAAGAGGAAGAAGGAAGGGGGCTGGGACTGGCCGCGACGACGACTACGGCCATGTGTTTTGTATAAATTTCGGTTAACGGCCGCGCCGCATTCGGTTGCACGACTATAGGTACCTACTAGCCGCTATGATAGCTGGGGAAAGCCTGCGGAGTGTTTACCGCGAAATTACGCCTCAGAGGCACGCAATCCATGTGGAAAAATTCGCGTTATTTAAAAGCCTTTATATAGCTTCATATATGTGTCGTGTCTTTAGCTGAGTATAAAAACAAAAAATCTGATTACTTGACGCGGATCGAATGAAAAAAACAATAATAATAATAATAATAATGATAATAATAATAATAATAATAATTTTGAAACCTTTTACTTTTTCTTTGTTTTTTTTCACTCATTGTCGGACAATTATTATAGCTTATGAATAAAATTCTGTACAGATGCATCTTATCTGATATAAAATTAAACAGTCCATTTAATTCACGCGTTTGGCTGTCGTCCGAGACTCTTCGCGTTCTTGCGATGATTCACACGCCGATGATGGGTTACCGGGTTACCGCTGGTTCCCCACCTACCCATGACACCTGGTGCAACGTAAGATTTCCCCTACTTGAGGGTCGTAGCTCTTAGTTGGTAACTATTTATAGATAGATGCATGCACAACTGACACACAAAGGAGTACAGATAGCTGCAGGTTCAAAATTACAGTGTTCAAATTATGTATTATTAATCAGATGGAATTCTTATGGTTTTTTTTTTTCCTTTTCTTTACTTTTTTTTCCGCCAAAATGTAATATCAAGCGATGAGTATTATTAATGATGAAGAATTAACGATCATTATTTCATTATTTTGCAATATAAGTTTTTCTTTTTTTCTTTTGCAAACTATTGCGGCGATACATGATTGCGTGGTAAGCATATTTGAATGAAAGAATAACTTCCTGAGAAAAGTTGCAAATTTGTTTTTTTTCCTTTGCAATTATTTCTTGTATTATTCCTCGTATTATTCTATACGTCAAGTTGAAGAAGCTGGTCTAACTAAGCTTACGTATAGACGTTGAGCGTCGCGACGTTGTCTGATTCACAGCGTTCCACAAGGAGCCTCTGTGTTGGTGGGATATTTTTAATTCGCTACTTTGGCAAGCGCTACTTTTTCCTCAGCGAAAAATCGCAGCTAATCGCGAACATCTCTTCGCTACTATACATACTTTTATATTCAATCGTATGTAATTCACCTATGCGTTTATAGTATTGTAATATTTATTTTGCAAAATAATTTCTTTTATATTCATGGCGCGACTTTTCTACAAAATTAAATTTGAAATGAAAACATTGACCAAATATTAATGGGGATCAAATTTTCAAGAATTATACACCGTGTTCTAAAGTCATTTCACAGCCGACTTTAACTATTAAACGCGAACTGACAGAGGGTGAAATCTTACGAACAAACTTTTACCTCAATAAGCTCTTTGAGAGAATCGATACAGAATTTTCAATAAATTGGCAAAGAATAAGAGGATTACTGATAAGAGGAAACCTTCTTGCTTTATCATCATCGGTCAGAATATTTTCGAGGCTTTTTACGAATGCCTTATATGGTCAAGATAAAAATCCTGTGTGTAAATCAGTTCATATCGCTAAAGATTGAATAAATGATAGTAGTTTTTTTTTTTTTGTTTTAGTATATATTTACGTATTTGCATATGTAGGTACTTACGTATGTATGCAATATACGTACACCTGTATCAGTATACAGCTCCTTGAGTAAAATTTACAATCGATTATCGATAGCCTCTCTTTGAGCATCTCGTTCAAATCTGTGTTAAGGTATAATATGAATATACCTGTATGAGAAGTTGATTTTTTTTCCAATTCGAAAATAGCTTGTATGATAATATTATAATATTTAATAGATTCATATAAAAAAAAAAAAAAAAACGTGAAGCTAACAAATAAGTAAATAGTTTTCCCCTCGATGATTGGAAATACTTATCCTTTCCCTGCGATAATATTAGGACGAAAGTTTAACGTCTTTTATCGTAATTGAATGAAAAATGAGGGTGAGTACGCGTTCGATGGATTTTATAACCCCGATGAAACGTATAGCCGTTTCGATAAGCTATATAACGGTTTGAATCAGAGGGGAAAAAAGGAGAAGAGTTTATGCTTAGCTGAATTACGAAACAAGGATAATCAATTTGCGAAAAATACTTTCGGCTGCTTATCTGCAACCTGTTTGCTCCGCTCAAATCCACTCTACTCAAATATCATCGGCTTCTGAATTACTTAGCTTCCCTCAATTCAGTATTCGCGGTTAGTCCTGCGGCCTTTGCAATTTATAAAAATAGGTTCGAATGTTTAGTCTGTAACTTATTTCTCGCCAACTTCGTCTACCAAACACTGCGTGAAATCTAACACGTGATAAGATTGACCGGTTCACTTTTCATTTATTAACAATTTCGACATAACGATACCGCTGCCATATGAAAGACACAGATTCGTTTATTTGGAGATATTTAAAACACGCATCTATATAGCAAACGGAGTGTCAACTGTATTCGGAGAAAGCTGGAAAAAGCTGAAAAATCTTGAAATTTTAGGGAATTTTTTTTTTTTTTTGTTGCCAGATTTTAGGTAATGTAAAAATCCGCTCACAGCGAACGTGGAGAATGCCGATGCGTTGACTAACGTCAATGAACCACGAGGGTAAATAAATGAGCGATTATCAATTCGTAGGGCGTAGCCAATAGTCACGAATGACACGTTTCACAAACGATAATGCCTGACGTACGTGATTACCGTGACGTAAACAACGACGGACTGCAAAACTGCCACCTGACTCTCTATATTTCTCTTTTTACCTGCCGCTGCGTTAAGCTTATCTGTCCTTTCGCATTTTCGCACTTCTGCAAACTCTCGACTCTGACGTACTACTGCATTGATCAAGGGACAGATTGGTCGCGATTTATCGCAACCATGTGGTAAAATAATTGATCAAAACTGAAGGAGTAATTATTGGGATTTAAGTCGAGGAAATTTACTCAGACCGAAGCTTCTGCACAGTGCACTTAACTGCAAAAGGTAGGCAGTACTTTGCTAACTACTTATACCTGCGGTCTTCACCTCTTCCATCAATTTAAAGTCCAACCCAATTCGCTCCAGCTTTACGAAAAGCTGAGACTAGGTAGAATGTAGAGATTTTTCTTGTCGAAAAGTCGATAAACTCTTTTCAATTTAACACGTTTTAATTATTCACTCGATTAGTTTCGCTCCCTTCTCGTCTGGCGTTCTTCAATCACAGATAAGATTTTGACGTTCAGGGTAAATTCCGACCGCGGCGTCGTGAAGAGAAAAAAAGAAATCTAATAACTGTGATTCTCTTCTATCTTCTAAGTTGTATTCCAATTATTGTTATTACGATATCTCAAACTGTTTCGACCCGTCTCATCGCTAATTTTGATTTAAGGGTATAGTGGATAGGCATTATTCGACTAAGTACTGTGATGGAAACCTTAAAGTTATAACACGAGTCTGGTTAGCAGGATCTATGGGTAGAGATCAGAAAGTTTGTGAACTTTGAAATTCGTCGTAGGGTGGTTGGATGGGATAGTTATCCCGGAGATAATCGTCTATAGGGATAATTTCTAGCCTTAGTTACTAATTGCGTTGTTCGTTAATTGATACGAGGGCTAAATAGGAATTCCGTAATACTCGAACGTCGGTGTTTTACTATCACCTTACCTTACCCTTCCTTTTTACCCTCTTGTTTCAGGTTAATCCGGATTCTCAAGATCGAACAACCCAACAGATACAATCAAAGTTGGGTAATTATTCCCTGGTAAAACACCTACTGGATGAACCAAAAAGGCTGATCGGAATCGAAGGTGTACCCCCGAGTCCGGGTCCCTTAGCTCAACGTAAGCCAGTTACTCAAGAATTCAAAAAGCCTGGGGGACCTCGTCCAAATTCAAACAGTACACACAGCTCTCAAAATAGTGGTTACGTTAAACCAGCTGATGGCAAACCGCCCCATATGGGAAGAGGTTGTTATCCTGGTCAACCGGTCAAGCATGGTGGTGGCAGTAACGATCATCGAAGTCACGGTCTTATGCCAGCTAAAGGTCCTCCTAATCCTGCAGCAAGAGGAGGAGGAGGAAGTGGAAGTGGAAGTGGAAGTGGAAGTGGAAGTGGAAGTAGCGGAGGAAATAACGCCGGTGTAGGAGGAGTAGGAGCAGCCGGAAGATTGCAAAATGCAGGAAGTCATCTCTCCAGATTACCTATGGACAACGTGAGTCCCCTCGATATTATATTTCAGTTAATTTCACTATTTTCATCAATTTTTTTTTTTTTTTTATTTTCACTTCATTCTGAAGTTTTGTGAATGTTTAAAGAGTAGAATTTTAGTTAACAAAACGATCATTCAAGGGAATTAGGTTACTGAGCGTTAAATTACTGAAGAGATTTAAATCCTTTGTGTATTTTTAGATATGAGAAAAAAAAATTAGATTGCATACTTTAACTTTAACTTCAAATCACAGAAGTACAATTTGGATAATTTCATTCAATTTAGACACGGATTATGATTGTTCATGCTGATAATTAAACACGGTTGCGGTTTGCGCGGATTTATACACCTCTCACCGCGCACTTTTATACAGAAATCTACCGGGATTAGAGAATCGTTCGAGAGACTCTCTATGTAAGAACGATTCACGTCTTACGTGACAAATCAAATTCATCATTGATCCGTCACGCCTTGAACAAAATATCGAATACATCAACTTTCATTGCGATTTTCACACCGGGTCAATTATTCTCTTATGAAGAACAGGTGAATTTTTTTTATTTTATTTTTTTTAAAGGGTGGAAAATAATTCATAAATAATAATAATAAAAAAAAAAAGAATCACGTATTACGTCGCGCGAAATAACCGTGTCAAATGGACTTACTTTACGGCTTCGGAGCTCACCATTACGTGAAAGTCGCTTCAAACCAGCTTTCCCTCGGCTATAAAATACCTGCAATTAACACTCGAAGCGACAGGTGCGCTGAGACGTCTTTGGACCACCCTCAACTCAACTCCCGTATATATTTCTATCGTCAACTCCCCGCTGGGCGATGGGTGTTATTTATTTTCTTCCTTACGTATTTTACGGCCGTGTCTTACACGATGCGTGTAATATTTATCAACATAATATTACGTACTAAAATGATAACAATTATTTATCAGCTCATTTTCAATTCGGCGCTAAGATATAATATGTCGTATAAAGAAATTCCGGATTTATTAATTAGACAATAAATTATAATCCATGTGCAATTTATATATTCATATTATAAAATAATTGACATCGATTCTAGCCATCGAATCGATATTCACATTAATTTATAAATAATATGAGTATTTACGGCAACAATTTATTTATCTTCATCTATTTACATTACAGGGTGCAATGTCCCGTCATTCCGCGACCGAGAATGCTGCAGACTTGGACAACATTCTCAAGGTATGTATATTATTATATTTCTCATTCTGTTATATGATTTTGTTTTACGAAAATTCACGATGATAATGATAAGAATTAATCTATTATCGCATTAGGCATGGATTCATGCGCCGAATGATGCGAATAAATCATTTCCTAAGTATAAAAATCAAGAAACGTAACTCTCGCCTTGATCATATGTGCGTTTCACTATTTGATTAGTTGGTCGGTTATCGTTGTTCCTATTTTCTCTATCTTCGCGAGTATTCCACCACCTGCAAGATTTCAATCAACACATAGGTATCTCTGTCGTTTCTTTTTCGCTTCTTCTGTTGCTCTCGCTTCTGCGCATATAGCGAACTTAAGTGATAAAGAGGAGGACGAGGCGGCGCGGAGGTTAAGCTACGTTTTCCTCCAAGTCTCTTCGTATAATATGCCGGATACAATCTAGATGAATGGCTCCAACCTCCGTGTTGCTACGCGGCGATACCTTCCTGTACCTATACCTATCCTTGTACCTCTTGGACGTGTAGCTAGCGCATAAATATGTATGCATGGACATGTATACGTGGCATCAAAGTGCCAATGGACCGAACCTCTTCGATCTTTCTGCATGATATCGCGAGGGAATGAAATTTCAAGTAGGTATTCAAATCTTCAAAGTTATATGCGTGTTATACACCAGCAGCGAACAACCTGCCTCTAACTTTCTTTAAGTTTTGATTTTTTTCCTTTTTATTGTTTTTTTTTTCTTATATATTTTTCTCCTCTCTTTTCCTTCACTCCTCTTCATCTTCTCATCATCTTAACCTGTTTCCCAGAGTTTGTCTTATATATAGTTCTCTCTTTCGTTCATATATGTTAAATAACTTACGCGATAGTCTTGTGTAATAATTTTCATCGTTAGAAAGTTATTTGTATACCTAAATAATATACTCGGGATTACTAACTATACCTGCCGTATAGAACTACAGAAGTGAAAAGAAATTTATGACTTTATCCGAAAACTGGAAGAAAGCGGACGGTGTCGCGTTTCAATGTACCTATATGAGACTCCTTTTTTTCTTCTTTTTATAATCACATCGATATACAGATCTACGCTGGTATCATTTGATTTTATTAACTCAACAAAACGTAACTCTTTTTACCAATTAAAATTTCTGTCAGTTTTACAGAATTTTACAATAAAATATACCTACTCACCGACGTATTTAATATATCGAACATTATTTTCTTCCTCTAATGACGACGTACTTTATATTTATCGTTCTAAATTGAATTTGAATTAATAAATTAACTAAATTCTTATTAAAATTAGGTAAGTTATTAAATTCCTGCAGGTGAATTTTTTTTCTTTTTTTTTTTACTCTTACTTGTTTTTATATTCCGAAGCTAACTCGCGTCGACTTTGACAGATCTGCTTGAATTCCGTGCTTCTCAAAGACGGAAATCGCACGAATTTGACGTAAAGGAAAAAAAAAAAACAAATCCCGCATTGAAACTGTGCAAAATCGCGAGATATATACAGAACCCTCGAGTTTTTCCATTCCATCGCTTTTAAGATTTTCCACAATTTCCTCAAGGACTTTGCGACTGTAACTCAGTCAGTTTTATCAGCCGCCTAACACTTACATTACATCAAATTTTCTCATACTTCGAATCCATGAACCTTTTTTTTTTCTATTTGGTCGGAAAGATTTTCACGAAAATGACGGAAAAGGGTAAAATATATTCTCAATATTCGTATACTCGATAAATAATTGAATCTTTGAATCCGTATTCGCGTCAGGCTAGCTGCATGGAGAAAGCTAAGCTTCCAGATAATGGCATCGTCGTATTTACCGCTTTTGGGCATAAGGTATTCATTACAACGATAAAGCCGTCTCACACAGTAATCCAACTTCCTTTGACGCTTTGTCAAGGGAAATAACCTCACGGATACTGTACCTACTTTATTTCCTGGATAACCGCACGATTAAACTCTGCTACTGAACGCACGCAATGAATCATTCAGAAAATCCTCATGAATTGTCAGAATAAACTTGCTCATGGATTTATATAGTCGAAATCTTTATATTAATTTTATTCAAAGACAGAAAAAAAAGAGGAAAAAAGAAATAAAAAAAAATTGATTCATTAGAGATATTCGTTTCCGTGATGATCGGAAATTGAATTCGTGTATTTGGTAGTCGAAATCTTGATTGCGAAGTCGAACTATGAGGTGAATTATTATCGATGTTATTGATAACGGCGTTATGCCTAGCTAATACTTAAACCGGTAGTAAATTATCGACAAACAACTATGTAGTTAATAACGAGGTGACTCGCATAACAAAAGGTCACCATGCCGTATAGTAGGTACGGATTAGTATCTCCGCATCAGTCGTTATAGGAATCGTCGACACGCGAATCGTTAGCTCGTTGATTTGCGATATAAACTTTATGTTAAAGTGGTTTCTGCGGCATAAATGTGCCAGCCGCAAAAGTTTTATTAAACTGTCGGTAAGTTCTCGTGACGTGAAATTTACGACACGTTTATAATTAATTCAGTTATTTTACTTATTACGCGACACGTCGTTATATTTCTTTACTCACATTCATCCTTCATGCATCTCATATACGTGGGAGGAACTAGGACTGAGCTGAAGCTAAGGCTGCGGGTAATCGATTCCATGTTGAATAAAAAAAAAATAAAAATAAAAAATGAAATGAAAGAAAGGAAGGAAGAATAAAACGAATGAAAGAAAATGAAAAGAAACAATAATTCTCGCATAAATCTGCATAATTATGTAAAAATAAAATACCCATCTATATGTCCGTCATAGTGTAACGAGAATTTCGTAGTTTAGCGGGGATTTATTTCAGGTGTGACTGTATAAAAAATGAATGGATAGGTACCACTGCACACGGCTCGTTTACTTTATGCTAATTACCATATTTCTCACGCTTTAGGGAATTGAATGTAATTGAAAAATACCGTTTCAGGCTCAACTTAGCTATATATATATAAAATGTATTATTATTATCATCATGATAATCATCATCATTATTTCTTTTTGTCCGCGGGTTAGCGGTCGCCTTATCTTTTACACTTATACTATAAAAATAACGTTTGTTTAACCGCTGCACAAAGTATACATACAAACTTTTTCTTACTCCTAATGTTCATTTTATCTCATCTTATCTGACCTTTTTCATCTTCTTTTATCATCGAATGCATTTTCACAAAATTGGAGTACCTCATATCTATACCCAGCTGAATATTTCTAGTCGACGATTCGCTTTGCTTAAAATGAAAAAGTTTATTATTTCAATTCTTGAAACGTGATTAGTTATACCTACCATACATGGCCTAGGGATTTACTGTTGAGCTTGCATCGTCGAACGGACGTAGGTAATTGTTACGGGTAAAGTAATTGGTAGTGGTTAGTAAATTGGAAGAGCTTGCATTAGATAGGTGAATAGATAGATGGATATAAGCTCGACGCAACTTATCGTTGAATTTAAATGATTGAATTTATGCATACATATATCCTGCGCCTATGCCTTGACCAAACGTCATGCATATGCAAGTGTTATACCTACACGAGGGCAAAGGGGCTGGTAGTACTCTCTTATAAGTACAACAAGTTGCGTGTCTAACGGCATAAGCTTGTAAGCACGAAAAATACGATTTTGGTGACGTGAGGTCGTATCATTTTTTCCCCATGTCGTGATTCAAAAATTTCGTAAGCGCCAGAATTCGCGACGTTATGATTTTACTTGACAAATTTTCAATTCCAATCTCTTTGAACATATTTTTACAACCCTATGCCATTGGACACACGAAGTGTTCTCTCTAAAACCCTTTACATTTGATAGAAAAAAAAAAAAACATTCCAGGTTTCTTTTATCTAGTAAGGAAACCTAGGAAAGGAAATTAATGATCGTTATAATATATTATAAGAAATCGTATACGCCCACGCGATTATTCTTATCAATTCTTATTTTCTTCTTTTTTTCTCGACTTAAGTTATCGTTCATATACCTAGATAACAGGGAGCCAGACGAATAGGTATTTTCAACCGTTTTCTATCGTCCCTGATTGGTGTTTACCGCACACACAAACGGTATTGAAATCGAGGTGCTATTGAGTTTTCCTAAAAAAAAAAAAGAAAGAAAAAGAGCGAAAGAATCGGAAATGAGAAAAAGAATTTCTACGTTAATAGCGTAATTGTATTATAACGAGACATTATAATGGATTATCCGACTTGTTGCGCAATTGAGTATCAGACTGTATGAAATCTATTAGAAAAAAAAAGTAAAACCTTATCATCGGATATCTTGAGAGCTAGATAATCGATTACTCGCTGCAACTTCTGCACGTAGGCTTATAAACTTTAGCAATATTCAAGCTCGAGGCGTTAATTTGTTCAAATTACTGTCGGATTTCAGACAGATTTTCCATCGGGAATTAAAATAGGTTATAGCTGGTTAACGGAATTCGATGAAAGTGATAAGTCACTATGTATATAAAAGGAAACTACTCGGGTGATTTTCCATGGAATATTTTCGAGGACAAATTCATCTATGGGGAATCGTTTTGATTCTAGCTAACTAAGACCTGATGTTGAAAAATATTGGGGTAAAAACGAAGAATGAAGAAAAAAATTCATTTCGCTTAATTCGCTCTTTGTTTAGCCAAATCGAAACTTCGGCATGTCACGTTATTAGTAGAAGCTTCGAAATTTGTGTGAGATCGAACTATATATATTCGATATTTAATTAACCGTATGAGATAATCGTTTGTGAGTTCGACGTTTGGAAGAGGTCTGTTTTGGAAAAAAAAAAAAAAAAAAACATACCATGTATAATATATACATCTTATACATGTATGTATATCAGGACACATCACGTTAACACGTCTGTCTGTATGGATGTAGATCCCCCTCTTAATACCAGTCCAAACAACTCAAGGCGTAGGAGTTTCAAACACGACCACGTAGTAGTCCCTGAGTATAGTGTGCATGGCCCAGTTCTTGGCATATTGCGTAAACAAACGCGTTTTTAGACTCCGTTCAGCGAAAGTCATTCCTTTCATTAAACGCTGTACATTGTACGATAGAATGTTCGATTTTACCAAATCGATAGAAAAATTTCTTTCTTATTTTTTCCCAAATTTTCTCCCATATTTCATATCGGAATTAACGATTCAAGTGATTCCGAACTCAGCCGGATATTCTGCTTTAAGGTTTACTGTATGAAAGCTGAAAATCGATGGAATTTAATTGTTATTATAATTTTTTTGTATTCAAAAATCGTTTTAATCGTGTATCGATTATTTTTTCTTTTTTTTTTCTGTTTAATGAATAAATTATTTCCTCTGATGTATTAATCGTGCGTGTCACGACACATGAGGGATTTAATTTAGGCCCAGGGACACGGTCGCGATACGGTCCAATGAAGGAGTGACTCGAAGCGTGTCGGGAATTGCGGAAGTCCGAGTTTTACAATAATTGACAGTATTTTATTACATTTTATTTCATTTATTTTCTTCCTTCTTTATACACATTTTCGAGAAATTTCGATGGGTCTAATCGCGTTCAGGTTTATTAGTTTATTTCATCTTGATGTTGGCAATAACATCGTAAACGATGAAACAAAAAAAAAAAAAAGAAAAGAACGGAATGTTTGACAAAATCATTCAATTATTTATACCTACACTTCGTTGGAAATAAATAATAAATCTTTTCATAATTTCTGTTCACAGGAGATGGCGCTTCCAATTACACCACTGACAGCTATAGCCCAAACCCCACGCAAAGAAACAGAGTCAAAATTTACCTTCAACCCATACCTCGCCAAGGTAAGCAAAAAAAGAAAAAAGAACAATTTAATCTTTGATATAATATTCGAGAAATATTATCCGTTTAATGTAGATTCTTCTTTGAAACATAAGAAAACGATAATTGTTCTGTATAACAGTGACTGTCAGTCTGAGACTAAAAAGCGAAAAATTAGTTTGCTCCTGAAAACATTAAGGATTTAAAAACAGCGGTGTCTTTTCGTATAATGTTGGTTGTTAATCCACCTTTATACCAACTTGCCAGGCCTGTGTATTTATAAAGTTTGTCAAAAATTTAGCTGATAATTAGAAGTCTCGCCAGCTGCAGGCATGTACAGTGATGTTATCATGGCATAGCGATATTTTTCCGTTTCTCTTAATTTCAGGAAAAATGAGAACCTCGTTATAGGAATAAAGTAGACCAAATATTAAACCAGTTATTTCTTGGTTTTGTAAAAAAAAAAAAAAAAACTAAATTTTATTTCATTGTTTTAAATCGTGGAGAAATATTCCATACGTTATACTCTGTACTGCCGTTTTTATCGATCGACTTCTATCCACGCGGTTGCACTGAATTAAACAATGGTAAAAAACGAGAAGCCGGTTGTAGGTAGTAGGTACTAACTTCTGAGCTACGCCCTAGCCAGTTCCACACGCATCAGTCTGCTGCAAACGCCGACCTCAACAGTTCTTTTGAAGTTTTCCTCGCGCCTACTGCACGGTGTACTTTTTCAGGCTTTATATTACGTACAGGGAAAAGACAGAAAAGAAAAAAAAAACGTACGAAGAAACGGCGAAAAATGTCGAATCTACAAAATTGTTCTATTCAAAATTTGTTTCATTTTATTTTATTTCTTCGACTGGGAGATAGAAGATGTCGTTTCGGCTTATAGATTGAAAAAAGATAATGTTTCATGAGCGATTTTATTTATTGATTTACTTTTTTTTTTTTCATAATTTTCAGTTTGCAACGAGAGGTAGAAATATGAATTATTAATTTAATTATATGAAAAAATCAAACCTACATGAAAACGGAAAAAATTTGAACACCTTTTGCACGGAGATATCGAAACAACACAGTCTTCTTCCCAGCCGACGATTTTATGGTTCAAAAGCGGTTAGGTGGTGCTTGTGTTAGTGGATAGGTAACAGAGAGTTGTCGACTCGCGTTATACTTGGCAGTAAATAGTTCGTGCTAGTTGGCGTCGAGTCAAGAAGAGAAGAGAAGAGCCGAGCTGAGCTAGAGGCAGAAAGCAAAGACCAATGTGAAGTTACCTGCTGCCTCCGAGAGGCTTAGGACTTAAAAATTCCAACGAAATTAGGTCGGCCATGTGGGCTAACGTTAATTACAATTCGCGACTACCCTAACCCGTACCTAAGTATAAATAATCACGTGACGAATGAATTCAGGCTTATTTATCTGCAAATGACGAAGCAGACTGTCAAATATTTAATATTTCATTCATAGAATCGGTCAGTTATTCTCTTTCTGTTCTCAAAAATCGTATAATGAGAATCAAAACCAGTTAGGTACTAAAAAATCCTGAATTATTTCATTATTAACTAAACTTCGAATGGGCGAGCCATTCGTTTTCCTATATTGATACCCCCGTCACTGATCGAGGATAAAGGAAAGCTTGTTATAGGTAAACTAGTAACGGCCAAATCAATTTACATTCCACTCTGACCTTGAGCTTGACCTTGACCTAGTGGAGCCGCAGAAGACCGGTACGAGCGATTCCCAATTTTTCGTTGTTTTATCTGATCAATCACGACGCGGAAAACTACGACGATGAATTTTTTTATTTTCATTCTATTCTCCCGTTTAACGCAAAACAGGTGCAACTCAACCCGTCAGACCACACACGTCAAGTGTGAAGTCTTTGACGATGCGTTTGTTAAGAGAAATTACGATGGTCTTACGTCTGCCAAAAGTCTGCCACGGAATAGCAATTATTGTCCTAAACGATTCCCCTCGGAGCTTCTATACGGTTTTGGCAACTCTATATTGTAATTAGATCTTTACTACATATAATATATATGCTGTATAGGGGGTCTCAGAACCAGGCATCTTACAAGATTGTAATTTCGCACCATACGAACCTAACGTATTATAATCGCTACTACATACCTGCGCGGTGGTTCTGACGCGAAATGGCTGTTCTTCTCCGTAGATTGAGGGAAACGGCATATAGGCAAGGCTGCATAATCGTTTTATTGATCGTAAAACTCTGAATTACGAATCCATATCGCGATATTTCAGCTCTATGTATCCTATCTCGCCACTAGGTTTACGTTTAGGTTTAGGTTCAGGTTTAGATTTAGGTTTAGGTTTAGGTTTAGGTTTACGAGCCCGCAGCTTCGTGTTACAAATTCTCCCTTTGACTCGTTCTGTCCATTTCGCGTGTCTCAAGGTTGGTTTACTGCTACCCAACTATAGACCTGGTTTATTATGTCTCCAAGAAGCAATCTAGTCCGTATTATCGATTGATATTGCGAAGGTATTATATAGCCAAGCCGTTTAAATTTCTTATAATTTATCCTAAATACTTTCCTTAGGAAGGTTTTCGGAAGAAATTTTTTGAATTTTGATACTCTTTTTTTACAGCTGACTGAAGTCCCGCAACCAGAGCTCGCCAAAACTCGTGAGTACATTTAATTTTACTTTGAAAACACACAAGAATTACATTTTTCTCCATCTCTCGCGATATTTCTATGCGCCACAATACGAAAGGACAGAGGAAAGCAGAAGAGGCCTTTTCACCTCCTATCTCATCCCACACGTTTCCACCATTTATACATATAATACTATACATATAATACCATATAAGCCAGCGAAGGATGGCGTTACACGAGTGAGTCATAGAAGACGTTGTGTGTACACGCGATAGAATGGTCTGTCGTGTTGGGGAAGTAAGTAACCTGCAACGATCGAACAGTCATGAAATGTGGGGAAGAAAGTATGACAAGTCGGAGAAAAGTTCGTGAATCGATTTTATTCCCTTTTTTTTCTGGATTCTTTCAAGCTGTGTAAAAATTTCATTCGAAACTTTGCTCAATAATACGGTAAGCATTATTAATATTTGAATTGCGTTGCACGTATATATATATCCGCGGACGTGTATACCCATAGGTACGAGTAATTATGGTGTTAATGAACCGGGAACCTGGTGTTTTCAACCGTTCTGTAATTATCCCTCTATCAATTAGATACCGGGACATCAAAATTCATTTATATGCGAACGCGTTCTCCTATAGATCAATTGAAATTGGCTGTATCCGCGCTTCCTGTATTGTTCATTATACCGACGAAAGAAAGATCCAAAAATCTGGAGGAAAATTGACTAGGTGAAATCTTTGCAACGCAAAGTTATTATACGAGTTTCCAGATCCGATTCAAATGAACTGACGTATCACACGTGTAAATTGATCTCGAAACTTGACTAATTTCTCAACTCCAGAAGCGTTGATATATCTGTCGAATATACTGCGCATCTTTCCCTCTCTCTCTCTTTCTCTCTTTCTGCAAAGGGAGATTTGCTTCCGCACCTCCAAACTCTGGGATGACTGTATTAAGTGGAATTGAGCCGCGTGACTCAGACCTTTTCGGTGCTTTTCGTTGAGATAATTTAATTTAGCAGAAACAGCGGGGAGACATCCCCCTATAGAACGGTGACGGGACAGCTTTACCGCGTTCGTTTTCACGCTGTCATTTATACTGCTAAACATTCATTCGCGCGGCTTTTGGCTGCTTACATTTCTTAGGGACAATAATTAGCGCGGGAATTGACTTTAATTAGGTTTTGAACAATGTGCCCAATCATTTATATACCTACGTATAGACGCAACGATAAATATTTTAACATTTTTATGCAGCCTTTTGATATTTGGAAGGCGACAAGATTTCACCTCGCTGCAGCGATATCAACGTCAAGAAATTTCTCCTATTAATAGGGTGACTTACGCAAGCTTGGCAAGATTCCATCCAGCAAATTAACCGTCGTAATGGAATTTAAAGTTCATATTTTATAGTGGCGTGAAATATTCCGGCGAGTTGATAACAGAATTATTCAACGCTCGAGGTTATTACCAGGGCAGCTATCTGCTCGCCTGCTTTCCTCTGCCACCCTTATTTCACCTGATTCTCCAGTTTCTTATACTATAAAAGCGAAGAAAAATCTCTTCATTTTTTGCCTATTTTTTCTTCCTTTTTTTTTTTTTTTTTTCTTACTTCTATCAAACGTTTGAATTATTTTTTAGAACAAAAATTCAAAATAAATCGCGCGTGTATGGACAAATACTACTCGGGTACTACTGGCTAGACTCACTCGGGTTTACCCGGAGTTGTTCAGTAAACAATAGAAACTTCAATGAGAAGAGCTGGGTAACAGAGCTGTGGCCATTGTTTGTCTCTTTACCTTGTCAAAGCCACCACAATGGAACTTTGCTACGCCTGCGTTTGATGCGTTCGATCGACGGCTACAAGCTTATGCGAAATACCGCGGAGATTAAACAAGTCGAAAATGACCAGCGATGGTCACTCGCTATACGAGGCTTCGGATCGTTTTGCCATCGAGGGAAAAAGTTTACACTTGAAATGTTCTTCGAGGGTAGAAATTGATGAATAAAAATCAAGAAACAAGAGGGAACAAGTCCGGCGTAAAAGAAGCACGAAATATATACTTGAAATCTATAAATCAGTCTTAATTGCGAAAGCGAAGAGATAAACAACGAGGCGAAGATTGAAAGTTACTTCGCGATCTCTTGAATGTATATAACGCTCACGGAAATAAGAAGAGAAAAAGATACTGCGAATAACAGCTGGCAATGGAAGAAAGATAGATGCAGATAAACCGGGTGTTAATGCAGAGAGCTGAAATAATAAAAGAAACATGCGACGTCCATGTCTTTTACCTATACGATGACAAACGTTACTCTTTGTCAGTTGGGTTTACGATACGGTGGAAGAAATTAGATAAGGTGAGTTCGAGCGAGGTTAACGCGGAGATGAGTATCAAAGGAGGACAGCTAGGTTTACCATTTTGTACCTAAATTGTTTTGAATGAAGCACAGATTTCTTAACTGAATTCACCCCGGTTTAACGTATAGAATAAGGGCTGTGGTTACGTATCGTTAATTTGTTCCGAGAAGAACCCCTTTATTGTTTACCCTATCATTTCATCCATCTGCGCATTTACTTCTCCGCACGTGATCATCGGCTTATTGATACTACGGGGAAGAGGCTGATAACAAAGCTACATCACGTTGTTAGATACACGAAATTGAAACAAAAGACGGGAAAGTTTGCTGAGATGAGGAATTCTTTGGCGACAATTATAGACTTTCCTTTAATTCGCAGAGATAATGATTGAAGATCATGCGATTATTTCTTATTATTGGAAATCTATAATAGTTGCATAAATTTGGCCCTGCCTCTGCGGTCTGTTCGTGAATTATTTTCATCGTAATATCGATCTTGGTTTTCTACCAAACGTATAGTCGAGTGAATGCATATACCTATAGGTATATTCGGCTCTTGTCAGCCTCGGGACTCGCAGGCTAGATTACAGTTGAAAAAAGTGTTGAAAAAAGAAAGGTAAAAATGAAGAAAGAAAGGAGAAGAAACAACAGAAAATAGAAGATTAATATTTCATTCCAGTTTCAGATTCCAATTCACGTTAAATACTCCCTCGTCATATAACCCTCGGAGTATAACGTATTAGAGGGTGAAGAATCTCCTCTCCCCGATCTTTTGTCCCTTAAATCCAATACCTTTCAAACATTTCTTTTGTTTAATAAATCCTACTGACTACGAGTTTAATTGAAGCTGATTGTGTTATAAGAGGTTAAGATATTAGATCCGAATGCGCGTGCATGTGGACGGTAATCATGCCGGGCCTTTTACACAAGAAACCCATTAATCTCCTCCACACGTCTGCTCTTCCGCACGCAAAATTCTACTCCTGTCAAAATCTACCGCATATACGTATAGGTATTTATGCGTGAACTCGGATTATATTTTTTTAACACTCATCGATTGTCTCATTACCTACCCTTAACACGTGATTAGGGGAGGAAACCGGGGCGCGGCGTCTACCACGACCTAAATTTTGTCCCTCTACACCCGGACAGCATCCTGCCTGTCCTATACTAACAAAGAGATTAGTTTGCCCCATATTTCATCCTCTGTATTCCGCGACCGTTAAACTTCGCATACTTTGGATTCACAGGAAAAGCCGCGAAATTTTCAACCAAGACAAACAATCGCGAATGGTCTTTGTAGTCACGCTTTTCAATTAATCTATCCGATCGTTTACAAATTTCGATTCAATTAATCGTTTTTCATTTCTTTTTCCCCGGTAGCTTATCGTGAAAATTTTTTTACCTTCAATTTACTCACACGGTGTATTATTCCACGATGGAAATAGTAACGAATGCGTTACTTAGCAGCGTTGTAATCGACCTAAAATGTCCGAGAATTCTATGAATCGAGTAACCAAAATATTACCCGGAACTTGCCGGAAGTCAACTACTCAGGTATATTCGAATCGCGAGATATAGTTGATGAATTTTTCTTCTTTCTCGCTTCTATGTATTCGTGGAAACAATGAGTTGGCTTTTATTCGCGACGATATTATACGTAATAAATTTCTTTATTAATCGTTGAAAGAAATATGTCGCAAATTTCTTTCTTTGGCTGAAATTTATAGCTTATGATCGTCGTGCGATATAAGCGACGTGATCTAATAATAGGATTTCTCGCTATTCAACACGAGCACGTCACTCTAACGTGACCCTCCTATTCGCTGGACCCCGTATGATGCTGCAGGGTGACGTCAAACCGAGATGCTTATAAAATCTTGCTTCAATCTAATCTAACCTTTTAAGTCAGTCAAGTTCATTGTCGTTTACCTTTCCTTGACGAACTAAGGCTGGAGAGATTATTCGACCAAAAATCACAGCAGAAAAGAAAAAAGGAAAAAAAGTTTAATGTGTAATCGATTTTTGATTCTTATTCGCATCAAATTATAATACTTGTTTTAAACAGTCTCTTCGAAAGTGTGAACCAGCTTTATTCACTCCTTGCCTCGTACTTTACCAGTTTACCTTAAAACTAAATTTTCATGTATTCAAAAAGTTACCATTCCTATAACTATAGTTGGACTTACCCAGTTGAAAACTTTGTTTTTCCACGCTCGGAGATATAATACTTCGCTGGGATATTCGCCTACCGTTTTTACCATTCTTTCCAAGAAAGTTCAGTTCCTGGTCCTCCTTTTCTTCGGCAACAAAAAAAAAAAAAAAATTGCAAAAATTCTTCTATTATAGAATCAAGTACCTCGACACTTGAACCGGAATATTATTGTCAAAAATTCTTCTTTCGTTGTTTGATTGAATTCCAATTCCGACGAATTCTCACATACCCTTTCCCACTATCCTACTGTACTGCAGCGTCTCTATTCCATTCACCTGATGAATCGATTATAATCGACAAAAGACGGAAAGTGACTGGTGCACTGCACTGCACTCTCTCATCTCTTGATCACATATCATACGCATACTACGAAAGGAGGAGAATAAAGCCGCAGCCATATCATCTTATAATAGAACTTCGCTCTATTCATCGCCCCACGCGATCCGATCGCACGACCCTCTTTTCTACCGATCTCCACCTCGTACATGGACCCTGTCCTAATTTGATCCACGCAAGAAAAATGCCAGCAGGTACTAATAGAGATGACATTAATCTCATCGCTTCTATCAGATAAATTTTGCATCGTGATATGGTAAAGCTGTTTCTCGACCCCTGATTAAAATGATCATCCCAAAGGGGTTAAGGCAAACTTCGTTTTTTATTGAAGAATCGGGGGAATTAGGTACATACTTTGATCAATTCGCGACACGAGAGACGTTGGCTTACCGATATTTGACATGTAATTGGTCGGGTCATTTCTCACGATTGATTCCACAAATCTGAAGATCCTCGAAGCTGTTGCCGCAATTACGGCACGACTAGGGTGGATTTGTCCGGGGAAATCTTTGGAGATTTCATCAGGAAGTTACGAGACACTCTGGAACACATTGGTTGACACTTCAGCAGCAGGCCAACCTACAACAAATATCCATCCTCTCTCCTTATTTCTTTCTCTCTCTCTCTCTCTCTCTCTCTTTCTCTCGCCTTCTCGCTCTACCTTCTGACGTAGCGGTGGTCGGGTTCACTTCCTGTATTCCCCTAGTTCGCCGAGATGCCACCCTTCCTTCTAACACTCCTCACACCCTCTTCCAAACCCCTGCAGGATGGTTTCCATGGATACGCCACCCGGAGCTCAGCATCTGTACAACCTCTTAGCCATCTCTATGGATATAACCGACGAAAATCCACCGTGTTAGACTATCCAGCTCCTGTTGCGTTGCAACTATCGATATTCACCTTCGGCTCATCGTTTGCTTCATTAAATTTCATTAGGATCATTTTTAACGCTATGGAAGACTTCCTGGCTTACTTATTTAAGCAGATGAACAAGAAAGGGTACTTCCTCCCTTTTCTTATCTCATTTTTGAACGAGGCTTCCCAATATCCGAAAGGTTGATTTTCAGGGGCTGGGGAAGACCTTTCAATGACTCCAAAACTAACGAACCACTTGACGTTAGATGACGAGTAATTCATTGAATATTAAGCGTTTCGCAAAGTTTTGGTTAACTTTAGCCGCTAGGCTGCGGCACACGGACGGGCCACAGGGCGGAGAACCCTGCCACGAGCGATTTCAATAATTAATGTCGAGGGAATTGCTTCGCTCAACCGCCTAGCGCAAACTCCTCAATTTCTAAGCCTTAGGCGTTACTCTAATTTCATACTCTCCTCATCGAGCTCAGATTCTTTTCATTATATCGTCAAGAATATACCTATACTTGGTGTGTGGAAATTTGATCGACTATCAAGAAGAAATTCTCGTCATATTAGTCACTGTAGTTATAAACCGAGATTAGTTATCGGACGATAAAATCGAATCTATAACTCGACTCCTTTCGCGCGTAATCTTCGCACCGCTACGGATTACTAATCGTATTATATAGGTAAGAACCGGAAATCAGATGTATTTTAGTCTCTGTTCGATGATTGCCCCCTTATCCTAATCATAAAGGCTCAAATCCTGGATTCAAATGTTGCGCAATTTTCAGATTGTATTCCGTAGTCGGAATCATTTCTTTCGTTGCTTTATCAAAACGTCGTCAACGGGACCGCGACGGGGCAAACTAAATTCAATTACACAAAGCGCCAGGGATTTGTTTGCTAGGAACCACTTCCAGATTTTATATACCTACCTACATCAGGAATTTCGAATCGAGTTCAATCGGATAAAAACTGAGCCGAAGATCTTCGTTTTAAAATTGGTTCAATAAAATGCGCAAAAAGACACGCAGTTTTCAATCCACACCCATACCTAAGCAAATTCGCGTTTTTTCCAAGAGACAACACACACGCAGGCTTAGAAAATGATCGCCATCATCAGCCTAAAACTAAATCGATTTCTATTCCGACATATTCAACGGGCTAATTTTGCACTTGACTATTTGGCAAACTAGGCTAAGGCTACGCCGTGTACGTCTAAAGTTTGAAGCACCTTGGCCGAGCCAGATAATCAATAAGCTAAATATTGTAATATCGCCTATCAATATTTCGCTAATCTGCCTCTTGGCTGCAATCTTTTCTTTAAGAATCGCCCTTTGTATAAAAGAACCGCCGTGATGTATGAACGACGTTGTTGATAGTAAGATGGAGCGATATTTCGGTGTATTAGATAATATATATGTATATATATATATATTATGAATGTGTGATACGCGTTTGAAATTGAAGCTGTACGTACGTAAAACGTATAACAACTGCTTATTGAGCGTCAGTTGCTCTAGAACGGGGGCGATGTCATGGCATTTGCTCGTTGTGTTTAATTAGCAGAGTGCCCGTTAATTAACGACGAGGGAGTCTACGGGCACGGTTCCCTTCTCCGTCATCCTCCTCCTGCAGGTTCCGGTTCTACATCGGAGGCGCGGCAAGGTTAAGCGCGTGCGAAAACTGACTATATAACTAATAATTACACCCGTAGCTGCTAAATAATTGGTGACACTACATCGGGCAATTAATTTCCTCGAATTGCCTTAAGTAACCGAATTAATTTCCGCTTATTTTAAGTATCACATACTTATACTCATGTTCATACTCTGAAACCGCGAGCAGGTAACTAGATTACACCGCAATTTGAGCCGGGGGAAAAGATGAAAATGGTTCTTTCATCATTTGCATTTCACGTAATATACGTGTGACCGATTAATTCGGTGTAATAAGATAAGAATGAGTGATTCGATTAGCGCGCGATAAAACTAGCCGAGTGTAACTCCGCGTAAATCGCGTTGGTCCGTTATCAAATCCGCGAAAAGGTGTTCAATGAAAAATACCGTGTTGAATATCAGCGTTTGATCCTCTTTGCAATCAAGCTAAAAGCCCTGCAAACGTTCGAGAATCGGTTGTAGTAATTAAATCCTTCGCTCTATTTTATCACTGCGTGCAGGTTATACACGTGTGTACATACACCTATATAGCTATAGGCAAACAATCCGTTCGCCATTATTTTACTCGATGAATTCGGTTTTTCAATTTCATATATCGAAAAAAAAAAAAAAGAAAAATCTTCGAAACGTTACAATGCGATCTACAGAATTTTGCCTTTCGTCATCCCTATCATTTTTCATTTGTATAATGTAAAAGCTACTTGACCATATTTATGTATATTTATATCATTTTTATACACATATATCTATATATATCTATATATATATATAGATGTAACACAATACAAGAGATGTATAAAGACACGTACAAACCAAGACGTGATAATAGTCCATTTTCCTAATAACCGGAGCTGGGGGTTTGCCAGGGGGTTGATACGACGCCGCGGAAACTCTGTCGGAGTTCCGTCTCTTGTTAAGCGCACCCTTTTCGTTTTGTATGCATCAGATAGCGTCTCTCCCATACCCCCTCTTTACCCCTTTCCCTTCTCACCCCGTACTCTCCGTTCAACGTTGGCTCCGGGTGCTCCGTTTGCGATAAATAACCAGCGAGAGAGAACCGTGGAGGTAGCGGAAAGGGGGGCTGTAGGGGGGGGAAAAGGGAGAAAAGAGGGGCTACCGTCGTGGCAGAAGGGTCGATATCAAACTCACTCTACCACTACTAGTTCCACGCTTCTCTCTTCTTCGCTACCTATATACTTTTCTATATATATTATACATACATATATACATCTTTCTCTTTTTCTCTTTCTCTTTCGCTTCCTTTTTCCCCTCATTCTCTCTTTCTCTCTTTTTCTCGTCCCGCTCCTCCCCCGCGTTACTGTCGCGCACACAACCGAGCGCCGGAGTTACTTAACGCGATTAAACCCTCCGTGCGGCTATATAGACACGCGTGTGCTTTTCGGTCGAGGTTCGGTCCGTCAGTCGGTCGGTCGTTCGTCGCGTCGAGTGAGGCACCAGCGAGAAACTATTCGATCGTTGGGGTGGTTAAAAGTACGACAGCCTTTTGTTTCCCCACCGCTTTTGCCCCTGAGCCAATGGTCACAACCCTCTATCCCCCTTGAACCCCACGTTTTACAGAATAGAAAATTAATTGATATAGTCGCGTGAAACTTTCGCGCGGTTTGCCAAATTCTTGACGATTCGTATGAATTTTTTTCTTCTTTTTTTCTTCCTTTTATTCAAATCTATTCTAATTAAGACGTAGTACGATGAAATCTCTCTTCATTCGGAAGACTAGAATGACGTGTGGACTGAAACTTAGGGTTATTAAATCAAATTAAATTAAATCAAATCAAATCAGATCAGATCGGATCGAATCAAGTCAAATGAAATCCGCATTTCTCGGCGGTGTTAAAGGGTAGCTGGTATCCTATGGATTTATATTTAATTATCCTCCTTCGTTAGGTTGTCATATCTTATTGTAAGGATTTAATTATTGAGCGGGGAGCTTTGCCCGGTGGTTGGCTCTCGCTTATCGTAACGAATAAATCATGTACACGACCTTGGTGAACAACTGGGTCAGATTTAGCCTGATTAAATTCAGAGTGCGCGCACTCGTGCGTTCTCGATTCGTAAATACAAAGCCGAATAAAGGAAAAGGAAGATCTTTTTTTTTCTTCACGTTCTTTCTGGCCAATTGACAATTTACACACGATCACAAGTATAAGAACAAATTGAAAGATGAAATCTCGGAAAATCACTCTCGTTTCGATTCAGTACCGTCTGTACCTACTTCAGACGGGAATAAAAAAAACAGAGAAAGAGACGGAGACCGAGTATACCTATAAAGCTAAACTGTGGGACAATCTTTGGTCGTATTTCAATAGTCGTGTTTACGTTTGTCTCGACGCTTGTTTCCTCCCTAGTTCCCGCGCGTTCGCAAATTTCCACGATGTTTCGATGTGTTTATTCGCCCGTTGCAGCCCTCACACATTCATACATCGCATTTCACACGTATACAACATACACGTGTCCCCCTCGACTGGCTCTCACGTACGGAGTAATGCCCGGAGAGGTCATCGACTTCCCCGGTCCGAACCAACCGGCGCGACGACATCGTCGACCTGTGCCGATCCGTGGCTAGCATGGTTATCGATATAGTAATTAATTAGCGGGGCAACAATGTTGTGATTTTTTATTTTTTATTCGCTATTTTTTTTATTTTTTTTTCATCTTTCTAACCAAACTTTTTTATCATTACACATTCATTAATTAACAAATCAATTTATTCAATATCTAAAAATGTAAGAAGAAAATCTACGCTTATTATTCAAATTTCTATATCAAAACCGTATACGTAATGCGACGTTGTATTTTTGGGGGTGAAGAAAATTTTTATTTTTTATTTTTTCGGGGTTACAGATATATGAAATTCGGTGATCGTCTGATCAGCTATACGTATATATGCGTCTCGGCGTTTGGTTTATATTTGCGAAAATTTCGTCTATTGATATAATAACTTGAATTGCCCGAACGCCGAATACGTACATTGAGTACAGGATATATAAACCTCCTCGGGGTAGTAAAATACGCGGGATTTTAAGTTGAGAAGTTTGCTTTTCTGCCGTCGTTGCAGGTTGACGGAGAGCTCGATTTATCTTCCGTATCAATGAAGAAGACATTCTGTGAAGGCAACGCGCGCTGGTCGAAGCTAGGCGAGAATATATCCGCAGCTCAGGCACTTGAAGATTTGCCAATACTCAACCGCGACGTTAACGTCGTCGCGCTACGGCTACACGGCTACACGGCTTCCGAATTTATTTTCAGTTACATGTACACCACCGTCATCTTACAAACTTGCTCCTTTAGACGCTCATATCTCTTTCATTCACGTATAATAATCAACCGAACCATAAAATACGAGCGAATAAATTCACATCTCTACATATCTCTTGTCAGATAACAAAGTCAAAAAGTGTAAATTAAGGTATGTAAAAAAAAAATATCTCCAATCAATTCCAACTTTAAATTATGATTTTTTAATGGTTCAAACCGACCGTGAAAATATCTTTTCGTTTAGTTTCAGTGGAGATTATTCTAATTGCGTTTTTCCCCGCGGGGTGTAAAGAGAAAAAATAAAGATGTACAATTTTTCATCAACACGTATATGTGTAAGCGATTATACCGTATAGTGATTACTGGGTCGAAAATAATCACAGCGAAATATGCTCTTATTATGCAATGAAGTAAACCCGGTCAGCGGATATTACCGGTAAGCTTCTCCTTCGGGACGGATTTGCTGGGATTAACCAATAGGTTACGCGGACGCGATTGAAACGCGTGTGTATACGTAGTTTGGATAATAGATGAATGTTAGCGAGCCTACTGAAACTTTGTACTACTCTAGTTTTGTAGAAAGAGAGAGAGAGGGAAAACAAAGGAAAAGGAAAAAAAGAGAAGAATCAAAAGTTCAACGATGAAAATTTGATAAATTATGAGAGTATATTTTTCAGATCAGAATATGACAACGAATATTGTATGGAGAATTATCTGGCAAACTTTCGCGGGGACAAAACATATTTTCGAATATTTCTAGTAGGCGTTATATAAGCTGGGAACAGAAGATAAAAAGTGAAAAAAAATTGTGGGAGGAAAGCTTTCAAAGAAATTTACCGAGAAATGATAGGGCGAAATTTTCGTAGCCATGTACATAGCTAGCATCGTGAATAAATTATGATCTTTTTTATGTAAAGGAATATCATGTAGTAACGAAGGTGAAAAAATTTTAGTAATGTACGTCGAGCAAAAATATGCTGTAGGTATCAGTTTAAACGAGGTTTTTATACTAAAGGAAAACACATTTCTATTTTTAATTAAAAGTATACATTGATTGGCGTTTTATCGGAGAATATGTGATCTAGGTGAAATCTTATAGCAAAGCTACTTATAATTGAATATATATATATAAATAGAGAGAGAGAGAATAAACAGATTAAATTTGAATAAATACGTAAGTAAATGAATGTATAAACAAAAGGATCGACACGCGACTAATTGGAGATCGGTTTCTCCGGCAAGTAAATCCTGAATGACGTCTGGAACGACGCTTTGTACCTGGCGCCGTAAGTTAATTAAGACCTCCTACGGGAGCTAATTGCATTTGCTGGAGCCTCGCGCACTCGTTGACTGGAATATGGGAGTTCCATCGTAGGTGGGGGAGGAACGAAGGGTATCCTTCCTTATTACGAGCATGGTTAATTAATCGCGTCCGTCTGGGATCTCTACCGATAATTGATGTAATCAATCATAGAACTTGACGTTTCGGCGTGGTAACGACCAGCTTTACGTTCTTTTTTCTATATCTGTTCTTTTCTTTTTTTTTTTCCTTCTTCGTTTGCTTTTTACAGAAAATTTTTCAACAGCTTTTTATCATCCGTTTACAAAAAAACTCGTTTAGATTAGAACCGCGAAACAAGAATAAGAATGTACAAAAAAAAAATAAAAATCATTTGAGAAAAAGATCGCGAAATCTATGTATGAAACCAATTTTAATAACCAATAAAAACGTTCTCTTCGAAGTATGAAGAATTTTTTGTTATAAAAATTCATTAAATTCTTTCTTTTTTTTCTCTCTCTCTCTCTTTATAGTTCGATATCATGAAAAATGATGTTTCATTAATTTCATACCTTTCTTTTTCCATCCATACGTACATATACATGTGTTAAAACGTTAAATAGATAAAATATACTCAATACAACGGACAAGGTCGTATCCAACGATGTCGTAGACTCATGTTTTCTGCACACCTGCTCATCGCTCATACACACATCCACACATTCTCATTCGCACATGATTGACTCGACGTAGTCAGACGAACGTCTTGCGTCATTCCGTACCTACTCGGCGCTGCAGATGACGCAGCTTTATACCCAGGTCACTCCGGCCTCGCTCTCTTCCGAGCAGTCTTCCTCCCCGGTCTCGTTTGCTTTCAAGGAAAAATACTATTTATTAAAACTCGGAGGTATTTTTCATTCAGTACGTGATTTTTTTTTTTTCTTTCACTCAATCGGAAATTCTTTGCCAATATATATATATATTTTTTGTTTCATCCTCACGTGCGACTAATGTTACGTAACGATTATAGCACATGAGAGGTAAACTTTGATGTGAAAAAACAAAAAACAAAAACAAACAACTTGTTTTTATCAATTAATAATTAACATATTTTTACATCTGGTTATGAATAATTTCTCCTCCAGGTAAATTGGAGAGAAGGGTTATAACCTGGCTCTATACCTTCTCGGTGGCAGAGTTGTTAGGTTGTTTCGAAGCCGTCATGGTTCGGCACGGAACTTTCAAGGATAACAATAAACACGAAACCAACACGAATGTGGGAGTACGAAATTATCCGTTCAGGTTAGCTATAGCCTCGGCAAAGTTACATTTCGCTAAGGTCAGATTGTGTACAACTCTCAGTTGTACAAAACTAGAACTAGGCAATAGAATATCCTACCTATCCTAACTATGTACCCATACATAGCGTGATAAGCCTCTGGCGCCAGGAAATTGGGTCGCAACTCGCATGTCGCACGTTGCATCTTGACGTAACGGAAGAACAAGGAAATAAAAAGAATAGAGAATCGTCAAGTTCTCGCCTACCGAAAAAGAACAATAATCGTTTAACGTGTCATATCGAAAGTTAGGCCGCGAGCGATCCACCAAGTCTCTTACGATAAACGAGGCTGGTGTAATACGTGATTCGCGATTCGAGATTCGATCCATGATGGCCGCTCCGACGAGTGCAGGTGTATCAGCTTGAGACGTAGGAAAAGATATTATACGATCGCCCAGGAAACAGTTGTTCGAATTGTAGACGCAGCTGTCGGTTGTGGAGCAAGTAGTTCCGACAACCGTGAGATCAGACAAGTGAATAGTGAAAGAGGAGTAGGCAAGGTAAAAGGTAGTCTGGTCGGTCAATTTCAGTTGGTCAGTTAGCTATAAGAAAAGATTCGATTGCTCTTTCTCGTTTCTGCCATATTCTTCCTCCGTATATTCCTCTCTGTCGCCATCTCTCTCTCTATCTCTGTCCTTCTCTGTTTATCCCACTCTCGCGAAACTGTGCAGCAGCCTTGCAGCCACGCTTCAATGAGCTAGGGAATTGATCCGAAGTTGTTAGCGAAGATAAGGTTGTCTGCTACCGCAACCTAGTCGCGACGTCTGGGTTCTTCAGTCGAGTTGATTAATTGAACATCCGAAAACAGCCGTCCTTTGTTTGATAATTGTTATACATCCCGCAATTGCTTTCATTTCACGATAGATTATACGCGATAAATCCGCGTAGATCGTTTTTTTTTCTCTCTCAATAGTCGTTTGGAAATCATAATTGAATGCAAAGGAGCTTGACTGAAAAACAAACGCGTTTATATCCAACGCCGCCTGTCCCTTCGGTTAGCTTCTTATTCTTTGATACCGCTTTACTTCGCCTTCGAGCCTGATGACGCAAGGTGGTGGTTCAACCAGATCTTAATACGAAACAGGTGCGCCTCCTCAGCTTCGGATCGTACCTACCTACCGCGCTTGCCTGCTGCCCATTGGCGCGTGCCGCACGATTTACACACACATGAAGATGAGTCGAGCCGCGCGCGTGCCCACAAACAACAGGGTGATGCTAATAACACGGGACAAGGATAATTACGCGAAGCCTCCGGCGTGTCTTCTCCTTCTCCTCCTTCTTCTTTTTCTTTTTCTTATCCTGTCAGTGTATACATATGTTTCTAGTTTTTTTTTTTTTTCATTCACTTCCTCAAATGTTAATACGGAGATTATCAATTAGTTTTTAACACACGTTACAAACGTATGTTTATGCTACTTTAAAAGAATAAAATTAATTTCATTATGCGCGTGCGTAAAACTGGGTACGTTTATAACATCCTGTTATAGAGAGATACAGAGTATTACCGATCTCAGATTTATCACCAATCAATCTCGTAACCATTGCCGATCAGAAAAGCGCTCGACTTAATCGATCCCGATAAAGAAGAATCCTAGCTTAGCGAGCGTGTATCAGCTCCTCAGGCGTCTGTAACAGAACTTCTCTTTACCCACGGAGGAATACCTTACAAACGATCTTTTGTACGTACGCGCTTTACTATTACGTCATATTTTGCCGTTATCTAGTTCCGGTGATTCCCCCGTTTAGTGTACTTACCTGCACTGCAGCGGGAATTACATTCTCAAGTTGTGAACATATAGAAGAATTCTTTTTCTTTCTTTTTTTTTTTTAAGAAGAAGAAATATTTCTTTCCTTCTTCTTTTCCGTTACATTAATATTTAACAACGGCACGAATTAAGCCTGTGGGACGATAAACAATATACGGAGATAATCGATGATCTTGAAAATCTATATTGTATCGAAGATATCGAAGATCGCACTATATTACGGGTGAAAAAAGGTTTCAAGTTCGTGACGGTTGCGTGTACAAGGGACATAATAAGCGTTGGAACAAGGCAAAAGGGGATCGAAGTATATACATGAGTCTGTGCGCGTATACAGAACGCAACTACTACCATAAGAGCTACGCAACAAAGCAGCAGCTATCGTTACGCAGGTGAACCACGCCGTCTGCTGTTCTCTGCCTGCTGCTCGGCGTCGTCGGTGCTCGTGTTGTTGTTCACAAGCTGCACGCATACAACGACTCCATCCCCACACCGATCTACGCACACTTTATGCCGAGGCCGATGATGGGGTTCGTGGCCAGCCGGCCTGCCTGCCTCAGTCAACCGATGCTCGTCTCTGCGATTAAACGTATCGTTTCGATATTCGTTCGTTCGCGCGCCTATAATTCTTTAAACTGTAGCTCCGATTATCTACGCTAGTAGCTTCATCACGCACTACAATCTATCGCGGGAGAAAAAATTCGCGACTAAATACTCTTCAGTATAACAAATGCAGTGAACACTAACAAACGTACGATTTATACTCGAAAGAAGTGTAACAGATCGCAAAGTTTCGTTCGTTCAAATTTCATGCGTCAATATACCCCGATGTTGGTACCCCACAAAGTGTATCCGGGATGTACACAAAGTTTGAAGTGCTTCAGGGTATAGTCAGTTATCTCCTTGTATCAGGTGGGGAAATAAATACTACACGATTAAATGTTATGTTATTATTTTAAAGAAATTATCCATCTACTACTTATTGGTCGGGTTATTCAGTTCCGTATTTCCGGTCTAATTTTTCTTCTTCTTATTCTTATCCTTCTGCTTCTTATTGTTACCTAAGTTTCCTCGTGAGGTCAGGTTTAGGTGGTATAGTTTGGCTCCACGCGTGAGCGCGCTTCCTGCCACCCACGTGTCAGTCCCTTCCCCACGTCCGTCCGCCCGTACGTACCGTACCGTACGTCTGTCTCCTCTAGGAGCGAGTAGGTACTCGCGTGAGAGTTGCAAAGAGTGAAACCCTCGTGCTCTCCTTCTCTATCTATCTATATACTTGTCTCACTCTCTCGTTTGTCGTTCGTTGTTTGCCATTCGGCCACACGGCGTTGCCAAGTCTACGCGACGCCTAGCCTCTCGTCTGACGCACTCTCCAGACATGTGTGTATGCACGCGCTACGACACAACCGACAACCGACAACGACAACTATGATGGCAGCAGGCAGCGGCGCGGGGCGGGCCTCTTTCTCGGGTTTAATCGCCCTCTCAGAGCAACTGGTGTCGCGTCCGAACTCCGAATTCAACAAAGTGTACACATATCGATCCGTTCTCGTTTCGATTCGCTCTCCTTTCCCGCCTCGCCTCCTCCCTTCTCGAAGGTTATTCTCTTCTTTCTCTAACAGCAGCGACAGCAGTAGGGTAGCTTAGCTAGTAGGTAGGTCGGACACAAACAAGGCCGAGGGGTAATATAGGAGGTAGAATTGCGCGGCCTACCACCGTGGGAATTACGTCCGTTCGGAGAATATAGAAAAGCGAAATAAAAGAGACTTTGTTAAATCGCGGTGAACGACGTATACGAGAGACTGCGCCGGGTTTGTTATTGGCATGAATTAGCCAAGTCTGCATTTTACTAGGATTTTGATTAGCCAGAACTCGTGTGTTTGTCATTTCGTGATATTTGGGCCTTATACTATTTCTTATTCTTCGATTTTTAGACCAATTTATTATCATCTTTCTTGTTCTCATTCTAAGCGGATATTTAAACACTTGAACAAATGGGTATACATGTGGTTTGATGTACGCGAACGGCTTCGTTATTTACAACGAATCTTGTCTATACCGTTCCAACGTTGCAACGAGACACCGCAATACAGTTATATACGCACCTTGGCGCGAAGCATAGCGCAATCCTGTGTAGTTATATTCAACTATTACTATATACCTATATTCGTGTATAAAATGCGTTTCACAGAGTCAAAGCCAGTCAGTGTTAGCCACGTGACGCGACTTCCAATTAGTATCATATGTAGAATAACTTGAACTCATAATTCTTCTACGTTCTGTCGATTATTCCGCACACAATCCGAGGTTCTAAATTATTCATTTCCTCTCTCTATCTCTATAATAATATTTCAAACAAATCTTTTACATACATACGTAAATACACGATACAATTATTTAATGAATAATGTCTGATGTCGCAGCAGTGAAAATCACGTTTACGGAGTATAGGCTACAGATATGCGCAGAGCCCGTTAAACTGAGTTTACCGCAGCGAGACTTTTATCAGAATTCTTTCTTTCTTTTTTGACTTAAAACCGCAAAACTTCAGATGCTTATATATGCCGATTTATATTATTATACACTCATGCATATATGTATGAATATTCGGCCTTTTCTTTTATTTTTTTTATATATATATATTTTTTTATTTTCTTGTTTCGTTTCTTTTTGGCGAATATATTTCATCCAATCAAGGACAACTTGTCGTACGAATGTATTTTGTACTATACATTACGCGCCCGGCAAGTCAAGGCGGTGAGAATTGCCATTGTTCGATCGGTTAGACTTTAGAACTTACGATTATAGCGACTGCAGTCAGCTCAAGTACCAATTACAGTCTCGAGGTCGAAGTTAGAACTATTGATTAAACAATTACAAGCCTTTAATACATCAAATTAATCCTATGTTTACTTTTCATTTGTTACAGAACGAGAACGACATACAGCGACAAGGCTTTCTTCGTGAGTATAATCGATACTATAATTAATTTATACTCCTTCACAGTCGGAGCTTATCCAGCAATACAGAATGTCAGTTATTAGCTAGGTATTGCGACGAAGGCGATCTAAGGATATATTACAAAATTATCATTCTTTTTTTCCTACCAATATATTCCCCAAAAACTTTCAACTTATCGATAAATTAATGTTCAGAAGTGTACGTCAACACTTCATATTATCAAAATTTAGATGAATAACTTTTCTTAATTATTCTTTGTCAAATTTACCGCTATACGACTTCAAGTCTAGATATATCCAAGCAATACATATTGACAACAGAAGAAATGATATCGAACGAAAATGGTAGAAAAAATACCGGTGATAATCTTAAACTGATATTAAATCGTCTTTAGATGTAATTTTCTGTGACTATATTTGTTTTGCTTCTGATGATCCGCGAAGTAATATCTCTAACTGTCTGAAACTTAATCAGAGCTTGCTAGGTGTTATAAGCGTTGGGCCGCGATTTAATGCTCCGGGCAAAGTTTAGCAAAGATTTTCAAGAAAGGCAATCTGTGCGAGGAGATAATCGCGCCTAGTTTATCCCGCCTGCGAATTCATAATTAACTTAACTTTTGATTGATGGATTCTTTTTTTATCCGATTGTTTCATTCCGTTGAAAATTGTGCGACAATAGCCTGCGGGGGGTAGGTATACATATACTATACGGAATAAATATTACGATTATGCGGTAGTGGAAAAAAAAACAATGAAATGAAGCCCCGTTTTTTCATTTTATTTATATCCAACTCACGTGATTCTCTTCCAATTTTTATGATCGCACTCTAAAATGAATGAACCGCGTATTCGTGCCGCGGTAGATACCGAATCAGATATATGTGACTAATGTTGAATAAATACACCGTTCAAGGGATGCGTGACAGGGTTCATACTAATCATACTCATTTATCAACTGATAAACCAGTGGCAAGTGAAAGGCGTGTGAAAAAGAATGACTGGCTTCTTTTTTCTCTTTTGTTTTCGCCCCGCGATTGCAGTTGCAGAAATTCTTGAATAAAAAATTAATATACGAAGGATTTCCACGAACTTTAAACCGCGGCAAGTGGGTACAAAATCAAAAGAGTTATATCCCTTCGCTCCTGTGAAAGAAAAAGTCGCAGTTTTCTTCCGTGTGAAAAATTCGCGTTTTGCTTCATTTTTAATTAACGATATTAATTAGAGTTCTTTGTACGATCTTGTGACCCGGGTCTCTTTTACGGGGCAAATTAAAACCGCGGCGATTATACGACAGGTTTATAATAACACAGTGTTTCCGTCTAATTAAGTACGGAAACATCGCGGATATTGATTCAACCCTAATCCCAATAAAGAAAAGTCAATACCCAGACACGTAACCCGACTTACGTGTCTTATAAAATATCAATCACGGTCAACGATATACGGTTATTGTGGACTGAGCTGGATTAGGATTCTTCTTTATTATACCCTGCAACACCAAGGCTCGATTACTCACTTTCTTCATTATCATGCTCTATTTTTGGCCTAATTTTATAACGCACAAAGAAGTTAACGACCCTAAGCGGCAATGCGGAGCCGAAAATCTCGCGGACGCCCCGTGATCGCTGCAGTAAGTTATACCTTCAGAAAATCACCCTCTTATAAACTTCTTATCAGAATACGCCCACGAGCCGGGGAAACTGGGCCTTATACCTACTTTCCAAGCAAACATTGCTGTCTTTTACCAAGAGGATGTCACAGAAATTATCACCTCTTTCCAACTCAAATATAATTAACAAACCAACGATTTTGACTCTTTAAGTTTTATGATAATTTCTGTTTTTTTCCTTTTCTCTCTCTCTCTCTCTCTTTCGTTCTCTTCGTTTGATCCAATTACATATTATAGCGTCTCTGAGTAATTCGTATATAAAAGTATAGCGTGACGGTATGTGATTATAAAAATACGCCGACTAATCGTAAGAGTAGAGTTTTAATTTTCATGAAGTACAATTATACGTTGCAGACTTGATAGGGTTGGTGTGTGCATATAATAAGTGCAGCTAGATTTCTGTGGGCAATTTTTCATTCCATATATCTATCTGGTAAAGTATTACGGCAATTTGCAATTTAAATGTGTACGATTGGCTGCCTCGGGCTTAAAACGATCAAATTTTACCGCGTCTTTTATGGCTTTAACTAGTGTCATGAAGTTACGTAATAAATTGAACGATTACGCAGCTACTGCTGTTTTATTAGCGACAAAACAGAGGGTGGTTGTATTTATTGTTTCAAAATTTATATCTTGCCTCGCGAGTAGGTACGATTATAACCGTAATTATAAACTCGATATATAATAATTTCGCACCGATAACGCAGTAGCACGTCTCTGCAATTATATTTACGTTATCTTCACAGTGAAACCTCGCGAAACCTTAATAAGAGGAGGACATTGGACATTTTTCAGTAATTAGAATTCGACTGAATTATTTCACAATTTGTTCACAGCAACGATCTTTCTTCAAACCAGATACCAGCTCAGGCGATAGTTCATTATCGCATTCAAATTCGTGGAATCATTCGTCTCATTTTTTATAGAAACTCGGACGCACTTATCTTCCATCGCCGCCACTTACTTGCCCTGTTAGTTTTGATAACTTCGACTTCGACGTCGCGTTTCGTCTGATAAGAATCGTTCGACTTCTCTCTAATTAATCACGAATCTTTTTTTTTACTTAATTGCTGAATTTTTTTTTCTATTGGATAATAAATGACGGGGATCGAGTGGCGTGAAATAATTGATATCCTATATGCTGGACATATGAGTCAACGATCGATTGATAAATGATTAAAAATTTTCCACATTTTTGTATCCTCGAATTTTTGTACGTTTCTACTGCACCGAGAGAGCTTTATGGATATTGTCATTTTCCGCAGTTGAGTGTACAGTACTACGGAGTTTCTAGCTCACTGGCTGGCCAGCTTGAGCTGGATTCCTTCAAGGTCGGAAGAAAAGATAAGGTTTTACCAACGTACGTTTTGCCGTTAACGTACCGTTAACGAATGGAGATTCACGTCTCGGTGTTACTGACCGTATAATGGCGTTTGGTCTTGGCAACGAACCTTCGAGCTGCACAGTCCGCGACAGACCAAGGACTACTTTGTCAACTGAATTGAATCGCGCGTCTAGGTAATCGGTGTCAAGACTTTCCACAAAATTTACAAATACTCCGAGAGTCATGACACTCGCACTTCGAGGTCTGGCGACCGCGGTCAGAAAATTATTTACGCAATTTCTTCCTTCTTTTTTTCTCTTCTTTTTTTTTTCTTTTTTACCTAACGGTGAAAAAGTTTCGACTGTAATTAATCACAGGAATAAGATTCGTTTGAATCGCTTCAATAAATTCTCGACTCATTTCTGGTTGAGTAAGATGAGAAATTTCATTTTCTGATTACCGTTCATTCACTTGCTTTTCATTTTTCCATCAAATCGTCATTCCTTTCGATCGAGTTCTCATTGTATTCATTTCATCGTTTATTTCTTCTTTGTTTTTTTTTCATTGTAAAACGGTATATCTAGTTTAGTGATGACCAACAAGTATGAAATGTACTTGCTGGTGGGTAGGCGAGATTTGTTCTTTTACATACAATATGCCAAGGCTAAAACCGGGGACAGACTAGTACAGTGCGTGCCAGGACTGCCTCCTCAATAGCTCCAGCATTAACTGCGGCTTTACTAGCATAGCGAGAGAAGACAAGTTGCCATTTATCCGCAATTGAAAAACAAGATACTCGACTTTTCCAACATATTAGGTATAAGCTATATCAGAAAAGATGACAAAAAATTTATTCTATGTTTAAAATGGGAAGTAAAATCGCCGGACTTTAAAAGGTTGAAAAATCGCAACGAAATCATTTCTAATTATTGAAAAAATTACTTCGATCTATACACATGCCTGGAAAGTATACTGATTCCACGAATCGTTTCATCGAACCGTGAAATTGGGCTGCAAATCACCGATTACTACATCAACGGATATCGACGAGAGGGAGCGATCCGATCGTTTGGCGAAGTTATACGGACGAAAAACACGTGTTTCTTTTTTTTTTCTTTTTTTTTTCTTCTTTATTTTAAATCGTTTATCGGTCGGTAATTTAATATTCTGACAAAGTATTATACTGCCGGGATGTTGGGTAAAGAATTGGGCGCTCTGATCCCCAAAAGTAGGCAATCCTCTGGTACGAGTCGACCACCGCCCATAGATTTATCAGGAATTTGATCATCCCGGTTTTTGATCACTCCATGGTAAACATACGGTGAAGGTTTTGACTGGAATCGTCAATCGTTGATATTCAAAGACCTGAACGATGAATAATTCTCTCACCCGTGAATTTCAGACGATATTCTGAGAAGAAAATAATGAATGAACAAGAAAGTAAAAGACGTTTTATTAACGCGTCTGCAATTCGTCATTCGAATGTAAAAATTTCGGAGTCGGGTTGAATACATACGTCCTACTAAGATAGGGCATTCTCGTATTTCAATCGGTACGATAATCTGTTTAATTACAATCCGTCGCTACAGATTAACCCGCGTGAAATCCCTTATCGCAGGGGTTTGCGAGGGTAGATCGAGCATGAGGTGAAGTAATGAAATAACTGAGTAGGTATAGCTGCTCGGTGTTCGTCTTATAATTGATGCAAATTTCAATTGAATAATCTGTTATCGAAGCCTTTGTCAATCCGTAAGTCGACAAGGGTCATCAATAGTTTGAGTGCCTGCAGCAGAAGCAACGTGATTCAACCTGAACTGAACCGAACCGAACTGAACGCCACCGTTGTTCCTCTGAAGGTAAACTCAGGGCAGAATTCAAAGCTGTGAACCTGCCTCCGTGTTCCCAGGCAAGTAGAGACAAAATTATTACCACCACGTACTCAAACGACTGGTGGAACAGAGAGGCGAAGAGGTCGGCGACTGGAGATACTAGACCGAAGCGGCTCACGCTTCGGGGCAAAGAGGGACACGGGAGTTTGCTCCCAGAGAGCGAGAGAGAGAGAGAGAGAGAGGAAGATAGGGAAACAGAGAGAGAGAGAGAAGGGAACATATCGAGCGAACTCTATATAGCACGACGGTAGTGTACCCGTCCTGGAACTTCCGAAGTTATTTGCAACAAGCAGGTTGCTGCTGCTGCTGCTTCTGCTGCTTCTGCTTCTGTTCATGGCATGGCGATGGTAGTGGTGGTGATTTTAGTGGTGGTGGTGGCGGGCTGGCCTCGTGGAATTCTCTATTCCATCCGTTCTCCGCCCTCCGCCCTCCGCTCGATTCTCAGTTATAACGTCGGAACCCCCGCGCTTCGTCGGTTATCCTGGTTTGACTCTGTGGTGATGCCGCTGCTATTCCACCACCACCGCTACCACCGCCTCTCTCGTTAATGGGCATCGGGAACTTACAGGTAGAAAGCGATTGCTACCAGCAAACAACGGACGGTCGCTGATCCGTAGCCATAGTACGAAAAAAAAACAAAAAGAAAAAAAAAAATGAAAAAAAAATATTGAAAAAATCTATCATTTCACTGCCGGAGATAGATGTCGGGATAGATTCCCGCGCGTACAATAACACGTCTCTGATATCGCGGAAACACGGCATATTTAATCACCAGGATCTTGAGAAGTAGTTTTGAGGATTTTTTTTAAGGGGGGAAAAAAAAACGCTAAATTATGGAAGAGCAGGCAATTCTTAGATTTTGTTTAAAATTAATTTCTCGATTTTTTGCGGTGCGGAAATATATGAATTCGTGTGAATTTTTTTCACTGGTATCGAGGCGAAGACTTGATTTCTGTGTAATTAGACGGAAAAAAAATTGAAAATTGAAGCAGCGCGGCCCGTCTGATCCGAGTACTCGGAACTGCGCTCTTACTTTGACCTTTACCCGATCATACTTCAAACGACTAGCGACGAAACTGGCTTTTTGATAAATTCGTTTAGGACACACGGAGGTTTTTGGAAAAAAGAAAAAAAAAACGCTTTTTATACTCCCAGCTAGCTCGCGTAAAAGATTACATCGTCTTTTTTTTTATTAATTAATTAATTAATTAATTAATTTATTTATTTGTGTGTTGCGATTCTACAGTAAATATTTGATCTGAAGTTTGTCTCGTTGACGCGGTTATCGCGAGAGTGATTGATCGAGCGTTATGATGGCTAACGGGGGCGAGGCGTGTGACAGAGACAATTTTTTAACGATTTATAAACGAGGGGTAGTTGCCGACGAGAAGAGGCCATGGGGCTGTTGTTTCGACGGTTTACAAAGCCGGTGAAATATACCTGTGTATATATCGTACACGCGAAAATCTGTTTTCTAATAAATTAGCTAATATACCTGCTGGCTTTAAACCTTCCATGACTATACCCGACCATTCAATTCGCGAATGTAATGCATGGATTGCAGCGAAAAAGAATCTTTTGTACCTGAAAGATGTACAACCGCGTCCCGTCACCATACAGCAAATTAATCCATCCAAGTTCTAATCCCGTCAAACTACCTCGTTGCAAACTGTTAACTATTAAAGCTTAATTATTCAAAAGCTGTTTCTCCTCCAAACACATTTACCCACTGCCCCACGATCTGCATATTCTCTGATCCCGAAAGCGCTCCTCTGGTGTTAACAACTACAAACTTCTGATTATCAAGGTTTTTTTATTATCCTTTATCGTGTATGTAGATCGCAACTGTAATATTGTCGTAATTTCAACGGAGTAGAAAACTTTTATATGATTGTTTAGTTGTTCGGTTTCTCGCACATCGTTCGTCTTTTTATTCATAAGTCATGGTTTTTATGTACACGGTAAACTCTTATGCCATTAAAATCGCTTGGAAATATACTATATATACATATATATATATATATTATATATATAAAAAGTGTGGAGGTTTCGGGAGTAAAGAAAACACGCGGAGTGTCGTCGAGGTTCTTCTTATATCGATTGTACTCATCCCCTCGCCGGCTACAGAACGACGCTTGTGCGAGGTGGTGAAGGAGGAACCCCTAGATGTCCCGTCGGTGTGGACGTTCTTTTAAGAGAAATAATATATGGGTTCAATTATATAACGGAGCTTTTAGGTAATGAAAAACTCGAAAATGATAAATTCAAACTGAAGCGAGCTTATCGTGGAATGATTACCGGAGAGCTTGATCCAGTTGCTATACCTACTTGACTTTTTCTCGAACGATACACGTATCATGTACTTATACTTATATGTAAACGATATTTTTAGACGAAGATTGAGAAAATCCTAACACGTTTAGGCCGTATTATTTTTCTCATATAAATACGATGTCGACTTGAGACTTGGCTCGGTTAAGACTCGAGGTTGTTGGCTCGCACTAGCAGAAACCAGCAGAGCTTGCATTCAACGATAGCTCAAGTAGGCAGGAGCTCGACGACGAAGCCAATTCTTCCTGGTATATCGGAACTCGACTACGGAAAATTTCACGTTTTAACCAACGACACCGACGGGGTTGTATTCAATCTCGCAATCCCCTGACTACCTCCTTAGGGTGCTGGTTGAGCTTGCAAGGAAGAAAAAACCCTTGGCTAGCCGCGAACTTATCAACGACTTCTTTTCTCTCTTTTCTACGCGGTACCGCGAGGAGTCCTGTATTAATATATATCAGGAAGAATGAGGACTGTTTATTTAAACAAATCATTCTTATCTCCCGAAAATTTAGTTCGTGAAACGATACCCTCCTCCCATCCTTCCATCCTTCCATCCTCCCTCCTTTCCTTCCTTCCTTCCTTCCTTCCTTCCTTCCTTCCTTCCTTCCTTCGTTTTCACTGCTGCAAAGCTTGCAGCTCTTTCAAAGTGAAACCGGAAGTGTCCATCCGAAGCGGAGACGAAGATAAATTGATTCTGTGCCAGGAGTGTCAGCGGGGCTCGTTGCTCCCTGACAACTGGTCACTCGTTAAGCGCTCTCGAGGCGGATATCTTCGCTTCGCTTCGTCTGTAGTAACAATCTGACTGTGAAAGCTGATGTCAAGGTTACAAATCGCTGATATATCGACAAAAGGCAAAGTTCCTTATTTTTCTATCGCGGATTATTGCCACTGTAATTCCAACTGTAATTCCACTTCGCACAGATTGAGAGAAAAGGCAAGGGCTATTACTCGTCTATTTATTATATGTTTCATTTCATTCTTTTTTCTTTTAATCCTTTCATGGAATACACGAGGTTTCGTTCTCCCATAGCATGCTGGCAATACTGTAAGAAAAAGTACGAGAAGAGTAACCGAGACTTGCGATAATAGGAACTGTCTCTTGTCCCTACAGAACAAACTGGTTTCCCTTTACTTTATGTTAGGATAATGTCGTAGCTTTCAGCTATCGCTAATTCTCGGTTAGACGCGTTATTTCTTATCTTTTCAGCCAAGCTCGAACGCCTGCGGTTAACCTGTTACTAAAAATTTCAATACGTCTATATACATATGTGAATATGTACCGAGACAGCCCTGCACCAGTATAAAAGGTTATACGTATAGTTTCTCCTTTTCAGGTTCTTCGCTGGCTCTCAATATTGATCGCCTTTCAAAAATTTACTCGTATTTTATTTTATAAGAAGTATATATACGTCTATAACTACACTGAAACTCTGCAGCTCGGTTGCTGACCCCAATATTTCTGGAAACTTCTTACTCTAAACTAGATATCGTTATTCGATAATTGAAGATCTATATGGACGAGAAGATCGCGGTCTTAATCCTCAGAGATTCTAACCATTATTATCCAAGAATCGTGCAGTTCGCTACGTCAATAATTACTAATTAAAATGAACTAGGAGTAACCCTTGATAATCAGGCCTTTATATCCGCGAGTCAGTTTGATAATACGCAGAGTCCCAGGATACGGAAGAATCATATGAGATTAAATTAATTCGATTTTCTGTTTCCATTGCTTACTGCAAGCCTTTTGAATAAATTGTTGAAAAACGATCGTTTTGAGCCGGAATTTAAATCGCGAAAAAAATAGGACGAGGCAAAGAAAGGATGATATCCTTGGTTTGGATTCATTTGTTTTAGACCTCGGAATTCTTTCATATGTATGTAATACGCAATGTGTATAAAATACATTAAAGAATCGCCAAGGACACCCGGTTGACAGTTCGAAACACATGCGAGATGTTATAAGTAGGCGTAATTTGATTGGGGAGGATTCTACAAAGTATCTCAACAGAAGAAGCGTATCCGAATCAGCGCATCTAGTCACTTTGATCCTCTCCCCCCCTTTATTTCTCATCTCAAGTTCTTCGTCCCGCTACGCGTCTGTCTCTCACCGGCGCGTTTGGAACGCAGAAAGGATTGTCGTCGTCGTCGTCGTCGTCGTCGTCGTCGTACGTACGCGGCGGGTGGGAAGAAGCCGGCATAGGATACTCCCGGGGTCGATGTACGCCCGCCTCTTCTCCACGGTGCTTTGCTCTTCTCTGCTCTTCTCTGTTCTGCGTTAGGCATTATAACCCGGACCGACCTAACTTTACCTTACCTAACTCAACCCAACCCAACCAAACCCTAGCACAATATTCTCTCTGCTTACGATATCACGCGCTGGCGGTCGGCCCTTTTCCCTCGATGCACCAGGTTTCAGTGCCCCGATTTCACCCAACGATTCCCACATTCGAAATGAGAAATTCAAGACTCGTATCAAAGCGTAACATTTATGTGATATAAAACGGAGCAGATCGATTCGTTTCGAGTCGATTGATTCGGATCGACGATGATTTAGATATGTGGAAGGATGTAAATTTAGTAATTTTATTTATGAAATATTTTCTCGAAATTCTTTGTCTAATCGTTTATGGCTTGTTTGCTGTTTCAGAGATGTGGTGGTCCATGATCTGATACTTTCGGAAGATAGTGAAGATGAAGGAAACAAGGTAGGGTGTAGAATTCTACGTAATATACGAAGTAGAATAATTAATCAATCAGAATCGGTTCTCATATTTTACGTATAAAGACGTCCTATGGACGACAATAATTCATTCGTTGACGCAACTCTTCATATACCTATCTAGACGTGTGTAGGTTTATTTTGTTGCGAATATTTGTCCTTGCTGAAAGAAGACAAGCAAAACAGAAGAAGAAAAAAACTACAGTTTAATATTTTGTACATCACGTACGCGGACGGAATACGAAATGAAATGACATTGGAGTAATTATAGTGTACGAAATTCGAGTGGGGGTTAAAACTTATAATACAAACGAAAAGTTCGACTCGGGAGTAAAATTCAAAATCCATATATAATCCCTACGCGTAATAAAAATTTACAAAAATTTTCATCTGTCTGCAGGGTTCTTCGCGGACGACTAGAGACAACAGAAGTCCGAATACGAATCTTCCAGTCGAGTGAGTATCTCCTCCATCCACCATCCTCCATCCCATCCAACCCCATATTCCTAGACCAATTTCGCGAAGTTTCGTTATACGCATAAAGTTGTAACTTCCGTCGTCGTAAACGCGTGCTATATATACTGTAATACCACCGTATAGACGTATGTTTAACCGTATACATATATATCCATGCATGTATGAGACTCGGCACGCATAAAGTCGTACCATTTTTGTTCAATCTAAATATAGTCAGCCCCCTATCAACGCCATGTGACCCACTAGTGGCCGATGAGTTGCGCAAACTCAAGTGCCTTGCGTGTTAATATATACTTGCTCTGCGTTTCGTCGATTGGCAAATTTTACGACTTTAAGATTCGCTCCTGCGAAATTATACGGACTCGTGGTTTCATTTTATCTCATTATATATCGATTTATTTCTTTCTTCTGATTTTTTTTTTTCAACTGACCGTTTATAAATTGCGGATTAGGTATAACTCTTTTCATTGTTTCAACTTGTTTCCATTACATCTGTTTCCGTTTATTTCGATAAAGAACAGTCGACAACGAATTACGTATGGAATGATAATCGGTTGGACGAGGATTGGCGGCAACCCTATTTGCGAAGCACATATGTCGCGGAACTGCTGCTCGCCTCCCGAAGCTATGACGCAATTATTCCTAGCGTCGCGGTGATCGGCATACCCTCCCGCGTAACCTGTTGTACCCGCGTTAGGCGCGATCACTTTCTGCGTTGTTTTTTTTTATGCGCGAATTACCATGAAGATTGAATAATGTTTGACGTATATTAATTAAGTTGATAACTATAGGTGAGGACGGTCTTTATATGCGGGAACATGAATAGAATAAAGAATTTTTTTTACCGCTTTTAATAATCAGAGGAATTACAGTAGAATTTTGGAACTTATTATCTTGTATTCGTGGGAAACACTCGAGTCAGATGTCACGTGGATATAGTATAGATATATAATATTCGTGTCTGTTCACCCGCTGGCGAGCTGTGAATAATTTATACACATACGTCGGGCAATTTTCAAGCACGTCTCTCTAACTCGAATTCGAATGATACCTACTCGTATTCAATACGATCGGAATAATGTATACGCGCCGGGTCATCCATAATTATGTGCTACCAGCTACCGGCATGCAACATTCAACCATGACTTCCTGCAATCCATTTAACTGGAGTAATTATCGAATGTAGAAACTTGAAATATACATTATTTTATTACTGCCATACGAGGAAGCGCATAGAAATGGAGTTTTAAAAAAAGTGTATTCATTTTTAGCTTTTCTATACTTTTAATATCAAACCATTTCCGTACGATCAGCTTGAGACCGTGAGAAACCCGATTTATCTTAGTTAAACTCACTAGAAATTCAGGAAATATAGATTTTTTAAACTATTCCATCAACCCGTTGTCCGATCGGCTCCAGACATTCTACTGACGTTGATTGACGCTAAGCGAAAATATTCTTGCATTGGTGCAAGGATTTTTCCAGAAGCAATAAAGCATCTATCACTCTTTCTGACTTTTATCTTGGCAAAGATTCAAAATATCCGAGGCTTCTGCACTTTACAAAATTCAATACTGAACAGAAATACCCATCCACCCACACCATTCGCCTACAGTTTTGTTAATATAACTCGAAACAAGACATAGAATCAGAATCTTTTCACGGTACCTTTCGTCACCTTAGAAATTCGTATAATTAATTAATGTAAATAGATAGATTCTTAGTCGATAATTAGACATCCAATTTTGTTTGTCTGGCAAAAGCAAACGTTCGAATTGAAAGGTATACGGCCATTTTTATATGCTCGAGGTTTTAATTAAAAGTTCTGTGAATTACGGAGTTTTTTCATCCACTCATGTTTTCTAAATCATTTGGCAATTTTGAATCCATAAGTTTCAACAAATCGCTCAAAAATATTCTCTGATTCGGAAGTCACCCTAATACTATATTATTTACGAAACTCAGAAAAACATGATCTATTTGAAAAAAAAAAAATATATGTATACACTCATTTCATAGAATGTCTCTTCTTCCGTCCTTTCACAATTTATTGACCCATAATTGATTTAATAAAAACTCCCATTCTCGTGACTATATTTAGTGGAATTTTACTGTTATCAATTTCAGTTTGCTACCAGTAATGACACCCGCACCCCTGGCACCAATGTCACCGCTAGACAAGTCACCAATGAGATCACTGTCTCCTTCAAGACCGCCAAGTCCACCTAGCCAGATGTCACCAACGAATCAAATAGTACCTCAAAGACCGTTGTCTCCACCTCCGTCGAGTCCTCCTAGAAAACGATCGCCGAGTCCTACAGCGCAGAGGCCTCCTAGTCCCCAGGGACAAGCACCCCCCAGTTCTCCAAGCGCTAGTTCAAGCTCGGGTTCAGGATCTGACACTGGAACAGACAGCAGCGACGAAAGTGACGATGAGAGAGTTCGGCCACCTGATAAGGGCCCTTCGACTCCGCCTTCGGTATCGCCGATACCTAACGTCGAAGAACCACCGCCGGCTGTGGAGGAGGCAAAACCTCGATGGAACCTCGAATCTTTCCTTAACAAACCCGCCACTCAGTCTGGGGATCAAACTCAGGAAAGTAAGCCTCTTCAGGATGGAGCGAGACGCGACGGTACTGGAATACCATCATCGGGTATAACGAGGACACGAAATGACTCAGGGAGCGACTGGCAATTGAACGAGGCTTTGAACAAGGCTAACACACCGCTATTGAGTTCGTTGAGCGATAGCGACAACCATTCTGAAAATGAGAAGAAGCCTGTTGTCCAAGAAGCGAGATTACTGCAGCCGGAAAAAGCTAAACCACCGAGGAGAGGGCGGCCTAGAAAATTGGCCAAAAGTCCCAAGGATCATCAAGCCTCTGAGAACGAAACTAGCGGCAAAACAAAACGGGGAAGGCCTCGCATTGTTAGTAAGAAAAAGCCGATCTCTAAACCCACAGTTTCGACCAGCGACGAAGCCAGCAATGCTAGAGGAGCCTCGAGCGACTCTGACAGCGACCATCCTAGTCCTTCGAGAGCGTTAGCCTCGCCTATATCTATCGTTGATAAACACAGGTCAAGGCCGACGGTATCTTCGAGCGATGATGAGAGAGCAGCTGACAAGGGTAGCGACTCCGAGGATCACAGCTCCTGGCGTAGTTCTTCGATTAAAAAGCGACCCAGCGACCGTGAGGGTTCGATAAAGAGAAATAGACTTTCAGAATCGCCAAAGAAACTTGACAAGAAGAAAACACCTACTAAAACAAAGCCGAGGGGACCACGACCTCGAATAACTGGCCCAGCTGGCTGCCAGAACAATGATACAGACAGTGAAACCGAAGTCCGACACTTATCTAACAAAAGGGTAGCCAGAGTTATTCCACGGCCTCGTCAACCGCCTACAAAAAGCTACGCGGAATCGGACAGTGATATTGGCACCGCACCCAAATTGCAGGAAGAGAGAGGGAACGTTCAGGACAAGAAGAAGAGCGATACTTTAAGAAAGCTGTTCTCATCCTCGGGCAAAGTGGGTGGGAAGGGCGGAGGCAAAGGTGGAAAGGGTGGCAAGGGTGGAGGAAAGTGTGGTATTTATGTCGAAGAGTATACCTCGGCGACTACACCGACTGGCGGGGAAAGTCCCTACAAGAGACCCTCGTCTAGAATGTCGCTACCACCATTGATGTACGTGAATGGTAATCCAAGTCTGATGTGTCGGGTAGCTTTGACCCGGCTTTCGCATGTGCCGCAAAGTTCCCGAGGACAGGAATTCAGACAAAGAACTGAACTCCCTGATACAAGGCCGGCTTCTAGGTTGGCTAGTTGTCTCCCTCCGCCTCGACCCCTGACCCCTGAAGAAGGGGAAATCGTCGACTTACATCCCTCTGATACAAGGACACGTAGTAGTGAAGCACCGGTTAAATCGGTGGAAAGTGGTGCGAAACAAAGCCGTGTTGTTAAAGTTGATACAGTTTTAGAGGGTAAAAATAATTGTGCAGCAAACACGAGTAGTAGTGGTAGTTGCGGTGTTAATGGTAGCGCTAGTGGGAGTGGCAGGAGTGCGGCGCCTAAACGAAAACGTAACACTAGTTGCAGTTCCGTGTCTAGTTTGAGTACTGTTTGTTCTGTAGACTCTAAGGCCAAAAGCTCTGCACACAAGGAGAAGAAAAAGAGGAAACGGAAACACCAAGATAATCAGGGTGCTACACCCAGACCTTCTTCAAGCCAGGTAAAACTATCTGATATTACTTAATATAATATAGAATATGGAAATACTAGAATTACTACGACTGTGTTGAAAGTCAATGATGATGGATAGGATATGGTCTATATCTACAAAAGAGCAAATGTAGAAGAGAGTTTTTATGCCTGATTAGATACCAAAGGTTTCTATTTGAATGAATGTGCGAGATTATATCTTAGATTATGAAGATGTACATTTTGAAAAAAGCACTAGCTACTAATGTCAGGATAGAACTTTTGTATTCAAAGATTAATTGTAAAATCACAGCTAGAATCAAAGAAGCATAATTTTAGTAGAATACTAAGCTACTAATGATAGAAGAGTAACAATCGCCAAAAACAGACAATGATCCATAGTTATTTTACACATTTTCGTTCGAATATTTATTTGAACTTTTAGCGGGCAAATAAAGTGCTGTCAGCGATTAGGTGCAAAGTGTATCAGAACAGTATGTGTCACTCGAATTATATATTGGTAGTCGTTGGTACATATACCAGAAGCTCACGAAGAAATGCCTTAACTGCATCCCAAACGAAGGTGAAACTCGAAGACTAAGATTGAACAATATACTTTACATAGCAAAACTTCAAACAAATTTACTGTCAGTTTCGAAATCATATTGGAACTATACGGACTATGTAACAGCCCTTTTAGCAAAGTTGGGACTGACACCATATTAACCCTCAAAAGGCGCACATGGGTATGTTATACCCGTGTTTCTTTAATCATTTATGTCTTACTGTGAAATTGATCGAATTTTATTCTTGAATCGATACCTCAGACAATGTCGAAAATGACAGTGTTTATGGAATTAATGGAAAAAAAAGTGTTCGTGATACATAACAACAAAAAAAAAAATTAAAGAAAAATATACTAGAAATAGTTGAAACATAATTCACTCGCGGGTATCCCATGCCCAGTGTGCCTCTGAAGGGTTAATTAGATGTGACAATGACTTATATAAATGGTGACTTGAAGGAAGAAGTAAACATAGTACAGCCAAAAAAATTCATAGAACCTGGAAGATAAAGCCGTGTTTATCGAATGCAGAAATCTCTATATGGACTCAGATAATCGGGAAGAGAACTTGGCATTACTTACTTTATTTAAATATGTGTATATGTAACAGTTTCACCGTACCAATTTATCGAGTAACAAAGTATCTATCTCTAACAAGTACTTGTCTAAAAGCAGGTTTTGATAAAGAAGTTGAAACAAATAACTCACCCAAGTTCTGCAAATTCTAATTATGAGGATAATATTCCCTTAAATTACACTTTGGTCGAATTGATTAAAAATTTCTTCATATAAATCAACCAGTATTCATATTTACAGCAGTGTGATGTACAACCGACGAATCATGAGCGGGAAGAGAAAGCAGACGGTAGCCTGTTGCCTCCACCACCACCACCCCAACGTGTCTACTATTCCTACTTCCACTCTCAGAATGACATCTTGGAGGATCAGGATAGGTAAACACTCTAGCTTATTCTATATCATTAATTGAAGTAAAAATTTTCAAATCTTTTGATACTATTTATAAATACCTTGCTTCGAAATTAATGGGTATTTTTTACTGTTTTGTGTTATTATGTGAATAAATATGGTAATTTCTGTTCACAGGGACCAGAATCAGTACCTGACAGAAGCAAAGCGACTGAAGCACAGCGCGGATGAAGAGGGAGAGCTGACCGCGCAATGCATGCAATACTTGGAGGCCGTATTATACTTCTTACTTACTGGCCATGCAATGGAATCAGACCCTCTTACTGAACGAGCCGCATTTACTATGTACAAGGACACACTTAGCCTAATAAAGTGAGTCTAGCCAATACAATATAATGAAAAAGTTTTTATCTATGCAAGAAACTTTGGAGCGTAGATTTTTAATCTTTGACTCCTTAATTATCATCGAACTTGTTTATCGAGATGAAGAATAGCTGTTGTAAGATACTCTTGGTAATAGGTGAATTTTGAATGAATCAATTCTAAGTATCATTGTGATTTGTTTCAGGTATATTTCTTCCAAGTTCAAAAGCCAACAGAACAACTCTCCTGAGAGCAGTATCCATAACAAATTGGCTGTTTTGAGGTAAGCAGAAGCAGAGTCATTTCGTAATCTGAAAACACCGCCGCAGTTTCAGAGGAGAACTTTTCACTAATTATAAATTATTCTATTACAGCCTGTGGTGCCAGTCTCTTTTATACCACAAGTTATTCAAGATGCGTAAGCACGAGGTCAAGGAAAACCAAAAAATATTAGCAGACTACCATCAGAAGGTAATAACAGAAACCCATGTATCACAATACAGCAAGATAATCTTTAAAACAAGAGAGACACATTCTCTTAATAGTTTCCTCGATTAATGATTAATAATTTTGAAATTAGCCGGCGCAACCCACGCTGGTACAACCAGAAGGCCAGGGTACACCTTCTCCCTTGTCTCCAACTCCGTCTCCTGCTGGTTCAGTCGGTTCTGTTGGTAGCCAAAGCTCGGGTTACAGCAGCGGAGAGCTAGCCAACCGGGGTGCAGTATCTGGCCAAGCTCAAGGTGCTCCGTACGTCAGCGTGCCTCTCAGCGTACACAATGCTATGCAAAAACAGAACCAACATTTCAGTTTGTTGATGAGTTGTCACGAGCTATGGGATCAAGCAACTTCATTGGTGACTGATAAACATAGAGGTAATTGACAAACCAGGTGTTTAAGACTCGATTAAGAATAAAAAGGCTTATCTCTGATGATGAAAGGATGCTAGTAGCTTCTAATTTCTTAGTAAAAATATCATGAGTCTTTGCGTTGTATGGAAAAGGCTAATTCATTGATCTTTATTTCAGATTTCTTCATCGAACTTGACGAGCAGAGAGGCCCTTTGACCTTGACGAGTTCTCTGCGTGATTTGGTGCGCTATGTACAGGCCGGAATAAAGAAACTTCGTGCTCTCTGACCCCAGTGGCATAGCCCCCGACCACCCACCCCTAATTACGTTACCTCTCTCCCCCACAATATGGCAACATATCCCACAATGCTCACATAGTGAGTTGGGAAATTGCGACGACGTGAGAGACTTAGTATCTCGTAATAAGGCACAAAACTGGTAGCTGAGATAATAATCATGCGTGAAATAAATTCAAATATGAATTTTCGAGTCCGGCAGTTATGGAAGGAATTTATGTACAGAGTAATGTGGACGTTGGTTGATTAAACGAAAGAAATCGTTTGTTTCGTGTGGCTTTGATACTTCAAAATTAATTTCCAACGATCATAGAAATATAGAGAAATTGTATACACATTTGTATAAATTGTAAAAGTCAAAGTACATACACGATGCGACTGATACAATTGAATAATTGGTTGTGAAACAAACGACATATCAAATTGATTAGATTAAGAAAAGCAAAACAAAAAAAATCAATCAATTTTTCATTTATTTACATACTATCATTATTTATTCCCGAATATAAATCAACGTCCACGTTATTAGAATAATAACATCTTTAAAATTAGCTTCTATTCATAGATATTTTATGAAGGCCTTCAGCAATGTCGAACCATATTGCACGTTGCTCTTAAATCGCCTTGGTAAGTTCTGGATAGTAGAAGAATCCTAATTTCTGCCGCGAACCGCAGGGTCTAACTCGAACCTTAGCCAGTGGAAACGTAATTCTTAGATTGGGATAGATGATATGGGTGTCAGGGACCGCTTGCTCGACGTTTATTCTGCGAGACAAAAACAAGAAGGTATAAATTGCAGGCATAATCATGAGGATTTATAGAGACTATCCATTTTAAAGTAAAGCTTGAATCGCTGGGAGGCACGTGGCAAGAAATTGCAAGATAATTAAATAACACGCGCGATATCGTGTTATACGTAATACAGACGGATGTACATCTGTCCTGCAATTTTGAGCAATTGTAATGTAAGATGTGACAGAGATGGGGATCACACAATCACGTCGTTAGGATGGGGTATCTTACTTAGCAAATATAGTCAATTCTTTATACCCTCCGAACGATAAAACCTAAGATCCTGTACCACGTACGGATGAGATATATTGTTTTTAAAAAAATCATAATAATTATCAATGCCTTTGAGCAATAGCAATGTACTGTACCATATTAACTAAACAATACGTTACTCATTATAGTAAAAGGACTGAGTGCCACACAATTGAAATACTAGAAGTAAAATGGAAGAAGAAAGAAAAGAAAACGAAAAGAAAACTTCGTGAATAATAATAATAATAATAATAATAATAATATAATAATAATAATAATAATAATAATAATAATAATAATAATAACAATAACAATAATAATATTGGTAATAATAATAATAATAATAATAATAATAATAATAATAATATTAAAAATAATAATATTAAAAATAATAATATTAAAAATAATAATAATAATAATAATAATAATAATAATTTATCTCTATTTTCCGAGGTGTCCGCTTTTGTAAAATGTGCATAGATACAATAAAGTGCCACGGGTGAGTTTCATGCGTTTTCAGATAAAACAACGCAGGCTACCTGAGCATATTTAAAGCAACAATACAACAATGATATAGTTTATTATATATACATATAAAGTAACAATATTGTAACATTATAAAGAAGGAGAAGAAAAACAAGAAGAATAAGAAAGAAGGATAAAACAAAAAAACGAAAAAAAAAACAAAAAAAAAATAATAATTGAATAAAATAAAATTAATAATAAATGAATAAAAATAATTATTGATAATGAAAATAACACAATTTGTAGATAAGTGAGGTGTAGATTAGAATTAATACGCAACAACACATATTACTTACATTATCTAGAATGTATGGGGGGGGGGGGGGAGGGGGAAGTAGTGGTTCTAGAAAAAAAAATGAAAGAAAAGAAAATAAAAGAAAGAAAAAAAAAAACGTAATATAATAATATACATACATAAATAAATAAATAAATACATACATACATACATACATACATACATACATACATACATACATACATACATACACAAGAAAAAATAAATAAAAGTAACGGTAAAAATAAAATAAAATAAAATAAAATAAAATAAGGAATAATTACATTAAATATGTAAGCAGAATCGGGAAGGTATTTATGAATAAGTAAAGCAAGTTGCTCATGTGTATATTTTTGTAAATAGATATTGTGAGTGCCGCCGCCTTGAGGGCAGCCTGATATTGTCTGGCTAGCCCGCCCCATTTTGCTACCACATCTTACCGAAATGTTCCAGGTTATTTCTGGTAAACTGTCCACTGATTGTGAGTTTTCAAATAATGAAGATAAACTAATAAACAATTCAGAGCGCAGAACTGATTCTTTTAAGTTATTCATTCGTTAGAACGATGTTATTTTATAAAAAAAAAAACGAGCAAACAAAAAATTAACAAAAAAAAAAAGAATAAAATTAAATCATTTCAATTTTAGTGATATTTGTAGGACTGGCAACAACGTTTTAATAACAAACTGCAACTAAAAGTAAAAAAAAAAAAAAAAACTCTTGGTAATTTCTAAGCATTTACGTAAAAAAATATAAAAGCAAAAAACAAAAAAAAAACAAAAAAAAACGTACAAGTTTCATGTTGAAACTTGAAATTAAGTGGAATTCTTACCAGAAGTGAGCTATCCTTTATAAACTCAATCATCATTACTTGCGACAGCTTTTATGTATCATTTTTTTTTTTCTCATTTTTTTTTCTTTTCTCTTGTTTCTTTAATTATAATTGCTGACACATAAGAAACAATGTATATGTACAATGTAATGTTTAATTTAGCGGAGCGGTGGAAAGCAATTAATTATTTAAAAAAAAAAAACTAAAACAAAGAAAAAAAAAACATATATCAGCGCGTTATAACTCATATAATTGTTCACAGAAACAGAGTTGGAGGGCAGAAAAGGCCCTAGTAACTAGTGCGGTCCAATGGTTCATGGGATACAATTTTATATGAACAATTACACGGAGCAAGCTTGCTAAAAAAAAAGTATTAAAAATTCAATATTTTGGAGACACATATTTATAAGAGATACGTATATCAGGCCCAGGCCCACCAGCTCGGATTGATGTCAAGTTGTAAAGCGTTATCCCATTGGTCAATGTAATGGATATAAGTTACAAGGTTTTCACGGTATAACGATCACGACTCATCTCTCCGTTTAGGGTTATATTTGTAATAACTATCAGACTTTGTCGGGAAAATTGGGAAAAAATGTTCAGAGCAAAATTGTAATGATAAAAAAAAAACAAAGTGAAATCTCTGCAATCTATTATATTGACTGTATGTAGGATTGAAACCACTGCTCGCGCTGTTAGTAGTAAAGCAGGTATACTCTTTTCGACAAAACCCTCGTTCCTACTGGCCTTAAAAATAGAAGGCGCTATACTGATTAAACCCGACCAGTAAGCACCAAAATTAGATCGATCAACGTTTCTTACCAATTAATTCAATCGCTGTATAATTATTAAGGTATAACGATTATTTTATGAGATATTTAAGAGGAAATGGAATACCTGTACAAAGTACCTAAGCAGCTGTTTGGTCTTTTGGCAATTCATTGTCAAGCTGTACGAAGCAAGCAACTTGGTTACTGCTGTTCGATTTATTATTTTCTTTACTATTATTATAATTGTAATATATTTATATATATATATATATACACATATATATCTATTACTATTATTATTATTATTAATTATTATACTATTATTACTATTATTATTGTCATCATCATCATTATTTTACTATATTCATAGAATATTATTTTTACTCTGAGCAATGTTCACTGGAGCTAAACTATTCTGTCCTCGCGAAATGTGCCAAATTTATTTTTGGCAAAAAAAAAAACTTTACTAATCCTACTTTTAATTCGATCGTGTTTCTGTATTTTATTTAAAAAAAAAAAAAATTTCAAATCTATTTTTTTCTGTTTTGTTTTCTATTAACTGAATGAATTTTTAATTCTGAGAAATGAAACAGATTCTAGTTGATAATAATTTATAAATTATTACGAAGGTATAAATAAGGTGGTAGCGTTTTCACACTCTATTTGTGTATACAAATCAGTATGTATATCGACATGTCTTAAAACGAAAGTATAAATGGGAGTAAGATGAAAAGAATAATAAAATAAAAAAACAACGATGGACAGGAAAGTTTAGTAGTTCGGGAGTGTGTAGCGCGAGCCAAGCACAATAATTTAACGATCGACCTAGGCCGTTTATCCACCCGTCCTATGTAACAATAATGTGGACTGCATCCCTTCCGGTGATACGGTTGAAGTTATTTTTCAAGTTCTTCGGGGAGTGAATAAGGATGCAACAAATGTTTGATTTTATAAAAATTTTCATTCACATTAGCATATCAACTTATGACACTTTTCTATTTTTAATTGTAGCCCATTTACTTTTTGTTTTTGCAAATATTTTTCTCTGTAATATGGATACGGTGGTCGAAGCCTGTCTTTCTTTTGACACAATTAATTTCAATCAATTTATACAGTTAAACAATGAATTCTGATCGAGGTTCAACTCTAAAAACAAATTGCATACTCTACCTCCTTCTAGCCGCCATCTTTCAATAATGTATCCAATACATATTATATACACCTGCTATTTATGAATATTTTTTTTTTCTAGTCAGTTATACGAATTTTACTGCTTGTACCAATCTACGCGCGGTGATTACACTTGAATGTGTTGGGATAAAAGTATATATCTTATCAGTAGCTAGTCAGTCTGATAATTCACAGGTCAAAGTTTGGTCAGGCTTTCTTTAATCTTGTTTGTTTTCCGAATCAAAGAAGGAACATTTTTAAAGTATTTTTTTTTTCATTTTCTTTTTACAAAGAAGTTGAAAGATTTCTGGATAAATGAATAAACGATATGTTCTCTCATAGTCGTTTTTTTACAGTGTAACAGACGGAAATTTAAATGGGATATCGTTTTAAACTAGGTGTACACGAACGGAAATTTGAAATATATTCGTTCACGAAGTAGCTGATTGTTTTTGCAAGCTATTTATTTATTTTTTCGCACCTTACTCCGTTCACATGGGATGTGTAGTCCATATTATGTCGGGGATAAAGCGTGTGTTGTGTCTGTATTTTGTATCGGAATTTGCAAATACATAAATAATTATAATCGACATATTATTGAATGGTGCCGCGTCTGCGTATGCCAATGGTGACTGTCTTGCAGACGCGGAATAGATAACAAATGTCGGGGCAACCGCACCAAGGAGAGACCAAACTCGCTTTTAACGAATGTATACCTACTCGCCTTTTATTTATTTTATTATTATTATTATTAATTATTATATTTATTGGTGTGGAGGCTAAAACGGCCGAGCCACCGCTCTGATAAATTGAATTGTTGACACTAATCTATTGTTACTTAACTAATACTGTTCCAGTTGAAACAAATAAATAATTAAATAAATGAACAAATAAGTGATGAACGTTCTGCGTACACCCATTATATATTCACCTTTGTATCTTATTCGAATTAATCATAATTTAAGTGACCATAGATCATCAATTTGCCGGCAAAGTTGACTTCTGCGATAGCGATAATCATTTCTATAATTGAAAATAAATCTTTTTTTTTCTTCATTTTTTAGAATATCCATAGATTTATGCAAAAAAATAGGAAAAAGAAAACATGTAGACCAGAATCGTTGCAGGACGAAGTTGTTAGGACTCGCAGTAAGTAGTAATCAATTCAACCCTAACAGAAGGACGAAAGTTAAAATATGAATATTGTTCAGTAAATTACTTAAAAAATAAGACAAGATGAATTTTTTTTCTTCAATGAATACATCGTCTATTTAGTGATAACTTCTGTATGTTTAGAATATTTCTGTTGAGTTGCTTATCAGAATTTGACAGTTGTATTTCCTGAACACAGCCCTCACGCCAACAGATTAGCGCCATGAGGTTCACTGACCCCACGGTAGATGCTCATACCATAGGTCAGGGTTGCCTTGCCAAGCCGGTACTGTCGACGGGGTGCAAAAAGGTATCGCCATCCCACGGTCGAATCAGATACTACATTTGCCACAAACATGGTACGCCGTGTTGTGCGCAACCTAGTATACAGTCTAGCATGCAGGTTGCATATCATCGGCGTAGAAATGTTTACGGCAAAGGCAGTTTGTCAGTTCGACCGCGAGCGGACGATACCATTTGATGCTACGTTGGGAGCGTTGGGAGCACAAACTTGGCAAGGGGAAGCACTGATTTTCAATTAGGGGTTTTTCTAGTCTAGAGGAGTGAATTTGCAAAAAATAAAACAAAAAATTATATTTAACATTCATTTTTTCACCACATTTTTATTTATATTCCCGGAACTCATGGCTCTCGTCTCGTGAAAATAGTACGAACGCAGAGAAATTGTCTCAAAGTGGACAATGTACTCATTAGCGAAAGTAGATTCTTCTTGACTGGTTTTTTGAGTAATTTGCTGAACAATATACCTACATATTGTAACACTCGTCTTTTTGCTACGGTTGTATAAACGTCAATTAGAGTCCGAACATTTCCGTCCACCAAGGATTGAAACTCCAATTGTAAAGAACAAGTGTACGTTGAATTAAGTCTTCGTTAAAATCAGTTATATTAGGTAGAACATTGTTGTAATACGAATGTGGTTGACATTACAACAACTTATATGACTGCAAGAAGCAAATAAAGAGATTCGATCAATTGCGATTAAAAAACAATTACCTATTAAAAAATGGGATAAGTAATGTTGTATTAATACTGCACCAATAAAATCTGAAATATATGATTAATCTATTGCTTCATTATTTTCCACTTCCCTCTCCCTAGTCACGGCTCTTCATTTTATGTAAGCAAGGGCTAAAACAGCTTACGACACACAGAATCAGTAGGAAATGAGGATTATTGCATTTTCAGTTATTTTAAGATTTGCAACTCGAATTTTCTTCCGACACTGGGCTAAGTTTGAGAATTAAAATTTTGGAAGTTTTGATTAACGCAAACATATAGCGATGTGTATGAAGCAGCGTATGCTTACCTGTACGCTGTCCCTTGTGCCGCCAAAAATTCCAGCACACCTCCAAGGATTCATATGTTCCCCTAATACCAGAAAGATTTTTAAGTTAAAATTTTAAGCTGAAATTTTTCGCGGAAGAAAGGATATGTTTATTGATTCAGTCATGCATACGTGTCTTCATACACGTCTCCTGTATTTTCTGGATATTTCCGGCAGTTGCGACAGCTCGTATATTTCAAAGTGTCGCAACAGTCGGATATTTCTTAGCGTCTGATGTTAGGCAATAAATTTGTGTCTCACATGCATGGCATGCAGGTTGAATATGGTTAGGCGCCCCGATTTTTGAGGCAAAATTAGTTCGCTCCTCTGACAGCGAGATGGCGAGAGCATCCACTACTACGTGCGACCGCTCGAGACCAAAGGATAGAAATAGGTAGGCATGCATACGTGTCTTCATACACGTCGCTATATGTTTATTCATTTATATTAGCGTCTTCGGAAGTTAGAAGGATTTTAACTCGCAAAATTTCTGCTCCTGGTATCAGGAGAACATCTGACCCGAGGAGGTGTGCCGAAAAAGGATATGTGTGTTGATTCAGTCATGCATACCTCTCTCTATAGCTCTCTATACCTATACTTAATTAATACTAGCATTTTTCGGAGTTAGAAGGATTTTAACTCGCAAAATTTCTGCTCCTGGTATCAGGAGAACATCTGACCCGAGGAGGTGTGCCGAAAAAGGATATGTGTGTTGATTCAGTCATGCATACCTCTCTCTATACGTCTCTATACCTATACTAAATTAATACTAGCATTTTTCGGAGTTAGAAGGATTTTAACTCGCAAAATTTCTGCTCCTGGTATCAGGAGAACATCTGACCCGAGGAGGTGTGCCGAAAAAGGATATGTGTGTTGATTCAGTCATGCATACCTCTCTCTATAGCTCTCTATACCTATACTTAATTAATACTAGCATTTTTCGGAGTTAGAAGGATTTTAACTCGCAAAATTTCTGCTCCTGGTATCAGGAGAACATCTGACCCGAGGAGGTGTGCCGAAAAAGGATATGTGTGTTGATTCAGTCATGCATACCTCTCTCTATACGTCTCTATACCTATACTAAATTAATACTAGCATTTTTCGGAGTTAGAAGGATTTTAACTCGCAAAATTTCTGCTCCTGGTATCAGGAGAACATCTGACCCGAGGAGGTGTGCCGAAAAAGGATATGTGTGTTGATTCAGTCATGCATACCTCTCTCTATAGCTCTCTATACCTATACTTAATTAATACTAGCATTTTTCGGAGTTAGAAGGATTTTAACTCGCAAAATTTCTGCTCCTGGTATCAGGAGAACATCTGACCCGAGGAGGTGTGCCGAAAAAGGATATGTGTGTTGATTCAGTCATGCATACCTCTCTCTATACGTCTCTATACCTATACTAAATTAATACTAGCATTTTTCGGAGTTAGAAGGATTTTAACTCGCAAAATTTCTGCTCCTGGTATCAGGAGAACATCTGACCCGAGGAGGTGTGCCGAAAAAGGATATGTGTGTTGATTCAGTCATGCATACCTCTCTCTATAGCTCTCTATACCTATACTTAATTAATACTAGCATTTTTCGGAGTTAGAAGGATTTTAACTCGCAAAATTTCTGCTCCTGGTATCAGGAGAACATCTGACCCGAGGAGGTGTGCCGAAAAAGGATATGTGTGTTGATTCAGTCATGCATACCTCTCTCTATACGTCTCTATACCTATACTAAATTAATACTAGCATTTTTCGGAGTTAGAAGGATTTTAACTCGCAAAATTTCTGCTCCTGGTATCAGGAGAACATCTGACCCGAGGAGGTGTGCCGAAAAAGGATATGTGTGTTGATTGAGTCATGCATACCTCTCTCTATACGTCTCTATACCTATACTAAATTAATACTAGCATTTTTCGGAGTTAGAAGGATTTTAACTCGCAAAATTTCTGCTCCTGGTATCAGGAGAACATCTGACCCGAGGAGGTGTGCCGAAAAAGGATATGTGTGTTGATTGAGTCATGCATACCTCTCTCTATAGCTCTCTATACCTATACTTAATTAATACTAGCATTTTTCGGAGTTAGAAGGATGTTAACTCGCAAAATTTCTGCTCCTGGTATCAGGAGAACATCTGACCGGAGGAGGTGTGCTGAAAATTCGGGTGTATGGATATATAGGCATGCATACGTGTCTTCATACACGTCTCTATATGTTTATTCATTTATACTAGCGTTTTCCGGCATTTGAAGGATCTTGACCCGCAAAATTTCTGCTTCTGGTATCACGAGAACATCTGACCCGAGGAGGTGTGCTGACATTTTTGGCTCGAAAACACAGCAGTGTATAGTCATACAACATAATATGTCGCAGCATATTTTATCTCCAGCGGTATTCAGAGTTAAATAAATTTGAATTCGAAAAATTAGCCTGGTTCAAGACACATCTGAAAGATGCATTGAAATAATATCCCAAACAGTTGCATGAATGTCCAACCTTTTGCGTTGACCGCAACATATTTTTCGGCAATTCTCCACGCTCGTCATTTGAATGTAAGATCCCGTACTCTCGCCGTTTACGGGATCATCTGCTGAGGTTGTCGAACACAGCAAAAGTAATGGTCAATCTCAACCAATACTTTAACTTCTAATTCTCTCGGTAAGAAGATGAAAAAGAATAAAAGCATAGTTTGAAATTAGCTATCAAACTTACTGTACCCCAAATTGTTGGCGAATGTATGGAAATGTTCTCTTGATATTCAAGGTAATTAAACCGACATAATTATTATGTATCATCATCAGTCTTGTTGGATTATTAACTCAATTGTAGTTCCAAGAATAGAGAATCACCACGTTATCACACCAAGGACATCGCCAGAGGTTTATTCACTAAATGTAATTATAGCAAACTATACAGTGTACATACATAGTAGATATAGGAAAATACAGGGCTGGTGCAATATTTACAGGCGCCTTCCACTAAACTGTAGTAAATATCAGAGGACGGGAACCCCCGGAGTTGACACGGTTTCCCTGAAGCAAATAGCGGCAGGTGAAGTCCCTATCTCACCAACACGGCAATAACATGATGTAGGTATGTGCGTGTACAAGTTGACCTGATCTGACTCAGTCTTCTTATGCGTAGAGCTTTCTCACCTGGCCTTTCTCGAGGCCACACGGGATTCACATACAGCTGATATACCTGCGCTATTATCATTAATCATTTAGATATTGCTGCACATGTTTCAACCAATGAGGAGCTGATGTTTGCCTTTATAACCTGGCGGCTGCACCACAGAGCCGGTAGTATCACGAAGAATTGTGATAAAGAAAGTATCTTCTAACTTCAGCACGCAGATCACCGATAAAATGAGGTAGGAATCAGTACAATTTTTTGTCTTCTAAGAATTATTATAATTCGCTGCATACGATATGTATCTAGAGTGAAATCGGAATGAAAGGTCTAGTTTGATCTTCTAAAACCTCAATTCCTTTGTTCTTCAGTCTTGCCGATAGAAATATAATTTTCATTTAGTAAAATTATGTATTATGTCGGGATTCAGATTTGTGAATCAGAATTTGCGCTGGAACTTCAAATTCTCATTAGCTTCTCTACAGCCTACTAAATTTTCAAATTATAAAACTCAAAAGTCTACGAAGAATCAACTCAATGATCAGTGCCACTTTGGACTCAGAATTTATTCGTTAACCCCTTAGTCAATCCAAATTTTAGTTCGCATCTTCAAGTCTTCGATGAGAACTTATAGAATAAAACTAGAATTTCTATTCGGACTCGGTTGTCCACTTGATAAATGATACATCGAAAACTCTCACGGCCGCACGAGCAAACCATCAAACTCCAATAACAGGGATTTTCTTTGTACTTTACTTACAGTTCATTCAAGACAAGTTACATGGGAGCAAAGATGTTATGCATCATGTTCATCATATCTTTGATGGGAACCAGAACTGCAGTCAATGGTGGAGTAGTCATCCCTGGACATTCGATATCGAATAACCGACCGCCTTATCTAGTATCAGCCGCAAGTAAGAATAAAGTCTTCAATTTTAGATTTTGCCGAAGAATAGACTGAAAATTCAAAAGTCAATTTTACACTAGGATTAATTTTACTATTCAGAAGTAAAACAGTGTAAAATTCGCTTCTGCAATGAGGCTTATAGTTACAAATCCACATACGAAGGTGTTCTATATAATATTTACGATCAGTAATGCGCGACTAGTATCTGTATAAGAGAATTGGACATCCCAAAAATCTGAAAATTATGTGTTACTTTTAGATTGTGAGTTCGTGCATTTCTAAATTCAATTGATTTTCAATTTCAGCCGCTATACACACAGCATCACAAAGTGGACAAATCACCCCAGCTCAGGCACACCAACAAGCTCAGTATCTGATTCAGGCGAACAAAGACAAAGTGAATCTTGCACTAATTAATGGAATTGGACGCTGAATGAATATGGACCGGCGCGATTGATGAACTGTGGAGTTTCTTGTATCGCATCAGATCAAATAAATTCAAACTCCACGAGTTATTGGTATTTAATAGTATGTACAACGTACTAGATAAAAAAAATTCTGATTGGTTCTGATATTTTAGGGCGTAAAATTTAAGCCAAAGTTACAGCATTTGAAGAATTGATGTTCAAAACTTGGTGGTCTATAAATTAGCTCACTTTACCCTGTATAAATGAATGAAATTTCAGCAGCGCCAATAAATACCAGGGGACCTTTGTTTAGTCAATAGATAACGTTTTGACATTGACTGCTGAGGATTCCTGAAAATATGAGTATACTCAGAAGTTGCATTACTATAAATTCGAAGTAATTGTATCATTCACCTACGCGGATAGAGATTATCTGAGTAGATATATATTTATTTTATTCAAAGAATAAGCCATGATTGTTCATCTAAGATATTTTCATTGTCTCATTATAATGTAACGAACATTGTTAATTTTATAATAGCGCACTGTAAATTAGCCATGTCTTTGTCATCTGAATTATTTCAATAAATAATCTTCATTTAAGAAATTGGAATAACCATCGACTAAACAATTTTTTTATTCAAACGAACTAGATTACTTTATTATCAGAGTTAGTCAGTCACGTCATGAATCCACCGGGGAGGAGTGGACGAGTGATATCTAACGATATTAGTTGAAAAAAATAATCTAGTGGTGAAAGGTTGTATATAAAAATACCCAAAACGCAATTGGAATTAGAAAAGAAACTAACTGTGCAAGATCGTATATTGGCACTTACGACCGTATACCATTAGACACGCAATGCAACCGTTGTATCGAACGAGCAAGAAAAAAAATAGCATGATAACTGGCGCAATCTGGGTGACCGCGATATCTCAATAACATTGCCCAAGAATATTTTCAAAGTTCATTTGAGGGGAACTACCGCTGTAGAAATGAATGTTCACGCTCTAAAACTCTATATATTCGTTGGTATTGAATATTGTGATTCCCCCCCGATAATGAGGCCTTGCGGTAATTCGCAATGTAATTCTGTGACACGCTTTCCCCCAGACGTGAACACTTATTGAGCCAATACCTGAGTAATCAAGTAGTTAAATCGGCAAGTGGTTTAGAACATCCCAATCGATATAAGTTATGAAAATTCAATGACACAAGCAGAGTTTGACACAAGATAGATAGAAAGCTTAATAAGGAAACTAGATTAATCGGAGACATCCCAATTAGTCGCGAAATTTCGATAATCTGTGACAGTCATTTACAAAAATGAGAGAGCTTCCTCTCTGAGAGAAAAAGATAAAATCCTTTCATTTGTCCAGCAAAAAGAATAAGCGTGAATTTGATCCGCCTCTGCATTCACGACTACAAAACTCTGGTTTTTCATCTAAAAATGGATTTTTCATGCGATTCTTCAATTGGATCTAAACTGAGGTAATGAATACAGGAAAAAAATTCATGAAAATTATCTTGTCCGTTGCACTGAAATTAGACCGCATATAATTCCCATCGAATTTGCAGTATTCTTTGATGCTAAGTACTTGCTGTGATGTAGAAAAAATAAATTTCAATGAGACGATACAGTATCCTACAAACTTGAAATATATAGAGTAGAAAGTGGAAATATCGCGTCTAATGCGATTATTATAGAGGGCGCAAAAACGACATATAGGTATGTAAGCCAACTTGCAGCCGGGGAGTTCTCGGTGTAGTCGAGTGCTCAATTTATTTTTTATTCTCATATTAGCAAATATTTGCCGTCAGAAACCGCCAAGGTTTAAAGATTCTCCTTCAATAATCATTAAAGTTAATGATAAAATAATGATTAAAATTGATGATAAACTTGCCGAAGTTTTGAACACATTTTTCGTAATATGGATCGTTGTTAAGCATTTAATTGTAATTATATAAAAGCATCCTCTTTTCACGGAAACAATGATGTTGAAACTTTGAGCAATTTTTGTATTACTTCATTCTTGACCATTCATGTCCGGCAAGGCAAAGCATTCTAGAGGACTGGAAAATACCCAGACACGTGATTATAAAGTCAAATAAGCATCAAATTCGAAGCTAGCAGACCTGGAATAATTGTATTGACTATCTTATCCTCCAGTACGCTTTAAACTTCAGCGACCTCGATTGTACATCGTTCACCACACTATCATGTATATGGGCTAGAAGACGCGAACTCGCGACCTTGCTCTCGGTATTCTTATGTGTGAAGTTTCTAATCTGTGCTTTTTCAAATAATCCAGTTCGCACACAGATTCGCTTTTGTGACTGATTATTTTTGCTGCGTCCCGTGTTCGAGCCAATGATAAGCTCATATTAGCCTTTATAACCGGCAGCTTCGCCACAGAGCTGACAGTGTCACGAAGAATTTTATAGCAAAGCTGTATATATCTTTTGACTTCAACACGTGGATCACCGGTAAAATGAGGTAGGATTCAGTAAAACTTATTGTTGTCAAAGATATTCAGTTTTTCAAATCGAGCAATGTTTTTTCATTCTTGATGTTGAAGCAGAAGATGGAATTTTTGGTTTTCTAATTTCTCGAACATGTCCAAAAACTTGAACTTTCTTCTTCTGGAACAATTGCATCTCTGTAAATAACCGAGGCAGAATAGAATATCAACGAAATACTATCTAGACATACTATCAATGACGGATTAGAAATGGTTTTCATGCGTGAAAAATTTTCAATTCAATCATTAAGAACCAGCGACCTGCATTGAAAGTGACCGAAAATTGGGACTATACTTGACAATTCGAGGACCGAAAGTTATACACCTGATATGCGATATTCGCCGAAAACTGTACCACTTACACGAGCATGATCAGATTCCAATTTCAGAGATTTTATTTGCTTTATGTTATTAGTTCGACTAAGACAAACTACATGGCGGCGAAGATATTATGTGTCGTGTTCGTCGTATCTCTGATAGTATCCAGAAGTACTGTCGATTGCAGAGCGGTTACCTCTGGATCTATAAACGAGTCTTTGGGTAAGATTGAAACATCGAATAAAACGCACTTCAGATTTGTACCAAGAATGACGTTAAAAGTCAGAACTCAATTTTGAGATGCACCCTGCACTACTCTTCAGCGGTGAAACAGTATATCAAAATTGATTTCTCTCCGATTTCGCTGAGTCTATTATCATTGAGTGTCACATAGCTGCAAATTGAAACACAAATATCAAATTTGAATATAGGTAAACGAACAAAATTTCCCAATGTTTTCATTTTGCAGGGTTGCATTTCGAGCCATTTTTTCACCAAAATCACATCAAATTGTCTAAGTTTTCGAATGGCGCTGCCAAAAAAATAAAACTGCATCGCAATTATACAAGCAATAGTTCAACGTCATACAAATCTGAAAGTTATTGTCTTCAATTTGACTATAAGTTGTAATTCTAATTTTTCTCTTCATTTTCCATACGCAGGATCTCTACTGGAAAGATCAAACGATCCACGACTCAGTCAAGCAGATCGTGACAGTCTCCGACAAGCTTACTATTCCGCTCAGGCGCAAATAAGCCAGATAAATTCTCTAATTATTAGTAGGTTTTAAGGAATTTGGAATATAAATCCACGGTAATGACTTAGGCAATTTATTATCAGCTGATATAAGAAGGTCGTGACAATAATTGCCAAAAGTTTCTGGAATTATAAATGAATTAAGACGCGTAGGCATGTATCTAATTTAATTTTCTTCAAGCAATAAGCTATTCTTATTTCTCTATTATTCTGAACTTTTTTAATGTTCGTCACCTGTAACATTTTATTAAATAAACATGGTGTATAAAAAATCTTGAAATCCATCGAATGAATCATTTGCTTATTAAACATATAACCCGAATGACGCCCACTTACAACAGAAGTCCGCAAGATCGTATTAGGTATGCGCTGGAAGTTTGATTGTACTAATCGATAAGGTTTTACACAAAAAAGACCTTCATGAGTCTTATCTATGAATTGAAATTTTTGTTGCGACGACCACAAGTTTTCAAAAATCAATACCAGTGTTTTTGTTTTCTCGTGGACTGACTTGAAAAAGTTTTCTGTTAACTTTTGTAAATCTTACTGTAGTTTTTACCGGAATATTTCTAGATATGATACTGACAAAAAATTCTCATGCCCATAACTCGATTTGAACTAGCACCATTTCCGCTTCGGGGAGCCTCAGAAGTTGATATTCCATCAGTGATTGATAGATTAAAAGATTGAGCAACTATTTTTTGCGGGTTCTTAACAATATTTAAAAATGTCAAAAATTGTTTGGCCAACAGTTTTTTGGAATTGAGTATCTGAATGTCGTGGTCAAGTGAGTGATTTTTTTCGAAAGGGCGTTTTTGGAAAGGAAGGAGAGTTCTGGTGAAAATTTCTCAAGAGTCCCCTAAGAAACCTTTCCCTCCAAACTACGAGAGGCAGAAGAGAAATCACCGAAAAAAATTAAAAATACGTGCATGAGAGGCGAATAACTCCTACACTGGGATATTTCGGTACGATATTATAGAGAAGCGAGGCAATCCTAAGCTTAGAGCGCGATTTTGGAAGGAAAGAGGTGGTCTGGTGAAAATTTCGAACGAGCCTTCGAAGAAAACTCAGAGCCGCATCTATGACAGGGTACAATACAAGAAGCGAACCGATAAAATGAAAAATGCGCGCGGCAGAGTGGAGTGTTATGTATTCCATACTGATAAAATATCAAATTTCGAGAATCCCTGAAGCGGAAATGGTGGTATAAATTGACGTGTAGACATGAGAACTTCTGATCAATATCACATGGAGAACAGTTTCCCACCAGGACCCATAAGTGGGCATTCCCCATAAGTTTTGTGCGGGGTCCTCCATAATACTATCACGCTTTTGTATTATTGTTAAGTAATAAATGGACACAAGAGCAAGTATTTTATCTTCAAAATGCCTAAATGACTTTGTAAATACATATAATATATCGTTTTAAATATTACGGATATATTATCTACATACCTATACCTATAATAAGAAAAACAAAGCAAAGTATATTAAATTTATGAGTCTCCCAGTACGAAAGTATTGAAATTCATCCAGATGGCAGCACGTGACGAGGAAAGCACATAGACTTATAGAGATAGACTGAGCGCTCTTATGGGCCGCTTGAAGCCAACATTTAAAGGACAGAGATATGTCCGGAGTACTGCTCTCTCTGTCTGACGATATTTGTAGTGGGGATTGAGGCAATAGAGGAGAATGAGGAGAAGCAGTTGTGGCTGTTCCACTTCCACTGCTCCGTTGTCTCCCACCATGACGTCAATTGAAAAGAGAGAGGAGTACTCCGGACATATCTCTGTCCTTTAAATGTTAGCTTCAGTGCCTCTTATGGGATCGCTCAGTCTATCTCTATAAGTCTATGGGAAAGCAGTGATACAAGCGTTCGGCCTTTTGGAGCGTGGTGATCAGCTCTCCCTATGCCTTATGCTTGAACTAGTGTCTTTAAAGAGTTAAAAAGTAATGTTTTGGTGAATCGACGCATGATTTGTACAAATAGTTAAACATAGACTGGTTAGAAGTATGTCGAAATTTGGATTCGGAACTCCGGCCACTGGCACTACCAACACAACATTCGGATTTGGTAATCAGAAGTAAGTATTTCCAAATGATAATCCTTCTGAAAAATACGCGGCAATCATCCTAACCTAAAAACTCACGCTCGTAACCTTGTACAGAATTTATTTTACTTACGAAATGTAAGAAATAACAATTTCAGAAATTCACATCACTGCTTCAGAATCATTAACTATCATGCGATCACCTATTCCATCTTCCTCCAATCGAAAGTTGAAAATATCAATTGCTCGGAATCGTAAAATAAGTATTGACAACTAAAGGCGTTTTTGGCGAACCTCTGGTGTAGGTACCAAAGTGTACCAGAACAAGAGCGCGTGTCATTCAAACTATATATTGGTATACCCTCCAGTACCTCTACCAGAGGCTTGCAAAAAATGCCTTAACTTACGCTCATTGAACAGCGAAATACGCGATACATCGTCTTAAAATAATTGAAATGATAGATTAATAATCCAAATAATTTTTCAAATTTCAAAATGTTTCAATCAACGTTGTGACCTGTGACCTACTTTGTTCTCCTTAGACTTAATCTATGTGGCACAAAGTCAGTAAAGCCCGAATAATTTATAATTGTATTTCAGAATACGAGTAATCACCTATAAAAAACTAAGTTCCTTAATTCATTTGAATTGTTTCCTCAGGCCAGCTCCAGCTTTTTCAACAGCTACACCATCGTTTGGTACAGCACCAGCTGCAACCGGAGGTTTATCATTCAGTACTGCCAGTGCTGGTACATCGGCAACTCCGAACTTTGGCTTTGGTACAACGCCGGGGACTTCGACGGCGTCTCAATCATCAGGACTTTTTGGCTCAGGAGGTACGGCTATAACGAGCGTATCTTCAGGTCTATTTGCGACTCCGATTGTCTCAGCAGCTCCTACAGGAGCAGTTAACTTCGGCACCCCATCTGCTTCAGGAGGCTTGAATTTTGGGACATCTATAAGCACCCAGCCAACTGGAAGTCTTAATTTTGCATCCACCGCAACTACGGCTCGTCAGTATTTCGAAGCTACATTTTTGAATGGTTTTACAGTCTTGTCAGGATACTGATTGGAATGATTTCGTATACTCCTTTGCGATGAATCATCCTGCAATTTTATTCATATCCTACAAATTTCCTTGATCAGATTACGGATATCCGAATTTGAGAAATTTATATTTGACTTGATAAAACGGTTTCAGCATCACTCTTCGGTACAGCACCCACAGGAGGGTTGTTCGGTGCTAAACCTGTGAGTACGGCTGCCCCAACAGCAACCGTTAATGTCCTAGGACTTGGCGGCGTTGACGTTTCAGCAAATAAACCGGGTTTGAACCAAGGAAGTAACAGCCCAACCGCAGCTAAGGAAAACCTGATACCCAACGAGCTCACGCAAACTATAGATAACTTTAAGTAAGTCGATGTAAAAGCAGTTTCAACTGGGTTGAGTTATAGTATTCTCATTGGTATAATGGCAGTGATATACTAAAGATACTTCGATGACAATGTGTAAAAGAAATTTGAAAATTAAATTTTCATCAGGACGTTCGTTAAGACACAGAAGTCATTCACTTCGGACATAGCTCGAGGTTCTGTTAGACCTTTGAATCGCTGTGCGGAAGACACAGCATCTTTAATGGAACTTTTGACCACTCTTGCCGGGTCAGTTCAGAGGGATCGTTCTTTGGCAGATAAGCTTAAACAAGACACAGCCAAGGCACTAAAAAACGCAGAAATTGCACAACGGACACACGACACACCAGCAGGACTTCAGTACGAGAATAATGCGCCGTTGTTGTTCTTCATGGAACTTGCCGAAAGTTTTGAACAAGATTTATTGCTCTTCAGATCTCAGATAGAATCTACAGAAAAACATATACACACCATGGTCACACCAAGGACGTTGACTCCTCAGGGTGAGATCAGTTTTACAATCACTGCAAACTTTAGTATCATGCTTCCGAAAAAATTGAATTATTAGCCGCTAGGAGGGCTGCTTTTTACTGAGTAACATCATACTTAGACGCTTCAGACCAGGGGTTCAGCCCCTACAATTCAAACATAATTTTAAAACTTTATTCATTCGGAAAATAGCCTTATTTCTTCAATTCTTATTAATCTGATTATTAATCAGTAATGGTTATTTCTGTTTAGAATTAACTATGGCAATGAGTAAACTTCACGAATCTCTGATTGCTGTAGCCGGCAGGTTACAGGGAGTACATTCGAAGGTTCAACTTCAAAAGGAACAGTATCTCAATTTGAGAAAATACGTTTTAAAGGACAGTTCTAACGTATTCGAAGACAGTAAGTTGAATGGAAAAATAAGCAGAATCAGCTCTGGGAAAATCAACAGTGGCCCTACACCGTTTGGTCCAGGTAGGCTGCTTGTTCGAGTTTACGTATTAGTATGAGTACGTTCACTTGCTCATATTTGAATGATCGTAAATTTGATTTGTTATTCAATTATTTGTTCTAGGGAACAAGAGTTTTTTGTCTTCGACAAATCTAAACACTAGCAGACCACCAAACTATGGAACTCCGAACCCTCTAGGTAAATAGTGGTAAGATGAACCTTTAGAGAATCCCGTATCATTTTTCGTATTTATAAAACTGTATTTTTCCCTACACTATCTACTGTTATATTTTTCAATTTAGCCTGTTGTTAAAGATGTCCCATAAAACGTATCCTATATTCAGGTCTTGCAGGGATCTAGTGTGAGGTAGAAATCATTAACATTATCAAAAGTTAACGGAGAATTGATGGATGTAGTGAACTGACGAAATGAACCAGACTTGATCATTCACTGAAATTAAGCTACACTTATAAACTGAATGAACATTTTCTTCCGTATTATTAAATTACACGAAAATAATGACAAATCGAAACATTGAAAAATTGTGATATTCTGGTCAAATTCTGATGACCATAGATGTACCATACATACTCGTTTTCAACGCCTAATGCTCTACGACACACCATTCGTCGTTATGCACTGCAATGTTGTTTGGGTTTTATATTTTGATATTCTGTTACGAAAGCTAATCTGACTATGCAAAATGTTATAGTTTATAAAATCCAATGGAGCCTTCAATATTTGACTTTCTTTAGGAAAATCTGACCTTATTTCCAGTACAGTTCAGAAAACCCAAGTGACTATGCAGCTTTGCTACATCCGTTTGCTCTGTAGCTTCACTAATATTGCCTATTTCTTTCTAATCAGTTTATCTTCGTTATAAACACTAGTTATCCGTAAATTGTATATCCTTGATTGATAATGTTGCATCGCATAGTATAGTAAGAATATTATTTGTTTGATTCGTTTTTATTTTGCCTTTACAGGGGAAAAGTAGTGGCTGATTTAGTAGTATTTGAGGTATAGCATTTTTTTACTTTCATTATTATTCATGTTTTCTGGACGGGATCGTACGGGGATTTTCAAAGCATTGTCAGAAATTTTATCGGTATTTCTTGTTACTAACTTTGGAATATATCACACGACCTTTCAATGGACTAAATTCTCCTGACCACATATTACGTGCCGCTTGAGCAAAATTTAGTCTCCACTAATTCTTCTTGCTTGAAAAATAACTACATGCTTCCTTTTCTCACTCTGCATTTTGTATTGCATTGTCTTGTACTATATCATTCGTCAATTGGCAATTGTAAATCTAAATACATATGTGCTTATGCGAAATATTGGATATAAATCAGTCATATGTACAAAAAGATTGTGAAATAATCGTTGATCATTTCAATGCTTATGCACATTTCTTACCAATCGCTAACTCTGCTGTTTTGATAGTAATATAAAACGATGATACCTACTAATGTAGTTACCAATTAACTTTATATAAAGTAAGGATATGCTATAATCAGACTTTACCGACCGAGATATACTTTTTTTTCTCAAACTCGCTAAGAACTCCGAATTACAAAGAAAATTCTTATTAAAAAGAAAAGCAAAATCGAACTTTGCACACGCTGTGTGAAAATGTATACATCGGTCGGTAAAGACTGACTACAGCATCCTCTTAGGAAGTGAATTCTTTCTGACGCGAACATTATGTCCTAGTAATCTTTTCTCGTAGTACTTTGTAGTCAACTTTCGTTCCAACCGTTGTGCAAAATATGGTAGATATAGTTCAATTTTTTTTCTATTTCCCCACAACTAAAAAGTAAAATTTAAGCAGCTACTATGGGTTGAATAAAACAAACTTATGCCTGAACAGGGAAAATAATGCATGTTACGGAATTAAGTTCAGAATAAATTAAAGCGTTAAACTTTACGCAGTAGATATTTTTTATTTTTTTTTATTTTTAAATTACTTTCAATATCGTCTGGAGGGAGTATCTTTTAAACTTTGAAAAACTGTCCCCGAAAAAGTTGTGAATTATACATTTTTCGAGTTCAAAAGATATTCACTGCCTTCAAAATAACTAAAAAGTTGATTATTGCATTCGAGATATAAAATAATAATGATATTGTTACAGCTTGGGGAAATGCAACACCAATACAATCAGCCAGTAGTATTTCGGTTGACGCACCTACTAAGCCACCAATAACGGGATTAAATTTTAACGCTCCGTCGAATCTATCAGCTTCTTTTTCGGCAACCGATTCCAACTCGAGTTTTCAACTTCAAAAACCGCCGACCGGTAACAAGAGGGGTAAACATTAAAAGTATGAAATCTACATATATACCGGTATTAATTTTATCATAGAATCGTGTGGCGAAATAATTTTATACTCAACATTGTTGTTTACATATTTTTCTAACGAAATTTAATACATTTAAGAATTACACTGGTCGGTGGAACAAATATTATGCCATCTTTCATGATGAGTCTTATAATTAGGAATATTCGAAGGAAGTTGAAATGAATTTTTTTTTCTTTTTCTTTTTACACAATTTCTCAATGGCCATACTCGAAAAGACAAAAAATGGGAATAAGTGTTAATCTTGACTATTTTTATTGGTCATTTGATAAGCAAACTGTTGATCAAAATGTCAACTTGATTCGCAAATTCTTTAAAGGATTTTTTTTTAATGGAAAAGAAGTTCAAATCAGTTATGTAATAAGAAGAAAACAGTAATACAATTTATAATATTTCCAAAGTCATTTATCAATCTGAGGGTGTCTAATAGTGTGGAAGTTTTTCAAGTCCACAAATCTCCCTCGAATTAAAATCAGGTTCTGGAAATCTCGAAAAAATCAAAGCTATCCACCCTAAGTATTCTGAAATTTAGAATCATTTCCGGGAAAAATTTTCTACTTTCAAAACAACAGAATAGATATTATTTTTTCGTTACGAGGCTGTGGAATGTACATTTTCTGAAGAAGATAGGAGCCGATTGAACCCCCCTAAAATGAATCCCCCTATTATTACGATTTTTATTGTTTCAATAATGGATAGTAAGGATTTTTCTTGACCAATTCATGTTTCTGCTGAGAATACGCGCGATAAAAAATTGTCAGACAGCTTCTATGTATACTATACGCTGCTCAAAATAATTTAGTAACATCAACCCACTGTGATTTATTAAATTAACTTAAAAAAAGATACAAATAAATTGATTAACTTATTCGAAATATTGAGTTTAAACAATTTTTGTTTGACATGACCAACTAATTATTGAAAGTCAAAACTGTTGTATCTAATTCTTGGATTTTGTAATGTAAAATATTGTGCCCTATTTCAATGAGTTCAAGTTCAACAGAGAAAATAAATAATCTTGTCGGATCAAATATCTTCCGATAGGAAGAACGCGTATTTTTCGTCGTTTGTAGTCTACATTGCTAATTGAATTGTGTAATTTTTAAAGCCTGTACAAAGAAAATCGTAGCACTAAATTGTAAATGACGAGTTTTGGGAGATTGTTATAATAAATGAGAAATGTGTTTTTGTATTAGTCTTGATTCATTTATTCAAACCAGTAATTATTTTCGATGGCGGTATACAAATAGTATGAAACAAGGAAAATCAACTCGAAAAGCCACAGACCGTTTAATACTAGTTCACTAAAAATACTTCTATTCATTATACCAGTTATTTAGTGTTATTAAATTTGTTAGTAATATGAAGACTATTAAGAGGATATTTAAGGACACACTTTATTTTAATCATTTATCATTATGTTACGAATTAGTTTCAAGAAGCTAAAATCAAGACTACTGAATGTTATAATAAAAGAGAAAAAACAAAATAGATTTCAAGACAAATTCATCCCAGGCACAAAAGAAGATAGACTGCTATAAAAGTCGGTGTAGGTAGTTGCAAGTAAAAATTCTTGAACCACAGAAATTGAACCAAGAAATGAGCAAAAACGGCCCGTTCACAATGGGTGTGAAAGCCTAAAATTAACTTACAATTCGATGAACATTCGGAAAATAGATCATAGAATTTTATTCCAAGTGTCAAACAGGTATTCCCAATTATTACCGTGTTAGTGATTTCTCATAATATTATATTACCAGCATGATTGTGCTGAAAAGATAACGTATTTCAATAATATGGCTTAATTCTCTATCTTTATTAATATTATAGTAATTCAATTTCATATACAGGGTATAAAACATATACAAAAATCGGCGAGACTATGTGGCTCCGACTTGCAGAACTGGTATTAATAGTTTGAAGGCGTCTTGGATGTATGAGCTCGCATTTGCTGCCTGAAAACAAACAACGAATAGTATTCACAAGCGCACTATCTTCTACGCTAATACAAAATTCCGTTTACAATCAGTCATACCTCTAAAAAGATCGTAGTAATATTAGCATTTATAGATTCTGGTTTTTCCGACTGTTTGACACGCTCGTTTAGTTTATCTGCAAATAAATTAGCTATGACCCCAACTTCGCCAGACAAAATGTTGGTCAATTGAACCAGAGCATCAGCCTCGTTTACAGTACTGCGTCTTTCCTTGACAAGAAGTAACTCTGCAGTTTTGTGGAATCTTTCAACAGAAAATGCTGTGAATTGTGCAAGAATAGATATCGCGCGTTGGAACACTTCTCTGTCCGCTGGTAATGGGTCTGTAGTAGTGACCGTTGAGAGGTAGGATCTCGTTTGTTCCCAAGTCTGAGAAGGAGGGAATGAATATTATTAATAATGCATAAAATATCACGAGATGAAGAGGAGAAAATAAATCCACGGTATAGAAGAGTCTGTTATACTGTGCAGTAATTACCTCCAAAAGTTTATCGTAGGTCATAGCTACTCCAAGATCTTTACAAGCTCCCTTTAATCTCTCTTGGAGATCAGTCTCGCGAATATCTTCGTCATCTTCATCTCCCAAATCGCAGAGTTCCTTGACCTCTTCCAAAGTCTCTTGAACAGAGCACAGTTCGTCGGCGTTTAAATTGATCATGTGTTGTTGTATTTTCATATCGCATTGTTTAGACAGCATTTCTAGAGCTTCCAGGTGCACTAGGCCCTGATAATCATCGAAGAGGCTTTCGAAGTGAACTTTTCTTGCCAATTCCTTTTCCTCTAAAGTCTTCTCCTCCGTCTCAGCTTTGTCCTTTGCTTCTCTGAGCATTTGAGACAAAATTGGCTTATCTTTTTCATGGGTAAAAAATGCTCGCTTTTTTTTCAGCCCCGGATCTCCGTCCTGCAAAACTTCCATTGTTTTCTTGCCAATTGTTTCCAAGGTATCCAAACCACCGGCGATAACTTTATTACTCGTCGATTCGACCAGTTTTGTAATAGAAGATACACCCGACATCAAATTACCAAAGCCAAATGAAGCTTGTGATTGAGCATTGTGCAGCTCTTTCTCCGGTGGACTTCTTTCTAAAACAATTACACAGAGCGTTTAACTCTTCTTTCATCTTACTGGTAACATGAAAGCCTGGTTTTCATCCCCAGTTATAGTCCCTAATAAAAATTGTCTCGCCTCCCAGCAGCTATAGTCTGGAATTGCAACTACACTGGAGAAGCTAATGGTTTTTACCAATTTAGAGCGTGTTTTACATATGAATCACACTGCCAGCTTCAGTGTGCCCTGCATGGACGTTGCAATTAACTGAGTCACGTACCAATTTGCCAATTACTTTGTCCTACACAGTGTTTTAAATTATGGGAATAAATTGTACGTTTTAAGGCTCAAGGTTGGCTGCAGTCTGGTAAACATACTCTCCCTGCCCTTTGAAACATAAGACGAATTTCCACAATACCGCCAGAAGGCTCGGTCAGGCCAACGAATCATAGTTCATGACTTACTCCAAGGATTCCCATACCATAAGACAACTTACCGTCGGACTCGTTTTTTTCAGACTTAGCCAACTCCTCGGGGTCTGGTACGCCCATGGTTTCCTCAAGCATGGTCAAGCCATGACTGACATGGTTTGTCAGTGTGGTCACCCCTGCAGAGGCGGTATTGATGAAAGAACTGACTCCCCATCCGCCCCAGCCCCAACCCTCGGTTTTCTCTTGTTCTGAACTAAGCAAAGAGAGTTTGTCCAAGACAGGGAGGATCTTTTCCTCTGTCATAACGTCGCCGACTTTAATGTCCTCATCGACATCTCTCCAGCCATCGGACTTGAATACCTCCTTGAATTTTTTCTCTGACTTTAACTCTTCCGGAATCTCAATCTCCTCGTCCATACCTTCCCAACATTCCTCCGCGTCTTTTGGTTTCCGTGGATTATCCCATGCCGCTTCCCATTTAGACACGTTCATACTTCCAGGCTTTGACAATATGTCATCCAACTCTTCCCAGCACTGCTCAATCAACGCAGGTTCTTTACCATCTCCAATTTTCACCCCTTTTAACTCTTCTGGTCTAGTGGCAACGACAGGTTCTGATTTTACCGGCTCTGAAAGTATTTTGGAGCCCAATTTCTTGGCACCAAGAGGCCTAGGTTCGCGCTGCTTTTGTTGCCTGTGCGGTCTTTCTTTTCTAGACTTACTGACAGGCTCTGTAATTGGTTTTTCTATTTCTTTGTCAGTACTAGGAGCTGTTGATGACTCAGAAGTGGCTGGAATTTCCCTGGGAGGTACAGGGTCTTTAGAATCTTTAGTTTCGTTGGAAACTTCAGGGGCAGTAGCGTCTGATCTTACCGAATCTTGTGACAATTTCGTTTTCAATTTCGTTGGTTCTTCGGACTCTGTTAATGGCCGGGATTTACTAGCATCAGATTTTGAGTCACTAGAATCAATTAGTTCGACGTTCTCGTCGTTTTTGGGCGCCGATGAATTCCGGTTCGGATTATCTTTCGAGTAAGTTGGCGACGGGGAATCGCGGCTACTTTCGACATTGGGAGCTCGTTGGTTTCTATACGTTGGCTGAATCGGGGGTGCCGTGAATTCCGTGTCGTCGTCAGATTCCGAATCTACGACGGTCCGGAGTCTCTGCGACGAATTTCGTTTAGTTGGTGCAGAACGGTTGTCTAATTCTTCATCTGCACTTTCAAAATCGTCACTTTCTGACGTTGCCATTTTACTAATGTTAGGTTAATATTTGTCTTCCTTATTCCTCACGAAAAATCTCGAATATCTTTACTCTTGGACGAGGATTTAATTCCTTTCGCCTCCTTTCACACTCTAACAAATTAAAACTTTTCTCTGTATCCGCGATAAAACGTTTCAACATATATTATGCACTGATATTGATATTAGTTTACACACATTTCAGGCTGTAGGAATTCTCTGTAGCTTTTACACATATGCCAACAAACCACAGGTCACGTGGTCGAGAAGTCATCGGTTGTTAAGCATGCGCCGTCGTGAAATATCTGTGGGAGAGAAATGGAGATTCATTCAGGGACGTATGTACTCATGTTAACATCTTGCCCATTCTTGCCATCTCTGGGTTATTTACTCCCGGCGATGTCGGAAAGATGTCGATATCGGAATTTAGACCTGTGAATGTATTGAACATTCGGAACGCATTTTTGACTTCCAGTGCGACTATTTATAATTAATTTTAATTAAAACAATCTGATTCAAACAGAAGTGCATGTAAAAGGTATCCAGCAGGTGCGATCCAACTATCTGTATCCAGAATCTAGATACTCTTATGAATTTGTATCTAGACACATTTATAGCTCACGCGTAGTGTCTGCTATCCGTACATGCAAATATGTATGTACATTCAATATACTGTTGAGATATTTACTTTGAATTTTTTCATTCATTTACCACAAATACATGTTATATCATTTGTGCTAGGATTGATTACGTATTCTCGTTTTCCACTTTTCATCGTATCTGAAATATCAACAGGTGGCCAGATGTTGGTAAAAGAAGATAAAAGAGGTTGGGAAATGGTGGAGTTCGAAAAGAAATATACGGTTTTTGGTAAAAAAAAAAAATTGATTTCGATGACGATTTATCGCATGACTTGGACTGATTCAGATAATCTTAATTTGTATGAAAGAAATATATTTTTCAAAAAATCGTCTTATATTATAACAATAGGTTGTGTATTATTAGTTCGTCCCTGTATAAAAGAGCAGCAGCGATCCTGAGCTAGAAACAGAAAAGGATGAAAATAAAACGTGTGCATTCCTTATGAGTTTCAAAAATCGTTCTTTAGAGTGCGCTCGTGTAATCGAAACACGCGGTATGTACGTTGGCGCGCCACGCGATAGTTGCACCTGCCGTCTCTTTATCGTACGGTGGCGCCGTACAAATCGTAGTTTAAAATATCCGAGTTTCTCCGCAAAGGGCAACGTGCGTTCGGCTTTCTCCGCTGAGATTCGTGCGCAGCGGTCAGAGACATGAGAGCGCATTGTGCTTTGATCGTGGTGGGGGGATAGATTCCGAACCACGGACCGCATGAGCGTTCAGCTCCAGGCATGTCTCAAACTCTCAACATGCTCCTAGGCAGCAAGAGCTAGATACGCAAGACGGTACCACCTTGCTTAAGGCCGGTGTTTTTTTTTTATATCTCGCCACATCTTAAATTAAGAGCCTGCCTAAGTTTAGTGTGATATATATCTATATATATCTGTATGTACATAGTTATACTACAATATTTCGTAACTCTGGCCCAAATCAGAACGCCATGGCGGGAGGGAGGGAATCAGAGATCATTTTAAAAAGCGAGTGAAGAAAAAAGTTATCGGTCCTGATCTCATAAATGTATCAAAAATCTTCGAGGTAGAATCAGAAGATATTAAAGATTCACCGATACGCGGCGTTGGGGGGGGGGGGGGGGGGGGGGAGAGACGGCAGATGCGGCTACGAAGTGAATATGAATGTATAAAAGGCAGTGTGGAGTGTTGGGTGTTTTTGAAAAAGTGACAGTGTCCAAGTGTTTAATAGTGTGAAGTGCCTCAGACCGGTATTTATAATAATAATAATAGTAATAGTAATAATAACCATCATTATAATGATATTCGTCAAAACTGAGTTGAACGCGGTATAACTTTATTGATGGGTCGTGAATAACAAATGTTTAGATGACTAAATAAAGAAAGAAAGAAGTGTATAAATAAATATAAGTCAAAGCTTATAGGCGGTCGTGTTTCACGACTATGTCAATACTCGCATTCCGTTCGCAAGGCATCTGAAGTCCCCGGATTGGTCGTCGGGGCAGCGTGACGTCACTCCCGCTCATGATAATGAGGTATTCAAGATGGCGGCGCTCGAGTAGCTAGTGTTTTACGTGTGTGTGATACCAGTTGGTGATACCTTTGGATGGATTTAGAGCTAAGTGAAATATGCCAAGGAGAAGAAATGGGGAGATACCGCTTCCGGACGGCTGGGATGTCGCCAGAGACTTTGATGGGAAAGTCTATTTCATCGATCATAATACCAGAAAGACTACTTGGATTGACCCAAGAGACAGGTACGTTTGTATACTATACTTTTTTGTCCATCGCAGAGGTAGAGGCACCTACCTACCTACCAACCTACCTACCTACCTACCTACCTATCTACCTAACTAACTCAACTCCGCGTGTGTGACTCGTTCGCGGTTCATACTGCTGCTGCTGCTCTCTGCGAAGTCTGTGATGATGAGATGTTAGTGTTAGGCGTGCGTCTTAAACCGTATTGGTGCGTACGTTACCTCGGGTTCGCTCACACACGCGCGCCGCGCCCGCATTCCATCCAACAGGGCCGCACTTCTTCCTTAACTGACAATCAAATTTTTCAAACGTGTGAGGCAGATGACGTGAATATTTCACGCGTATTTCAATATCATTTGGTCAAATATCAGTGATATTGCTGTCATTCTTATTGTTAGTTCAGCATCAATACGCGAAAAAGAGTTTCGAGAACGGGTTAGACATTCGGTTTCGGGAGACGAGGTGAGAAACTTGACCAAGTTCTAGCCGGATGAGAAATTCGACGGTCTTTAAAACTTCTGGTTTTCTTACTGATTACGAAATCGCAACGTCTAAACTTTGAACATTTACTTACGTAGTTGGAAATCGGCGAGAGTAAAGTACCGCTCGACGAGATATTAATTCCTAGATTTTTCGCTCGATGATATTTTCTATACCTACGTTCAAGGCCACGTGGTTTTACTTCACGATCGTGAATTGAAATTCGCTTCAACAATTTCGAGGCCATTACAACAGCGAGTAAGCTACAAATACCTGAAGGAATTCACGTATCGATGATTAACACTCGTGGATTGTCCCAGAAGTTTGATTATCCCAAGATTTTTGCCTAATGACAAAAAACCCAGATATGTAGTAGTAAGATCGCGGAGTAATTTTACGGTTGACATTCGATCATCATCATCGTCGTCTCAATATTATTCGGCATTTGTTCGGGAGAAATCTTTCGCCGTGTTCTTTCCACCCACCGTATCCTTATTAGTTACACGCTAACCAAACATTATACAATATACAACTATGGTGAAACAAATGACAAATGAGTTTTGAAAAGCGGCACTCTTCTGCGTACGTGCATCAGGTATACGTATAGGTATACCGTATATACTCGAGAAGTTTATTCTTTACAAATTTAAACCGGTTTATCAGTAATCTACAGTTTTCTAAAACCTCTTCAAACTGATTATTTATCATTCCTTTTCAGAGTAATCCTCGCGTATTTAGAACTCTAGTTTGGATCGTGCGTATGGATTAATTTTGTATTATTGTAACTGAACGTACGAGGTCGTCGTTACGTCACGTCACATACTCGCAATGTATGCATGAATGTATGTTAGGTTAGGTATAAGCATGCATAAGCTTACCTGCCTCCGAAGCACGCGTTCGTTATTATCCCTCATGCCGCACGTTTGGCATTTGCATTCACGGAAATTTGACCTCAGTTCTTGGAACTACCGACGACCGCTGCATCTATACTATACATATATTGGTATACGCACATATACCTAAGGTTACAGTATGTACTAAAGCGGCGGTTGGCAAAAATAGTTCGGAAGGCTTAGAGGGACGGTCTAAACGGATTCTTGCCTCTCTTCTCTTCTCTTCTCTACTCTCTTTCCTTTGCTCTCTTGGCACCCCGCGTGGACGTCTTTTGTTGCCCAATTTGTAAGCTGTCAGTGGCAGGCGTCGTCATCAAGTAAAGAAAAAAAAAAAAAAAAACAACAATCATAATTTACGATCTTTACGCTGACATTTCTCCTTTCTTCTCATACCCAAACGCATTTCTGCACATTCGATATTATTTTTACGGAAAATAAATGTTCTCGCACATTGAATTATGTATATTGAACTCAGAAAAAAAATACATTAATTTGAAAAAAAAAAAAAATTTGCGCTTAACTTGTCATCCATTTATTTTGCATCTCCTCATCTTGTTTCCAAGACTTTTTTTTTCACTCGTTTCAATTATTTCGGCTCTGTCCACGCTAACTTTAATTGACGACGTTCAAAGTGTTAAATTATACTGAAATTAACTATTTAGGAGTATGTGTGTGTGTGTAGTACACGAAGTCGAGAAGTCGTTAAAGTTTATATTCGCTTGAACGCAAAAAACACGAGCTAATTCATTAACGAACTGGACTTTTGAGTTCACCTTAAAATTTCCTCATTTATATTCCTTACCTTACGTTAAACATCAAACCACCAAACTTTCATGCCGCGGCTATATATAATCTCTTACACAACGTGCTTCTTCTCTTATCTAGGCTCATAATATATGAAATAGAAAATATTGTGATAATAAAAAATAGAAAAGAAAAAGAACAACAGCAACGATAAATCACAGCTTCTTTTGTTTTAAAGCTTTGTTTCCGCTTCTCATCCCTTCTTTATACATTCGGCGGGGTGGTTGGAGACAGTTGATGTCTGCCGATCGCCAACGGCAGGCTTGGAATGCCGGGTTTAGGGGGAAAGACGCATTCCATCCATCCATCCATCCATCCATCTCCCCCGTCCTCCTCCGCTCTTCTCTTTTCCTCCCCCCCTTCCTTCTTCCCTCGAAAAGTCCGCGCGGCAAGATGCGATTGCTGAGAAGAATTCTAATAATAGATTTAGCCGCCAGATGGTGCCGCGACCGTTCGGATACATACCAGCGTACCTCTACCTTATACTATACGTGTATTCTCTCCTTATGGTGTACGAACGATACCGAAATGCCACAGCCCATGGGGCCAACCGCCTCAGAACCGTGTGGGTGCCGCTGGTTCTAAAAATAACCCAACGTTTAATATATTCTCGAAGAACGACGCCTCTACCAGCGGCACGGTAGGGTAGGGTGCAGGGGGAGAGCCACGATGAGATAAGATTATTCGATGTCAGTAAATCGGTCCATAAGTACGAGTGCCTACATTTATATATGTATGAAATAGGAATAATTATAGTGAAATCTGAGAATTTTAAATAACTTTCAATCACTATTCTGAACATGGGGCTAGAGCTACTTTATAGTAAAGTTATTCAAAAATCTACTTTTTTCTTTCTCGCATATATGTACGCTAGTTACTGTACGCGGCTCCGTCACTTTCATTTTATCGCTGGTGCTACTTAGATTTTAAAGTGAAATATTTCAGGCACTATATTTCCGACTGCCAACTTTGTACAATGTCATATTCACATATGTACTATGCAAGAACGTAGATCGTATCAAACGCAGTCGGACATTTACGTATCAGTATAACTATACACGAAGAATAACCCGCAGCAACGCACAAAGAATGTGTGGAAACTGTAAACATTCGGGCTCGCGGTTTAGTCCCTCTGGAATGTACCTGATTTTTCTAAACACAGATGGCTGCCAGATGCTCGATTCCCAACGGCAACCAGACGGAGGCCCCCGTGGGATTCCCGACGCCAATTTTCTCAAATACCAAAACACAAGCCTGTTATAGAAGTCGGTTCTTCTTTTTCTTTTTTCTCATTCGTTTTTTAAAATTGGTATAAATTTTATATTTTCAATTCATTATATATACAACGGGGATATTTTAGTATTCAAAAATTGCAAAGTCGCACGCTGCTGTAGGTATGTACGACTATAATCTATATATGAATCGAGACATGGAAATCCCTGACACAAATTGCGGCTTAAGAATGTCTCCCAAACTTGGAAATTTGATACATTCTCTCGGCATGACTATGCGCACTCTGCGGTATATATAACGCTATCCGTTAAACGTATAAAGTCGCGATTTGAAAAGATTTGTCAATATTTTTACGAACTTTTCTACGTCCTTTATCCTACTTAGGCAGCCCCCCCCCCCCCCCCCCCCCCCACAATCGGGACGGTATTCACTAAAACAACCCGTCTTCTTTTTTTCACTCTCTATTTTATACCGAAGAAAAAGAAAGGAGAAAGGGTTTTATTTATTAATACATCAGCTAATATCTGATTTATATATATATATATATATGGTTCTGAAATTGTACGCGCATTCATTGCGTGCCCTTGGCTCGTGGGACTGACAATAAGTTTCCGAAGACACCCACGCGGAGAATGTTCGCACGCTAACGTAGCAGATACACGCATTATACATGTATAAACACTTCTTCACGCACCACTCTGTGGCAGCATTCTATTTCGTATAAGTATACGCGAGTACACCTGACTTCATACGCTATCTGCGCAGCTTTCTTGCAGGTATAGGTAGTGAATGTCCAATATATAATTGTATTACTCATAGCTGCAACTCTTACGTTTATTCTTTAAGGATTAAAAGAAGTCAATACACGTGAGTAATTAATGGAATCTTGAAAATGATGTGTGTACCCTTGTTAATATTCGTTGAAAAAAAACCGGAGATTGGAAAAAATTATTAAGTTAATTGAAATTTCATAGGTGTGAATATACTTATAGGTTCCTAATTTTTCTCCGACCTTTAAACAGCGTCTAGCATAGCATAGCTATTTTGTATACGACAAAATACTGGGTCAGTAGTGGTGGTAGTAGTAGCAGCAGTCGTGGTCGGTTAAGTGAACGTGTTTCTTTGAATCTTTGCTTGTGTGTACGGTGTGATATAAAGCTACTGTCCCTACTGTAATATTTTGTCGAATGAAGATTTGTTAGACTGGGTCTATTCGACGTCGCGTCTAAAAAGTGCGTGGGTTCTATACGTACGGACGACTTTTAAACATCGCGCGGGATCCCGCACGTACCTATACATGCACAGCCAGCTGCAGCGCAGCAGATACTGTAAAATTATTATTCAATGTGACATTTTCAAAGTAGGTTTACAGTCGTCGTTATAATTCAGATATATATATATTATATGTATGTATATTATATAGAACAGCGGGTAGAAACCATCCTTTCCGACAACTACAGCTATATAATATGCGGGAGAGGTAAAAGATTATACTTATATGTAGTACAGGCGCTGCGGCCGCATACACGAATCAGTGAAATCAGAACAGGACATAATTCTGTCGCTCGCCGCGTACAGGTATGGGTATAATAATAATACGTATCGGACGATACAACGAAATTTGTATTTTTTTTTTTCTCATCATTTCCGTATTATGTTGTTATTTTCTAACATTTTCTATTCACTATAACTCTTTTCGTCGCGAGTTAGTTTAATAAAACGGAACGTAACCTGGAACTTCTTGACGCCGCGTGTATTACTTCCGAGGAATGCTGTATACGAGGCCCCAAGTTTCACTCGCATTCCTGTCCTACCAGTTTATAAAACTGCGTACAAGATTTATATAGATATCTATATCTACGTATCTATAGGTACTTTATCCCGACATTCAAGTACTTATACTTATACAGGGTGATTTCTTTTTATATAGTTAATATCCTATATGGGTTTAAAATCGACTGAAAAAATTCATTTGATTTATAAACATCATCATTGTTATTATTATTATCATCATCATCGTCATTATCATAATTCGATGATAATTAGTTCCCTGACGGTGGTGGCGATCGTAAGGGTAGATTTAGAGAATTTTAAAGTCACTGACTGCGCAGTACTATATATGTCAGACTTAACGAGTTTTAAACTCGTTTGACTGATAAACATACCGACAATTCTTCATGCTAGTCGATATGATAACGAAATTAAATTACTATATACACACGAGTACTACCTACATAGCAATCATTACATATTCATTATTCATAATATCATATATTCCTCCATTATTATAATAGCTATAATATATACGTATAATGCAACTGATTCATTCACTAAATGCATGCCACAGTCGCAAGCCTTGGGATAAATATAGTCATTCTATATTTAGCATTCGTACATGTATAACGAGGAGAAGAAAATAAATAAATAATACACATCAGGTTTTATTCTTTTTTCTCATCTCCATTTATGAAAACTTCTATATAGTAGATATATATATATATATTTCATGTGAAAAGTAAAACCGGATTATTGTATTAAATTATTATTATTATGATTTGTAATTATGTATTCGTGTATTCATATCATGGAGTTATTAATTTTGAATAACAAAATGTTTCTTGCTAGAAATAATGAAATAGGAATTAAAAATGAAAAGTTCAGGTTACACGTATATAGTTGGTATAATATATTTCGTGTTTGTCCTCCGAGTGCAAACAGAGATCGCGTGTTATTCCGTGACGTAATCACGTCGGAATGTAGGGTCAGAACTCGGAATCGCGTCGTCGTCGTCGTTGTCGCGGCATGATAGGAGCAGCAAGGGTGGGGGATACGCTTCAATGTAAACACCAAGTCAAGTAAGAAAATTAACACTGTGGCGTGCGGCGGCGGCGTCGCGGTTGCGCGGCCGAGACGGAACGCAGACTAATTGAATAAATTTAATTATATGATTATAACAAGATGAAATGTTTCTTTCTTTCTTTTTTTTTTCTAATTTTGATTTTTATCTTTATATTTGTTCCGTAATAATATATTCTTACGTATATGCATATTGTACCTTGAAACCGTGCGGATATTAATATTAATATCTAATTAATTTTCAAATCGATATTTACAAAAAAATAAAATAAAAAATAATTAAATTACATAAATAATATATGCAGAGATAATCTACACAGGTTATTTTTGAATGTAGAAAAACTAGTGGATGAAATATTCAACTCATCGTTGACGTAGATGATGATACATCCAATACCAATTATACGTGTTTAATAGAGGATTGAATAATTTATGTGTTAAACTGCGGTTTCGAGATTAAAAAATTGACATTTGAAAAGATTCTTCGTCGTACATAGAAGAATTTTTATACATATTGGGTATAGGTTTACAGCTAAAGAACTCCATCGACTACTAATAATGGTTAGGTTTTTTTTTCCCCCCCAATAATTCCTGACTCTTCTTATTTTTGGATTTTTCGTTTTTGTTCAACTATGGCACGTAATTTCACAATCTTATAGTACATCATTATTTAATAGTGAAAAACAAAGAATTCGTCTGACTTGATACAGCGGTGTTATAAATTCACGAACAAATGTATAGATGTGTAGCCTACAGATATTATTTAAAACGCGACACGTTATTATTTCAATGATTCTTGCAATCCGCGATCCATTCCAATATAGTCATTATAAATCACTATTATTTCTTTGAACAGCTGTTATATACAATCGTCTAAAATCACGTGTTGATTTTCTGTTTTATTATTATAGTCAATTTTTCGACTGTTTGTAAGAAGCAGAGACTATAAGAGCGTGCGATTATATAGACGGCTTTAATTTTATGTAATTTTATCTCATAAATTCCAGAAAATTATCACAGCTATATACGACTAATCGCTATAATAAAGGGGAATTTAACAGTCATCCAAAAAATATTTCCGCCGACTTAAGTGTATACCGCGTTTTACTGGAGCCGGGTTCAATTTCTTGGAATTTCTTTCATATATAATATGTGTATAATATATATATACATATTATGTACATATATGTACACCAGGACGCATAGAAATCATCACTTCGCTATGTATGACGTGTAACTCTCTGGAATCTTGTCCACAGGAAATTGTAGGGACATACCGTAATACAAATGACACTAATTAACAAACATGTATTTATTTACGTAGATACATACCTAACTATACGTGTAGTTTCAAACGAATTCCTACATATATCTAGGTACAATAATAATGAATCGCGGACAATCATCTTGTCAACTAATACTAATTTTTCATCTCATTCATTAATTACATCGAGCAAAATGTAAGAAGAAAAATGAATAATTTTTACCTTTGGATATTGATTTTCAACCTAACGATACGAAGAAATATTCTAGGAATGAATTGCCTAACAATAAGACGTGTTACCTACCTATCGGCCTTTTTTTTTTTTTGCGGCTTATTGATTCAACTTTTGTTTCCAAACAAATACCTATGCACAGCTGGTGGTATATTTCATGCATGGTGACGATAAGGCAAACAAATAATACGGCATTCCTCGAATGCCTAAAGCGTTATGTAATAATAACCCTAACCCTAACCTAAGCCAACTAAACTAAACTAAACTAAACCGAACGAAACCAAAGCGAGGAATTAGGATTGGGGAAAGGTTCGTGGAATGTAAATATTTGACCCTATATACGTAGTAGGTATTCGGTTTTCTGTATGTGACTTTTTCCTATTTTTTAACTCTCAATTTCTAATTCTCGCGGTTTACGAACGACGACCGGTCACTAAGGTTCCTAGAAAACTAAAGATCAGAGAAACCAAGGAATTTGATGTTTCTTTTTTTCGTACAGAAAAAGGAATTTTATTATTGTGATTAGTTCTGGCGGTTATCGATCAATTTCTGTTCCGAAATTTTAATCTACGTACTCACACGCATTCCTGTCTCGCTACATCGTCCTCGAAATAAATGTTTCCTCATTCATTGTTTGATATGGAAAAATAGGATGTAGGGGTGCCCCGAGGCAAGATACGGGATACCTATATCTCGAAAAATTACCAAAGTTGTCAACATTTGGCAATGGCCTAGATATATATAGGTGGCAAGAGAAATTGAGCAAAATTGAAAAAATTCTTAATTTATAATCAATACAGTAATAAGTCGGCGATTATCAACTTCTGCGGCAAACATTGACAAATCCAGAACGACAAAATAAAAAAATAAAAAATGACATGATTCTTAGGAAAATCCCGAGTGAAATCGTCTACCCTCGTCAAAGAAATGTCAAAGCTTGACAAAATCCGAGATTTCTTTTTTACCTGCAAAATTCAAGCCGATTAACTTTTCTTATTTCACATCTAATTCAGTTTTATTTGGCAAAATTCTGATTTCTTTATAATTGAAATAATTAAATTACCTTAAATAATTAAATTAATAAAAAAAAAAAAAACAACTCGTTCCGATGTTATTCAAATAGGATAACCTATAATTCATTGAGCCACCCTTGTAAAGCACTTATCTAGCGCCATATCTACTTTCGCGAGGATTTCTCTTCGGTTTCATTCCAAATAATTTTCAGGTACGAGAGTGGAAAGAAAATCTATTGGCTTGAAACGACACACCCTGAGCCATATCTTGTCTACATAGCGTAAATTGACGGCAGGGTCTGTAACGTGTGTATGATTGAAAAGTAGGAAAGCTGAGAATCGCGTGTAGCATAATGCTGCATATCAGAGTTCCTAGATGATAGAAATTGCCATGTAAAATGCATGGGAATTGAACTAGCGACTGATATAGCGTAGGGTATACAGTAGTTAAGAATCTGAGACGAATATCCCGTTAGCGTAGAAACTTGGTAAAAACATTCTACTACGTGTGTCAAGATCACGCCAGAGAGTCTGTTTCACAGTTTCTTCATTTCTCGCATGCACGGTTCTTCTTTACTCCTTGATTATTCTCGTCGTCATCATCTCTGATTCTCTGCGGCATATGGCAGTGGTTTTGGTCGTAACTTGCATTGGCCGATCGATACACCTCGGAATTGTAACGCGACGCTGTCTGGCTCACATCAATACCTAGAAAGGTACAAGAGATAATTGCAGTCCTATAAAACGTATCGTAAGCTCCTCGGCGATTTCTTTCGACGACTATCCTCGTCGTTATAAGACGGTATGAAGACGGAGAGAGAAAGATGGAGATGGAGATGGAGAGAGAATCGTGTAATACATGTTTGTATGTGTGTATACCATGTATCATAATAACCTTCGCGCGTTTCTTCGTAACGCTCGACGATTCCCCATTATGTATATCGTGGCCCACTCTCATACTTTATATGCGCTGTCGGAATGTCAAGGCGAATACGCTGCTATCCAATATAAATGAAATGATTAAATCCCAGCTCGGATAGCTCTGTTGTCAAGGATCGCGTATTACGCTGCACGCTTATATTATACTGCTGCTGCCTAATATATATCGCGACTCGTAACGTGACGAATATTAAACGTTCTGATATTCATGGTATGTTGGTTTACGTAACACATTCTCGGAAATTATGAAATTTATTATCGAAATTCGGATCAACGAGATATTATACTGCTTTTTTGATTCTTTTTTTTCAACCCCTTGATTTTCCCATTTGTTCATTTATATGAAGATTTTTATTCTCTAACCATAAATACACGTGTTTATATCTTCACTCCGTGATTACAGGTTCACAAAGCCCCAAACGTTCGCGGACTGCATTGGCAATGAACTTCCACTCGGCTGGGAAGAAGCTTACGACAAGCACGTGGGAGCTTACTACATCAATCATGTTAACCGTGAGTTAATTTCCAATAATTTTTCAATATTTAGATAATAATTGATTGATTCATTTCAATGTTTCTTATATATTCGCCATTTATCTAACACATATTTAACCTCTAATCTCGACTGTCTTAAATCTGACTACCCTTGTTTTTTTGTTTCTAAGTAAATCCAAGAAATTCCGTATCGAGTTGTAATTTTTGCCATTTCTTTAAAAATAATTCCACCCATAAATCAATTGAAGTGATCACCAAAATTATGTATACGCATATATGGTTTGATGTCTTTCCTGAAAAGCTGTCTTCATTAAAAAAAATAAAAAAAATGTACAATTAACTTTATGTATAAATAACAGTTTGAGCAAAAAATCTAGTCATACGCGTCCGACATGTATAAACTAATAATTCCATCGAATTTTCTTATCCTTACATTTTATAATTGTTTTCATTTGATTTTTTTCTTCTATCAATTTTAGAAACCACTCAACTCGAAGATCCGAGATTGGAGTGGCGTGCCATTCAGGAAGCAATGCTCAGGGAGTATCTGCAGACGGCTCAAGACGTACTGGAGGTAAGTTTCCACGAAATTTCCTTAATTTTTATCGCGTCAATGAAAACTTCACTCGCGACTGCCTTCTAACATAACGTTGGAATAACATAGCTTAATTAGCGTGAAAATGCAGAGGACGCCGGACGACGCCAAGGTGAAAAAAAATCGTCGGAAAAATTGAATTTGATCATTTTCTTTGAAATAACGCGAAATGCATAATTTTAGTTCGTATGTGTATAATTTATACGTACATGTGAACGAATACGCATATAATATATCGTGATCGAACCGCTTTAATCTCATACCTCTCGCTTCCGCGTGACGGAGTATTATAAGCACGTTTGTCGAGAAGTGAAGTAGGTACGGGTACGAAGAGGAAGGCAGGAAGCCGTCCCGTGGGAAATCATGTCACTTCCGGTCATTCCAAACACCCTCGGGTTCGGAGCGTGAGCGATAGATGAAGATGTGTCGTACGTTAAAATATATTAACTATCGTCGCCGTTGCACCTACTTAAGTAGTTGCATTTACATACGTGTTTCACGTACGCCAGTGTACGTGTGCGTGTGTGTCATTTCTATATCACTTATAGAAGATTCATTCATCAAGGAATAAATAATAGTTGACGTTATACGCAATTTTTCGATGAATTTTTCATCGGAAAAATGAAATACAATTATTATTCCGAAAACAGGAAGTTGAATTTTCACTCGTTGAAAATAATAGAGAATATAATAAATTCTCTTTTCTTTTAATTGAACTATTTCTACCAATAGAATACTATTCTTCGATTTCGAAAAATCTGGATGATCAGGATGACCTCGTCGAGGTTAACCGAATTGAACAATTGTTCCCTCAGTTTATGGAAAAAATTTTGCCTCGTTGAGAAATGAAAGAAGAAAAAAGAAAAGAACTACCTCGACTATAGACTATCGTTTCAGGTGTTTGTATGTAAGATAAACTTGTACGTAAACTATAAATACACTTATGGTGTATCGGTGCAGAGGAACTTGCATTCCGATGCAAATGGTCCCCACCGCTCATCCTCAGCCTCGAACCCGGCACTCTTAGCTCGAGGCATCGAGCGAGAGGAAGAAAAAGTTTGAAAAAAAAAAAACGAGAAAAAGAGAGATAGGGAAAGAGAGAGACGCGTGTACGCGCGTTGCACGCAGGACTCGTTCGTTCGCTGGAAGAACGTTCTCTCCTCTTTTCAGAGAGAAAAGCTTTTCGATCATTTAATTTATCTCGAACGGAGTTAAAAATAGACGCTCCGAGACGATGCTCTAACACCACGTCTGCACGGACGACTTGTTGTATACATATATAGTAGTATAGCAGGTATATGTTTACATATATGTATATATAATATGTATGTATATATTATATATTCACATTATACGTAGGTATATATATATATAGGTAGCAGTTATAAAAGCATTAGAAAATTATTTCATTACAGTTTGAAAACCACCGCTTCAACCGCGTATATCCGTGATCGTCTCTATGTAGCCGTCTTATTTATCTACGCGATACTTTATTTCCATAGTTATTACCTCATGGCTACTGAGCTGATGCAGCAGCAGGTTTAGAACTATCTATATTTACCTGTCGAGATAAATCAGACCGAAAATCTCCGAGGTTCGTTCGTTTTTCGTTCTTGAGATCCCATAAAAATCAGGAATTAATCAATTTTAGCCCTGAATTAGGTTCGAAAAATCAGGAATAAAGATATTATTGGACCTGTGAAATTGCGTAAGGTATACACATATATATATATATAACAATATATGATACATGAAAGAAGCTGAAAGACGTGTATTTCAATTCGAGAATCTTTTAACTTCTTCAGATTTAACCGAATAGTTCTATTTTCTGTAAGTAATCATGCGGGTTGGTCGGATATACCTATGTATAAAATAAATAGTTTTCGAATTCCTAGCGAATCTCGTCGCCGTCTACGACCCACGCTTTAAAGTCTAGGAGAATAGAATAGGTATATGTATGTATGTAGCTTGCTAGCTAGTTGTTTGGCTGGCCTGCGAGAGATACCTTCCTTCTCTATACGTAAGCCAGCCAAGAATTCTTCGTATATTTTTGAAGGTAAAGACATTTTTTGGCTCGATCTTGACATTTTTCAAATTCTACAAATACTTTGAAACATCCAAGGTATGCCCTAACGAGATACGAAAGAGAATGTTAATTAAAATTTATTTTTATCTCAACCCTCTCTTGATAATCATTTGCAAAGTTAGAAGAACAGGAATTAAAACACACACAAAAGAAAGGAAAATAACGTTTCTAGTCTTCGATTCTAATCGCATAAAACCAACGTCACGCGAAAACAAGAACGAGTTAAATAAAGGAAAAAAGATATATTGAGAATAAAATGAAGTAATTCCGACGAGAAAAAACAGAAGGAATTCAACTTTATTACGCATTCTCTCCTTACCGCATAAACAATTGACAATCGAAAACTCACAGTCTTCAATCCTAACCCCGCTGTTTCGTGTATTGTGAGATTTCTAATGAACCGTTGAAAACTCTTATCTTGAGAAATTTCAAATCTTGTTACTTATACCCTCTTCGTTCTAACCCCCTCATATGCATAATATGTATTTATATATTAGGCGGTATTAAACTCGTGGAAGAAACACTATACTGGGTGATCGATAACTCAACGTTTCTACTGTAAGCGAGTAACGCTTGAATCGTGGTCAAGTGTCTATTTTTAGCTCTTGAAATTAAGTATCGAGAGCCTGGCCCACCTGCCACGCACACAGTCAAGCACGCGCGCCTCAGTCTCTGCACCACTAGCAGCAACAGCAGCAGCAGCAGCAGCAGTAGCAACATCAGCGTGAGACGCGGCATACCTGAGAGCCCTTTCAACGCGCGTACGAGTACTGAACTTGCTGCCGTAACGGAGCAACGCGACGAGACGTGCGATTAGGAAGGATACCATCGTTATGGCATATAAATAAATGAATAATTAAATAAATAAATATCTTCGTTTAATTCGTATAGACGGAGAATATATTCATTCGTATAGATTTGCCGTAGATACGGTATGCAGCAATATAATAATAGAATATATTTATGCAGAAGGTATAGGTATGATAGGTCGCCGTGAAGTTATACGTATAGTATAATATATATAGTATTTCCAAAATTAGAATCGACAAATGATTACAACCTTTAAGCCTCAAAGAACGATGCCAACAACGATGTAAACGTTAAGTACCCGCCTATCTAGCCACAGGTGTTTCCGCTTAGTTTAACTATATCGGTATACACAGCGAGGCAAGGAAAATGCATTAGTTTAACCCGTATAATACACTAACGCTGACACATGACGATATTATTTCGAGGGTTTTTATATTATTATTTTTTTTTTCTTAATTTTACTATAAATTCACAGGTATTATAGAGCCGACATATCTGTTACCGTCGAACTAACGGCCCGAAGGTTTATTTACTAATTAAATCATTCTGAAATAAATAATTGTCTACCCTATAAGTGACTCGAAACAAAAAGAAAATTCCGATTCTCTTTCTAACTTTGTTTGTTTTTTTTTTCTCTTTCAAAGAAATGATGTTGGAAATTCTATCGACTCAAGCGATTGATTGCCAATAATCAGATGTGATAAATCTGAAAAGATTATATATATCTGCAAAGGTATTAGCAACGGTATAATTTCTCTGAATTGAAATTCTCCAAATTATTGTTTACTGTTTTGATAGTCTCATGGACGTCGATATATTATATCTACATTCTGCGTATTGATTATCGGAGTAATTCAACTCGTGAAATAATAGTAATAGTAGTCTAATGATACTCCCGCAATATAATAAATGAGATATAAAAAAAATATTGGAAAGCTTGTTGCGGCGGTCCGTGTCGGATCCTCCAGTCTAGTCGTCCCGAGACGTGAAGTGATTCCGTCTTCGGTTGTTGTCCGAGTCTCTGGGTGAGATGAGAGAGTTGAATCGTACTGCGACGATGATATTTCTCGACTCTATCTGGATATAGTATGGAGTGGAGTTTAACTGACAACTATGGCACGAAGGGAAAAAAGAAGAAAAAAAAAAAGAGAAGAAGAGGAAGGAGAAGAAGGAAAAAAATGACGAGAAAGAAGAAAAGAGAAAACAGCGAAGAAGAGAAGGGAAGAGAAGAGAAGAGAAGAGGAGAGAACAGAACAGAACAGAGCAGAGCAGAACAGAACATAAGAGAAGGAGTTGAGCTGATTGTGAGTTGAGCTTTGTGAAATGGCTGCGTAGCCGGCGGATCTGTCCAAAGGATCACGACAACGACGCGAGTAGCGTGCAGCAGTCCGGGCGCGGTGACTTGGCAGGCTAACCACGGGAGATTGGAATGTTGTGTCTCTCCCCTCCCCCACCCCGCTCCTTTCCCTCTCCTTCCTCGCTCCCACTGCATCGTCTATTCTGGGTCCCCGTACTGCCAGGCCTTCTTCCCCCTCCCCATCCTCGCTTCTCCCTGTAGGCAGAGCGCTGGGCCTCTCGCAAGACTCCCCTACTCCCGGTTTAACTCCTTTTAATGCATCACGAAGAGAAGATGTGCGGGCCCTTGGGCCTCTTACCCTTTCCTCTTCTGTCTTCCCCCTTTCGTTCCCCTCAACCCCTTTTGGCGTATAGTGGCCACCGGTCTTACGCTCGTATATCGGGCCTCAGGCGGTTCACCAAGAGCTCCGGGGTCTTACGAGGATGCTTGACGACGAGTCTTCATCTCTATCTATCTGTCCTTCTCTCTTTCTCTCTTCCACGCTCGCTGTCCGCATAGTGTATACGGTTGTTGTTTAAGTCGGTATGATGCTTCTCATTTTTTGAATTAAAAAAGTTCATCTCTTTTGATTCATTTATTCTTTCATTTTTCTTATTCTTATTATTATTTTTTTTTTTTAACAATTCATACTTAATATAACTTTGTATCTTATATGGAGACATGCTGAAAGAATACGGTGAAGCGAAGTGAACGGTTGCAGGTTCTCCCAAGATATGTACTTATATATTATATCTAATATCTATATAGGTATGCGCTTCTTCACTTAACAATTTCCGGCGCCCCTATCACTCGTGATTATCTACTTCTAAACGTATCTTCGGTTAGAGTTAGATGTAGATAAAATATCAGTTGGTATACACTGCATATGTGTGTCTAGGATCATAGTTAAGAGTTGGATCGCTCGATCCCGCAAACGTCCTAGTAGGTATCCCTACGTCGTTGTACGCAAGGGGGACTCGCGGAGGGGACTGGGAGCGACGCTCGGAATCATTTCCCTTGCGGGGCGACGAACTCTCCTGGCATCTCCATGGGGAACCTACGCATGCACGCGTCTCTCGTGAACGCGTACGCATTAATATATATACTCACGCACGTATATATATGTATCTACATTCATATGCGTATATATGTGTATATATATATATAATATAATAATATCCCACACTATTATGTGTCTTCAGGTCTATAAGATATATACGATATAGATCGTAGTTTATCACGAATATGAATTAGGCCCCGCACACATATATATTAAACCGAAAAAGATATCTATACCTGAATTAATAAATTTTAACTAGAAATATAACCGAGGTGGGAGAGATAATTGACATGTGACAACATGTACCTACGCGGAGTGACCATTGGCTTGATGCCAGGTGCAAACCATCATTTCTGTGCTACAGCTGTCCGGCGATGAGAGAAATTCATTTTTTCCCACTTTTTATTCGTTTTATCTCGTTTTTCCTCAACTTCGAGTATTGCAGCATATTCTTAGGGACGTTCGCGGTATTTATTATGTATAGATTTGTAATATATTTGTTAGAGATTATTTTCGAACTATGATCGCAGAGTTGGAAGTCAGATGGATAAACATCTCTTGTACGATTGTCTAGCGTGGCTTTTACTTTTTCAGGTTATTATTATACTAATCAGTTTTCTTCGTATGTTGTGCGGTAAAAAGCTATGATTGAATCATCGAAAGGTCGAACGTTATCGTCGATATCGCTTAGGAATTCTATTTTATCGCTCGTTATCGGTTATGATAGTAATGATAAATTAATGTCATGCGTGGCGTGGAATCAGATCAAAACGTAACATACACTTGCCGATGTTTGTATGAGATTATTGTAGCCAATGTGTATATAGGTATATATATAAGTGATACGTAGGTATGGTTACTTGCAATTTATTAAACTCAACCGATTCATGGTATAAATAATCGGCATTGTGTCCGGGATTCTAATACAGAAACCATTGTTAAGATGTTTTAGAAATTTTGTTATATTATCTTCTATCCTCTTTCATCCCCACACATCTATCACCGTGCAGACATGTACGAACATATGTTAGACACTTTTTTCTATCCTCTATAACTGTGGATATATCTTTTTCATTCTACAATATCTAGTATCTTCGGAGACGCTGAAGTAAATATCGATTTTGGGTCATTCGGGGATCACTTCGTAAGATATCGAGCGAATAAATAATAAAAAAAGGTTTGAAAATCAATTTTCGTCGAAATCGAGAGACTTTCTTGGTTACTGGAATCCCACAAAGACCAATTTTCAATCGCGTCGACCCAATAATTTCCAATTGAAAGAAAATCTTATCCTGCATCCTTTGAAAACGGTTAAAATTTTGCATTGATACTGTTGTGACTCGGAATGAAAGTAAGTCTATTTAAAGCTTCATTTCGTGGTATCCTTGAAGTTATGATTTATATAACTGAGTATCAATGAGTTCTCGATTCCCCGGAATTACCATCAAGACTCTGCTCTACTGATCGAATCGCGTTATCTACGCTACGTAATCTGAAAATAGCTTTTATTGATCACGGGAATGCCTTACGTTTAAACAGCTTATCTTCTCTAAAATTCCAACAGTTTGAAAAATCGTCTCGCCGCCGTTAGTCTGTTTAATACAAACCCCTTGTCAGGTGGATTATCTTATCGTTAGCTCAATTATGATAAAATTTGGTCAACAAATTATGTACAGAATTATAACGTTTAAGAATAAATAATATATTTACCCCCCTTTTCAACTAACATAGAGAAACGATCTAGAATTGTGAGTTGAATATAAAAAATTATTGTTTCATTTTTCATCCCATCGTTTGGTGAAATCTTAAAGCTAGTCGGTCACGTGACAAGGGGAGGTATATATATGCGTTCATATACACGTAGGCTACAACATAGCTGACTATGGCGTATCCGGTCGTTAAAAACGATCGGTTGAAAGGGTCAAGAGTCAGGTACGTGTCGTAGGTATAACTACACGCATTCCTTAATATCCGCTGACCCCATCTTCTGGTAGACTCGGTAATCGAGCTTAACAGTTCGTTTAAGATTGTCGTGGGCCGGTTCTAAACACTTTAAAATAACTAGAAGAAAACAAACGGCAGTAGCACGTAATGCGAAGAAGGAAGCCAGCAATAAAACCATGGCTAACCATATCAAATGATAATTTACCAGTGTCATTGGGCACGCGGGAAATCAGAATTGCCCAAGTTTAATTTAACAATTTTCCAGAATTGCTGAAACTGAATTGTTACTAACAAAGGACTCAATACCAAAGCGAAAGTCTATAACACAGATTGAGGAAATTGATGGTCCTCGACGTCGTAATTAGTCTCGATCTATACCTATACCCAACATTATATGAGGATGTGTCATAACGCTTTTTCGCAAAATTATAAGCGGCCCAAGTATAACAGAGGTGTTCGTAGATTTGCTAAAGTTAGTAAAATCTGGAATGTCTACCTAGAATTTAACAATCCATCCAGGATCCAACAAATCCAGGAGTATATATATATCAATAAGTTCTGTTTAGCTTCCGTTACCACCGGTAGATATCCGACCAGATTTAACAAATTCCATCGGGGGAAAGTTCTCCGTACGGATCAGACGCACGCTCAACTAACGCATACTTTGAGTTTATACAGACGATGGAACCCGGAGCTCGATCCGTGTAAGGATCATATGCCAACGTTCGATATTATGTTTAGAGAGAAAATTTCCGACTGCAGCTATTAAGCGTTATAACATATAAACGTCCTGATCCTTTATACCAGGAAATCTTCTCTCTTATGGAATTTCCGTCAATTTTCAAAAGTTCTTAGAAGTTCTTATGGGTCTTTGAATAAAATAAAATGAAATGAAATCAACTTCTATTTTATTCGAATATCGAATTACACTTGACGATTGAACCTCTAACGTGATTCAATATATCAAGTTTTTATTTATAACGGTATACATATAGGTATGTGAATACTGAGAATCGGGTAAACCCACCACGTAACGTAAGTAAGTAGTGAGTTTGATTTTATAAAATAACAGCTGCGTCAAAGCAGCGTTTCGTTTTTCTTTACGTATGGCGGCAGAAAATCGCGGGCTTAATGTTATCAACGTATAAATTAGTTTGTTTTGTATTAAAGAAAAATTGTTCAATGGAATGTCGGGCATAAGAAACGTGGGAGATGCTCGCGCGTTATATCGCTCGGTAAATATTGTCGCTTATCGTAAAACAAGCAACGAAATACGTGCTTGAAACGAAAAAATTGACATCCTGTTTAGAAGCTTCTTACAAGATTTACGGAACAATACGTCAGACGACCAAGCCGCATTTGTATAATTAATCACACTTTATTTTGCGAACGTCGAAAAGTATTTATTTTTCAGAATATTAATCGAAACAAAACATAACGGGATGTATATCTGTATGAACACTTTCATATTCCTTGTTGACTTGGCTCTGTTACGGCTCTCACGACTATTGACCAATCTGTAAAATACACCGATCCAAGTATAGCTGTAACTTGCAGCCAGCCAACTCCAGCATTCCTAGCTTCATTCCAAAATTAATCGCGTCTGAATATTTTTGCTCCGGCGTTTATGATAATTGCGTTTATGGCGCCAGCGTCGAACGCGGACGACGTCGGGTACCTATAGTCACGGCCAGGAATCGAGCCCTGTCTTCATTCTGCGCATGCGCTCTCTGAAAATCGTGGCCTACTAGACAGAGAAACACGCCGTGGTTACCGACTTATATACGATTCAATAAGCAATTCCATCTATCGTCAAAAATAATAATACTATAATGTCTTTCGAACATTAAAGAGATTTAAATCACTGCAATTATTCATCAATTCGCATGTGCAGCTAATTATTCGTGTAGATGTTCATTTAACTCGTATTCAAACAGTTGAAATTCCTACGTACGCGCGTTATTATGTATGACATTTTGATCGATAGCAAGAGAACAGCTATTCGATGAATGATTATATCTTAAGGAAATTTCTTTTTTTGTAGGATATCATTTTCAGTCCGAGAATCGTCTTGATGTTATTTATCAAATACGGAATTTGGATTTCCTGATGAGGTATTGACTGTTTCCGAAAATTGCGTGACCCCCCCTCTCCCCCTTGCGTTTATTTGCCGGTATAGAAGTGAAGCGCGTCACGGTGGTGGCGCGTCCTGGCGGAAGGCGCGCCAACCACGAAAGCCTGGTTCACTCAAGTAAAATGTTAATGGTTAACTATTGTCCAGGGGCTATGGCATGCGACGTTATTTTAACCGGAAAAGTACTTTCTTGTAGGACTTGTTTCAGTTCTGGAGAGAGTTTATGGTCTTCGGGTATCTTGAGTGGCTTTGATAAACGCTAAAAATAAGAATCTCTTGATTGATTCCCAATTCTAACTATTTCACATTTATAACTCGGGTGCACTAGCAATTCGATATTTGTTATTATCGTCTGCGTAGAATTGTGCAAGTTTCTGCGAAGGACTGAAGTAGAGACATTTGCAAAAGTAGCGTGGCGTGGTGTGGAGTTGTATTACGTTGCGCTGCGGTATATGTTGCTTCGGCGTTAGGCGTACTCAAAAATATATCATGACTTTCGAAGATTTTGTATATATTTTCTTTCTTTATGTCAGATTTCACAATACAAATTATACACGCAATATTTTTAAACAGCTGCTAGCACGAAACTCTAGCAGCTTTCTTCGACAAACAATTTCATTTTACTGAATGGCAAAAATGTCGCGCTTCCACACGTGAGTCGTAAAGCTGAGAATTTATTCGGTGAAATTTTACAAAATATAAAGTAAAGTAATACCAAAGAACGTCAGAAAGTCAACCAAAGAGAGAAATAAGTCTCAGATCGTACACTCTAGGACGATTTCCAATAGTTTCGGAATACTATTTTTCCGGCTTTAAACGATGTATATATATTCGTCCTTGTCATACTAGAATTCACTGCCGATGAAATATCCTAGGAGCAGGTTTTTTTTTTCGTTTCGAAAAAATTCTAATCCTGTCTTTGGCCAAGAGAATAAGGGATATTCAATATGGTGGGGGTTGGCGACGCGTGTCTTCGTTCCCGGTCCTCCATCCCCTCGTGTTCTGAAGCCTAGGCCACGTGCGCATCGAGAAATCCTTCTTTTATATCCTCCGGCTTTTGTTCGGCAACTCGGCAGCTGTCCGACCAAAGAAATTCTTTAGCATCAGCCTGCTACCCGAAGAGCCCCTAGACCACGAGGGAAATCCATGAGGACTCCCATGAAAAATTTCTCGCATTATATAAATTCAGACGAGTATATAAAAACGTCTGTAAAAAATAATCGTATATATAAATACACTCCGTATTATATATCTAGAGAAAATATTCGAAAATAGTTTGAATTATGTAATCACAAAGAACGATTATCCGAAAGAAACTTTTGTTTGCCGCTATAGCTACATAACGCATTGGGAATTTCAAAAAGTTCCTAACTTCATCGTCGGCGGATATTCGTATCGTTTAGCAATCTATGAAATTGGTGCACAAGTTTGGGACTCCACTAATGTAAGAGAAAAGAGGCCCAAAGGGACGAGGCGGGGGGGGGGGGGGGGGGGGGGGTCGTGTGTTCGTTCATAGGCCGGACCCTCGAGGCTACACAGAGTACGGACTTTGAGGGCCCCCCCTAGGCCCATTTCGAACGGAATCCGGTAGCCACAGGGGTATCACGTGAGCTCTCCCAGTAGCGTTCTAACCCTAATCATTTTAATCTTCGACCACTTTTTGTACACCTCGATTTTCAGACCTCCTTCATCAACGCCAGGCCTAAATTCCCAGAAATATTTGATTGAAGGAAATCATATATAAAATTGGATGTTCCCCTTCTATAATATTAACTTTTGGTATACTTCAGGAATGTTGTTGTGGGATTGAAACAAAAAAGAAGAAAACAGAAAATAAAAAACGGCTTCACCTTTTTTTCCCTACCTTTTTTACAAACAACCCGTTGATTTGATACATCGATGACGTACAAATTCAAGCACACACATCGTACCTATACTTATATCTATATATCCGTGGTATTATAAGTCCGTTTACTTCCTTGAATATAATGTGTATTTATATATATATTTAATTTTTTTTTCGTTTTCTTTCATCCTCGAGCTACGTAATTAACCGTGCAGTGACACACGCGTAAACAACATTCTTATGGCTTATAGTTGTGCATTTGAGACGATACTCAACAATTTACATACATTTACATTATTATACACGTCTCAAGCTCGACGTGACGTAAAAGTTGGGAAATGCTTTAGAAATTACCAACAACGCAACTATGCTAAACCATAACCAACAATCATCGTTATTCGTTACTCCCTCTTTGTCAATTCGTGTAGCCTAAAGGTGAAATAAAAGATCAGCGACGAAGTCTGTGCCGGGCCGTTTTATTTTAACCTTTCTTTTTTTTATTTCTTCGTTTCGCCTGTTTTTTCTTTTCCGAGTATTCGCAGGTGCTATAGTTGCGAATATATGTGTCGAAATTCATATTTAAATAAAGAATAACGAATGTATATACATATACGTAACATATGTATGGGAAAAATGAGTTTTCTTAAACTTCATAAGTATGTAATCGATTAGAAGTTGTGTACATATTTTGTAATGCGAATTGCACAGACAGACGACCCTGATAGCTGGAGACTTGTGCCACTAGTAACACTGTTTATATACACACTTTTATATGTATATATATATATGTGTATACATGGGTACTATATCTGTAGCGTCTCGTTGTTCGGCTAGAATTACGACTGAATTTGCCAGTCTGACGAAACAGATTCTCGATTATGAACACTTGGCATACCTCGGGTAGCATGTCCGTAGTGAATTCCCTCCTGCCCCCCTCCCCCGATTCCCCTCCCACCACCTCCTCCGCACGCTATAAAAGGGGCCTTACCGGGCCTCACTCACTGCGGGCCCGAAGCCGAGCTCAGATAAATATGCGGGAGGGGCCGGAATTCCTCACTCGGCTGCATTCCAACCCCCTCCTTCCTTCACCCCCTCCCCTGTACCATCTATCTCCCCCGCTAGCCCCGCTTACAACTCAGAGAGCTGCTGGGTCTCTCTCATGGGTAGAACGCGCGCGCGCGCGCGCGCGTACTCGGCCTCCATCGTGGCGCTGATCACTCGTACCTATCTTTCTCTCTCTTACTCTCTCTCTCTCTCTCTCTCTGTTTCTCTCTCTCTCTCTTTGTCTCTCGCTTTCGGTCTCTCTTGCTCTCTAGGGCCTGCGGGTGATGTTATTCATTTCACTGGCTCCGCGCACGAAGCAGTCAAGAAGGCTTGTACCGCGGAATGTGCTGAGATGGAGCCACTGATATGATAGCACACGCGTTACAAATTATAGCGAGCAGCAGCAGCGGGTGCGTCGGACATGGAACCGGAAAAACCATCTGCGCGACCTGTAAGCCCCGGCAAACCAATCGTTGGTGTTTGTGCTCCGTGTAACAGCGCTGAAAGGGCTCCAGCGGTACGATTTGAAAACAGTTTGCTAGCTTGGCCAAAGAACACCAGTCGCTTTCGATTTTTTTCCCCCCTTTTTGTTCCACAGTTACGCAGGCTTTTTTCAACAATTTGACGGTTTTTGATAATTTTGAAATACTGGCGCACTATTGTCTTTAAAAATCTCAAATGGTTATCACAAAGTTGCGAGAAACCCGATTGTTTTTTAAATCAAGCCAGTTTGGTTATTTTTTTTTCACCATCAATAACTCCTTTGACGGCGTATTACACTTTGCTGTAGTAAAAAAAAATCCGGAGGTTAGGTAGCGGAGATAAAAAAATGTTAACCTTAAGCCTTAAATTATTTTTCAATTGTAGTAATCGTATTATCTTTGCGCGAAATCGTATAGGACAAATTTAATGTTAATTCCATCTTGTGCGCGGTAGGACAGAGTCGGCCGTTTCCTTTTACTCCTAGTCCCAGCAGCAAAAGAATCCAGCAATCAGTCAGGCATTCTACACAGGCATACCGACCCAAGAAAAATAAATGACTACCGTTAAACCGCGAGAATATCTGCTTTTTAACTCGAGCTAGCCGACTAGATCGGAATTTGTTTGTCGCGGGTCGACATTCCGCAGACGTTTCGTTCGATGGGCTTGTGGGCGTTGCATTCCACTGGGACTTGGAGAAGGCCCCGCGAGTTCTTCCGCGTCGTTAGTTCTCTCGATCTTAAGTGCCGGTTTGCATGTGCACTATGTGAACTTGCGATTCATATGGAATACATGTTCTTCGTAAAAATTGGCACTATATTCATTCATATGTAACTCCGTAATAAATAAAAATAACACACATTCCTTTCGATTAGAAATTTTAATCTTAATTATAAAAATAGTTTTGAAATGTCAAGCAGTATTTATTCATGAAAATTGAGAAAACGTAATTAATTCGTTTTTTTATACCAGTCAACAATAATTGTCGGTTAGCGTCTGAAACTTCTCTGATAACAGTTTATCCCTAAGAAAGATATATGGTGCGTAGGGCCCCAATTTTGTACGCATAGTGCTTGGGAGGGGGCTCCGCCGCTGTTAGATGATCAGAGACATGCTGATGGGGCCCATGGGCTCAGAAATTCCAACAAGGACGAGGCATAATGCGGGGACTCAAGGTCGGCCCTACTACCATCCGAGAGATGGGACTCGACTACAGTGTCGTGCCGTGGGGCCCAACGGGCCCGCGCGCCCCCTTCGGGCCTGTTACTTGCTCACCTCCTCGTACTGTGACTGTGCGGTGCTGCTTGCCCGCGTTTTCTTTCACAGCTTCAGAATTCCTATAGGGAAGCAAAGGCGGACCCCCGTGTACGGGATACCCGTATAGTATAGTATGCGTAATGTCTGCATACATATGTATGTACATTCTAGACCCGACTTTCTGTCAATATTGCATACCTACCACCAAAGACAGACGTTGAAACTTTTTCTGCATATAGGACCAAAAACGTGTCTGTATAAACTTTTACCGCGCGCTGTGTCAACTTGACTCTTCAGGGATCGAAAAAGAAATGAAGCCCGAAGTATTGTGCGGTATAAGTATAGGGATGTGATCATTGCAACGGATATTTCAAGTGTCTGCGTATACTGTGGTTTGAACTAGACTAGGTCGTAGCCTCAATATTTTGAATGATCCGAGTATCATTGATCGTATGGGGGCAGAGGTAACTCTGTATAAAGGTAGCTAGTTTCGGAATCTTGAGGGATCAATTGTTTTGACGTTGAGTGTTAAAATATGTAACGGATAGCTACATCGTACGATAAGTAATGGAAACAACGTTGTTACGTTACTGCAGCAGCGGGCCCCCGGGAGACGAGGACGAGATGAGAAGGCCCTTCTTTTTACGTCGTGTAAAAGGAGAAGAGAGTAAGAATAAAATATAAAAAGAAATAGAAGCAAGACGGTGGTGTGCCGAAGCCGAAGAGGCGGATCCGAAGGCGCAAGAAGCAAGGGAATAGGAAAAAAAAATGAAAAAGAGACCCCTTAAAAATGGAGGCCGGAGGTGGGGATTGGAATTTCGGGTCCATGCCCAACAACGTCCAGTCTCGAGGTGGCCTTCGTGATGATGAGGTGAGGTGAGCGCGACCGCTCGGCACCAGGAGATCCCAAGAGATCCCAGTCAAGATCAGAGCCGATCGCGCCGGTATGGACCGTCAGTTTACCCTCTGCGTCCTTGTCCCTGCTCAACGATATCAGAATTACATCGAGGAGTATAACAATCAAAGTTATCAGTACCACCACCACCAACAGCAACAAATATACGAAAATTCGGTATCCCAATATCAAATGAAGATGTGTTACCACAACGACTACGAGAACGACGAACAAATACAACAATTTTATTGGGAACAGTGCTACAGACAGAATTGCAGCGACGCTGAAGCCTTTTATTATTGTGAATATGTAAGCTACGGTCATAAAAGTGTTTTTTTCATTCGTTTTTTTTCTTACTATTTCGGAGCTCATCATTCAGTTCATTCCTTTTTCTGTTACCAAATTTTACAGCCATACCATCTTGCATAACTTTCAACGTATATGCATACAACTTTTCTGCATCTGAATGTTCATGGTCGTCGATATTGTTAATTTTGTTCTTCAGAAATACTTATCTGGAAATTTCTCGTTCTCTGATCTACCGCATGTAACATCTGATCATGTAACATTTGCCTATACAGTAACACAGTCGAAAATTATATAATTTGCGGCTGTTTAACGCCAAATATTGCTACTGTATTCACATTGCGACGTATCGTTATATCGTTATTCCAATTTCCCGCCAAAGACAGCTGTGCGGTTCATTACGGAACTTGATACTATATCGTGCATTAATTATTGACCTGAGGCCAAGACGATCGATGACCTAATTAAGTCACGCACCGATCCAAGCTCGCCGTACAAACTAGATAAATAATTGGATCGATTTTATTTGTATTACGTATTTCATGCAATACTGGGAAATAATCGTTTGATAGATTTAAAATCTTGGTATTCCATATTCAAAAATTTATTCCCGCGTATTCAGCAAAAGATATTTAACAAATTCCCATTTATTTCTCTGTTTCAGGCGAAGAAGGAAATCTATGACGTTAAACAGCAAAGGCTATGCCTTGCTCAAGACGAGTATAATCACCTCAACAATGCTCTTACAACCCTTGGAGCCTCTCGCACAAGTCGTAAGTAGAATTCGAAAATTTAGCTTAATCTCGAAATGGCCGGTACCCGGAAACTGCATAACTCGAACATTTTTGTACAGTGTGTTCCAGCTCGAGTTCTTTGAGCACAAAATACGACCCGGATTTACTGAAATCCGATGTCGCCCTCGCGAGGAGTCGCGTGTCGCGGCTCAAGCGAGAATTGGAACAAATTCGTGCAGAGATGAATTGTACCCAACGTGGCGTTGACACTCTAGCTAGGTAAGTGATGATTCAGATCTCTATCAGTTGCGGAACTGAAACAATCGTGATCACGTGATATATATTTGAATCTCTTGAAATTTCAGCGTGGAACAAAAGCTGAGTGCTCATAACGGCGGTTGCTACAACATCACAGAGGCTCAGGCCATAATGACTGAACTAAGAAATATTCAAAAGTCCCTTAGTTCAGGTGAGAAAGAAAAAGCCGAACTTATGCAGTCTTTGGCTCAACTTAAGGACGAACTCACAAGACTACAGCTATGTGAAGGTAGTCCGGACGCTAGCACGCTCAGTCTTCCTCAAGAAAAACTTAGCACCGCTTCACAGACAGACTTGTCAGGGGAACTTGTACCCATCGGTACTAGACTGGCAGAGATGGCTCGAATGAGGCTACAGTATGACGAAGCTAGGAAAAGGATACAACATATCCAACAGCAGCTAGCTGACTTGGAAGAAAAGGTAACTCCTGGTCAGACGGAAAGTGACAAGGACAAATTGCTTCTGTTTCAAGAAAAAGAACAACTTTTAAGAGAGTTAAGGAGCATCACACCGAGGACCAGGACTCAACAAGATATGAAAGAAATACAGTGCGAAATTAGGAGACTTGAACAGGACCTAAACAACGCTCTTGAATTATCAAACAAAACGATAACAGACAGAGTGAGACTTCACGAAGAAAAACAGCTCCTACTCCAACAGCTTAGAGACGCTCTTAGGTCAATGGCTTTGCTGGAAGGTCAGCTTAAAACCCTCAGTGCGAGTACCCTATCCGTTAGCAGTAGTTCAAGCTTGGGTAGTCTCAGCACAACGAGTAGCAAAGGTTCTCTCAGTTCAGGGCTTAGTTTCACGGATATTTATGGAGGTCCGCAATGTCTGGGTCCTGTGCAACAAGAGAGACCAGTAGACATGGTAGATCTTCACAGAAGGGTCGAGAGATTACTCAGAGGATCCGAGCAGAATTTAGGTAACCTGAGTACTCCATCACCTGGAAGATCCCAACCCAGTTTATCACCAAGATCGAGTTTGTCCAGCGTCAGTCCGCCGGTCTCACCTTTGTATGAGAATGCGCCGATGGGACCCCCTCCGGCTTACGAACAAGTTGAATTGCAAAGGCGGCAGCAGAGGCTACTGGCCTCGGCTTTGCCTTTGGACCGCAATCAGCTTGAAGACAAACTTGCTGAGCTTAGACTGAGCCAACAAGCGATTCAAGAACAGTTATCAGCCAATTCTGAACACTTGAAATTGAGCCCACAACCACCAGTTGAATTTCAATCGGGAAATATGTCTCAGGGAAGCGGCTTAGGAAGGCCGGCAATGCCCTTGCCACAGGAGCCGCCATTGTCACCGATAAGCGAGACGCCACCACCCTTGGGAATCAGATCTAGAGCTAGCAGTTCTGGCACTAATACTAGATCCGTATCTGCAGCTGTATCTGATGAAAGTGTAGCCGGAGATTCTGGTGTTTTTGAAGCGTCCAATAGGAGAAGGTTGTCCGGCTTATTAGGAGTCGATCCGCTTGCTTTGGGAGAAATGAATCTGGAAACGGCACAAGTTCAAATAAAGCTGAGGTGAATATTTATTGATTATTACTACTTCGACCTAACACATTGTTATCAGTGATGGTCTGTGATTTCATCCGAATAAATACACTTGTTTTATGAATCAATTCACATCCCATGTTTCAGGTATTCAGTAAGCGACGGATTGCTACACATCGGTATCGAACGGGCTAGAAACTTGGCAGCTCTGTTCATTCCTGACAACACGCAAGTGTGAGTATCAATCTCTGTCTAGAATTATAAGAAAAATAATAACCGAACGACTGAAATAGGAAATACTAAGCTGTGCATGGGAATTTCTTTTAACCCTGAAGTCTCAGAGTGAATGGATTTGTATAACGTGTCTAACACTGTGCAAGTTGGATCGTATGAGTTCAAAGTTGGATAAATTCCTTATGCTTGAATCGCGGTGAAAGTGAACAGTGTGGGCTGCAGGTTGTACTTCCTAGGTGGCAGTCGACGTGGCTAGGATAGGCATGTTAATTCCTCTCTTACATCACACGCAGTTCTATGCAAACATTTCTACCACTCTTTTACTTAGCAAATATTGAATGTATCTCATCGACGGATATCACAGTTCTCACAACATAGAAGGCCTTTCCTTATTGCTCATGCCCCAATTCATGAAACATGAATACCTCATTATATCTAGAATAGTGATATACGATGGGATACATTGTTTATTAGATATTCAAATATTGCTGAACAGCAGCATGAAATTGTTAATATTTTTAAAAAATTTCCAAATCTCATGTAGGTATCGAGACAACAAATATTTAACAGTGAAATCAATGGGTGACATCATTTATATATTTCTTACTTACATAGGCAGAAAGACATTAACGTCTCTAGAATTGGAATGCGATTATGAAATCATGCTGTTGGATCAATGACCACCTGATCTATTGCTTGGTACTATTATGTAACATTTACTGCTTCTTTCTCTTATCACCACTACATGGTTTGGTATCAATTAGTATTGGGGATTGTATAACAGGCTATTAACAATCACCATGGATAGCACAAGATCTCCTGGGGCTCTGAATGATATTTGAAGACTATAATTGTTTGATTCATGATAATCTCATTCCTTCGAATTATCGTAATACCTTGAAGATATTCTCACTGTGGTTTAGAATAGGTGTGATCATTGGTTTTGAAGCAATGCATTGACTCATCAATCCTGTGAACATATGTTATATCAGAAATTTTTCAATTCTTGCAGATATATAAAAGCGGCTTTACTCCCAATGCAACCTCCGATCAGCCATATGTGCTGCACAAAGCCTGTAACAGATCTGCGTAAGCCTACGTTTGGCGAAACATTCCCTATATCAGTGCCGCTTAACAAATTATACACAAAAACTTTGCAAGTCAATGTTTGGTGTACCGGTGGGGAGTCTGAGGAGTGCTTGGTAAGTTTATTAGAAAGCAAGATCAAGTAAACAGCCGAATGAAATACTTTTTAGTTCTAGTTTTGATAATAGCACTTAATTGATTGTTAAATTACTCTGGTATTCTACAGGGTTCAGCCCAAGTCTCGCTGGCAGACTTTAGTCATGAATCACCGAGTGTAAAGTGGTATAACATCCTCTCCTTCCGCTTTATGCAACCATCAACGTCCGATACTCAAAGTAGCAGTAATACACTAGCCAACAAGCAGTCTAAGCACGATAAACAAGAATCTGATGTATCAATGTACAGAAGTACTCAAACACAGAATACAAAAGAGGAAAGTAGCGATGAGAGCACAATAATCAGTTCGCAAACGTCCACATTGACACGGAATCAGGGGTGCGAAGAATTGCAAACGGCTGTGTCACTACGGCTAGAAGAATTAGCCAATTGTCTTGGAAGTCCGGAAGAGGAAGATGAAGATGGGGATAGCGATAGTGGAAGTGAAGATAGCGACGAGGAGGGAATTATCGTGGAGTTTATGATCGAGGATAATATTTTGGAAGACGTACTAGAACATGAGGTTTGTTCAACTCTTTATTACCAACATGCTTCTGCTGTAGTTGAGTAAAACTGTGAAATGATTTGCTGACAAAGAATTATAAAACTATTTACAGGAAGACGAGGAACTTGCCGAAGAGGAGAATCAAACACAGGACAAAGAAACTAACACAGAATGTATCTTTATACCTGAGCAAGGAAAGCAGAGAAAGTTATCAGCCGCTGGTGTTGTTCCAGGAGCCATTCATGATGATAAAAATTCAATTGTTATTAAAAGAAGTCAAACTTTTTCACCTAGTGCAGCTGTAAGCAGAAATCACTACATTTGCAGGGTAAGGAGTAGATTTTGATGCACAACTTATGATTTTGAAAACTAATATTCAATGATCAAGATTGACTGAAATTTTCCATTTGTATTCCACAGTTGAACCGAAGCGACAGCGACAGCAGTATGCCGCTATATCGCCGAGGAGGTCCTTTCCAGCGGAACTCAGTTGAAAGGCGTTCTCTGCGTTGGCGAAGACCGTCTTCGGCTCTGAGCTGCAAAACGCCGTCGAAAAAGTCAAACCATTTACCATCAACAGCGAGAACTTCTTTGGATCTTGAATTAGATCTACAAGCGCAGCACGCAAGGCTTACCAATCTGCACGACGAATTGGGGAGACTTAGGGATTTGAAACAGAGGCTTGAACAAGCTAGAGAAAAGGGCGACACAGAACTGGCTACTTGGCTCTTGGAAGATCATAAGTTCCAAAACCTCATGGCCCAGGCTGAGTGTGGAAAGAACGGAAAGAGTGCGGAGGATAAAAAGGTAGAGAAAATGCTGAAGAAAACTTCGAAGGAGATTTATAAACTCCGCAAGACTAAGGCTGGCAAGGGAAAACCAGACATTATATCTTTCAAGTAAGTTTTGACCTTTTCTTTTCATTTATGGAATTGCTCAATTTTGTCCACTATAACAATATGATTTTTCTTTGCAGAGAAAAAATGGCATTCTTCACTCGTGTGAACTTGAACGTTCCGGTGTTGCCTTCGGAGGAATTGATATCGGAGAATGTAACTACGCTTCCGCTTCTCCCTCATAGAAGACACATGTCTGAACCGGCGAGCAGCCAATCGGGTTTAGCTTCTAAAGCTAATGTTTATAGTGTTTCCAATAATCTTTTAACTAACGCGACAAACACTGCGGTATCTACAACTAGCACAAGAACAAATAGTGTCTCTAATAAAACAAACAGTGTCACGACTAAAGCAAATAGTATGAACTGTGCAACGAGCAGAACAAACAGTGCGAATCAGGCTGCTACAAATGACTCTAGGATTTCAACGGAAAATATTAATCAACCTTGCCTCGAAATTGATACAGACAGTAAACAGTGTCAGGCTGGTCAGGTTGATGCAGAGGATAAAAAGACTTCCGAGATATCAGAGAGTGATGGGGGAGAGCCTAAGAGATATGAATACGTTGTGGATCGAGTATTAGGCGTTGAAGTGTAAATAATAATAAATAGAGATAAAAAAGTTGTTTAATTATATGAAATGGTAGTAGATATTATATATATATATATTTATATATATATATATGAATGAATGTGAGAAAAATCCAATTAACAAAACTCAATTTCATTATTTCTTCACATTTTTTTTTTTTATGGTAATGTAACAGAAAAAGCATGTTTATCGTTGGCCAGATTACGGTGTATGTATAAATTTTAGAATAAATTTCTCGGCATAAAGAAAAAATATATATAGGTATATATATATAACGGGCCAACGATATGACGAATCGCATAAAGAGGTATAAAGACGTTAGTCGGTTGCTTGCGTATTACACTTTAGGTTTTGATATACAGCTCGGGTTAGTTCTAGTGAAGTTCTGTTACAGCACCATTTAATTGTTTAGCTAGGTGCCATGCGCAAGCACATAAGCTGGGAGAATTATGGAAGAACCATGAGCTAAGCAAAAGGAATGAAAAGAGAAAAAAAAAAGTTGAAAATTTAATTTGAAAAGTCGCCAATACCCCGTTCCCATTTTAATGAATTTTTAAATACGTAAATAATTTAAATAATTTCAATCTAGTACTATTAGTTAATTTACAATGAAAAAAACAAAACAAAACAAAACAAAAAAAAACAAACAAAACACAAAACTCTGTACATATTTCAAGCATAAATTATTTAATTCCAATAACTATTAACTATTTAATTGATTAATTAATTAACTGTCGTAACTACTGAAGAATGTTTTTTTTATTTTTATTTTCCTTATTGGTTTTGACGATTCTTAGAAGTTAACTTGGGGCACTAGACCCACCGAGCAGCTGGTCTGCGCTTTGAACGAATTAATTTTTTGTGCCCTGGGTCTCTTGTTGGATGGATTTCTATTTTTTTTTTTTTTTTTCTTTTTTTCTTTTTTCGTCCTAAACTGGGATTACAGGTAGAGATAAAGAACCTTCAGACTGATTTATTAATTTCTGGTGAAAATCTATTTCTTGAACGAAGAGAAGAAACGAGATAAAGAAACAACTAGAGATCGCAAGCTCCTGCTGATCGCGTTGTAATACCAGTTTTACGGAAATGATTAAATAAGAGTTGCCTTCGTTTTTTTTTTTTTTTGTTTTTTGTCCCACGTTGCTATAAAAAAAAATCGTACAATTGTTAATAACTGAAAAGTAAGAGAAACATGAGTCTTTATACATACCATGTATCTTTTTGTTTTCAATCAGGCGAAACTTTTTGTAGCAAGTGTGAACATTTATGAGTACTGCAACTTTAACTGCCAAATAAGTAATAAATAAATGAATAGTTTTTTCTTGAATATTATATTCTAGTTTTGAAAAAAAGAAAAAAGAAAAGGGAGTAATATATAAGGTCTGATGTGAATAACTCATCTGTTTTAACTCTTGGAAGCAAGAAATATAGCGATATCGTCTAAAGTTGTTAGATGTGATCGTTTACTGCCTAAATGTGAGATGCGAGAATGGCACGCTGAAAAAAAAGAAACGAAAAAGCAAAAAAACGAAAACGTGTTTGATGATAATTCCAAAATACAGATCTGATTAAAGAAAAAAAAATAAAAATATAAAAAATGAAATAAAAATGAAAAAAAATTGCCTTATATTTTAATATAATTGTTAAATAATTAAATATAATAGTTAAAGCTAACTGACTGAATACCGAATGATAAAAACTCTGTTAGTTCTAATTTTGTAAACTGTTAACTTTTGATAATCTTGTTATTGTTTGATGTTTTTAATTCGAAATGGTATAATATTCTCATTTACAATTATAAAATGAAAAACAATTACAGTCTAGAAAATATCTTGTCAATTTTTTTTTTTTTCACTTAAATAACTATATTGTACATTCATTCACAGTGACTCTAATTAAAGGCTTTATTTATATGCATAGATATATAACGTTTCGAATTAAAGATCATCCGATCATATGTTTGTTGCTATTTCTTAAAAAATACTCAACCACTATAAGCTACATAAAAAGTAAACTTTTGTTGAATTATACGTATCGATCGTACGAAGATGAAAATGAAGGAGGAATTAAAACTAGAGATTCTAGTGTGTTCTACTAGATTAATATTATATCTACTGAAAGTATATTTTTGACAAAAAGAAATTTAAAATATTATTGACAATGGGTCTTGTTGCCGTTTCTGAAAAGAATTGTTGAGTAATTATCATTCTCAACAAGTTTTTTTTTTTTTTTTTCTCTCTTGATATGATTTAAATAATGCACACAAGCTTTGAGTTTTTAGGGGTAAAATTTTTTTTTCTAAGAAAATTGTTCGTAAGTATATTGACTATATAACAAAAATAGAACAAAAAAAAAAAAAAGGTAAATCAAGGCAAGAAGTTTGCGAAAATGAAATCTTGTCATTCATATATTGATTCACACTTTCGGAAAGGCTGCGTGGTCAATTTTCTAAAACATGAATAACAGTCATTAAAGAGAATTACTTGATTTTAATAAACACGTCCCAGTTATAATGATAAATATTATACTTTTGTTAAGGGCCGTATATTTCGGGGGGAGGGGGGATCATTAGATATGGGGAATTATTAAAAAATTGAAGCCTTGTACATAAAACTGTATATACGCATACATATATAATGATTATATTATATATATATATATATAATATATATATATATAATATATATATATATATATATATTATATGTAATATGTAACAAAATTATCCTATATTAATACACACTTGACTACAGAAATATAAATATTACAAATTATGGTAAATAATTTGAGTAATTATTATTATTATACATTGATGTATACCTGCTGTCCCTACGTGTTGTTAATGTCACTGTCTATCGGATATCGCCTATATTATGTATTATTAATGTTATATTATGTATTATTATATTAAATATCGTATTATTAATTCAATATTATAATTTCGTAAAAAACACAACATGCTTTGTAAGTAATGGTCCATATGATAATAATTAAACAAATATTACACAACATAAACTTCTCATCGTTATTTCCAGCAGGAAAAATCCTCCTTTCTTACCTATGGTAAAATTATTCCTGCGTCATAAAACAATATAAAATCTTTTTATTAGTTTTTCGATCAGTACAGTTATACACGAAAAGAGATTACGCATTTACTCATGCTAATCCGTTTAATTACAGTTCCATACTCTCAACTCTGGATGTCAGTTTGAAATTATTTCAGATAAATTTCATGGTGTTCATGTTCTGTGATTTTTGCTTTACTCCGAAAAGTCACAATTCACAGGAATTTTTCGTGCAGGAATTTCAAGAAACTTTAAGAAAAAGTAACCAGCTTCGGAGCTTTCGAAAAATATTTTTTGATATAAGTACCCTGTCAATCTCAAATCTCTTCTGCCGTAAGTAATACATTTTCAAAGTTGTTCGAAAAAATCCAAACATTTTAGCATATTTGTTGCTGCAATTAACTCCGAAGATTCTTTATTTCGTATTTCACTCGAAAGAATGCAGAATAGAATTTCATCAACTTTGAACGATGTTATCCACGTGGATGTAACGATACAGGTATGCACGCAGGTAAAGAGATATCAGCGCATGTGCGCGATCAACTCCCCCATATTTCGATCATTTCCTCTTCATTTTCGTAGTGGGGGGGAGGGGACGCTCGAAGTAGCGCCCTGTGCCGATATGAATCGGCGGAGGTCATTTAGTAGGGCGGTGCGTGGGTACCGCGATGCTGTGCAGTGTTCACAGCGTTTTGTTTACTCGCCTGGTACTTCTCTGCATCGTCAATCTGGGGTTTCGCCTAGTGGTTAAAGCCGCTCTGCCGCCTGGAGCAGGTTGGTAACTCGTCAGTTAATATAATTCCCGCTTTTATGGATTAAGAGGGCTGAGAGGGTGCCGGCGCGTACTAGGGGCGACGCGAATAAGTATGAAATGACCAATGTTCATTGCTCAGCTCAACCCGATATGTATTATACATTTTGTTAGTAAAAAGAAGAACATTATTTGACGCACTCTTGGGGACCAAAAGCCTCGATCTTGAAACTAAGAAGTCCAATTTGTTTTTCATTCTTTTTAAATTTTTCTGCCTCTATGCCTATATCTTTTTTCATTATACTATGATAATTGTTGCGGGCTTCCTTCAATCAGGTGTTGATCAATATTTTTTCAAGTATCTGATTTGTTGAAACGCAACTGTGACATATTTTCATAATACATCTCCAGATAGAAATTTCACAACCAGGTCAGATCTAGTAGCATTACAAATTTAGGATCATTAATTCTATTGAAAGCAAACTGCATGTATGATGAAAATATATATTTTCGATGAATATAAAGCGTGAATGCATGGATCAGTTATCACGGCATAAGGCATAATTATCACAAATGTTATACCCAACTATATAGTATATATATATATATATCTACAGCGTATTTTGTACTATACCTATATATACGCTAGTTGAATGAAACCGGTGCACGCAACCGGGATTCACAACGTGCGGTATTTGTTGTCTATGTGAGTGAAATCAACTATTTCACTCTGTTGTGATCTCGTGTGATCAATTAATGAAATATGACGATCAACTTCTTTGATTATAGTCATAAATACATATCGGTCTCTAGTTTCCCGTGTGTTCACAAAACCAATATTATCATCTGCATTTCAATGAAGCTGATTATAGTATGAAAGTCTTGATAAAAGTAACTATCAATCTCTTGTTGGTCTCGCAGAGACCTTTGATTGCAATAATTAATACATAGCGGCTTTCATAATGGCATGATTTCAGCCAAACAAAAGCATTCACGTTCAACATTAAATCATTCAAGCACCTAGGAACTAGGAACTATAGGTGCTAGCCTAAAAGTACACACGAGCAGTGAGTCTGGTACGTGCAACACGCCATATGGTCGATATGATATGGTTACACTTATGCATACAGCTTTACGTACATCGGTAACTTTCAGAAGTTTAAAAACTTCTTTCAGAATAGAAACGGGGTTAATATATTTTGCCCTAGATTCGATCTACGTGCAGAGACGATGCAAGTCAGTTTCTTTGTATGTTAGCACCGTCGACAGTCAATGATTCAAGAAATCGTAATAGCCGCTCTTTCTTATACTTGAAGTAATCGACTGGAAATAATAGGGAAACAAGGAATTCATTCATCCCCCGGAAAAAAGAAAACTTTCGTTTCCTAATTAGGGCAGATTTTATCGAGAATGCCATCGGACATTGAGCTAGGTATACATTACATAATCAAAGTTTGTTAAGAATGACAATTAGAAGGAAATTAACTAGAGGATTGAGACCAATGGGAGCTCTGCCAATGTATTCACCATAGGAACTCACTTTTCTATCGATCCAACATCGCCATCGTAAGCTAAAAATACCTAAGGTGTGTTCTGTGCATAGCCCCAAGCTTCAGAGAGACAACCATATGATTCATAGCATATAGCCTAGAAATTTTAAAAAACATTCCTGCATCAAATATGATTTTTTTTCTATTCTAGAGTAATTTCATTCTCCTCTGACAAATTCATCCTCCATTGTTACTGAGTTACCAATTATCGATTTAGGAATGGATTAATAAATTTCATTCCGTATTCTAAATCATTATAGTCACTGTACCTCGTTATGTATTTTTATACATATGCCACATATACCTATATAATCACTACTGATCTATAGTATGGTAAAGTAACGAGTAATTTCATTCAAATTTTTAATGAAACGTGTAACCGCAAATTCGCGACGCCACGATGATTTTTTCACGATGCATCCTAAACCGGAAACGCAGGTGATGCGTGGAATGAGGTCGGTCTGGCGACGAAAACTGACGACTCTGATACATCATGTCCTTTCAAATTTATCAAATAGTTTCATATTTCTTCGACAGGGCTGATTATCAATGTAAATTCGAGTACGGAATATTACAGGTATAGTATGAATATTTTCAAAATACATTAGCGGTCTTGCGATTCTTACGTCGCCGAAATCGCTTCAAATTTTGAACTCGTTTACTCATTACTACTACAAAGGTTAAAACCTTCATACAATATATCCCTGTAGCTATTTCCGGTGTCCAGTGAAGCATTGATATGACGTAGTAATTGGGGCATTGTAGTATAGTGTTGTGTATACCTTCGATATGTTGATTTGTGTGATTCAGTGTCAGTCATCGGTAAGTTCATCTGATAGTTTATACCTAGAATCATATTTCATGATCCTCCTCACCTTAAAGTCATCAATTTTTTCTTTAATTTTCTGGTGCGAAAATCACGTCACTCTAGACTGACAGAGTAACATTTATCTCGAAAAAAATGTAAAGAGATGAGTCAAGTTCAGTTAATACTACACATCGCCATTAAATTGTAGTGCAAATACCAAACACGACACAACCGGGGTCTAAGGGAATGCCAAGACTTGAACCATTTGCAACACCTGGTAATTACAATCCAAATCTACATACACATACAATTAAACGAATAACTTTCATGTTCTTACATTCCGGATTTTCACGCTGTCTGCAATAACGTTCGCGTGTTTACTCTGCTTGAAAGTTCTACTTATTTTTCGTTTCACTATTGTCAATGCAAAAATTTATTAGTGAACGTCACTCAGAGGTGCGCAATCCTATTTACGTTCAAGCATCGCATGCCTGTCACACAGGAATGGCACGTAAACTGCATTGCTTTCAAGCTGTAGGATTTTGTATATCATCACAAAACTCCATCATAATACCATTATGGCAACTGGTTGAGCCACCCTAATTATATATATAGATATTAATTATTTCTCTTTTTTTTTTTGCGTTTTTCCTTCAACCCCGCGTCACTTTATAGTTACGCAGTCGCGCACACAAAACTGACGAATCTTTGTTGATAGTTCTTAGTCACGTGATCGCGTGATTCGTGAACTCAGATATCTACGCTCAGCACACGCGTGTTTGGAATTATTCATTGTCTTCGAGTTTACCTGCAGGGACGATCAATCGCTTGAAAGGGTTGCAGCCAGTGACTGGTACCTTTTCTACTATCTTTTCATCATACTATTGCAGTCAAAAATGTTCTCTGTCAAAATTAACCAGTCCTAGGAATAAGTAAAAGTATAAAACGCAGATGCATAGTTCTACAATCCAAGCCCTTGTCCATCAAGCACAAGATTTCTGCGAAACCTACAGTTTCCCAAACGTACTCGTTAATCGCGTCATAAATTCGTTCGAAACAAATGACTACCCAATTATTATACCGGCGGAGCCTCCTTCTTTCTAGAGGACGAGGTGGTGGTTATCGAACACCTTCCGGGTCGTCGGGTTCATCTCCAAGATTTCTTTTGGACCGGAGCGGACGACGCACCGCCATGGTTAGATCCAGATCAAACATTGACGTTGTACGAACCCCGAACAGTTCATCATACTGCGACCGTCTATCTCCCTGGCGATGGAAAAGACGGAGGCGATGACCAAGGTTGTCCAACCTGCATTGACCCAACACCAACTCTTTCCGATGTCGACCAGGACATCGGGATACTCATTGGCGATGACCCGGGGCCAAGGCGAGTGTTGAAAACTTATCGATTATTTGATTAGGGGAAAGGTGGGTAGCCCCGGACAGTGAAAAAATATTTATCTTCTGCGTTTTTTTTGACGGGGCTCAACTGATGCACATGTCTAGTGGGACACAAACTTTCGGAAAATGAACATTTTTGCAGTGTCCAGGGCTACCCACCTTTTCCCTATCCAGATGTTTCGGGGGTAGATTTCGAAGCAGGCGATTTAACGCAGTTTTCTTATTTCAATACAATATTGCTAACATTTTGTATTCGCCCAGGTATTGGCTGCTAACTGTACTACGAGCTGGAGAGACTGTTCCACCAAGAGTTGAACTTCGTCTTGCCAGACTCTACAAAGCCGCGTTTTCCCGACAACAGAGAAAACATCTTGGCTTGTTATCTACCGCAGCGCGAATCCGAAGGGCTGCTTGGCGGAAATCACGCCGGAATAATCGACAGAGAAGAGATAGCCAGCGAGTGAGTAAAGAATTGCTAAAAATTTTCCACGGTGATACGAGCATAATTAGGTATTGTGGCTATGTTTGCACGTGGAAGGTGAAGTGAAGTATGGAAGAGGCAAATCACTGCAATACCATTAAACATGTGGACAACTATGTATACTTCATCAAGTTCGACAAATAGAAATAATCTCATTTCATTTTACGATAAATTTGACAACATCTGAGTTATATCGAATTTCGTGTTGTAAAACTTTACGACACGGCAGTTAATTCGAACCGTTTGCCTCGGATGGACAATAATAATATCCTACCGATTGACATTTTCTCATATTCGAATCGAATATTTTCTTGCGTGAGCTGGTACAGTCGTTGCTTGAAGACAATGACCTATCGATTGCACGCGCTGCTGGTAGACAGGGCAGAGGCACATGGGGGTGAATATACTATATACCCAATGTATTACAAATTTCATTCTACATAGCAGGTTTTCTAGTAGTGCTTGTATACTAGGGATTAGGAGAGTTCGTGTTCGTTACTCGAGTTCTGCGTAAAACCAGTTACCACAAATTTCCAGTTTCAAGAATTCCCAACTAAATCCTACGACATTTCACAGAAAAATGACGCCGAGTGCCCTGAATGTATTTTCTGTCCTGAACGCACATGTTCCGAAAAATTTGTTCTTGTCTATATTAACAGGTGACACAAACGGAGTCGCAGATAAAAGCACCAGTCCAGTCCCACCCTACGGCAGATTTGGAAGCAACAACGTATCGCGATTCCCAGACAACTCCGGAAACCGTAAAAGTAAAGCACATGCGAGCAGTCAAGATTCTCAGGAAGAATGCCGCTCCTGAAACAGTTAAAGACAATTCTTCTTCCGGTGTATTGATGAATGCCACTCATCATGCAAACAAAAATTTTCTGGAAGATAATAACTCGAATCCAATGGCCGGAGGCGATGAAAGCCTCCAGGGGCATAAATCGGGCAATGGTTCAACGCACATTCCGCTCCTTAATTTCGGCAGAGTTTATAACCATCACGGGAGGACGTCGAAGCCCTTACATTCTTTGCTAGCAGTGTCCAAGGAGTTTTGGGAGGACACAAACTCCTCTGAACCTTTCAATGCAACGCGAGCAAAATTACGTGCTTTAGAGGTTGGAAAGGTTCAAGTGAGAATGCAAAATACTAGCTTGACCGAAGGCGGTGCAACTAGACTCATTTACTCGGTACATCTTGGCGGCGAACCAGTTCCAGCAGCTAGTGCAGCACGGGACATGGCTCTGCTTTCTGAACAAGAAGTTGCTCTTGAATTAGGTGCTCCGGTGATCATACAGAGCGAACGTGAGTGAGACTAGGTTTTATCACAAATCAATGTTGTTTGTTATGGTTTTTCCATCACTGCTGATGGGTTACAAGTGGTGATTCAATTTCCTTTCAGCATATCTTAAAGAAACGAGACCGCTTGCTCTGTCTCGTCAAAGAGATGCATGGGTTATGATCAGCGCTGGGGCGGCTGCTCTGATGCTCTTAATCTTTGTTGTTGTTGGTTTGATCCTTATGGCTAAAAGAAAGAAGTCACGAAGTGCAGTCGCGGCACCTCCGCCACAAAGCATCTTGAAGCGACAAAAGGAGTACACCTCCGATACACCTGGTCTTGATAATACTGGTTACACTTCAGAAACGGAACCGCGGGTATTAGCAATTGGTGCAGTTAAGGATAAAAGCACATTTTCATTTGAGCACTTGTGCACTATACGTAGTTCGTTAGCACAACTACCTCCTGGCGGATGACGAATAGTCTATTTCACAACCGCTGATCATTACAAGGCGTTCGCCGGTGTATTTACTGCACAGATCTGTTTTTGGCTGGCAGCTTCTGAGGAGTGAGGAAAGGGCCGGTAAAATTTGAAGAACTACGACTTGTGAAATAAGCAAATAGATCGCACTTATTTATTTTTTACCAACATTACGAACAAACTGCTCGAGTTTCGTATGTGCAAAACTGTGAGGAGGGTTTTCAGTAATGGAGTTTTCTCATGTAGGTACGATTTTTATTCGTTTGCACAGTATTGCATCAGAAAAAGAGGTCCACTGCACGCCTATAGCTGCGTAAGAAAACTGCACGCAACCAAAATGATGAGAGACGAAGCACACGTGTATAACATATTCAATTTTCGTAAACGAGAATGAATCTGCTTGATAAGATTGTCAGAGAAAAATTAACGAGTGGCACAACGACTCTGGGGTTACCAATGCACATTAATTACATGCGTGTATTAAACTGCAAGAAAATTTGTCTCGCGTGCAGGGGTAATTGTAGAGTTCGAGTAGTAGTAAAGACTTTCTCGAAAGAATATAATGACCGGAGGAAATAGTTATGGAAATGAAATAAATCGGTACCTGCCTGAACTATGAGGCGGAGAAGAGCCAAACAAGCCAATTTAAACTGTATCTATAGATATATCGGAGACAAACAAATTTCTGATTCCACGACAATATCGATTATAACAAATCCCCTCTGTGCGTATACATGTAAGAACCAAATAAAAGGCAATGCTCGTTTTATGCCTTGTCAGACCGAAGGCACCAGTCAAAGACTCAGTCCAGGTAGCCAGCAGAGATCTCCTTTGACACCGGGAACACCGGATAGCGCAGTCCCGGATATCCACGAGGATCTCAGCGACGACGAAGAAGAATTAAAAAAATCGAGATCACTGACTCCTTGGGGTGGCCAGGAGTATGCAACGGTTTTAAGAAGGCAAAGGTAGACGATCAGCACTGGTTGCTTTCTCATTATAATTGTCGCACACAGTATATGCGAGTCAGTGCCAATCTGAACTGGGAATTATTCGCGCGTTTTAGACCTGGTCGTCGGAGAGTCACGCGGACGGATGTAGTTGGTCCTCCACGCACCCCGGACTCAATGGATGTCACTGACACCCTAACGACAGTAGAGAACTGCCACGTGTCTCACAAGAACGACCACAGGGAGGATCCCACCACGTCTCCGCACTCCTACTTGTCGATGCCATCGTGCAAACAATTTCCACAAATTCGTAGCGTCGAACCTTTGTCCAGAGTCCTTGAGCCTGTTGTGGTAAGAACGTTTTTCTTTTTTGTTCATAATCCACTGATATAAGTTATAGTATCATACAGTTCTATTGAGGGGTTAATCGCTCTTCAAATAGCTACTTTAGATCTGTACCTCTGAAATCTTGGGATCCTTTCAAAATGTCGCGATATGTGAATTTTTTTCCAATCATACAACATCTACGGTATCTTTCGAAACGACATAAAAACTTTGAAATTGTATAGCATATCCTATTAGAACTTTCTATAAAATCTCATGAAATCTTAAGAAATCATCTGAAATTTGATGAATTTTGTATTTAACTACTTTATTTTATAACAATGTTATTCGGCCATTTTTGTACCCTTATTTTCAAGATGGTTGTGATTCCATAGCGAAATTTTGTTGGATCTTTATGCATTTCGATTACCTATCGATTGCCGAAAAATTAGCTATTAACCCTAGGAGGCCATACTCTGGTCCGAAAGACCGACGGTAGGTTTTTGCGTATGAAATCGTATGAAGAGAAAACAACGCCCTTGGTTACCTCCAACATATTTTGTTCCATTGGGCTACTTCTTTCATCAATGCAGTAGATCACACATCAACATTTCTTTCGCCTTCCATCTTACCTCAATGCCTAGTTTAGCTTATCTTCTCATCACCCAATTCCTCACTTCACTATTAGATTCCTAACTCTTCACTTTTAGATTTCAAAATCCTAACTACTAATCATGAAACCTAAGTACTTGTTAAATCAATCCTCTACACACGTGAACACATTTTATCACTTCACATCCTTCCTCTCAGTCATAATTTGGTATCCTAAGCAGGCAGGGCCCATGGATAAAAGTATTGGCCCTGACAAGGACATAACAACCCCATGAAATCTTTCGAAATTTTTGGAACCTTTTAAAATCATTCGAAATACGTTAAAATCCATCGGAATCCCGTGAAATTATGGTACGCATAAATTGTTCTTCTTCTTGAACCAATGGCTTATCACCAAAAAGGTAGCTAGCTGATTCGACGCATGAATCATTGGATACCTTCCAAAATCTTTTGAATCAGAATCATCTAGTCCTTTCAAATTTCGAGGTGCGTACATAAAAACTTAGCAATGTGGTAAACCACTCGATCGATTTGGTTCCGAAGCAAGATATCCTTGAAATCTTATCTACACGTAACTGTGTTTGAGGGTGTCACTGCAATGTCGGGGGTGCTTTGAATATGTTCTAGCAGCCGAACGAAATCCATCGCATTATTGATTTTACGATAAGTATTATGTCTGTTCATCGATAGAGGAAATTTCTTTGACAATTTTCTGTGCTGTGCAAGTAATAACTTTTGATCATCCTGGAACTGATCTTCTTCTATAGGTAAGGCATTTGGATTTAGAGTTGGACTCTCCAGAGATGCCGCGAAAAGATGATGACTTTGAAAGAGAAAATAACCGAACGTATTTACTCCGGTCCTCAAGTGTCATGAACGACCCAGGCGTCGTTGGCCCCATAGTATGGGATCTGAGAAGACAAAAAGCTGTAGAAGGTATGTAGTTAATAAAATTATACACATTGGCTTCGGTGTTTGTGATCGTATTCAATTAAAGAACGTTTTTTGAACGTTTATCTCAGCTTTCTATTCAACACCGAAGTCTTGTAAAGATTTTCACGTGAAGTGATCAAGCCCAAAAGTCAAGCCCCGTAGTTTTCGACACGATCCCTGAAAAGATTCCACCTCGCAGAAACTACCTGTTCCGAAACGGACTTGGAGCGGATTCCGGCCACCACTGGTCCGGTGGGTCGCGCCAGAAGGCGTCTTCACGAACTCCTTGAGGATTCGTTCAGTCTCTTCGGCAGCAGGGATGCTAAGCCGAAGGATTCTATGTTACACAGACCACCTTCGGGTCTACCATCGCCAGAGTACATCAAAATGCCTTCAGAAAACAGAGGGAAATCGGCCACAGTCAGGTAAATCATTTGACACTCTTTAAAGTTACTGAGTCAATTTACCGGTATGTTATGTTCGCCCGGCTTGGGTATCAGAGAGTCGGGATAAAATGAATGAAATGGAGTTAAATGGAGTTAGGAATTATTGTTCAAACTTTGCTACCATTGCATTGTAAGAGATTGCAAGTACACCGAAGATTATAATCAAATAAAAACGACCGATGACGTCTTAATTATGCCACTGCTAATCCTAGTGAAACTCAAAGCGATGCATGTACTCGCCGTTTTCCTTGAATATCTAATATTGAAACTGATAAATACGTAGCTTTGCGAAATTGACATATTTTTGAAATCTTTATAGTCCCGTTGCGACTCCAGAATCTGAAACAAAGACGAGACCTAGAACTTCCTTGCCCAGGAGGGGTATGGAAGAAGATATCCCCGAGACGGGGATATCGGGTCCACATCCTCGTGGGGCCTGGGGCTCAAGACCTCTCAGTGCCGGTCCCTTCCACAGGCCTAATCTTCCGGAAGTAGACACTGTCCGCGTTCTCGCAGACCCCAGACTACCCCCTGAAGATCCTGCGGTGCCTTTGATCGCGGCAATAAAAAAGGAACTTGAAAAGTTCGCACCTAGTTCGCGCTGACCTACAATTTGGTATACCTTGGTCAAACTCATTCATTCTGTTACACTAATTTCGACTGTAGACTGTAGAATTTGGAGAAAAAAGTCGGTATACTATCGTACTTGGGTCACCATTATCATGTTTTCAATATTACTCATCAATATTATACACATAGAAATTTTAACGTTCATTGTATATATTCAATTTATTACTCGTTCGGTTGATTATCGATTTCGATTCGTGTAGTCTGAAGTCAATTTTCGACAGTTTGTTAAGGAGGTGATAAATAAAAAAAATCATTTCCGCGGTGTATATTAGCCTCTTAGCTGGAACTTATTATCAGCAAGGTATTAATTGTTACTTATTGTTTAGCTAAGCTTGGTTCTGGGCTTACGTACTTATATAGCTTATCGTTTAGTTTGCAAAATAGGAAAGTTTATAACCCGAGTTAATTTATGTATGTGTTCAATTTTATATATCATCTGTTATACAACTATCAATTTTGATGTTCGAGTACAATCATATTCTAGAATGTCTTATATACTCTTCGTACAATATTATAAATTTATCATCAAGTGATTCCGAGTGTCATATGTGTCCTTTCACTATATTATTACCCGGCCAACTTTCGATACATTTATTCAGCCATTCTCGTTTCCATACATGTATGATGCGTTTCAATCATAATCAGAGCAACAAATTCCGACGAGTTGTCCTTCTACTGAATCTTCATCATCTCTTCATTGATGCTCTTCAAAGGTAAGTGAATAAAACCATCGAAGTTGTAGTCGTTAGTAGCTGAAAGTTACGGTCTAGTCCTTACACGAAAAAGTTCAATGATCATATCTGACTAGCGAAAGAATATAACATACCAGGGTAAAAGCAGTCACGAAATTTCCGATACGATACATTTTTCCCAAATAAGAGATCACAACTAATGTTGGCGTCAGGCATCCACTTCTATACGTGTTGGAAGGGGTTGGTGCAACAACGCAGGACGTATAGCTGCAAATAAAAATTAAAACTGACTGGATTTGATGAGCCATCATCATTTTCATCAACCCCAGGTTTACCCGATGTTCTTGAAAACTTCGATTTTTATTTTGTGATTTAAACAACACGACTCCGGTAGATTGCACGTGAATGAGCCCAGGAAATCTTCACTAGAAGTATAAATCTTTGAATTTCCATTTAGCTTCAGACACCAATCCAGATATCCCCTTACTCCGCAACATTTGAACTAAGGATGGAGTATGAACTATCATGCAAAGCGAAATCTACGGCCCCGGACTCGATATTGAAGTAAATTTATACCGCAAGGACTACGTACAGTACGATGCAGATAATCCCAAGGGCTTATGGCTGCAGCCTCTGGCCGGATTGTCGAAAGCATTCGGAATTCCGCATCTACTTCGATCGACAACTGAGCTGCACTTTGTAAAAACGCTAGGGCCACCAAAACTGCACTCATTACCAGAGAACAAACTGCATGCTGCGAATGTAGACACAAATTAAATGTTAATGAATATGTTAAATAATTATTTAACATATTACTAACGGCTGCAGTCTTCTTAGGCCCACTTCTTACGAGGCATAGCCCGCTTGTTGCAATTGCTGAAAGGAACAATGCTAGTCCAAATAGACAAACAATGGACGAAGCGTGTACTCGATAGTCTACGATGACTAGGACCAACTCCTTGCGGATCCATAGTGCAATTGCAGCTCCCAGATAGACAATTCCTGTAACCTTATAACAAGAATTGAATTGTCTAGTGATTTTAACGAAAATAAATTGGTTCATTTATTTGATGAAAAGTTGTGTTTGATTTTGTCAAAAATGCACTTCAATACAAAAGTCATTTGTACCAATGTGAAGCAGTTCAGAATGATGTAGATCAACCGGAAGTTGTAATAACATGTATTACGAAGAAGGTATACTCTCCGGCTATTTTCTCGCCCTTCATTCGAAGGTAAACGCTCAATAACTACACCCTGATCACCCACTTTCAATACCGGTGTAGAGGCAGATGCGCTTCTCGGCCAAGATCTGCTTATTACTATAAATAAGTAATTAATATATCAAGTGAAATGCAATCTCATCTCGGGTATCTGTGCATTCTAAAATTAGAGGTGGAACATTCATATTATTCTTGACAATGGATAGTATTCCGTTTCGTCGTCTAATTTTTTTCAAATATAAGATTCGACGAAACCGACTATTATCAACGTACGTGCAGGAAGTGCCGTGGACTTTGTTTTCCGGACAGAATCAGATGTCTCCCAGTCTGAAATTCCGTCCACTATTAACGATGGATGAAGCACGTGAGGTCGATTTGAGGGTGACTTGTGTCTAGATTTTGGAGTGCCATAACAAGTGGATGCTGGAGTTTGGAGAGAATGCAGCTGCAAGGAATAGGAAGTATGACACATATATCTTTCACAGACGTCTCATTGACTACTGTCATGTTTAATAATAATGCCATACCCAAGGAGTACCTTTTAATATACCTATATATTTTTTTTTTATCGGGATTAAAACTCAAGTTATACAGGTTTACTTTTAATTTGATGAAGTAATATCGGTTTGCCGATAAATTTACATAAAGCATTCACCTGTTGTCTAGTAGGTGATCGTGAAGTCTGAGTCTGAAGTCGTGAGTCTGAGTCTTTGCTGAAAAGCCTGCACGCATAAGAATGCATGTTACATATATTTGTACTGACCTGTGAAATTCGATCAGCAAATGCCAACTAAATATAAGATTGTAATCACTAACTCTCTTTTTCGTACAGAAATCTCGTGGATGTTGGATAAATTTGGAGGGAACTGAGATTCTTCGCTGAAAATTCTTAAAACATTCATTATAATAAGTTTTCTATACGATATTAACTTATTCTAGCACGACATTTTTAAAAATACACTGATCCATAGACGAGAGGCCCTTTTGTTAACCATACTGATAAGTTTTTGTTGTGCTCGACCAAATTTCAAGATTTTATGATATATCTATTAAGCGTGAATAACACTGCGTTGAGAAAGAAATATAGAATAGTAGATTATGCAAATATGTATGAACCGGCTAAAAATAAATTATTAATAACATGGTATAATTAACCCGAAAAGGTTAAATAATTATTAATTGATAATCACCGCGAAAAAGCAACAGCAGCAATATCTTCAGGTGAAATAACGTCATTTTTTGATCGAAATTCAATTCTGGATAACGATGCTCGTAAACTAAGATGATCCACACGGTTTTCCTCATCGTCAGTGGTTGACTCAAAAGATTCAACAGACCTTATTTTCGACATTGATTATGAAACTTCGTAATTCCATGCTTGAGCGAAAAATCGTCAGTACAGCCGTCAGATTTTGGAATTAACGTCACTGCTTGGGGGGTAAAAGTGACAATCGAAAAGCAGAATTGTATATGTTCGCGAATAGTTTCATGCGAAACGGATTAGTTACTGCAAAATAGGCTGACCGCAACAATTCACGAGAACTGAGACTTATCAAAAACGCAACCCTTACATGGATTTCTGAACTTGGAATAGACCTGAGAATGCATTGATAAATTGAATTTTTGAAATTCCGGATTGAAACAAATTTTAAAAAATTAAAATTGACGTAAATTTCAATTCTTCTTAATAAATTCCAATTCGGAACATTTAAAAATGGGCTTCATCAATACGTTTCTGTTCACTGTGAAGTTTTTATCGCTTTCATTCGTGTGAATAACCGTATGAGTCAAACCATAACTCTTTCTGATTGTCAGTGTTCTTTGCTTGTGACGATTACTGTCTTCGCGAAAGGCATTTGACTCTTACCATAGCAAAAAGGTATACGTGACTATTTGTATGGCGAGCAGTCGATAAGGAAAGAGGAATCCCCGGAGCTGACGTGGTTTCCGTGAAGCAGCTGAAAAATCCCCGTTCTCGCTAACGCTATCAAAGTGTGGAAGCCAAAGTACGAAATTAATAGGATCTATTGCGGTATAGAAACAGCTGCATAAGACCGCGATAATTTGTCGACCAATCAGGAGGCAAGAGCAATCTGGTCATTAGTAATTAGTCACTGCTGCATTATACCTATATATCAGTCAACGAAGCGATGCAGTTCCTTTATAAGCGAGTGGATTCGATGCTATGCTATTAGTGTCACGAAAATTGATCATAGAGACCGTACCTTTTCTGAGCTTCCGTTAGAAAATTAGCTTCATAATGAGGTAGGGATTAGTAGAACTCTAATATTTGTTAAACATTTAGTCTACGAAATGATCTACGCTTATCGATTAAGCTTCTTATGTGTGCATTTCCGTTTTCGGAATTGATACGTCGCTCCTATAATCCAGTTTTTAGTGTAAGCTGCTCTGAAATTTTGTATTACAAATATTTATATTTTTTACAACGGAAAATAAAAAATATTATGGAAGTTTTGTATTTCATATATTATGTATCGACTTCTAAATTAATTTACCTTAGCTTACGATTAGAGAAGCGTGATCTTAGTTTAATATCGTAAATTACTTTCAATTTTATTTATAGTTCGTCGAATTCGCACGTTAACATACGGATTCCTAATAGTTCATCACCATCTCCTCTGGTGACGGCTGCAAGTAAGATTGATTACTATATATTTATGATATACTTTAGATTTTAATTATCAATAACTAATAAGAATTAAATTTGAGACTAGAGCTTAATCTAATATGGAACTAGGGCCCTTCTTTGTAAATGCAGACATCTGATGAAACAAACAAGATATGAAAATCTAAAGTTCATATTTTAATTTTGAAAAAAAATTTCATTTCTTGTTCTATAAAATGTTTAAATTTTCTATACACAGCATCTTTATACATGGCATCAAAAGACGGAAAGATCAGCCAAGCGGAGGCACGCACCCAAGGTCAGCTGCTCGTTCAGGCGAATAAACAGGCTACAAATCTTGCAATAATTAATCAGATTCCCAAAAAATGAATAAATCAATTTAATCCACAAAAGATCTTTTGCAGTTTTATTTTCAACCAAAATATAAAGATTTCAGCATTTCACGGGTAACCATGAAAGTATATATATAAATGAATCCGTATCAGAATGTTTAATCTCGGAAATTAATATGAAAGGGCCACTTTGGATGCACAATACGTTCATTATTTCAAATGGTGGCATTCTCGCCTCTGGCACATCAACGTCCTGATTTCGACGATTTCGTTGAATATGAAGACGCCGAATGACTTCTATCTAATTGTAAATTCATAGGCATAGATGCATTCAAGTGAGTGGCGAATACTATTCAGTCTATGATAGCGCACTCTGAGTTAGCCAGCTGTTGTAATCTGGACCATACCAATGAATTATCCTCATTTAAGATTTCCAGAGTTCTTTCCCCATTTGTATTGTCAGAGATAAAATAAGTGCAAACAAACTATTGTCTTGTAGGTATTTCAATTGGAGAATGTTATTTCATTGACCCTACTACGAGTTTGCAGAACTTTTGGAATTTTTTTCGCGAAAACAGATCGAAATTCGATTTATTGAAATTTCGACAATGTTCCGGAGTATGGAAAAGGTTGCCAAATTGCATAATTCGTTTTTATACTCTTCTCGACATTGTATACATTTGGAAACTTTTGAAATTATGGCGAATTGATTAGTTCTAATGCGCGCGAAGGATTTAGATAGATGGCGCCACGTCAAAAGTTTTAGAAAAATACTACTCTGTGATTTCGTACTTTTACTAATTGACAGCTCTGTCAGACTTTTCTTCGATAAAAAAAATTGCTGACTTAAAGATTATTTATGTCATATGTTATTCAATAAATAAATAGACAGAAAAAATGGTGAAAGTCTGTTGCGTTAAATCATGTAAAGAGTCCTGGATTCCCAACACATACTTGTCCTTCTTTGCGTGAGTTTGTTATTATTTTACAGGGTTTACGTTGAACTCAAAAGTCAACCAAAAGTTAACCAGCAATTTAATCCAAAGTTCACTTTTCGTCGTGTGCAGAAATTTAAGAACCGTGATACTTACAACGTGGTCCATAACCTAACTATCAATGGCAATTATATATTTTGTATTTCAGTTTTCCAATGAACAATGAAGAATTAAAAGAAAAGTGGCTCAATGCAGCACCCGGATACAAAGCCTTGTCCAAACATTCGTCGATTTGCAGTAACCATTTTTTGCCTGATGATTATACTGAGTTTGCAGGCAGAAGAATGTTAAAAAAAAATGCTGTTCCCAGTGTCTTTGGTACCAAGTGCCTAAATGCTCTTGAAAATGTATGTACCAGTATTTTTTCTTCTCCACTTTGCTGGTCTATATTATTTCAAACATTTTATTGAATAGCGATGGATTTTTGATCTCTTGCATATTGCATTCTCTACTTCTACCATAACACAGTGAACCACTTGTTCTTTCATTCAACAGGTTCCAGAGTCAAATGCCCTCAATGAACAAGCATGCAGTTTCTTTGCAGGAATGAATAATACGGTGTGTATAAGTACTTGGTTAACATTCGACCTTGTATATATTACAACAATTATAAACGTGGAAAAAGTTTGGCTAACAATTTGATTTTATAATATTAATAGAGTCTAAAGACTGTTAATCCGAAATAATTGTTCTTCCGTGATTAATCATTGGGACAAAATTCATTATCACTCGATTCAAAATGTCCACTAGATTCACATAAATCGATTTTTGAAATATAGAAACCTCAGATCATACATTTGCTGAGACCCGATGACCGATGTGATGCTATGATACAAATATCTCCAACTAATTTCCCAGGCCTGCAAAGAGATGAAGTGGCATCAAAAAAAGTCTGCAGTGTATCCGTACAAACTTGTCCACGTCTCAGTGGGCCAAGCGAGCGAGAAAAGGAGCTTCAGCATAAGATAAAAATTTTACAAAATCGTCTAAGGCGAAGAGAAAAGATGATCACAAATGTAAAAGACCTGGTTGCACACCTGAAGAAAGATGGTAGATCATCTGATAACCTGGAAGATAAATTTCTGAAGAAATTCACAAGATTTGACCTGGAACTTTTCAAAAACGAAGCAAACAACAATAACGTGGCTAAGAATAGCAAAACCTATACACAGGAAATGAAAGAGTTTGCCTCAACTTTGTATTCCTATTCTCCAAAGGCATACAAATTCGTCCGGGCCAAAATAAATTTACCTCATACTGCGACACTGAGGAGATGGATCGGGGAATCTGTTACCAGCACAAAACAGGTTGAAATCAGAAATGGGGAGGTAAAGGAATCTAATGAAATGGAGGGAGTAGGGTCTAGCGAGATGGGAGAGATTGAGTCTACAGAGCTAGGGGAGGTAGAGGAGGAGGTAGAGGGGGTCGAGGAGGTGGAATTTATTGAGACGGAGGAGGTAGAAGCCTATGAAATAGAAGAACTAGAGTCTACCGAGACAGAGGAGCTAGAGTCTGCTGAATTACAGGAACAGGGGTCTGCCAAGATGAAGGAAATAGAGTCTAGTGAGACAGGGGATGTAGATTCTATTGAAGTAGAGGAGTCGGAGTCTATCAAAGTAGAGGAGGGAGAGGAAGTACATTTCACTGACAATGAGATAAAGGAGGCAGAGAAGAACAGGGTTACTTCCAGACTTCCAGTCTTAGTAGTGCTGCCAAGAACTGTGGTCAAAACAGACTCTTGTCATGGGACGTTAAAACCACAGACCATGATGACTATTCCATCTTGAGTAAAAAACAGGGTAACAGTTCAGTCGAGGTAATACTGAAGCACTGATCTATGAAGTATATAAGATATCAGTAAAGTTAAGTACACGGCTGCATAAACAGAGGGTTAGAAATATGGAAGTTTTCCACATTTTCTATTGCTTTTTATTCGACGTTGAACTTGCAACTGTTGGGCCGGTATTTTTTGTGAAAATGAAAGAATCATTCACCGAATTATTGAAATGTGTGAAATGGTTTCAACATATGGAAAATTTGAGAAACTAAGTTTGTTTATGACATAGTATTTATCAATCGTTTGGATAAACTTGCAGAAAAGATGTTTCTTCTGCTATTGTATTATGAGAAATAAGTTACGGGTATATTTGCACTACATTACCGTAATTATATTTCGATCGAACATATTGACGAAAACGAAGAAACAATAGTCGCCGTGAATTGTCCTAGGAATGAAAAGTATTAATAATATGTATTATAATATAAATTATATCTTTTCTTTTCCCTATTGAATGTAATTTTCATTTGTTTTTGTACATTATCCATTATCGTTGAATAAACATCCTTATTTGTTATCACTGATCTTCTATAATGTAGATCTAACACCTTTGATCTCAGCGGTAAGCCGCTTCCAAAAATTGAACTTCGTGTCAGAACTGTCGTCAGAACTTCAACTCTATCTCGAAATACGAACTGATTATGAGATTGATCATAATATATGCATTTGTTGTGAACAATGAAACAGACAAGTTGCAGACATTTGACTTGAAGATATAAGTTTATAGTTCATTTAATATCAAATTTCGGTTCAATTCAGTTCGACGCGCTTTTGCCTAGTGCATTTGGCCTTTAAAGTTCGAGTCTTGAGGATTCGGTTTTATGTACTTCATGAACTGTCCGTATTTTGCCAACTTCCGTTGGCTCACCGTAACTAGCTGGCGCGGCGTTCTGCTTCTGCTTCAGTCTTCTGCATTATGTCAAACATGGCCGCCGAGGCAATCAGCCCTGGCGGGTTGGCAAAACTATCCGCAACACTTGGTGTACCCGAAGCTGGAATCCGACTTCTATCCTCAATTCTATTAGGTAATTTAATTTCCGATATTTTCATACTGAATACTCCGTAGTTATCATTAATCAGAACGAAAATAGACGATACGTTACCAAAACTGGTAACTCGGTCATAACCTAATTCCAATCTAATCACCTTGATAGTCGATACAGTCTCTCCTCTCTTACCTCAAAAATATTTCGGAAAATAGGGCTAATACAGGTGTCAGGGATTAGGCATCATTGCCGAGTTATTTCTACGTCTCCCAATTCATTTCCGAGAGAAATAACATCTATAGTACGTTCAAATAAGCCTTCAGCTCATATAAACACCATTCATAATTACTCCTACGTGGGATTTTTTCTTACAGGTTTTCCATTGGCACTATTTCATAGATACACGCTCTATGGAAAAGATCGAAGCCTACAGCATATATATTTCATACTCTCAGGCCTGGCGATTGGGTATTGGAATTATGGTAAGTCTTTGCCCTAGTCATGTCATGAAGAATTTTTCAAACACCTAATCTATTCTACATTTAATTCTATCACTATTCCACACATACTTAATCTACCAAGTATCTCCACACATGCATAATCATGATCAATGTCCAGAACTTTTCTTATACAGATAGATAGTCAAGTGTATCTGGTTTTCTCTAGATAAGATTTCCAAGTGGTGTGCATGAGTGTAATGTGTTCTTTTCTATGAATTGTTTAATGCCTAAGATAGCAGTATAACATAGGTTCTATTTTGTTACTTCAAACTGTATAACATTAATTTTAATAATACAACTTTTCTAGATTGGGAAATTGTACACTCTGGATTTGCATTATGTTTTACCTACCTGACATTGCGGTTACTCGGTGGAACCGACCTTTCATTGATCATCACGTTTGCGTTTAACATGATATACCTAATGGGAGGTAAGCATGGGACTAGTTCTCTTTCGATTTAAATTTGATGTTTATATTCATAAATACTCTGTATATTCAGGCCATTTATTCATCACGCATTTGATTGTCTCAATGTCATTTGATTTCCAATACATGCAATTAATGCGCATATTTCGATCGGATTGTATGATATGATAGAGCAAAAAAAGGCAAGTGCTTACTTGTGAAAGCTTAATAAGCAACTTGATTGCAATTGTAAGCACATTTATTTGTGATTACTTTATACATTACGTGCTATTTATATTGTGGGTCAAAGAGTTCAATTGAGTGATATCCTGTATGGAATACAAGACACTGGCCACTAAACAGCATATTCAGCGAATATGAATTTAGTGGTTTTAATAGCTACGGGAAAGTTGTGTGAGTCGAGAAGTACAACTTTGGCATGGTTTCAGCAATTTATTTTCAATTGGTAATTTGATATCTCATTGATTCTGATATGCTTTTGGATCCTAAGGGTATTATGCAACGAGTACCGAAGACTACGACATAAAATGGACAATGCCACACTGTGTATTGACCTTGAGGCTAATAGGTTTAGCGTTTGATATGTGTGACGGCAAAAAAAAAGAAGTAATTATTATTAAATAAAGAACAATTCATATTTCAATCCTGCAATTCGCAGAACTCAATTTAATCAATAAATAAATACTTGAATAGGAAAAGTTGTCAGCTACGCAGAAGGAAACTGCGTTAAAAGAAGCACCATCCTTTTTGGAGATGGCAGCGTTTGTTTATTTTCCTGGCTCATTTTTGGTCGGTCCACAATTTAGCATGAAGAGATATCTGAAGTTTGTCAGTGGGGAGTTAAGAGATCCGGTACGATATTTGTGATTTAATTCTCTCATTATTTAGCAGCCTGCTTTAAAATCTCTAATAACATGTTCGTTGTCTCTTATTATAGGATGACTCTAATGAATTGCCACCGTGCGTAGTTCCTGGTCTTTTACGTGCTTTAGCTGGATTCGGTTATATTGTAGCATTCCAGCTCGGTACCATGTACATTTCTGATGACTATATGCTCGATCCAGAGTTTGCCCATTTAAGCATTTTCAAGCAATGGTTTTTATTAGGCCTATGGGGTCGGGTAAATTTGTACAAGTACATCAGTTGCTGGTTGATAACTGAGGGGGTAATTAACAAGTTACTTAATTATGGAACGAAAGTAAAACCAGAATTAGGTGAAGTCTATTGAAATAAATGAATAAATTCTTCTCAGGTCTGTATCGCTTTTGGTATAACTTACAACGGAAAGGACGAAAATGGCCAGCAAAAGTGGGATGGTTGTGCAAACGTGAAACTTTTGGTATTCGAAAATGCAACTCAATTTGATCACTACATCATGTCCTTCAACACAAACACCAATCATTGGTGTGCCGAGTATATTTACAAGAGATTGAAGTTCTTAGGCTCAAAGCTCTATAGCCAAGTAGCAACTCTAACATTCCTTGCTGTTTGGCACGGTTTTCACAGTGGATACTATCAATGTTTCTTCATTGAATTCATCATTATGTATCTTGAGAAAGACGTAAGTTCTCGTTTGAATCAATTTACTATTTTCAGTATCAGATAAAACAACTGTGAATCATTCATTTTTATTTCAGATCGGACCTGTACTTAACTCTAATAAGAAACTGCAGGCATTTTTGAGCAACCCGATAGCTGCGGCGGTTACCTGGTTCTTGCTAAAGATATATACCTTTGTTTTCATGGGCTATGCACTAATACCATTCGTATTACTTAAGCATACTAAATACCTCCAGGTATTCAGGACGTACTATTACTGTGGGCACGTTATTTTCTTGGGCTATCCTTTGGTAGCACCATTATTGAAGTCTCTGTTGCGGGAAAAGAGAACAAGATCACATGAGGAATAGGCAGAAGAATGAAATGTTACATTTGCAATTATGCCGGATTTGCCTTCGACTAAAGAATTATTTATTGACATACGAAATCAGAAGAAAAATAACTCCGAGTTTCTTATTAAAGTTTCATTCTATTTTGTTTCCATTTTCCTTTCGTTATACATAATTGAACACCTGTTTTATATTGCTGGCTGTTAATGGCAAGTGAGAACACTCTATTAGATTGAACCTTGAAAAAAGTATTTCGTTTCATGAGATCCGTATTTCTGTTGAATCTTAAAAATTAGAGACTTGGAAGGTATATTGAGTTCTCACTGTATTTTCACATCTACCAACCTGATTTCTCTACCTCCTAGAATCGTAATTGAAAACATAGTATTATAGTAATAGAAGGTTCATAACTATCTGACCCAACCATGCAGCGAGCACAATTTCATATTGGTATCGAGTTGAGGGAGGAATTAAATGAAGGAACTATTAATATTATTGATGGATTATCCCGGGATAGTATAATGTCAATCGGGATTGTTACAAACTTGGTGAAACCGGGAAAACCAATCGAAGTCAGGAAATATGATCGTAAATCTAGATATTCGAATGTAGGGCAAATATATTTTCAAGTAATGGTTAGCAATTATTTATATTATGATTCGCAGATGATTTCCAATTTTATTAGGGTAGGTAAAATATCCTTTTGTTATTATCTGTAGGTTTTATTTAGAATAAAGGAAAAAAGAAAACAAAAACATTGCATAATATGTATGAATAAATGATTTTCAAAATCGTATTGTAAAAGTAAATTTTTATCCTAAAATAAATAAGTCAAAGAACACACGATATTAAAAGCTTGTAACAATCCTGAAAAAGGTATTTTGTAATTTTGTAATTAAACTAATAGTTGTGTAAAATACAGATAGGCTCTTGTACGTAATTACTCCGTGATCGTGACTAGATTATTAATCTAAAAAGTTGTGCGAGTCAGACACTTTCGCACCCGGAAAACTACTAGAGTTACTTTGTTGTGGTGTATAGAGAACAACTTCTTTAAAAGAAAAGAATAATAATAATTGATCTCTTCCTGCGTAACCCCCGAAATTATTATCCGCGTATGTTCGTAGAAAGTGGAAAAAATTTGTTTAGAAGCTCTTATCGAGAGAAAAAGAAAAAAGCTCAACGTGAACTGCTTGTCATGTACTACATAGAAATTTATTGACAAATTTAGCAGTTTGTCTTATTTATTTATGTATAGTAGTTAAATTAATATAATTTCTGCATTATTAAATAGTCTTCGACGCACTTAGTATTGCGCTGAATAGAACTAGGATAAATCCCAAAGTATATTTGCCACAAATTAGCGATTAAGTGTATATTATATTGTAAGCTTTCTTATTTGCTCGATAAATATATTTTTGGGCATTGGATATGGATCTTTTCTCTTTTCTAATTATCTGTCATTGTAAACACCTTATAGTTGAGGAAAAAATTAAATTTTTTATTTTTAGCGTTGAGCGTTGAGTTTTATTTTTGTTATAATTTGATTACTGCTTTTGAAGTAATTTTTATTATTACATAATGACGTTTTTATGTACAACGACCTTTCAGCTTTCTAGGCTGATTTCAGGATATGCCCCTCATAATTTATAAGCCTAATTCTTGTTAACGATCAAAAAGACAAACGAACAAAGCGGAATATACGGTCTTCCACACAGCGTGCGCAAAGGTCTTTCATCGTAGTGCTTCTGACAAGGGTGCTCCGCCAAGTATCTGCCTCCGATTTCAATTAAACTTCGGGAGATTTTAGAAGGGGTGAAAATATTCGACACGTATTTTTTTATATCTACGAATTTTCACCCTAAGGGGATTTAATCAACCCCTGGAAATCGCAGATTTCGGTATTTGGTAGCTCGCGAAGAAAGACCGGCCGAAAATTTTTGTCTGACAAGTTGCTACCGGGGGTTTTCGGGTTTGCTGATTTCAAATCTGCAGTCAAAATTGAACAATTCAAAATTGCTGCGATTTCCAGGATTTACACCCCCTCGGAGTGGAATTCCGTAGATATAAAAAAATACGTGTCGCATATTTTCGCCCCCTCTACAATCTCCCAAAGTTTCGTTGAAATTGGAGGGAGACACTTGGCGGAATTCCCTTTTGAGATCATTCGACAAGTTTCCCCAGCCAGACAGACAGACCTAAAAACCTAAACGGGTCTGAACACCTGTTCTTTCGATCAAAAGTCATTTTAAATCGAAGCCGCAATGCTTTTCTCATGTCACCAGGTAATGGAAAGTAAAAAATAAACTTTGTCACAACCCGCGTGCGTTCAGAGACAGATATAACTATGGTTCATGAAACGATCCACCTTGAACGTGTGTATATAGGAATTACAAGACTTAGGTCAAGCGAAACATATTTCGTTGCAGTTCGTTATTCATTCGCCAAACATAATGGATAGACTGTTGTAAAATCTGGATAAAGAAGAGGGTGCGAATGATATCAGGTTTAAATATTAAAATGATGTATTTCCATAAGTTTTCTTACAAAATAGACAACTTATTATTTACTTACTGCCTACGTTATAAAAAGAATATAAAATTACAAAGGTACTTTGAGATATACAAGTATGAGTTTTCGCGTTTGCTGATTGACGTTTTACCCTTTGCCCTGATTAGTTCAGAGCTTCAAAAGCTTCAAATTTTTGTTTCAAATGGATCTCTTGCCAATATTTCATTCTAACAGTGATTTGAATCTTATCGCTGCCAGTATCTTGCGTGGCTGTATCGCGGGCTCTTTATTCATGGTGTGCACACGATTCCGATGTAACTTGAATGTAGTTTAGTCGTAAAGATATTAATAAACAGCGTTGATCATTTCATAAAATTGGTCGTCAGGCTTTTATTCCGGAGATCGTTCTTGTCAAATGACAGAGAAACACGCGATACTTCATGCGTAGATATCCGGACGAATGTCACCGTAATCTTAAGGTCGGATTAGTATGGTCCGCTAGGCGAGGGTGCAGGTGCACCGTAGCTGTCTGAAACTGGACCGGGAGCAGATGGACCGGAAGGTGCTGGCGCGCCATATTCGCTGCCTACGGATGGTGGATATCCACCTTGCTCCTTCTGTACATGAAATTGTATCAATTCGTGTTAAAAAAATAATAATAATAATAATAATAATAATAAATGGTGCATAAAATTCCGCGTGAATTATATCAACCCTTTCAAGAAGATCTTACCTGTGTTTTGTATCTGATGAAATATACTTCTGGTTTGCTCGGGTGAGTTGGTGTCTGAGTAGGGAGAATGGGTTCCGGTGCTTCCTCGGGCTTCTTAACGAGAACGTAGATCAGAGTCTTCTCTTCGTCCTGTGGCGGCAATGGGGGTAGAACTGGAGCTGTTGGGGTAGGTGGGGTCGGTGCTTTGATGAAGATAATTTTGTAATGCTTCTGGGGAGGTGGTGGTGGGATAACAGGCTTGGGGGCTTTGTATTCTGGGGCTTCTGGCGGTGGTACGTGAACGTATACGTGTTTGTGAACGACCGATTGCTGGGCAGGAGGGCCGTACGAGTCTTGTGGAGGACCGTAGCTTGATCCTGAAATTGAAGGACCTGGGGCACTGTAGGATGAAGCGAATGATGAAGAACCACCAAAGCTTGATGGTGGGAGATAGGACGGTGGCTCCGGCCTTGCCAATGTCACGGCGCAAACCGCAGTCAAGACCTGAAATTAAACGATTTCTCATACAGTTTCAGTTTCACGATCGTTTCACCTTTAGCCGTAAACTATCCATATCTCTTGGATATGTGATTCGGACGATCCGGCGAGATTGTGAGAGGTCGTAAATAAATTAAAGAGAATGTTGCGCCTGGAGCATTTAGTATAAAAAGAAAAGATACACAAATTGTATATCTTTCTCTGGTGTGCTTTCTTGCCCAGCCCTGAGTTCCTGCTTGTGAAATTTACGCTTTCGTAGGCGTTCTAATGCCCTGTCGTAATTGCTACAATGCCTCACACCTCTTACTTACTAATTACGTCCGGTAGAAAATTGGACTGGACCTACCCCGGGAAAGAATTGAGCATGTAGTACGTAAAAGTTACGTGAGCATCTTTTTCATATTCCTACGTTTCTGATTCATCTCAGAAGGATTGAGAAATTTGTTTATGTCCTACTTTTAGCAATTGATGAAATTCGATGTCGAAGCGGTCGTAAAAATGAATAATCTAGAAATAAAATAATACAAACCTATGACAAAATCGAGATATATTTCTCAAGAAATTATTTGCTCGCCGATTATTACGCTTTACCTTCAATCAAATTGAATTCAATGAATTTTGAATGGTTTAATCATCTGTTTTGATTCGTTGCTTAACACACTCCTGCGAATAAAATCGACCGATTAACCTCCTCCGAATGATGATTCCCATTTGGATAATTTGTAAGTTTAAATTTCTGCAGATGTTGCGCGGTCCTGTATAATGAACAACTACCGTCAAATATTGCAATATTCATTTTTAATTTTATCTTTATTTTCGTCGCCCCGTCGAAAATGAGTGTATTGCTCTTAATAAATCTCAACTGATAAGATGAACTTTTGCTTGACGTAAGCGATACTATCTGGGTGATTCAATTCCACGATATTTATTAAGAAATGAAAGACAGGGAAGGCCACAAATTACTTTAAACTATTCGTTTTTGCGAACACGAATACAACCACACTATTATGCTACGTATAATTTTCTACTTTGAACGAACAAACTTAATAAGCGATATTTCAGCTGCGGCATTAGCGGTGGCATTAATAGCTATCTTAACAAGATGGACCGAGGTGAACAGACACGAGATGGAAAGTTGTGCGAGATGTACAATTTACACATATACCTACTTCTTGGACCGCAATTATACGTTTCGATGAACTTGAGAGCAATTTGTTGCTCTTTTAGACATCGTCTGGTCAACGAATGATACAAAATAAGCGAATTAACCATATAGAGAAACTATCTAACTGCGGCTCGATCTATAATGATCATCGGACCTCATTTTAAGTTTGGGTTCACGTTCAAGGACTTCTTAACGACTGCAATTCGAGAAGGTACCTACAACATGGAATAGTTCTAATCTTTCCTACACAACGCTTGTCTGGAGGATTTTGTTAAAGAAATTTCTTCAACTTGTGGTCGATCCAGAGTTCACGGCCATAAAACTTCTATACCGTTGAGCCAAAGGTCGATTCCGCGACGAATACGATACTGATCATTGTCCTTTCTTTTTTGATACTCTCTAGTTCCAATTAAACATCAAATTCAAATTTTGCTAACTCCAGCCCAAATAATGCGTAAAATCTGTTTCACGTTATCTTCTCATTACAACAACGTTCATGTGATCACTTCAGGGTATAATAAAAGGTGCTACTTTTGGATTACAAATACGTGTTATAAAATCCAGACATTCTAACTAATATGAAAAAAAAATTAATCACGAACATTTGCGAATGAATTCGGACTTTTCTCTAATAAAATCTGCAAGCGTCTGTTCAGTCGAAATCTTCGGAGTAATTCATTTCCATTAAGAAACCCTCTGAGTGGTTGAAAATACAAACGAAGAACTCAAGCTCGAAATCGTGCTTATGTTCGATGTAGGTATTGAGCTAAATTGGCAGCCGTTTGCAATGTAACAGACTGCGGAATAATTCACTGTCGCGACCCGTTTTTGGATTGGCGGTGTCGCTCTCGATTACAAGAGTCACTGAAGCGTAACTAATAAACTCCTTGCGCGTTTTGATATCTTGTCTTGAAGTGAAAATTAGGTACGACGAGATTCGTAGATAATTGTTACAATCGACACTCAAAAATAAGATTACTTACTACGAGGACCTTCATTTTCTCGCACGTTTTTGAAAAGTATTTCAGTATCTCTCTCTTTACTTAATGCGAAGATGAACCACCTTAGATCACTGACTGGTTCAACACAATCACTGACTCCGTATGCCGCGGTAGCGCCTCTTCTTGACTTTTATACCTTGCCGAACTCCCCCAAAGAGGAGCAACACCCCGCGTGTTGCATGGCCCGTCCCGGTCGATTATCGCGTCAGAACTCACCTGTGGTGGGGATATGGCAACCACGGTGCCGTGCATGGTGCAAGGCCCTGTCCGAGGTCTGTCCAAGTGAACCTCTTCCTTAACCTGTGGTCAGGGGATACCCCGCTCTGCGATATCCCAAGTGGCGCAATTCACGACGTGCTAAGTGCCCGGCAAGTCAACGACGAACATTGAATTTAGAGAGATTATGAAACGAAATCGTCTTGCGTGGGATGGTGGATATAGATTTATAGAGTATTGGGTCAGTCCGTGGGTAACGCCGCTGTCTTTCACTAATCGATCGTTTACCCCGACCTCCAGACGACGTGGTTAATGCGCTGCTGGTCAGTTACTGGTTTCTTAAAATTTGCCAAGAAAAAATTCAGAGACATATAGAAGCGTAAGACTTTTTTTTTACGATCCAGGGTAATGGCTCCTGAAATGGTATCCACCACGATAGCATCTCGTGTTGTCGTCTGTTGGAGATTATTACTACAATACAGAACATGAACAGGTATAGTGTTAATAATCATCGTTTTTTTTTTTTTATTTATTGGAAATTGAGTATACTGCACCTACTACTCCACACGCTGATGATAAGCGTGGCATTTTTATACACATATAATGAGCATCGTAAAATAGTCCTTCAAATTAATACTTAAAATTAGATAGTTAGCAAATGAGTTGGATAGTTTAGCACGTGTATAAAAACTGACAAAATGGTATTCGAGATGGTGTATGGCACACAGCAATTGTGCCGGACTGAAACCGCGTGCCAAGGTTTTCATGACAGGTGCGCGTAAGTATGTCATTTTACCCTTATGGGTCAGGTCTTGGTGAACCGACAAAGACTCACTTTACGTATATCACTTATTTCACGGTTTCTCTGTAGGTATATGTTCCAAACGAAAGCATAGAAGTGTATGTAAAACCATAGAGCGTTTTATAAAAGCACGCTGTTATTGCACGCACAGATTTAGATTCCTCCTATCTGGTACATTCGTCTTCATTTTTTTTATACTAAGAGCTGCCATCTTAGTGTATTTGCTATTTGTATTTTACAGTCTTATCAAGACGATGCAATAGTTTTGAGTGATTAATAGATCGCAGGTGAAGGTTGATTGCAACAAACTGAGAACCTCCAAAATTTACTTAATATAGATGTTTCTCATATTTTTTGCTCGCCTATTACGATTTGATTTCATCAATTACTTCGCTATACTTTCACCTCATACTTTGATCAAATATAATCTACAGCTTTGGATGCACTTGCAGTAGTGGCCACATGGATATATTATCAAAATGAGTCTAGTATTTCCATCAGTGCAGTATGCAATCGTTATATGGATTGTGGGCTTAGTTACGACAATCATCGATTTATGATCAGGTCAAACCGTACTTCAAATGCTACACGCGGACCGCGGACATGGTTTGATATGCAAGTGGCGTGAAAGAATTTCACTTTGATATTTCATTTAGAATGGTAGCGTTGGACAGAAGTGCCTCGATAAATGGATATATGCCGGATAATGAACCTGTGAGTGTGTGGCTCGCTCTACAATCCTACCAGAATTCTATTTGCTCCTATACCTACCAAGAGAAGATATTGCCCGATATGTTAATTCGAGTTACGTTAACTCGTTGTTAGTTAGTAAGCAACAACTTGCTACACACTGTATTCCTTTTGATTCGTTGATTTATTTATTCCATCTACCGTAATGCGATAAGACGAATGAATTAAAGATGTCGGAATCTTCTATTAATGTTTAATGGTCTTATGACGACCTTGGCCAAAAAATCACCAAGAACGTGGACGTAATATCGCTACTTTGCATTCGCCATTGGCTAATTTTGGTAACATATGCAACGATGGTGACACTCGAACTATGAAAAAGATAACGTAGAAATAAAAGGAATCTAAATTCCTGTCAATTTCGACGGTCTCGGTATTCTGGTTTCAAAGAATAAAAAATAATAGAGAAAATTACAGAGAGAATAACAGACATACAACATTTACTTCCCGTATACCATTCCTACATCTGTAGATGCATCGCGAGGTAGATGATAATTATCCTTACAGTACCTATAGTGTTATAAAGTAAAAATTCTTCCTACTTTGCAAACAAAAGAAGATGTGAAGTATGCAATTAGTATATGCGATTTCCGAAAGATTTATCCTGCCTTTCATTTTACTCTCAGAGAGGAGCGATAGGATACGACATGTGTGGTGTATGTATGTACCTGATATGAGTATAGTACAAGATTGACAGGGTGAAGCATGACGGTTTACACTTATGAGCCTAATTAGCGAGATTCTTCACGGATCGAATAATTCCTGGGTTCTTTTTTTTTTATCTAAAAATGCAATACAGAAGGTTCGAAAAAAAAGAAGAAACACAACTTCTTTTTCTAACTTAGCGGCAGTTCGGTTGAATGTAAGCATAATCAAACGTGACATAAATCGTTTCCAAAGTTAGGTGAACGGTTGACAGTTACATTTTTCAAACGACGATTATACATCCTTACAACATCATTAATTCGAAAATTTCCATATGAAATTAGCGTACACGTGTTAATTGATAGTGAGAGTCCTCTAAGTATACCGTTGTGCATTCTATTATCGTTCTAGAATCGTCATTACTATCTGCATACTAAATCAAGTAGCACGTAGGCATTTCACCGACCGTTTAGAGACAGTTGCGATTCTTATATTTGTGTAACAGTATATTTCAAAGTTATACACGCGGGGTAAGTTTGTACTTCTCGAGTATCGGCTTGGTGAATAATAATTATTCATCTTTTTTCACCAAGACTCGTCGTACTTGGGCGAGAAACGGTCTCAAGGTCTCGATTTCACGCATGTCTCTCACGTTCGCCATGGAAAATACAGCTTAAATCGAAAGTGATCGAAGTCACGCGGCATTCTTCTGAATTGAGGTTACGCAAGTGATGGTAGTCTGAAAAGTAAAATTTGTAAGCTTCGGTCGTCCACGCGTTTGAAGCCATGCCGTATGTTCTTGAATACCGCATCCAGAATATACCATTCACTTTCATCAAATTAATTGTAAATTTTAGGGTACAAAATGCCTAATGCCACAATAAGAAAGTTTCTGATCTATGGCAGATAATAACAGAGATTTTGTAAACGACGTAATCTAAAACGAGACCATTTCAACTCAGCAACTGCCATAATGATCCTTTTACAGAAAAAAAATTTTATACGGTTATTTTTTTCTTGTATATTTTTCTGTATGTTGCCCCCTGTATACGTTACATTTCTCTTATTTATTCACCGTGTGAAGTAAGGTGTGTGGCATTTTGCAACGCTCGTAATTGTAATTAGCACGACTTTCTCCGGGTGCTGACGGTTCGATGAAATTGGTCTAAACGTTAGCACGGTCGTTTGCTGTTTTTTAGCCTCTCATAGTCGCATGGTCATATACGAAAGATTAGTTTCAATCGTATGTATCGAAAGCCATCGAATAATGAAATGGAACATATGTGTAATAAATAAGTTTTGTGCACGGTACCAGTTCTTGTCTCTACCTGTAAAACTCGATCTGATCTTCAGCGCGGTTTCACTTACTTTCGATGAATACCTCAAGCGTCTGGATTCACGTAACCGATCTTCGGAGTCTTCCATCTTTTAGCCATTTGATAGTTACAGCAGCATTTATCAAAATAAATTAAACGAGCAGCGGTAATCCAGAAGAAATCGTGGTTGTTTATAACTAATTCTTATTCAATCTTCGTTTATAACTGTGAGAGTTTATGGTAATTTATTCTTCGTAGATCCTGAGGAATTTAAGAGTCGAAAGTATGCGTACGTATACCCATACGTATTTTGTAGCTATGCATCAGAACGGGTAAAATATCAGAATATTTAGCGTATTTAGAATATTTTATTAGAAAACATATACGGATGGACGAATGAACTACATTGCACGCTGGTCAATACTAATTTACAAACAAAGTAATCCGGGGTTCCTGGGAGGTTGTTTTCTTCAAATCAGGCTTGAGAGGCGTTGGAATGAATGTTGACCGGCTTCAAGTACAGGATTCGCAGACTTCATGGCTCAAGCAGTATCTGAAACATCAAGTCTCATGTCAAGAAACAGGTTGAGGACGTTAGAGTCTTGCTAATGGTTATTCCCTCCCCGAATAAAAATTTGCTTTATGACTATTTCGCGTGATCTCGCATGCTCGTCACCAGAAACCTGATCGCTATACTGTATACGGTTGTTGTAATTCCGGCAAAATTTCGCATAAAAGTCAACTTTCGTAACTATAAATGCATCCTGTAAATATTCGGTGTCAGAACGGAACTTTCCTGTATTTTTTTGTGTTGCCTTGTTTATTTCTCTACTTTTCATTAGACCTAAAAAAGAACGATCGCTTTCAACTTTCAAACCAGGTTTGGGTCAAAGCGGTGATAAAATTTTGTAACCATCGGTGAAACTCTACTGATCAACAGAGAAATAATTCAAAATTGAAAATCTAACGATGCATATCATATGGGGAAGACCATCCGAAGTCACACAGCCGGTGGCCCTCAACATTTTTGATCTCGTCAAAAATTTTTTTTTTATCCTTTACTGCCAATTGAAAAGAGTTTTCTCAAATATTTTGAGATTTTTATCTCAACCCCTTGGAAAGTTGTGGATTTTCAGGAAATTTCGCACCTCAATGTCCATAGCTTTTCCAAAAGTTGAGATATCAATACAAAATCATAGGTCATTCTATTCGTCTTGAAGCGTACTTTCATGAAAAAAATATTTGAAAGAATTTCAGCTCGATTTTCATATTGATATTTTGATTTATCAACCGAAATATCTTTTCTCAAAACTTGGACCATCTTGATTTTTTTTACTTTTTTTTTATGAACTTCGAGGCAGATTTTCACACGTCTCCTGAACATCGCAGGACGTGATTCTGATCCCTTTTGGTTACTTGCTATTTTCTGATTACCGCTGATCCTACATTATTCAGGTCGAGTACTACTCTATGAACTTTTAGTCCAATTATTTCCGTGAATTTATCAAAGAAATCTTAATATTTAAGCAATAATTTCTCTTGTTGATAATTATCAGTTATTATTAGTGCATTGAGTGGTAATAAGACATTGACAATTTCGGGTGCAAATATTCCCGAAAATCCATAACTTTCCAAGGGGTTGAGATAAAAATCTCAAAATATTTGCGAAAACTTTTTTCTACAGGGAGTGAAAGATGAAAAAATCTCGACGAAATCAAAAATGTTGAGGGTCTCGAGTTGGGTGAGTTGGGATGGACTTCTCCATGTATGTTTACCTGTAACCACTTGATGCTGTCCATGCTGCACCTTCGAGTAGCCGTCAATTACTCTAGCTTCATCAAACTGTCGGGAACCTGTTGCTTCTGGTATCGAATCCTTTTCATTTCTAACTATTAACGACGTATCAGCTTCCTCTGTGGGTGTTTGTCGCTCCGGAGTAGATCTTCGCGCGTGATTGCTCTCAACTAAATTCTTCCGTTTCATAACTTTCCGCATAACTCGGTCAACTTTCATCGTAGATAATTCCTCCGGCAGTACAGAATGATATATATTCTTGTGCGTGTTTAGATTCACGCTATCGTTGACCTCATCTTTCGTAGGTGCAGGGACCGCAATGCTTCTAATATTTGAAGACGCAGCCATGAACGGGGTAGATTGATAAGAATTGGTCGGTGTTCCGTAGGACGTCAGAGCAGACAATCTTTTAATGAAACGATCATCGGTTTCCTGATCAGAAGATGCCTCGCGAAAATCATTACCTCTATAATCCGTTGTCTCCGGAGTATTGCTTGGATTTTGAAGAGCAGTAATCGGCGTCTGATAAACAGGGACAGAGCTTTGGGCTGGTTCCGTTCTCTTCAGTGACACATGGTCATGACTTCCGTCGAAGTCTTGTGTCACAGTTTCGCCAAAGTTACCAAGAAAATGATCATACGCATCGTTCCCGTTTGTAACCGACGTCTGTTGACTATTTTCTTGACTATTGGTTCCAAAATTCAGTCGATCTTCCGCCCCAATTGGAAGACCGTAAGCCAGCGAGGGAGTAAAACCGTTCGAAATATGCGGAGCTGCTACCGGTTCGTTTTCGTTTATAATCTGACCAAGCGAAAGCGATTTGTGATCATGGTCAAACGCTTCCTGTGTGTTCAACATATCTTGATAATTGGAATTCGTAGTATCGAAATTCTGATGTTGGTATTCGTTGTTTCTCAAATTCTGATTCTGCTGTTCATTCTGACTCTGATCAACGTCATCTGCGTTAGGAGAGGTCATCGTGTTCAGATTGCTTTGCGGTAATTCATATTCCGATTGTGGGATTATTGCCGTGGATGGAGCCTGCTGCATTCCGGAAGCCCGCACATCTTGTGAATTTTGCTGCCGCAGATAATATTCTGTTTCGAACGATGGTTGTTTCGATGAAGTGGGCGCACCGTTCTGCTGATCATTATTAGCCGAATGCAGATATTCTGCGTGTGGCTCGTTCAGCGCGTTACCTTGATTTGCGGAAAAGTTTTCCGCCCCAAAATTTGACGGCTGGTAATTATCCTGGTTTTGTGTGAACTGTGGAACGGTTCTTGAGACAGATGGAAGGGCTTGACCGTAGCCAGTAGAAGGCTGATAATCAGAATTTATAGCCGAGCCAGGAAAGCCAGAATTTCTCACTTCCGAATAACCAGGGTTGTACGGATCGCCAGAGTTTAGAGCAGAGCTATAAATTCTCGGGTCTTCATGTTGGGTGAAGAGAACTTTGGGTGGCTCATGGAACGCGACGTTCGAGTGGTCGACGTACGGGCCGATACTTGGTGCAAGACTGGAAGCAACGTTCTTCGGTACTGTAATAGTAATGTATGGGCCCCTAGGTTTTGGCAGGTAATAAGTTGTCGGAAGTACCACAGCAGGCTTCTCAGTTTCCGTTGGATAAAATAACGACGAAAACAACCCACCCGACGACTCTGTCGCCGAGGACTCCACCTCAGGTGACTCGGTATCAGATCTGATCCCAAATATCGAAGATAAAAATCCACCAGATTGGGCTGACTTTTCGTTCTCAGCTATCGTATTGTCAGCTGCTGGCGTTTCAGTCGAACCTCGAAATCGTGAGAATAATTTTTCGAAAAACCCTTGCTCCGGAGTGTCGGCCTCCTCTTTCTGGACACTCTCCTCATTGCCTGTAGGATCTGGCAGGAAAGGTGCGAGTCCACCAAGATCGTCGAGAAAGCTCAGATCAGGCTTGCCTCCGTGGGAAGACTGTGACTGTTGTTCTCCAGTACTGACGGCCTGTGTTTGTCCCTCCTGACCGTGTCCTTGAGAGTCTTTGATGATGCTTCCCGCTTGATATGTATTCGGCAATCCATAGGAAGCCTGTGGAATCTGCGGGCGCGCTGGTACCACTGGACCTGCTGGTGACCGAAAGTCTGTGAGAGGCTGGGGAGGAGCATAAGCCTCATATTTTTGCTGTGCCTGAATACTGAATGGGTTTATATCAGGGGTGAAACTTGTGCTGAGGAATTCTCCGGTTTTATGGGCTTCTTGTTCAGCAGGATATGTTGCTGGATAGGATGAATACCCCGTAGGATAAGTTCCGAAATCTTGGTACCCATTTTGGTAGTTGTTTTGAGGAAAATCTGAGGATGAACTGGAGCCCGAAGAGTATCCTGTATCAACAACGTGGTGCAGTTCGGGTGGATACGTGTTTTCCGGCTGTAGATTCACCGGTTGCAGATCAATCCCGGTATACTTGTGAACTTTCCACACTGGATATTTGTTGAAATCGACTATGTGGGGTATGGCTGTTACTCCCTGAGGTAACCACTCGTTCTTGTCTGGCAATTCCGATGGATCATTTTCCGGTTCTTCTGCGGTTGTTGCTGACGAAGTAAAAGGCCAAATGCTCCGGGAGGTCCTCTGCCTTGGTTGTTCGCCGAAATTTGACGTTGTTGAATCGATGGGGTTCGGAGGTCTAGCCAAAGCTAGGCCAAGAATGGAAAGCCACAAAATCTAGGAGTGTAAAAAGTCAAAGGTTCGTTATAATCAACGGAATCTAAGCCTAGAATTGAAGTATAATTTGCCAATAATAGAGACTGGAGACTAGAGACTATAATACTATAAGAAAGATATATATGTATAGTGCTACAGCCTTCGTTCGTCGGTATGGTAAAAGTGAGGTCTAGATTACTAGTCTGAGTCCGTCACTCTGTTCTCTGTTATTACACGAATTACGGCAATTAAACACCATAATTGCGTGCGAGCTTGTCGTCCGTTGCGTTTCTCAAAAGACAACTTTATCTTTCTTAATTATACACATTTTTAGGTAATGCTATTAAGAATGTGGAAGGACTCGAGAGAGAATATATTGACGGAGTAAAATTTTATCTTTCTAAAACGACGATTTTCAAGTCTCAGCGTTTTTGTAAAACGCTTTTCTTCACGTCGAGACGATAATTGGGACTAATATGTCGGAAAATCAACAACCAAAATGTTCATATCTAACCTTGTCTTTCATTTTCACAACTGAAACCACTGCGTGCACTTATAAATAAAAGACGACTTATATCGTGAGAATAAATAAGAATTAAATAAATAAAAATAAATAAGAAGACGTATACACCGTCGTGTGGTTTATTATGGACTGGCCACGGGTGATTTACTCGTTGACTTAAATAGCCGAAAAAGTGAAAACCACCCTTCTATTGTTATTATATTGGTTAGTCCGTTAGAATTTTTGGCTTTCCCGCAATACTTGAAATGAGTAAGGAAACTTTCACACTCCGGGGGACCGTGTCATAGGCGAACGATAAGAGGTACAGAAATGAGGGTAGATTTGCTTGCAGTGACCACGCCTGCCCAGAAGGCGATTACTGATTAGTGACATTTGGAGCGTCAAAAAATCCAATTTAACCAAATTATTTGCGAGGCCGAGAGGCTTCAGTTTTGGTCGGGAAAACATAGAGCGTTAGTCTTAACTGTTATGGCCACGATCACGCGAGCGTGGATATTTTAGGAAGTTAATCCAATATATTAGGATAGTTTTAGAAGTATACCTAAGGGCATAGCATACTTATCCCGGTCAATATTATTTAGGTTAATGGTGTTAATAGAAATAGCCCATGGTTGTAGCAGATCGAGTAATTTCTCTTCATTTTATCAATTGCTTATATTTTAGTGACGTAGAGTTGAACTGCAACCATGATATATTGTTAAGTGTTACTGGTTGTTGTAAGGATTAATAATTTCACGTTATACGGTATGAAGGAAACTGCCTGCTAATGTAAAACAGCTATATCTGTACTACTTTGCTTGTCGTTAAATACGTATAAAGTTAAATGATTATTTCGCACGAGGTTTACAATTAACAACAACTTCAATACCATTAAATATTAACGAGTATCTGATATTCTTTGCCAAATTGGCGTCGAGATTGTGAACACTTCTCAACTCATTAAAAAAAAGCAATTATCAGGCTTCATAAAAGACGGAAATATATGTACACCAATGGTCTGCACGTGAAAAAATAAGAGCTTCTGTTAAGAAAATATTCCCGGTCAAATCGTAGATTAGAAAATCGAAAACTGACGAGAGGTTTTTTGTTTTTCTTTTGCACCGCTATGATCGCATTTCAATAAATTTATCCAGATTTAGCTATGCGGATGTCTTTAGTTGCAAAATTTCGTAATTTGTGGAATATGATGCTTGCGGGCTCTCCGGCACGCTTTTAAGCTCATAAGAAAGTTTATAGTCTCGACTTTCGAGGAATTGTTCTCGGTTGGGCAGTATTCAATTTGACAGCATTTTGATACGCGGAGTTTCACCGCGGTACACTGCTCGTGGGTTACATGTTTTGTAAGCGGAAGTCTCGGCAAACTGATTGTGAGTGCGGATAATCGGTTAGTTTCGTGTAGGTATGCGTGCGCAAACAGGGCTTTTCATTAAAGCGAATCTTAATGTTTCAAATTACTTCTCATCACGCTATATGGAGCCAGGTGTCTTACCAAAATACGTAAATTATTCAGATTCTGAACAAAAGAGGGGGCTAGAAATTCTTGGCGATACTTTCTTTTCTCAAATACTTCCGGAAATCTGAATATCATTTTTTTTTTTATCCTTAGTATATCCACGGACGTGCGTATACATATTCCACAGTTGGTGGTAGTAACTGGACCCATGATTATTTTCCAGAGTATCACGAGACAAAAAAAAAAAAAAAAAAATAGAAAAACGGCGTAAGGAAATGCACGAAGTTCTGATGATAAAAAAAAAAAAAAAAAATAGCAATTTCAATTAAACGGATTCGTGATTTTATAGACATTATGATTGTAATCCCGGGACTGGAATTCGAATAGCCGGCGATGACTTTGGCCTCTACAAATGACTTTGATAAAAATAGATGGAGGCCCGAAATGAGCATGCTTGCAGTAATTTTCCAATATATTCAACAGAATTTCACGTTAAACACAGAAGTGTACCACTTTCTCCTTCGTATACATATCTTCGACGTCATTACAGGGCATGTATTAGTATATGCGGAAATGAAGGAGATATTTGGTTATCGTGCTCGTGAAGTTCCGTTACATGTATATGTATATCGTACAATGCTAGTTTCCGCCGATAATCGGTTTGGGATCTTTTTGTAGCAGAATCAGTTCCCGCTTCAGATTATCGCGAATGTTGCGAATTCCATTTTTGGAACTATTATCAGACCGTCAATAAAATAATATAATTCAGTCCACTTTCGAAATTTGACGCAGTATTCGTAAGCCGAATAAGACGTTGAAATCGATACTAAACTACTTGGTTAGCAAACTCAGATGCTTGAAACGAGTTGTGATACATGAAATCTAATCCTCTGATGATTAAACTGTTCGAAAAACTGGATTGAACCAGTTACGAAATAACTACAATTCAATCACTTTAAATCTCTCTCTTGTGGTCTCGACAGATGTGCAAGATTTCATTTAATTCGAAATATGGATTTGTAATAAATGGATAACGCATACATTATTTATGCGAATCGATCAGGATCATAAACGAGAGGAAGTTAATGGAACGTATTCAAAAGTATCCAGAATTGGAATCTGTAATCGCCAATTCGAATTTGCAAAAAAAAATACGGAACGACAAAGTGCAAAATGAATCCGATTTAATGCTTTTCAATTCGATTTAGTTTACTGGGCTTCTTCTTATCTTCCGTGAAATGAGAAATATCGTTTAAATCACGTCTCATCGTGGAACATCTTCGCTTCGATTATACAGTATTAGATAAATGCATCACATGCATTATACAAATATTGGGAATTTTCACGCCTACTTTGTGATTCTAAAACGGCCAAGTTCGTGGATTTATTTGAAACTTTTCTGTCCGATAGCATCAACAGAATATTCTACGATTCTCCCATTTATCTAAAAGCCGACATGTTCGACGTCAATTATCTTATAAATCGGTAATTCTATTGCCAGGCTGATGGTTAGACAAACATAGTTAGAGCAAAGTGTGAAGTTTTTTTTTTCAAAGTAAAAAATGTCTCCCAGTCTGCAAATTAATAACAAACATCAATTAGAGTTGAAAATCAGTTTTTCCAGAAGTGCATGCATACACTTCGATTCTTTTTCATTTTTACCCAACATTCTGCCAGAATTAGACAATTTTTGAAAATTTGCTTTCGAAGACAGATCCGCATGTGAAGTATTCTGCATTGTGCGGGATGTCGCAGCGTAATGACTTGCAAAAAAATTCATATTGCTTGAACTAAATAAGTCCTATAATTTTTTTTGACGTGAATATTACCGGGATGGATGACCGCATTTCCAATCTTAAAAGATCCATGACCCCGTAAAATCGAAATCTCGCATGCATTGTTGACATTTTATTCGCGCTCGGATTGGTCCACGATGACCGGATCGAATCTCGAGCTTATCGAGGTTCGACTGGTCGCCGCGAGTGAATTTCGAGTCTTCGGCGTTTTTCGGCGGTGAATTCAACCGTTTCGTGATTTTTGACGGATGACAGATACGTCGGTCAGTTGATGGATGACAGATAAGGTATGTTGGTTGTGTTTGATCAATTCTGTTATCATTTTATACAATTTCTTTACAAATCTTGAGGAAGAAGCTTCGAGTATAATTCAAAGATTAAACAAAATTACCTATGATTGAAGTTCTGTCAGAATTGTATACAGACACCAAACCATATCCGAATCTACCACACTGAAATAAGATTGCGCGCTAAAGCAAATGTACTGTTTTCACTGAATTATAATTTACTATTTACTGTCTATTTTGTATGAAATGCTACCTTTTTTTCATTGTCATCTTGTGATAATTTGATAGATATAAGGTGAATTGATGACATGTGCGTACAATACGGTCAGCACAGCACACATTTGAATAAACTTGGGTGTGAAACACTCACAATCAGTGTACTCTATGTAATTCTACGGAAGTGTGTCCTTGAAGGGTACACGATACTGGAGTACTGAAGAATATTAATGAACATAGTATATTAATTAACATAGTGAACTATAATTAAATCAAAAATGGAATCAGCTTCAGCACGCGTGAAACGCGTGATCTGACCTAGTGTGGTAAAAATTTGGAGAACAAATTCAAAATCTTTTTTATGCTATGGATCTTACGTTTCTTGCATGTAGAATACATTACAGACTTCAATAAGTCTTTCAATGGAATATACATGAACTGACCAAACTTCTGAACTACGTGATTTCACAGATCCGATATCTAGTTTGTGAGATAGAATGATTTCAAAGAAAGAGAACGCAGATTTTTGACCCACTGTTTGTGAAAAAAATCAGAAGGTGTGTAGACAATGAATTTCTAGTTTGTTATGCAACTTGTTATGTCCATATATAAATTAATAATTCATGTTCCTCAATGATCTCAGAATAATGGAGGATCAAATTAGTCGGATCTCTAAGGTAGCAACAGCTGATATGTGAGACCATCAGAGGAAAACAGACAGTGTCGGTAAAATCCTAGCTTAAAATCATAGGAGCATTTCGTAGAGAAGAGCGTTCACAGTCTAGATGGTACAATGAGAACGCTTACATGAGCTATGATCTGAAGTACAACTATAAACTGAAGGATGTCGCCACTTGAAGAGAAATATTTTTGCTTCGCGCCAAAATACAAAAGAATAAAAGCCTGTCTTGAAATTCATTGTCGAGTCCAAATTTCACCTCAGGGCTCATTTTCGCGCGATCTTACGTTCTTCTTTCATTAATTTATAATATAGATTATTATTCTGATCTTATTGTGAGTTGACACAGAAGCATGGCATATAACTCCGAATGAAATGCTGCGTTAAGCAAGAAATAAAAATTTCATCTTCAGCAACGGATTACTCTCGTTAATCTCAACGAAATGAAACCTGACACGCATGTTGAACGTTAATGCGTACGAAAATATGCATACCCATATTCGGTCGAAAAATAAAGAATAAACTATATACGGATTCTTATGAGATTTTGAAATAGTAACATTTTACCCCGATGGGAGGTAATATTAAGCTGTAAGCCTGACTCATAAATATGTATAGAAATGGACGTGAAAGATTGAACGTAACTTCGGTGGGGGTTCAACGTCTAACAATAATTGTACGTTGCTTGGGCGTTGCGTCATTGGCCTAAAGTAGGTGACCACTGGAGACGCTACCGGGTGAAAGCAAGGGTCAACCTAAAGGCCATTCCGACACTCTAATACACCGAGTGCATACTCGCTGTATACATATATGTATGTATATATTCATGTAGGTAGTACGTACGTATATGGTATGTACAAGTATGTCGTTACGTTAGTTGCAAGCCTAACACCTCACATACACACAGGTAGTTGCGACTCAATATTACGTTCAATCGTAATTCTTCTTAGTTTACAAGCTAGACAAGTTCTGACGTCATAGACATTACATGGTATTCCCGAATAATAGGTAACTAAGGGTGGTATTGGGGGTAGATGGTCGAAAAAGTATATTATTGTGTTGCCATTTGTCTTTGGGTAATCATTCAGGTTCTGAATAGAATTTTGAATAAAAATTTTGGCACTGTTACTAGTTTATTCTTTTATATCGAATTCGAAACAATACGGCAGATAAAATCCTGGTTTGTCAATCTTGAATGCTGTAACTGTGGGTAACTAATGGGCAACATCAAGGAAGGCATATAATCAACCGACAGGTTCGCGAAAATTCGAACATTCATGAATAAATCTTGAGAAAGTGCAGGTACAGTATAAGGTACCTACTACCTACACAATGCTCCAAATATTTGACTTTCCACCCAATTTTCCAATTTCATAGTTTGCTTTACCGGGTAACGAAGTCATTTCGAAATCACAAATAAATATTTATCTTTCTTCTTTTTCCAGACACTCCTATGTAAGTAGAAAATTACGTTATTGTCTGTCTTATTGTTGTGATGAAATCGACTACTCTACTAGTTACTCCACTAAGAGAAGAGGCTGCATAAAATAATTGCTGTTAATAAATTGGAATTTTCATTTCGTATATGACTCAAATACTAGTCAATACTTCGAAGAATATTCTGAAAAACTATAAAATCGAAGTTCCAAGTAAATTTCTGACAAGGTGTCAGTTCAATATTTTCAGACAAAAAAACTTTTAGAGTTATTCTGCACTAGTCCCAAAAACGAAAATTTCACTGGGGATGCAGAAAAAATTAGATGCTGCTTTCGGTATATATTTATATGAAGAAAGGAATTCATCCAGAATTGTATACGTATATTCACCGTTTACGATAATTATTTCTTAAAAATTGCTAGACACTGATTTTGAAAGTCTATTTCTGTAACAAAAGATTTTATGATACGGGATTGTGTGATTTTTAGACCGATCATTTTTTTACAATTATATGTATTCTCTTTGAAGAAGAGCAATTGGTGCTAATCGCAAGCGGCGTGTAGGTTATTTGGGAGTCAGTATAGGAATGTTTAATTTGTAACATGGTTTTCTGAGTTTATGTATAGGTAACAATTGGCTATTTCGATGGGCATAGATTCCGATTGTGGAAAAGATTTTATCTCAGTTCACTGCGGAGCTATATTTGGCACCATTCTCGCCGAGTGAATTCAGATTGCCCTAATATACATGTTACACCTTCACCAAGAGGTAGAAATTTTTTTTTTGAAACGTCTCAAAGAATAATTGAATTATTTTGCTTATTATTAGCACCGATCCGCTTACGAGATATTCATAGCTGCTCCGTAAGCGTAAAGGATACACGAATCGTTTCTCTGTAAAATTCGAGACCGCAGAAGGTCAATGATCTCAGTTTAAATAAGTATTCCTTGTGTTAAAACAATGGATTTGCACATGATGTGGAAAAAAGTAAATAAAATTAACATTCATATGAATCCTCCGCGAGAGAATCTCGATTTCCTTAATATCATGAGAATATAATAGCAGGGCATTAAAAATACGCGACATCCGTAGAAGGAAATGATTAAGTTAGCAATTCCCTACTTTCAAAATCGAACGCTTTCACAGTAAGCGCGCGCGCGCGTCTCTGGAATCTGAAACGAAACGCGAACAGAGTCCGTCGCCAGGTATTATCCATACCAGTACGTGATCGTTCGACAGATGTCCTGGTTTTTGAAGGAGGCCGTTGGCTGACCTTTCGAAAGTTAATTTTTTCTTTCTTTTTTCTACCTTTTTGTGGGTCTTGACGAAAAAATAAAATCCTTGTGAAAGTTGCCCTCCGGCAACGTAGGCTGATGCTGCTGCTGCTGCTTCATGTGTACTGTATGTTGTATGCTATGTACAAGCACGTATGTATGTATACATGTAGATTCTTCTACGTATTTAAGGCTCGAGGCGATCTGTGGTGCGTTAAAAAATTTAAGCGCTCGTTTGCTTTTTATACTCAGTAAATTTACCCGCGTTCTAGGGTGACCGGCCTACCTGAACCAAACGTCTTTTCACTTTCGCTCATTGCCTGCAGTCCTTTTATAGACTTTTACGCTCTTTCAATTATATTTCTTCATTTTTCACCTGGCATCGTTTATGCCGTTTCAAACCAGTTTCCGGTAGCTATGGTATGATTCTCATAAATATTGGATATGTTATTAGAAAAATGGCATGTTACATGATGACTTTTACCTGCTTTCAGTGCTTCGATTCTGTGATTGTTGAAAACTTTCAAAAACTTCGCTCAAGGACAACGAAGATTTTGAAAATTATTAGACTATCAATCGATATTTTCAAAGACGATCGGTAATCTTGTAGAAATTATCAGAGCGGTTCTAAATTCTTTATTAATTAACAGTCGTCCTAGATTGTAAGTGAAAACTTGCTTGATTATAGTTTTGGAATGCACCTGGGGGGATTATACTATACGTTGGGTTAGTGGATAATTGAAGAGAGTTTCTTTTTATGTAAAACTACATAAAAAAGCTTTATTTCGCCACCGTTTTCTTGCAAAAAGTAGGTATAAAAAACATCATCATCCTCTCATCATCTTCTCTTATATAATACAGTCGTATAAAAATAATAGTGTATTCGCGTCGTATCTTTATGTTACAAAGCCTAGATAGGGCGAGGACTGGGCGCATCCTACACCCTATCCGTGCATGTGTGTGTGTGGGCATCGCGAGTGCGTGTACGTGGGGTTTGGGGGAGTTAAGGGCTGGGGGCAAGGGATCACGAAATAGAGTTGACTAGTAGGGGCCTGAGGCTCCCGGAGGGCCATAGTTCGAGCTGGGTCCACTGGGGCCGCTACCTCCGCTGATTGATCCGTGTCCGTCACCGCCGCTGATAATACCGCCGATACCACCGCCATGACCACCGCCGATTCCACCACCGCCGCCAATTCCACCACCGCCGATGAGTCCTCCGCCGATTCCGCCGCCGATTCCGCCTCCGATTCCTCCACCGATTCCTCCGCCGATTCCTCCGCCGATTCCGCCGCCGATTCCTCCACCGCCACCGCCACCGGTAACTTCTTTCTGTAATGAAAATTAGCGTAGGCATCATTAGCATTATAGCGATTTGAAAAGAAAACTAATATTGAGCTTTCATAGTTGCAAGGAACTCGATCGAGTTTGATCGTTAGGATACAAACAGTGAGCCTTGATTCGCATGCAATTTATATATCTGTATAGGAGATGGCCTGTGTCTTATACCTGGGTCTTGTATTTGATGAAGTAGACCTCTGGCTTGCTGGGTTGAGTAGGAGCGATCGTGGGCAGGTTGATTTCGGGTGCCTCATCGGGCTTCTTGACCAAAACGTAGATAAGGGTCTTTTGTTCGTCCTGTTGGGGTAGAGCGGGAATAACAGGTGCGGTTGGGGTAGGTGGGGTCGGGGCCTTGATGAAGATGATTTTGTAGTGTTTCTGTGGTGGTGCTGGTGGAGCAATGGGCCTCAAAGGTCTGTCCTCAGGTGCCTCTGGTGGTGGCACATGAACGTAGATGTGCTTCTGGATCAAAGAACCACCTCCTGAACCACCGCCGAAGGATCCACCTCCGAATCCTCCTGAACCACCGCCGAATCCTCCGGAACCACCGCCGAATCCTCCTGAACCACCGCCGAATCCTCCTGAACCACCGCCGAATCCTCCTGAACCACCGCTCAATCCTCCGAATGAACCACCTCCGAAACTACCGGAGCTGCTGGAGCCAAAGCTTGAGAAGCCGCCACCGCCACCGCCGCCTCCATGGCCACCGCCAATGCTGATTCCACCTCCGCCGCCACCGTGACCACCGGAAAGGCTGAGGCCACCGAGACCACCTAGTCCACCAAGGGAACCTCCGCCAGGTGCGCCATAGCTTCCGCTAGGCTGCGAATAAGAGTAGCCGGCCTCTGGCCTTGCCATAGCCACCGCGGCTAGCGCCACGATCTGAAAGCATTTAGGAATTGATGAAAATCTGTCTCGAGGTATCGAGGTAATCGATAGGACCAGAGAAATCGTCTTTTGAACCGCGAGTGTGTTGATATTTGATCAGTGTGAAGTTTGGCCAATTGTTTTAGGATTTTGGGATCAAGTTTTACTGTAGATCGTTGGAAGATTAAAAAGAATTGTCTTTTGGGTCAGTGGTCAGCGCATCGACGCGATACGAGTGAAGATTGTTCGATCATAAGCTCACGGAAAAGGTGTATTGACCCGGAAGTGCAGCGCGAGGTAACCGAGTGACTCGAAAATGGGACTTTTTTTTATAAAAATCGAGTGAGTGACGTTGAAGTGCGCTTGTTTTTTAATTGTCTCGAAGCTTTTCATAGTCGAAAAACTGACGTGGAGAAAAAGGAAACTCTGAACCTCTGTTACAAGCAATGATAATTTGTTGTGAAAATTGAGATATACGTTTTTGAAATCCTACACTTCATTATTGTTCACAAGGTTTAATCCGGTCTTGTTGTTAAATAGTCCGTAGATTTTGCCGCGTATCCTTGCGACGATCTGTTCGGTTCTGTTTGATTTTCTTTAATTTTCACACCGCGATTGTATGTTATTTTTTGGGGTATAAACACGCTGATGTTTGTTGAAATTCCGTTGAGTATACGATGTACTCACCATGAATGCCCTCATGGTTGCTGCGGTTCCTTGATTTGAGGACTGATGCTTCGTGGATGTCTTGAGGCCCCCTTTTATACAGACCGGGCCCCACTCGCGTCGACCCATCACCCATGGGATGCGGCAGAGTTATTACAAATCCTAGCATTGTTCTTTAATTTATTTCACCGTGTTCCGGTGGTCGGAAAAATTCGAAATAAAATCGGTATTACGTGTTAGATTTCGCTCGATTTAATAAAAATTATTAAAAAATTTATCGTTGATATTTTCTTGGGTAAAATTAGTCCGGCATAAGAATAGAAAGTCAGAATTTAAGAAACATCGCATCTTCAATCTAGCCGCTCGACCGAGAGGTGTCGTACAAAACTTGGAATTTAATTCTTTAATTGCGACTTCTTTCTCTTTCAATACCTTTCGATCTATCTCCGTCTCTCTATTCAATATCAACAACTCTTTGACTATAATTTGTTGAAAAAATTAACGATGCTTGTAAATCGAAAGTTTAGTGAAAATTTTGAACGTGTATGTTTTTAGATTAATGCAGTTAAATCGGGTGAAAGGCTCAATGTTATAAAATTATGATAATATTGGATATATTTTTAATCATAGTCATAGTCAAGGTATGTAGGCACGAGAGTTTCATTACATCTATAGATCAGGTACGGAGCTTATATTCGGGATTTTCGGGCAGAGATGCAGCGACCTTGTACCACTCTCATTTATTCCCAATCTACAGAATCCTCTATACTTTTTATCCTGAAATGTTTAGATGAATTCCAAATCCAAAAGTAATGATTCTATACATGAAAGTACTCCATCTTGCGAAATTAAGAATTTTCAGACATCTCATTGCTTGTAGAAAGGCACCGAAATTCATTTGACCCGATTATATTTACTTTACGTTCACTCTTCTGATCAACTCTTAATAATATAATAAGAAACAAGAGATAGAAAACGAACAGACCAATTCTCCCCAGCTCCTATAGGAGGCAGATTGCATATGCATATACATCGGTGAATTAAACTTGATTTTAATAATTTATCCGGCAACATTCGGTTGATTTAGAACCTATTTGTAAACCGGATTATTTTGCTCGATTAGCAAGTCAGCTCGTTCATCACGTATACATCTGGGTCGTTGATCATTGGGTTACCAGTTCAAGTTTGTTCTGACAAAATCCTCGCGTAAATAGAAGTATATCGTACAGGATAGGAAAATATTTACGTAACTCATTATGAATGGCTCTACTTCTGTCTATATTTAGTCGAGCATCAGGTATCAAGGTTACTATATGTGTATAGTTTCTCAACCCGGTACCAATATCATCCACAGCAGTATCTTCCGAAAATTATAAACTCCTCCACAAGATCAGTAATGATAAAATCATTAAAATTCACGTCTTATGACAACATCGACTTACTAGAAAGATCTTCTCATTTCATTGTAAGTATAAGGTACATCGAATAAAGCTAATGCTTTGAAGTACTACGCGGTTTCTCAGGATTACTTTTTTATACACAAAATGTCAGACTTTTTCAATTCCATTTAACTTTCTATCAGCCGATAGTCTATAGCCAAAAAAAAAGGAGATTTTAGTTGGGTTTCAATGTTACATTGGTGCAAATTGGAATCATTAAATTTTAATGCTTCTCTCAAAAGTTTATGTTCAGACTTTCGAGGCATACTATTTGTAGATGACATTGGCCAAGAATTTCCACTAAATAAGTAATTCATGATAATTATCCTTATACGAGTTTTTAAGAACTGAGTCCATTTTGATACCTAGCATGTTGCAAAATTAATAAAAAGCTCAAGGTTTTATTCGACGATAAATTTTGGGTATGATACTAAAGGTTGCACAACTTGCGATTAGAACTAAAGCTGAACGCTCGTAAGGGAAACGATCGAACATTTTTTTGGCTGAATATTTCAAGAATGAAAGATAGGTCTTAATTCGCAATGGTTTTATTGCTACGAAATCTTCTAACTCGCTCCAAATTTCTACCTATATCATATATGTTACCAAAGGCTGCATAACTTGGGAGTGAAACTTAAACTGAATGCCTCTAAGGGACGATTGACATCTTCAGCTGAGTCGACAGACACAAATTGTTCAATACCTTAAGACTTGAGAATCCGACCTCTTAGAGTATATATGTAAATTGAAAAATGACCGATATGTTATTACTATAGATATGTGCAGCTCACTTGGAATTAGAAGTCTTACAAGTATGACGTAATTCAGAGCTGTTGACATAGTATGAACATTCTAGATTGCTAGCCTCTGAAGCAATTTCTAGGAGTCTAGACTAATTCTGAGCAAGCCGACTTCGTCCAGTTCTAATGTGAAATCTAGAAGCTGAAATAATAGTTTGAAATGCTTCAAATTCTGTCATTTTTCTCAATCTCATCAGCTGCTCATTAATCGTATATAACGCACGACTACTTCTTGCGTCTTCTTGATAATTGCTCGAAGCGAATACTTAACCGACTAATATTTACGGGAGAGGGAGAACCTAGCTCAGGCATTTATCTTATTCAAGTAGCAGAAGGGCGGATGGACGATTGGATAGTGCAAGAATTACGTCAATTTTCACAGTCTCCGTACGATCACTATCCTCTTAAAAACCTGGGGTAAAAAGTTTCCTGAAATGGGATCACACCGTAGCCACAAGTAAAAGTGAAGAGATACTAGCTCTATTCCACATATGGGATGGCTATTGAATCGTATGGCCATTGGTTCGGAGGGAAAACCACATCTTCACCAGAGCATCATCCGGTCGTCTCAGGCCAAATGCTCCAGGGCAGAAAGGCAAAGTCCTTCTGTATGTTCGTAGTCGGCTCGATCCTCTCCTCATTCCTACCATGTTCACAGCGATGCAGCAAACGACGTCGAAACACGTGAATCTGTTACAGTCCACTGGACATAATTACATATAATATATATCTATAATATACCTACGTAATATTCGTACCTATAGGTATATAAAAGTGTACATAATATTGACTAATATTTAGGAGCTAACCTTTCTACTCGGTCATACGATTGTTATAATTATATTCCGAAGATGATTTGTCATCATCTGACATTATTCAAAGTGAAACTGAAATGAGCAATCTTTGTCATAATCTGAGTACAAGGTACGAGTGCCACAGGGTGTCTGTGGATGGGTATCGAGCCTCTGCCGCTCGTGATGTTTTACAAATTAGAACGCCGTCGATACCCATCGATACTTTTCCCCTGATGTATTACAGTCCTTAATTGGTTCCGTAATTGACTTTGTAATTTCAACCTGGTAGCTGCATGGACGTGAGAAAAGGGGCAAGCGCTTAAATGTCACATCCCGGGCATCTAATTGCTGTCTAGATGAGCATCAAGAGACAAACTCGCGATTAACTAGAGCAAATCCTCACATAAATTTATGTATATGGGTATACGTACATGAATAGGGCCAGCGGCCACCACTTCGCAATTGTGCATGAGATAATCGACCTTCAGATTTAGGATTCTGACTCATAATACTTAATGTAAAAGTGACGTAGGATCGCAGCAGCAAATGTCAGGAGCATTGATTAGGATTCGATGTACCGGTAAAAAAATAAAAAAATAAAAAAATGACGACTACTGAGCGTGACTAGAAATTTGAAGATTATTCGCATGTATATTGCGAGTGTTCGATGAAAGTTTATATGGAACTTTGATTCCGTGAGGTGAATCTAACTTGGCGTAAAGTCAATGGCGAACTTCGTGCCTGAAAAATTTATCCAGATATTGTCACCCGACGTCACGAGGAAAAGATGGAGAGAAAGAAGCAGGCGACAGTTATGCAGTTCGAAGAACGACGCAGCAATATATATATTTTTCTCACATGCGTAATAGTAAAAGATTCCATTTTTCGGCTAACTTTCAGAGTGCAAAAGTGTAACACGGAAACGACGCAGACAGTTTGCAAAAGTACCTAATTTAGGATAGCTACGCAAAATGTGCACCTTCTCAACCTCTAACCTTTAACTCTCTAGGAACTAGGAAGTGTAGAAGAAAGGCATGATCACCGTGGCAGAGAGCTACGCGTTGGCTCTTATACTCGAGAAACGTTTATGCCGATAGTAGTAAAAAAAATCCTCTTCTCGATTGCAATTAACGCTACAGATATGGGTGCGTTTTATTTCCTATTAGAAAAGTGTCAGGAAATGTCAAATTCGTAATAGCTAATTAGACATCTGGAAATTTTGCGACCAATCATTTCTTCGCGACCTTTTGGCAAACAGGTAACGCATTTAACATTAAAAGAGTAAGAAACAGAACAGGAGAACACCGGAAGCGAACGGGTTCCAGAATCCTGTACAGCGACATAACTGAAACAAGTACCCGATTGTTAGTGTAATATATTCCTAGCAATGATTTCCTGGCGCTGGACACGTCTGCTTGTAAATGCAGATAACGCAGTCACTCTCTCTGTCTCTTCGTCTATTCATCTGTGTGTCGGCATTCACGTACGCGGGTGTGCAGTTCTCTCTGCAGTGTGCTAATGTAACATGAAGTGCACTCACGGTGCATTGCGCTCTTCGCAATAGACAGAAACGTGGCCAATTTGTGTGGTGCAATTGACTGTCTACTGATACTCTGACGTAGTTCCTGGTGATCCTCCTTTCATGCTGGTCATCGCTTCCTGGTGACCCGCATTGTAAAAGCTTACTTCCCATCCAATTCTAAAATCGAGACAGTTTGCGAATTGCCGGTTGCTACTCTCGCTGTCGTACCTAGTTTCTTTTTATTTGCATGAATTTTCAAATAATTTTCATAATATTTATAGATGATTGTCACGATTTTAGAATCATTCGAATACCGAGGGCAATGCATTGGAGCGTCATCGGAAGACGGGCACATTTCTATGGTTGAAGAAAGTTAAGAATTTTCACCTCTCAGAGAAAGCACACCAGCCATGATACGTGTGTGCCTCACACTGCGGCTGAGCTGCCTTCTTAGCAACGGGCACGGTGTATTTCCTCATTTTTCATCTAAAGATGAAACAACCTATCGATCACGTGGCAGAAATTTATGTTCCCGTATTCAACGGCAGACCATCCCGTACGCGCTAGTTCTTCTTGAGCAGAATCCGGACAAACTATGTGCTGCACGTATAAGAACCTTTTGTCTCCGCAGAATTTTCCTCGTTGCAAAATCTTTGTCAGAATTTAGATTCCCTTTCCTGGGCTTTTATAAAACGCAAGCAATGTCCACCTATGTAATCGTCGTGCCAGTAAATTACAAGATAAATAGATGGTTGCTATTCATTACGTTCAACTCCGTTTAACGTAGGGTTACCAAATATTTTGCATGTATGCTTAGAAATTCACAGATTTTTGTTTAGTATGTCATTAGGTCAATCTCCCACCGGGGAACCGTTGGGACCCAGATGGTTCTGGGTAGGCTGAAGTACTATTCAATGTAGGTTGAATCTGTTCGTAGAAGTGCATAGGTGAGCGTTATATAATTTATCGATGACGTAGAATAAATAAAGTAGGTACATCGCGCAGTAATATGGATTCGGGGCATAATTTGGTTTCACGCTTACGAAGGCTATAAGACTAATAAAAAAGATTTGAAACGTAGAGCTCTAAACAAAATCTGGTTTGTAGTTAAATTTTTACCATCAATTATCTGGTGCGCTTTCATCGTCGACAAAGGGCTTGGTATGATACTAAAACTGTTGTAAAAGTATTACATAATTTTTTAATTACTTTTGTTACAACTTAGTAACCGGCCGTTACGGATTACGTACAGCGTTATTTCATGTAATATTACACATACGTAGGTGCATTCCAGTAGCTAATTTCATGCTACGTTAACGCTGGTCTTGGTCCGCAGGACATCGTCTTTTCTTATTCGTGAATTACCTGTTTAAAATAACAAACCCACTTTCATTGAATTATATATTTTCTACGATACGAATCGTAAAGTTCGCAATCGAAGTTTTCTGAAAAGAAAAAAAGAAAATGTTACTTTTGAGAGACGAAAAATAATTTTTCACGCACTGTGCGCAAAGTTTGATTTTGCGCACGTTTCGCGTGCATGAAATCCAACTTACCGCGCATTGTGTTAAAAAACGAAGTCCGATACACGTGCGAAAGACGATTCTCGACTCATTCGCACTTGTATGGAAAAGTACTATTGCGCTCTTCTCACATCGTTTAAGTTTACCCGTTACTTATAGTTTTACGGTGTTTCTGTCCATTATTAAAGTCTAGACAATTTCTGTATGTATACTATTCAATGTTGCACAATTTATAAGAATTTTTACGCGATTATGTAATTCCATGAATTATCCTACTAACTCTCAGTCAATTACGTATACAAACTCATATTAGAAATACTTTGCATAAGAAAATTTGACGCTAGAGAAGGTATTGCGTCAACACAATTTGAGGTTGAGCTATCCCGAAGAGATCTTGAGTAAAATAGAGCAGGTAACGTGGGCGTACTCGGTTCACCGAGCCTCTCACTTAACCCGACTGATCGAATCATGTACCGCAAACGTCTGACCAGCGTTTAATACATTGCTTCGGAATATACATATATATATATATGTTTTTTTCTATAACTTCCATCAGACGTTGATCATTTACCCACAGGTGATAAATTCATTGCGCAAATCGATTATACCAAGCGAAAAATGAAATCCTAACTGCAGCAACTAAGAAGAAGAAAAAAAGATGTACAGTAACACAATATACAGCTGAACAAAACACGTTGGCCAACAAGAAGATAATCCATCCATAGCAATAAACTGAATGCGCGATTTAATGAATGCCTTTGGGGAAATTACCGCGGCTGAATGAGTTCTGGAAATGAACTTGTCACAAGATGCACCATCACACTCGGACAAAATAGTAGTAGCTTAATTCTACATGACAGCGTGCGGTCCAGGAGGCAGGTGGTAATTATGCATATAGTATATATGACGTGGATTACAGTCGAAGATGTGTGATGACTGACAGTTTTGTGTGAGACTTCGGTGACTCAGTAGGCAAAATATAAGTGAGGTCTTTGTGAGAATTGAGAAATCTTCGAATTGCGCAAAAATAACACGAGGCCGTTATAGGATGAACGTTGAATTTTAGGATTGTAAATAGAAACGGTGTTGAAAAAAGTGTAAATAGGATTCACTAATGCTTAGCTGGTGAAATATTTCTACGTAGTCCACGAATCTTAACCAATTGGGTTTACCTAAGCGAGCGTTAGCGTTTTATGATATTCCTGTATAATTGAAAAATCATGCGGCATTCAAATTTCATTTCAACCCAATCTGACGAAAATACAAGTTTAATTATTTTTTATTTTTTAACGTAGAACGGGTTTCAAAGTTTTACTGCGACATCTGCCTCTTTGGGTACGTCGTATTAAAAACGCATGAAAATTTGCCGCATTATATCATATAACTCGCCGCTTGACCGACGTTTCGACACGCTGCAATAATTCATAATATAAATTTGATTTCATGTACAGTTTTCTTCGTGGGTGCAGGTGTATACGCGTGGGTATCTACCAAGTCGTGATTTTCGTAATAGCCCTCTCAAGTTATATTATATTCTTGGTTGCACAAAGCAATTTGCGCCATCTTTTGTTTTAAGCAAGTCGCAGCAGCAGTTGGCTTAGTTAGCCTTAGTCTCAGTCTTAGTATTAAGAGATAAAGTAAGCACGACGTAGATTGTTACGTGAAAAGAATTAACCAACGATGAGCATATAAGACTAAAGTGCTCTCTGCGACTACGTATGTGGTTCAGATTCTAATCGTGGGAAAAAAATGGGCGGGAAAAATGATTTATATCGCGTGAAACATTCGCTGTCATGTAGTGGGTATATTATAGCTCTGAGCTACCGCGCCGAACCAGTTTTTCGTTACCTTTTATATCGAGGCAACGGATGTTCCAAACTTATTTGAAATTCAATCACTATCATAGCCGATAAACATCGCTTCCTTCTTACATATGCTATTTCAATATATCTTCACACGTTTCATCCAGATTTACTTTAATAGTAAGCCAAAAGTAAGAGGGCATAGTTAACAACGTTATAGTATTATGTCAGTCAACTCGAGTTGACGCGGGAGATGTAAACGATTTGAACCGTAGAAACAAATGCCTTTTACTCATTGTGAATGTTCTCGTAACCTAGGAAGAGAAATTATGAGAATCCTCGCGGTGAGAACAGACTCACCCATAATTATTATTATATCAATGGCTGTGTATGAATGTACTGAGTTTTTTTTCCTCTCCTTTATTTGCCACTACAAGTACATTCGGCTTATTATATTAACTCGTGGTTAGATATCTAGATACATTTCTTTCCCTGGCGTATGTGTAGATCTATGAATAAATGACATTCTCGGTTATTCGTCGCCTGAAACATGACAGCTATCCACTAATTTGCATGAGGATTTCAGAGAGTCGGGAATCGCGAGAGTTTATTCGAAAATACGGATGTTGAACTCACTGATTTTATTTCCATGTTTTTTATTTTTTTTTATCTTTCGTTTATATGTATCTCTATAAATGATCACCGAAATTACGTCCGAAGGATGGAACTTTCAAAAGTAGTTGAGTGAGATCAAGTACATTCTCAGCTATAGTAAGATAGGGGGAAGAAAGCAATAAAGTGAATTGTGTAGAGAAATGCTAAATCGGAATATTAAGCCAATTGTTACGATGATGGCTGTTACGTAGATTCACATTCATTTCTAATACCCTCGGGCGATACTAAAATGGTTAATGTAAAATCGTCACTGAAAGAAAATCTCGAATGTATTTTAAACAACCGTATCCAGTTTTTTATGGCAGTAATTCTTTTACTATTCAGGTCCTCGTATTCCGACTCTTTTATAATAATTTTTTTTTTTTCATCACATGTCATATGCAGGATTACGGTAACGGGAAATGCGAAACTTCCTCGCGGTAAGGTTGAAAGTAAATCTGTTGAAATGGAATGAATAAAAAAACCATATTTATGATTTCCAATCTACCATATGGTGATGGTTTATTCCCTTTATGCATATTATAACGACATTCGACACCCAATAAACACGACTGATTAGATGTGTGAAAATTGTAATCGAACATCAGCTGGAATTTGTTAGTCAGGTTTACGTAAAATTCATCTTTCTCCCCATGAAATGGCTAAACGCGTTACCCACCAACCAATCGTGTATCATTACTTAGAATCTTACGGCAATCACAGTCTATCGCATTATAGTCTACCTGCTGCAGGCTATGTCGGGTAAAGTTAGGTATATAGATGTACTCAAGTCTCAAGATGACCAAATGACCGGCGACTTTCACATTCTGTTACCGAGCAAAGACCACAGCCGTTGTCTGCTGTTCCTCCTTGCCTGCAACAGACTACTATACATATAATATAACCAGTAGCGTAGCTAGGGGTAGGCGAGCAAGAGTCGAGGGTATTAAATTCACAAAAATGCTTATATATGCCTTTTGTGATTTGCAACCCCTCGTGAATTTCTATTGAAACAATTATTCCTGTCCAATCAGCGAACCATATTTCTTCTTCTTACTGGGAACCAAGTATATCCTTTTGTTCCTAGAGAGCCAGGCGATTTGCAATGACATAGCTTTTAATATCCCTTGTCTAAATCTTTTCGATAAGGATAAATTTTTTGATCGATCATCCGCCGTGATTCGATTAAACTTTTTTATGCATCGTGATCTCATCGTCGATATATGCCGCGAGAACGTTGTCTGCGGAGGATAGAATAGAATGACCGTTTCGTCGAGGTGAAAGTTCGATGTCTTGGAACGAGATCTGTTCCAATTTTAACGCAAATCATTTCGTTTGTAATCGAAAGTCCTGCATTACAATCTCCCCTCGTTTTTTTTTTTTTTTTTTTCTGTCAAACATGAAACGATGGGAGGAAATCCAATCTCTGCAAGTTTTCAGAGAGTCTGGGACTTGCAACAGCTACTGACTACGCTTTGTACTTATATATTTACTGAATAATAAGTTTCATTTGAACCTGTGACGTCATACACCCGCTATAAGCCACTCGTCCACGTCTTTCTCCGCACATTACCTGCAGGTAAACTGTCGACTGCCTGGCACTTCTTTCACTAATAACAAGCTTTCCCAGTTGCCCCACGAGACCCACGTGGAGATCGGGTATAGCCAACTACACTGGCTGCGATTTTTTTCCCCATTTGCATATTCATTGAAGTTCGGAGAAACGGTGGTATATACCTATACAGGAAGAAGCCATGATTCTTTGCAAATACTTGCAAAATACAATCGAACGAACATCGTTACATGCACGGTCTCCTCCGAGTCATATATGTATATGTTGCACCAGAAATATCTTACAGCAAAGCAGCGATTTTGTTGAATTCAGTCTTCTATAATTTTCTGTTACATTTCCGTTTCCGGACCAGAGATTATTGAAGAATCAAAAAAGACCATGCGAGCTTAGTACACATATCTTTCTTTGGATCTTTGGGCATCCCCATGATGCCGCATTTGTGTAACGTACATGCCATTCCTGAACATCCTTTATTTAATTAGACTGTCTCTACTGGCTACAGGTGCAGATACAAAGAACGGGTACATATATGTATTGGATGAAATAAATTGGACACTTATCCGCTTTGTACATGAGTGTGTATGCCTGTGTGTATGCGAACGCTGATATACGTATTAACAGATGTTGGTCGGTGTTGTATCGTAAGGAATATGAAGACGAGGTCGTGGGAAGCGTCGACTGACGGTGAAAGTTCTCCAGGTATACTAAACTTACTTTAACAACTGTTTTATATATATAGGTATATTAATTTCGATACAATCTCTGCGCGCCAAACGATACGTGCGGAGAAAGAGGCACATACTCAAGTCCGCTTCCGTTTCCGGTTTGATCACTATACTTTGTAGATTCATCTTCCTGATTCCGACTGAACGTGTGATCACTATTTATTCTTGGAATCTAATAGTTTTCCGCATTTCGAACATGAATATATATTTCTCAATGGGACGGTTCGATATTATAATTTCCCCGTATGCACCGATAATCAACAATTTCGTTTAACCTGGAGAAAGATTATGCCCGAACCGTGTTAATCAACGAGATTAATCAACCCTCTCGGTGAAACAGGTAATTTTATAGTTGGGCAATAATTTTATCTGTGCAACTACCAGAGTAGGTATATACGTACAGACTCCATAATCCCCAACAGCTATGTTCAATACCTTCTCCGTTGGCACCAGGTCTCTAATGCCATCAAACATTAAGAAATCATCACTCAATTATTTGATAATATGGACTTTGAGCTTACCATTCTAAATGGTGAAGTCGAATTGAGGAGACTGGTACTCGAAGTGTAATAGATCGTGAGGCTTGAGGTTCAAAATTTAATTCAGATACATTCGACAGTCCGGGATTAACTGCATTCGTCACAGATCATGTGTATGATTAATTTATATCGCATATGGGTATTGGATGGACTGGAATATTTCGTTAGATGCATAAAAATATGTTTGTGAAATCACGTACTTAGCCAAATGCTTTTCAAGTATTGAAAAGCATATATTACCGGCTAGTGTAGCTTTCGATTCCTAAAACCAAACCGCTATTCTATCGCCGGTAATAGAAGAAACAGTTGTCGCAACTAGAATATAGAATCCTTTTCAGATTGTATTAACAATAAGAGTAAAACCGTATAAATTTACAGAGACGTATGTGGAATACGAATAACGTGGAAAAAAAATTCTGCTTAGATGTTGCGTTACACACGATCAAGTTTCGGGCGCAAAAACCTCCTGGATAATACAGCATTCGATATACGCGTATACGTATACCTACGTAAAGTGAATCTGAAAGTTATTAGCCGGACATAAGCAAAATTTTACGTTTCAACAAATCGATCCGAATCTGTTGTCAATCAAAATAACTATTTATTAGTTTGTATTTAAATGTTTGAACAAGTTTTTACTTCCCTTCGCTCGATGTTCTATGTAATGGGGTAGGTTCCATGAATATTTCCCGACTCTGTGTTTATACTTTTGCTTCTATATTGATACTAATTCTAAAGGAAAAATTACGCTGATTCAAAAGTAAAAAGTGAAAAAAAAAAGGAATCACAGAATTCTGTGTGGTATTTGTAAAGGCATGAGAAAACACACGTTGCTTGGACATATTTCGAATACTTTCATGGTGTATGTATGTAATTCTAAGCAACCGACAATAATCCGGCTAAAAGTTTTATGAAAATACGCAAAACTCCTTACTTGAATTCGATTTGCTGATTGTTTCAAAAGTTTTTAGGTATTGTTAATTATTCGCTGTTGAAGATCTGCACATAGAAAATTTGATGAAGTTATTCTTGAGCTGTAGTTGTAGGTATGTAAATTTCGCTCATAAGTTTCCTAATTCGTGATCAGAAATATTTTTTGCGCCTAGCGTAATCCGAATGTTTCATAACTTGACGTATTAAAATTAACATAAATTACCATGATCTTACTGGTAAATATCAATTATTAGTTAATAGGTATAATTATAGCAATCATAATCCCGGGATTAAGATATTTAATGTTACAATTTAATAGATCTGAAATTTGAAATATTATATCATTAATGATCAGAATAAAATTTCCATTCCGTTATAAATATATTTTATTCAATATTAATTCCTACTCCAACACTACAATATTGTAAATTGATATAATTAAGTATACATTTTCCATATATAAGTACATGATATTATCTATAACCACTTGTAAATGTTATCACTTAGAATTAAATTGATCTACGAAACTATATACTAGGTAAAGTGAACATCACTAGTTTTTCACCATACCTATGCGACTAGCGCACGAAGGCGGTATTTAATACATATTTTGTCTATTTAAATGTTACTTGTTCATTATTCTTCTTTTTTTTTTTTGTACATTTTTTAAAACAATTTTTTTTTTCCTTCTTCCCATTACCTAGTTACTTCATAATTTATTTATTGTTGTATATCATAATTCAATTAAGTATCTATTTATTAAGTTCGGTTGACACATTGCATATAAAAATTAACTACACCATAACTTCTACTATATGGTAGAGGTTTGATCGACACTTGATTATCGATACTTTTAATTATAATTAATTGTATTCCGCGGTAAATTCAATTCCTGAATTTTTTACAGATCGTTAAAATCCCATAAGAATTAAACTTCAGGTTGGTAAAAAAAAAAAAAAAAAAAACAAAAAAGAAACAATAATACTTTAAAGAATAACTTTATAGTCTTAGGCAAGATAATTCCGAATAAACAAAAGTGGTAAAGGCAAAGGCTAAGAAGTAAGAATATTCAACTCTAAAAGACAATCCTACAGATATTAAAATAATTATATACTCTAACAAAGATACGCGCAGACGTATATTTACTGCGACTTATTCAATTCAGAAATCCTAGTCCTGCACAGCATTTCCATTTTAATACCATAATACAATTTTTTATACCGTAACAAACTTAACAAACTGTATACAATTCTTGGCAGAATAAAAGTGAAATTCTGGTCAGCTGATCTTGAAAATCAACCCTATCATCGCTCGACCTCAGGACGGCAGAATGTCCAACTCCAATACACTTTGTGTGGCGCTGCGGAAATTCCTCTCTTCGCTTTTGTGGACCATAACGCTTTTGAATTCGTCAGACGGCGCGACTTGTTGACTGGCTGGATTTCTCGGCAAAGTAGCTATGGGGTTCGTGTTGTAGTTTCGGTACGATTTTTCGTATGGATAAATGCCGTTCTCTGATTCAGAGTTGTGCCTCCTTTTGGGTAGCAGTTCCAATCTAGGACTTGGTTTGTAGCAGACTTCTTTTCCATCCTCGAAATTTGGAACAGTTTGCATAGAGACCGTAGTTCTTTGGTCACTGAATAGCGACCTTGGATTCAATGTGACTTCTCTGGCCGATCCAAACCGTTTGAAACTAGAATTTCCTTCGGGAGCAGTATTCGAGTTGATGAAATCATTCTTCGGATAAGTTTCCGTAATATGTTCGATTTTTATCTCCGTCAAATTCTGACGGATCAATAAATCCGGCGCTGCTTCCGGCAGAGGCTCCTGAGAAATTGGCGGCCACTTGTGATCAGAGGCCATGTCTCTCTCTATCGCTAGGTATCGCCTTTTCGATTTATTCACGTCGTGCCAGCGGAACCTGAGCTTCCCAAACACTAGATAATCGACGAGAACATACTCGACGATCATCGACAGGATAAAATTAGCGATTCCGTAAACGACCAGGACGTACCTGAAGCCAATATCCTCTGGTAACTTGAGTTCGAATTGGTCCGCCAACCATTGGAAAGGGTACAAAGTCATGTATACGGAAAACATCGTCATTAAAATGAAGGAAGTAAGAAGACCCCAGTTCGTCCATATAGCCTTTCTGTACGGTCGTCCTTTCGAGAATACAACCGCTAGAATAATGTACTGCATCGAACTAATCGAGAATATTGCGTAGTTTTCAAGACACGCGTTATTCTCCTCATGTTCTACGGTCGAGGCACTTGCGTTGTATGGAGCGAACCAATCCTGTTGTTCCAAATGCCAAAGACTAGTGTATTGGAATATACCGATGATTAAAATCTGCAAAGCCAAACTGAGGATCGGGGATGTGCTAATGAGGCTGGTGAGGGGTGCCGTTTTTACGAGAGGTCCGTCATAGGCTTCGGTTCTACTGAAGAAGAATGCGAAAATTGATATGACGAATAGATCGATGTAGAGAAACTCGATGTCTGTTAAATTCGAATCTATATGATAAAGCAACATCACTGAAACGAATTGGGTGAGGGAGTAGGCCGCCATGTATTTGAAATTTCCAAAGGAAGTAACCAGCGCTGCTCGGCCCTCTCTGATCACCGAAAGCAGACAGGAAATCTCTGTATTACGACTCGTGAATGGCGAAGCTACCGAGGACTCGGTATCAGACAAGGAAATTCCGGTGTGAGCAGCTTTCAAGGCGCCACAGTCATTGGCGCCATCTCCAACCATCGCTGTAATTAAATTGCCTTGATTACTAAAGGTTTAATTAGACTTCGCAGATGCCTTTAATCAAGGCTTGACAGGCCGATCAACTATCAGCTACAATCGCGTGTGTGCAGATAAAGATGATTACCTTATGCAACGATTGCCGGAGTAACTATTTGTTGCTGTTCTTTCGTTCGGTTCTAGGAACTCCATTATCACTAGTTGAATCAATTTTACACGAAGTTAACGCGTCATTTGGTTCTACGAATTGCTATGGGAGGCTAATTGCGAGCGCGGGTAATAATGATAATTGGCATTCGAGGAGATTCTCAGAAGGCTTATAATGTTGCGTAAAGTGAGAGCCTTCTTTTTATTAAATTTTCTAATTTTTACAACTGTCGCGTCGTTTTTGTCAGCTAATTACAACCTCTAGAACCTACGCAACTGATCATTAACGGGCATATATGTATACAGTATACCTGCAGTTTGCGGCGAGATTTCATATCCTCGAGTAATAGGTATAACGTGATTTGTAGCTGATAATTTGCGAGGGGTTTATAAATGGTTAATTTCCAGTTTCAGGAAGAATATTTTGAACTTATATATCCTAGGAAATAATATAATGCAATTATAACTGACCGACGTAGTATCCCAGGGCCTGTAGTTCTTGTACGAGTTGCTGCTTCTGATCGGGTGACATCCTCGCAAAAATAGCTCCTCGAGTAGCTAGTTTTGGAATTAATTCTGGATAATGTTGTTTAACCATCGCCCAGGTCTTTCCCGTCAATGAGAAAACGTACTTGTTCGTAGAGATGTGTACACTGCAAAAAAAAAAAAAGAAAAGAAAACGTAAGAACAGGATTTTTGAAGGTATGAAAAAAATTTCGATGATTTTTCGCATGAGATTTCCAAAATGCTAAAAGGTAAAAAAAAAAAAAAATGCAAATGGTAAAATAATGCCGAAAAATCTGAAAATTTTTTCAAAAATCCGATGTGACGTGTGAAAATATTTCAGCAACCATCTATAGTAAAATAACTGCCGCTCCTAATTTTTGTAACGTTTTTTTTCGTAAAAAGCCTGAAAACAGTAAGAAGGAAAAATCTCCCCACTTCGGCCCTAGGCTTCAAAATTTTGATATCTAACACACGATTTTTCAGAATTTTTTCAGATTTTTAAATTGTGTCGATCAATGAAATCGTTTTCAAAAATTGTAGAAAATTCAAATCGAGTCGAAAAAATCTAAAATAAAAACTGACTGCTTTTCAAAGTGGGAACAACCATTTAGAAAATCGCGGGCCAAATCCGAGAAGTCAAGGGTCAAACTCAGGTCGAAACGGCATGGAATCCCCCATATATAGATATATCTTAAGATGGGTGACGTCACAATGTTATAGTTTTCAATCTGTTATATCGATGGCAATTTTGCTTCAATCGAAAAAATAAAAAATATGTCCTAAATATTTTTTTCTAATCTAGAAGAATATGAAATAAAAAAATTGCATTTGCACACCTAATACTATAGGTTTATGAAGAATCTCTGGTATCAGTCAAAAATTGAAAGTCGTATGTTTATTGGTAAAAGCGAATGTTGAAATGAAACCAGCCATGGCAATATTTCATGCCCATCATTTGAATGTGAAATCTAATAAATTCCAGCTCTTCAATCTCGCTGCTTCTGACATCAGATGGGTTCACTTATGTATTGCTAAAAACCTGTTTTACGAAGATCACGGGACCCAAAACGTGAAGTTTCGTTAAAATCAGCGGAAGTCGTTTTTAGACAGCAGCCAATTGTTTGGATCAGCGTAACAATTCCGAAAGTCCGAAATATAAAGTGAACGATAATTCGAATATCAAAAGAACTCAAATTAGAAATGTAGACGCAGACAATATTACAAGAATCCATAAAGTAGACAGACAGAAATATCCAGAATGGTAAAAATCACGAGGACCTAAATATCGTCTACAGGGTGGTTCGTTTTAATCGCCCCAGGCGAATATTTAAAGAACTAAAAGTCTTTCAAGAAATAGTTTCACACAAAACTTGAAGGCTTTCGAAGGGGAAGGATAATGCTGGTATCTTTTGACTTGCGAACCTTGCCACTTCCAAGATCTCGCAAATACAACTCCGAATTTTAGATGGGGTCACATATTTTGGTTAGCAGCAGTTTATAGCGAGATCAATTATCTTTCCCCCCTCGGAATCCTTCAAGTTATGTATGAAATTTTTTCTTGTATCACTTTTAATTCTTGAGATGTTCGCCTAGACTACCCTGTATACTTTAAAATTTGAGCTGTACAAATTTTAGATAGTAAATGTTAAGAAAGTTTGTAAATTCTGGTTAATTAAGCCGTAAAGTTGGAATCTTGAAAGGTCAGAGTCTCGAATTAATTAAATATAGAAGGGCCAAGATAGCGAAAGTGCCAGAGCACTTATTTCTTAGGGTTTGTGAATGAAACCCTTCTACATATTGCATTTATTAGTTCTACGCTTTCTCAACTCTTATTATCGCTGTATTCATGTCTGTTCTATTGGCCATCAGAAATATTAGCTATTTTCGATTTTTAATGCTTGAAAATATAAACTTTCCACACTACTTTAAGCTACCTATATTCTGCTCATTCAAAGTACAAAAGATCTGAACATACATTTACTAATTAATTACTATTCAGATGAATGACCTTTGGGTGAAACAGTTATTCGACTCAGCCATGGTTCGGAAATGGTGGAATCAAGGTCCTTCGTCATTTTAGTATTTCCAGTTTTGAAATTCGAAGTAATGGGCATTCTGAATTTCGACGCAATACAATTGGTTTCTTATCACCAAAGTGATGAGTATAAGTCAAGCAGTGTTCAACATTATACAATAACATGCATGTTAACAAAAGTTATAGAAATGATAATTCTATTTTCCAAGGATAAAGCCACTTTGAAATATATCATGGTAGTTGCCCCAATGTTAATTTACAAATTACTCTTATCGATCAATACCTATTTAAACGAACACATGCACCCAGGACGATATTCGAAATGTGTCCAAAGAGTTTCATATTAGGTATACAGATCTTTGATTTATTGCGGCAAAAAAAGCTGAAGATATTATTTCCGACGATCATTGGCCTCTTTTGTTACATCGGATATATACTGGCTCATGCATGTGGCACATGAGCCATCACGTAACTTGACTATTTCATAAAATGCCAACATCGTTGTTATATCAAATTACATTAAGACTTCCTGCTAACTTCTGCATTGTCTCGACTCTCGAGATAACAATCATAAAATCAACTTATTCGTATGGGTATGCAAGTGAGCATATCACATTTCAGTTTAATCAAAACTCGCTTGTAGAATCATAATTCTTAAAGTCACACTTACTCATCAGACAAGTAGTTGATTTGATTACTGGGATGATTGCTTTGAGTAGATCCATTCTCCACAGTCTCCAAGCTAGCCACGCTGTTCAAATCCGTCATTTCGCTAATGTCATTTCCCATCGGTGATGTTGGACTGTGTTGGCTGTTGCTTTGAGTGAAATAAATCTGTGGCTTGAGTAGATTTTGCTGGGTAATAGCAGCTACAGCGATTACACTGACATGGTGTTTAACAATTCCACAATCCCTAGCGACGGATAAGGCAGTTAGCATGTTGTCCCCTGTTACCATAACTGTCTTTATGCAAGCTTCATTCAAGGTCGCAATAACCGGAGTTGTCCCGGGCTTTAGACGATTCTCTAGTATTACAAAAGCTAGGAAGTTCAGGTCAGTCTCCGCAACTTCTCGCGCAATTCGCTGAACTTTAGCGTAGGACAATCTGTTCAATGACTTATATGCCAGAGCGATTACTCGATAACCTTCCGAAGTATATTCTTGAAGAACCATAGCAAAGTTTGCTGGAACTATGATAAACAAAAAAGGAAGAGAGAATTATTGTTAGATATCAATGACTGATCACTATGGTTCGTTATTATACAAAGGAATAATCACTCACTCGATTCGGGCTTTGACAGGCTAAGAATCATCTCCGGGCTTCCCTTACAGTACAAATCGAAATGATTAGCTCCCAAAGTCCTCGTGATGACGCTCATGCGTTGCAAACTTGACGTGAATGGAAATTGCCTAACTATACCAATTTCTAGAGATTGCTCGTTCAACTGCATCGTCGACTCACTAAGTGTTTCCTCAAGATTGCTAGTCGTATCTGCAAGGTTGTCGGTCATGGCCGAGTTAGTCGAATTCTGACGTCCTGGTGAGAGATTCAAGTCGTTAGAGTAATCTTGTGCGATCTTGGAGCCCTTGGGTGGTCGGACAACGGTAGGGAAGAGCATAGAGAACTTCGAAGTATCGGAAACGTCTGGCTCTTCCAGAGTCCATCCCGTTGATTCGAAGACCTTCAGATCAAGAGGATCTCCAGCCAATTTAGCATCAATTATTGTAATACTGTGACAGGCAACCATCCCGACAAGTATTTCATCGAAAGGCAGAGTGGATATATCCTTGACAGGATGTTGGAACATTTTCTTTGATATAGGGACGACTCCCCACATATCCAAACCATCTTCAGTCAATGTTCCAGTCTTATCGAAGCAGACACAGTCGATGGAACCCGATACGTTGATGGCTCGTGGACTAGTGCAGTATATCTGTTTCTTTTTCAACCTGTTTTGTGCCATGAGTCTTCCAACCGTCATAGCAGCCGGAAGTGCTGGTGGTACCACGACAGTGATCAAGTCCAAGGCCTCCAACGTTATATCTGTTGCAGCAATACCTCGAAGCGCCTTAGAGATGACTGTATAAACGAAACCAATGCTAGCGATGCAAGCTAAGAGTGCTACAAACTTGTAGGAGTCCTGTTCAAACTTAAAGTCAACAGGTGGTGGATACATTATAGATCGGACCAGCCCACCCTTGCTAGTGCTAAATCCAGTCCTGATTACAACAGCGATTACTTTTTCCGTACCGAAGTATCTCGTCTGAATTACCTGAGTTCCACAGTACAACGTGTGCCTAGCGTGTTCTTTAGCGTCGTACAAAAGCTCGCTGGCAACAGGAATTGGTGTTTTTGTTACCGGAACAGATTCACCAGTTAACATCGATTCGTTTAGGATGCAATTGCCTGTCAGCAGGACAGCGTCGCAAGGCATGGGGCATCCATGAGAAGGAATGACCAGGACATCGCCAGGGACCAATTGCTCCGTACGTACAGTTGCTGTTTTGCCAGTGGCTGGATCGCGAATAATTGTTGCTACATCGGACGAGTGGACAGTAGATCTCAAGTTGTGTTGATTCTATAAAAGAAAAATATAAGTAACAATGCGAAAGAGGAAGCTAGCTAGCGCTAGTCATGAGTGGAATAAATGCGTAGCACTTACTCTTCGCGTTTGATACACTGCTGTTGCAATACCACAACCTGACATGGTCAGGATTGCCATGGCATAGTAAAAGTAGTCGTCGGCTAGCCAAAGGCAGAAGCTGAACAATTGGAAGACGTAGAATGGGTTCAAAACTTCCAAACAAAGGAGTGTTAAAATGCTTTTCACTGGGATGATGATTTCGTTGTTTCCGTAAACGAAGCGGCTGTAAAATCAAAAGATCCAATTACTCAAATCCGGTTGATTGCACTTACTGAACTACTGCATGACGAAAAGAAGGACTTGAACTAACCGCATGAATTGATCCTGTGCATTTAATCCTCGCATTTGATGTAGTGTTGTTGTCAAAACTCCTTCATCCAAGCCTTTCAATTTGAGGAACTCAGATCTATCGGTATCCCAAACGTAGGTGAGTTTCTTGCAAGAGAAGGTCACGATCGATTTGACATCTGAAAAATATACATCGTTTCATTTCAATCAGCGATTGATCAATTTTTGCGCGCGTCACAGGTTACTATAGCATAAAAATACATAAAGGAGCTTACCTTTAAATTGGCCACCGCTAAGATGAATTGACAAAGTGAGTGGCCCTTTCTCTTCTTCGACCTCAGTTGAATCATCATCTTCCGGGAACGTATCCTTGCCAATTAACAAATCTCCATCGTTAGACATTCTTCTGTTGAAATAATTATAGAGGGTTTATAAATAAAATGTTTTTCTATCGCTACAGAGAAGTCAAATAACATGTTAGGTTTCTTTATACTAACGAAACTTCTTCGGCGCTGACAGTCACCAATTTCTTCACATAGTAGCTCGTATGTTTGCCTTGGAATTTTTCCACCAGAAGTACCGTGTCTGCCTCTTCCAACGAACATTTTGAGTGCGTGGCAAGTAACATTAGATGCGGTACCCAGTGAAATATCAAACGCAGCAAGCCCGCCGTGCAGATGATAAGGATCCACGTAACTGTAGTCCGTAAATGGCTTCTTTTGTACCTGGACAAATAATTGTTGATCCAATATTTGCAACCTCGATATCATATTCCCAATTTCTAGGGATTGTATAAATTAAATTCAACATCTCTACTAACCCATATATTTCCATTTGGTCCTCTTCACCAGCATTGATATAGTCAACTCCATTCTTGAGATGAAGGAGGCCATTGCCTCGAGTGCCTATTAACACAGGAAATATCAGTTATAACTAAGGTTTGCTATGCCGCTGTTGGGTTGCGAAGATAAAAAACATTTTCTATCAGAAATCATGAATGAAATCCTGGGCTGAGGTTCAGACCAATAGGATGCAATCCACGTCGCATGGGATAGAATGGAGAAAAAAATTTGATTCACATTGTGCCTTTTTCTCGATTTTTCAACATGGATAAAATATTAATCAAAACTTGAACTCTATGTTTTCCAATCTCGTTTCTCTAACGATTCAAAAATTACAGCCAATTTATAATTTTTACGAAAATGACGAAATTGATGCGCACAGATTACTTCAAATGATCATATCTCCTGATCCAATGGATTTACAGAGCCCATAGCGTACTCATTCCGAAGCCTTCTTCAATACCTACAATTTGATTCATATAATTTATTACTTTGATTCGACATTTGGAAGTCGAAACTAAAATTCGTTTTTGGACCTGCATTTAATCATTAAACCACCAACTTACAAGTACGGTAAGGATATGAAAATGAAGCTATATTCATCTTCTTTTTACTTTATAAATATCAATTTCGGATTGCTACGGGCTTCTGAGCAAATGAATTTCTCGTGTGGAGGTCGGGCCGGGCTACGGCCGCCTCGACCATGTCATTCATATGAGGTGTTTTCCTTCGAGCAAGGCAGGCCTTTTCAATTTTTTTGATAATTTATTTTTATCATCAGCAAATCGAAAGGAACTTATTGAGGTATTTCAATTTTTTTTTTTTTCAAATCCTTTTTGAGTAGGAAACTCGAATTTTCTAACATATTAAATAATTTTGAAGTATAAAGAGATATCTGCCCACAATAGGAGATGGCTCGGAATCTTTGTATTTAAATGCGGTAAAATCAAGAATTAAAAAACAAAAAAAAAAAACTTTTAGTTTTTAAATGTAAAAATAATGCTGAAAAGTCAATTATTCTGACGATCATTATCATATAGTTATTCGAGAATTATTTCATTTGAAAACAATTCGCATTTCCAACTCGAAGGATTCGGAAAAGAAAATGAAATAATTCAGAAGGTTTTTTTCGATTTGCCGACGATAAAAACAAATGAGCAAAAAAAAAAAAAGAAAATGAAGGGGTCGAGCTGTCTCACCTGAAGGAGAATACTGCATATGAATGAAACGATCGAGGCGGCAGCAGCCCAGCCCGAGTTCCACACGAAAGGTTCATTTCCTCAGGAACTCATAGCGAACTCAATTTTATATTTATACAGCAGAAAGACGGTGAATAGAGTTTTTTTGCCATACTTGTAGGTTGGTCGTTTGATGATAAAATATAGGTCCAAAACGAAATCTTGTTCCGACTTTCGAATCTCGAATCAAAGTAACAAATTATCTATACTAAATTGTATAATTGGTTTACGATTTTGTAGTTTTCTTAAAAATTGTAATTGTCTGTAACTTTTGAACTGTTACAGATAGGGGGTTCGAAAAAAAATGCAGCTGATGGTTTGATTGATACTGTATCAATGTGAAAAATCGATAAACGAAAAAATACGAAGCAATTCTTTTTCCAACTTCGACCGATCAGACGTGGATTGTCTCATAAACAAAAGTGCAACGAGTCTAACTAACTTCTATAACATACTATTTCCGGTATATGTGGGCGTTTGACGATCGTGTGTTACGCGCACTGCACTTTCAGCAGAATCGCACATGGCAAGTGTGTAGATACGAAAGAATTACAGTAATGCCGATGTCGCCGTCTATATACGCTTGATATAGAATCGTCAATGCATATGGGTCAATGGCGAATGACTGCTTTTATACCAAACATTGACGAGTAAACATAATTCAGAAGGTTTTTGCTGCGTGGATATAAAAAGTAATAATGAAGTGAGCTGCGGATTTTTTCGGATGTATGTTCGTCAAGGTTTGGAAAATAATTGGGCTGATGTTCCCTACGTGATTCTCAGTACTTGCCAATTATTAGTTGAACAAATGAATAATAAGAGCAATGTAAAAAGGTGGATTGGTTATTGAAGGAAGGCCGTAGATTCCTGGACGGGCGAACTCGTTACGCAACTATATGATTGTAGCTATCCAAGCGATATGATCTACCACACTCAGCTCGGTACAGTTGCGATTATTTTTACAAAAAAATTCTCTTTCTATTTATACATCAACTAACGATCTTAAGTTTTAACCAAACATTCTCACCCTCTAAGAGTTCCGCTTTCTGTTCATGTTGTTGTTCGGTCGTCGGATTAGCGTTGCGATTTCCAAAAACGCTATAAGCATTTCGAGCAAAGCTCAAATTCAATTTATTCGGTGTGGATGGCATTTTTACTGATTAATATGCTACAACACAATACTATAAGGATGAAGTGTGTATTATATATTCGACAAAAGCTTCAATCCGCACGTTGTTCTTCTGGAGGCTGCTTTCTGCAGCTTGTCTTCAACTCGACTCCAGAATTGTAGTATCTTGACTTCAGCTTAACACAACGACAACCACGTGTGGTGAAGCACTCGTTTGATAGCACACAATTAATTTAATATTAAGAACACTTAATTTTAATAATTTAACATTGATCAATACACCTATTTCGTAATATTATATATATATAAGGATTTATTGTCTATGTGCGATATCTATAGTATCTATAGTATATGGCGTTGGTTGACGATCTTTGAATAATCAAGGTTGAACCGAAATTATTTAACGGGAGGTGATGGCGATGGTTCTCAATCGAAGGACTTCTTGATAAGTGATCTATCAACTTTTCTTCTTATCTATTACCTCTCATTGGTCAATGGAAGAAACGATTACAACGAAACACAAAGATATAACTGTGCAGCGGTAAGTGCAAGCGAAATCAATGGGATCGGATCGCAATATGTCCTATATCTTCGACGCGGTTATTGCAGACTTGTTTCAGCTAACTGATGTCTCTGGAAAAACCGTCTGGGGGTCGATGTCAGAAAATCATCATTTTTATTCTGCGGAAGGGAGTCAAGATGTGCCAAGTAATCTTCACCCTGTCTGCTACCGGCAATGATAATGACTGAGCATCGCGTCTAGAAAGTGATTTTCAACTATTTGATTTCAATTATGTATAGTAACACCCTTAATCTACTTTATACCCCTCAGAGTACTGCTAGCTTGGCAAGCTAATAACTTCGAGGAAGTGAACGAGATAGCGGTACATCAACAAGGTGATATCGATTTTTGGGTGTTTAAAAAAATGAAGCTGATGCTATCGCTTCGGGTTCTGCCGGGATGGAAATTCCTGTCAGTCACCAGGATCGGTGAGTTTCCGCCAACCAATTCGAGGCGTCGTAACTGCTCGTTCACCCTCGCTCATTCCTCGTTCCAATTCTACGATATCTTCCAATGGGGTTTCAGCTATTCCCTGCAATTGGCGAACACTGTTTTTCCCAAAGCTAGACGAGTACCAAACGACTTCGCCGCTATGATCGATCAATCTAGCTTTCTTCACTACGCCGTTGTGGGCGCAGCAACGTTTCAGATTCGTATTGGTCCTCTGTCGTTCGTTTCTTCTGGCACCAAATCCACTCCACGCTCCTCTACCGCGTGCAGGCGCGGTCTCTGCCGTCGCCGCAGATGCTGCAGTAATCTCAAACCTCCCGTTTCCTTTATCGTTCGATCTCAAATACATTACGGGTTAAAAAATTATATGAAGTGCGATCGAGCGCGATCGACAAATGTTGACAATAAACTGATCTCTTAATGAAAAGATCAATCGAAAAGTCCGTTGAAAACTTCTCTCAAATAACGTCCCGTCGGTAGTTAGGCGATCGTTATTACCGACCAAGTAATTCAACACTTCAATAACCTAGATTTACAATTAAATTTAGCACCGATCGTTTTATCCTCGTTGAACAAGACTGTGGAATTGAAGTAAAAAATTTCAATCACAACTCTTTCAAGCATTCCCACTTTAATGTCATAAGTCCCTCTGACCTTAATGAGAAATAATTATAACAGTATGACTATATATTTGTTTTCGTAAGTACGTTTCTATACTGATTTAAACGATCACTGAGTAGTCTTAAGGTATTTATAGAAAACCTTAATCCCGAAATACTTGGATTTATGTATAACTCAAATGTTACGTCACACTAGACTTAAGGCAGGGCACTAGCAGCTGTCTAAGAAATGACGTCACAATTTAATTGTTAGATCACTTAACGCAATCAACGAACGTCTATTCTGATTAAGTATATTGAACTTTTCAAATATCTTATTATATTTTATTTAGACTCTGACTATGACCCATTTAACGATTACTTGACCGTTTTCAACACTTGATTCCCTTAATATTGTTATTACGACTGTTCAATTGATGAATCAGCGTCAATATTCAGCGTATCATTGGTATTATTATTATTACTGAATCACTTTAAATGAAATTAACTTTGGGCGTTGAATTAGAGATTTTTATCTCAGGACCTCGAAAGGCTTCGAAAACGTCTTTATAGCACTTTGTTACTTTTTGTTTCACTCGGCTTGCTAAAATGTTTAATTGATTATTTTAAATTAATCGTTTAAATGATTCACCATGTTCGGGACTTCTAAGTACAGAGAAAACTGTGCAATAGTTCATGCCTAACATTTTACTCATATTGGAGTGATCAGCTTAGCTGTGAAAAATGAGAAAAACCGAAAATAAAAAAAAACCACACGTTCCGCTCCGGAATCACTTTTGTTAATTTTATTTTCACATTTATGTAGTTTTTGCAGAGTATAGTAACAAATCACAAGTCTTCTATCCACGGTTCGAATATCCGTTTATTATTACGATAAATAATCTCCATGCAATTTCAGCTGTATAAACGTTTAGGTCTCAGACTACTTCCAAAGTGATAGCTCACGTCTACGGAGCCGACAACGTGCTGAACGTGCTCTGGTCTGAACGAGCGAGTAACTGCCTCGAGAATTGAGATACAAGATGGTGGTTCTATGGATCTGGCTAATATCCGGCGCCAAGTCTTTGGTGTTAGTGAGATATCAAATAATGCTTGACACCCATTTTAATACCGAGATATGGGTTAACGCTTTGTCAAATTAATTTATACCCGTGATATACAGAATGCCAATGTATTTCTTGTATCATACAATTCGGAGTACTCAATGCGAGCACATTTCCTAGCAGAAGACATGCGCGCGGCCATATTGCCTCCCCCCCTGCTTCTCGATTGTCGCGGCTAACAGTCAGGGAAAAGAAGGGAGCGCCTTCGGAGCCAGGAGCGTCCGCTGACTCATTTATTATTACTACTGAATCCTTTCCCCTCCTTCCAACTGAGCAGCTAGCCAATTCTCGAAATTACGATTCCGCCAATCTATTTCAGCGCTAATTCACCAAATGGGGACTGTGACGTCAAACATGGATTGAAATTGCCGGTGGGTTAGATTTTTCATTGTTGAGTATTGACCGCCTGACGTCACGACCCCACGATTCTATAGTATGCCATCACCCCGCATCTATACAGGTACGTATACGGATACGCAGAGTTGGCCCCGTTCAACTCTTAAGCATCGTATCGTGATTATGATGATAGATGAACGACATACTTAATTCTAGATTCAAGGCTCATCGATCACATTCAATACAGCTTGCCGATTTTAGTATATGTCTGCGGTGTATGGAGCCTTAATGTAATCGTTGTTATACTCCTGATGTATCTGAGTTTAACAGTTGCGAATAACCGTATAAAGTCGATATAACAGACGATTCATTATGATATAGAATCATATTTACACACCAGATTGGGTTCAACGCTTTTTGAATTGTCTTTACAGTATGATATATTGTCGGAAGAACAGCTGGCGATAAGAATTTGATTTTAGACAAACGACAATCACAACTTTGCGTCGTAGTCTTATTAGTCTGCATTGCCATAGTTTGAATCTTATATGTCCATATTTCAGTTATGGAACTTTGCGTATACAAATCAATTCACCTAACAATCACCCATCAAAGTATAAGCCCTGATGACTACCGGTGTAAAACAATAGTATGTAAGTGGCTTTGTTCATTTGTTTTAACTCTAATCGGATCTAGAAATGCTTAGTCTATCTGATAAACGTGGACACGTGCCGCCAGGTGTGGCACAAGTTTCCTGATACCCCGAGGCAGGATATATGCATACCTGAGTACCTGACAATTGTGCCGTTGTTTTAATTTCCGTTTTCTGCGAGTTTGTTTAATCGTCAATTCTTTCATTTTGCAGGTGGCTTGACACAACCCCTGCGAAGGCCTTTTAAGTCATCCATTTTTGTAATTATGGAATCTTTTCCATTCCGATTTTCCGTTCAACTCTAATTTAATCGTAATAGGTTAAATAGCCAATTGAATCCTATAGATCATAGTAAGAAATTGGTTTTTCAACCTATCGCGGTCGACAATGGGTAAAATCTGATAAATTTTTGTCAATGCTTTGAATAATTTGAGAAACCTAAATAGCTTTTTTTTGGCATAAAAATCCTAAAATGACACCATATGGGGAAATATCAGGATTGAAATTTACTCTTTGTGCTGGTAGTCGCTATGGAAATGACTGCACAATTGTGGCGGCCCTGATTGATATCCAAAACGTACCCATAGAAATGGTGTCACCTTTCACAATAGAATTAAGTGACGAGCAGGAGCGACTTTAAATGCCATCTACCAGCAAAAGGTTTAACTCATTGACTTAAACCGTTGTTATCGACTGAAACAAGGTTCCTGAGGCGGGAACTTTTGAATGTAGGGGAGGGTGGGGCACGACGGCCCCCCTAAGCCAGTTATCAAATTTTTTGTCAAATTATCAATTTATGATAATTTGATGAAAAAAACAAAAAATTTTCATGAAATTTTTGAGGGGGGTCTTTGTGTCCCAGGGGGTCGTTGTACCCCACCCTCCCCTACGTATATCAGGGTATGTTCACAACGACTGAGAAATATTCTTCATACATGTCCCTCGAAGTTGAGGTCACATCGCAAAACATAGAATGTCACAAATTTCAATAACGATACTTTTTCATAAATTACAATTTTTGGTCCAATTTGGTCACTTGGTCACTTTGTGTTTTTTTAGATAAGAAGTTGGCATCGAAAGAAGTTACATCCAACTTTCAAGTGCTGTAGCAATGTACGATGGACAATATGAAAAATCGTACGTTATAGTGTAAATACGAACAATTCTTGTAATAAATGTCAAGACTATATAGGGGATCCCAGGGTACAATAGAATAACCCCGAAAATTCAAAGAGTTGTTCACATTCATGGAACTTTTTGGGGCATTCTACTTTGTCCCAATATTCCATCTCGCCCCAGGCTCCCTTATCTCGTTTTACTGGGGTTGAAACGAGCATAAGAATTTTGAAGTATTGTGCGAAAGATACCTGAGGTCGTGTTTTCAGTTAGACAGCTGCACGTATATTTATACCTACAGTTGTAGAAAAACTCCAAGGGGAAGGAAAGGCTAGTCAATGAGGACATTTTTCGGCCTAAATTCCAATCGGTTTAAGAAGACGCATTAATGACTTATTCGATGAGGAAGAGTGTGTTTCTTAATGATGCCTGGGAATGTTGAAGCACCTCGACCACGCGTTATGGCACAATAGTACTTTTTGTAACAAGGGCGTAAAATCCCATTTCGAGTAGTGATCGCTACGAACAAGGGACCGCGAAGAATGTCGTGCGATCACTCCAAGGGCGAAGATCCTACGCCTGAATCGCAAACATTATTTTTTTGATGTAGTGGGGGTTGAAATGTCTATTCTACGCTTTCTTTTGTGGATGTAGAAATCCAGGTTTATTGTACGCCCCCGAACTACATCAAAGAACAAATTTTAAATTTGACAAAGAATCCAACATTGACAGTAAAGACGTCGCAAGATAGAACTAAATTACACGTAGATGATTCTGTCGAGCCGAAAACGACTAACAAAATTTAATGACGCAGAATATCTTCATAATTAGTAGTTTAGCCGCGTAGACCGTCAAACCTTATTACTAATATAATAGCCACGGAAAATCGAAATTATATCGCAATTTGAATAACGATGTTATCCGACTGTTTTTTACCAAGTTCTTAGGTATCTTGTTCTGCCCCGGTGTCGCATTGTGTCTCGATTTAGTTAATCCCCAGTAGTGGAAAAAATACGAGAAACAAATAACAAGAAATGATAAAAATTCGGACCAATGAATACACTAATGTAATATGTACTGAACAGAGGAAACAAAGGCCATTAAGGCATTTGACCGATTTCCAGGTGTTTGTAGGAAATGTAAGAATTGCATAGAAAATTTAAAGGAAGAACGAGAAAATGCTGAGGTATGAATAGGCGAATTACGAATTCTCATGTCAAATTTGAATTCAGCATTCCGAAGAACAGTAATAATAAAATTAATCATCTTATAAATTTAAGAATTTATTTTTACAGAGTAATAGCACAGAAAGTTCAGCTTTGCTTGCACACCGTGATGTGGTTAGTGAACTATGGAAAAAACATCAATAGGATCAGCACAATTGACTAATCAATATTTGATAAACTTGTAAAAATGTCACAAAAATTAGAAACATACAATTATATAATTTTAGTAGTTCCTAGATCCGACCGCATTCTCACAAATCTTATACTTTTCACGCAGGAGTTTTTCAATTTTCCACTTGAGGGTGTAGTTAAAAACAACAAGTTTATATAACGGAGCCTCAATATTAGGTACAATCGTCAAGACGTATCTTACCAAATATTCATGCATCGGAAGGAGAATCTGTGGAAGCTACAATAATTTGTGAATCACATTCGAGCGGAACTTGCTCTGTAAATCTTGTGGGGATGAAAACCGTGTAACTCCTCACAAAAGTTGAAAAACGGGTTGAAATTTCACCGAAAAAGAAAATTCCCTTCGCCAGAGTAAAATTTCATTATTTTTCGGTTTAGAACTAAGAGTGGTATGATTTTCACCCCAAAAGGGTAGAGTTTCACTTCAAAAAGTTTGCAGAGTAAAGAAAAGTTGTATTCGAGGCCAGTGAATGTCGGGTGTTACTACGGACTTGGTTCCAATAGAATGATTCACAATATATTCTCTCACTTTTTTTTCCTAATCAACTGTTGTTTTTGAATGCAGCAGAAAATTCGACTGACTTTTTCTGTCATGCAGTTTCGAGGCCATTACTGTTTGTAAACTGCATTAATGTAATATTAATATGCAATCAACAATAAGCTTACGCCTTCTCAATGACTTGTCTGCATTGAAAGAAAAGTTTATTGAATGTAAATCTTTTTTTGGATATGGCGAAATGAAGATTTAGTTGTTATTAGTAAATTTCAGTTGAACTAAATACGATTCAATTGAGCTAAAATATATCGAAATAATATTTGGTAATAATTAACAAATATCATTTGGCTCGACTGAAATTGACCAATTTTCATCACAGATAATGTTTGATCAGTACATCATTTTTTCCCATTCATTATCAGCAGCGATTTCCTATCAAAGTTATAATGCTCTGATTGGAATTATTCTCAGAAAGTGATTACATCTCGATTGTTAATACCGTCATTGGGCTAATCACAAATATTGCTTATAGGTGTTGAATCTCCTTTACGTCTTACGGATGTATGTATAAATATAAATGCTTGAACTGATACCTTCATTTGCAGTGTTCTAATAAGCCCCAATGCTCTTGCTATATTGTCGCCTATATTTTTTTGCTGCAAACTCTTCTGGTAAACAAATTGTTTATGTGCTACGTGGCACCAACTAAGACTTGTATTACGTGTGGTTGTATGCTTACACTGATCTACAAAGGTTATCATAATCGTCCGTGACATGAACCCAAAATTTAACCGTTTCACATATGCTAAAAACTGAAGACATACCAACTGTGATGTCTTGATGTTGAGAAATAACTGATCTTCATTGACAATTATCAGTATCACATTGTTTAAGCCAAAATCTATTTCGAGAAAATAAATAAATATGGCCATTATATCGCAATATTTGAATAACTAAATTCACTAAGAAACTAAATCTCAAATCTACTAACTAAAAACTAATCACGAAAGGGACGGCGCATAGTTGGCCAAAGGACACGTGACTGATGCGTGAAAGTGAGAAACTACCTAGAAAGTAGTACGAGATGGGGGATAAATATCTGACTACAATTCTCTGGTATCTAAAATAACTCGATTGAAATATGGTCTGGTACTGTACCATATTTGATAACTTACCGTCCATAATATCCATGTTGACATAAAATTGAACGACGACTTTGTGGCACTTGATGATACGATCGGAAGCACGGTTCGAAGTAGTCAACGATCAGCCACTTATTTGGCATGTCTAAGCCCTGTGAGAAGGCTGGGCTCGAACAGAGCTACATTTTATAAACTTCGATAATTCACATTGTTGCTCAACTGTTACACCAGATCTAAAACCGCCATCATCCGATTCACTACACATGCACACTAGTACGGATTAACTGATTTATTGACCGAGTGACTGATCGACTGACTGACCGAACGTGAAATCTCGCATCTATCCATATGCGATAGAAGTTGTTCTTTCGAGTTATAAAGCACCTATCGGCTGACGAACAGCGACGTGCTAACGTTCGCGAGGGTCGCGCGACATGTGCCCTTTAGCTGGAGTTATCAGTCTCGTTCCATTGGTACCGTTACAAGCCAATTGCAGCTTTGGAAAGTCAAGCTGTTAACCGAGAAGATTCATTTTCACTCGAGTACGAGCTTCCTTGATACAGAACACGCGTGTGTATACGTACACGACTGATGTGCACAAACACGATTGCGTATCGCGTAGTTCACGCTTCAGCTGTGCAACCATAAGCCCCTACTATTTTGGTCTTGAGTCAATTCATATGTCAGGTACGAACGATTGATTGTCGATATATGATATTCTAATTGCCCATGCTATGATCTGGATAACAATCACTAATCTTCAAAGTTCCATCCCGTGTACGTGAGTATATATTGTGCTCGATAATCCTCGAGGTATTTGACGTTGATTAACGATAAGTATATATCGAAACCTGCCGCGATGTGCACACTTATAGGTTCAGAGTCCTAAGTTTGTATGGATTGAACACGTCTATTGACTTTATTCTCGAATTACAATATCGATTCCTAATCAACGTCAAAATGAGTAGGTGAGTATACTATACATCCACTACTTTTCTAGAAAGTACTTTCGTATGAGTATGTAGAGTTTTGAATGTAACGGCACATTGGAGAAGAGAAAAAAATAAAAATAAACATAATTAACAGATATACCGAAGCATATAGTTACTTGGGATGTCGCGATGTACCTAGGTATACTTGCGGATACGCAAAACTTCATACTCAATTGTGTTTGTTGATCTGGTTGCAGTCTTATCCAGGTCGAAAGTTAGTGATCAATCTTACCAGTTGCATGCCTCGCATATTTCAAGCCCTACCCACCTTCAAGCTGCAAGGCATACCTTACTTAAATTGACCGTTATCGCGGTTGCGGTATGCAGGGCCGCATCGGCAAGCGTTGGCGAAACTGACGCTTTAGCGTCAGGGCGATTTAGCGAAATTATAAATTTCTGTGGAAAGTACTTATTATGAAAACTTCACTATATATCGAATTCGCCTTGTATTTTAACAGACTGAAATTATGTTGACACAGTCTGTTCGATGTGTAATCTACTTTACGTAGTGGAACGATAGCCTCCTATTCTTGGGGCATTGTTCATGCTGTGAAGAAAAGTCTAAATGAATAATAAATATATATACTTCAGAATATGGTTACATATGTTTTCATGAGATACTCAGGTAAGCTGCTATTAGATATAGCGCAAGTTCCATTAGGCCAATACGACTGTAGGCAAACAAAATCTAACTTTGTGTGAGTTCGTAGAAGAGATTGGATTCGCCGCGTGTTGAAACAATATTAATTTCTCAAGCCTCGAAATATATTTACTCCTCGTTTTTATTCATCTTTTATAGATGGAATTTTTTTAAATATCACTGACTTTGAATTTCGCATGAAAAATTCTCGCGGGGACTTTTTCAAGGCTGGAAAGCATTTTCATGATGACAATCTGCGTGATAAAACAAAAATCTGTCTGTACTTTACAGTACCGTAGAGTTACATGATCATAAGTATGAAGTATTCAACAGATTTATTGAAGAAGGATTGCACGAGATAACTGGCGTGCTCGTATTTTATCCATACTTCAAGCCACTTCTGTGTTTCCCATTTACGAAGAACATTCTAAGAACTGTGTATACGATGTTTGTGTGACTATACTATCGGAAAGGAAATTATAAGTAGCAAAAATTATGTAAGAAGAGTCGGGTGAGTCATGCACAGGTAAGTGATAGTGTATAGATAACTGCAGTGCTATAATAATGACAGTGAATTTGCACTCTCATCAGGTATATTTCTTGTGTTAGAAAATAATACCTTAGATGTATAACTCATTGATAATGATACGGATATTTATGCTTTCCAATTTTTCTTTCAGACAAGAGTAAACAAATTCGCTTCACAACGTCGTCATGTCTTTTCTTTTGAATTTTAGTACACTGAGAGAATTTTATGGTAAACATTCCCATACTTCGTATAGCAATCTTGGGACATACTTGCACTATGGTGATTCGTCTTATACTTATGCATACGACTGCTATAAATATAGTAACGTACTACTTTTTAGGTGAATCGATAGTTACTATACGTATTCTAAAAATTATAATTGTTCGGTTTCCTCTACAATATCGTAATGTGTGCCCCCTAGTTAATTCAATTTTTCCCAAATATTTGGTATAATTAAGTCTATTATCTCGCAATATTTACCACACAGAGGATAGTGACTTTTAAGAGACTATCGTTTACGAAGTGTTAAGTTTAAAATTATTGTACATCTTCCGATAAATCTAGCACTTCATGTCAATCGTATATCAATCGTTGCCCTCCTACAGATATGATTATATGAGAAACTATAGTTGATGAGGTAGTGCAATAACTAATATAATATGTTTTCTAATAAAGATCTAAGATTCTTCGCAAACAGTATTGTTATTGATACCATACAGCATCATGTATTATATTCCGTAACTCAAAAAATGAACTGGTGCTCTGACTACAGTGTATCGCTACCTATGCGCGGACCAATCTATGCAACTCGTATAGGAAAAATTCCTATACTGTACAGGAGTGACAAATACTGTGTCGCGTAACTTTCGAGCTTCTTCCAACTAAAAATCGCGCAAGTTGGTGCCGGCAAGCCACAGCGCCCTTTCAACGACTCATTGTCAGTTTTCGTGTAGCATCTTTGTGAGACGGCTGCTTGCAAATATGAAGTGCTGTTATTCAATTACATAGAAGTCGATATGTGGACAGCTTGCGTTTGATGTAAAATCTTTCACAATTGGACCAAGTCTGCGAATGGCTGTTTTAAACGTTTCCACACGAAGAGAATTAAATAATCGTGTCTACACTGTCTACAATACTAAATTTGTAATTTCAAATGGCGAATGCTTCAATTCAAATTGTTTATACAATCATCGAAGTAGTATTCACCGCTATCGAGTTGACTTTAGAAAATTCTACCATAACCGGATGCTGATTCTAATTATTTAATTTTCTCCGTGCACAATCGTGGTTACGACTAACAACTTATCTCGTTAGACTTAGTGCAATTGTCATAGATTTTATATTAAACGTATGCGGTCCACTTCGGGATCCAGATTTAACAATTCATTTTTCCCCGTATACATGAGGACATGTATAGTCAAATTTCCCATATTATAGGAGGATACGGATTGCAACGTAGTATAGGGTTTTCAGCCATGCAATATGGGAAAATGACCATTGTCATACTTGGGTACAGAGATCTATATGTAGTATGGAGGTCTTAGTTATGCCGTATGGTAAAATTTCCAATATGATGCTTCAATAAGGATTGCTGTATGGTATAGGAGTTTGAGCAATGCCGTATGTTAAAATCTCCCATCTTATAGTTGGACACATATCACTATACTCTCCCTGGGTGCTCGATATATGCTGTACAGCGATATTTACCATACGGTAGTTTAGTGCATCCACATATACGATCTCAGCTCTCGCTATAATGTAAGGCGATTTTTTCTGTACTGTGTATAGTAAAACTGACTTAGTGATATTTCCTGTACAGTATTCCAGAAACAACCATATTGTAAGTATGTCCCAACATTACGATACTGTATGGTAATTTTTGCTAAGATTTTTTTATGAATGACTCCTATAAAATTCTCTCCGTGTAATCTTGTCATTACGAAAATTTACGAAATTTATAAGAAATATCGATGTTCAGTGGTCCGAACTTTTGTCATAGTATTGTGTGAAACCATAGAACAAATGCGATGTTATAAAAAAAAAAGTGTACAAATACTTACAATAAACATTCAGCGATTAACGCGTATGAATTAGTGAATCGCTTAGAATCTAGTTCTTCCGATTTTTTGAAATATTGTTGTCTTATAAATAACGAGTACACAATAATTTCCAGTCAAGAGCGCGTATCAATTTATTGAAATAAAATTCGATCGTATAATATTGTAATATTTTATTCATTCATCGATGCGAAGAACTAGAATGAATGAATCAGTGGGGACAGAAAACAGAAAATAGGAGCTATACCAGTATAAATGTGCGACATGTATTATCGCATGACGTATTATATAGTCATTGCGTGATGAAATAAAACAATATCCGGCTCGAATGGACACTATATTTTGAGTCGTAGCGAAATGAGACTTGATTACACGTAATATGTATAGCTACTAGAGTATTGTATATAATATATATATATTTATATATAAGTTATAAAAATAATGATAAACAAATGCTTAAATTGTTAATTAAATAATTAAAATAATAATTATCATTCAATATTATATATATATTAAAATTTTCCTCGATAACGAATAATTATAGATAATAAAGAAAGCGTGTTGACTTGAACAAATTGCTTTTTTTCTGCATTTTGAAAATAAATAAATTCTTCGGGAATGTCGAGATTATTCTCAATAAAATTATACATATATATTTCATTTTCACGTTGTTCAATAATTCATACCGCAACAATTGACTCTCAGATTTTTCGTTTCAATTGAAAGAACTCGATGCACCTAATTAGGCATGCATATCAAGTAAAGTATTTATTCACCCAGGGTTCTACTTAAGATCTATAGTCAATCCTTGCACCCTCGTCTACTTATTCTGTTTAACAATAGTCTTCGTCTGGCTTATACTACACCTGCATACCGCGACAAGAACAATAATTAATTCACATCAAAAGAAAAAAAGGCGGTCTTACGTTGCCTTTTTGGCGACCAGCGTCAAAGTGCGTATTTATTCGTACAAGATGACTCAATAATTCAAATGGCGATTTTCAATCCCATATTAGAAGTTCTTCTTTTTATCCTTTTCGCCGAGGATATTGTCGTGATAGCCGAATTCTTGACCCGCAACAGCTGGGTGAAGGTGATGAGGCTCCACGTCAATTTTCTCTTTAACATCAGCGCCCAAAACTATTGAATTATGGGGTCCACGACGGAGCCCACCGGGATGCTGCTCGTGCTTAGGAGGCTCTTCCTCTTCGGTAAATTTCTCAACTATTTCCTTTATGTTCTCAGGTTCGAGCTCATTCACCGCAAACTTTTCTAGCAACTCTTTTTTCTTAGGATTTGACTCGTCGAGAGCTTCCGTACTCTTAATATCGCGCAAAAACTGAACGATCTCCTCCTTGGAGTTATTATTCGCAACATCGATATCCGGAGTCAATAATATGTCCGGAGTATCCTCAACGATGTTCACATTTTTGTCCAAATTTTCGTCGGCTAAAGACTGCAGCAACGTAGTGTAATCTGGTTGAATCCTAGATGTTTCGATACAAGAACTGCACGAACAGTTCGTGATGATCTGAACCTGTTTCTGCATCGTAATTGGCTTGTTGTCTTCATCCTTGCAATCCAGTGTCACCTGAATGTGGCAAAAAATAACAAATAATAATATCTAAACATATTTTCCAAGCACGTTGTATAACCAGCGTCAGCATAGGATAACACGTGCTCAATGTTTGCAAGTGCGCGTGTGCGCCCGTGTTTTGGAGCACAAATCGTCCATAACTCGCTAGATTATGTAACGTATGCGTGTGTGTATATTAAATGAGAAAGTGTGCTCTCTTACCGTGTGCCAGATGCTGTCCAACGGTTGGCAGGAATCGCAGTAAGGTCTTATGAGGTCACCAGGTGCGTAAGGTTCGCTGTGAGGCACCATATAAGAGAAGCATGCACCGACGCATACATTATTATCCAATTCCTGAGAGGAACATTGTGGCCAGGTCACTACTTGTTTTATCGGTGTTGTCTTGCACCAGCTGTGCTTGTCGGGATATAGTACGATGTTGTGCACCTGAAAACAACAGCGTCCCGGTACCAAGTTAAATATCGTACCAGTAAAAGTCACCATGGATTTGCATACGCGGTACAGGGAAGCCCACACAAATTCTTGGTCGTTTCAACGAACGTCGTGATAACAGACATTTACGACTAGGTACGGGTTTCCCAACTCTATGTGCCTTTTCAACGTTCGTTTAACCTTGTCCCGGCCAATTAACCTACTCACAATGTCATACGAATAAAAATAAGAATATAGAACCCTTGATAAATACTCATGCACGCTCGTATAGAATTGAAGGAAACTGCATACGTTTCACTAGGCATTGTACTCGTCAGATTTACTCTGGAGCTAGAGCAGAGAAGAATCTTCAGTGTCGAAGCTGCATGCTATACTCCCCAAGACAGATCGTGTACAATCGGATCGTGATGCCCATAGAGGGTTGTGAGTCTTTCGAGGAAGGGGCTGGCTCTTGGGCCTCGGTAGAGACGTGGGATAAAAAGGAGACCCTTCTATGGGCAGGAAGAGAGGCAATGAGTGTACACATATAAATGTATACACATATACCTGGTGCGAATATTGAAAAGGAATACGTCGGGAGGTGAAAGGTTTAGATAGGCATCACCTACCTGGACAACATCAGCGTACCTTATGTTCTCGATGAGCTCGTAGATACGAGAATTGTATTGCCAGCAGTGCGAGGAAAGTTGATATCGTTCCCAGATCCATATTTACTGCAACAATAAAAGAGTTCAGGAATTTCATTACACAGCAGGATTGTTCGGAAATGATTTCGCAAACTTTCTGTCTCCGAAGTCTCTTGGACGGCGACATGCTCGCCTGGAGTCGGACTTGCAGAGCAACTACTCTGCAAACTTTCTAGCGTTTAACTTGAGCTTTTTTCTGACTAGTCTGTAACTGGGTAAGTCGCCGCACATAAGTGTATTCACACTTAGACTGAAAATCATTTCAACCTTTCGCGTAGAAAATCCGTGTAAACGGATGCAATCAACGTTTAAAATTACGTCGATTTTTTTCGGTTGAATGAAAGTGAATAACTGCGGATACCGGGGGGTCAGATTGACCCAGGTTCGACGACCGCCTTGGGTTACGTCACTCGTCAGCTTAAATTCAACCGTACTACCCTACCTGACTACAGTATGATCGGTCGGTGAATATAATGAGAAATGATCGTTGCATGATCTGAAGGAAGAAATGTCGCCAGAGAATGAATAGGGTCGTTCAAACCTAACGAAATCCCTGTGCATGCTTATAGTGGAACATAGACAAGAAGGGGACAAGTTAGAAACGCTAACGAGCCAAGAGTGGCTATCAGATTCTATCTGTTGACTAAGGTGACTTTCGTTCTTTGATAGTGCCAATTTTTCTTTCAAATACGAATGCATTCCGACGCGCGTCATCCCGTTTCAACTTTTTTTCCTCTCCTTTTGCCCTGGACGTCCACCATCCAGGATCTACCGTTTCTTATTTCGAGTTCTGGGAACCTGCCTCCGACTAAAGCGACTTCATGGCGGTAGACCATGCTCCGTCACTACACCCTTGGCAACAGTACAACCTCACGGTGGCTTCCAATAGCGCTAAGTTACATGTACAGTTTACATACATACATTTTCTCGTAATATATACCCGCGAGTATAAACGCTCGCATGAATGCACATATGGTACACCCTGGGTAGTAGATATAGAAGTACATGTATGGATATGCCTGTATAAATATATATGTGTTCAGGAGGCAGGAGGAATGGACGAAGGATATATACAGTACGAGCAGGGATCTTTATAATGTACCAATGCACCGGTCTGGAACGTATGGTGGTTCTTGTAACAGTGGCTGTTAACGAAGATTTGAATGGCCGAGGACAACGTGGCAGGGACGGTCCCCAGGTATCGGGGCCCAAGGCTGATTTACGAGGGCCAAAGGACAGCCGGCTATTGTTGGTCAACACCTCGAGGTATATTACCTGTCCGAATGGATTTTATCGAAGAGCTGCACAGCTGCACTTCAGGAATAAAGGGCCCAAGAATTCGAGCCGGGGCTTTATTTTGCTTGGAAGAATATTAAGGAATAGGAATCGGATTATCTCGTGCAACAGTTTCCATGCCTATTCCAAAGTATAGATCAGCGGATACGGCTCCGTTTATAGGATTCAAATGTAAGGAATTACGGAATTAAAATTTTAAAAAACTTCACTTATTGCAAATGAACTATTTTTTTGTAGGTTAAAGCAAAAATTCTTTAATCGGGCGGGATTATCGGATAAGAGATAATGAAAAGCCGAGCCAATCTATCCTCGAAGAGCTTTGAAGATGATGCAAAAGAAGCCCGCCCCTGTCGGCCACAATCTCCGGTCTAAACCGCACCCTGGCTCAATAGCTCTTTGTTGCCGTTGCGCTCGGCACCTCCTCTTCGCACCAAGTTCGCCTGGGCTAGCTGGATTCGCTTTGCTTATTTTTAAAAGGGAATAAAAGGGCTGCGTCCAGCCGTGAGTTTAATTTGATTCTTAACAAAATTCGACGCGCTCGGAAACCGCAAAGTGCCCATCCGCCCCTCCGCCCATCCCAACACCTACTTCTTCTCGTAACAATAAGACTTTATAATATACCTTCCTACCTCGCTGCCACTCGAATGCACAAGCCTATCGCCCAACTAATTGTAAGGGAAACCCTGTCTCGACGGGTCCCCAAAACATGAAATATAATTTAAAGATCTTTGACAGCTAATATATTAAATTAGATAGCCATACTCTTCGCGTCTTTTTTTGAGCTTTATTTTCTTCATGAGGTATTTCGTAGAAACCTTGGTTCTTTTCCATATATTCAGGCTTCTGATCGAATCCAATCAAATCATGGGAGCCAAACAGGGTTTGGCCTTCACGATCTACATTTTACTTGATCAATAAGTTGTATTGTAACAGTAGTTACACTTGACATAGAAAAATACCGAATAACTCGGTTGTCGTAAAGAATCAGAACTATTGATACTTGGATCTTAGATTTTTTTTCTGCAATTATTCACAATACACTCCCCTATCAGATGAAGGTAGAACTTTTGGATATTGCAAGGTTTACTTGAGTTATGAATTACTTTTTGAATGTTTTTTTCCAACATAAACTTCCATCGTTTGTTCATCACGTTTTTCAACAAAAAATTGATTTATCGAAAAGTTCTGTGCTCCTCTGATAGAGAAGTGTCTTGTGAATGATTGCAGATCAATGAATCCAAAATCCGACTACCGTAGGTTCTAATTCTTTACGAAAACCAAATTATTCTACATTTTTTTGTATCCAGTGTAACTACTGTTACAAATTGCATTGCAGCCAATGGATCAGGTAAAATAAGGATCGAGAAAGGCCGCCCTTGTTTGAATCCGATGATTTTTTTGGACTTGATCAAAAGTACCAATATATGGGCAAAAACGTGCAATATCTACATGAAAATGTTAGCTTATTCGAAGATGTAGATACCTACTTGTTTCACAATTTTGTACAAATTTAGAAGCCACCAACCCTTTCACTGCACGTCCGTGTTTCATTCAGAAATGAAACTCGATACTTTCTTTCTTCCAATTCAGTTTACGCTTGTAGCTACGCGATAGTGTAATTCTTGACGCTGAGTCGTGTTTTTTTTTTTTTTTTTTTTTATCGAAAGTAAGTGGAAGTGTACTGTACTAGAATATATAGAACTTCCTTCCTCGACGTTATTCACGTTTATGTGCGTATTCCTTTGATCATGCAATACTTGTTTTTCGAGTGTCTACGCAAACGCGTTGATGCGGAATGAGAAAGTCTCGAAATTTGAAAATACCGAAGGTTCCGAAGCAGTTGTATACCTATACGTGAACTGTAAGAACCACATCCGATTGAGTACCTATACACATATACGCATTCTGGCAGTAAGGTGGTAATCTCACATTTGTTACAGTATATATCGAATGAATTATGGTAATCTTACATGAACGGTTTAAGGCATCGGTATTGAATAGATTATATATTTAATCTGATCACTTAACGTTCGTTCCAATCGATTCGATCGTAACGGTAATTACATGGGAGGCTTCCATAAGTCATCTCGTTTGGCTTTCGGCTTTTGGATGCATGCATTCAAAAGCCACATAACATATTGGGACTCATATACATATATTATGTATCAAACATGTTATTCCTAATCTATATGATTGAACCTTCCGAAGAATGGGATTTTGGAAAAATTATCGAAGGCGTAGCCTTAATCGACTTGTGGTTTTCCTATAGAATTAACATTGCTTCTCGCAGCAGTGTAATTAAGAATCCAAGCGCCCCGCCGCCAAAAATAGCTTCTTATACGTAGAGAGGAAAAATTGCTAGATAAATGATCGCTTGTAAATGTTTCCGTTACATGGAATATGAATATGTAAAAGTGAGTTGTGCGCATATTAATGGTACCGCGAAATGCGAAAAACAAAACAAAACAACAAACTGTCGTTCACGGCCATCTTCAAAAAATCCTTTCACTTCGGCTTAGCCGTTTCGCGAATATTCGTTAACTATTTCATCAAAACACAGGACACTTAATTTCATTGCAAATTATATAAAATTGTGTTTCAAACAATGTAAGAGATCTGATATTTGAACGGCAGTTCTATAAACTCACGATAACATAAAGGGCTTCTGGTACTCGTTGCTAGTACCATAATTGCACAAATACACCACGGACATTGTTGTTGAGAAGTGTTTCACGTTGAACAGCAATGTCTCATGTTTTATATATGTAGTTGACGACAGAAATTCCTCTTCGCGATCATAGTTCTTTCTCGACGATTATTTTAATTGATTCTAATAGTCGCGCCGTCTGGGATTCTCGGTATATAACTCGCAGATTTGCACAAAAGATAATAGAAAAAAAAAAATGCAAAATAAAAAAAAAAAAAATCATCGGCTCCCTCTCTGACCGCAACACCATATGTCCGACCGCACGTTCGTTTGTAATCTGATATTGGGACAGGTAGACCTACGCATCATCTACACATGATCGTTATGTGTATGCGTGTAATACATCGGAGATCCGTTGCCCTCCTGATGCTGGATCACCTTCGCCGTCACAGACCAAGTTACCAGCCCGTTGCTCGTCGTAAGTGTCGTAAGTATTCGCCGTACCTACGTTTACCTACAAATTGCATGTGGATAGGTACGTGTGCATGTGTGCAAGTTAGCCACACAGGTTCGTGAAAGCCGCGGTGATAATAAGTACTCCGCAGGTAGGTTAGGTACGGGAGATACATAGGAGAGTTTGCTAGGAACGAGACTGCAGAAGGCAACGGAGTGACATACCCGTGAAAACAAATACATTCATGAGATTCTGAGGTATTTGCCGACGGCTTTGATGTTTGCGTTCTTCGAGGAATACCTACCTATCTCGTATATATTAGCTTTCTTACGTCGCTCACGTAGGTGGAGGTACACTACAGCTACGTATGTGTACTATGAGCGGATGATTCTCAAAACGATAAAGACTGTGTGGAGAGGATCAGAGATACGAGAAGATTGTTTTTAACCTGTGGTCTTCCACAGCGAAGTTTATAAGTTATACGAATGTCTCGACCTCGCAGGCATAAAGCATTTTTAATATTTCCGTTTTCTAGGGAAGAATTTTTCAGCGAGTTTCTTCGCCGAGAGCCGCGTAGCGAGCGAAAGGGGGTCGTCGTACGACCGATTATTTTTCGTACAAGAACCTTGAACGTGGAGTTGAATCAATGCTTGTTAAGAATCAAATATCACGCTGGACCAATAGAAAAGAATTTTTCAACCGTCTAAACCAATCAAATAAAAGATCGTAACGATATTACATCCTACGCGCGTTAGTTTGAACCTTTCGTAACAATCTCTACTCGTTTCTTAATCACCGAAAAAGAACAGGCGAAGGTTATAACGCTGGGTCTTCAAAAGTAAAAACAATACCGAAACACCATATATACATACATATACATACATACACCGTCCGTCTCAGCACCTGCGGTAATTAATAATCATCCGGTTATTTGGCGATTAACAGCAAAACACAAGAAAAAATAGAGCAAACATATGCCCATTTTTGTATCTTGAGAGGCACAGCGTCAACTTGACCGAAAAGGTTACGACCTTTCTCACCGAGGTGTCGGAAAGAGGTTCGCCACTGTATGGTGGTTAATTTATTTCTAAGCGATGCTATTATACGAGACAAGGCCGGAAAAAGATGTGCAGTCTCGCTACCCGCCCATTTTTAAGAGGCAGGCATTAAAAACAACAATGTCATTACATTTTAACGATCTGTTCCGCGCTACCCAACTATAAAGAGGGCTTCTTGGTGTTAGTTCGTCCGCAGGACCCAGGATACCGGCTTCCCCCCATATACATATGGGTGTGTATGTGTAAACCACGGGATAACATATATGTGGTGCGCGGGCGTCGGGCGTCGGGCGTCGGGCCCCTATGGTCTCCCTTTAAGGCCCCTAAGGGCACAGTTTGGTCCGGCGAAGCCCCCCCGCGCGAAGAATTAGTATGGGTGAAACAGAAAGAGAATAAGAAAAGTTGAGATGGCGCCACACGTCGACCGTGTTTTCGGGGCATCCTCCCTGCTGTTGTCGCCTTTTTTTTCACTCCACCTATCCGCCCGCCTCTTTTTCTCCCTTCTTCGTGCTCTCCGGGCCTCACTACGTATCTTTCCTTGTCTTTTACCCGTGACCGCGTTTTCCTTATCCCGCCCGGTCTTATTAACTGGCACCCACGCGCTCTGGGCCACGGGGCACCATGCGATTAACATATTTATGATTGGGAAATGCGATGCTGCATTGGTAATCTTTTAGCCCAACTAAGACTCTACTGCTCGATCCACTTTGCGGACACACTGTTTTTATTCAAATACAAATCAGCTGATACTCCTCACGATATTTTTTTTTTCATTCAATTCTGCGATATTATACTTTCTACTCATTAGACAATTAACCTTCGATCGTGGTAGTACCTCATTGAACAGCCAACATTTCAACCATCGTTTTTAATCACTTAAGCTTCATTCCATAATCCTAGATTGCAAAATATTGTAACTCCATATAAGCACTACGCTATTGCGTACAACAGCTGCAGCAAATTATGGTTTGAAACGCAGCATGGTATTTATGATGTACTTATACCTATATGAATATAGATACACATTACATGTACACGCTCTCTTCCGATATCTTCTCGCATGGACCACTCTGGAATCTGCATGGTCCAAAAAATCGATAATGCAGACGCAGGTTATTCAAAACGCTTGGGTCTACCGACTGGACCAAATCGCATGCGTCTCTCTGTCTCGTATTTGTACATGTGTTAATGCGTGCATGACTTAACACATGTATACGACTACTTGTACGCATTTATTTATACGCATACGTCGTCTGGCGGAGTGAAATTAAAATTTTAAATCTGTCGGAAGAGGAGTTAGTCACTGTTGTGGACACACATCAGACGATCTTCTACGGACTGAGATCGACGAGGTATCGCCGCCAAAATGGCAGGTAATAAAAACAAAAGAGAGAAAAAAACAAATTTAACCGATCATCTACCGATCGTAGTGCGTAACTTTAATTGCTAAGTTCTCAGTACCGATGATCAGACATCCTGCAGGTGTTACTTGCCCGTTCCTCGGCCGTTGCCCTAGGTAAGAAGCCAGCCGGCGAGGGGGGAACTTGCTGGAAAATCGGCAAGGAACATCAGAGAGATATGTACACATTGGCGTATGCCGCATATACATGTAAGATCCGCCTCACTCGCTCGGTAAAGCGGCAAACAGTTTTCGCACGATCAACCTTCTTTTCATTATCGGTAAATATCGCCAATGACGTCATCCCCGAATACAGGATCCAAGATCCAAGATTTACGTAAAACATTCATTCGAGCCGATCTATCGATTATCGTGACCGTTAAACAAATAAAAAGCAAACTCACCTGTAAAGAAGGGTATGCTCTATACCCCCTCGGCTTCAGTTAGGCCAGATGAAATGTTCTATATCGCGAAACGATTGGCACTCGCTTATTCTGTTATTTTTATTTTTTTCAATATACGCATAAATATCTATATGGAAAGGCGTATGCTGAGGTGTGTATAAGAAGGTGGATGATGGTGCGCAGGATCCGTTTACATAATTCGGCGCAATTGAGTACGCGATGTCGTATGAGAGATCGGTTTTTATCGTATTCACGATAAAAATCGGCACTTTTAACGGGGGCCCTGCTGCGTCGCGCGGAGGCTGCCAGGAGCCGACTGAGCCTGGTCAAGCTGCAGATCTCTACGGCCCCGTGGTGGTGGCGGCGTGCTGTTCTCTCTTCTCCTGGCTCGGGCCCGATCTCGACTACCTACGACCGTACGAAGAGACTGTATAGGAGACTGTAAAAAGCCACATCGCCCGGGGCCTTACACCTCGAACCAGTAAAACTTGTCTTGTCCTGACGCTAAAGTGCATTTTACACGAGGTTCGACTGAGCGCCGCATTGTCGTCGGCCATGGCGATGAGAGTAGGAGGATTAGATCAGGGTGCATTACGAAGAAGGGGAAGATCGGTCGAATTCAACCCGGGCACAATAAATTTTTCCTGAATTCATTGAGGCAGGTATGACTTCTTGACATCGAGCTATAGTAGAACATAATTGGCAAAAAGAACCAGACCTATACAGTTGCAGAAGTCTAATACTGAGGCCCAATCTTCGTTCCGCGAGCCCCAGGCTTAAGAGGGACGGAAGTCACGGCGCGATACCGATTCTCACGGGCGCCACTCGGCTCGCGCGTTGATTTTGCGCATGCGCGTTACCACCTGACGCGCGCGCGCAGAACGCCTGGTATCTGCGCATCCAGCTTTAATTCGGCGCTGTTTGAATAGACACATTATTTCTAATATGTTAAAATTCTACGAATACATGAATATGTAAGTTTTATATACATGTGTATCCATATATTCGAAATTCAGGTGGAAAATAGAATCGGAGAGGAGGCGTTCGGTGTGAACGCGGCTTAACGAGTTTGTCTCGCGTGATACGGCTTCCGCGCCCCGTCATAGGATTCTCACTTTTATTTTACACGACCATGATTAATAGCAATTCTTTTGCTTTTTACACGAAGGTAGGTAGGTATATCCTCCGCTACGTCGAGTTGTGCAGTGGATCGATTTCGAATTAATCAAAGGCAAAGTGACGAACTGTACAGACAGTATTATATACCCACACACTAGCGTTTGTCTCTGATTTATTGACCCCGTCTCCTTCTCCGAAATGGATTGATCGATTCTTAATATAACGCCTTCACATTTCGCCAACGTATAGCCAGCAATGTCTCTACTTGGGTGGGAAATGATTATACGGAAGCGTCCATTTCATAAATAATAAATTCTTTATTTCAATTAAATTAAATCATTATACAATATACGTCATTATATACTACGCGAATCAATATTCGATCGAGCATTATACACTGGACTCGCGATTCGTTATAATCATAAATACGTACTTCTACTTTAGGTATACAAGTTCGTGTGTATGTATACACTATTATGTACAAAGGACAAACGACCGAACGAATGAACTCGAACACCACTTCGGCCAATGTAAAATTGACGGAAGAGACTAATTTATTTACGAAGTATTTCCAACTGTTCGTTGTATTGACTTTATTGTGTGCGCGCCTTGCGGTGTGCAATTACATTAAACACGAGGTCGATAAATTTACGTAACATTGAAAACGCTTAGCAGGGGTCAGACATTTGCCGTTACAAAATTATCCGTGGTATTATTAGATTTTTCTCTCTCTTCATCTTTCACACTCACATTTGTAATTGTTGGCGCAATTAACGAGCTGACATTCTTTTCATCTCCAGTTTCCTCCCCAATCGAAGATCTTCCTACCTTAAATTTCCAGGCAATTGGACCAAGAGTTTCAGTCAGGTAGTCCTTGAACTCTTGACATTTGAGTTTTGAGCTGAAGTCCTTCGAACTTCCCCAAAACACTGCCCCATCTCCTCCCAAGTTCTTGATCGTTTTTAAACCATTGTACAAGTCATCCTACAAGATAAACGTGTGTAAAAATCGGTTCATTTATTCACCCTAATTATTCTATAAGCAAAGAGATTTTTGTTTTAGTATTCCTTGAACAGAATTCACGACAGTATCTTATTATCAAGGCATTTTCAAATGTTATTTCATTGTTAATAATCGCTCGCTCTAGGTCGAGGCAACTCTGATTCATGTCATGTCGAGGTTCGTTTACGGTCGTAGAAGATTCATTCATTAAACCGCTGGTATCTAGTACCGTCTCGTTATCAAAAGCAAGTAGATGAACGGCGCGAGTAGTTCAAGACAGACATATCAGATGAGAACAGCTTATCTAAGGCGGATCCATATACATATGGAGGAAATACTTGTGCCCTGGCTTCACTCCTATAGGTGTGTACACAGTTTTGAAATTTCCGTTTTCGTGTCCGAATAATTATAAAATTTCCACCCAGAGATGATCACGACGATGATCTCTGATATGATTATATTTTGTTGTGCTTATTACGACATTTATTGCATTGGTTTGCATTGGATTAATCGACGGAAACTTACGCTGTCCAAAAAGCTGTCCTTATTATCCTGGTACTTGTACCAAAAATAAGGCAGCACTGGCTTTTTCGAATTTTGCTTCCGATTCGAAACCCTCTCGGCTTCCTTAACTCTGCCGCTTATGAGTTCCATTCGTTCCCTTTTATTTAAACTCGCCCTAAGATAGACGGATGGTAAAATCACGTCCTGCAAGTTGAACATCCACGAAAGTCTGCAAATTAGATCAAGCAACGCCAGTTAAATATAAATTGACCATGTCCATAAATTTACTTTGACTTTGGTTTGTATATGCGTAATTACAGCCGGTGTGCGTCACTGACATTTATGCGGTATAGTAGCTACTTTTTCCTCTCCCGTTAATTCACAACTCTTCCGCGAAGTCATTTCAACACTTTAATTATAACAATTATTGACAATTATCATTAATCGCGTCACCATTAGATCCGAGCGCTTTATTTTTTCCTATTCACTCAACCTATCAAAACTCATTCGAACAACACCCCCATCAGCGATGCGGCCAGCCACAATTCATTTATTTTGGTACAGGCATTATTGGCGCACAAATAGAATTTCCAAATTTAGAAAATATTTTTCTGTAACATAGAAACAAGTTGATTATAGTTACTTTCGAAATCGGGTCACTGAATGTGTTGTTTGAACTAAATTTCAACATTTTCGAATCTATTTGTAATAAAATGACTTATAGCAATATTTCATCGCGCAGAATACATTCCTGGAGTATTCTAATGTTTGTCAAATACCTGTCATTTTCTTCGAAAATTTTCGGATCACAATCAGCTGAGGGAACATTTGGTGTCAGATTGTAGCAGTAAGGGTATGCGTAGTAGCTCCAGGAGGCTCTGGGACGGAGAGTTCGCGCCAACCGCAAGGTGTCCTCCATAAACAAACGACCTGCTTTTTCAAATCGCCTTGTCGCTTCGTGTACTATGCGGTTCTTATCCCAGAACGGATGCCTGGCTCTTTCAATTTCCGTTGACAAGTCGCGATAGGGTGCTAGCGAGGCCCAGTTCTGTCGGAAGATGGGCCTCCAGCTCTCAAAGTCGATCACAGCGAGTCCGGCAAAATTCACGTCTTTGATCTGTTCGTTTACGTGCATTCGGAAAAAGTCCAGGTGATAAGTCAAGTTGCCTTCCTGAGGAACACCGCCGTTTCTCTTCATAGTGTGCCCTGGAATCATCGCCAGTCGTTCTTTTTTTTTTTTTTTTTACAAATCTGAAACACCAAGGCGACACTAATCGTAAGCCCATGTCACTTACCATACTCGTCTTTCAATAAGGCTGGGAAAGCACCCGGGTCGTAAAGTATTGCTATTTCATCGCCCCGGAACTGATCTTTTCTATTCTGTCGTATTCCAAAGCTGGGAACGTCATCGAAAAACATCCCATACTGATGACACATGAAGGTAGGAACGTTCCAGTACAAGTTGAAACCGTGACTTGAAGCCCCCGAGGCACCATGCACCTGTATCAAACTGAACAAGGTTATTGATTCGTCGCTTACTACCTACTATGTAATGAAAATATAATGAATCGCGTGTTGCTGCGCCAGCGAGTCATTAGAACCTATCATTCAAATCACCAATGCAGGAACTAACACTCGGCTACAATAAAAAGAATAGTACACATATGTATACCCAAAAAATGTTGAATTTAATACTGAGATGAAAACGCCGACCAGGATGCACAGCTTCGACATTTTATAACGCTTCGATGATCGTACTGCACGCTTATTTTGTATGTACTCTAGTTTTATGTCTAGCCGACGATTTTCGTCCATCGACATGACAAATGGCAGCGTGTGACTGAATTCCTCTTGATCTGAGGCCACTTTATATTCCGCATCACATGCCCCACCATTTCTACTCGGCATCGTTGTTATCAGCTTTGCATTGTTTATTTACTCGACACTTCCGTTCTGTTTGTGTATTTCTCATGTTGTCGTTAAGCGATCGGTGCGATTGTTATCGGGATTCGTAAAAATTTGATTGATTTTATAGTGACTATGATATCTATGGGTAGGGCATACAAATCGTCCATCGTTTCAATAAATTATACCTCTATACGTTCTACAAATGTCAAAACATCATCGATTGAACGATAAAGGATAACCGACTTGTGATTAAACTTTTCCAAGTCAAAGTGAAACGCTGAATGGACGGAAACCAAGAATCTCACTCACGGAAACTCACTGCAGTGTTGGCGGTGCAGTAAGATACAAAAACCCAAGGTCCGAACAGCATGTTTTGCGATAAGAATGACACCAATTTAGATAAACTGGTCCCCCTTTACTTTTCGTTTCTGTTTTGGTATAAATTCGGTAGCGGTATGGCCAACTGATATTTAGTCAACGATTCTCACCTTTGCAGGTAGAAGAGTTAATCTTGTAAGATTAGGACTCAGAAGATACTGTGTAATCATTCTTTGATGAATTAGGATCACGGTGAGACATAAACGGAGAAATAAATGTTAGGTGTGCAAATGTTTATCAAATTTTTCACCGAAAATTTATATTTTGTTGAGTCAAAGTTTGAGAGACTATATTTTATCCTTTATCTCGTGGACTGTTGATTCCTGAGGCGACAAATTTTTGGTCACGAAATACTGGGCACGACAGTTCATTTGTTCCAAAAGTTTATAATTGCTTAATTCTAGGCTTAAGGAGTCTTCGATTATCCTTATAATTTTAGTTTTGCAAGGGTATTCGGTGTATAAGGTGCCTTATCCAGACGAAAAAGTTTTTGGCAATAAAATACAAAGATATTTACTGATTCTCGGTTTGCACAAATATTTTAGTATCAATGAATTGATCGATAAGCTTTACGAGAAGACTCTAAGTATCGGATGTGCAAGGGCGATAATTTTGACGTCAGCTCGTTAATGTGAAACCTGTCATTCCGATTAGAATCATCTGACGTAACGGTGTCATAACTTCTTTTGTTCTTTACATTTGAAGATTCAGTATCTTTTAGAATTCGAAACACTCTACTTATTCCACAAGAAAAAGACGCGCGAACACAAGATCAAGACTCATTTTTTTTTTTGCAACAATTTGGTATGTTTGGAAAGTTTGAAATTCACATAGGAACATGGCACAGAATTCGAAAGTTTCAATGTTGCGTTTATAAGTTCAATCAATTCTTCTGGAATTTACATAAATCGGAAAGAGATTAGAAGGAAATTGGGAGGATATAGTTGCTGAAATAACTTCTACACTATCAAGATTTCAAATCTTTTGTGTAGACGATCGCATGACGATGTTATTGTACATCGAATCGAATCAGAGACTCTATCATTTGCGATCTTGACATCGCACTTCAATGCTATGCAGGCTAAGTTGTGTGCATCCCATATTTCTACATGACAGGTTTAGTCACCAGTTGCAGTCAGTCATATTTGTTATTATATATACGGCGGTTTATTTTTCTTCTATACGCGACAAAGACGATAATTGGTAATACGACGTCTTCCCGTAATTGAATTGATTGAAGATTTTGATGAGAAAAAAATGACAAATGATTATAAAGTCGCACGAGAGGCCACTGCTATGGTCAGACTGCCTGGCTCATCCACAGATCTCATCGACCTTCCTCATCATATTCTTACGATTGGTGAGTGTATTAGGTACCTATTTCGATGACGAAAAACTTCACCACAATATGGGAGTCCCGCAGTATGTAAAAATGAGTCGCTTTCTGCATTTGTGTTTTTATCGCATCTTATGTGATCTAACCAAATTGTTCTGTTCTGACAGTATACCTTTCGACATATAAATAAAATGTTGATATTCAAAGCAGACGAGGGTCGATTTGCCTTGGAAGAATGATGTTAAAAAGTAATTGACACAGTTTTCATATCGTAAAAAATGGCTTAACTTGCATTTGGAACACCCGCTTCACGCAAAACATTAATAGACCTATAGAAAATATAGGTATTCGTCAAGTATACGAGCGTGGTATCAGGGTGAATTTCTTGCGTCCTTCCAATCAAAGTCGTCCGTCAACCTGACTTCGTTATTTATTTAGAAGGCCTTGTATCCCGTACATGAATGTTCGAATGAATATTCATTGCCGCCGCGTTTCCTGATTAACAACAAGGATAAGTTCATATTTTATTGTCCAGCACGCGGAAAGTGATAACAGACTGGTCGGGACTCGTGCTTCTGTTTGGGTCAGCGTTTAATACCTCACCTCGCATGCGTGCGAATAATAAGAGTTGCCGAGTGTAATCCAGTGAACGCGTTGGTGGTTGATTGCTAGCCACTCATTAGGTGTAAGCTGCTAAGCGCTCTGCAGTCTAGCCATAATTTCAATATACCTTCGACATGAATTGAAAAGATAAAGTGCATAATGCACTGCACAGCTGGCAATTACACACAACTGGCTGAATAGCAATCGTACAGCGACTCCAAAAGCCGATTGCTTCCGAATATACGACGTCACACTCCTTATGGTTTGTTATCAACGATGTTATCTAATCGTGACCGGAAGTTAACGCCGTTTTGTATTCGTTCATTAGATATTCATGGGACATGAGTGACCTATAAAATTCAAATTCTGCTTATCGTTTTTCAAGTTGCTCAAGTTATTTCACCCTTACATTCATATTTGCGAATATTCTGTGACGAGGGAATATTCCAAGGGTATTTTTGAGGGGCTCGTGAATTCGTTGAAAATATACAATCTCATCACCGCAGTGCGGAGGACCGCTTGCTACGTTTTTCAAGTTCAATTGACGTACGAGTTGGGATTCTTGAATGAGAACTTATCGCTCAGAATACTTATATGGAAATTTAGCTGGAGTGTAGTTATCGTAAGGTTAAATTTCAAATTCGACAATTTAATTTTTTTGTTCACCTAATTTGATATTTTCTAGAAAAAACTTTGTGAAATATAAAGAAATGTGTTACATAATCTCAAACGATGATAGTAAAGCGCGTTTGACATAGTATTAAGGGGACGCATTTGTACTTGCAGGCCGGCATAACTGCCTGTGCGGCGTATTTCAAACTTGAGAACGAAATGCGAAAAGTGAATTTACATTCCTCCATATATATATAATTTTGTGAATAGCGTTTTTCGAAAAGATATTTCATTTCCATGTAACAAATGTTCTAGGACGAGGATATTGAGATTCTTGATAATTTTAACAACTATCAATTCTTCGAATCGGCTGCGCAGGTCTCGTTCAACTCTTTCATTAGACATCTTCTACACGGGATCGGAAAAATCTGAAGAGCTTTTTCTGTTGAAATCTGATATCGGGAAAGATTTGGACACAGGCATTTTTACCTATATGAAATTTTTTCGGAGTACGTTTCAAAGCTAGTCAAACGTTCGGCGGTTACGCAATATATAGCGCTGTAGGTCCTCACCTACATTCCCATCATACATATCACTACTATCCGGCAGTCGACTCGCTGCGGTACTACACCGAACTTTGTAAAGGTAGAATCAAACCAGAGCAGTACGATGGCGGTGGCGGTGGTGGTCAATATAATTACGGCAGGATCAAAGCAAAGCAGTGGCGACAGTGCTAACGGTAGCGGTCAATATAATTACGGCAGAATCAAACCAGTGTGGTCGCGTTCATGGTGGCTGTAGTGTTCAATATATGACGAGCACCTTTCTACTTTTATTTATTTTTTAATTAAAATTGGATTCTTCTAACGAAAATAGGATGAATTGGATTTTTACATTTTAATCTGTTTAACGCATGGAGAGAAATAATTCTCCACATTACGGGTATTAGAAGACTCAAACTCCCTCTCTGGTACGATTTCATCAAAAAACAAAGAAGAGGTAGATATTTAATCGAGAGGTGCTCTCGAAAGAGACCAGCGATGTGCGTGTAGCGGTGTACCGAACGGAAACACTATCATCTTTGTGAAAACGCAAAGCACACCTATAAAAAGGATCAAGTACCTACTTGAAGATCCTTGACTCAATCTATAGATTTGCATCCTCAAAAAGTAATCGGTCACTTTGTCGCAGAACTTTCGAAGTATCGATAGCTATTAATTACAGACTGACTTTTTTCTTGAGGCAATACTCGATTGGACAACTTTGGGAATTCTTATTGAATTAAGAAGTACAAAAAATATGCCACATTTTATGTCAAGTTTTGTGAATGAAAATAAATTGATTCCTAATCATAAAAAATTCGTATAATATCTAAGGTTTTGGGAATAAAAGGAAAATAATAAGTTCCGAAATAGTTTAACCGATCCAAAGGTAGGTACTTATTATTTCCTGGACGAAGCGGCCAAAGACGAATCCCTCCGCTGTTAATGACAAAAGTTAGAAAGTGACTTTTCAAGAATGATAATCCATGGATTGAAACATGCTCAGAATGTCTATTGTCAACTTCAAATTCAGAAGAAAAAAAAATGATTGCTCCATCCCCTCTGAACTCATTTGCATTGCTAAAATGATTTGGTTAGCATGAACTTTACAAGAGGCAGGAGAATCTCTCTTCGATAAAATGTCAAGGCCTAATTAAGATGTGTATAGGTGTATCGTTCGGTAAAATTTGCATATACAAAACTTTATAGAAATACGTATCTATTATGCAGTGCCGTCTTATGCAGTGGGCATAATGGTCACTGTGTCTGGGGCCTGCGACATTTTTGAGAGCCTACGAAAATGTTTGAACTAACGGCGTGGTTCAAACACCATGGAACGCAAGACTGCAAAATTAGCGTCGAAACTCATTTTTGCTAAAAAGCAATACTGGTCTTATCGCTGAGGCAATGCAAAGTGAAAGAATGCATGTATATTTAAAGACAAGGGGCGCTTCTAGTTTGATCACAAAATGCCATTAAAATTATGGAAATCATGGGTAATACAAAAATTTCAATATTGTACTTATATATAAGGCTTAAGTGGTCCATAAAAAACGAACTCCGGGCCGCACCCCCAAAACAACTCCGAATGAATAAAAAGTAATACTGTAATTTTTTCAGTGTCTTATTTTAACATTCAACCCTTGACCGTCCGTGGTACCCAGGTGACGAAATGCGCGGTAATTCTGGTCCATTGTCATTTTTTTCTTGAGATGTCTTACCAGGGATTATTTCATTGTAGGACTAATTATGGGCCTAAAAATTTGAGACTGTCACCAATTAATTTACGAAAATGCCGTTGTGAGGAAAAAAAATCCCCTCCATCCGACCACAACATTTTGTATTAGACACCTGATGGTCGGCTACCCGACGCACTGCGACGTAAGCAAGAAATAACCGGGTACATATCCAAAGGAGCCTAGGGACTACGGGTGTGTTACGTCGCTATGAATGGAAGAATTTCACTCTGTTAGTTATTGTTCATCATTGATCGATGATTCACAAATTTGACGTTAAACAAGGTTTGTTAAAATAAAATATGTAGAAATATAGAACGTGAGGTTGAATATACTAGTTAAAATGGGTTACTCTCTCGTATCTCTAATTCACTACTCACGTCAGCTCCGAGCCTGTTGTCGGACCTTGTGTACTGCGGCAGTGTTTAACAAGTTGCCATTTGCAGGGCGTGAAGATGTCGAGCATAGGATACCTATTCATAGGAAGAGAGAACGAACGCATAGCCCAGAGACTTCCGACTTCATATTAATGTATTCTGAATCGAAATTTGGTGTCTGTTTTCTTGCAACGATGCTTTCTCGGTAGAAAAACATTTCTTCATAAATTTACTTTTCCATGACTTATTATAATATCTTATCGGAACGTTCAGTTTCCTGGATGTGGTCGATGATGTGATTTTGAAATCAGAAGACATAACCCGAAGATAAAGATACGGTAATTTGTCTGTCCTTGGTACGATAATACATCAATACCTATATGTTGACTGAGTAATGAATTTGTATCAACATTTTTCTTTTATTCAACTCATTCAGTGAGATAAGTACAAATCTTTCCAACGTTGATCAAATTAGTTTCAAGAATTAGATCACTTATAACTTAGTGTTGACTTGCTGACCGTATTAATAATCGGATCGTAGCAATCCAATTTTTGAATTATCTCAATCCAGTGAACCCGGTTTTACATGGACATAAAGCATGGACTCGGTGTTCCCTATAGCTATACTCCTTATGGTATTCAGAAAGAGACAAAGATTAGTCGCAAGCATGTTCTGTTTCTTTCTATGCCAGGCGTTGGGGAAAGACTGAACGCGCTTGGTGCCAATCTGTCTCTTTCTTTCTGGTACCATTTGCAATAGGGAATGCGCAGTCCATGCTCTATGCTGTGCGTTTTGAGGAACGAAAGAGCATCACACTGGTCGGTAACACTGCTAGTGATTTGTCCGGCAAGTGTACACTGAAATACCCGCAGGCACATGGGAAGGATGCAAGAAGGATAGACGATTCCCTTCTGCCATATCGACTGTAATTATTCGATCCCGATGCGAGAGATGGCTTCTGATTCCAACGCATAAATGAGTAGATCTCTGATCAACTAGGAATTAGTAGATTCATACCATGGACCGCTTCTAAAATCTATGACGATACCATCGTTGGTTTCTTCCTTATATGGTATAAGCCTAAGCTATAAAAGGAGAAGACTATACCATTGTCAACTGACCTGTTTTTTAAACCGAGAACGTCACCCAAGATAGAGTAAACTGTACACGGATGGCGCCACGAAATGTTTCTCCAAACTTTTACCCGCAAAATATTCAAATAAATACGATAACTTATTTATCTGGGTAATCGCTGATTAGACAACAACAAAAAAATACACACACACAATTTTTGTCAATTATATGGCAATCAAATTTTTATTCGCATCTGTTTACATGGATCAGTATAGTCAGGGTATCTTTTACCATCTCTGATTATTTCATACAGACAGCATGAATCGAATCCGAGATAGTCATAATCAAACGTTCGTCGAGTTGGTATAAATTGCCCCATATATACCCCACACGATACCGTAATAATACCGTAGTAGGTCATTTACTGAGAAGCGACCTGTAACGTGTTTTGGATGGAACCAGCTACCGACCCCCGGAAGAGTACGCTTCCTTCTCTCTTACTCTCATGCAGATTGATCGTCGACGCTTTCCTGGTTACTGATCATGCCCCCACCACCTATAAAGCGGCCTATGCGCGGTCTATTTCTATATGGTTATGACAAGCTGGCCACAGATGTTCAGAGAAAAAAATCCCTGAATTTTCCGGATTTTGCAGTACCTATACAAGCCGCAATTATCTTCCGCCCTCGTAGAGCCACGGTTTGTTTTCAGGTATTTAAGGTTTATTTCAACTCGGGATGTCGGTGAATTTATAGGTGAGTCTCATATTATGTCGATAATTACGACCTAGTTTTTATTCATGCGGCTACTTCGTTACATACTTATTAAATTCCTTGTACGTTTCAATAACGAAAATTGCTACTTTCATGTTTTTCTCTCGCAATGATCATCGTTTTTGTTGAGTTTTCAAACATTTCTCTGACCTCTTCAAAATTCCCTGACTTTCGCAGGCTTCCTATAACTAGCTGTGGCCAGCCTGTATCGATAATTCAGATAATGGCATAGTTCATTCACTTGGAGGATTGCTTGGAGTGGTGCCCATGGCCAGTCTTGCTGAATGCGGTATCTATCACAGATATTATTACAACGAAGTCAGGGTCTGCCCACATCAAGGTGATTACAAAAGCGGATACAAACTGTACTGTATATCACCCCCGCCGACCTGCGATTCGACCGCTCTGATGTAGACAGATTTTAATTAGAGATGGGTTCACTATTGACAGTATTGACTGCAAGGACAGCAGGCTGATAATTCGAAGGTTCTCAAATAGCTATATTTTATGTACTATATCATATATTTTTTTCCACTTCTTTCAAGACACGGATTTTAGATTTCTGCCGATGAGTTCTAGGCGATATCTGTAAACGCTGTACGCTGACAACCAGTCATCAAAAATTCTTATATCATTTTCGTGGCCTGCCTTATGAATTGAAAACCAGCAGCTCCGTAATTTTCAAGAATCCAATCTTCGAATACCTATGGTGAAACTTATACGAGAACTTTGTACAAAAATAACACATACGCCATCAGTTGCCGCAACGAAAAACACTTGCTCAAAATAATATAAAGCACACTGTGGCGTCAAATTTTAAGTTGTATGGTGTACTAAAGATTGAAGTCACTGAAGATTAATGCTGCCCAGTATCATCGATAATATGTTTCTATTTGATGCACATGAATCCATAGGGCCCGACTTGCGTGGCGGATGCTTGTCACAAAATTGTCTTATTTTGAATATGGCCGTTATGACTCTTGGAGAGAATGCTACTTCCCTGCCAACACAGAGTCCCCACAGCGGCTTACAGCTCGGCAAGTTTAGTTGGTTAGTAGCTGCTTCGCTGTTTGAGCGCCGTACATACCTGAAGGTATGCCATCGATAAAGAAGGGGCCATTCGTTGTATCGTGAAAATAATAGAAGCTACCTGGCTCACCTGCTCATATTACCTTTCCGTATTCCCACGTCAATGCCGTGTGCGCCTTGTGTTTATTATTTAGTACCCAGTTTTGTTGCAATAATAACGAAAACACAGATTTTGAATACGCTGATTTTAAAAGAATTAGTTTTTTGATGCTTGTGTGATGCTGAAAGCTGGCCGACACGTGTATCACGGTCTAGGCACTGTTACTACTCGATTTGGAAATGGTGAGTGTATTGACTTCCTTCTTATTTCAGGTTAGCAGCGCATTTTACAACCATTTAGGTTATGTTAGGTCAGATCGGGTTAGGTTATGTTATGATATGTTATTTGAGGCTAGGTTGGGTTGTATATTATGTTGTATGCGATGTACGCTCTACGGTATCTGTGTCCTCGATAATTTCGTCTGCAACCTGTGGCTCTGAGAAATGTGTATTTTCAGAATCCAAGATTAAACTTACAGAACATCATCATTGTATACAATTCTATTTTGTTTGTTTCGGTTAGTTTCGATAGTTTCTAAAGTCTGGTCGATTTTTCTCACTTCGCAACACTCAGAGAGTGACCTGATTTCATATTCCCGGAGCAATAATTTCTACACTGATATAGGTAGTTAAAAGAAATGTCGCACACTGAGATGGATTCTGCTTATACTAAAGTTAGACGATGGCGCTTGGTATTTTGTTCTCATAATTCAGTTATCGTAGAAACCGATAATATCGACGTTTCTTCCAAAGAGCAATCGATTTTTTAAATGGGTAATTTTTTTGAAAATTACAGATTTTCCTTCAACTTTGACAAATCACTTCGTATTATGACATATCCGTCCACAATTTGATATGGATTTCTTAACTTATCTGTTTGTTTATGTGCGATAATGCCACCATTTGTTTTTTCTTTCTAAGACGTGGTGTTGAACTTGGTATATGTATTTTAATCATGTATTAAGTTGTTAAAGAAGACATTTTCAACATATGCATTTTTGTTACGAAAATTTCATATCTCTGATTCGGTGCAAACTCGAGATTGTATTATAAAACATGATTTTCTTCGGAAAAAATACAGGTATTTTCAAATGTAAGCCTGCCATTCGGCATTATTTTTTCTATATTTTCATCGTAATCTTCAGAAGTTTCTCTACATAAATATACGTATTTAACAAAGTGAGATAAGCGCCGGATTCAAGGTTGGTGGACCCCGTGGGCACACATATTTCATGGGGCCTTGTGTTATGTATCCTTTCATAGAGTTGAGGTAGTAGGTATATACAGGGCCGGATTCAAAGGTGTGGAGGCCCTAGGGCGACAAAGATGTGGGAGGCCCCTAATTATATTTTTCAAACAAAATAAACAATTTTCATTTTTACAGTATTTCAATAATTTATTGTGAGACAAATACAATCCTGTCAATAAGCATATGTAGATATCGTAAAATACAAGAAATAAACCAAATTGAATTATATCGTTAGGCGAATGGAATTTTGCGAGCTTTTTTCGCCGAAAAATCATTAATGAATTCGGTAAAATCCAATAAATAACCTAAAAATTTTATATTGTGGAGGCCCCTTTCTTGTGGAGGCCCTGGGGCTTCAGCCCCTGTTGCCCTCCCCTAAATCCGGCCCTGGGTATAGATCACTTCAGTCTGCTGTAAAAGTATACAATAGATTCATGTCTCCTAATATGTAATTCACTTTTCTCAATGTAAAAATTGAATAGCAATTTAAGCACCGGTGTTGTAAAAACGAAATATCTTTCTCAAGTTTCGCAAGGTGAGGGATTCTGTACCATTCTATAGTACGTGTCATTAGATTATCAATGAAACGAAAAATAGGAAAAAGGCAATCTCGATTGGTAGAAAAAGACTTAAATGTCATAATTATCTTTCAGAGTTGAATAACAATTTTTTCCTCAACACATACCACATACGTAGTTTCCTCGATTTCGTCTCAAAGGTGGACGCTTAATCTGTTGCAAAAACATCAGGCCCACGCCTTTCAATGCTTGAAATTTTGTGATCAGTCTTATAGAAGCAATTGACGTCATCAGCGTGCAATTTTCTATAATTATAATGCCATGCGTTATACTATTTATAAATTAATGCATTATTAAAAATACGACGTTTTAATATGCAATGATTAAAGTCTACCTATCATACATATGGTAGAGTATACTTACCCACTCGTTTAATAATGAATGAAAACATCACCGTACAGTTATAGTTTTAAACGTAGGTATCATAGTCTCATCAATAAGCCCAAAAATTCTTATAAGCTATATCATGGAAGATGTCCGCGTGTATGCGAGACTGTATGCACTTATTAACGAATCGATGCTTCGATCGAGTCTGGAACTTACCGATCCTATCATGACGGCATGGAGCCTGCCTGGCCTTACTCGTAACCCATTGTCAAATAAATTATTTACATTCATTCATACGCCCGCAGTGTTGTGAAAAGTCAGGGACGCGCCAGCTTCCGCTCGTGTACGGGTGATTCTACTGGGACATTCTATTACACGCAACTTGAAACACTATTTACTAACCGCTTGAACTCGCGGTATAGTCAGAGGTGAAATAGATTTGAGATTTCTGAACTACATGGTCGAAGTGAATTGTCTACGGGCTCATTCCGCTGAGTTGTTTCAGTAACAAATTATGCCTGGGAGTGCCGACGACAAGAATACCGCACCCATTTCGCATTTGGCGAGCTCACTTCACGGGTATAACTGTACAGTTATCTATTGTATCGCTATGATATTCTATATGAGGATGTGATCATCGGTTACTCCTTGTTTACAGTAGAACCTCGATTATCCGAACCACGATCGCTTTAACCGAACCTTTTATTACCCGAACCTCAACTTCAAGTCGACGAAAAGTATCATCTCCATACCAAATCTCTATCGCATCTGTTTGGAAAAAATCTGATTTATTTATCGCGAGGTACGCCCGTTCTAGACTGCTCGCCGAGATACGTTTGTTTCCTCAGGACCCGTCGATATGCGTATGTATGTACACACATAGACAGTAGACACACGTAGGGCAAAGATTGATACTTTTATTCCACACATATATTATTCGAGCCAATTTTGGCGTTATTTAATAACGAGACACTTCGCTATGGAATATTTAATCGAAAACAGTTTAAAATTGTAAGAAGATGATATGTCGCAGACTTCTGTCCATTTTCAACTCACCGTCCTATCTTGTTTCTTTTTTCTTGAAAAAATGCCACGATTGCACTCCGCGGATTGCGAATTTTCCGGGACGACTATAAGTAAGGAAGCTGTTTATATCATATTCTTTCCTCCTGCACAAGGAACACGAGAAATTCAAACACCGTCATCATTATATTTGAATCTAGTGCTTTTAAATGATCCAATAAATTTCTGGGTTCCCAATTTTCTGGAAATCGGAACGATGGTATCAAAAGTCCTAATATTGATACAAATGCTGTTTACCTCTAGCGTAAGGGTGTTCACAATTTGTTAGAATGGCGACGTATCAATTCTGGCCGAAAATTGCGATTTTTTATTTTTGGTGCTGTATTCATTCACTACTGCTGCAATGTGTATTTATTAACGAGTGAAAGAAGTTGGCGAAAATTCATCGTGCAAATAAAATTACTTGAGTATCGAACGCGTTAATTGTGCTCTAGGATACTTATTTGAATAGAACATACATATTTCGATCTGCTATGTGCATAACAGCATAAATATTGTAGAAGCACGAGGGTATAATTCTCATTTGGTTTTTGTAACCATTGATTTTAATGTTTCTACACACACGCACAATGCGTGTTTGGTGTTATTCGCATGAAATGATAAATGACACATCATGACCGTATTCTCATTTGATTAAAAGGTTGAAGAGTTATAATGTGCCTTAATTGTGTGTCGCAAACATGCAAATTTTGGCTTTGTCATATCACCGTGTCGCAATTCGGTAACAATTAGAATAATTAGGCATGCTTTTTCCAAGTATAATTAACGGTGTATTTTTTCCTTTTTGTTCTTTAAGCCAACTCTTACTAACATACGTCATTGAAAAGAAAACGTTGCATTCGGGATACTTAAGAATTCATAGCAGTGCGCTGTAAGTTTCAAACCAATGGTGATTCCATTTGAAATTAGTTATTATTCTTTCACGAATACTGAATCGATTCGTGGTCAATAGGCATGCTTTTCGATTGAATTTTTCTTATTGCAACAGCTGGCCTCCTACCAAGAACATCAATGCACTCTCTATATAACACATTTATTGTGCAACATCGCCACCAAAGTCCTGCACAATACTCACATTTGTATCTATACCTAGTAGTATAAGATGACACCATCTGCACAACGTATATATAACATGTGCATAACATCTGTCGAAATACTGGTCTAATTGTGTACAAAATGTATACTGCTGCGGTATACAGGGTTGGGCAAGTCTAATTACTTTCCAAAATCATTGTTTGATTATTTGTCTAATATCTTCGGCCGTAATCATTATTTTGCAATCCCAATTCAAAAAATCTGTAGTCTGTTTTCTTACTTTTCAGGAGCAAACGAAAAAAAAAAAATGATTTTTGTTTGGGAAAATATGAAAAAATCCAGATGATCGAAAGTAATTAGGGAAAATATTACGCTAATTAGTTTCGATCTTCTGGCTTTTTTCATATTTATTAGAATCAAAATCAGTCTCTTCTGTTTGGTACTGAAAGGTATGATGATAGGCTACAGATTTGTTCAATTGCAAAAATAAATTAATGATTATTGGCGAAGATATTCGGAGAATAATCCTTGGGAAAGTAATCAGACGTGTCAATCTATGCTGCGGCATAGCACTAGCTGTTGCCTCGAAGTTTTTCCTTTTTCGCGAAATGTCTGTGGCTCATGCCATAAGTTTTACATCGTCATATTATTATCGATGAAACTGCAATGATCAGTGCATGTAAAGAAACAAAACGGCGAAGGGGATCAATTTCTTGAAGACTCAACACTTTTTATTGTCTGATGTGAAATCGATTACCGGTATTGATTTCACTTCCTGGACGTATACTGGAGACCGTTATTCATCTACGTATATGTAATAAACAAATATATAATACATCGTGCTTCCTGTAGTGAAACTATCCAGTCGATAGTAATTTTTTAATTATACATGATCCACAAACTGTTCTCTTTCCCATGCTGGGGATGATGAATTAATTCGGTCGATAAGGTGCGACAAAACTAATTGTCAAAGGCGAATTCGAACAGAACAAATGAGATTGGATTCCCGTGATTCAGCACGCGAGAATTGTAGTCTCTCCAATTTGTGGAGGAGACAATGCCCGGTTGTATCGTAATCATGTATTTTCAAATGTTCTGTTTCAACGCTGAAGTCATTTACTGTAGCAATACGCTTTAATTTACATGCGGAAATTTTACCCTCTCCGACCCACGGTTTTGTATCGATCGCGCTAGGCTACTTTTTTATTCATAATTTGAAGCGCGTTTCTCGAATGTGCAAGTGTAGTTCAACGGAGAGTAAACTTCGAACAAAACAAGTCACATCTGCCCTGGTTGAATAAATCTATACAATGGTGCTATGCGAACAATAAGAAATACGACACAGATATACATATTCATACAGATCTGCAATATTGTCACAACTTTGCTTCCAACATAGAATATCCCACTCGTCGCTCTATTACGTAAATTAAACGTGTTCGATTCCAAACTAAATGAAGTTGACTCTACAGTCTTCTGTCTATTTTCTTGTCAATGTAACCACGAAGGATAGAAGAAGACAGAAGACTGTGGTGCCAACTTCATACCGGTCAGAATCGAACACACTATGTATACGTGACATAATGATCCAGCCTACCGTGAGGAGGAGTACCGCTACCGCATGTCGCGAGCTAGTAAAAAGGTCCTCGCACGGTCAGGCTATATCTAGCATGCAGTCGTCGCACCGAGACAAACACGCTATACGCCGGGGACTATGCCTGACACTGAGAGAACGCTGGCAAGTGTGCCCAGGGCACTTAGCTACGAAAAAAAAATTGTCTATCAAGGAGATTTCCATTGCCCCCAAGGGTCGGCGAATCGCGTTCTTGAGCTGCCCGAGGAGATCCTGAGCGACGCTCAATATCAAATTGGCGAGCGCCTAATGGAGCGCAACCCGTAGTTATTTTCTTTTACGATTAGAGGATCTAGAACTGACAGTAGTGAGGACGAATGTCCTGCCAGTCAACTGACGCCTACTCACTTTGCCAAAAGCTTGCTAGCTAACAAACAGAGTGTGGTGTCTGATTCCTTGCGATTGCCGTTCTAGTTTTGTATTTGGGACTTTTAGCAGCCACGAGATTGTCTGGGAATTTTCTCTGAGGGATCTTTTGAGATTTTGTCAACCCATTTTGAGTCATTCGGAGTGTGCAATTTTGGAACTTTCATTTGTCGGGAGGCTGAAGGCGGTAAGCGAACGCTTACTAATTGAATTGAACCCGTTTACGGCTATTTTTTTTCGGCAGGATTCAAACGCCACAAGTCGTCATTTGCGCACCTCCGTTATTATTATCTTACCCCGACTTCTCTCCGCAGTATTCGTCACAACTTCTGGCGCTTTTATATTTTTTTAATTTTGAGATCGGCGAGCAATCGCCAATCGTATATTGCCAATAATCGTCGACTAGATTTCCTCAAGGTTCAGAGATGTGGCCTGAGCTGAGGGGCATAATTAAATTAAAATCTATGTCATGTCAAATACATCAAGTTTTGCACGATGGTTAACTAACTTGTGAATAATTCAGGTGTATACATTATCTTATAACAATATTTGAAGCAGCTGGCCGTTGATACATATAAATAATAATCGTCTCCTCGTTTTATCTACAACAACAGATGTGAACGTTAACGAAGACAATCAATTGAGCGGATTGAGCCCCTTATGATGGTCTTATTCTACATTCATCCTAAGAAGCTCAATTATTAATGTAACTACCGCCACACTTTTTGCATTCCTATACGTATAGTTAAATACTGGAGACATAAGGCGTTAGTTATCATGCTGGTTGTCATTTTCAAGACAGATTCACGCCAGGTTTATAGCTACTAGACTGCTATTCATGGCATTGATTTTACAGTTACAGACTTCACACGAGCCAAGTTCTTAGTTCTACCAGAATATTGATATTCTCAGAAATTACTTGTTCTCATTACGATGACATGACATTGGTGTTACACTCACAGCTATTATTGTGCTTTGTGTACACGAACAATATTACCCTACCTTTGTGTTGTATAAAAAGGCTATTTCTACCTAGAACAATTAGGAAACAATACGTTCGAAATAAATGCCATTCGAAACGGGCTTGCAAGATTTGGTAATCTAATACTGTTTCATACGACTTTTCTATAGTAATTAGTGTGGGAGTATGAAGTAAACTCGACCTAGTTTGTTAGAACTATACGTTAACGATACATTAATTCCCGTAAATGAAAATCATATCCTGCTAGTTATAATGTAGGGAATTCCGCTATAAATCTTAATATGGACAGCTAATATGGGTTTCAGAAAAATAAAAAGATGATAATAAATCCTTGATGATGATTGTCAGTTTTAGAAAGGTTCCCCAGGGTTCCTGACATCATCATCTAATTGGCCTAGAATTTTTTCTGACCCGCAAGTGACAATGATCGATCAATATAATCCTCCTGTAGTCTGATTGTGAGACCATTCGTGGCAGGCAATCATTTTTCATTATGCACGACAGTGACACGTGTTAGTAAACAAAAAAAAAGACCTGTCTCCGGTATCTAGATACCGGCGCTGCTAATTTTTCCCTAATTTTCACCTTGGGTATTGTTCTCCTGCTATTTTGAGACGAAACAAGACGAGACTATGAAACAGTGGAACTACTTACAAGGATGGGTGACACGTGAAACACTACACTACAAAAGTACTCATTATGCCTTGTTTATCCGTTGTGGTTCAGCTGTCTCTTTATACTGTATCCTCATTCTTAGCTGTATTTATACGAGCTAATTAAACATTCTTGGCATTCGAGTAACGCATGTTGAAAGGCAGGATGGGATCCAAATAAAGAACATTCACAACGAATTTAGACTTCCTTACTATAGAGAATATAATGTACGATGAGATATGTTTATTTATACGGAAAGATTCAGTGGAAACTTAACAAGCCTAGTAGGCAATCGCGAAGACGCCTGATACAGACAACTCAAACGTCAACGATTGGGTTTTATTTCCCACATAGCCAATGGCAAATGAGATGATGTTTGAGTTGCCTGTCTGCAGGCGTTTTCGCGGTTGCGGCCTGTTAAGCTTCCACTAAACCTCTCTGTATACCTGTAATATAATATATATACAGATAAACGACAGAAATCGATTCAGGTCCTGGTTCCAAATAGAGTTTTGTTCCATCTTGGATTACGTAGGCGAAAAACGTTTTCCTAATGCTATCTATGTGTATATTCTACCTAAGACGAGAATGTTATATCTAAATTCGAGCAATGGTCTTAACAATCATTAATGTTACACATCATTTCACAGATAAGTAAAACTAAAGAACCAACGAGTACGCACGATCACGGTATATAACAATTATCAGTAAAAAGCGAGTTTCTCGAAAAAACATACAGCGATAAGGACCTGATGTGCCTTGGGGCGTTATTATTTCATTAACGTATCTTCTTTCTCAGTTGATAACGTTCACTTATATCCACAGTATTATCATGGTTCGTGAAGTTAGACAGAATTATTTCACTAGATTATAACCTCCGGTAAAGCAGCCTAAATCAATCCAGACTCCTGTTCCAGCTATCCCTCTAACACGTCTATACAGTTTTTGGGGTGATTGTTTTACCTTAGCCCAACGTCCACGTATGTATTCAATATTTGTATGTAAATACTATGTCGAAAACCTTTTAACAATCCATCTAAAGACCCGTACGGTCTAGTGCTGCCAAATTACTTTAACACTAGATTGAATCCAATTGACAAGTAGATACCATAAATTGCTTTGCAATGAATATCGACTGGTTACTGAACGAATATCAATCACCGTAAATATGGATAGGAAAGAATTATACTGACCGTTAAATGGGGTTCATTTGTCGCATGGTAGAGCAATATCAGGGCTGTATCACTATCGGGTGTAATAGGATATCGTCTTCATATTTTGGTCATCCCATATATTTTCACGTTCTACATACATTCTGTCATTTCCTATAATCTTATCCCGATTGTCTTCTAGTTTTTTTCTACCAAATTCTCATTGATCCACGTGTGTGCCACAGCCAATAGTGATACAGTATTTTTTCTATTATCTGGGATACACCACAGCATGATCAGACTGCGAAATAGCGCGCGAGAAATATAGTCTATGAGATCAGTCGCTTTCAATAGACAATAATAAATTGATGACGTAGAATGGTAATGAATATTAAAGCGTAGCATAAATTTTTGTACCGAAATAATAGTGCTCTGAAGCTTGCAGAGAAGTAGGCCACTGATCTATCATAATTTAGCATAAAGTGATTGAGCAAATTGATAAAGAAACTTGCAAACATCGGCGTGAAAAGTGAAACGCTCTGAAATACGGAACGAGGAAGAGGCGCACCTCATCCACCCATATATACCGTTATGTAACGTCCAACCTCTCAGCCTTGGAGCGAATACCTGAAAATAGAGGAAAGGATTGGAACCTAAGGAGTGCCTTCGCGTTACGTGTTCCATATCCACTGAATCAACGGAATCAGCTGAATAAACTGATCTTAGATCTACAAACAACTGGGTGCAGTATCAAATGTGACGTTCTAGCCGCACGGCTGGAAGCCACTCCTTCGTCGGACGTTTTATCAAACTCATTGTCAAGCTTGACTGACGTGAGTCTGCTGGCGGGTGATACACGTGATACACGTGATACATATTATAACCCGAATAATTGTTACCTGAACCTTAAACCACGTCCACGACTTGAAGAAATATGAGACGAGGATGGATTTCTTAGTGCGTTACTTAGCTATCCTCGGAGCATCATAGACGCATATTCGTTACAAGGTGCGGTGCAGAAGAGCACATTGGTGTTTGTGAAGTACCTACGCTTGGAACATAACGAAAGAAACTTATATCCTTACTTTACGAGTATACAAACATGTATGTATGTAGGACGTAGTGTGAAATGAGTTGCCCAGTGTCGACTGTTGCTGAAAGGGGTCATTGCCACTTGGAAACTATTGTATAGAATGTCTGCAGCATCAATTCGGGCTACATGATGTAACGGTTGCCGGGAGCACAAGTTTGACCGTCACACTTCGCTGAACATTTTCAGATATTTTATCTCCAGGTAATCTGTTCACAGGTTTTCTGTTTATGTGAAATTCAAAGGATGCCTCTGGGATGTCTCAACTCTGAACTTGATCCCGCGGAGACAGGGAAATATTTTTCAAACAGAACTTGCACGGCTTGGCTCTTTACGTTCTCGTAAGATACCGAACTAATCCGCGATATTATTTTTCCGCAATGTTTGTAATTTAATTTTTACACATCTGTGTAGAAGGGATCGAGGCGCACCCAGCGGTATACGATAAAACGTTAGTTCGATGAGCCAATCACAACTTGAGAGAAGGAAAATGGATAAGTTCCCCCAATGCCAGAGAGTTCGTTTCGTAAGCCCTCGAGTTACTCTTATGGGTTACAAGCAGATAACTTGCTCTTGACCCGTCAGAGTAGTACTTCATCAAGTAGCCGCTGGAGTATTTTTGAGTTGAGCTGTAATTTTAGTGAGAGTGAAGAAATCCAAATCCATTAATTTTGATACCTTGGAAAGGTCACGAGTCAAAGAAATTGGTATCGTGCATCACAGTTCCCCCTTCATACCGTGCAGCCACATATGGTGGGTCGATCATTAGTACACCGTGTTCATGGAATCTCACACTCGTACAAACGATAGATATGTGCATATGTAGTTGAAATCGAATAATAACGTGAATTTTTCAACCGCAACACGCGAATACGTCGATGATGCGGTCGCCTGTAGGTGGATACTGGGCTTAGCTGGTGTTTGTATGTTTGAATACACATATCCCATGGATAGGTTGAGTCAACAGCTGACATTTGACTGAAGATATAATATCCGCCGGCAAAGGGCTCTATAGCCTACATATTTCGAAAGGTTACCATGTTACTTTGTTTTGTCCTGCTTCAACATTGGCAGTACGTCTTTACCTAATCCAATTGAGTCAGTTTTAATAATATTTATAATGAAAGTATGTTTTAAAAGTTGCTCTTGGATGTCAGTTCAAGTCCATAAGAGTAGTACAACTTTTTCAAACTTTTAAACATTTTGAAGTCTGCTTGTCGCAGGAACCTCTATTCGAGTTTGACAATGACAAACTTTCTGATACACGTGTGGAGTAACATCTAGAACTTGAGAGTTTTGGAAAGCTTAAAGAATCAGCTTCAAGGATCTATGCGTGAATTTAAAAAGTATTGAGGTAGTTGTTCCATGAAATGCAGTTTCTTAGGATTTTTGAAAAATTCTGACAGATTATTATTTAAATAATTATGAATCGAATGGCGCAACATGAAATATATGAACAATACAGTTTCGGAGACATTCAATTCCAAAGATTGAGTTTTCTAGGCTCTTTTACATCGCACTATACGGGATACCAAAAAGTTTACTCACATAGTCAGTTATAACTAACAATAAGAAACCTTTCTTACAAATCAACGTTGAACAACAAATAGTAAATTAAAAAAAAAATTTATAATTTATAATTACAACACAGTTTCTGCAATATTAATTAAATAATGATGAAAAATGTATCTCATTCAAGTAGTGGAAGGGATACACTGAAAACGAGCTGGCAACAGCGCGTTCATTCAACAACAGGTTACGTTTTTCGCCAGTTCGTCTACTTCAACTATTCGTCTACTTGCACATTTAGCAGCATTTTTCTGGTTCTGACGTAATTTAATACTGAGGTTACTCTACGTTTACTACAGTATAACCAGTACAAGATACTATAAAATGTAGATATACAAACTCGGCCAGTGTTGCCAGATTTTAGAATACAGGGTCAAACGAACAGCTGGTCGTACGGCATTGAATAACAATAAGAGTGGTACATAAACAGCAAAAAGTTTTGGGTTCATGAATCACGAATCCCAGCTGATTGTAGCATAGTTTCTAGCGTAAACTTTTTGATCTGACTGTTACGGAACAACTACCTTAAGTAGTTTACGAGTAATTTAACTTTTAATGAAAATGAAAATTTTCCCACGTTAAATGAGTGGGGAATTAAAATTAAAGGAGCGACCTGTTCTTATTGCGGGTGTGTTTATTGAGAGGTTGGACTGTATTGTAAAACGTACCATATACGTAACGCCCGTGTTAGACACGCATCCAGCTTATTAAATCGATTTTTGCTCTGGCATTTGATGGTTTATGAAGAATAAGCTGGCGCTGTCATCCGGCGTTGACTAAAATGAAAAAAAATTTACTTTTTCTGAATCATGAAATATCGCTGCGTCTGAGAACATTGAAGCCGTGACTATACGAAATAGCCATATAATTTGATTGTTATTAAAGTTTACGCAATTTTTATGAGATGGAGCCAAAAACATGCATATTACTGTATTCCAGACAAGAATTACCGTGTGATTGGTAACTCTGTCGAAAGTAATTTCATTATCTTAACAAATATCATTATCTTAAGTCACCATATACAGGGAGAATTCTTAACGTCTGTACAGTCAGAGTCAATCAAGGACTCGGTAACCACTAAAACAATCACCGATTTTGACTCGCGGCCGCCTCAACACGACTCTGACCGTATAGGCGTTAGAAATTCTCCCTGTATGTTCAGGGCCCCTGATCAGTAACTTTTACGTTAACGAAACGATCGGTTTTGTCTTGTTTTCTATTGGGTAGATTTGTCTTTCCCGAAACCTTATTGGTCGCTGATATTCCATACGTGCGGAAAGACATCGAACCGATTGGATAAAAAGTTACAGAATAGTGGTCCTCTATACTATAAGGCACTAAATGCGAGAGAGGAAATCGACTCACTATCTTATTGTCAGTTTTCGAATTATCTATTCAGAAAACTGCAACGTCGGTTGTCATCAATGCAGACTTTCTCGTTGACGATAGCTATATTGCCTCAATAATCAGCTATGTAGGTAGTCACTGTTTAGCACACAGTTTGACCTGAATCCCTACGACAAGTAGGTACTTTTCTTTCGACTGCGTCTCAAGTTGCAGAGAGGTGTTGGCTTATGAATTCCAACTTCCATCTGATAATTAAAGTGGTTAATTCGGCGATAATGATTAGCAGAATCAGCTGAACTACTGTGAATAACCCAGCAAAAGTAGTTCGTTGAATCATAAACAATCTGGCCTTTATAGTACATGCGACTGCAGTTCCGGTGGATTGATGCAATCACTCGATTCATTGTACCAGGAATATTTCCTTATCGGTCGAGAGTCTCTCAGTGATAGTTTACTGCAGCAGATGGAGGAAAGCGCCGATAAAGATGTAGGGGATCCATTCAATTTAATGAAATTCTTGGAAAGAAGATTTGTATCATTTACATCGAGTCAATGGAACATAGTAAGAATAAATAATATAATAGCAAGTGATATACGCACAGGAAAATAAACATAAACTCGCAGAGTCTTCACCACCGATTGCAAAACTGTGCGATTAGTTTCCCTTGCAGTATACCTGCACTGGAAAATGGCCTGCACAATATTGCGGTTCTAATATCATCGCCCTGCATGTTTGAGAACTCATGCAGCGTATTATCAACCGCATCCTTTTCGTCGCTAATGAAGGATAATTAATATCGCGAGTTTAACATTCCTGGCATTCACGCTATACCCCAAATGCCGTGATGCCGGGTAACAAGGTAATTGAAAGTTATGTTGAGACCTTAATTAAAACCCGAGCATGTTCGGCGATAAGAATGGAAGAGCTTGTAGGTTTTGCAACAGTTGTTCTTGAGATCGGATTGAAAGGGGGAAAACAATTCAAAACGGGATTTGCAAATTCGGCTTACATTTTCTAACTTGAATAATACAATTCAACGTTCATCCTCGTACAAGGTACACGAAATGAACCAGATGTGACCTGGCGCCTGCTCGGGGCTTTCATTATAAACAGCCGTTATGTATCGAATAAAATAAACAAAGCTTTAGATATTTATTCAGGTATCTACCTTGTTCGATCCGATGCAAGACACGCAGAAACATTAAATCAGTAGAAGATTTGAATCGATCGATCCCAAAGTTCGTCATAGAACCTCTCAGTATGAATTAGGATGTGGTTTATATCCACGCAGAGTTACACACATTCACGTTTTAGGTATCTGTAACTTTTACACCACCGTCAGTGGGAATAAACGAAGAATGTGAAGCACACAGACAATTCTTATAACACATATACAACTGAAGTTCGTCGATATGACGCTACGGTATATCTTTGTAAGTTAAATGGAAGGTTCCATGACCATAGGGTCTAACTTTTAATGGCGCTATAAATACACCCGGTCATCGACGTCGCAGGGAAGTCGACAACCGAAATTCCACTTATCAACAATTGAAGAAAAAAGGGAAGGTATTCTGACACAGCTATACGGCAATCTTTCCCTTGGCTATAAACCATATTATTCATTTCGATTTTTCATCAATTATAATTGCGGTTATATATCCACAGTCCCTATTTTCACATTAGCGGTAAAAGTCATGGCCCTCTTACTTTTTACGTGGCCGAAGACCGCGTAATGCGCAAATCGTGCTCGTGGCTAATCACCACAAATTCACTTTAACTGAGGAAGGATTACACAGTTTGCGAACGCACAGAGAGCAAGACCATCGAAGGAGGTGTCGTCCTATTTTCACGCGGATATGAAGATACTGCCTCCTAAATAGCAATTTCGCGCATTCCTTTCATATTATAGACGTACATATGAGGTATTCCATCCAATCGTATCTCTCATTGTTACCATCTATTCTCCAAAAATATAGAATTTATCTGCTTTAAAAAATTCTGGGAGCCTATCGTTCGCCACGTTTAGGAAATAATATTCTTTCAAATCAGTAGAATAAATACAAGGAGAATAGTTTCCACTTTCGAACAGGGCCTAAAATAATCATCCCCGGATATAGAATTTTGGTGATTTTTTTTCAAAAAAATTAAAAATATCGTTCTGTATGACGTTTCAAAAATTCATAAATACATAACGGTTCGGAGAAAAAATCTGGAAAAATTAGGATTGTATGTTAGAGTTGGGATAACTGCACAAAAAATTATGAATCAAATTAAAAATGGTAAGGGAAAATCATTGGTCGAGTTGGCATGGAATACCTTATATATAGGTCGCAATTGCGTACATACAGATATCTATAGATTCTAAATATTTGATCAATACAGTACGCTACGATTTTTACCGATTGCAAAGCAGGCGAAGAGGGAAGATACCTTGGGGTCACTCATTTCCGTTTCTTATTCTTATGTAACAAATCATCCCTGGAGGGAACTTTCTTAAATTGAATGAAAACCTTATTCTCTTCAATATTGAAAACAAATATTACATGCGGTGGTGGTAAATTCAGCTTTATCCAAATTTTGCAATATAAAATATCGTTGAGAATTTTCCAATTCCGGGGCGGGCATATACAAGAATTCCTTTATGACTCTTTGAGTCAATTTTGTTTTTTAGCAGATCCAATTGCAAGATATTTGAAATGTTTTCTCTCGCATTGGTAGATATATGGAGTATAATTTGACAAGGGTAAGGAGCCTCGCGATAGAAATTCTGTTAATTTTTGTCTAATTTTATTCTGTGCCGCAAGGAAGTGAAGTTCTTGTTTCTTGGGAATCAGTCGAATAAGAAAACCACAGAATTGTCGCAACAAGCTTTGTAGCAAAAGACAGACTTCTGAGAAAAAAGATTGTGTAAGCTTTGGCTTCGTTACCCGCATGCTGTTCAATACTAACTGTCATGACTTCGATAGAATATGATAAGGATAAGATAAAAGTGAAGTAACCAAAGAGAGAAGAGAATTATATTCCAGAAATAAACTCGATACTCTGTTCACTTCCTAAAAAGGGAGCTTTCTGTACATCTGGTGTGATTTATGGTAAGTATTGTCATATACCGGGTTTCTTCGTGGAAGTGCCGGATAGAACACCAAATAATAGGCGGATAATACAGTAGAACCTCGATTATCCGAACCCTTTGTTATCCAAACCACGATGGCTTTAACCGAGCCTTCTATTATCCGATCCTTAACTTGCTTTTTTTTTGTTATGCGTGCGTTTTTCGTATTTTATTAGATAGTTTGTATCTATTTCAACGACGGCGCGAAATTTTGAAAACAAATAAAATCTTATTTTATAAGAAACAAGAAAAAATTGCCGACACCCCTTAATAGTGAGATAGAGCATTGAAACTTTAAGTCTATCATCGGTAGAACTGTTGCAGAACGGAGCACATGTGGGTCAAAATGGGTCATGCTTTATTGCAGCTGAATCGAATGATTTGACAAAGTTTGTGATTTGCTTATCCAATTCTGACCATTAAATAAAAGTACACGATTGAAAGATGATCTTGACGCGGTTTATGTAACATCGTTATACAACTGCAGCAATCTTTCTTACTTCTTCTTTCGAATGACACCTGAAATGAGACACCGAATTGCATCGTATAGAAAGAAAATAATCGAATAGAAATCGATCAATCTCTTATTACGCCTTTGGACCGGAGAATTGATTGCTTTCGGATGATACTTTAATCCGTCTTTCAATATCTTGACGTCACCTCGTATTCGTTAAAGATAACGAATCACGGCTCTTGAAGTTCCGCTCGAGAAGACACCCTGTAGCCAAGGGTTGGGGGTCAAGCCATTATAAAACATCGATGTGTTTACGTTGCCCTAGCGGATGACGTTACTGATGGACTCCTGGTGGCGCTGACACGGCAGGGTGGGTGCTGTCGAAAGAGGGTGGCGTCGCGTCGGACGCCTCGCCGCTATTTCGTTGCATTGAAGGTGGTGCGCGGGACAGGACTCCGATTCCTGTGGCGCGAACAGCGCGTGCACAGAGCTTGCGGGGTAAAACGTAGGGTAGACCGTGGAGGAGGAGTTCGCAGAACAGGGTTCAGCCAGGGGTAGTTCTCGAAGGACGAACAGGAGGCCTGGCCGTATGCTTTTGGCAGTTGGCTGGTGGCGTTCGCCATGTCCTGACGGCAACGTGTCCCTTTTCGCGTCGCCCTCGCTATACATAACCGTGATTAAAAATATTTGATACCATAATGCCCATCATTTTTTAATCCTCTACCCAATTCTATCCTATAATTCCCAGATTCCTCATGCGCACAAAATACGAGGTAGCGGGTTTGGAAAAGATAAATTATACAGCAATTTCATAACCAGAAGCTAGTCGTAGATTCTATTCATCAACCACCCCGTGTTTTGCAACTATATTCGTTATCCACTGTGTATTATTTATTGGTATTGAAATTATCGATTGGTCTATTAGAACGTATCAAAAGCTCCTGACGCGACCTGGCCTGTCAGTCAATCCACCTGGGGTGGCATAGTTGTAACGAAATCTTTCGGAAGCTTCCCGTTGTCTCAATATTTTCTGGTTTTACTTCCTGCAACCGGTGAGTCTAGGGCTTCGAAAGTGACGTGTTCCCTCGTTAAAATTATTCATGAGCTTAAAACCCGTTGCATTTTGTACCTCAATAGCCTAGCTAAATGCACCGGACTGGTACAACATATCACTAACAATTAATCGTAACTATATGAGTCAATTACAAAGCTGGAGCAAGTTTTTATGATAGTACAGTCAGCATCATTCGACCAAAATGCCTAGTGCCTACGACAAGTGCCTCTTCATCTCTCGCCTGCCTGTATGAATAATTTGGTGTGAATGTGATTCCTAATCTATGAAAATAATCTATATAAATCAAAATGATGTTTGTAAAAGTATAATATTGGGAACTAGTACGATTACGGTTCCAATAACGAATATACAGTAAGAAATAATATTTTTAAATAATTATAAATGTAACTACGAGAACCGGAAAACCGCCTCGGATCATTCGCTTAAAAATCGTAAGTAACATTTGAACTATTTTATTGCCGTTAATTTCTCCGATTGAGATTATTTGACCAATATCGTAAAGTGATTCAAACTGTGGAAATAAAGCTTCTGAATTTAGAAAAGCTTCGTGAATCTCTTCAAATTACATCTACAAACGAACTAGAAAAGTTCGAATCGAAAAATTCAATATACGTCAAGTATTTTGATTGTATTTCAAACATTGTGTTTTAGTAAAGCTTCTTGCGGCAAAGATTTTGAGTTCTTTGTTTCGCAATTCTCTAGCTGAATATACTGAATATGAATTAATCTAGCTGAATATAATGAATATGAATTAAGCTATGAATATAATCTGGTGCGATCTATACGTATCTTCTTTTGAATCGGTTCATTCTGTCTCATAGTAAAAACCATTTTTTTACCGCATTGATAAAGTCACCTATACAGGACCTCCTTTACCCATGATAATACTGTCAAAAGAGGTCAGGGCTTGATATGGCGAACAAATGTCTCCTGGCTTAAGTTACATGGGTATAAAAGCAGCTTACCCTTACAGTTATTATCAGTTGACTTTTGGCCTTCGATCACAAGAAAGGTCCTTACATCAGCCTCACGTCCTCAATCGTTGAAACAAGTGTATGAAGTTTCACAGATTAGAATGTCAACCGGATGGGAGAATTCTATTTGAAAAGTTAGATTACCTCATGTGTTGGAAAATAATATTTGTCTAGCATAGTATATTTTAGCAGAGTCCATGATGCATCGACGTTATACTAGGTGGCTTGCATAATATTGACTATATCTTTATTTTCTTTGGTTTGACTATTTTCTTCACCATCTGTATAATTTGATAAAATTTTATTTCATTCCAGAAGAAATGTTTTAGGCAAATAAAATTAGTCTACGTAGTGTAAAGCACTTCATATTACTTTTCAACCATATCCATCAATTTATCTTCGCGCGCTTATAATACAGTTGTGTATGTACTTTAGAACTGGCATAGCTGTAGGGATACTAAGTTAATTATTAATTATGCTCTTCTATTTGTTCGCTTAATGGAATTTCTGTTCCATATTCCATAATATCGCCCTGCTAAAGCGAAGCATATTATACTCAGGAAGCGATAATTATTGTTATATGTACGAATACGTTGGGGTGGAAACTCACAACTATGTACGCACGCATGTTATGCGCGTGTGAAAGTTCTTTCAAGTGAAACGCTTACAATAGATTACGTTACGGTTCAGTGGGCCTCGTTTGAGACGGGATATTCTATTTATCTAATTAATTAATGAATTTTAGGTCTCTAAGTTGTTTCCTCTCGACCCTTGTAACATATTGTCTAATGACTCCGAATTTCGTTCGGCGAAACGAATGGTAAACTGTGAGAGTTAACATTTACATATGATTGAATTCGGATAAAAGTTTAATGCGCGCGATAATTTGCAAACTTGCAAAGTTATTCCGTTGCGAATTTCGAAAAATAGGTAGCCTCTCAATCCCGGAAGAATCAGGAGTTTTGTATATTCTGCTGTGTAATCATCATAATGCCTTAGCAGACCTTTATTATACTTTTTTCCTTCGTCCTGAGTATAAGTATCTAGTAGGCTCTAAGTTTAGCAACTATCCATAAGTTTGAAAGTGATTTGTATCATGAAATAGATTTGATTCATTGTGTCGACAATAGGTTGAACTTGGCAAAATATTAGGAGGTTATTTTTCACGTCTATATCCTATTTTGGTTGCCTCTGCTACGCCACAGGTCCGTACTATGAAATTTGTTTTCAATTCCGCTACGTTTCTATTGCTCATGTTGTCAATAATTTTCCAACAACGCATGAAAATATGTTTCCCGACAAATTACTCATGTCTCTTCGTTGATAGATTGTGATCGGAATTCGAAGACGAGAATATATATATTCTCAAGGTTTATCTGTGTCTGGTTATCGACTCACTGCATAAAATATCATAAGTGATTTCTTATAGCTGAGTGGATTTCATGTATCAATTGCCGCAGGTTAGTATTGCGTGACGCAAGTGAGGAAATCGTCCAAGAATAATCCCTGTCTATATAATGCATTGTAATTCACTCGATGATCGATGCATGAGCCTTATCATCTGATTGCTTCATGTGTTTTGAGTACAACGGAGCTATCGAAGATACGATAAAAGTGAAATCTGCATTTCAACGCATTGTTACCTCTAAAACTCATCCGAACATTTCTTCGGTACAGTATGACAACTTTATGTAGAATAAATTCTGTTTCATTGGACAACTGGATCTCGAAACTTTTAGATATTTACGCTGACTGTTTGCTCAAAACCGTAACAAAGTTTCCATCCTGCTTCACTGGGTCCTCTTTCGAGATAATTAGGGTCAGTATTACATAAAGGGTTGAGGGTATACTTGATACAATTATACAGAAAGACTGACGAAAAAATAGATAAGACTATGCTTCATCTAATCAACTTCCTTGCTTTCTGGTCCGGACTACGAATTCTTAATTATTCCGATATCCGCACTTGTTCTACGTTTTTTTTTTTTTTTTTTTTTTTGAAGGAAGGAAGGAAGGAAGGAACTGAAGCTTTTCAATGTTTACATTAAAATTACGCTGAGAGAAGAATTTATTTAATGTTAACAAATCGTATTTTTTTTGATATGGTGAAATAAAGATTTAGTTGTTATTACTGAATTTCAGTTGAGCCAAATAATATTCGTTAATTATTGCCAAATAGCATTTTGATATATATCTTGGCTCAATTGACTCGTATTTGGCTTAACTGAAATTTATTAATAACAGCTGAATCTTCATTTCGCCATGTCGAAAAAAATATCTGTCAACATTAAATAAGTAACTGTTTTTTACAACATCTGCTCCGAAACTTCAGCTTTTAATGCTTCTTTAGCCAGTTGAAAGAGGCCTAATTCTAGGCTAATGCCGTGAAAAGCTGTAGCGGGTGCGCAAATCGCGAATGAAATAAATGAATGTTTTCCTAATTGAGAATACGATTTATTTGATAGTGGATAAAGCTAATTACATCAGGAGGAAAGTTACTGATTTGGGTGAAATATATATTTTTTATTTTTGCGACGAATGAACATTCATATTTCGAAACATTTCTCTAGCTTGCCTTGAAGGGATAAGAAACACTTAAAAATAAGGGCCATCATCAGTACCTGAACAATTTCAAAAAATTTGCATCTACGTATGTTACCCCTGTGTTTAGTTTTTCATCGCAAACACTGTTCGTTACGTCAAAAACACGGAAACGACAACCCTCACCCAAAAAAATTAACGTCATGTAACATAAACTAAACTCCAATAGCGTCACCATGAATGAAAAAAGAACTTCCATCATGACCACCGTCTTTTCAAAATATACGCGCGCTCACTGATTTTCGCTATACGGCTTGTGTTCTGTTCCGTTAAGTTACGTTTCCTCGAGTTAAAAATAAAATAAGTTAAAGGCAATAGTCGTTTTTTTCAGAATTTTCTTTTTTGAGAATACGATTTCTACAATTTTATCAGCAAGAATTATGGATCTTGTTCATAGAAGCCTAGATGTTCTGCTCCGATTGGATTTTCAATATCCCGATTGTTTCGTGAATAAATATTTATTTAGAAAATTCGATTTCCGGCGGATTATTTCTTGAAAGAAATAGTCACGAAAAAATTTGGCAACTTGCTCCAGTACTAATATTTGTCAACTATAAAAACATATAGCCCCCGTTTAAATGAGTATGCGATTTCATTCGTTGAAAATTCGAAAGAAAAAAAAACCAGTTACGAGGCTAAATCGACGTGAAGTACAAGTTTCTATACAAATATTTACTGAAAGCCTACCGATAAGACATTTCCAGTATTTCGTATTTTCTGAGGAATTTTCCCTGAGGTGTCGCCTGGTTTTGTTCGCCGGCCTTTTGTGTACATTGTTAACTCTACACCCAGCCAGAAAAGTATGTCATTATTAAGGGGGAGGGGGAAAGGGGCTACACCGCTAAAGCTAACCTTATGAAATATTGATAGTGGAGGGTTATTGAAGTTTTTAGTATAACTGTTTCTTTCAAAAAACAGTACTCTAGTAATGAAAATTTTCAAAAAATTTGTAAGCTGTTTTTGATTTTTTTTTTTCGGAAAAACCAAAATATCGAAAATTCGATACGATTGATTATTGAGGATACTTTTGTGAACGTGAGAAAAAATTAGCACCTCTTGGTAAATAACCAAAACAATGGAACGGAAACATTATGGTCATGAAAAATTCAAAATTTTCCTGCTCCATACGTTGGACCTTCATTTCGAAGTAAGGCCTCTTCTCTTCTGGCTTGCGCTATAATTTTACAAGACGTCGTGCTCGCTGGTACTTCCTGTATCTTCCATATTTTGGTTTTTTCGAAAAAAAAAGAATTCAAAAACAGCTTACAATTGTTTTGAAAATTTTCATTTCTCGGGGTCTTATTTCTTGGAAGAAATAGTACTACCAAAAAATTCTATAACCCTCCGTTATCAATATTTCATAAGGTCAGCTTTCGCGGTGTAGCTCACCCTTAAGACCTTCCTCCAAATTTAGTCTAAGGGTGACTGACAATGAGTAAAACTTAATATTTTCGTTTCCTTTGAATTCAACTGCCTCCGTTTATGCTATTCGTTGATAATTTATCATATTCGTTGTCAGTGACAGTAGTTATGCCATATATCCCCGCCACATGGTACATATGAATTCGTTTTATCATCAAGTAATATAGATCAAATTTATTTCCAGTCCAATTCAGCAGAAATTATAAACAGTTTGCCCGTTCTATCGCTAAAAGGATTTCAGATACCAAGGTCCTTGCAATTTTTACCACTTCAATTTGAAATTTCATCACTTGAAGAAGAGGTTCGAATCAAACACTTTCCAGTAACTGTCCGATCTCATTGAATTGCAAAATTTTGTTGCATAACTTTCTTCTCGAGTTTGTTATTTTCAAATCTGACATGCTTGCTAAATACCGTCTTCTCATACACTGTCTCTTTAGGACCTGTAGTCAGATTTAAGATCCACTTGAGCTTTGTCTTGAAGCGTTGCATCTCTCCGAGCAACGCATAGATATTCGAATGAGATATTGGTCAAGTCGGGTTTGTAAAAGGCTTTTATTGGCGATTTTAAATGATCGGACTTAGTTTTAAGACTGCGGAATTACTGCGTACAAATATCTCGTGAAATTGCTAATTCACATAGTATAAGTAATTTATCTACACGCATACACGTGGGTAATATCGTACGTATTCCGTGTCGCCGATTATACGAGGATAAAGCTTCATACACATCATGGCATATGCGTTTTACGCTGGTCACGTGACTCACGGGCATGCGGAACAAATGAAGATTAATTTTTACTGGAATTTTAATCCCGTTAATATAACTATACATTAATGTAATTAGAGCAACAAATTCTTAGGTCTACCCACTCGCACTTTTTACTCTCACCTCCAAATTACTTTGTGTAACACCTGCATGGGAAGTTTGACTTCCCGCGCGAAAAATGGTGCGCCAAATGGCCGATTCCCCAACCGCGTGGTTATTTTTAATACCGCACGCAAAACAGTGCGATTATGTTTATTACCGCACGTTTTCGGAGCGGAACTAGGCAACTAGCGCAATCGGGCGTGTTGTGTTATGATTATTCTAACCTGACGATTTTGAATCGTCTTACAACCGAAAGTCTCACTTCCCATGCTGGTGTCACATAAAATAGGATATGTAACGCGTGCGGCTTGGCGATTACTGACTCGTGTGATTGCAAAATTTACACTTGTCAGTAATCGCCAACTTCCCGCACGTGTTGCACAATATACTAATAGCAATTTATGACTCCGGAATAACCGAATCAAAGATGAGCCCTGCTGGAAAATTGTCCCGGCAGACAAGAGTCTTTGACAATGTTTTCAACGATGTTGATGAAAGTGCGAGTTATTGTGAGAGTATTTTGAAAAAGCTAAGCGTGCCAAGTTGTTGCTATGATGGAATGATGAAAATTTGATAACATATTGCTATGTAAAATTATGACCAAAAAACGACATGTATGAGGAAGTTATGTTAATTTGAAGTGTCGTGTCCAGCCCACGTTGTCTTTCAAAATCCACCTTTGCACGCATTTTAATAGCATTTCTCTTTCATACTTGGGTTAATTGAAAAAATGCCAAGTTAGCGTGGAAAGGAATAATTTGGAGCAACGTTATTTTTTTCCTGTTCCGAGGAGGGGTTGGATTCTATACATTAAAAAAAATGTAATTACCATTCCAGTAGCCCTCCCTTTCTTCGTTTCGGTAATAAAAACAAAACCTTCTACCTGTAAGCTGTCTCGGTATACTTTCGTTCATTTCAAAGCATATTCCTTGTCAAATAATAACAATAACTAATTTTCCGTCCAACAAGACGTTTCTGTCTAATTGGAAACTCGGGTAATGCGCGCGTCCGGAACACCCGGTGAGAAATTCAACCTCATAAATATTTTCCGACAGGAATCTCTGTCCATATTAACAAAACGAATTCGTTATTCATCACAGGCGCCAGTTCGGCGTACGCAAATGCCATCCGGGGCCGACTCGAAGCCCCGGGGTACCACGGAGAGTCCGGGTCCTGTCAGGCCCTTCACACCACCAGACCTGTTCTCCATTCCCAACATGGACGGTACTCCTTTGCAGCCGATGGGTACCAGCATCGCCTCAAATTCAAACAAAAATGGTGTACCCGGGCCTTACATCGTCGGAAGTCCTATCGATCTGGGGCAAATCGATAACGTCGACAATATGGGACCACACATGCAAGATTTTCTTCCGGCGTGGTGCGGCAAGAAGACGGATGACCATATCGAGCTAAGAGAGACCGGAGCCCCGTCAATAGGAGATGCAGGTAAAGCTATAATATTTTTCGTAAATCATTTGAAAGGTCGACGTGCCGTGGGGTCGAAGACTGCGAACACCTCTAGGTTTTTAAAAATGTGTTGGAGGGTCATCGGGCGATATCAGTCACTAGTAATACCGTAATGGCTGACTGAAGTTTTGCCATCTCTGCATTTTGCAATTCGATACGGACGACTTTGTTCCGTGCTTCTTCAGCACGGTGTCTGTCGTTGATTTAATGTCATTGTTGTTAATGGTGTCCAGATTGTCTTCTGTCATTGATTGACAGAGTGGTATCGAATTACCAGGATATTACTTACGTTGAGTGAGAAATAAGCCGTGCTTCAAGATGAGCAATCATAATTAATAGGTCAATCGGTAATACGTGTCTAGTTAATTTGCTGTTCTTGCGTGCATTCCAGACTTATGAAGTTTTCGTTCTATTGTTAGAACTTAAGTTTCGGTTCTACGTCTGCGAAAATACAAAAAGTCAGTGTTGCAAGAATTCTGACGCCTCCCTGGATTCTGATCAGTAGAGTGAAGAACTGTGCCATTCTTGCAGAGAGTAATTGAGAGTTTTCAGGCGTATCAAAAATTAACCGCTTACAACGATGATGTTTACTCACGGAAAAATACGAATGAATAACTTTTTTCTCATCTTTCTATTTATTTATGAATTTTATTCGTGAAATTGTGACCGCATTTTGAAGAATAATATTTCCAGCATGCGAAATTCATCTGACCCGTAATTATAGATCATCTAACACATGAAAAAAAAAATATATCCGTTGAAATTTTAGGTTCGTTATTGGGCGAAATTTTTGAGTTAATAGATGGCGCCATTATTGGCTCGTTGACTCAACCTACTCAAGCTGTCAGCATAATTGCCGAATACAAATTTCCAAGGACCCCGTCTGTTTCATTTACGCAATCACATCTTAGAGCATAGATAGTATCTCGTAGAGCTCGCGTTCTGCAGGAAGTATTTTCACGTAATATTTGGATTGGAATTGTTTGGAATACGACTTGCGGATTTTTTAGAATTCCAACATCGATGAGACAGTTCTATAAATATTATCCCACTCATCTCCGCTTTCACGGAAACTATGCTCCGGGGGAAAAGAGTAGGTTTCTTGGTGAGCAGTCGAGTCCTTGAATATAAAAATAGCCGAAAGTGGCCGTTCATCGTTAATTTCATGACCGATAAAGCAGTACTGAAAATTATCACGGTATTTTGATCAAAATCGTATTGCGTTAATCACCCCTGTGTATACCCGAAGATAAAACATCTAGAAAATTGTGATCTCTCAGGAGTGGAAATTCACGTTCGAATATGTTTAAAAATTCATATGGTACACCGCTTCGCAGTGACTACATCGACTAAAACAAAGATAGGAGTCGTCACCTACACCTCGGGGTTCGCGCCGTCTACCGACAAATTCACCAGACAGCTAGGACCGTATAACACGAATTAGGATTCATAGCGTGGTTTGGCCGAACACACATTTGAATATTTTATTCTTAATGTTAACTTTCATTCCTGGAACCTGTTGCTCCCAAAATTTATATCTACCCGTATATTCAATCGAAAATCAACGGAATTTCGTGCTTTTGAGGAAGAAGTGCAATATTTTTATTTGTTTATAAAAGAAAAAGTCCTAACTGACTCATCAACGCCCAGCCCAAACCCGTGGACCTAAGAAACTGAATTTTTGGGAGCATATTCTTTTCGTGACGTAACCACAGGATAAGGAGCGATTTGTCGAAATTCGACTCCCAGGCGATGAAAAGGGGTGCAACGTGTTTTCGCGGATTTCCCGCTATCTCTTGCTTCCGATAAGATATCGACTTGGTTTTTGCTTCTAACGATTGCTCATTCAAATACCTGAAAACAAATTTCAGCATTTTTCGAAATTGTACTCCTAAGGGATGAAAATGGGTGAAACGTGCTTCTGCAGATTTCTCGACATCTCTTAGGTCCTCTATTCTCTCTATTCTCTATACTTTATTTAATCGGGTGACAAGGTTAGTGCGGGAAAACCCAGAAAGTATATCTCTAATTTTAAATACAAATATTCAAGGATTGAATACTATCGAATCGAGTTCCGTTGAGTAAGGAAGAGATTGTAACGGACGTGAACCAACTTCCGTCATCGCTTTTCAGTGAACAGCTGGTATAGTAACACCAACTGTTTGTTTAACAAGTTTGTAAGGGGAGCTTTAGGTGATTTTTACCGACCTATATAATTTTTCAAATTTCTCCGAAACCAGGCTATCAATCGGATTGTCCTTTTGGCAACCGATCTTTGAGGAGTAATGAGATCGATTAATGGTCTCCCCTTGAATTGACACCTACACCGCATATCTGACTGTACCTGAACGTCCATGCGGTGTCTGAATTGGCCGCCAGGCCGCGCTACTGGATATATTTAAGAGCCGTATTACATTTGCTCCGATTATGGGTTCGGGTCTCGACTAGTTTTTGAAACAAAATTTAGTTTTTCATCGATTTTGTTCGCAACCGCTCTTAGTTTATCCAAATCAAAACGATTCCCGGACGGGAAATTCGTTCTGATGGATATTCTTCACGGGACATGATTTTTCAAAATCGGTGGGTGAATACGAGTACATGACCTTAACGAAGAAATCGTCGTATCAAAGTGACAAAGCATCCCTATAATTGCCAATTCTAAACTATTTTCCATTATTTTTTGCATATCAACTTCTCCCTGACGCGATTGTAGTTTCCTTTTAGGGAGGATAGTGAAAGTGAGAATATTTTCGAGTCGCTTATTTTTTAGAAATTCACAGAGATGAAGAAAGAGAAACAAAGAGCGGCCGATTGCTGCCGATAGTTCTGGGCATTACCCTTATCCTCAGGGGGTTGTTTTAGCATTTGACGAGAAAAAAATACGGAAGCTGAGGCTCAGTGCCGGCCCTAGCCAATTTTCAGGTGGAGCGAGATTCCCGTTTGGCGCTTTTAGTCGACACTTTAAATGATGAATGGACATGTGGCAAAAATTCGCCTATGACAAAAATCCACGAATTAAATCGGATGCTTCGCGTTCTTCCTAACTCGGCGCCTGTAGCAGTCGTTCCATTCGCTATATCCTTAAGCCGGCACTGCTGAGGCTGTTGCTACAGTTGAAAATGCTCATAAGATTTCACTAATCAGTTTGCAGGTAGCTGTCTTTGATGGCGCTTTTTATTTATTCTTATACGTTTTGAACTTGTGAAACTTGAAATTTCTGGGCACTATGTGGAGTTAAAACATAATATTAAAATATATAATGAGGAAGAAGGAAATAATAGAAGGAAATACTGAAGGAAAATTCATCGAGCTTATTGTTAGTCCTACAATCTTATCGAGGAAGGAAGTAGTGATCGTCTGGAATAACCGGCACTTGCTGTTTTTGATATAAACGTTCACCATGGAATTTTTTATCGCGGTAACTGATATATTATTCCAGGAACTTCTGTCGGAAAATGGAACTATACTTTCCTCGAATGATATAAAACATGCGTTTTAAGCGCATTGGTAGAAGGATTTAGTACGGACTAATAAACTGATTTAGTAACAAAATTTTTAGTCACTTATTTGGGAGAAATAAATATTTTGTACCCATCAATATTATTTGTTACACCTTAATAAATCAGTTATCTATCTCAACTAAATTATACCTATTACTAAATATTTATTAATGAAAGGTTCGTTACTAAATCATTTAGTAAATATTAATAAATCTTATTAAATAGAACTAAATCCTTCTATCAGTGCGTGATTCAACCATACACCGTGTATGATACACGACAACTTCATTGTATGTACTATAAAGTTAACGATGGGTTATCTGTTTGAAACGATGCCCCCAAAGATGTAAAATTGAACCATATTTGTCGACAGAAATGTCTATAATAGTATATTACGCACCTAGAGAGGGAAAGTAAGCTATTTCAAACCGCATATGAAATCGCAGTTCAAGAACGCAGTTTGGGATAGCCTTTTTCACTCCATCGGAAAGTACGACTTCCCGTTCGAACAAGGGGCCGAAAGTCGTACTTCCCGTGCAGGTATAGTGAAAAGATTATTATACTACGAAATATTCACACTTCAGTAACATTTGGTACCTAATTCAAATGTACAAGTCCTTGGCCTTGGCCTATATAATGTCATCGTTTATCGTTTGGGAACGTATATAATATCAGCTATCATGTAGTTCTTCTGGTTTTTTATAGGGACATCATTTTTTGACATCTTTCATTATAATCTGAATTGATTTGCAGTGGGTAATATTTGTGATTGGAGCCCAATTTTACCCAATTTATCCAAGGTGACCACGAAGGGTTCAATGAACACCAAAGCCGCCAGAAAACGCGTCCAGAATATCACGCGCTGGACATATATATGTATATGCGCCCGAGGGGTATGGCGACTCCGCCGAGTTCACTTATGGCCAAGTTTCCCTCCTGTTGATTCGACCAGCGGACTATACCCGAGCCGTGTCGGGGGTATGCTCCTCGACGCGCTCGCACCGTCAAGGGATATGGGCTACCGTCACGTCTCCTTAAGTGCGTACCTCAGGGCGACAGGAGACCCGCCGCGTCGGCAGCTCCGTTTCCGAAAGCTTCCGACTGCCCCTAGGGCAGTTGCCCAAATAACCAGACTAAACTTGGTTTGAAACGAGAACCCAGTACCGCAGCAACGATGCGTGTACTTGCTGAGCTCTTGTAACTGATACCGAAAGGTTAACTCGCGTTGCATGGCTGATTGTACGCCTGAAACTTGAAATCAGTTGACCTTAAATAGGAACTTCAAAGCTCGCCCAGGCTCGCCGCCCTTTACCCTCTATGTGGCACTATTATGGATGCTCTGGGGATAGAAGCCGTTAATAAAAAGCTTATCTCGGTTTTAGGAGAGTACACTGCGCAAGGAACGTCGGGGCTCATTTGTAGTACAAAAATAGTCACCATATCGTAATGGAAAGTAATACACCCACATTCGTCTAGTGTGCCTAACAGGTACAGATTAAATCAGTGCCAATCTCAAGCCGGAAGGAATAGAGAAGACAACTCCCATTGTCGGCGTTGTAGAAAAAGAAGATTTGTATTGCAACAAGAGGTTTTATCCGAAACGATGTGATATGTTAACAGGCCAAAGACTGTCGTATTAAGAAAGACACAACGCCCTGAACTTGAAAAAACTCGTAATGTGTGGTCTCCGCCACACTGGTGTCGATTCCTTGAGGGTTATCGACACCTGAGGAGAAGAAAATCAGACATTGTTATAAAGGACTCAAAGTTATGCCGATAAACAAAGACGAAGAGAGGATGACAGCAATTTGGCTTGATGTCTTTTGAGTTAGGTGTAACGCACGTACAAGCTTTGAATGAACCATGGTCTATGCAACTTGGGATGTTGCCTCGTCGACGCAGATAACGTAACGAATGTCACGACTAGACACACGCGACCCCCCGCAATTTAGAAAAATTGTTGACGTCGATTACTGGAAGCTCACTATTGCGAACGAAAAAATGATAACGGGATCGAAAAGTGTATATCGATCTTAACGAACATTTAGAAATGGCTCAGGTTCACCGGTACCAATATCCGTTCCCAAAATCGTATCTTTCGAGCTTTTTGAACTTCGGGTCCAGATTTCAACATTTTCGAAATTACACAAAGCTATCATCTTCGTTAATGTTCATACCGAGTTTTTAATACGTCAGTGACAAAAAGAAGAATTTCTGGTATCATTGCTACATTCTCGTTATTTGGGTGGACAGGCAGATAGACTTTTGACTCTCTGAAGATAAAGTTTTGTTATAGTGCGTTCTCATCGATTCTAATGAGGAAACTCATAGCGTTTTCGGCTGGGGCTACACCGAGCTATACTGGTGTAGTGTAGCTATCTTTATCTCTTTCTTTTTTATGAATTAGAGAAAGACAAAGATGGCTACACTACACCAGTGCAGCTCAGTGTAGCCCCAGCCAAAAACGCTATAACATGAGCCTCGATCACAGTTTCCGTTAAAAATATGACTGTGCTCTACGTAACGCATCAATTTTCCGACATCCTGTACGTCTGTTCAGTGTCATAAACACTATCACAATTCGATAAGGAAAATGACTTATTATTTGTGTAGGCATGCTTTAACTTCATAGCATTTCTGAATTAGAATTGGCTCACAGCATGTTGCTATTCGCGGTTTAAATTAGTCCGCGAGCGAGCTGTCGTGCAATTACAAGTAAATTCTCTGGTTTTCCGCTCAAACTCTTCAATTTGCACTCCTTATTTGTTGCAAAAATGTATCGAAAAGCTATGTGTAATTTTTCAAGTGAGTGAAAGTGTTAGTTTACAAACAATATCATCTTGTCGTTGTTCAGTGAATCCATAAATCAAAAGTAAAACTTTTTTTTAACGATATACACATCTAAGGAGAAAATCATCGCGAATCGCTGCAGCCGTTTATCATTGAAAAGACAAAAGATTCATTCGGAAGCGAAAATAAATGCGTGTATGAATCAGTCTGACATCATAGTATGTAATATAATTTGGTCCGGGAGCTTCTGAACCAATTGGCGAACACTTATACCATATGTCGAATATATTCTGATGGTCACGCGATATCGTATGACTTATATCGAGCATAGACCTACGGTCGCTGATAACTTATCCTTGCACCGAACCAAAATTTTGTCAAATTGTTCTTTCTTTCGCCCTTTGTTCCTTATTATCTTGACAGAATTGATGTATCTATATATGGGATCAACTAACATTTAACTTACCTTCAGAGTTGTCCTTGACCCTCTACCCCTCTTCCCCGCGCAACACCTTCATAGTTTTCCTATACATTTATATCGATTCGACGTATACGTACGTCACCAGGGAATAACTTGTTGCCTGCATCGCACTTCTCCACGACTCAGAACTCAGAACTGATAAGCGCGCATGCGTCCTTCGTGATCACGACTCATGACGTGTTGTTATCATTATCCCGAGTGTACGGTATAGTCGAAGGCTCACGCCCACATGAACCCGGGCTCGGATGGCAGTGTGGATGATATCGTCGAGCAGTGCCACCTACCAGTTTCCACCATCATTCGCCAGACCCGAACTTACCCCTAACTGAAATAAGTAAATCCCCTATAATTTCGTCGTGACAACTAATCGGATTTCGGGATAGGACAGACCTATTTAAAATCATCACTTTTGCAGCCGTGAATTTTGTGCTTGATCCATCCATCCGGTTGTCCGCTTACATTCGTTCTTATGCTAGACAAGTGTCAGATACACGTGTACTCCGAAGATGGCAAGCTTTTAGGGGTGTGGCGTAGGGTTGTGACATGAACAGTCTTATTCTAATCGTTATCACACCTTACTGATCAATGTCCACTTTCCATAGATGACCCGCCTCGTATATGGATCAAGCCACATTCAATCGACAATTATATCTTCTCTGACGGATTCAGAACTCAAGCAATCGTCTTAATATTTTTATTTATTCTTTCTTTAATGATTGATACTTCAAATACAATGATTATTAATGGATTTTATTGAACAATTTGAGAATAGATCATTTTCTGTTATGTATGATATTAAAATTCCGTATACCGATATTGAAAGTGTTTTTATTGCTCTCCGACTACTTGATTTCGAATTATTAAATTTCATATACGCGCAGTTAATGAGGAAGTCGTCAACGAACCTTGTTGGCTATTAGCACTACTGCTAACGAGTAGGGAACCAATTACGTACGTTGAATTTACGCTTCAACACTTCGTTGTCCGTCCAGCAGTTGTGTGCCCATAGATAGGCGCCCTTGCGTTTGAACGAAAATCGAAATTCAGAGGGTGAAGATGGAATATAAAATGCATACGCTTTACGTAGAAATGTTTATTCACGTAAACGCGAATATGTATGCTTACATATATTAGGTGTCAACAGATTGAGCATATAACGCCGCTCTTAAGTTTTTAATTTAACGGCAGAGTTACGAATAAACCATAAACGAAATAAGATGGATCTCGCAAGTAGGATTGCACAATCTCTTAGCGGAATGAGATCTTGCCTCTACCTCCGTACGCATAATCGTAAGTTTATATTCATGTTATATGTAGAAAAAAGAATGGTTTTATAAATAAAACCGCGGTGAATATAAACTGATGAGCCAATCGATTGATTGGTCATCAATAATAGTATATTGTCGTTCTGGTATCTTCTATATATCTGAAATAAATATGTGCAACGATAACACGATTCCTTATCATAAAAATTATCAGCTCGGTTGTAGATCAGCCAGATTAATATAAACTCGTAATGTAGTTCGACTGGATATATGCGTCTTGATTAAAACCATGAACACAGGTAGCTATGGTAGTGGTACAGCTTTTTACTCTGTAACATTTTAATTATTTTTCTTTTTCAGACGGGATTAATGTGGGCTCCCAACCAACGCAGCCTGCTGAAGATCCGGAGGAGAGAGTCGTTTTTGTCAACTCTGGGACTCAGCAGCCGGCAAAATATAAAACCAATCACATTACCACCGCAAAGTATTCGCTATTCTCATTCATACCTTCGTTTTTATTCGAACAATTTCGAAGATATAGCAACTGCTTTTTCCTTTTCATCGCTCTTATGCAGGTAACTATATGCATACATACATCAATTTACTCTAAATCCAATCACCGTTTTTTAGTAAATTCTATGTTTCTCAAAAAAAAAAAGATGAAACAAAAATCGGAAAAACTCCGAAAATCGAAGTCTAAGTAATTACACACAGACAAATTTCTCTGAATTCTTAGAGCTTCACTTTTTATAAAAATTATGTCAAAATAGAATTGAACAAAAATCCACATACTCCGAACTTCCGGGCTTCTCAGAGTTTGAAAAAATCCCAGAGTTTTTTTTTTACTAGATGAGATTTAAAAAATGATTTTCCAAGCACCATTGATCGATATATAAAGAGTGCAGAGTCAATTACAATCGGATTAATAATTTACAGCAAATACCAGATGTCTCACCTACGGGACGCTACACCACACTAGTTCCACTGATATTTATCCTCAGTGTATCTGCGCTAAAAGAAATTGTTGAAGACATTGTAGGTATAAGCTAATTAATGACTAACTAAAGTCATATCCTGGCCTATTCCCTTCTGTAAGAATGATTCGATTGTGACTCGTTTCTTTCCTTTCGACAGAAAAGGCACAGAGCTGACGATGAAATAAACGAACGAGAAGTAGAAGTCCTTCGACATAGTCGATGGGAGTGGGTTCAATGGCATGCGGTGGCTGTTGGTGACGTAGTTAAGGTTTGTATGAATGAATTTTCAATTCACCATTTGCTGAATAACACGACAAGATCTGATTAAGTCACACTTCTGTACAGGTTCACAACAATAAATTCTTTCCTGCCGATTTAATTATGCTATCCTCGTCTGAGCCACAGGGTATGGCGTTTATTGAAACTGCAAATTTAGATGGAGAAACAAATTTGAAAATCAGACAAGCCATACCTGAAACTGCTATGCTGTTGGATACTACGGAATTAACAAATTTTAAAGGAAATATACAATGTGAACCACCTAACAGACACTTGTACGAATTCATTGGTGTTCTTAGAGAGACTAACAAACAGTGAGTTTTTTTTATGAAATCTGATATAGTTAGTTGAAAGTCTGTGTACAGAATCTGTCATAGTTTTTGTTGTTCTTCATCGCATCCTGTAGAAGCGTGCCATTGGGTCCAGATCAGCTACTTCTACGCGGTGCAATGCTCAGGAATACTCGTTGGGTTTTTGGAGTTGTAATATATACGGGTCACGATACAAAATTGATGCGCAACAGCACCAGTGCTGCACCTTTGAAACGATCCACTCTAGACCGCATAACAAATACCCAGATTCTGATGCTATTTATTATACTTCTAGTATTATGCTTGATATCAGCTGTATTCAATCTCCTTTGGATCAATTCGCAAAACGATGAGTTATGGTATTTGGGTTTTACGGGTGAGTTTCATCCACGCTCATACTCTGGTATAGTCGTTATTCTGTAATCCATTCCCAGATGTACAAAATCTAATTGATCATTGGGTAACTTATTTCTATTCACAGAAAAAATGTCCACAAACTTTGGCTACAACTTGTTAACTTTCATAATCTTGTTCAATAACTTGATACCAATATCTCTGCAAGTTACGTTGGAGGTAGTACGATATGTTCAAGCAACTTTTATAAACATGGATGTGGAAATGTATCACGCAGAAACAGATACTCCTGCAATGGCACGCACCAGTAATCTCAACGAAGAACTTGGCATGGTCGGTTACGTATTCACAGATAAAACTGGGACTCTTACTCGCAACGTTATGGAGTTCAAGCGGTGTTCTGTTGCTGGAAAGCTCTACGAGTGAGTCGATTTCTCTCGCCATTGGATTCTTGCTCAACAGTCTTTAATCAATCGAACAATTTAGCTTACCGAGTTCAACACGAGACATCGATGGTGTGGGTCCTGAGATGAGCTGTTCGTTGGTCAAAGATATAATTGACGGTAGAATTAAAGAGACTCATCTATCTGACGATGATTTATTGAAACAAGCTACGGCTGAAATTCTACATGAGTTCATGGTCATGTTAGCTGTTTGTCACACTGTTATACCTGAGAAACAAGATGACCAGATTGTTTATCACGCTGCATCGCCTGGTAATATATAACAGAACTATTGTTTCATCAAAGACATGGACAAATGTTTATTACTGTTCACAATTGTTCTGTCGAGGTTCTTTGCCTTGCTAATGTTATTTATTTACAGATGAAAGAGCTTTGGTAGATGGGGCAAGACAATTCGGTTACATATTTAACACCCGAACGCCTTCTTCTGTAGAAATTACTGCATTAGGTGAACAGCAGTGTTATGAAGTGTTGAATGTCATAGAGTTCACTTCCGCCCGTAAAAGAATGTCTGTTATTGTTCGCACACCCGATGGTCGGATAAAACTATTCTGTAAAGGGGCTGATTCACTCATCTATGAGAGGCTGGCTAGCAGAACAACAAGCAATCGTGAAGAAGGAGTTGACTTCCGCGAAGTCACACTAAATCACTTGGAAGCTTTTGCAACCGAGGGATTGAGAACACTTTGCTTTGCCGTTGCTGACATACCCGAAACTCTATACGAAGTAAGTAATCGGTTTAAGGAATAATTCAAACATTGAATATTCTGATTCCGCAATTAACTTTGGTTCTGTTAAAGCAGAATTATATCACTGCTATAGTAGTATAATATGATGTTTTACACTTTCCTGCAAACAGAGATGGCGAGAGACTTACCATAAAGCTGCAACCACTTTAGAGGATCGTGAGAACAAATTGGAGTACGCAGCGAACCTCATTGAGAATAATTTAGTGTTGCTGGGTGCTACTGCAATTGAAGATCAACTGCAAGATCAGGTATAGTGATTTAAAGTTAATGAGCGCTATCAATGAACTTTATAAATTATAAACATTAAACCCTTTTAATGTATTGCAAATATGTTTTAAATCTCGATTCTGGATTAGAACATAATGAACTTATATATTTATACTTGTAGGTGCCCGAAACTATAGAGTCTTTAATTCGGGCAGGTATTAACGTCTGGGTTTTGACGGGGGATAAACAAGAGACAGCTATCAATATTGGTTATTCATGCAAACTCATCACCCATCCAATGCCTTTGATAATTGTCAATGAAAATTCATTGGATGTAAGTAGAACTGTTATGGTTTCAGTTTTAGCAGACTTTTTACAATAAATCTCCATAACCCGATATGCGAGAAGTCCTACACGAGACTGTACTCGTGAGATATTCTCATTGTGCCCCATCTTCAAAAAGAATATTTACGAATATCTCTTTATCCTATTTATGGGTGGAAAAACTCTGGGGCTCAATCTTGAACTGAAATGGAAGCTATGCTTCAAGAACCGAGAGTCTCATATCACCAGAATAACCTTGGGTATTTTGGGTAAACAATTCGTTTCTCTTCACAGAAAACTAGAGAGGTAATTACACAGCAATGCTCCGAATTTGGCCAAGAACTAGGATCTCAAAATGATGTTGCTTTGATAATCGATGGAAAAAGTTTGAAGTACGCTTTATCGTGTGATGTACGAAGGGATTTCCTGGACTTATGTACCTCCTGCAAAGTTGTGATTTGCTGTAGAGTATCTCCTATGCAAAAAGCGGAGGTAATACTTCCCGCGGGATACTAACGTAACAACAGCAGAACTTCTATGTTATTTACTTCTTATTGATCTAAGAAAAATTTTAGGTCGTAGACTTAGTTACTACCTGTACAAAAGCAGTCACTCTTGCGATTGGCGATGGTGCAAATGATGTAGCTATGATTCAGAAAGCTCACGTTGGAGTCGGTAAGTTCAATAAATACATGACAGTATTAATTGGAGAAGCATTAGATTCCTTTAAGCCTCTAACTCCTATAAATTGTAGGAATATCAGGAGTGGAAGGGCTTCAAGCGGCATGTGCTTCTGACTATTCCATTGCACAGTTCAAGTTCTTAAAACGATTGTTGTTTGTACATGGCGCCTGGAACTACAGTAGAATGTGCAAATTAATATTATATTCATTTTACAAAAATATTTGTCTCTATGTTATCGAGCTGTGGTTTGCCATATACTCGGGATGGTCTGGTCAAATTTTGTTTGAAAGATGGTCCATCGGTCTCTACAACGTGGTAAGTGCAATCAATCATAATCAATAATTGTCAATGAATAATTATTTTACCTGATGAAATCCAAGTTGAGCTCGGCCGTTTGAGTACCTCAACATCATACAGTACTCTCAGAGGACTTAGGGCTTGACCTAAGCAACGCTCTCATCAGATTGTCCACAGATCCATCTCCCAGCGTTACAAACGAGGTCGGAGCTGTATTTTGGTGCCAGGCAGATAAGAAGGCTGGTGACAAGTTTTGCTTGCTACTCTTAGTACCCACAATTGTTGCTGCAATTCGCCATAAAATTGTTTTCAATTTAGGTGTATTTAAGATACGTCTTGTGACTTCGGAACTTCTCCTGCTTGGATTGGCTGAGCAAAACTATTTCAGGTGCCGTCAGCGCTTCAAGCAACTATGTAAATGGTTGCGTTTACCAATGCACGTTTGTTTTTATTTGAAGAAATTCAAATTTCCAATTCAAAAAGTATTTGGAAAAAACGGTTGAAATAATTCACATCGGTTCGTTCTGATTTGATCATAATAAAAACAAAGGATCAAAAAAATTCAATAGCGTGAAGGTCCATCTGTCTCACTTGGAGGAGAATTAGTCCAGTCATTATGTCCGAGAAAAATGCAAATGAATGCAAATGAACCGAGAAGCCTGATTTCTATATATTGTGCAGGAGAGGCTAGAAAAGCTTAACTTGAAATTATCGACCAAGATTTCCTATGAGCTTTCTCCGCCATCTTGAAAACTTACGATAACTCGGCTCTCTGTCATAATACGAAAATTGCGATTGTATACGTTCTTGTTGTTTTTTTCACGTTCTACAATTTAGGCCATATGAATTCTTCACCTACCGTTGATCGTTCTTGAGATATCGAACAAGAAAGTAAAATATATAATATGATATACCCTACACAATATATAAAAATCAGCCTTCTTGGGTCGTTTGCGTCGTCAAACGTATATAATGACTGGACTAAATACATCATATCTAGGTGATCAAGTGTGTAAGTGCATGTAGTCAATAGTGCTTCATTCTGAAGAGTCGCTGTTCGCAGCTGAATCAACCTGAATCCACATAGTCAGCTGAACTGTGAGGTATCAAGGAGCTACTTGCAACCATGCCATGAGCCATACTGAAGAATGAGACGCGCCACGGACTGCACTTACTGAAATAGAAGTATACTGGAAGCCGTACACCTGCAGCGTTGGGGGCCTAGTTGTGTAAGATAGTATCAGTGTGGTAGGCTATCTCACACACTGTACAGTCTGACAAAAATTTAACATCGCTAACACCAGATAGTACTTCAGTGTATCGTGTATCACATTTTTGCAAAACGAAATTACAGATACAATAAGTATTGCCAGCAAAATATAAATGAAGGTGCCAAGGAAAAAGAAAAATACTCAATATTCGCGATATTCCATATCTAGTGGGACGGATTTTGGAATTTAAAGAATCTTGTTCCTTGATATCCAGCAAAGCGTCTCCCACAGTTGTCAGTCCCAATTAATTCATGATCTTTGTCGATTTCCCTTTTAGGTACTACATTTTTGGTTGGTCTGCATACTAGAATGCACAATCTAGTTAGAAAAGGGCAATCTACTACAGAAAAAGTATGCTATTTTGCACGCTCACAGGCTGGCGATGTAATACAGAGTACGCATTCAAGTATACTTCTATTTCGGATTCGATAGTCAAATGAAGGAAAAAGGTGAATTTGTAGAATTCAGGGATTCGTTTCGAAGACGAATCAGCTTCAATATAGTGTTCAAGAAGAGTTGGTGGAGGGCCGCATACCCGTTTTCGGGTTTGGTGTTCTGAATTGGATTATGTGAGACAAGCTTTTGTGTATATTTTGTCCACTGATATCGTAGATATCGAACACGTTATTTTAGGTGGGATGAATGATACCATAAAGGAACATACGAATTCCCATTATATGTTGTGATGCAACAGCTGACGATATCCTCTCTAATAAAATATATATTTTTTTTTATAGGTATTTATTTTTCTATTAATTAATTATATTTTATTGAATTGAATATTATGAGTTTAAATTCTGCTTCAATTTCACCGGTTCAATGTGAATGATGAAATGAACTCAAGAAACAATCATTATTTACTGTGTTAAGGTATTTACAGCAGCTCCTCCATTAGCAATGGGACTATTCGACAAAGTCTGTACCGCTGAGACTCATCTGGCACATCCAAGGCTGTACCATCCACCCAACTCCAATGACTCTATGTTTAATTTCAAAGTTCGTACCATTCTATGTTATTAACTTCGTCTCTCAGCGTTCACGAACAAGCTGAACTGTGGATCAGTTACATAATATTAACTACATTACTCAGGTGTTCTGGATGTGGATAATAAACGCGTTAGTCCACTCTGCTCTGCTATATTGGTTACCATTGTTGGCTCTTCAGCACGATGTAATATGGGCCAATGGACGAGACGGAGGCTATCTTGTATTAGGAAATTTCGTCTACACTGTGAGTTTCATTCCACTGTTCTGAACTTATTACAAATAGCAAATAGGTAGAGTTATTTATACTACGATAATGCGATCACGGTAAGTATAAATAACAGTGAAATTGACAAAAGTGTGATATCCTTTTATATTTATCTATTATACCCAACAAGATGAGATATTTGCACCACGAAGTGTGCCTACTTATAGATGTGTGACTTCATCATCATTTACTGAGTTATGCTTCGAAAGATTTGGTCAATTAATGATCGGACGTAATTAGTATGTTGTAGTGACAGTGTGTGCAAAAGCCGGATTGGTGACAAATTCGTGGACTTGGGTAACACATCTGGCAACATGGGGATCCATCCTGCTATGGTTTTTATTCATTCTCATGTACAGGTATTTACCACATATATGTTCCTGAACTTTTCAGTGATATGTTGCTTACCTGCCTAATAGATAAGTTATTCAACATCATATACATGTTTAAAGCAATTTTTGGCCGACCTTGAACGTGGGTGCAGTGATGGTTGGTAATGATACAATGCTCTTTACATCGCCTGTCTTCTGGCTTGGCCTCTTCCTCATACCAGCGGCAGTTCTCATGCTTGATGTTACCGCCAAGGCGTAAGTCTATCACCATACTAGGAAGATTATTCATAAAATCTCAAAATCCTGATAAGAAAATAGCAGGAATATCCATCCCCTTAAATTATGTCACAATAATTTTGTGAGGTCGATGATTAATTTTGCATAATTTGATGCAGAGTTCAGAACACAGTCTGGAAATCATTGACAGAAGCGGCGAGAGAACAGGAGATCAAAAAATCGGATCCTAGTGACGTATTTAATAAACAGGATCACAGAAGTTCGTAAGTTATTTATCACTGTTTACTCATCATTACATCGTTATGTTGATCATAGTTTATTTCAGAGACATGTCCATGCAGCCATTGCAAAATTCTCTAATATACCTACTGAGCCGGTTATTTAAATAGTAAATCCGTCTTTACTACTGAAATATTGATAGGACCTATCACTCTATCAATTCGTAATCTGAAACTCTACAATTCAAGTATAGTCGTAGCGTCCCATAATGATAGTTGTACTAGCATTCCCTCGACAGAGGATATTGATCGTTAAATACTGCAGTTCATATAAAGCAACTCTAGTTTATTTATTTTTCTACTCTTCCGGTCCGAATAGGTGTATGCTTCTAGATATCATATACACTGATTGAATTTTATTAGGTCAGCTTATAAATTCTGAATCAGGTAATTAATTCTAGAAACCCAGATTTCATTTCTAAACATCAATGACAAAATGATTCTCTGCATGTGGCCGTTATATACTGAAACAAATTAAACTCAAAGCAATGTAGATCGCATGGCTTGTCGGTATTTTTCCATGTGATGTTCTGTTGCTCTCTATGTTACATGCTTTATCCATATTATGTCCATTGTCAAATGAATGAATGTTCACTTGATTTTTCCGAGGTATAAGAAAATTAACAACGCACAAAATTCCTACTAACAAAATCGTAAATAAAACAATTTATCTACTAAAACATTAATAAACAAAAAAAGCAAAAGGATATAATTTTTTTATACCGAGAATTGGGTGCTTTTATATTCAATAAGACCAGGGTAATAACGTCCGACTGGAAAAATGATGACAGGAGCTCGAAAAAGTGGCCGACCAGACGTCGATTCATCCGACGTTGGTTTTTTGCATCGCTGTTGCCACCGCCTCGCCGAAGTCTAATGAGAATCCGAATGCGAATGTTCCCGTTTTCGCTAGTGGCTCAAGGCTTGTTCCAATCACGACATTCCACTCTGCGCGTATAACATTCCTCCCCAAAACAAATGCCCATCATCCATTGATCCAAAATAACCAGCATTGATCGCAATCAGCTATTACTTAATGGCGCATAATCGGACTTCTGCACTCCGGAATAATTCGTGAAAAACGTGCACCAGAACTAAGTACTTATAGCATTTAACTATCCTTCAATATGGCTATATGTAATAACTCTTAGTTCCTAAATTTATCAACGTTAAAAAAGCATCGTAATACAGTATATTGTACGTTCTGCTTTGTATTATTTTATTATAATTTATTCTGTTCATTGTCAAAGTAGATGGCTTGATTACCTGCTCAAGATTTCTGTCTTATTATTTGCAGAATGAATTAGTTTTTTTTTTCTTACCGTATTGTATTTGTTGAAATGAAAAGCTCAATAGTGTGCTCAACCAAAAAATGACACATAATATATAGTATCATTTATGACCCATTAAAATACATGAGTATTATCCCTTGTATAACCCACCGATGCGATGTAATTTGTAAACAAGTTACAAGTGTAACATGATCTCTATAGTTTACTTTGAAAGTTTGATCGTTTTTTTTTTTTTTTTTTTGTTATTTAAGAAGTTACATATTTTCATGTATGAATAATCCTCACAATGTTTATTTATATTATAAAACCTTTTGTCCCCTCCGTTTCATATGTTGTATTACTTAAACTCCATGACAACCCACACAACACAATGATATCAATATAATATCCCTGGGATATTTTTTTGGGATATACGGGATATCCACGGCATATCCAGAATTGTCCTAAAAATAGACAGAGGATATAATGACGATCCCCAAATGTCCGCCCATTTGAACGTCCTGCGTATGTTCTAATAGAATATCCTCGAAATATCTGCAGGGCATCTCTAGACATCGCCAGGAATTTGTCATATATATATATGTAGCAAACTTGTAACGGTAACAAAAAAGTTGTATTTCTGGTATGCTACAGTCATGCAACGAATATTCGCAGGTCTCATTTACATTTTATAACTTTTTCCTTGTGTGAATCGACAAGCATTACCAGTTTGCTATGAAAAACGCTACCAAATTTTCCGACCTGACTGCAGGGATTTGAACCCAAGTCCGCTCGCACTCGCTGTATTACTTACGCACGCTCTACCGACTACGCCAAACTACCCTATGGGTATCAGTCCAATATTTTCCGATTTGTCGAAGCTCATGATTAAGGTGTCGAATTAAATTAAAATAAAAGGTGTTAGAAAATTGAATGATTTTTAAAAAGATGCATAGCTGTATACATATTTGTGGATGATTTTATCTAATTGGATTCAGGTTACAATTTTCTATAGTTGAAGATATTATTATTTTTATATAACCTTGATATGTATAATCACCAACTATTTAACGAAATACTTTTGATAATTCTTCTTCTTAGAAATCTTATTAAAGAAGATTCAAAAACTTTTTGCTCAAAAGGTTGTATTAATCTGTTGAAACCCTTGTTTTTGTTAATACGATTTTTCAATATCAGATAAAACTGATCGAAAATTTCTGGATTTGATGAATCGCCATACTTTCAAAAAACAATTGAAAAAATGTTCATTGGGAAGGTCATTGTACAAGCTGACCCGGGGATATTGTAAATATCCTGGATATATATTGATATTCTTAGTACATTCACGGACATTATAAGAGATATTTAGCATAAATCATGGATATCCGAACGATATGTTATATATCTTGGATATTATTAACATCTCAGGAATATTTGATATGTCCGCGACATATACTGGACCTAAATAGGATGATCCTCTGGATATCCTGTGTTGTGTGGGAAATTCAATATTAATTTATAATACACCGTAGTTTGAAACATATGTTTGTTACTCCGTTTGAAAATTGGTTTTGCATTGCTTAAGCTAACGTAATAATGTACTATCCATGCGAGTAGCATATATTTTACTGCAGAATATCGAAAGTACTGTGATGCGTATGAATTATATGCCATATTTAGGTAAAATTTAGGTACATTGCAATCAAAATTATGACAACATAAATTATTGACAATATTATCGAAGTAACAGTTCATGGAAAAAATTTCATCACTATATATACTAATGCTATATAATTCTAATAAACATTCATGGGGCATTTGGGCAGCATGGAGATCGAATTTTGATTGTAACATGTATGAAGTATTTTGGCAGCTACCACTATAATTAAGTAACTATTATCGTGATTAATTTTCTTTGTTAATGTAAGCTGTTTTGATATGTTTGACCATGGTACCCGTGCAGACCTGTGCATGCCATCGTCGATCTTGCGAGGTGTAAGTACCAAGTAGAAAATTGGTGTATAAGTTTTTTTTTCCTTTCACTGATTATATAGTCATAATTATTGTACCATTACATAGTTTTGTTGATAAATAGTATTTATTATTTACTATGCACGTTTGCTCGTCATTATACATGTCCTACATCGTACACCTGCTGCTACGGCCACTGCCTGATGTTCGGTAATTGCATTCTTATAATTTGTCTATAACTGCAACCGTGAATGAATTCCACAATTTTAATGCACAAATGCATTGACACTCGAGATCTAGATAGACGCTGCAAGCTATATCTTATATATTTCCGGCGATTCTTTGCTTCCGATAATAATAATAATAATAATAATAATAATAATAATGTATATTGTTAATATCTGTTCGACGTTACGCGCCTAATGGTGGATTGTTTTTCAATCGAACAACAATGATAATAAGTTTTTGGTAGTGGAGAGATTATCAATAAATCTCGAACACTATCTACACTATAAGATTGAAACTAAGAGTGATGGATCAAGTCCACATTAAGCTCAAGAGGCCTCATTCAAATTTCCAAAACGAAAAATGGCCGGTTACAGATTAACGGAGACAGCAAGGCTTCTGAAAAACGTAAAAAGCGTGTTCTCCAGGCGATCTACCACTGCGTCCAGGGTAAATACTGAGGTGGAACTGTCGCGTAAGTATTACATATTTTTTTAAATTAACATTATTGAACCTATACTGTATAGTATTCGACTACAGTCATTGGATGAATGAGATCGCTCGTGAGTTTCTATATGAAATTAAACTCGATCAACAAGTACAATTCGGTTCACATACATCAAATGCCAAAATAATGTTATTGTAAAGTTCCAATTCTCTATTGAAGCAGCTATATACTTCCATAATTCGAAATTTATATGATTGAAAAATATCACGTAGCGAATCTTTATTCGGCAACCGATAACTACTCTGTGTAAATATGCCTTGTATATTACACATTACATGTATCATACGATGTAAAGTATTTTGGTTTTTATATAATCAGTTGCTCACCTGCAATGCTTTTTCAATCATAGTTGCGGTAGATACTTTGTGTAATACTCTTGAAATATCGAGCCAGGGCTGCTCAATTCTACATGAAACAAGAAAAACCAGGCCCGGTTGGGATGTGTGAAATCTATAGGATTCTTATTTTTTTTTTTTTTTTACCACAAAATCGAACATGCAATCGAGAAAAGTACACTTCGTCATCATCACCTTAATTCGTTTCTTGATAATTTCGCTCGCATATAAGTCTAGAGAAATAACATTTTTTTATCGCTGATGGACATCCTTTCCGCTTCGCACTAAAATACTGCAAAATCTCATGCAGTACCCGAAACTTAACGATTGTTTAGAAACCTATAGAATCGTTGTATTCAGAGCGATCCAGTATCCATGTATTATCGTAAATAAATCAAATCGGTTTGTTGCGAAGCCCAACAAGTCAGGCTTCAAATTCTTCAAATTCTTAGTTCTTTTCAAATTTTGGGGTTTTTCGAATAAAGAAATATCAATATAATGTGTTATGTCAAATGACCAGCACTAATTATCTACCGTACTCACAACTTACATTAGATCTTATTGCCTGAATAAAATTAGAAAAAAAAAAACAGAGTCCAAATGAAAAATGATCATTATGCATAATCAATTGAAAGGAAAACTTATGAGCTGATAACAAAATATTTTTAATCTGCTTGATACCAGATGGCTTTGCGTTTTCGCAAGAGGAAGGCGGCACCGTTACGCAGACAGATGTCATCAGAGCTTACGATACGAATCTGCCCAAGCCTGGCGGAATGTAAATCATATTCACACGTACAATACAATCATTTTTCTCATTTATGAATCTGATACTAATCGGCAGCTAAACGTGTGTTTCGACATCACTCGTATCTTCATATTACACTAGTTCATATACTATACATATAATTAATAGGATACCATTTTCAATTTTGTTGATTTAACTTACCGAAAGTTATTTATTTATATGTTACACATGTTGTTAGGTTCTAATTAGCACAGATTTTCAACTATACAATTCGTCGTAGTTAGTATCATATATATATACGCCTGAATATGCCGGATGATCAATAATACGCTGTGCATGATTAACAGGCGATTATGTAAATACTAAGTCAATGAAAGACCACATTTAATGTTACCACTGATCAAGACTTAAAAGCGCTTTCGAACTCAAGTTCATGTATATTCATTGTTTACAATATATTATATAATATTATATAGATACACAGAATATAGACGAGAAATGAATATGGTATGTACAACCGAAAAGGAGGTGATTCCTTGCGTCAAGAATGGCGAATTTTTCTTGCCGCCTATGACCTTGATATCACATGGGCTTATATTTCGTTCTTTGTATATCTCGGCATAGGATCACTTCTTTGCTTATCAGATAGATATTAGATTCATGTCCTTTACGGATTGGTTTCGACTAACGCACTACATACATGCAATTCCCATGGCGGCCGTGAACATGGCAATTTCAACTGCAACTTATGAGGCGTATGGAGAAAATTTATGCTGCGTATTTTCGTCTATTTTAGACGTATACCTATATATTTACATATAAGGAATCAGTGCCTTTTGGATTGGAGGTACCATTACTCTTCCTCCACTGAATATGCACACATAATATATATATATTCATATGTGTACGTTTATATGAGTGTCGACAGATCCTTACGGGAATAGAAAGAGCTATTTTGATAGTGTCTGCGTCAATGAATTTCTCGAAATTTTGGTGGCTTGTCTTCTTAATCTCTCCACAACGTGCATCGCAATCCTCAATTCAATCTTCGGCACATCTGCAGCACACTAGAGCATTTGGTTCGTCATGATTACAAGAATTTGATTTCTGTACCCAGGAGGCAATTCTTGTCCGAAATATTGAAAATAATAAGATTTGTACTCTTCTGTTGGGAAGGGTTTTTAAGTAAAAATTCCCGAACAATATTATCGTTGATCGGTTTGGAAAGCTCTCCCAGCTTATTCTTCTTTTTCTTGCTAGTTCAGATTGGGTTTATCAATAACTAATCACTCATATGAAACCGATTATCAGAATTGAGACACGCTAGAGACACGATTCAATATGATAGACCTAGATCCTGATCAAAACTAAGTTTTCAAGCGGGGATAGGGACGGCGAAAGAGTTTTGGGGCTATGGGTAGTCGTAGGTCAAATCATAGGGCAATTAAACATAGGACAGTGAAAGGGACTTGAAACATACCTTTGTAATAGCTATATCCACCCGGTCCGGAAAAGAACATTGAATTTCTTTTTTCAATCATGATCAAAATAATGTCGAAGAATTTCGGTCCCAAGATCGAACTCTGGTTATACACATATGTATATACGTTACTGTACATATATTTATATGTGTGCTTATATATTTATAAAAATAATATTCAAAATACTGGAACACACCATTTACGGGAGTAAATTCTGCTCCGTTTACTACGTAAGTATATCGTGTACTGATTATCTAAAAAAAATTCTACATTTCAAGGAATTTGATGAAACTGTGAAGAAAGTTACATTGCGTTATATGTGTCACGTAATTCAAATAAATGACCACTGTTCAATTTACAGTAGAACCTTGATTCTAGCTAACAGCCCTTTGTATGGGCTGCGATAGCGCCTAGGGAAAGTTTACCAACGCCATGCGTTAGGAAAGTTCCGCGTGCTAGTCGAGTGTACAAAATGCGCACGCGCTTGAGCAACCTCGGTTCTGGTATCGCACTTGCCCCGAGATCCGGAATCGAGGTTCTACTGTATTCTATGTGTATATGTATCTACAACATATATATTATTATATTTAATGTATTTTCGGAATCTAGTCAACTGAACCTGGCGTCATTTTCTATGGTTGAATTTTATTTTAAGACAAAAATATTTATTAACAAATACTAATAGATTGTATACATAAATATTCAAAATGAAATATTATGAAATAATATATCTTTAATTATTGGTGTTTGACTGTATATATAATATATATATCCCTTCGTAAAAGCGATCCTTTACATAAACATAGACTTTATCCATTTACTCTCAATCAGGATACTATATTTAACGTAAATCAGAAATATACTCTCAGTTTTAAACGTTTGTGGTAAATAACAGTATAATAATAAACGATACAAAGCATGTGTACAGGCACCAGATGTTGGTTATATAAATTCTACGATAGTAGCTGAACAAGGGTGTAGTTTTATTCCGCGTGGTTTCACTTCGCCCAACTCGAATATCAGGAACTTAACTAACCGGAAGTTCGCTCGCCCTAACGGTAGAGAGTCGTGTAAGTATCATTCAGATCGATGGAGGCTCGAGATTCAAGCTACTGAAGAATTTTTCTGTTTTTTATAGTGAATAGATTATCGCTGAATTTTGAACACTATGTACAGTATAAGATTAACAATAAGAGCGATGGATCAAGTCCACAAAGGTCAAGAGACCTCATTCAAATTTCCAAAACAAAAAATAGCCGGTTACAGATTAACGGAGACAGCGAGGCTTCTGAAAAATGTTAATGGAGCCTAACTAAAATATCAGGAACTCGTTTACCCAGAAGTTTGCCTATGCTGACGGCAGGGAATCCAAAAAGCAAAAAGCAATATTCAGATCGACGGAGGCTCGAGTTTCAAGCTAGTGAAGAAATTTTCCCTGTCCTCTTTATAGCGAGCTTTCAACAGAAATTCCCAGGCAAGGGAGTGTCCAGGATAGATATAATTTTGCGCCGATCTTTGGCACTCCGATAACCACGAAGCCACTTCGACCACACGTTTCTTTCGCTCGTCCATGAGCCTTAGTCTCGCGTTGTTCTTGGAGACGATTCTCACCTCCAGCACGTAACTACGCCAACGTTCGTATGCCATTCGAGCAACGGTACGTTGCCTGGTGTTCCAGCCTCCGCTTATCGTGTCATCCAGGGTGGAGGAAGCCGGCGACTTCGTCTTGCCGCTCTTCAGCTTTAGAATGGCAGCTGAAAGGATTCGTCCGGCTAAACTGGTGCAATTTTTGCTTTCGAGTTCGACACGGACGTCACCCGATGACGGCTGAGAACACGACTTCTTGGCTGTCGTCGTGACCTCTGAAGCGACAAGCAGACGACGATGTTCGCGGTTTATACCAAGGAGGCGCACCAGAAGATGACCAACGTATGGCATGACTGGTGGGTCAAGTTCAGCCCTTGCCCATAGTCTGCGGTACTTCTCGGTGCGTGGACTCCTATGAATCTTACAGAGTCGTTCCATAGCTTCATATTTGGTAGCGTGATGGATCCTGAGATGCGTCCAGGTTTCCTTCAGACGGTAAATCGGCGGGCTCTGAAGGCCTGCGAGAATCGATCTAGATGAATGGAAGTTTCCGTCAGTGTGACACTTTCTGGCAGCGTTAATCAGCCGGGCGAGCAAACGGGCCCGAGATTCGATTTTCTTAACAGCTAAAATCTCGCTGGCCATTAAACAGGAAATGCGATGACTGAAGGCGATCCAGGCGCCAAGGTTGGGCGCGTTACGCGAGGATCTCTGAAACACCACAATCTCCATTTCCAGAGGTGGTATCCTCAGGAAAAGATCGCGATCGACGAGGGTCAGCTGGTGAGCGATTGTAGTGCTGTCCAAGTCCCATGCGCTCACCCGGAAGTCCATTTTGAGGAGTCGGCGCAGTTGGGTCATAGTGCCGCTGCCTTCCTGCAGATCTTCGCGGTTCTTTTTCCGTTTGCGGGTCTGTCCGCCGCCATGGGATGAGAATATGCGTCCTAGTATGCGGGTGGATCGTTCCTCGCCGACGTCCCCAGCGTCGCTCTTGTTTCTCCGGCTAAAAAATGTCTTCCGGCTTGCGCCGCACCGCTCCTGGTCCGACCGGAAATTCCGCAGCAGTGTAAGGTGTTGCCGGAGCTCCTTGTACGCAGCGGTCGCTGCTCGGGGCCGATACCAGTACTCCGGCGTCCAGAAAAGGACGACGCGTCCGCGTGTCGTGGCGCCCATTGCGCCACATCTCCCTGGCTCAAGCGCCGTCGCCGATACACTTGTAGCCAACTGCCTCCGAGATACGGGCAATCGCAATTCAGGATCTGGGGCCTGGCGCCGCACGCAAACCGCGCTTAGCGATCGACGACCTTGCACCGATTCCCGTTCTCCAGGCTGCACCGACCACGGACCGAGAGCGTGGAGGAAATGAGCTGCCGTCGCCAGTCCGTATCGCCTCGGATGTCGCGCAGGTGGTCTCCGGCTCTGCATGTATTCCTTTCGTCGCTCGCCGCCCTCCCAAACGGCGACGCCACTTTCGACGAGCTTGTAGGGATCCAGGAGCTTGTGCTCTGGCAGCGAGGCGTCCTCCAGCTTCCTCGAGCCATACGGTACAAGGCAAAGTCCCGAATGGCAATTTTCCCGAATGCCGAAACCAAATCTCGAAATTTTGGGAGCTAAGTTGATAATTTTTTGCGCAGTTCCGAGCTTCTTCGTCGGGCTGCTCTTATCGCGAGAGAAGATCTCCGGACCGCCAGAATCCTCGGCGAACTCTGTTGACCAAAGACCATCGGCGCGGATCCTCTGAGCAAAGTCTATGTTGCATGGCCCAAGGTTTTTGTCGCGGGTAAAAAGCACGTCGCAGAGACCACCGAGCCGCTGGCTTTGTCCCGTTTGTAAATTTCTGCCCGGAGGCCAGCTGCAACAGCCTCTTTTCGCCGTTCGTTTTTCGGGGGACTGGTCGCTTAACTCATATCTCAATTCGTCTAAACTTGCACCGGCGAATCGTACCGGGACGGGAGCGTAGTAGCCGTAGCCTAACTGGTCATGAGATGGACCTAGGAACAGGTCCTTCTGAGGCCACGAAGGAGCAAGACCATCACCAGCCCCGCCATAACGCGCCCAAACTCTCCGGATCGAACGGTTCCCGTGCCTTCTCATTATTTCATCAATCTCGATCTCTGACGATACCAGGTAAACTGTACTTGCGCTTGCGGAACTCGCTGCTGTAGTCTCTGATAGTGAACTTCCGTTTCCCTTTTGAGCAATTATACTCTGAATACGCTCACACCACAACATCCAAAACATCCCACGCCGCTCCATCCCTCCCAATTCGTAGTAGTTTGCTCTGCCATCGATAAGCCTAAGCGAAAATGAACCGGCGATGAGATCGCGTGAGTTTTTTTAACATAAGAAATTCGGGGAGTTAAAAAAAACTGACCCAGTAAAGTATTCGCTTTCGATATATGAAGACAAGTCTACAACTTTATTCTTTCAGTATTCAGAGATGCTAGAGATATGAATATCAATCTGATGACAAAATGAAATCTCTCCTAGTATTTCGGGTGGTTTATAGCTGTAGTCAACTCGTGCATAATACCTTGCCTTCAAAGTCCGCCTGCGTCGTCTTCGGAAGATGCTGAGCGCTACATATTCCAAGGGATAAACTGATACGAGTTCAAAGCTTTCGATGCTGGGGTCGATATCCGGAGCACAAATGAATTCTGAATTCTTGTTCAGTATGTCTGCTGCAACGATAAGCCTCGAGGGAGTCAAGCCAAGGGCGACTTCTCGCAGGCCATGTCCATCGCGGGTTGTTTGGGCAAATGGCGACTCGACCAAAACAGTATCCGAAAAATCACAGTACTCAGATAGCAGCAGCTTCTGAATTCTGTTGTGCTCCATCACGCGATTTATTGAATCTAGACTATCATTAGATTAACGATGAGTATTGATACGCTGGCTAGCACATGGCACAATAATAGATAAGAAAATACGACGTGATTTTATCGATTGATATTGCATTGATAAAACTAAACGTCTCCTGACTCAACGAAACTTTACGACGAAAATACTGCACTATGGTTTGGTAGGAAAAATTCAAACGAAGACAAGCCTTTGACGTGATCGGTGCCACCACGCTATCCCTCAAACTCTTTCATTCGTCGCATGTTTTCTCATTTTTCATTACCTTGGTGATATGAGAAACTACTGTTGATTTCAGTCGAAAACGACTTTTCCTTATTTCCACAAATCGTCTTCATACCTTCGGGACTTCTAGAATATTTTTTATTGACAATTCAAATGAATTAATTTGAATTCGCTAAATGATTTCGAAAACTGGTAGGTAAAAGAATCTCAAATTTGCAGGACTTCACGGTCAGCTGATGAATATGAAACTTCTAATTTGAGATAAAAAGCACCGCAAGAGACCCTATTTTCCATCGAATACTTCGAAACTGTCTTCTCACCTGCAGGTAGTAAGATGTAGGATAACGAAAGAAATGATGATACAAATAGGAGAAATTGATCGTGTACATCCTTTATTAGCAATACCTCAATGTGTTAATTGATATAATGGTACGACGCACCACGTACGTAGGCGATATAGCGATAGTTATAATAATGATAATATTAATAATAATAATAATAATGATGATAATGACAATTGCCTATAAATAGGTTCCATTGGTCGATATTATACCTACCTAACAATAAATAATACAAAAACGTATATCTATATAAAAAACTGTAAATGCATGTATATAATAATTGATAACGTTACCTATATCGTAAAATATTTATAGAAAAATGTACAAATAAAATACATCGAGAAAGTTTAATCTTGCCGAGATGCGATCTCAGTTGTGTTGATTTTTATGGTAACTTTGTTACCCAAAACTGCTGCCAGCCTTTCCACGTTGCTCTGAGACACGATTACTGGATTTTCAGTCACCTGAGAATTGCCTTTCGTCGGTGATACCGGGTTTGTAGCAACGTTCTCCTAAATATTAAGTATAATTCATTACTTCCGTACATTGCTACATTTTTTTAAACAAATTTCCTAAAACCACAATTTCTACGAAACACAAGTGCGCACTTACCCCGTCAGTCTTTTTCCTTAAATTGGACCTCTGCAATGTCGCCGCCAATTCGTTCTGCAGACGCGAAGCTACCGGTGCTGAATCCTTGACCTCAACACCCTTGGCCACAGGCGCAACCGGCGGTGTCGGCGTCACCGTCGTAGGAGCTTGACCCCCGAGAAAGTCCAATTTAGCGGGTGGTTTCGCTTCCCCGGAATACGCGCCTATTCTGATCGCAACTTTTCCCTTACCGACGACTGTGTTGACGGGTGAGGTCGCCGTGCCATTAGCGACGATCGCAGACGTTGACGTCGGGACTGCAGGCTGCAGCTTTTTTCCTACTGGGACACCCGCGACAGTCGTGGGACTCTCGGTTCTTCGGGTGAGATTTTCTTGGCCTGGTTCATCCCGAGACGCAGGGAAGTACGTCGACGGTGGCTTCGGCGTTGCGACGCTCTGCGGTTCCTTCAGTTTGAACGATTCTATACTTTGCATTTCAACGGCGTCGTCATTTGGGTTTGGCTTGCTTTTCTGAGCTGTTATACCGCGCGGTGGGGGTGGCGGTGGTGTAGGGGCACCAGGATTTTGACGTCTCACTATACCGTTGACACGGCGCTCCTGTTGGACGAAGAGAGATAATAAATATGAATGAGAATTATATGGGGAAGCAAAATTTTCTTTCGTCTTAATCAGTTCTCATAAATATATATGCATATATATTAATTCATTAAGTTATATATTGCGTGTCTATGTTAATATGTACTGTATCTCTTCAATTAAGATTCTAAAGCCTGCACCGTACATTATTTCGTCAATAACAATTATGAATAAATTGAAAAATTTCCGATGATAATTAAATAATGAACTAAATCGAGTGCAGGTCTAATGCGGGTGACGAAAAGAGAAATCTGAAGCGAATTACAGTTGCTTCCAAATGCCTCATTCCGTGTGAAAAGTGGCATATATATATATACCTAAGTATACGTAATTCATATCACGGAATAGTTATGGTCAGGTGCATCTATTGTTATTATATTATTTTGACGAGTGGAGTTATAGATTTTAGAATATCTCAGTAACTCACATTGTAAGGTGTAACTGTGACTAAAATCGTTGATTTTCTTGAAGTTTCCTTCGATTCGTTCATTTTTTCACGATTTAAAAGTCTCAACTTTGGTTTATCTGAAGTTGGGTATATAATATACGAGTCGTTTTTTTTCCCAGGAATGTACTCATTTGCTTAACCGCTTATGTTTACGCCAGTTATCTACCTGTATTCTTCGCTTCGGTCTATATACCGAGTAATATACCGCGTCGCACTTGTTTTTCTCAATAGATTAATAATTATCTCTATTACAGGTGTGTCTGGGTATCGCGAAGTTGCGAAGGACACGAGAATTGATAATTTTTGAGTTGAAATTTTTCTCACAAAACCTCGTGACTTTGATTATGTGATCAATTGTCCTATGATAGTAGGTATAAAAATCATCAAAGTGCATATACCAATATATACATAAATATACAATATAATAACTAGGCTGGACACGGTCAATGCCTATTACGGTCGATAGATGAATCTTTTTATATTTTTATTCTTCCTCTTTATAGAAGCACTGTTCTATATATTTAAAAAATTTACTACAAACGAACAGTTAGTTCCTTCGTACATACCGCTAAAATACTTTTCTACCGCGAGCTTATGCAATTTCAGTGCACGCCGTATAATTGTCCGCGCGCGTATTATCTAACCGGTGTATATGAAGACAATGAAGTTTTGCCGTGACAGACGGAAGAAGGCACTGAGGCTAAAATTTCACGGAGTTTAAGTACTTGTCTGAATCTTTCTCTGTAAATAATGAAAATAAAGGATACGTTGTGTAATCTATTCCCGGGTTTGATATGTATACACACAAAAAATAAAATGAAATAAAATAAAAAACTTAAACGTCTTCTAATTACTATATGAGAGAAAAAAAAAAAAAACAATCTATTTTATAATTATTACCGAGTTTGCGGTAAAACTGGTTTAACACATTTGAAATTTGACGTGAATCAACGCTATTATTATTACGTAATTACACACTGGATAAAAATGTTCAAATAAATTAATAAGCATTATATATCCCGTTCATTTTATTGCTCGATTATTATCAACTTCAAGTTAAAATCTTCGTTATTTTATGTATCGTGAACACTGCGGTGTTGTTGCTTAAATGACCGAACACCGACGACTGAAGTCTGAAGGTATATACCTACTCGCGTAGCTGCGTGACTATAATATTATCTTTCCGCGAGGTCTACGCGGCTTTGCTCGTGGCTGAGTGAGCCAAACAGCAACGCAATCGACTGCAAACTGCACTGTGTATTAGTCCGCATCCGCGTATTGTGCAGTGTGCGGTAAGTAACAGATCTCAGTGCACCATACGTTCGAAAATATATACACATTATGTTTCGCGGTTCTTTGTATGTCGCTGTATGTTATTAAGCAGAAGAAAGAAAAAAAAAAACAAGAAAACAATTGTACAGGTATACGTGCTTATCTAAAATTTACACGCTCAGTAATCAGTTGTTATACCTTGCTTATGGTTCCCGCAAATATAAACGCGATACCGATGGGCATAGCCGCTTTCTAATTAACTGCAGAAATCCGGAAAGATTGCTACCGCAGAATCAAAAATAATAAGTGGTATGTCGTATTTTTTTGCTAAAACAAATTTCTATAGGGATTAAAATTTTGAAGATGTTTTCGCGGTTCTAACTTCCGAACTGATCTTTGGGAGGAAATGAACTTATGAGAATTCTATGAAAACAACTTCTGCTGGTCAGTGAATTGTATAACTAGGGAAAAGAAGCATTCGATTTAAATTATTGGAAATCTAGAATGTTATATGAGACAAATCACATTTGATAAAGACTCGATATCGAGCTGATTTTACACCTTCTCTTTCTACGTACCTGCATTAAATACAGTTTAAATCCTTCGTGAGATACGCGAGGCATTTCTATTATCAGTATAATGGATTTAAAATGTTGGCTGTCGGTATAGATAACGCACATAGCCTTGTTAGGCGCGTTCATCATCAGTTTCAATCAATGACGCACTCTAAACCGTTATGCTAATAAATAATTTAGATAACTTATCGCGTCAGTAATAGTACTACGATGATTCTGGAAGTATAATAAAGCTATGTGAAAATGACAAAGATTATAATTGTGTAAAAATGCAAAGTAAACATCGGTGGAAATTTTTTCCCCAAAACTTGACAGAAATACCTGATCAAAATTTTAATCAGAAAAAAGTAGAGCCAAGCGCTGCTGAGATACATATATGAGCAGATAAACCGTCATTGCAATGAATCAATATATAAATATTTGAAAAGTTTGTCGTCTGTAAAATTTTTCACAGTACGGTGTATGTTTTACTTGAAAAATTTACCTGTTCTAACGATTCGGTGACTGCAACCGCCGGGGCGTTAGCAGCCACTTGTACGTCAGTACCATTTTCTTCTCCGTTCCGTTTACAGTTGAACATTCTTTGGTGAGCGCGTTTGAACTCCTCCATCAACTGCGAAGTGTGAATAAAGTCTGACTGAATCGATATATTTCTTTTTTTTTTTAAGTGTAGGGTAATTAGGTTTAGACCGTATGGTTGGTTACACGAAGTTTCGGAACTCGGAAAGGCATGGCACGCTTCGTTATCGCTTATTATTAACCGAGAACACAGGACGCCGAATTCCCATTCTTTTTTCACAGTTGACTAACTTACTGAAACGCGGCGATGATCCGATTTCCGGGAAGCCATTTTTATCGCTACAAAACTGAGTATACATATATACAAATTTTTCCGTATACTGTACCGATTCGATGTATAGGTGATTCTACAAATAATTAACTCTCTTCTATCTCATTCCAGTCATGAGGAGTCCAAAAGTATCTTTTTTTTTCCAAAAATTCAACACAAAATACTTCAGATATGATTTTCAGATCGAGATCTCAATGGGCTCTGATCAGTAATCAACCATCGCAATTTCCCGTAGAGTACGTAATCGGATCAAATAATTCGGAGATGCGCACAGCTGTGAATAAACATAAGTCGAATCTCGTAAGACTTACATGTTCCTCGAATGAAATACTAATTATTAAAGATAATTCCAGGGTTTTAAATAAGTGGGTAACCGCTTCGCGTCATATACTACATACTATAGAAAGAAACACGTGCGAATGTGACGAGTTCATAGAAATATTACAGTGATGAATTTTCTCACGGTCTCACCTTGTCGTGGGTAATTTTCTGCTCGTGAGCTGGTGATATTTTGGCTGGCTCCACGACTCGAAGATTGCGTGTCTCCTGGGCTTTCGACTTTTCTTGCGTTGCCCTCGCTTTCTGCAATTTATTAAATGTATATATACTATATATACGTACATATATAGTATGAGTTATGATATATATTCCGCGAAATTTGTATGGTTTCTAAGCTTTGCGATAGATTTAACGATACGGTAGGTAATTATTCGCAGATGATTGGTTGCATTATTTCGATTAAAGTTCAACTCAATAACCACGACCACATGATAAATCCCAGGAATGATTACAACTGACAATTTCGGAGTGTGGGTGTACCTGCTTATAAATTTTAACGTCATGACTGCCAAGTTTTTAGATGCACTGTTTGACAATAACAAAAACCAGTTTATAACCTGTATTATTATAATTCACGAATATAGGTATGTACAGTGCAGTTCTGCTAATGGGCATGTGATCAGTTTTATTATATTTACGTATGAATGACAGAGGTGATTATCAGTCTCGGTACCCACTTGTTGATTCAGCGATTCAATTTTGCCAGACAATTTAAATATGTATTCTTATTATATCTGTAGGTATGTAATATTCAGTCAAGCATATACCTACACGTAGTACCTATATCTAGCTACATTTTTGTGAGAACTGTTCACTTTTCTAACGCCAGTATAATTGACAGTATAATTGATAATGATATTCAAAATTCCCGCATGGTATCAGAAGATCGGAAATCTTATAGGGGATAAAATTTCGCTGGACGCAATTTCATTCATCAAACCGTTCAGAAATTACAATCGATTCCATTTTCGCGCTCCGTTTCTTCTTTTTTTCAATGTTTTTTTTATTTTATTTTATTTTTGTTTCGTTATACATCAACCCATCATGAATATTGATCTTCGAATGATAAAAATGAAATAATTAATTATTTGATCGAAGTAATAAAATTTTCTGTGACAAATTATCGCGAAACTTTCCGATCGTGATTCGAAAAAGAAACTGTAAGAATAATTTTTCATTCATTTCGCGGCAACAATTTATCATTTTTCATCATGGAAAATGATGTTCGGAACTTGGTCACCTATACATTTTTACTCACTCTAGCTTATATACCGGCAAACCTAATTCCAATTCCAAGCTTTCTGCTAAATTCCTAATTCGTATTTCGTTCGAAAATTTGTACGAATTTATTATCAATAAATACCTGGGCTCGTCTCTGCAATTCTTGAGCAATAGCAGAACTCAGATCAATGTTGGCGGCTGCAGCGGGAAACGGCGGCGCGACAGGTGCCACAGGGACGATGTTTGTTGGCTCTGAATCCTCGAGAGTTTTTCGTGTTGCTACAGAAACATAGGAGGACGACGATGCCGGCTCGCAAGTCGACGACGACGAAGATGTCGAAGCAGAATCCTTACCACAGGACGATTCCAAGCTAGATTCAGTCTCTGTCGACCCTGTGCTACCCATTGACATCGTACTGCCCATCTGAACACCGACAGCACTCATCGGCGGTTTTGAATCTGACAAAATGTCAAAATGTACGTCAAAAGTCTTTCTTTCTTCGTCCTTGTAAGGGACGAAAACTTGAAAATTGTCCTATTCCTTCTCAGTGAATAAAAAGAATTTCATTGTCAATTTGATTTGAAAAATCATTGTCTTTTTTTTTCAAGCAGTCTTCTTTCACCGCGTGAAATATTTAAGGAGCGCCTAGACAGATGATGCGACCAAAATCGTAAGGCAATTTATACTACAAGAAACGAAGTTTTTGAATTTGAAAAAGCCACATTAATATCTTCAGATTAGATTTCTTCCAAGAAGAAAAAGTCGAATTGAAAAACTCAACATCTGGCTTAGGGTTACAATTTTTTACCTCAAATTCCCAATCCTCGGTCTCACTCCTAAATTTCGTAGTTTTTAGTATTTGAGTAAACTTTCCGAAATTGTTTGATGGCGCCCAAATTCTGGGATGCTTACTCGAATACTAAAAATTACGAAACTCCGGGGTGAGACTGAAAATTGTGAATTTGAGGTAAAAAAATTGACACCCTAATCTTAAAGCTGTGATATTGGAAGCATTTTGATTATATATTTCGAATATTGAGCCTTCAAATAACCGCTTGCGTCACAACTCACGAGTTGATTAGCAGTTATAATTTGAAAATATTCAGGTGCTTTTTTTCTCAATCCCGTCATTCTTTTTTACACCACATTGTTAACGACGAATGCGCCATGTGCCATGTTCTCGCATATGTTAAGCTTGTCATTATTTCTAAAGTACAATATGTGAAGACCGTGGTATCATACCGGCGTATTGTCCAGCTGGCCATTTGCAGGTACCAGATGACGGCATACAAGGGGGTGGAGGAGGACAAATGGCGTGGTGTACCTCTACCGTGGTGATTGTTTTAGTTTCAGTTTCCTTTTGCTTTTGAATAAACTGTACTTCCGCCAGACGTGTGCCGTCTCGAAGGTCGTCCTGTGGCGATAAAAAATAGACGTATGTGTGTCGGTTTAATGGCCCGAGACAGAAAAAAGAGGAGCAGTATTATCTGGAGCACATACGACGTGAAATGAACGAGAATCGCGGAGTCGGATGCACATTGAGCTCGTTATTGCATTAATCTGAACTATCGCACCTGTATCCGAGTCTGAACACTCTTTTTGCAGAAAGTGATATATAATTAGCGCCGCGATAGAACGATGAAAAGAAATATCTTTCGACTTTGTCCCCATTCTATATGAATATAAAAACAACGGCCTGAATCTTCTCTGTAACATTATCGAATATTATTTCCACCCGTATTAGCGAAAAGAATTTGACTTGCCTTCGGGTCGCGATTATAGCCACCGGCTACGGGGTCGTAAAGAGGACTGCAGACCCCATTGGTGTCCATGGCATCCGATCGTCGATTTTCGACGTCACCGTCTGCCTCGAAGTAATGCGTCTCATAACCGCCTCGTGAAACGGCGACGGGATCGTAAAGCGGTTCTTCGTCTTCGTCGTAGCCTGGCCGATACCCTAAATGCGGACTTCGTCCTGAGTAGGAGCCAGGATCACCCGGGCGTTGATTGACACGAATAACCGTTGTATTGTTCGGCTTTCGAGTCCATTCCGCCATCTGTACAATTACATCGCGTGATTAATCTTTTGTTAAAAAGTAATAATAATCAATGCAAAGTGCATTGTTTCGGGCGTTACATCCATTGGACAGAAACTCCTGAAGTTAGAATCCCGTATACTTACAGGTGACGAAAGAGAAAGTATACGAGTATATTAAAAAATAACCTAGTGGCCTGTATCAAATGACTTTCAGATGATTGTATTATAAGTATACCCAACAGAATATGTACACACTGCTGAAAAGCTTGAATTCCTTAATTTTAATTGTCGCTGTATCCAATGGAAACTTTTTAATTACAATTTCATCAATTTTCCATGTAATTAGAGAGTTGGTTAATTTCTTACCTGATCCATGTGTCTCCAAGAACCGGAAGAGCTGCAACTGTCCGTCGAAGAAGCGAGAGGACAGCATGTTCTGTCACTGCTGAAAGATGGGCGATAACAATGAAGGATGTAGAAATGTATCGTCAAGTTTTTTCCGCGTTTAGGTTTAGGTATCGCGTATTGGTGAAATTTTGGCCTCTTATAACTTATTAGATACGAACGTGACTGTACTCGGCTTATGGATAATTTCGAACACGAATTGCCTAAGGGCGCTTTCACATCGACCAGTTGCGCGTCTTTGGGTGGGAGAACCTGCGGAGGATGTGGTTCTTGAACTCTGAGGATCGTAAGACTCGCCAAGGTAATTCGAATCGGAAAGTTCGGTGGCCTCCGCCTCTCAGATCGTAATAAACAAATTCTTTATAATGTAATATCCTCGTTACGGGAGATTTCTTTCGAATAGTCTCGAGATATTCCAAATCGGCGATCAATTAATTTCTTTTTTTACATTAAGTTTATTTTCTCTATTTAATTATTAAACGAACGTATCTAATCGCCGACTTCATAGTTAAGGATAGAAAAACGGATGAAATTTATTCCCAGAGTTTTATCTAACGATATTAAAACTATTTACGTCTCAATGTTCGTTACATTACATCTCTCGTCGCTGTGCTCAAGCATAAAAAAATTTCCAACGGTTTCGCGGCTATTAATATGTTTTCAGGTATGGGGTACCGTTTCAGACGTTTCCGGCTAAATTCTGACGTATTTTATTCGAATATATAAGCTGCCGAACATTGATTTCAATGTCTTTTTCTGTTCCTTTCTGAACCGCATCTATAAGTACTTATCACGATCGTTCAAAATCCATTCAATAAATATCAATTCAATATCAAATCAAAAATTAACTACATGCATCAACCCGTAGTTTCCTTTTTCTTTTAGTTTCATTTCATTTTCTTTTTTTTTTCCTCTTTTTCTTTCAGTGCGGTAAATAACTACGTCTAAACTTTCCAGGATAATAACTTTGATCAAACAACTTTTGTCTGACGCTTTAATGGACCAAAAACTCCAATTCCAGCCCACGGCAACGACTCGGTAAAGTATCATTTAGTATTCCGTAAATTCATACCTAGATTTTCCGTCGATATCTGCCCACTGGACTTCCCTAGATCCTGTTCTAGCTCGTGCTGGATTTCTTGTGCACGGTCCCTGGCTCTGGGGGTAGAAATGTCGGCCAGGAATGGGCGCTTGCTGAGGTGGTGCTCCCTGCAAAGGTGGTGGCAACGGACTTGGTTCTAGAAGGCTTGAGTTTCCGGAGTCGTAGCCACTGGACCCGCGGAAGATTGCCTCTCCAGGATCCGGCGTGTAATAGGTAGGGCGGCTGACAATGAGGTCCAGAACTCCAGAGCCACGCATTACTTCGACGGCTTTCTCAAATGGCAGTTCTGTGAGACGCTGACCGTTACACTTCACGATTACGTCGCCAGGCCTTAGACCTGCCGCGCGTGCTGCACCTCCGTCTCTCGTACCCTGATGAGGAAGATTTCAGCATTAGGCCAGATCAGACACAATAAGAATGCGAAAACCAGTCTGCTACGGCGAGAAATAGATGTGGAAAGATCAGTTTTTTTTTTTTTAATATTTGCTTATCTATCAGTCCTAGGATGGAAATAGCTCGTATCGAAATTGAAAGGCATTAAATCCTCAACGAAACAGGTTTTACACATTTTTGCAATTGATGGAATGCATCGCATGTGAAATCCGACAGAAGGACTGTACTTGCATGTACGTACTTATGACTTGACACATATGAGTCTATACAATACTCAGGCCTTAGTCACGTATCCCATCCTACTTTAGGATGTAGCGAGTATTCACGTATTGGAAATGTTCCTTTTCATCAACTTTCGTCTCCGATATTAACCGGGAAGATTTCATTTCATGCTGACTTAAGACATGACTGGCCATGACAGTTGCTACAAATTGACGAACACCTCAGACATACTTTTTGCGACTGCACGCCTGTCTGCATCCTTTTATATAGTTGCAAAAATTTATCTGTAAAACCAGGAGGCCGCAACGGGGGGTTCGGATGATGTAAATGGTGAAAGTACGTTGTTCTGTGCTTTCCAACTGTACCACCCCCGATTTTCGAAGTGGAGATAATTTCCGTGTCATTTTTTAAACTTGATGATATTATACACGGTATGAGCGCTCTCGAGTTGCACCTAAAGTAGTTGGTAGCAAAGCTGAGTTTCCAGCCTTGTCTTGTTCCCACAGATTTCATGAACTATTTATACTGGTATTCATCAATGGAATGGAAACTTCATTGACTGGATGGCACCGTCTACATAGCCAGGAGAAAATTACTCTATTTTTAATCACCGATTCGTGGGAAAAAGTTTCTGCTTGAAAATTTCCACATCAGTCCAGTGATTTGAAAGATTTCAATTTAACGTCGTTATGAAAATATTTAAACGATGTTGTATGTCTCATTCCGCACTTGAAGGCAGGAACCAAATACGTTTGTTTCTCGAGTTTCGCGTTACCGAATTCTAGGTAGAAGATTTCTTTTTCTAAAAGCATCAGAGCTATCAGAACCACATTTGCGCTTGATTGTCTTCCAAACTATCAAGTCTGCGAAAAAACGTGTAGAACCTATGCTGTAGAAAATTTAATGCCTTTTGACTTTTTACTGATCCATTTCAGTCACAGAATCGATAGATAACGGGATATTAATGAAAGACTGATGATTCAGAACAGAAAATCGTTCACGAAGACTTCAAGAGTTGGTACAAATAATAAAAAACAGAAGCACCTAGCCGAAGTGACTTGATTGGCAGTATAATCTGATGTGATTAAAAATTGTCGTTCTTTAAGAAGATCCTTATGAAATAATTGATATAATTCAAGAGTCTTGCAACGGAGATATATAGCGGTTTAATTTACGCTACCTGAACTGTTAGGCCTGGGCTGGGACCTCTGCAAACACCGCAGCCTAGACGGCCCTTAGATCCCACCATAACTCGCACTCGAACCTCCGTGCTCAGCGGAAGAATACTTGAACCGTTCTCACATTGCTGTTGTACCATGTGCCACGTGACTGGGTCGTTTGGATTGCTGTTCAAATGATTTTCATCTCGTTTTACGATCGGTAAGAAGCGAGTAGGGTGGTAGTAAGATTATGTGCTTGGGTGATGAAATTTGTGTTAGAATGCATGTTAGAGTGTTTCAGAATAAATTGACATTTTATTTCTCCTACTCCCATCAACCTAAGAGTTAGTTTTTGACACAAAAGGAATCCTACCGCAAGATCAGTTGCATATCTCAGCTCTAAGAGGCAACGAAACTCATTTTACTATTTTTACTGGACTTTCGGAAGCCCACCCTCTTCCCTGACATATGAAAGTGCTGAAACTTTCTCAGAGGGTTTTTTTTTTTTTTGGGTCATTATTTACAGATTCGAAGTCGGAATACAGAAATTCTTAATGGCGTGTCTAGTATAGCGTAGGTGTACTGAAATCGTAAAAAGTGGACTCTTTTGCATCGGAATTAGTAATCGAAGATTTTTGGGACTGCCGATTTCGAATCTAGATTAAAGAAATCACCAAATTTACATCGATGGGCACTAAAGACCCCGAGTCGCAATTTTCACGCGACTGAGTCTACTTTCTACAATTTCGACTCATCGTTTTGTATTTTCGTATCTTTACTTTAGATTAGAAATCAGCGACTCCAAAAACAGTCGCGTGTTCATTTCGATGTAAGTCAATCTATTTTCGATAAATTTGCTTCTGCCCGCATGAGGAATTATGTCACCTCTCAGAATTAAAGAATGAGATATCAATGATTCTTTCGACGCATCCCTGTACATATATGATGGAATGCGGAAGAAGCAAATTGCTGGATGGAGGTTGATCAAGTTTGACTAGAATAAGTAAAGTGGATCGAGGTGAGATTAATGAAATGTTAAATATGAGGATCGTCTTGGGTGTTTTTTGCGATGTCGCAACGCTATACTCACTCTTTGACTGGTATCATCCCAACGCCTGCAAAAGAGAAACAACGACAATGAGTCGTAGAAAGTGGAATACAATTACGTGTGATGTGATTTCCATTGTCAAGATAATAACATATATTATATACAAATGGTTGCGCGTCTCCAACTCCGTAGGCATGAACGTTAAAGGTTTTTCCGTGCGAAGAAACGTAAACGTATTCGCGGAAACATGAGGGTATCTGAGATACGCGTATTTACTCACTTCGTATCTTCAGGACGAGAACTTGCTGGGTTCGCGCCAAAAGCGCAACCTCTTGGTGCACAGCATCCTCAACCGGATAACCGTTCACTCTTATTATCTGGTCACCAACCTGCGAACCAATACCGTGACAAAAACTGATTATGAATTATCATTTGAAAGAATGCTGATAAATACGTTTCCTTGGGTGCCATAGCTGAGGCGAAATCGATTGTTAGATATGCAATATCATTTCGCACATCGACGAGAAAACGAATTTTTCATTTATGAAAAATGATTTTGAAATTTGCAAAACTTTGAAATATTTTGTAAAAAGTACATCTTGAAATTTGAATAGAGTCTCACTAAAATTTTAGCAACGAAATTATTTTTTTTGGAAATTTCGCAGAATTTATCTGAAAATGTTCGGAAATTCGTAGCTAAGTAATAAATATTCTTTCACATCAATCGAAATCAAAGCTGGTACAATGTTACCAAATCTTTTACGGTGAAAATAGTTTTTGTTACTTGAGGATAGAAAAAAAATTTTAAGATAAGCCCTGAAAAATCTAAAAATTTTATTAATAAAACTTAGTAAAACTCTGAGAATGTCTGAATATTTTCGATGACAATCTCGATTAACAATTACAAAGTTTTCCAATTTCGAGAATCTTCTTATATATATACACTGTTAAAAAAGATATGAAGTTTACAATATATTTAAGATAGAAAGGAAAATGAATTTTCCGAACTGGGTATATGAAATGAAAATTAAAACACTTTAACAGCTAATTTACAACAAAAATGTAAAATTCTTACACCGATGTGGAATTTAATACATGTAACGTGGAATTTCAAAACAAGTTTAATCATTTTTTGAACATATATTACAGTAACCCGTGTTTTCAATTGAAAATTAAAACATTTGTGTAACAAACACACAAGTATATTAATATTATTGAGCTAGAATTTTATTTTTATAATAGCCTGTCCTGGATTTTCAAAATCGTTCTTGGAATTTCATACGCGGTGTCCGCATAAAAACTTCCTACTCTTTGTATTAATTTTCATACAGATTTTTCTAACAGTGTAGATTTAGAAATATTCAGAGTTGATTAGAATTTTCACAGAAATTCACAGAGTTTTTCAGGATTCATATATCAATAATATGTGCCAAAGAAGACCGAGGGAGGAAGTTGAGTTTACGAGGGAATTGGCAATGGTTCTACATTAGTGTATAGTACTGTATAGGTATATCAGGGAAGACTCGCTCTAAAGGCAGTTCTACCTCGTCGTAGCTGGAATGTGAAAATCACTTGAACATGCAACTATATAATAAAGTGATTAAATCATCAAGAATCATTAATTCTGAACATGAAATTCGCAGAACTGAAGAGTTTAAACGTTTTCAAGAATAATTATGGGAGGTCTATGCGCAGCATTTAAATGTTTCCTCACCCTGAGGCCATTTCTGTGTGCTTCACCGCCGGGCTGTACTTCACTGACGTAAAAACCTGCAGCATGTTCCCGGCCGCCGCGTAATGAAAATCCAAAACCTGAAGTACCGCGTTTCCTCAGACGGACGCTCCTCGTTACTCCAACGACTGCAACTCGCCCTCCTGAACCCGTTCCAGTTCCGGTTCCGCTGCTGGAAGTACTTGCCGACCCGCTGCTGCCCCTGTTGATCAAAAACTCTTACATTACTGAAGACATATTAAATCGTGAAGAAATAGAAGACTGACATTATCTTCGTATGATATTGATTTGACATGACTTCAAAATATTTCCGCTAAATTTGAAAAAATTTTGACGGACGATACGCCTTCAAATAATTTCTAATTATCACTGAAAATACAAGTAATCATCTATGAAAAGACGGAGTGTATGTAATCATTCACAAAGTTATTCTACCCCCTTAATGCGATGTGTTATCTTCATGGACCATCGTGCGAGAACTATCTCACGTATACTATGGATACGGTCTGTATAGTACGCAAATTTTGACCTTGATTAGGTTTTGGAAATAATCTGATACGCAGTTTGTGTATGGGAAAAATATAATTGTGCCTCTTGTCCAACCATCCTAATTGCTAATTATTATTAATGCATATACAGAATCCTTGTACAGTCCTTACGAAAATAAAAGTCGCTGAAAGTACAGTAGAACCCCGATTATCTGAACTTCAACTTGCTGTTTTCTTCTTTTTGTTATGTGTGCGTTTTTCGTGTTTTATTCCATACATATTTAGGCATTTGATACTTAAAAAAAACTTCAAACCACATGTTACATGTTTATGAATGTTATTAAATAATATATAAATATTATTTAATCAATATTATAGCATTTACGAGTGTTACATATTTCTTGAATATTTAAAATAAAATAATACGTATGTATATTACGATATAGTCCTTCATAGCGTATGTACCGCAGTATTTCTAATGATTTATTTTCCATTTTCCTAGAATTTTGAAAAAATGAAAAAATGACCCCTGCCTGCGTAAAGTTCTTTGTAATGAGAGTATAACACGGCGGAAGGTAACTATAGTATATATATATATATCCGTGTAAATAAAACAGATGCTTAAATTACCGACATCAGTACTAACGTAGATACCAGACGGCGGAAGCGGGCGTCGGAGTTCGCGTACCGCGAACTCGACACGAGAGAGTATCAAACCTACGCACACTTTCGCTTCGTTAACGGACGGTGAGATACCCAACTTTACCTGTGTTCTGGCTGTCCTGGCGGGAATTATGAGGCTCGTGGCGACAAGGAATTTCCAACCGGTCAAATTGAAAGAGAATTTATAATGGGTACCTATATAGACTATACGCGTCCTCACCGTTAAATCTTACAATTAATCAGAGTTACATCGATATAATCGTGTTTGCGGTAAAAACCGAATGATCAATTCAAACTGCTTTCACACGTTACGTTGCAGTACTAGACAGCAATTATAACGAGCTTTAAGTAGCGAGAATCCCGGAGCAGTTAATTGAAATTAAAAGCTATTCAACGAGTCATTATCGTTCATATAACAATAAGAAATAACAATAATAACCGATTAGCATCGACTGGTAACTCTTCACCATTTCTTCCCTATTTCCATAATCCATGCCGAAATAATTCGATACAAAATTAGAGTCTGGAACCGACGTCTAAGAATAGTAGATATTATTTTAATTAAACGGTTCACCTGCACTGACCTTCGATCGTAATACGTTATATTTTACCGCAATTGTCATTGACGGAAATTGGTATGTAATTATGTATACAGGTAAGACCATATCGAATATGACTTGTGTTATAGCAATTCGAGAAACCGCTTAGTCGAGAGAAGATCATTGACAGCGTGATTAATAAGGAGAGAAAATCATCGAATTGTATTTCAACGATTCATTCGATTACGTCAGGTAACAACGGAAGGTAGGTACAAGGTAGGTAGGTATGTACCTGAAAACCGATCAGTTCCGAACACTATAACTTTCGCCCATCGCCTCCCGCGGTTATTACCGAAAGCGTATCGATTCGAATGAGAATTCGAATTTCATACCGATCTATCGGAAAGAACTGCGTGCGACCTTTCTCCTACGATTCTGTTTGCTCATATAAGGTTTGTTCATATAATTGCTCATTTTTCGGAGCTCCCACCTCAAAAATCTCTAGAGTAACGCTTAATGATCAACTTCCCAAAAGAACACCGCTGTCATTAGAGCCTAATAATAAGTGGCACCTCAATCGAAAATATGGTTTTCCATCCATTGAAGACGAAAAAGCTTGAATTTATACAACTTGATCAAAACACCGTAGTCTTGATACTAGGAGTTTTCGGTCGCTGATATCAAATCTGAGGTCTAAGATTCCCAATTTCAAACACTTATACAACTTTCATCCTGAACATTCGGATAATTCAAATATTCAGATCGAATCCGCCATTTTGAATTTTGAATTTTAAACATCAAGATCGGAATCAACGACCCAAGAAACCTTCGCGCGTCAAAACTGCCTTCTGTACTATTCGTTACGGCTAAGTTATATGAGCGTTAATGAAACGATGTGAGGATTCGCGTATTAATCGAATGGAAAACCTCATTTTTGATCGAGGCAGCACTTACACTTTAACGACAGTGCTGCTGTTTTGGATGGATGATTATCCAACGTCATTCCAGAGATTTTTGAGATGTTAGCTCGGTAACATAAATGGGGTATCGCGTGCCATTTCAATCGTGGTAAAATGTGGTCTACGCTGATTTTTTTCTGATCAAAATGCGATGCCTTGTTTGCATGTAATCATTCCAAACGAATGTGCTGAGAATATCTGACGATGAACTCGCCACGGTATGGCAACTTCATAGCAAAAACATAAACAGAGCAAGATGCCTGGGTACAGTTAATAAAGAAGGAAGAATATCGTTTCACGTTTTACGATTCGTTTTCTCAAACAATATAACATAACGAAAGGTAACGAAAAGCGGCCAATTAGTACCGGAGAGTAGCTTTCACCTGTTGTTAGTTATTTCTGAACGCATACCTGTATAGACGTTGGTAATTTGACCGGAAACTTGAATCGGAAGAGATCCAAATTCTTTCGCGTCAATATTACTCGTTCTGAACGTTTATCGAATCCTCACAGGATATTTGTTCAGCGAATATAATCATACAAAATTGCGTATGTATATGTATATGTATAGGTATCTATCAATTACTTCGCGGAATATCATTCTATCGTATCCGTTATTTCAAGGAATTAATTGAAATGAATAACGTCCTACGTATTCGTACGTAATGAATTTCTGTACTGAAGATATCGTCGCGGAAATTGTCAGTGCAAAATTCCAGCCAATTGGTTTTGCTTTACGGTTTTTCTTCTTAGGAGTGAAATCTCATCGGAGATACGTCGTACGTGCTGAGAGTTAAAACCGAAACGCATCTAACGTCGCTGATCGTGAGGCCGCAGTAAACCCTGAAGATACTTGAAGTTAGAGGGAACGGACCGTTGGAATTCTTGCACGAATTACACTATACTTATTGAGTCTTGGTTTTATCTATTTCTACTTTTCTATGGCCGCACGAAGGTGAAAGATTAGGAAATGAAAGCGAAGATTGTTTTATACATAAAAATCTTGCTGTATATACGTGAACAATCTTTGTAAAAGTAGATTTACGATGACATTGCCTTTACGGCGATGATTGCACCCGCTTTGTAGTCAATTTCTATCGCAGGAGAAAAGCATTCACTTTAATTTTCATCGATTATAGAAAGATTACTATATTCGGAGCGGCATGGCTGATTTTTCACTTTTTTAACAACTTAATTCGCTTCTAGACAATTGCAGTAAACGAGTACTAATTAGTAATCGGATTTTCTGAAACGTCGAGTTATTCTGTTGTTAAGTTCGTTAATTGGCTCCACACTAATAATCTAAAATAATGCTACATTTTTGGTTCGAGGACAAATCGGAACCAAATAGCTTGTGAAAATGAAAAGTCTTTTTTTCAAAAACATTGTGAAATTGTATTGTGAAATTTTCTATCTCTGAAACTTTCTCTACTTCAAAAAGTCCCAACGCGAAACCTCCGCCAAATTTTGCACACTCAAAATCGGAGGACAATACGAAACAGAATTTCCTGTAGAGATTTGATTCAATTTTTATATCATCTCTCACCGTGACTCTCAGATTACCAGAGACGCTCCATCAGAGATGAGCATAGATCCCATAAACCTCAACTTCATTTATGACACTTAGGATCATATCAAGAACTTGCCGTTACGTAAGTACAAAAAACGCAGGGCAAAGACACCATAAAATATATACCTGCGTTGTGCAAATAAATTCTATAAATTGGATCGAATCGCGCGACCTCTAAAGCCAGATTTGATTCCGATATGCCTGGCTTGCTCCCAAGCGACAACAGTTTAGATCAAGATCGTAGGATCTATACCTCGTTTTATAGATCTTTTCGTCACGCGTGGCCGCCTCCATTCCCGCTTGTGCAGCGACGTTCCTTTTCAGTCTTCGTCACTCTCGAGGGAATACCGCATGGGACGTGAATTCTATCTTGAGATATATTTTCAGAAAGTTTGTGGAAATTGTACCCCAATATAAACGTCGTTCTTAATTCTGTCGGGAAATCGTCAGGAGCAAGAAAAAGTTCCAATGAAAACCGGCAGATGTATTTCTATTTATTTCAGAAACGTTGATTTTTCGCAGTTCGAATCAAGCGATCTTAAAAACTTTCATCTAAAGCCTCTCAATATAATTTAAAAAATAATCCATCGCAGCCAATTGTACAAATATCTCTTGCACTCTTTGCTGCACTGAATTAAAAAATTTGTTTTTTGAATATGGTTTAGGCTCGTCGAAAATACCTTCAATTAGTCCGACTGCAGCGTTTCAATTGTTTTTCTGTTCTAAAATGAAAGGTGTTTTGAAATTTTTCGTACAGCGAAGTGACGGTAACCGACGATATTTTCAGCCGTAGAAAAACCCACCAGTCAAACAGTCGTACACAACAGTGTCTATAAGATGGGACTTTAGTATTCTCATTGGCTCCTCCTCGGTGGCTTTCCTTCTAGTAAAAACCCCACGACCTGCTTCCCGTATTGCCCGAGGCAAAATCGGCGTAAAACTCGTCCTCAACTTTTCGCTCGTTCCATTTCATTTTGATCAGTTTATACAACTTGCTGCCTTAAACCAACGAAATTTCGTCAGTGTATTCCACCGAATCAATAATCCCAAAGAACTTTGTGAATTGAAGAAAGAAAAAGCAGGCTCTGCTAAAATCAGGACAGATCAGTATAATCCGATTGCGACGTTGTTTCTGAGATGATAAAGAATTTTTCAAGATCTTAGGGAGTATATGATGACATGTTATAATCGTTACCGATCATGTGGAGAAATTTCAACAGGGCTTGATTATTTCGTCGAAGTGAAAACAATCGGAATCCCATCACATCCGTACAGAGAAGTTATCCCTATTACGATCGGAGTCACGTTCGCGTTACTTTTGTAATCGTGTCTACATGCGAACTCTTCGACCACGTGATATATGAATCAAGACAAGTTTGTTCATTGATGACCGCGTTCACTGTGGTTTCGCGTAGCTCGCGTTGTTCGCATAGCTCGTTTACGTATTTGACGAAGATCGGGCCCCGGTGTATGGAAACGCTTGAACACTACCCACCTCGATATTTTACACGAGCTCCTTTACCTTCGTGCAGCACATGCGCTTATGGAAAGAATGAAACACGCCGATATGCGTGTGGAGGTTGCTCACTACATACGATCAGGGCCAAGTGTGTCAGCAGGTCAGTGACTTCCTTAACGACTGACTGACAGGACAGACACACAGGAGTTAATCGTAAGCCGAAGACCGACTTACATGCATGAGAGTTCCGCTCCGGTCCAGAACCGTGTGTATAGATTCTTCTCGTCTCAGACGAGATCTAGCTGTGAGGAGAAACATAGAACACCTACTTATGGTGTTCGTTATTGGAATTCGATGAAATCCTATCAAGGCTTCACCATAAGACACAAAATCGGAGAAGGTAACGCTTTTCAATCCTCGGTACTGGCACTGAGATATAATTACGGGCGTATATATATATACCTGGTAAATAATTTTTTTTCAATCCACTCGAATGTTGTGAAGAGATATTCCATTGACTCAGTTTTTTCACAGCTAACTAGGGGTATTTTGAGAAATAATTCAAAATTATGTCAATCTTTATGCTGAATGATTTCACCGAAAAAAACAGTAGTTCTTGCAGGATATACAGGTGATATAATACTGTTCATCGAGATTAACTTCTCCAGGTTTGGAGGGGTTTGATAGAATTTGCGTACAAACCAATGATATTCGAAGAATTTGATTTTTATTGCAAGTGTGTAACATGCTCACAAGTATATGAGTCTGACGTTATCTTTATTTAACCCTTCGTTGTCACACTGGGTGAATTTGACCCCAGTGATTTTTGGCCTCAAATATCTTAGGAACTATCTACTCTTCTGAAAAAAATGCTCAACATTTTTTGTAGCAAATTGATTGAACTTTAAATTCATACGGTCGAATAGAAAAAATAAACAACGGAAATCATCGAAAATCGTGTTTAAAATTGAAGCTGCGAAGTGCGTAAGGTCGATTTTCCAAAAAAACGCTGGGGTCAGAATAACCGAAATGACATGAGTTTAGAAGATTCCGTCCAAGTTTTAACAAGTTCCGATGAACGATGCGACTTGTACCGAACGACACCCACTGTTTTTTCCATAAGAAAACGATATCGTTGGTAGTAATTAAAACCAATCGTTAAGTTAACAGAAAGTCGTAATAAACTTGACGGCTGCAGTGTATGGTATCGTGCGAGACTATATAGGCCCACTTACTTGTGAAAAGAAATTTAATTTACATCGAATACCGCCAGAATCACTAGAGAAGCAAATTTCTCGGACCTCATTCAGATTCGTTGGTGCAGGTTGTTCGCGAATAGCTTAAGACAGCTCGATTGTTTCTGCGTGCCTAATGAGAAACCATTCCCATATACCTACTTACTTAGTTAGTAACTTTTACTCGACTTTGTAGTAAACCTCCTTGTAGTACGAAAGTCCCTATAGCTATGACTTCCGCAAATGGTCTAAACTTATGTATATATACACATATATACATACGTACGTGTATGCTACCTTAGAATTTATAAACGGGCGTGAATATGTCTACGAAAAATCCAACGGTTATTTCTCTCCATTAAATCCCATATACGAAAGTTACAGCGCAAATACGCTTCCACTGCACGTGTGGCGGAAATTTCATTTACATTACCAATTAGGTTCGAAACTGGTTTCGGGAATTATCTTAACCCGAAGATGCCTTAATTCTCTAAAAACCTCCAAACTCGACCCAAAGGCACAGTGACACGACAAATTTATTATTTTCACTTTTGCGACCCAATTTTCTCCGCACTGTCTGCACGTGTATTTCCACACGTTGCACAACCGTTTCTTGTCATATAATCCAGATATCTATTGATACAAGTATACTAGTGTCAACTATTTCAATATATTTCCACTACAATTGTCACGGAAGGCGACTACTCCGGTCCTATAGAAATTTCTTGTTAATAATTTAAGCACGAGTTGTACAGAAGTTATTTGTGTCCGACACATGTACAACTCGGGCGTTATTATGAAGGTACCTGTTCTCTCTGTTGAATATCAAATGCTTTTTACAAAACGCTCTTTACATGCGGTAGGTCTCTCTTGAAACGAAACCGTTACACCCTACTTTAATTACAATATAGTCCATTCTGTATTCGGAGTAAAAAATTGCTGCAGGGAATTTTTTCCATCTTCACATGGGTCGATGAAGGGCTTCAGAAATCTCAAGAGAACAACTCCAAGAGACCTTGACCCTGGGCAACCTGATCAAGTTTTGCCACGGTAAATGGAGCTCCAGGCTACCACTTGTGCAGTATCTACTTATGTCGCATCTGATATGGAAGTTGCAAATTCAAATTGTCGTTTTATTGCGCAATGATTTTGATGGCCGTTGTCACCTGTCTTGCTTCGCCAATCACTGATCTTCAAATTGCACATAATACCTCGATGTACATTGTGTATGTGAGAATATAGACAATGGAAACAGGTGACGTTTCGTAATTCAATATCAACCTGTTCTTTCATTGAAACTAGCTGGTATTGCTTTGCGTGCCGGGTGTAATAGTGTCAAAGAAATATAAAAACACGCGACAAAAATTCAAGTCAATTTAGATATGTAAGTCGATTCATTGGCGACTCCCTGTTAGGTTCACAGAGCTGCTCGGCACGATTTTTATTATTTTCAAACCAGATTCCCCGACCGAATCTGTTCATTTGCATACCCGCCGATAGGTATGTCTTACGCTCCACTTTCTTTTCACGTAATTCCGTATAAAAAAATCCATGTCCTCTGTACGTGTTCGATCATACGTTTCATAAATTTCGTACATCGATACCTGGATGAATTCCTACAGAAATGTGGGAACAGTGTCACAGCGACACCGTCGCGTCGTTCTACCGGAATTAACGAAGAACCGCAGGCGTTTCCAGTAAAGCGGGAACACAGCTGGTAATGTTGATAATTCACTTAAAGTTTAACCTTAAAAAGGTTGTTTACTAATCACGCATTACTTGTTGGCAGACTATCGACCTAAAGTAGCACCGTTTAACGCGTGCTATCGGAAGTGTGTCAAGTTTCTTTTATTCAAGTTATACGTAGAGTAAAATCGATACGATCGCACCAATATCATTTATTTCTCGAATAGATATGGGAGAAAATAATGAATCATCAATTATTATTTTAGTAGAAATACGTATGTATCATTATACTTAAATATTGGTAGCGCGTGGCCCTGGCAGTCTGACTGTTCCATCTGATCTCCACAAGCTCTCACAGAGCATAACAGTTCACGAATTGCTGAAGGAAGATTAGAATGATATTCGAATTTCATCTCAAAAGTATTTCATGGCAATAAAGCGTAATAGTATGCATAAATGTACGACCATCGTATAGGTATTTCTATATACTTACGACGCTGCAGAATCTTAATTGCTGAGTACGGTATATCCAAATTGGTACACCGCAGTAAACAATTTGCAATTAACTTTGCCTATTTATTGCTCAAGATTATGAGTATAGTATAGTTTCCATATCTAAAAATGTATAATGGCATCGGAAAATTGACAATATTATGCACTCCTGCACATTGACGTTATATTTCGCGATATGTGCCGTAGCTGAATGAAAACTTGGATATATCGTCTCGACTGAATATAGCTGCGAAGTCGAAGCTGAACGCGGGATTTGAGAAGCGTCTGGAAAGTTGTGGAAAGAAACCATGGCTGTGAGCTAGGTCAACGCTTCAACGCGCATAAGAAGCGCGTTTTGTTTCAAACTTAGGGTAAAAAAAAAATAAAAAAACTTCCGCCACGTATTCCTCAATTTGAAGATGAAATATCGTTTGTAAATTGAGGACCGAGGCAGACATTGCAGACTGGATCTAATTTAACAAACGACGAATGAAGTTCAGTCAGAAGAATCCTATTCTTTCGAATTACACGGATGGGTTTTACGGCGGTCGTCCGCTTAAGGTGTCAATTATTAACTGTTTGCGTTGGCAAGCCATTCCTAAAGGCGACTTGGCAGCTGGTTCACTAACCTCCTGGGAGACAGGTTGCCCAAAACACACTCATCGCGATCATCCGAGATTCTAACGACTAAACACTAAACATATATCTACCTCACAACGGCACGGTATATAATTTTCAATGGTGGTGGAAACAGATCTTTGATGTTTCTTTTGCTTCCTTTTCTGTAATCTTATTAAAATATTTACTGCTCGTATATTTTATAGTCTTCAATTCCGTACCTTGGGTTCTCGAATAAGAATATAGGAGGTGAATCACTTTCGAGTTTTCTCACAGTGACAATGGAATGGCTTTTTTCCTGAAAGAATCTCTTCGTCTACTTGAAATTAAACATTTAATACCGGAATTCTTGGATTCCATCGCCGGAAGAATAGCAGGATATTTGTTAATCTCAGAACTGATTCAAGGATGGTTGATTTCCGGTACACTAGAGGTGTGCGAGCTGGGTTGCTACAAATGTTAAAATTTTTGAATACCATGGCTGCTTTACAGCTCGAGTATTCTCGACGGTAAATTTCCTCTCAATTTATTCAATATTGCACCGTGCTTCCTGACCAAGTTTCTGACATTTCCTCTTCGGAATCAGCTGCAGCGATAGCAATCTAATCGGAACTCGGATTAATCTCAGTCCTGCGGTTTAATGGTCGATCGATATACCTACACGCGATTAAATCTTCTCGACTATACCTACGTACTGATCATTTGTTGATATCCCGCGAAGTTCAGGATATTATTACGAAGGTATGAATTAAAAAAGAATCACCTTAAATTACGCCATAGACCTATACGAACCCTTCCCTGAAGATAATAGCATAATCACTCTCATACGCGTGTACGTACCTACGTATTAATCATATAGTACAGAATGAAAGATTGATGTAACCTCTCGAATATTGCAATATTTAATTATGCAACCATTTCTTCTTCGCACGGTGTAAACTAACCGGGATTTCTCACGCACTAGAATCCCAGCGCTCCCTGGCTACAAAGTGCTTGGCATTTCAAAGTCCCCTTATAACTATATAAATACCTATCCAGGTATATACGTATAACCACATACGGTCGGCGGATTCGTGCCTGTAATTTAATTTTTGCAAAACTCTACAGATATGGATTCAATCGCCAGGAGTATAAGGCGAGCACGAAGAATTCATCTAGCATCTACAGTGACACATAGAGCCACCATATTTCATAGGAAAGAATGTACTTAGGATCGCCAAACTGAGACGTCGAGCAAATAACAATACATCTGTGTACACAGATGTACGTGTGTCTGCTGCAGGGTATAACATAAAGGGAAAACTTTCTTTCACCTGCGAGGTAAGTTCACATCGATGTGGTACCTCGCCGCCCAAGAATGGAACGAGGCTCAGGTCGTTAGCGGTCTGTTAAATTATTGTTATTACCTTATCCATACGGAATGTACTCGATTCCTAGCTTACCTTCGTACCTACGTAGCGCGTGCGTACACCTAATTGTGACTGCAGCTATCCATGTGTCTCGGTTACTTCGTATGTGTATCTATTATGAACGTTTGTATTTGTACCGCCATCGCCTTAGGGGTCGTCGTTACAGCTGTTCACAGGTAAAACTTTGAAGGCTTAATGTAACCAGGAATTACTATTACGCGAAAGTGCAACGGTAATTTGTTCGATAAGACCTACCTATACCCACACCTACACATGGTGATCGAAAGATTTGCATAACCTACAGGAGAAACTGCGTGTATGAGTTGTTTTGATAACAAATATAGATAAACTATTGAAGAGGCGAAAGCTGCTATGCAGAAAATAGCATTACAGACTTGCAGCAGTATCTGAGCTAGAGACTATGTCTTTTCTTTTTTTTTTTTATACGAATTCGTTCCAAACGATTAGGAAATGAATAAATAAAATTCTTGTCGCATCACAGCTGCGAGAGAAAATCAACGTTTTATAAAGTTTTAGGACCGCAAATTTCTCCTAGCGTTTTCAGATGACCCTCCGGCTGTAATGTCATTTCTACACCAAAGACAGCGAAGTACGTTTTATTTTATAATTGATCGGAGTCACCGAACCGTTTCGTAAAGACTAATCAACCTGCAAAGTTGTATGTACGAGGTAGTATGTACAAGGTATAACTTGCCTCAAGGATGAGTTCGAGAACGGATGCTGCTCGCTTGGATTCAAAAAAGAGAAGATGAAAAAAAAAGAAGAGAAAAAAACTTCACTCACTATAGTATCCAGACGCGAAAGGAAAGCGCCTTGGCCACTTTGGCTGAGGGACTATCTGCCTCCTCGAGAAGCCGCAAGCTAACATTTCTATTTTGTTGATTCGAGCGTAATCAAGCATGTCGTTATCGGACGACGAATTACCGCGAGGAAAGTTGCCGGGAAGGTTTAGGGAACAATATTAATGAAAACTAAGAATTTGGCTCATTTTTTCAAACTATTGGCTGCCAAGTTACGTGCAGACTAGACAGGGAATATACCGTTATATATATTTCGGGAGCAGAATTTATCTGGTCTCGGATTTACAGAGTGGTAAGATTTATTACTCGATTTACGAGTCCCAGAGCTGAATAATTCTGATTCTGTACGGCAGCCTTCGATAAATAATTGAATGGAGTATGATTACTGCGAATAAATAATCTACAGTATCGAAGATCGGTTAGAAAGATATTAGACAAGTCTCGCTTGACCGGCAAGAATTCAACTTGCTTGAGTCTCTGTAAGCCGATGAGTTACACGTCTGAGTGGAAAGTCCCACTTCGAAATGTAAGGATTATTTGTATAGATAATTATTCACCTCTTCTTACGTTAGTACGAGGAATAATAATACGTATAGGTAAGTGACGAAGCTGAGAATATAGACTTTTATATAGAAAAGATAATATTGTTTGACGTCGCAAGATACGAAGCCCATAGGCCATTGACGCTCATGTATGTAACAATTGACTTTACATGGCATAGATCAGATCTTTGTATGCCAAGTATTCTTAAGTACCTTTATACCTGCACCGTATTTGGAGTTATCACCGCGTTTGTGTGAAATTTTCTATACGAGGAGAGATATAATGGTTCTCTATTGTTATATAAACAGCAGCGATACTTCAAGAGCTCGAAAACTGACGATGAGACGTATTTTGCAATGTTACTATACGCGGATTACGTACGCGTATTCAAATAACAATTTTATGAGCAGTCGCTCCCCTTTATCTACGTTCTTCTGGTTCCTTTTTATTTTCAAAGGCACTTGTTATCCTGCATCCGCATAGATAATAGGTATTAACGAGGTGGCACGACCAAAAAACACGTGAGTCATGCAATCTGCCTGCCCTTTTATTGATTTTGATACGCCGCCAAAATGCTTCACAGATGGCGCTCATCGCCGATCTGCGTGCGATGTTCAACTTTTCTGGGTCTAAATGATTCAAATAACACGTTCCTTAAGGCATTCCTTAGTCGGGTTTTTCGAGCACGTTCAACAAGACATGATAATTGTTTAAAAAAAAAACCAAATCTCCCTCTACGATTCTCCAAAATATCTATATTACTTTTTAACTTGTATCGTTTAGTACAGAAAAGTATACCTACGCTAATTGGAGTCAGAATTCGCATACTTAGCTTCTCTTTTTTCCATTTTTTTGTCCGTTCTTTATTGACAGTTATTACGTGACTCGGTCGCTGCATTCAACTCGATCAATTAAGGCTGAAAATAAAATAACTACCGCAAAACGAGTTCGCGATATCCGAACGACAACGAGAGGTCTTATCGCGTACGACAATAAATCGATTGAAACCGGTAGGCGTATACCTATACTATACGATTAGTCATTTGGAATTTGCGTATTACAGATCGCAGGTAAACTCGTGTTAAATAATTTATCGCACATTATATTTTACGTCTTTGATTGATACTTATACTAGACAAGCTGTAATATCTATACTAATTGTCGCGTACTCTCCGCTACGGATCGTAAACAATGAGGCGACTCCTAAGCGCCTGTATAGTCAGACTACGATCATCTTTCCTCCCACATAAGATATAATGAATAATATATTAAACGGTATCGGCTACACGTGTACTTAAGTACGTATATTAAGTTTCCTTTAATTTATGTATGCGCGGGCCAACCAGTGCTATGGCGGGGCGATTCAGTTGCGACTGAGCTCATAGCGGTGTGTAGTAAACTCAGCAGTTTGGTTTCGGATAATTATTTGAAGATAATCTGTAGTCGATGAAGGATAAGGAGTAAAAGAAAGAAAAAAATGAATAAAAAAAAAGAGAGAAAGAAACAATCAGAGATCGTCTGTGATTTCTGCGTCAGGTTCTTAAGTAATATCCTATCCTCTGACAGGTAGCGGTAAATTTTTACAGTCCTTTAATTATAATTCCGTACCGCAGTCTCTGCAGTAGAGGCTGTATAGTTCTCTCCGGTTTATCGACTGGACATTCTTCATCGCAGCATTATCTCTCCACGCTGAGAATCCGACATTTGTTTCGGAGCATGCCATAGAATTTCGATAAATTATGAGAAAGAAATTATAGTCGATATCCGATAAGCCGGCAAAACGCACGTAGTGCATAATTATGAAATTCTGCATTCAACGAACGACAATGACGATTATCGTCCAGACGATCTTTCGCGGGGGACGACCCTCGCGTTTTCATGAAACCGAGATGCGTCATGCGGAAAATTTCGGCTCGTAAGCCCATATTATACGTAAATGTATATATAGGTATATCTTATACACGTGTATTGTTATTATGTATCGAATGCGGGGAGCGTAACATTCTTTTATATCTATATGGATATATTTTACGTTGATACGGGCTGTTGCAGCTACCCATTGTGAACTATATAACGAATAAGAAACTGTAACGTCGGCTGTCACCTGCGCCTCGGAAACAACACCTGTTTCGCCCGAAACTCGAAAGTCTAAACCAATGGTTTTGCTCTTTAATACTATCGGGGTATATAATACTATAATTATTTTGTCCGCATGTGTATCGCTATAGGTATACGCACCTCTGATTGTATCATGGTATGATGTACAGTGCACCAAGATTCAAGGATAAAGACGGATAGAATTAGGAAAGAATCTTATTTTGCAGAAACAAACTACCAACTGTGAACGGGTCTTGAAATTTCATCTAACATTTTCATCGTTGCACAAGAGTTAATTGCAACGGGAGCAGCTGCAGCAGTGCAGGAGGAGATAGGCAGAGGTATAAGGTGCCTTATAGGTACCTACCTGCAATAGTGACTCGAAGTTGGATTATAATGTCGGGATAATTACTAATTGGCTAAGTATTATTAGCGATATCACAATGAGTCTCTCCCTACGATGTTTCAGATTCAACATAGAGAAATCTAACAACGCGTTTTTTAGGTTCAAATGAAATCCCATCTGTATATATTGCAACGTTATGTCTCCGCGCGCAAGGTGAGAATGCAGGAGCGTTGGCATCAGCACATTGTGCCTGGTAAGATCAACGTCCCGTATACCTATGGGTAGGTAACAAAAACTCGTATGTATATGAGCAGTGCTGATAAAATTCAAATTTTAATCAAACTGAAATACAGTATAACACCATTCGATTATCCAGGATTACTTAAGCATATAAACGAAAATATTCTCATACCGATGCGCGAAGGCTGTAGACATGTTACTATCCATGGGGTGGTTCCATATATCGCGATCCTGGTTCCTGTTTCGCGGAAGTATCCGGTACCACTTTTATTCTTCAAATGAAATCCAGGATCTTTTTCTGTGATAAAAATTCTCTTATCACTTTATTAAGCTATTCACGTTTTTCTTTTTTTCTTTTTTTTGTTTCGATGATTATCAATTAATTCGCACGTAATTATTACAAAAAAAAAAAAATGCTGATATCAAAAAATCCGGACTCACGACCCGGACGAATCGAATCGTATCGTCCAGTTGAAATCGTCAACCTGGATAGACTGAGTCCCGAATCAGTCCGTACGCCCGTCAGTGTGGCAGCGGCGCAGTGGTGGACGAACCGGAGGGGAGTTGGAACGACCAGCCTGCTTGACTGCCAACCAGCCTGCCTGAGCAGCCTGACTGCCTGACTGCCCGCCTCTCCCTTACCGACAAAGCGGACCGGAACCCGAGGTGTATACTCAACGAGATATTCCTTCCTATCGTACAACCGCTTCGAGAGGAACTCTGCAGCATTCCACAATTTATAGTGCTAATTTAGAAACGATTCTCTAGCTCAATCTTAGCCTAAGGTCATTATTACAACGAATTCCGTCTCTAATTTCAATTCATTACCCACGATATCCGGAGATATTAGCTACTTCCGGTTCAAGGATCTCCGTCAAATTCTTCATTTCGATGTCTGTCGCATTTATTGTTGAATATAAATTTCACGTTTGTATTTTATTCAATAACATATACGCTCGATGCGTATCATAATACGTTATAATCTCGCGGATAACAATAATGCGGAGAAATTTATTTTTTTGGCTGTACAGTGAACGCCCGCCTGCAATATCGACCCCGACCACAGCCCTGCGACTGTGTATACATGTAACTATACGTATAACACCTATCTCCACCGCGACTCCCGTTGTCTATACTGTATAGTGTACAGTGTGCATCGTATAGTTGGCTATAGTTTTCGATCGAGTGTACAGCCCAAGTTATGTATGTATATATGTATCTACGTACAACATGGTCTTCATACTGCAGAATACAGACGAAAGGATCGTCTTAGGAACGTAATACATACTCGAAAGCAAGCGCGCATGCAATGCAGCGCACCGCGTGAGTCTACCCTGCATTTTGCATGCATTTAAAATTGAATATATGTATACCGCATATATCTATGTCACAATCATTGAAATTCTGTTACGGTGGAGAGAAATGAGTACACTTAAGTATTTAAAGTGAATTTTAATACATGTGAGCATGCATTTATTGGATTGATAATGATTTCAAATAGATATGTTCGATCATTATTGGAACCTATTCTAAAAACTACAAATTGGCTATTAATTGACGGCAAGAATCCTATTTTGCTTATGATGGATATGCGTGCCCATAGCTGCAGGATTTGTGTCCAGTATGAATTGCAGATATTTGTCGATACCGAGGGAGTAACGGCTGCAGCGGAAAATGCACCCCGGTCGTTAAACTGTAAGGGTGGTACCCGGTACAGTCATCGACGTATGTATATGTACATCCATAAATGCAAGGAGTCACCCGAGGCGTGCAGGCCGAATACTATTCTGTACCTGTAACGACGAAACTAGGAATCTCCTGCGCAATATTATACTCGTATAGACGTAAACGTATACGTGTGTATGCATGTGGTGGGTGCCCAGCCCCTGCGCATACTGCAGTTCCCGAATGCGCGATAACAGGTGAACTTTGACCTGACAACAGAACAGCAAGGACTTGAATTAGGAATATTTTAAAAGCAAAATTGAAATTCTATATCATTAAGGGGGTGCATACTGCATACAAATGATTTTACCAATACTGTGAAATTATTTTCACCATGAGTAAACATGAACTGAATTAAAGAATCGAAGTGAATCTCTTCGAATTGTGGCGACAGATGAATTACAGAAATTTAAACGAAAAATCTTGAATCTTCAATACTTATCTGAAATATAATCAAAATATGGTCTTTACGCATCACAGATATTCAGTTCTTCGATAAATAATCATAACTTCACAAGGGGAAATAATTTTCCGAATATTTTCAGTTTCACAGCTTTAAAGATGGTAGTTCTGCAATTTTTGGATATTACTTGAAAATATTTTCATAATCTCAAAACCAAAAGTGTCCTGCATGAATGAGACTACCCCAAATAGGCTTGTTCCGTTGGAATTGCGTTTCGGAACTTTATTATCAGACCTCGACAAAATTTTATGACGTATTATGGTGATACATGTCATTAGAAGTCGAGACGCCGTAAGAAGAGCTCTTTCGAGTGCATTGATATATGCAGCTATATACACATGCGGGTGACACAGATCACCGACACGAGAAGTGGTGTTTTAATCTCCTTGACAAGCTGCTGTAAGATGCAAATTTCAGGCTCGAGGTTTTGCACTCCACACGATGGCGATGACAGTGTGGGTTCAAGTCTACAAGAAGGCATCATGAGTACTACCATACGTGTATTCATGTCTCCCAAGTATGACTTTTCTTTGTTCGAAGCGATAAAATCTCCGGTAGAAAAGTCTAGCTTTATCAGTATCTAAGTCTTTACTGTTAACATCAGCCGCCCCTCAAGCATACCTATCGCGATAGTTTAAGGTGCTAAAGACAGATTTCAAGTGATTCTCGATCCACGAGGTGCTTATACTTGCATTAGGCTGCGGCCTTATTTAGGGGTCGGTGGAATTTTTGACCACAACACCCCATAGGTCGGTTTGAAATAAATAAATAAAAATCTGGGTCAAACTTGAGCTCTCTAGCTCAATGGGAAAAGGTGCCTCTAAGCCTGTATATTTGCCCATTTAATTAACATGGGATTTTTGATAGAAAGAATTCATTTTTTTCAGTGCCTGTAGCGTAGAGATATTTTAGGAATAGATTAGGTGAGACATAGGCGTCTCTGTAAGTGAAAATAAGTTGCGGAAAGAAAGAGAAGGAAGATCGCAGATGCTGTCTATCTCTGTCTGTTTTCGAGTCCTACGCTTCCAGTTTCACCCTCGAAAAGATTGCGTATCTGGGATCAGGCGAAGATAGACAGCATCCGCGATCTTCTTTCTCTCTTATTCCACCGCGTGTATATTCACTTGGCTCGCCTACTCTATCTATAATATCTCTATGGCATGTATAGTGCGCTGGAAAAATAAGCCATTCGGTCACTATATAGTCTCATGGTTGGTAAGTATGAAATAATTTTTACAGTCACCTACAATGATTTTCCGATTGAGCTAGAGAGCTCAAGTTTCACCCAGATTTTTATTTATTCGTTTCAAACCGATCTAGGGGGTGTTGTGGTCCAAGTTCCACCGACTCCCAAATAAGGGCGACCCTAACGTGCGTGTATCTATGCAATGCAATACAGGTATAGACTCTGAAATTCACGAAATTGGATATTCATTTTCATTTCGTAATACACCATAACGAAAGGTTTGGAAGATATAGAAGAAAAAAGTCCTATTTTTTATGCTGCTGTATAGAAATAAGTATGGATGTATAATGTAGTACACTTTTGCCTTTGAATATTTCGGAGTGTAAAGTCACTTTCTCTTAGTCTGAGTAGCTCGATTTCGACTCCAATTAGAGTGAATTTTCAACCTATCGATACGGAGTGATTCAATTTTGAGTCTAAAAAATTTTGAGAGTTCGCTCACAATTTACAATTCATGTTTGGTTTCTAATAAATAAAAGATAAACGAAATTTGACCGTATGTAGGTATAATGCGAAATATTAATTTCTAATTCACTGCACCATAGTACCCCCGCACTAAAAGATGTCAAGGGATCTTAATGAAACAGCAGTAACTGCGGATTAATAAAGCAATATCCCAGCGAGCCTCTAGGATAGAAATGATCGATTTATTAATTAAAAATTTTGCTTTTGGCTTTAGAATATAAAAAACAGATATTTCGAATTCAAACATTGCAAAAAATTATTTCACCTTTATTAGAGAAAATAGAATGTTGGATACTTACTTTACCGGATAATCGCTAATGATTCACTAAAATGATAAAGTCGAATCCGAGATTATTGTTAAATAAAAACATCTAAATCTTGGGAAAATTTGGTGGTGTTTCTTATGTTAGTCGTTCAGAGAGAAATCAGACCCAGTAGTGTGAATGTTGCTATAAGCCTACACTCTTCCTTACTCCCACCATTTTTTCACGTGTCTAATCGTAAAATAGACGACTAAAGAATAATAAATTGCAAATTTGATTGCCTATCCCAGGATACAAGGTTTTGCACTCTTCCGCCAAATCATTTATCGAATTAAATGATGGAATTAGACAATTTCATGGATAGAATTCACAATTAGGTAGCAAATAAATTCTGGAATATCGACGTAAAGACGTGTCATAGAATAGGTGACACCAAAATAAAGAACATTTCGAGTTTTTTATTTTTTTTTTGTATTCTTTTATTAATTGTATAAAATGCCTGGTATACATATAATAGGTATATAATTTCTAAAAAAAAACCTTCAAAATAATGATTACACTTCTTATATAGTACATTTATATCAACGTCTGTATAATAATATTTATTTGCCTAATAGACATTTATAAATGAATAACATTTCGGAATGATGTGTATAATAATTATTAATTGGTCAAATATTTTGCACTATAACACAGTACTTTGTACTGAGTACTCAATATTCGTGATATGATTGTTAGAAGCTGCCTTAACATCTTACACTAAATATTCCTTATAATAATTGGTAGATAATAGAAAAATAGTGATGACAACCTTATATTTTTAATATAAAACTGTTAGCTATGGTACATACGTACGTAGATTGCTCGTATGCAAGAATCCGTATATATATTGCATAATGATTATTTTTGATAAGAAATGAAACAGTTTAAAGAGATTTGTGTTAAACACGACAATTGTTATACGGTGCATGAGTGTATAATTTGTAGATTTAAGAACACGATATTATCAGTCACTTAATTCTATATAAATTGGAAAATATAATCCACTAAGATATGTTTTACACGCTAATAACTGGACGCAAGATATAGCAATCTTCAATGTCAGGTTTCACTCTATAATATAGAAAACAAACATCTTCATTTATATATATTTTACGAATAATGGACGGCATAACACTATATTCCCGCAAGATCTTTGATCGACGAATGAACTGCAGTTGTCAATGACTGTGCAGTGCGATAACTATTATTAATAGCTGTAAGTCTAATGGTATAACACTGAAATATGAAGTATGAAATAAGATGAAAAATGGAAATGTTGAAGAATAGCTGGAAACGATGATTTGAGAAAGAAAAAATATTCATAACGGATGAGTAGCAAAGATCCCGCGGGCTGTATCCTAGTATCTATTTTTTGAACGAGCCGAACCCATAGGTGGCTGATGTAAATCTGTATCTGGATCCTGTAAGTATTGAAGCTCTTGCAGTTCTTGAAACTTTTCGTGATCCCGAATGTGAGCATAATTCGCCGAGAGACACATCAAATAATGAATCAGACTGAGGACAACTAGAAGCGAAGCCACTGTTGCCAGGATAAACATTACTTCAGCCTTTTCCACGTAATCTTTGCAGAAAAGCTTGATCTCCTGCGAACCGCAAACCTTCATGTCTTCCACTCGTGTGTTGCTGGGAAATAGAAAATCTAAAAAGATAAAATATCGGATGAATAATTGCAATCTTCAAGCCACAGATTGGGAGAAGATTCTGAACCACTGCTGGAAACTCAGATTTCTTGGATGTAAAAAAATTAAGATAAAGAATGGATAATAAGCCAGAAATGATAAGCAGTCTCTTAATTTAAATATTATGTTACGGGTCAAAAGAACGACTTGCCGAACTGTGTGAAATCAATGCACTGATCGAGCGACTGAACTCTTGGATTGCTACACATTCCCCAAAAAACAGAGAAGATTAAAGTTGTTATCACAAGAAATGCGAATATAAGGAGCCAGCCAAGTTGGAGAATGTATGTGATTGTCATAAACTGAAAATTAAACGATACAAATTAGTCGATAAATTAGTTCTCACACGAACACATCGGTTACATATATACAACAGATTTCTAAACTTTGAACGAGGCAAAAATATGAAGCGATACTTGTTGACGAAGAATCATAATTGCTAAACGATAAGAAACACAAAGTTTAGAAACTTTTGAGATAAATCACTCACGACTGCACAAGAAATTCTTCCGCCAACTCTGGATCTCCAAGCTCGATAGACTCTGTGCCTTGTGGCACCCGTCGCTAAGCACCCAACGCATAAAATCATGAATCCTAGAGCAGCCATGCCTGCTCCGACTATAGCAAAAATTAGCTGCACAGCTTCGAGCCAGGTAAGACGCAAGTGAAATACCTATGCGATGGATGAAGAAATTGTTATTAACAGAAAAAAGTTGAATTCGAATTAGCTACAACTTGGAATATGATAATCTACACAAGAAATTACCTGATCCAACATCAAGGAGGCAAGTGTAGCCCCGCGATACATAGTTCCACAGAATATTCCAACGCCTAAACAACACATGATAGTTGCTATAAGAGTGGCGTACGGCACTCTGGCCAGCACATCGTTGCATATGTTTCCTGCAAGAAGATTAAGACGGTTTTTTACCCCATATGAAAGCTTTCAAAGATGTTATCCGGGTCATATTATTTCGTAACACCAGCATTTGTTTTATTTAATCAATGAGAGAGAATTATTTTTCGTCTAACTGGACAGGGGAGCACCGCACTTACTGGTTTCATCGTGTATCACATAGTTATCATGAATGTTATGCTCGGAATACCTATCCAGACTAATTACACTGTGAAATCTTTTCTTATTCAATGGTACCGAGACTGAAGTTTCTTCCATGACTCTGCTGCGTCTCGCTTGTTGGGCCATTGCGCAATTTTAGACAATGATTTTAGCTATTCAACTGACTTTATGAACGGGAAAAATGAGGCTCTGCTTTGATCAGTACGAAGCGATCACCAATGACTAATAATCAGACTACGTAGCACGGTAGATTGTAGATAAGATTACAAAGGAATAGGGTGCCTTAATCATGACGTTTGGTATAGGTAGTATAAAGTACGAATTAGAATAGAGCAAAGAAAAAAAAGAAAAAATGGTTTCAAAGTGAAAGAGAAAAACAGAATAACGAGTTCTATACTAGATCAACTTTCTTCGGATTTCGTATATTCAAAACAAAATATGGCACTTGGCATTTGCCACACCCCCTCGAATTTTTATCAGCTACGAGTAGAATCTAGATGTGATTAGATAATGGAGCTTACCCATGTCTGCGTTGGTAGATTCTGCCCTTCTCAGATCAGACGTTGTCTTCTATGAGGATACTTCTAATTAACTAAATCGAATGAGCAAATGGTAGTGGGTGACATTCCCCGAACAGGTTACTGACACGTCATATGCTCCTGCTCTTAATCACTCAGTTTTCGGCATGTGAATGAGATGTACACTTGGTGAAGATTTCGAGAACTAATCTTTAATTAAAGCCATTAAATAAGCTCTAGCGATAAACTAAACATGAGCAAATACGGTGGAGAAGGTTATCTACAAGCGTCACTAGACGCCATTTTTAAATAGCTGTTGCCTGTTGGTAAGGTTGTACTATACATTCGTGATTCACGTTCTACGTGCATACACATGCACGGACATAATTCGTTGTATTAGAACGACAGGATAATCATTTTAAGACGGAGTAAGTCATGTGTAACCGAATATAATTGTGTGAATACGTGGCAATAATATAATACTTGATTTAACGTTATGAGTGATTTGAAAGATGGAATCGAAAATGAAATGGATATAATTTTGAACAGAATGTTGAGGTTTCAGGTAGGGTTATTCAGGATGCGTCATTCAGTAGGAATTCACGATCGTGCAAATCAGGGCATTAGGCTTAATAACCGTCCGTTTTTACTTCTTTCGAAAGAAGTAGAGAAGAAAGATAAAAGGAACAACCACGACCCTCATTATTATAAGCTGACTATATATATTGTCTCAAATTTCAGATCAATACAGGCTTACGAATTATATGGTACATTCCACTGAAATACAGAAATAGAGTTCATTTGAAAATAGTGTGGTTTGATTTAGACGATATTGGAAATATCAGATGATGTTGGTATAGTCGAAAGCAACAGAGAGACGTGCCTAGGCTACACTGAAAAAGACTGTTTAATTCATTGGACGACCACAGAATTATTGTTTTCTTCTGATTCAGTGCTAGTTTGTAATTTGTATGATCAGAACATTGACGCTTAGTCTTTTAAAATTATGAAAATGAAAGATCTCGATTCAGACCGCTGACTACAAGTCATGTTTTAAATGAACATTTTATTTTAAAACGAACGTATAATCAAAAAAATATCGATACAAATACAAAATATTTGACTTATAATCATGTATTCAAACTATTTATAGAAAAAACATGTATTATTACGCATTTTAGGACATTTCTCAATAAACATCCCGTGAAATCGTGAATAATGAATTATTGAATCATTTTCTCCCGTCCCTTCCCTGCCTGTAGATCAAAAATCTTGGAAAACCGATTATTTTATAAGTTTGAATTCAAAAAGTGGGCGCGCGAGGTGACGAACGCTCTCGCCATCTCGCGTTCAGTGGTGCGAACTAAAATGCGTCAGTTCACCGTAATAATACATGTTTTTCTATCCTTTACTGATACGATGTTTTTACACTTTTTTTATTTTATTTTTTTATACAAAATATCCGTGGTCTAAAGTCCGATGAGTCTCTGCCTTATTGAGTAATCTTGTAGGTCCTATGATCTTCGGTAATTGAAGGAAAGAAGGAAATCAGGGGAGGTAAGATTAGGTATGTAGAAATGTTCACAAGTTCTAAATACAATCTTTATATTTATTTATTTTTCACACTAGACTAACATAATGCTTTCGACCATGTTATATATAATATATTTCAAATAGACTATATTAATATAATATATCGAATATCTCACAAAAATAAATAATAGTCGAAAAATAAAAATCACAGACGAAGTTACAGAGTGTATAGCATAATATAAGTTTGGCGCGAAGAATCTTTTTCGCGGCAGCGCATTGCGTCTTTACATCGCGGCTTCAACACTCGATAGACTTCGATAGAGCAGCAAACTCTCTTATATTCGCACATTACATAATATGGATTGAAACCTCTCAGATTGTGATAGTAGAGGTAATGCGAACAGCAAACTGGTCGTCGGAGTTTCCAATCTGAGAGGTTCCACTGTAGACTTTGTTTAACTCCACCAATAGTCTAGTTGATCTTTCTTTTCTTTTCTTTTTTTTTTTACATAGAGATTCTTATAGTCTAAGCCTCACATCAGATTCTGAACACTCGTGCAATAAATACGAACGTGAAGCTTAATTTTTAATAGTTTTTTCCTCCAATCTTCAGTACCACAGCCCACGATGAAATATGATAATTTATTTAAACTTTCAAGTGTTTCTCAACAGTTAAAAAACAACGAAAACATTTTCATTGAACAGCAAACTCTGGTGGAAATTTCTTCGGATTATTCTGCAGATTTACCCTGAGAAGTGTGTAGTTTCTGAAAGTTCATGATAGATCCGTTATTTGAAGTAAAATTCAAGGGAAAAATCAGCTCTCCAAGTTTTTACAGAAACTTAAATTTGTTATGAAACATTTAGAGACCTTCTCTGCTATAAATTTTCCCGAGTCATTCAGAGAAATCTGCACACGAGTATACTTATTAGCATTCTGCAGGTCGTCCGATAAGTTTTTCGGATCAACTCTGCCCAAGTCTCGCACCAATTTACTGACTGTTGCAGACAGTCTATTAGAAAATGTTGGAAACAATTATAGTGCTTTTACGATCACAATAGAAGTCAATTTTCACCAGAGAAATATACCCTGCGAGAAGCGGGACTTTGAATTATTTATCTTTACAACTACTTTGGCAACACGCATTTTGGTACAGCAGCGATTGTCGGCGGCGACAAAAAAAATTTCTTTTTATTTTATAATTTATATAATAACATTATTACTATCAACACTATTATCCAAATGTAAATTTTCTCGGTTAAATTGTTTTTTTTTTTTTTATATATCTTTGTGCTTGGTAAATACTTTCTTATGGTCATCAATGGTCTGTTTCGAAGCGTCGAAATACTCGCGACTTCTTCATATTCAATATATAATTCGTAAACATCTATTCTGCTTTCACTGCATCAGTTCAGTGCAGACACTCAATATGCTAATGCGTCTAGAATCTCAATAATCTATGTATGCACATATATATATAATATACAATTATGTATACATATTTAACCAGTAATAATACTCGATTTTCAGACTCAAAACTACTGTCAAATATACAATTGAAATCACAAAATCTTGTACAAACAAAAGGGCGATAATAATATAAAACAAATAATATACGAAGATATAAAAAGCTTATAAATTCCAAATTATAGTCAGCAATTTGATTAGGCCGAACCTTCCCGGCCAGGCCCTTCATTTATATAGCCTTGACAAAAATATATGTGTGTATATATATTCAGATTTCTATTCATAGGAAGTACCCACCGCTTCGCGTATAAGAGCGGAAGTAAAATCGAATAAACTGCTTGTTAAAATTATTATAATAAGTCCGCTGTACTGGACTGCGTACTGTTGATAATATCCGTTCCATTACTGGTACAGTACGGCATAATTTTGCCATGAAAACATGAGTCCGTAGAGCTTGCGGTAAAAATGACTAGCAACAAACCGGAAATCGCTGCTAACACTCCCGAGGTCATGAGTCCAAGCGCAGGTAATTTTTTCGCCGAGAGCAAAGAGCCTTCTTCAAGTCTCAGGTAACAAAGTGCGGGCAACACATAGGCTAGTGGTACCGCAGCCAGGATACCATTCAATTCGAGGACAACTCCGAGACAGTCGGTAGACATGGATATCAGGTATGTCACCAGGATAATGCTCAGAGTTATAATCAGGTACTTCCGATCAGACCCGGAAATGTAGGCATCGTGATTCTCCGTTTCATCAGTACCCTTTATTGCAGTCATCAATACCTGTGTAATCGAAGTGGGTCATATTACGGTACGATTTCATTAACAGGACATTTCATTACATCTAGATCGCCGTATTTTATCGACGGTACTATTTCTCACAAGATATGAGTCCTGGAAAAAAGGAAACTTGGAATTTGTTATTCCCGTAGAACCAATGCATGGCAAATCTAATTTGTGTTCCATCATTTTGATAAAATGACGAGGAAAAGAATTGAATGGAAGAGCTCGATTGAAGACCTGGAAATCTCATGGGATCTGGAGTTTTTGTTTTTATGGCCATTCTGTTTTTGCTGCGAAACAAACCAGATTGTGGAATACATACGGAATAACATAGGTATATGTTTCTCTCTTCAGTAATAACCTTACCAACTAGTAGGTTCATGTAGCAAGTGCAACATATCTACTGCGTAAATAAGTAGGTATATGTATAGTCGGACAGTATCAGTAAAACAACATTGTGTATTACAGTTCCGGAATCCGCAGTTTATTGGCCCGTGAAATAAATGAATTTGAATCCAAAAAAGATTATCGTAGGTAATAATACGCTATATATCGCTATATCGCTCGTAGTAATTGTATAGCTCGTAGAAAGCCTTGTCTCGAGACTATAACCCTTAATTCTGTCATATATTTATCATTACTGTATAATAATGACACTAGAAATCTGTTGTGTCTCTTTGCGCCATAAAATGCGATGATTCCAACTTTTCCACAGATTATCATATAATTATATGAACAGATAATTTCCGACCGGCAACGGCTGATGATAAGACTGACAAGTTCAATAATTATAACTGTAAATAATGATAATAACTGGACGAATATTCCGACAAAAAATTGGTTCCAGTTGTAACTTATAGGTAAGTAAACACGTACCTCTCGAGTAACGAAACACTCTATAGGATAGGTGAGAAGTATCGTTCCACTGAACATGACCCTGGACAGATTCATCAGATCGTCATCCCAGCAGTAATTTTCCATCAGATCTCCCTGGACGTAAGCAGTGAAGGTGGCATACCCCGCAACACCGAATGCAGCGGCGACGATAAAGGATGTGAAAAGAGACCAGTGAGTGACAACGTCCCATTTCTGCTGGGTCACTCGTTCGATTGACCCGTAAATGAGGAAAGTATTGTGGTGGCACATGAACGCAAAGGCCATTATACCAACTGCCGGAATAACCCCTGGCAAGTTGGCAAATCGCCAGCTGTCTTCGTGACTCGGTCTGAAAATCATTTCGCTATCTGTAGCTGTAATCGATAATCGTATAAGATACTCGGTTCTATGGTAAGCTGTGATTCAATCGGAGTAATTGACGGATTGAATTTTAATCAAGACTATAATAAAACTGTCCAGCGGCCCGTGCAGTTTGCCTCCCGTTCGCTTTCGGAGAATTCCGTATTTGATCGCATCATAGATTGACCATCATGCAGGCGTAACTTAATATCGAATATTTGGAGATGACTCTTAAAAGTGACAAGTGAGAAGCAGAGTTTCACGAAATTTGATCCCCTTCTCGGTATACCGTGAAGTGGACGTAAACTAAGCGGTAATAGGTATATTTCGAGCTGCTCTCTACGATTCGAAGTATTGAACGATCATACATACATGCTTAACAAATGTAAACAACATGTATAAAAAACGTAGAATGACGGAGTAATTACTTACACCACCGAAGACAGGGTACCCATCCTCACGAAAATTGCTATCAAGATGAATCCCACACAAACGAGGGACAGGAAAGAGATTTTTGCAAGCCTAGCGATGTCCCTGTAGAGACATAGAGGTATCGTGATGCATAGGGTGGCAAGAAGAATGACCACCTGTCGCCTGGCAAAAATGTTCGTTTCATCTATTCCAGTAACCCTGATCAGAACTTTGGTCACCGTGTCGCCGACCACCACGTTGTATGACACCATTGCTATGCAAGGAACGTCATGATTTCAAGCAGATCTAACATAATGAGAATGCTAAAAAGACATCTAGTATAACAGGCGTACCGCGATTCAATTTCTTCGTAAATAAATTTATCCCACAGTGTGGGGCTTGAGTAATTGCGAGCAGAATCGACTCTGTGCAAAAGTCTAATAATTCAGTTCAAAATTCAGTTCACCAAGGTATCGATGATTCAGGGTGAACTTAACTTCGACGGAGATATCAACGGATAGAAACTCACCTATGAATGGATAAATGAACTGCAAAACGGTGAGTATGTAGAATCCGGGTCGTCCAAAACTGGCTCTCATTAAACCTTGATAACTCATTTCTCCACAAATATGACCGCTTCGTACCATTAGGATCAGTGAGTAATCGGTTAGTACTGCTACAAGAACTAGCAGGCCGAGTCCTAAGCCAAAGCCAGCTTGATGCAAGGCGTAGGGTATGCCTAAAAAATAAATGAAAATTGGCAATTAAGGAAGATTGAATCAGCTAATTCTCGAGAAAACCAACATGATGCAATGAGCTTCATTTCAGCAGATTGAGTTACGATACACTAACTTTTTGCAACGCTATACACGGCCAAATATATTTGCTATAGCCATATCATTCTGATGTCCGATATATATCATTTTGTGATTTAGTCAAATACTGAATCTAACTGACAACGAGTGCTAGAATAACAATTATAGAACATCGACCCGAAGAAAGTCCAGAGAGGAAACAAGCCAGGATACTCTTGGCGTCTAAGCCATAACTACTTATAGTATTAGCAGCAAACAGCGAAACACTTTCATGGTTTCGTGTTTCAACTGTTTGAATACGGTGTAATGAATATTTTTATCGACCATATGCCCGCACATTGGTAATTGAAATTCTTATGGTGCTTAGTGGTTACATTGTGTATTATACAGGGATGAATTTCTACCGTCCGAATGGTCAGAGTCGTGTTGAGGAGGCCGCGAGTCGGAATCGGCAATTGTTTTATTGGTTACCGAGTCCTCGATTGGCTGTAGCCGCTGAAACAATTGCCAATTTCGACTCGCGACCGCCTCAATACGACTCTGACCATTTGGACGTTAGGAATTCACCCTGTATAGGTAGGTATTAGTTATTTGTATGGCAAGGGCGCGGAAAGAGGGACTTCGTGGCGAGTATGGAAGTGCCACACGAGTGGAAGGCGAGTGCGTCACTCACACTCACCGTGAAGATCCTCTATGGGGCCGTACCCTACATCCTACTTTCTGCCCTACTTTTTGTAAAAATCGTGATTTTTCTAGGGCTTTCCAAGCACGCGTGCGTGTAAAACTCCGCAATAATCGCGCTTTTGACAAAAGGTAGCGCAGAAACTATATTATAATTGATTTCTTTATCATGCACAGCGAAACGTAATAAATTATGAAGATACCGATGCATTTGAACTATACAATTATATAGATATGGAGGTATCGTGTGTAAAAAGGGAAAGACTTTGGTTTAACTAATTATTTACCCACTGCTAAACACTTGTTCTAATTGGTAATGTTCTGTACATATCAATTAGCTATTTGCCTCATAATACAAATGGGTCTGCTGGTGCGAAAAGGTGAAAGGGACACGTAGAACGTTCAAGGGAACAGAGCGTCGATCATCTTCAAAGAGGGTATTTGCGTTGATCAATTTTTGAATACTTGTTCCCCTCTGGATACACGAAGCCCTCAATTATTCTTTGAGGGAATTAGCAAACGACAATTGAAATGCATAACGAGATTACGAAAGAGTCGTTTGTATCAAGTTGTCAAATGATAGTAACATTATATGTAGGTATATTGAAAGATTAGTTATTATACAACAGTTGACAAACCGGTCTAATACGTAACCGGCAGATTGTACACTACATTTATGTGTTAGAGAAGTATTATTCGCGCAAGAATCTTTTTCGACACAAAATTCATATGTATATATATATATAGCGACCATGTGCATAGTGTACATATGTAATCTTCGTCATGCCGGGGAAAAAGGGATACATGTACGGAGTCAACGAAATGAAATATCATTTGTATAACATACCAATGACACCGCTGCCGATAATGGAATTAATAAAATTAAAACTGGCCAATGGGAGGCTGGTGAATTTCTCTGCATCTTCTTCCTCAGCCTGTAAAAAAGAAACAATAAAAATATCAGCGTGAGAAGAGTGAGGATATAATATATATTTACGGTTGAATGAGCGAGATAATAGTCTTGCCATATGTATATAGCCGATAAGAATAGTAGGAGAAAAATGGTTAATTGGCACACATCAGCGATTACACACATGCAGATGCAAATGCAGGCTCCCATCTTGACCTCTGGCGGCGTGTAGGTTTACGAAAAATAAGAAAAATAATCGAAGCACTGATGCCTGACTAAGTACGTATATGTTTTATATCTAGTCCAGAGGTTGGCGATGTGTCATTACATATTATTTATTGCTGAAAATAGTCGCTTGTAAAAAAGTTTTAGAGCAGATGGAGAAAATTGGAGATAATTCATAATCTAGAGTACAACGAACATTACAATCATCCCGATGAGTAAAATAAACAATTGAAATTACAAAACAGCTAGATTACACAGACAAAACTTGTGCGGAAAGTTACCTATCTCCATATAAGAAGAAAGACTGCGGAAATTTTCATGCCTGAGATGAAATGAAGCGGAACAGAGTTAATGACTTTTAATCGTTATGAATACATAGAGGCTAAACTGTTCATTCACTAGTCCGCTTATCGAAGATTGTTATCTGGTTTAATTACAGCATATAATACTCTATCTTGTCACGCCTTGTCATATATATGACTATGAAGTGAAAGCTTGGAAAAAAACGCAGTGATAAGAGAAATCGATAATTAAAACAGCATAAGTGGTAAAAATCCAGCTCGAATAAACAAATGAATCATTTCAAGGAGAGCGGTGATTTCACAGGTATTTGTATTTATATTTACAAAGTCAAATGGAACTATACAATATACAATAGTGATAACATTATATACATGGTGAAGTGGCAATTTGGAGCATGATGTCAGCTGATGTTTAATTGAAGCACTTAATACTCAAAGATACAGGAAAAAAACTTGAAATATCTAGTGGAGAACCCATAAATCAAAAGCAAAAAGTGTCACTTTCTGAGCGGTCATGTATACCTGCTTCGTACTTATAGTTAGTCTCGTATAGTACACGTTGAGGCAATCCAGCGTAGATGATTTTTTTGCGCCACTCAAGATCATATATCAATAAAATAGAAAATAAGTGCTATAGTATAAATATATTATACAGATATGTAGAAGTGCGAAGCGAAGCGAAGAACAAGAAGTAAAATCCTTAGTCTTGGCCTTAGCCTTAGCCTTACCCTAACCAGCTGCTTCATGTCGTCGTAAGTATCATCTGATCCAAGACTGCCACCCTGTCGAATCGAACGATCAAGATATGACCATTGTGCAATAAAATTCCTAATACGAAGCAAATACGAAATGTATACGTGGACTATTTGATACTGTGCATATATAAATGTAGAGTAGATTTAGTTGCATTATTGCGTATCTTGTATATTAGCTAATGAAACCCTATATTTTCCTTAGCTGTATATAAACATATCGATACATATAATCATAAGCCGTCTACATGGATGCTAATTTGAAGGGCCATCGACACGATGTGACCTTCATATTTCGGCATTGTTACTTTCTAGCAGCAAACAACAATCTCCAAATGGGTGTATGCCACGTAATAAGTACCTAGTCCCTGTGCTGTGGTATAGAGCTGCAATTTCTTCGTGAACAATGATTAGTTCTAGGCGGGGATCCTTAGCTAAGGGACTTCATATTATATGAGGTTATATTAAAACTTTCCGTGCTCGAAAAATGCCTGAATTGAAATATGCAGGATGCTCGTTTGAAAACTTTCCACCCTAATATCTCTAGAACCAGAAAAGATTTTCGAACGCGATTTGCAGGAGGTTTGAAGGTATCAAGGGGAACTATATCTCGGTATTCCGTGATGGGGGGCGATCCACCCCCTCGTCCTCAGCCTCCCTAACTTTAAATTTCAAATAGCATCCCACCCCTTGTGATGTCTCAAATTGACGCTCGAAAATTCCGTCTTTTGGTGGAAACTAAATCGAAATCGGTTGATTCGTTTTTGATCACTTTCAATCACTTAATAAGCATTTTCGTAATGTGAAGAATTCAAGGATATTACTTGAAAGAACAAACATGATCTGGCGATAGAAGAAATCAAATTCAGTCTCGTTTACTCATAAAATAAAAAAGATTGTGCGCACAAAGATAATAAAAAAAACAAAAAAACTCCTTGGCATCTCATCAAATTAACGACCCTTCAAATAGTAATATTTTATCGAAATACTTATTGAGTGATTACTGAAAAAAGAATCGACCAATTTTGATTTACTTTGCCCCAAATTATTTAGATTTGACTTAACCATATGGTTACTGAATTTCAGTAATAGGCGAAAAAAGCTATTCAATTTTCCGACGAAAGTAATAAGAACTAGAAAAATGTAGTGACAAGGTGCATCTGCATTGTTAATCACAAGAATATTTGAATTAATATGTAAAGAAGAGATATATATGTATCCTCCTGAATTATGGCTAGATACTAATCGTGTCCATAGAACATCTGGAAATGTGAAACCTTTTGAATAGCAGCAGTATATAGGTACTGAACTAAAATGCGGGTCCCATAGAAGCCACATTGTTATGTATAATTACGCCACTGGCTATAACAGAGGTTTCCGAGTTTCTTGTGCGAGATAACGTACGCACACCTATACTCACATAATATATGATCTGACCATAAACTAAAATAGGATGTGGAAAGCTGTAGATATACTGTAATCTGTATGCATGTGATGCGATGGTAATACCCGATATACTCAAGAGCATGATCAGATTGGCGAGTAGTGAATTCTATAGTTCACAACCATATGAGATTAGTCTGAGGATACAATCAGTATGAAATTAATGGGGAGATAATCTGCCATTTTGCGTTTCATCGTTATAGCAATGTCTCAGTTCTTACTTGATACCTAAGCCTAATATTAATTCGTGGGATTTAGGTTTTATACGACTCGAAGAAAGAATAGTTGAAATCAAGGAATAAATGCAATAGAAGTAGGTCAACATGAGCGAACATTAGGACATTTGAATTACAAATGTAGCAGTCGTAAGGGTGCTCGAGAATCCCTTATTCAAGGTTCGAGGGTTGTCTGAAACTGAGGATGAGGTGTAACGTACGTAAATGTTAAAAAATTTATGTGGAAACTGGTTGGGCCGTGCGAGTTATCTGCGGCGCTGATCTCCAGTGCTATTTCATTTCCCATGTGGAAGCATTCACGGAATTTAATATAAAGCATTCCTGTTCATCGGAATAGCTTCCTCCGATGATCAAATTATTCCAAATTTCATCGAACGATCTTTCCACACTTGTGGATTATAATAAATGATTGCTTTTCGAATTGTCCATCAAGTCACAAAAATGTTGTCATTAATCAAGCTCTCTGTTTATGCGAATGACAAACTCTCAATCTTCTAAGCTAACAAGTGACATCTTTACTATTCTATATCTGAAGGGAATAGAAGACAGATAAAGATATTTACTACAATTTAGAACGTCTTGAAACTTATATTAGTCAGAATCTAACATTATAATATAGGTGTGATCCGATAGTGTATTTATATCCAATCGCATATCGCCGCAGAGTGAACATTAGACGTAAATTATGACATGACACTCTTATGATTAAGAGACAGTTTTCGATGGGGCATAAAAACAATTGACAACCGCCGGAACAGGCGGGTCGATAAAATTTGTTTTCATTCATAAAATCGCATGACATAATATACCTGATAGTAATAGCAATATGTTTCTACTTACATCTTCGAAGTTCTTTCTGGCGTCTAATATATAACTCTTTTCGTTAACCCGATCCGGACTAACTAGTGCCATCGCTGTATATGAAAGTGTATATAATGTCCCGGGAAAAAATGTAATAACTCAAAACTTATAGGGGTTTAGATGTGCAGGGCAAATTTTGACAGGTCTAGGCGCCGCGCGGGCCTAAGAGGAAGTGTGCGTTTGACTCGAATAATAGAAGTTTATTGATTACGCGGGGCAACTCTGGAACCGGCTGTGTGACGTACATACATGTATATATATACGCTGATAGTTATATGTATATACTTCGGAACAAGAGCCAATGCGCAATGTCGTACAGCCAAGCCGCAAGAAGGGAAATTACACTGTGATACCGCGACGAGCGCGCCCTACGCTTTGGTTGCTTTTGCTGTGTGGTTTGGATAGGCTTAGTTTAGCCGTACCGTCGATCTCCGGGATCGATATTTCCTGGCATGAAAGTTAGCGAGATCAGCGACGAGACGAAATCGATCAGATCTAGAGCAGCCGGGAAACGGTTGGAAATTTTCAAATTCAAATATGCGATGCTTAGAACAACCGATAGATGGAAGTACGAGACTTATAGTTGACCTACGTTGGCAAGAAAGAAAACTTTCTATGAAATCGTCGAGACTTGCCCATCTTTGAAAATTATTCACTCAACGGCAGCAAGTCACATGACCATGTTTAAATATGGCGACGAAGAGTGACAGAAAACGAAAAAGTAACGAAAAAACTACCAAACAGTTGTCCAGTTTTTACGGAAAATCTTGGATAATCATTTTGGGTAAGAACTTCAGATATTCTATGTAATGATTCAAACTTAAGATTCAAATATCAACGAAAATTCTACAAATATCTACACATGGCGGTAACATTCCGGTTGATATTATATACCCAATGTATTTTTAACAGCTATTTTTCTCGCCTCTTTGCACCATGTACATGTATCGACACTGTTTGAAAATGATCGACACTTTTCCCACTTGTCCGAAGTCGAGAGGGAGATGTCTTTTCGAACGGAAATGGTAATCAATCGATTTTTCAAATCGTGTATATTCTTAGAGCACGAAGATGAAACTGATATTCTTACGTTTTTTATATTCCAGGGAATGTATTATTCGTATTACAAAACTATCGTTGAGTCTGAAACCTTCTCAGAGGGATTACACAAGATAAGAAATGACAATTTGACCGAATTTCCGAACACGATCAACGCTATAAAGAAGTTTAATTTGTTTCCAGAGGTGCTTTATCGCCTCTTCTGATATCCACGAGCTGCCTAACTCATGGACAATGATTTTAATCTTGTTTTCAAATTTTTTCAGGTAGCAATTGGCTTGCTTTATCACAACTTTAAATGGCTTGGTATGATACCAACAAGATTATGCTGGCAGGTATGTATGGCTAATACATACTATTATCCAAGTGTGTTTGTAATGTAGCAACAAATTCGACCGAGTACCAAATTTGACTCTTCAACCATGACTTAGATTTCTCTCTATTTGAAACCAAATTGCATTATCGAATGTGAATTCATGGTGTCTAACGATCCTGGAAGTCCTGGAGGTCCTGAAAACATCCTGATATCAATGTCTTCCTTAAAATACTATGAAATTATCCGATCCTGAAAATTAAACTCGTGTCCTTGAAATTTTCAAAATTTTCAATCGCAAGAACTAGGAATTTCAGCGCTCACGTATTTAATTCAGAATTTGAATTATTCAATTTAAAAGCAATATTCTGAATTAATAAGCGTTTTGAATTTGTACAAAGCATTTGGAAATAAAGTAATATAATGGCTTTCTTTTTGGTTACTTTTTCATTCACCGAAAAATCCCATGAAAAAACTATCCTCGAGTTCCAATCTTTCTGCCCTGAAAGACTCCCGGAAAAGTCCTGAATTTTGATATCCAATTTTGCTGGACACTATTGTGATATACTGATTGTACGCAATCTATTTTCATCTTGAATCATCCGGTGTTGATAGATCAGTATGAAAATGTATACAATGTATTCAGTGCAGTCCAATGAAAAGTGCGAATAATTTCTTCCAAATATTATCCCGAATTTAAAAAATTCATTTTTCCGAGATTAACTAACTGTTATTCCGGCTAAAAAGAAGAAACCTAACTCTTGATTGAATGAAATGCTTCCAGATCGAAAGAGGAGAAGGCTTGTCCCCTGTGACAAGTTGCGAGGGCTTGGGGGAGCCAATATATTTTTATTTGGAAGTTGTTTGGTATTGTGCATCTGCTTCTATCGCGGTGCTGTTTCTATATGCTGTAAATCTGAGCGACTCTATTTACGGTGGCCTGATCGCGGCTGCATTGTTCTTTTACAATCACAACGACTGCACGAGAGTCCAATGGACGCCACCTCTACGCGAAAATTTTGCTTACCCAGTTCTGTTATGCCAGATGTTTAACGTCACATCTATCCTCAGGCAATACATGAAAAATCGTAAAGTATCCTGGAATGATATGCACCAAGATACACCCAGTCGGGTATGTGTGATAAATTCATAGTTATAAAAAGATGGGAACAAAATTGAATAGCAATGCTTTCCGTTTCCATAGACGTGTTATTTCGTACGAATAAAGAAATGATATATATTTTTCAGGACATGGTCGTTTGCACATTGCTGAGTTTGTTATGCTGGCAATTTTCACAATTCGTGTTTACCTCGCAACTATTTGTGCTGTTGATATTAAAGTGGTTGAAAATAATCCCGAATGAACTTTACGCGAAATTATCTCTCATGCACGCTATACCAGTTGCAATATTCATTTTGTGGACACAGAGTAATTTAGTACTTTGTTCATTGTATACCTGCATGCTGTTCACAAGCAATGTTTACTCTTTATTGAGCAGCAAAATACCGCAAGCTATTGCATTGCCCTTCGACGTTGCTAGCACCTTGTTTGGAACACAATTCTTGAAATTTTATTTACTAAACTCTGGCGACGATGCCCATATCTTTGATATTTTAATGGCCAAACTAACAAATTATAAAAACTTTCACACAATGCTGTATACTTGTTCCAGTGAATTTGACTTTCTACAGTACGATACTTACGAAGCAATAGTCAAAACTTTACTACTACCAACGGCTGTAATGTCGGGAATTTTGATATTGTATTACTGGTATAGATCTTTCAAAACAGACAGTTTTCCAAACTGCATAGAAATGGACGTCGCTTACAACGTACTCCAAACGGGAGCTTTCACAGTTATGGCAATCTTCATAATGAGACTGAAACTTTTTATGACACCACACTTATGTATCATGGCCAGTTTAGTTGCGAGCAAACGGTATTTGGAGAAGCTCGAAATCCGGAGTCAAAATGTTCGATCATTTCTCCTCATTTTACTATTTGCCTGCATGTCATTCACAGGAGTTCAGCGTCTGTACGAAGAACACGGCTTTGTCGGTAATTAATTGAAACAACAAAACGGATCCCATAATGTTAAATATGTTATTTTAACTCTCGTTCTTACTCCGTTGCAGGGGAATACAGTAATATCGAACAGGAACAACTGCTAGATTGGATACAAAAGAATACTCCTACCAATGCAGTATTTGCTGGTAAAATGTCGTTGATGGCGAACATTATGTTGTCCACTAGAAGACCAATTGTAAATAATCCTTATTACGAAGACAAAGAGATGAGGTCGGTGGAATTATCGAGAAAGCGTGATAACTTACAAATAACAGTGTAGACACTGATTTTTTACGAGATCAATAAAATTTTACCCTCTCATTATTATTCTAGAGATCGTACTTTGAAGGTCTATGAAATATTCAGCAGAAAAGATCTGTCCACCGTTTATGATACCCTGATGTCAATGAAGGTTGATTACGTTGTATTGGAAGAAACTTTTTGCTACGACGCCGGCAACCCGTAAGTCTTATCGATAAATTAATTCTCAACAAGTCATTTGCATTGATTATATGAAATGCACGATCTAGTCAAGTGAGGATTGAATAATATAATCGCTTTTATGTTTAAAAACTTGCATAGAAAGCCTGGATGTAAAATGACGGATCTGTGGGATATGGTGGACAAGCGTAATCAAAGAAGACCACCGATATGCCCGATATTGTGCCGCGGAAATCCTTACCCATTTAGAAGAGTTTTTGTCAACCGTCGTTACGTCGTATTGCGTTTGGAACGATCCATGTCTGTTGAATTAAAACCGAAAATCACTGAATATTATCAATTCTGATTTATCTGGCGAAACTAGAGATTGGGTAAGGAGGTGATTACTGACGCGCTTCCCGATGTCCGCAATCGTCTTAAGTTATTCTCGGATAACGTAACGCCATTATAGTGGAGTGGAGTGGAGTGTGGAATAGTGACTGAAAATAACTTGTATGAATCCTAATTCGGCGGATGAATTGCCGGTTGTGCGTATAAAGTAGGGTGTAGAATAGTATAGGAAACGCGAATTGGAGGAAAAAGGTAACCTTTACACAGTATTGAAATAAATTTATAAAAGATAACTCGCAAGAACCAAATACATAAAAACATGATACAAGTGATTTTCAAGTGCAGGTCACATAGTAATAAAAGTTGATTGGTACGCGGAGATTAAATAATATTATTAGAATTAAAGAAAACGGTACTTCTTACGTGATCTATCTGTTCGTGTAAAACTTCCATATAGTTTAGGAAGCAATAATTATGCCAAATGTTAGTTAGTTCAAACGATTTTTGTCAATGACAAGCTATAAGTTTTCTAGTATTCGAATCTCGCGACGAAATTCACATTTTTTAACTGACTTATGGATGAATTGATTCATTGGTAATTGGATATTGATAAAAATAACAACCCTTAAAAATATATTCTTGTGATAAAATAACATGTATTATAAATCGGGTATATAATATGTTCGATGCCGATCAGTGAGCGCGAAATAAGGAAATGAGAGGAAAATAAGATGTTACGTATATATTATATATATACACAATAAATTACGTATACCCATTTACGTATACTCGAGTTATAATTAAAATGTACAGCTAATATCGGTTAACGCTTAATAATTAATGTTAATATTAATAAATATTTTTATTCAAACAAAATACTTTTCGATAAACCTTCTATTTATTGTAATTCAATTTTACTTTGATCCACTATTACTCACCAAGCCATTCAACTGCTGTACTATAAAGGGGACTACTCTGCAGTCCTATTGAACCACGCACGTTGTATATTATCACTTATTACGGTCAACAGTGCGAATAATATATATCCGTTAATCAGACTTTTACTGACTTTCAGTTCATCGGATTCAATTTTATTCTTTTCAAAAACCAAAACCTATATTTCCGATCTAACTCTGGACAACGTGCCATATCGAGATAATTTTCATGAATAATATCTCAGATATATCTGCTTAGTTTGTTTTATCTTGTGTAAAAATTCACAGCATTCTTTGGATCATCTTTCACAATATAGACGGTATAACCAGTCTATAGCAGAGACGTTTCGTAAGTTCATGGGGTTTTGTAAATAAATTTAAAAAAAAAATACAATTTCTTGCAGGATTTTTATAAAGTCTACATTGACGGCAACTGTTTGACATTACACAATGTTATTTCTGTTTTACATTTTATTCTTGAACTATAGTTTACTATTGAACAATAGAAATTTGAATACAATTTGCACATTCATCGGAGCTCGTGTCTTCAACTTGATCCGAAAAACTAAACTATCCGTTAATTTACTTCTATACAAATTCGCTATAACAGTAATGATTTAAACCAGCCAAAGTAGGTTGAATAAGAATAGGAACTAAAAATAATGATAAATCTCAGAGGGATGCGAGGTTTGGGACTTAAAGCCGTACAGATTTCCTAGGGCATCAAGAACCGGTCTTGAACCAATAGGAAGCAGGCGGGGGGGAAAGGCGAATGCAACAAATTGGAAGGAGTTAAGATTCGAAGAAGTTGAGAATCACGTTCGCTTTGTAACACGGCACGCTGCTGTGCTGCTGACCCAAATGATTGTTGCGAGTCCCAGTCCCAGTAGAAGTGCTCTAGCTAGGTGTATAGGTATACCAAAAGCCAGCCAGGGTTTCTAAGCGAGGCGACTGCTATGCCCTGGCAGTACGGTGCGGCGGGCAGTGAGAGGAACAGAGCCACTGTTTCTATGCCCTGAGAGTTGGCGAGGTGCGTGGAGCCCGCAGTGTTATGTATACCGGGCAGGTTTTCTTTTTGTTATTTCGTTCTTCTTTTGTTTTCCTTCAAGATATAGAAAAATGTGATCTGAAAATGGTGTTCGTTTGGTGATATTTGTTTTTTGAAAATTTATCTATGATTCAAAATATTGGTAATGGGATCTCGTATCGTGAATTTCTGGCAGCTTGATTTTTTGAAACCACAAAAGCAGATTTTGTTATCAATTCCGAACGGAAATCTGATATTCATCAACAAAGATTTGTTTTAAATACGCATACCTAATGGTGTAGTAAACCCGCGAATCTGGAGCACGGACAGTGCGTGTTTAAGTTGAAGCTAAAGCTAAAAGCGTTTGGAGCAGAGTTTAGGTGACTTTGGTTTCCTGCTGCTCCGTATTGAAGACGTCCCGAAATACTCCGGTGCAACCCGTTCGGGTTTATGTATCCGGCACGATCTCGCTAACGCGTTATCTATTGTCTATTAATAATACGTCTGTTAGAAAACAACGAAAGGAACAAAATAAATAAACCCTGCAGGTTGAAGAGGATGAGGCATGCGGTGATGGACCAAAATCCAAGTACCGCAGACTGAAGACGATCAAGATTGATATCACCAACTCAGCTTATGGCGAACCCTGAAGTGAATATAAAGTGAAAAAGTAGAGTAAGCCCCTCGGAGAAGCAGAGGAAAGAGAAGAAGAAGCAGTAAAACATACATTAAAACGGCGGAGAAAAGTCTGCGGGGAAACTTCTAGGAGACATTTTTATCCAGGCGATGCGGTTGGCGGTGACGACTTTCCAACCCAGCAAGAAAGCCGGTTGTATTCGTTAAACGCTACCATTCCCAGTAAGTGCTCTGCATACAATATATACATATTTCAGTAAGAATCATAGAAATAAGCCTGGGAACAAACTTGTAAAAGACAATAATCCTGTGCATAAGGCCCATCGTCAGACTGACAGCGACTTTGGATTGGTATTTTGAACTTTTGCAGTGACTAAACTCAAAAACACGTTCGAATAGTCAGGCTGTTGGTCTATATCGCGAGGCCGCCGATACGCTGCTGGTAATAGCCGTCAGCTTCAACGCATGGTTTCACCACCAAAGTGAACCGTTATAGAACGCAAGATTCTCGATTTTCGTATTGTCCGGCAGATTTTTCCAAGTATCAATTTCTTTTTGTTTTCAATTTTGTCGCAGATCTGTGAGCAAATAGCTTTTGGGATCACTGGTTAGACTGCATATGTCTCTACACAGAGTTGTGGTTGCAGCGTTCTTATTCTTACCAATACAAGTAATTATACCTTTGCAATAAAAAATGAGCCTATATAATATGACGGTGAACTTTTGTTATACGACGCGAGATAATTTTCTGGCTTCTCAACGTTGTGATTATGAGTTTACGCATACTCTTCTAGTTCTTAGCTATAACGTCCTCTGCCCTGATGATCGCAACGACCTTTGCCGCAATTAAAGCAATTAGCGATTAGGTTTAATGCCGCGAGCTCGGCCCGTCAACTGGCAGCCCACGTTGTCCGCGATATTTGATACGCAAACGACCGCCAAGCACGTGTGGTCTTGTTCATTTCATTATTGTCTCCATAAATTTAGCGAGCGTGACAAGGTCATGGGAAACAAACTAGAGTACGAATTCCGGGATTGTCATTTATTTTTCAAACTCGACTGACTGATATCCAGAGATCAGGATCTACGAAGGATTTCTTCACTGCGATTTATGAAGAAAGCGACTAACATTATCCGCAATTCTCGAAGTTATGGCTCGTTCATGGCAAGACGTCAAACATTATGAATTGATACATCGCGTTTAAGTATTTCTTAAGCTTCAGTTTCTCTCTCGAGAGAAAATGGACTACAAAGATATTCCTTCCAATTCATATTTGAGTTTATAATATGTGTAGGTTCTCTGCTGACCTTCCTCGCCGTTTATTAACCATACCAACCCATTCGAAGTTTTTCTGCCTCACACTCCCTGACCTTTTCTGTTAGTCGAAAAAAGAGAAATTCCTTATATCTCTGCCGCCAGTTCTGCGTGCGTTTTCTCTTAATAATCTCTTCCACAGCATCTATAAAATGTGGAAAAGATAGTAAACTTTATATAGTATATCCTCTTCTGAATGGCATATTCTCTTGGTACTGTAATATGGTCGACGAGGAGCGGGAAAAAAATAACTGTATTTCTACTCGTTATTCTGGATTTATCGTTCGACAGATGAAACCTGTAATTAGATTCTCGACGTGCCATTGACCTCGGCTAACAACAAATTCTATAAATATTGTACAGAGGAAGAAGTTTCACGTGGCTCTTCACAGTCCGAACTGACGATCCCTTGGCCTCATCACTTTTTAGCTGACTTATGATCTATGGCTGATAAGTACCTGCAGGTATAAAGTAGTAAAGTTCAAAGGCAGATTGGGCGACTTCAATTGTACAGGATTATCGCTAGCATGGAACAAAAATGAGTGTTTGCCATTTTGCTTAACCTGAGGCAACGGTGAAACTTAAGAACGCTACAATGCTCGTCTTAAACGCTTGCCTGCGTCCTGTTTTCGCGACCTTGGATCACGGTACGCCTCCACATTCCAATTGAGACAAAGTACGCGACACACCCGCGCACTATAGTGTCTCACGATCCTTTGATCCTTTGAAATTATGGCGTTTCATCAGCGATCGGACTACGGGGTCACTTCGGTTATCATGAATATACATGAGAACGTAAAACTTGGGCAACCTATCTTGTCGAATCGAGGGACTGGCTGGAGGCTGGAGACCTGAGGAATTCGTATAGACCCACGAAACTGTTATAATAGTCGTAGCCGAGACCAGCCCAACTAATTTTAAGGTTTTCCAAGGGACAGAACAGCGTTAGAAATCCTGAGAACCACTGCGGTACCGTATTTTCGGTGTCCGTTCGGCTTTAAATTTGGGCCAGAGGAATTTTATCGCTTAAGAAGAAAATACTATTCTTTCGCTGTCAAATAAGCTTAGACAAGGATATACTATACTTAAATCTTCGCTCGGCTTTCTTTTGTTTTACGTACCTATACACATGTTCATCCGTCGACGTCAAAAAGATGTCACGATGTATGGGTGATCACTCATATCACCTGGTTTATTTATATACCAATATGTATGTGGGCATGTTTTAGGTGTACGTAATTATTTTCTTGGTAGAGAAACGCGAGGTGCTCGATTCCGGCCTCCTCTGCTTTATTGAATTGAGTTTTATATATCAGATCTTCAGGGTCTTCCAAGTCGGTAGGTATGTACGTCGTTGTTATATCTTGCGTCTTGATTAAGGTGTCTGAAAAAATTGACAATCTATTTTTTCGACCCCTATTACTCCAAACGTTAGTTTTTTACACGAAACAAATCCTTCCACAAGATGAGCGCTATGTCTCAACCCTAAGAGGTGACGCAAGCCATTTCTCTGTGTTTATTCAACTTTTTGAAGCCTGCGCTCTTCCTGACATCTGATCTTCTCGAAACTCACCCACGTCGGAAGGAATTTCTTGAGTCACTGCTTTCAGATCTCAAATTGGAGTACAGATATTCAAAATGATGGAACAAATGTCACGTCATATCGGAATTATGATAAGTAGACCGTTTTGCATCAAAGTTGGTTATCTAAGGTTTTCGGGCTCGCTATTGTAGAATCTAAATTCAAAAAATCACCAAATTTACATTGATGGTCACTAGACGTTCTCAATAGCAATGTTCACGCGACTAGCTCAGCCAACTTCCTGCGATTTCGATCCATCACTCCGAATTTTCATATTTGGACTTCAGACTATGTGGCCCAAAAAACTGTCGAGTAGTGATTTGGATGTAAATCAGTCGACTTTTTCTAATTTTCCTCCGTTATAACGGGCCCGCCGTTTCCAATTTCTGTGTTCAGACGTTAGGTCTAGAATAAGCAGTCGAAACAACTTCTTCGGAGTGAGTCCCAAAAAAGTTGCATGCAAGGAAAAGTGTAGGCTGCTAATTGTTAAATAAACATAAAAAAATTGCTTGCACCAACTCTTAGAGTTTATAGGGGGACGTGTTTTGTGTAAAAAATAAGATTTATAGTGGTATATATTATTGTAGTAAAAAAAAGAAAATTGCTACTTTGTTTGAGCAAGCATTATTCATACCTTGTAATTATTAATCATACAACTGTACTCGTATTGAGAATGATTATCTCCAGATTGTAAATGAAGAGTTTTCTAATTTTCCTTATGCTCGCATACACCTATATTCCCTGATGTTAATTGGTCTACGCGTACTTGCTCACCGGCTGTCATTAGCTAACGAAAGGTTAATTAATTATAGAAACTAGGAAGTGGCTGGCATGAAAATTCCGCACAGCCCTATATATAAATATATATGCATTTTGCGCATTCGGATGTGCGTCGGAGAAGTTAAGAATTATACTATATATAATATATATGAATGCACCATAGCATATGTCTACAGCACGACATCTTTCGACTTCTCCGCACATACTACAGCGACTTTCTATTCGCTTTGGTGTTATCCGACTACCACACTTACCTCAACCTCTTTGACAACTAAATTACCTCCTCGATACGCTTATTTGCTTTCCAACGTGGTCCAAACTACTGCTGCTGCTGATGATTTTAATGTTTCTAAACCCGGTCGTATATTTGATATAGAAATTATTTCCGATTCGTGTTAGATTTCACTTAGAATACTTCTTGAAAAAGCGAAATTTTTGCTTTTACTTCATTTAACTACATGTAAACATCAGATTTTTAACTCGCTCAGTATACGAAGAATAGATCAATTGGAGCTCATGGGAATTTGAAAAGTCGACCGTTAGGTACTACGTGAGTTGGAGTCCCATCAGGAGATGGATATGATGTCTATGATGGGACGGGCATGAAGCGCATTTGCATTTTTTGATTAGTTTTAAATAATCATCTCACGATCGGGCTTCGTATAATATATGTATATACGAAGCCTACTCAATCTATATTCTCGCTACACGTACCGTCCAAGCAAAAAGCTTTCGACCACAAAATACTTCGTCAGAAGTTGGATTTTGCCGTAACATTTGTTTTTGTCAGCGTTATTCCGTAACTTGAAATACGCGACACTAGCAGTACACTCCGTTCGTCTTTTTGCGTTTACGATTAGTGAAAAAAGATCCAATTACATTTCAATCTAAACTCTGTTATAAATCGCGTATTCAGGTATTCAGCTGCGGTTTCTTTAAACATTTTTTTATATGTATATATATATATACTTTGACTAAAATGGTACATACCTATCTCGAAGACGAAGAGGTTCATACAATTATCCGAGTAGAAATCTAAGCTACCTATCCCACATGATTGCTTTTTCTTTGCTTCCTCCATTTATCTAGTTGACAAATAAACAAAAACATCCTTCATCAATTTTTACTACAAGTAACTCGATATCATAATTCATCATTCACAGCGCGTTCCACATCTGCAACACCAGTTATAACTATTGACAAGAAATTAACGCCGTTTCGATTCGCCAGACCTTATGATTGCGAGGGCCGTGCGTTAGGGGCTTGGGGCACTTTCACATATAGATATACATACCTATAATGTATACGTACCTATATATCGGTGTTATAGGTACAGACCTCCTTACGTGCTCGGCAGACAAATTAGTTGGGAGAAAGAATTCTGCAAACAGCGGTGCCTAACTTCTTGCTATAGTTATATAGGTGCTAGTATATATATATAGTATATTTATATATTATATGATAGCTAATTGCCGCTCAGTTTTCTAACTTATGTAATTAGACAAATCGACCGAAGTCACCGTAGCGAATCTGCAACAAACTCCATATCAGATACTTTCGGCAGCAGTATTTTTATGTAAAAGCTACACTTGTAAACTAATAGGTATATCAGTCAAAGTTGTAAAAATCTATCAGTCGGTTACCGAATCAGCTATTTGACTCAAGAGTTACCGATTTACATATAAACCATACTTTTCGTATCCTGTTTCCTACTTGCGAGTATTTTCTGCATACCCAGATATCCCAATAACTGTTGAGAATATCGATTTGGAGCGAGAAGGTCGGAGCTTAGTACTCGCACATTACTTCCTGATTCTACGACATAGACTGGCGCGAGTTTTTGTACTTCGTTATGTCGTCAACTATGTCCTTTTTGTTGAAAACAACTTTCAAGATCACACAATTTTTTGACTTCGCTGTCTTATTTCGCTACTTATTTTATTTCGACAATGTTTTTTGCCGGCAAGGGTCAATTGCATTTCTCAATGACAAAGTTATCACGTTCCTTTTGTACCTCTTCATCGCGCTCCCTGATACTGATCATCATTTTTCTTTATTATTTTCAGAAATGCGAAGAGAAGTTGGCGAATGGCTGGCCACGTGCGTCGGGTCGCCAATCTGCATTCTTTTGATCTCGTGGACGCTTTTGATCTACCAGAATCAGCCATCGTGTAGCAAGCGAAGAATCGATCTTCTAGTGGTAGCCGTACTCTCACAGAGTCTCGTTCACCAGTTGGCTCTGCTTCTCTATGCCATTCTCACGCTCATTAGAGCAGTCAATAATTTCGGCGGTACGTGCAGACAAATATCACACTGCTTCTTGGAGCTTGAGAGACAAGCTGCGTTCTTTGAATAGCCACGTATTTTTTTTCAGAGTTATGCTCGACGCTGGTATGGATGCTCAACTCATCCAGCATCCTGCAGGAATTGTCACTCACCACAATCGCCATATTCGCAGCTATAAGCAGCGAAGAAGTAACCAAAAATCACCTAAAGTATCATATACTGAGCATGAGCATCCTTAGTGCTTGCATCGGTGTTACCGGTGTGCTGAATTTTGAATCAGACACCTGCGTGTTTATGGCCCATGAGTTATCACCGAAGTATGGTATCTTCTTCAACTCACTAAGAGGACTGCTCGTCCTGACGTCGATCCTCAGTCTCTTCGTCACATTTTATAAGGATATCTTCGCAAAACCTAAGAATGAGTTGCTCAAGAGTGTCTCTGACCTATCTGAACTTAGTTCGAAAAATTCTTCGGGCTTTGAGTGCCCCCAGGATCGCACGTGGGATCCTTCGAGTGTGTCCTGTACGAGCAGTTCAACTAACAGTAGGGCCTGTCTTAGGAAAAGGAAGATAGTGGACGAGAACAATAGCCATTCAACGGTGTACAGCGTGCTGTTCGTCTGCTATATCTGCAATCACATTCCTGTACTGGTAATTAATTTTTTATTTACATCTACAGTCGATTATGTATTGTGGTTTTTTTTTACTTCTAACTACGAGAGGATATCTTTTTGTCAATTTATATCATGCTCACCAGGGCCAAGTGATCGTTTCGTAATATTAGCAACTTCGTGTACGTATAGAGCGCTCCGCGGAATAAGCCAACCATGAAACTTTCAACTCGCGTGCCATGCCACAGCTCAAACGAAATTATTCTGTGCTAAAAACGATTCGCGATTCGCGATTGTCGATTAACGGAAATCACCGGGTCCTTGACAGGCTTCGTCAATGGTCCTAGTGCGATTTTACCATCTTACTCTAAACGGGAAATGGTTATCAAGCATAAAGCCAAACGTACGGCATTGCCGATTAATTTGTCATTTAGAATCAGCAATAAGTTATATACGTGGATTAAATCGACATGGCAATGTAAGCGAGAAAGCGACGCGATCGCTAGCGCAAAATAAGTAATTAAAAAATAAGGATTTCCAATGACTGAATCCACGACGGAAGTCGTTGCAACCTTCATAAAACCATGGTTAGGAACACTCGGCGGTCCTTTAATTTCGTCGTGAAATGATACGCAAAATTTGCTTCTACGGCAGTTTCACTAGCTGTTGCCTCATTAGCTAAATATATAGATTGAGTTAAGGCTTGAGGTTTAATCAATTGTGATAGTTCTCCGCGTTAAATATAGAATGTAAAATTAATTGATAAAGCTGCAAGAATTCTTTCGCTCGATTTCAACGAATCGAATAATTGTTTCATAGACATTTTGAGAATGTTGAAATTCATACTACTAAATCACGACCGAAAACATTTGCTGTTCTTTTTCAGTAACTAAGTACTCCAACGTCTTGCAGCATGCCAATGACTTATCGCGAAACCGGAGTTTACGTGCACCCGTCGAATCTCCTCAGTTTGAAAGTGCATTTTGTTTTCACTTACAATTAGATACATAATTTAAAACTGAAAGTTCCTCCTGCTGCACCCGTTGAGGCTCGTCTTGATATAATTCCTGCTGATTTCCTTCTATGACTAATTCATGTACTCCGGTTAGTCCGAATTATTCCTAATTGTTGTTATACCCTGTTGGGTATATTCTTCGTTTGTGTATGGTTTAGTACATGTGCACGTACTACATAAAGGGCTGACGTACGTGTTTCTAATTGTGCGTGTATATTCGGGTTCGGGTTCGGTGCACATCCGTGAGGCAAAAGTTATATCCTCAACACGTTACTGTGCAGCAGCTCTCCCCTGCACGTTCGCAAGAGCGAATCGTCCACTATTAATTAATTAAGCAGTGATAATTAAAAAAATGAAATCGAAACTCCGAGGAAATCCTCGTAATTGAGTATTTTTCATTTTCTTTTAATCCGTTCCCCCTCTATCTTCTCCCTTTTCTCTTTTTATTCCTTTGTTCTGAAAGCGAAATTAACAATTTTGTAATGGTCTGGACACAGCGCGAACTACAACGCGTTGTGCGCTCATATAGGTATAACTATCTGGTTTCATTTTACGATTTCTCTCCTTTGAAACTTGTAACTATATCCACATTAAATACTTGAAGACGAATGTATATACGGTTCTGCCGAGTTGCTTACCATTACAACGTATAATTTTGAAGAATATTCACAGTTCTTAAGGCTCTGCACACAGGAGAGACCTTGCTCAACAACTATAATTCTGAACTCGTCTGCAGCAGTTCTAGCATAGGAACAAAAAATTGATGAGAAATTCTCTTCGGAATCTATCTTTCATTTTGTTCAGTGAATCCAAGACTCTATCGTTAACCAATGGCTTCTTCACCCCCCCTTTTTTTTTTTTTGTACATTTTTAGGTGATCTCTATAAGACCGGAACTACTTTGGGGCTTCTGTACACCGCAGAATATAGCCACTTGGTTACCACTCCTACAGGACGTTCTCCTGCCGATTTCATTAGCAATTTTTGACAAGATGTTTTGCCACTACGTAGCTAAAGTCTACACAAAGCAGGACCACGCCGGCAAACTATCACACGGTAACTAAAAACGTTTCAGAATACTCGCAATACGTTTTTATTTATTATAGGTACTTTTTTTTTTCAATTCCATTCCATATTTTATTTACTCAGTGCAAATGATCAGAACTCTCTCAGCTTCATAATTATTATTTATTACCTTTTCTCTTCGATCTAGTGCTAGCCTTTATCAATTGTGAGTCTAATCTAATCCGTTCAATTGATCTGATTAATACTTACCAGACCTGCAGCTAGACTTCCCTGTATATATTTATTAACCGAATGAAATCATTGAAGCGTTATACTTGCCGCAAAGTTACGAAAGAGTATCGGTAACAGTTGTGTATACTTTTCGTAGAGAATTTATTATTACAGGCTGATAGAAGAAACAAAAGGAAAATAAAAAGCAAAAAAATAAAGACAAATCTTCGTCTTCGATTTTACATTTGCGTAAATTAATGGATTTAATTGAACAGTTTTATACACTGATGGAGTAATATAACATATGTTTTTATATGAATTAACTAATAACTAATTAACCTTGCGGTAAACGTTAAAAAAAAACGTTATGTTATGGCCATTTAAATAACAGTTTACTAATACTGTTATTTTTTATCTAATTTAGCCAAAAAAAATTTGATTACCGCATATATGTACTTATAAAACCGCAAGTCAATTTAACTACATTACTAAAAATAACAGTTATGATGGAAAGAAAGAATTTATCTAACTGATCATTACGTGCGTTCCACTTCGAGATGTACAAATTTTTATTTATCCATAATGACGAGTATGTTAAAAGATATGCTGATCGTTTTAATGAACAAAAACCATACAATGTGCTCACATGTTATATCTATACGATGCAGTGGAGTGCATTACAGACATGGTATCTCATAACGGAATTCCTCGCTTAGAGATTGACTAATTCCCACTCACCTTCTCACTACCGCATATCCGTGCATATTTAGTCATTCGCAAAGACGCATAATGCGATAAGTTATCACAGTTTTCAGTCATAGTTGAATTGCAGCTGTAGGAAATTGTGCGTTAATCAATCGGGGGTATAGCAAAATAATGAAATAGTCACTATCATGAAAAGGAATGTATGTTGGGTTCGGTTGTCGATATAAAGTTGATGCTTTTGGTTTAATAATCTCTTTATTTTTTCAAACTTGCATGACTGTCTATCTTTCCTGAGTCTGTCTACAAAGTAACAATACTTTCGCCTGCTGAATTCCATTTTTGCTTCAGGTGGTATCGATGGAAAATTCAGACATTTCGAACAGGACGCCGAGTATAAACTGCAGTTAAATTTGAATCACGGCTTAAAATTTCCTCTAACTAATGGGAGTCTATATGGAAGGTTGCATAATCACCAAAATAGAGGTACACACTTTATACGTTATACATAGTCATTATACCCATGTATGCACGCATATACTTGTATGTAATGATGAGCACTACTTTTTTTCATACTACAATATAAATCTCGATCATATCTTTCCCAAACAATCGGCAAAATACTCGATAATATTTATGCCGTTATTAAGACTTGAATTGAACATTTTTCCTACATTTCTTATATTCTCTGAATTTTGTTTGAACAACGTTTCCAAACTAGCCGAGGAGGGGATCTTCACGAGGCATTGACATTCCTATATTCTTTACATTATAGGAAGAAACGGTACCATAAACATGGGAATTCAACATTATCCAAGGTCCCCATCTCACGAGGAAAATGCCTACTCATCCCTTCCCGCGGAGCTGACCTCCTTTGCTAGTTCCACATTCGAGCCTCGGCAAGAGTCAAGGATGGGTTCACACGGCGGCAAGGCCATTAAGGATCAAAACAACAAGGTGGACAGAATCCGCATAAACGATAACTTCGAATTTGGCAGCAAGAGAAAAATCGGTAGTACTGACGTCTTCGGTCAGAATATGGAAAACCTGGTGCAGCTCGATGACTCTACGATTGCGAACAGACTGTCAGGATCCGTTCCAGGTATGGGAATGGCCCGAAGTCACTACGTGAAGGGAAGTCTAAGTCAGATATGCGAAGAGGGTCCACGGCTGCATAAGGTAGTCGTCCCTAAGGTGGTCGTTGGACTCGAGAATTGTTCCAGACTTGAGAAGAGTCTGGAGGGGAAGTTGAAGTACAATTCGTGTACAGAGATACACGAGATACCGTCACGCGGGAGAAAACTGATGCGGAGAAACCAGAGCTTCGATGAATCTAGCGTAAACGTTGTTCACCTTGAAGGCGATTCGCGGACTTACGTCAAGGGCAAGCGATACCCTTCTGTATTCGAGCTAAATTATGGCGCTGTAGAAGCCACCGGGGCCAGTTACGATACTTCGGATGATGAGAGCTGCGATTTGGACGCCGATTTTCCTGACTTCGGAGACACGATTAGCTCCTGCAGGAGCTGCTGCTCTGTAACTACCGTCGCGAATGATGATTTCGAGTTTTTCCAACGACAAGAATTTAGGGCTGAGGTACCCGCAACGACGAAAAAAACATCCGCCAACACCGAGGCCAGTATGCGTGCGTTCACTCCTAAGATTATTGAGAAGAACCCAAAATCTTCCAAAGCTATTTGCCTCGGAAAAGATCCCCGAAATTTGAGTAAACCTACGATTCACTCGTATCATTTGAAGAATAAAATGGCCGCTGGCTACTCGATGAACGACTTGGACAAGTTGACAGTGGATAATAAAGGTCTTGCTTTATCAGCGGAAAGCCTTCGCAATATATTGAAGGATTCTGCAGTCAGTTACCTGGATAACGGTGAGCTCTGCAGGCACGATATAGGCGGTTCAGCCCCAGACTTCAAGAAGATATTCGTCTCGGAGTTCATATGAGTTGAATATGTTAAATTATTGTGAGACATAGTATTTTTTTTTTTTTTTACATATAATATTATATGATAGCCATCTTGCGTACTGTAACTATTTTCACATTTCAATCGTAGGTATTATGATCGCGACTTTATGGCGATCATTCTGATTATGTAAATATAACGTGTATATTTGTACTCTATTATTATGTGTTATTTAAATAAAGCATGTATGTATTTTTATTGTTTAATAAAACTTACGTACCGTTGTTGTAAAACCTTTGTAGGTAAGTGCACGCTTTTACCATTAGTAGCTGCTGTCTTCAGGTATATTATACGGATATATATTAGAATGTATAGCCTCCGCGTAGAAACTTTCTAATCGGAAATAATTTCTACACTGCGTGTTACAATGTGCAAATAACATTATTTCACGTTGCCGAACCATTTTATACTCCGGAATCAATTCCGAATGATTATTTTTAGATTGAAAATGAGATTACTACGAGAATTGGTGACAGAAGAACGCAGTTCTTATCTTCTGATATAATTAATAACATAAATCGACATTCATTCGATAAATAATATGGCGACAATAGGATTTCTTAGCGAATGGGTATAATCATGGGAACAGATACGTTTTTTTGTAAAAAAATGCCTTTGGAGATGTGATATCGAAGGTATATCAAAAGTTTCGACCTGAAGTCTATAGGTTTCATTATCTAACACAGAAATTTTCTGAAAAGCTGTGAGCCAACTGTTAAAAATTTTGAGATTTTAGATCGAGCTGAAAATGATCCATGAAACGGTATTGTAATTATATTGATAACGGAGTACATCCTTCAAACTTTAAATATTCGAAATGCGCGCCATGCGCAGCCGCTAGAAATATTATATCGACGACTACACGGCCGTGCAAAAAATGAGAAGCGAACCCATAATTTATGAACGGCGTTTATTTAAGACCAAATAAGCATCTACAATGTTCGACGTACGAGTTGAATTATTCGTATCAAACGTAACTCAGTTATCCGAGAAGCGTCATCGTGCATAATTGTATGCGCGAACAAAGAACGCGATGGTTTGAACGTGACATAGATCTGACGCGCAGGCGCAGGTCTCAAAGCCTTGTTGGCGAGCGACTGAGAGAGGTAGCCAAAATGGCCGAGGGGTCGGATCTTGTTCTATTCGATTTACGGGTTGTCCACGACAATTTCGATCGTGCATTAATACAAGATGACGACGTTGAGATCAAATTATATCTCGAAGCGTACAACGAGTTGTACAAGTAAGTTTAAACCGCATACACAAACGAATATTTGCGGGCTAGTCAATTGACAGCTACACTTTTTTGTCTGCTACTGCTGATGCTAGTCAAGCTGCTACCTGCTTTTGTCTCGATCACGTGACTTCATGGTCACCATTGTTTCCGTATTACGAATTTCACAATAAGTTCATAATAATTATTTTTTATTTTTAAAGGTTCTTCCAACTCATGGGATCAGTTTTTAGCTTCGTGTCTTCAGATTTGAAGCAGAAAATCGATGTCCTGGCAGAGTTGGTCTCCAAAGATGAGCAAAATTTTAAAACAATTAAGTCAATGATCCAACACGAAACGGAAAGTAACTTATTGCAAAAATCTGATTACGTTAACGGTAGTCGTACGTTGTTGAGACTCCACAGAGGACTTGGTAAACGCAATTCAATTTTTTAGATTCGAATAAAAAGCGATAAAACTACAATACTATCAGATTTCGCGCCCTGTTTATAGGGCATAAGTTACATATTAGTATTACAGATTGCAAAAGATGAGAGAATATAAAAGAAAAAGAAAAATATATGAAAATCTTGGTGTCGTTTTGTATTTCAGACTTTATTAGAGAATTCTTACGACAGTTGGGTGAGTTATCAGACGGTGATAAAACCTCATCCTGTTGCCAGGAGGCGTACAATAAAACTCTTGCTAAACATCATCCTTGGATTATTCGAAAAGGAGCAGTAGTTGCCATGTATGCAATGCCAACTAGAGAACTCTTGTTCAAAAAGGTACGTCATTGATTCAAATCTCGAATATATATAATCACAATCCCTCATGAGATTTATCATTTATCAAGTTTCGTTATATAGATTAGAATTATACGTATAAGGCAGTACATTAATCAATTGATCCTATATATATATCACTGTATAACTTGTTGAGCTGTAATTGATTGCTCATTGGTTGAAAATTATTCTACTAATCGAAATAAAAGCTTGAAAGTCTTTAATCTATCTTTATCTTTAATCTCAGTGACGTTCAAATTCATTTTTGTCAATTACCTTCTTTCTCAAATGCATTTCCGCGCTTGGCGTTAGTGTCGCCGGGAGCTGGGTCAAATAAATCACTTTTCCTCTTATTTATCGATACTATCTTCAGGGACTATATTAATCCAATTAATCTAATTCGAAGGTTTCTTCCATTAAAAAAATCTCATTCACGCACTCGACTTCTTACGTGATAATTCATGGCCTAACATACAGTTTTCAATTTAATTATGAAGTTACTATTTGCACAGGTATGCGGAGATAACGTTCAACGCAACATCGACATTTTGCCAAAAATGTTGGAAGTAACTGCCGACGTGTTCAACAGGACTGATGCACTTTACGAAATCAACAAGCTGCACGCTTTGCCTTAAGAGAGACGAAACATATCTGTCTCTATTACATTTGATTGCCCGCTATACTTACGCCGAAAGAATGCCAAAAAAGAATATCAAGTTTTAGAAATTGACCATCGGGAACTACAAATAATGTTCCAAATTATACCCGCCCATTTTTACGTATTGATCTTGTGAATTATAACTTGTGGCTTCTTTCGTATAATTCAAGCGCGCCATTTTGCCTTTCTTGCAAACGAATTATTACGATTGTTTTTTTTTTTTACAATCAGTGTAAAGCGGAAACATTCCTTTTGTGATAATATTCCATTATATTACAATTAAATGAAGAAGAAAAAAAACACACACATACACATGCACACACGCACAGATTTGGATGCATCAAAGATTCATTGCTCAGCGTCGAATTTCGACACATTTCAATACTCTTGCGAGGTATGAATAATATTGTATTTCGCGAATGCTGCAGGCAGGATGTTGATCGAAGTCGTGATATTAAATGTCGATTTGTATTCTTCGGACTATTTACTTATGGAAAAAAAACACAAATGTACAGAGTGAAAGACTAAAGACATGCCTCCTTGGAAGATCAATCGGTCACAGCTTTTATAGGTGAAATTAATAAAACCGCTACCCTCCAATAACAAATTTTACCGATTGTTCAATCAAACTAACGATATACTGCGATTTTCACGTTGACCTCTTCTATTACGATGTAGTTTCTGGAAAACTGTCGAAGCTCAATATTAAATAATTTTATTTAATCTGAAAATGCCAAACGCGGGGAAATCCACGTTCACGAAACTGCTGCAATAGACTTGAAATTTTAATCAAATGACATATCATTCCTAGCTAATGACACGTTGCAAAAATTATACACGAAAAAACGAGAGCAGTCGTATAGGCAGAAACCTCATTCGCATAAACACACACACACACACACACGCAAATATACACAGAGATAATAATATATAATAGATGTATACATGTACTACAAGTGTCAAAAAGTACCTATAAAAGTGTTTTGCGAAACAAATGAGCAAGAGATCGCATTGAATAATTATGATAATATTGTATCATCAACAAACAACGCTTCCTCCAATTGTAACAATTTTCCGTGACATTTTAACTCGTAGAATTAGTGCTCGCAATGGTTGTGTAAAAGTCGTCCGTCATAAGCATACCTGTCGGATAAAAAATGGAGAAAAGAAATGCTTCAAAGTAAGACAATAGAACTGAAAATTATTGTGTATTAGACATTATTTAAACGATTCTTCTTACCGGCGATACAGGCTGTTAAAAAGCAGACGGCGCATCCAGTTATGAAGGCACGAGCGGCTACGCCAGAAATTTGCGCCCTTTTTTCGGGAGCCATGCTCGTGAGGGCTCCGATCATAATACCGATTGATCCCGGATTAGAAAAGCCACAGATCGCGTAGGTGGCGATTGCTTCTGTTCTTGGAGAGAGCATTTCCTGAGCCTTGTACACTCCCAATCTCTCATAGGCTACGAACTCGTTGACAATTGTTTTAAGTCCAATCAAAGTTGCTACGGCTTCACATTCATCCCAAGGCACTCCCATGATCCAACTTAATGGCATGAAAATTTTTGTGAGGAACCACTGCAGGAAAAATTAATTAAAATAAGTCGCGGTAATGGTTATCGTTATGGTCATCTTAAAGCAGTTGCAGACACCTACTTCGAAATTGACATCATCGTAACCGACTAAACCTCCCAACCAGGAAACTATCCCATTCAGAAAAGCAACCACCGATACGAACGCTACCACGTTTGCAATTATTCCTAAGTAGATTGGCATTCCGGCAAGCGCACCCTTCGAAGCTGCATCCAAGATGTTGCTGTCCTCTCTGAATTCGTCATAAGATATAAAGCATAATTGGTTTGTCAATGGCTAATTTGAGCTGATATTTTTTACCAACGCACTCGTTTGTGAGTCTTTCGGGGAAACAGTCCGGCGATATTCGGATATCCCACAAATATTGTTGAACCGAAATGCCATTGCTGATTCTTTTACATTTTTTTTTTTTTCAAGGATCACTGGAAGATAATTCCTCCTAGAAGTACCTTGGTGATAAATTCCGTTCCATTCCTAAACAGATCGCGACTAATACGTACGTAGTTCTTACCCGGAAGTTCCGATATTTCCACCGGACTGTCCCCCCATTGAGAAATCGTGAGCTATCACTTTGAGTACAAGAGTAAGACGTCGGCATAATGCATTTTATAGTCTTGTACTTTCACCGAAAATATGTGTATCAGGATTTAGAGATTTAAAGGTGGCAATTAGCAAAAATCATTGGATCCCTCTCGATCTAAGATACGATACTCGCGGAAAAAAGATATACACAGGTCTATTTGAAATCTGCTCAGTGTGCGTTATCTGTGGGTATCTGAAACTTTTCTTCGTAACTTGGAATGAGCAGAGAGATAATTGAGCAATTCCACTTCAGTACCTCAATAGGTGATAACAATGTTGATTAGATCTATCAGAAACTACTTACGACTCCTTTATCTCGATAGTATCCCGGCTAGTCTTGCTTTTTTCTGTTTCGGGATAGAACAATTTTGAGAAGCAGAGCGATGCTGGAGCTGACATTACTGATGCTGTAATTAGATGTGCGGGCTCGGCACCAAATTTGATGTACGCAGCCAAAACGGTTCCTATCATACGAGTCATCAAGCTTTTATTAAAACTGATCTCGGAATGTTTGGTCATGATTCTGTATCAAGTATGGAACATTTACAAAATATTTACCAGACACTGTAGCAAACCCTGAAGCCATAACTGTATGGATTTCCGAAGACGTTAGGCTGGGAACGTAAGGTTTGATTAGAAGTGGTGATTCCGACTAAAACGAAAAAACAATGAACAGAGTTTATTGGACGTCAAAAGGCTGTGATAAGATTCAAACTAACGATCAAGATCCGAAACTTGAGGGCATGCAACAGTCCTTCTTTACCGGATTTCATGCCTGGTTTACGTAGCGTTGTAACTTACAATTAACTTAATTTAAGGATTGACCAATCAGAAGGCTGGATTCACCTGGCGCTAAGCTAAAGCAGCGTCCTGATTGGTCAATCCTTAAATTGAATTAAGTTACGGCGCTCCGTAAACCAGCTCTTAATATGCAGTTTTTCGTTTCATGGGCAAACTAATGAACGGAATCAATTCAAACGTGAACAGTAAATTGCTGAGATGGTATGAAATGGTGGAAAGTATCTTACTTAAGAAAAATTGGGCTATTCCATTTCAAATCTAATAAAACACTGCGTATTTTTCGAAAGAAGGAAGGAAGGAGACAGAATCAGAGAAATAATGGCCACTGGCACAGCGAAGCACTGAAAACACGCTACATGCCATTGTTATCAGGAAAATGAAAGCTTGAATTTCGTCAAACCATATGAACTTTCCCCCCTTCATTCATTTGCTTGTAATTGATTGCGAAAGTATCAATTGATTCCGTTGGTCACTTTTCGAAGAAAACGAAAAATAGAAATTCGGCGTCGACTATTGCATGCCTTTATAACAATTTCAGTTGCGGAAGTCGATCAAGTACTCATCCAAGTTAGAAGAGGTGTATGTACTCACCATGCTTAGAAATATGTTGGCTACGGTGTTGATTGATTCGCAGACAGTAGTTCCCATAATTGATTGCAATATTCCCCCTGCCTTCATAACGAACCATTGCATTGCGCCCACGTAGTAAAGGATTTGAACAATGAAACTGAAGAAAAAGATGACCGGAAGACTCTGAGACAAAAAATTTCATTCACAATCGGTTTAGGGGTGGTTATACTTTTCTCGATGAAAACTTACTGCGAATGCAAAAACTCCGTAATCAGTAACCAACGTATCGGAGAAAACAAAAGTCGCACCTTCTAGTGCATAGTTCAAGAAAGTTGCCGTTTTATCAGCTATGCATTGCAGAATTGCTCTGCCCACCGACCATCGTATGGTGAATACGCCAAAAACGAATTGAAGAATTAGACCCCAAATGACCGGTTGCCAGTTTATCTGCGACAGGATCGAGCTTCGTTAGAATAACACATATTGAAATTCCGTTCAGATGATGAATGTATGCTTATCTCGACCACTCTAACCGATTAATGAGAGTCTAACGAAAGAAGTGACAGTTTTGTCATTTCAGATCAAGACTTACAATTAGATATACTATCATAGCACAGAATGATAGCGAATTAAAGTTTTGAAAAAGTTTCTCCATGATATCGATATAAGAGCAAGTATCGTCCATTATGTCAGCTTGATTACCAACTTCTGTAATTTCTAGTTTAAGGCGATGAGCAGTTTTCGTATAGTGGCAATGTTCCTTGTGTGATGAATACGAGTAGATGTAATTTCTGACCACAGACGTAATTAAGTTTGTCTAACTCATCGGAAAAATCATTGTCTCGAACTTTCATCGTCTGAATGGGTAAGCTGATGAAAAACAAGCATGGTTACATACTGACATGTTCGAAGATGAAAAATCAATCGTTTTGCGACAAGATGACATGACGAGTTTTTATGCAAAAGCGCAATGGCAATCATGCGAAAAAAGGCTTACGTGTGCTGGATACTTGGAGAAGATCCAACCCAATGCCATGATAATAAATGCTCCTAAAAAACTGATCAGCCGCTCCCGAGAGTCGGCAGTATCGATGACCATAAACACAATAACCCCAGCCAATACAGCCAAGTAAAATATTGTTGCTCCAAATCGTTCAACGAGTCTGATAAAAATATTGCACTAAAATTAATTTGTCTTCAGTTTGTTTTGCTCATTGATAAATGTTCAATTATCCCCGGAACTTTTAACTTTTACATAGTCTGGGCATAGAGGTGATTGTGGTGACACAAAAGTACTTGTACAAGATTCAATATACCTGGTCGACTAGAAAGCATTAATTGCCTGAAAAGAATGGTGTTAGTGTAACAATAAAAAAGAAATTTATCGCTGTTCGCTCACTATAAACGATAAAAGTTCCAGAGATAAGCACATGTGGTTGCCCAAACTCATGACTGATTTCAAACTGACACAAAATCATCTTGAGTACGGGCTATGCGTTCACGTTTGTCATTATCTGTGCATTGACTTACTTGATCTCTGTAAATCGGTTGTAGCACCTTCCTAACGGCTTGAAGCATCTGATGATTATTCTTCCAAAGTATTCCTTGACCACGTAGAAATAGATAAGGCTACCGTAAATAATTGCGAGTAAAATGACGAGTAGGCCATAACCCTCACACCATTGACCGGATAAAGACCCGTCTGTAAAACAAGGGCGTTTAATTGATTACGGTATTATAATCAAACTGATATACAAAACGAAAGACGATATGGTCTACAATGTCTCTCATACGTACATGTGATATACCAGTGGCGTGTGGCGAAACCAAAGTGTACGAATACCGCGATATTAAGTACCACAATCCACCCTAATCTTACGACCTTAGGGTTTTCCGAAATGATTGATCCTATAGCATCGCGTCCCGTTGCAAGACAACCAACGTTTCGAACCGGCAGTTTATCGTCCTAAAAAAAAGATGGTCATTTTTTTGCTCTGCACCCCTATACACCTGTTGCCTGCGGCTTCTTTGAAGTTGTAAAATATTTTACAAATTTTATCAAACCTGTTTATAAAATAGCATTTCTCGATTTACGTAAGAATATCTTATTAGCTGAAGCAATCGTTGAATGAAATACCAAATTAAGTCACATTTACCTCGTCGTCTTGATGTTCGGCTCTTCTATGCTCCATACCGTACATTTCAGTCCCCTGAAAATATAAGACCTGCGATTACACGAAGTAAAATCAAAATACAAAATGCGAAATTTATAGGTACTCTACTCGCCTAGGAATGATATACAAATAAATATTCGCATTGATAAGTTAGCGTATCAGTACCTTTGGCTCCAAAGGTATTTCCAGGCTGTTTTTACCGGAAGTTCGTTCCATCTACAATATTGGAAGAATTTTTATACTCGATAAATGATAAGCATCACTGTTTAATCGCATTGAGTTGCATGCACATATGATGTGATGTGCTCTAACAAGAAGAGTATCAGACTTCCGGATCCTAGAGGTGTTTCCTTGGGCCAAAATATGAAGACCGTGATGCGTAACTTAATCCAATAGGCCTTTCTTCATTTCATTATCAATTTATCATATTAGCAGTTTAATGAGTGTAATGCGATGCCAAACGTAAAATGAGGTGAGATAATGCCATTAATATTCTTTCTTATTGTCGACAGACGGAGTTTCAATGATGACGTCTCATAGAGCCAAGTCTGAACGGATTATTCTTGAGTAATAGTTAAGTATCACTAAATTGCTCGATAATATGATAAATTCTGGCGAAGAGAAGGGAGGCGACGGAATTCCGAATCATGGGTCACATATTTTGGCACGAGGAAACAGCTGTAAAAGATTCGACAGTATCACCCGGAGGTCTGTTACTCTATTTGTGAGTTTGAAATATTTTCATACCTCTGGATCAAAAGCTTCGTTTGTCACCCCAGACATGATTGTATTTTACTTTGAACTATGAGATAAATCCCTGTTCACGACTAAGACTAATGTTCACAGAATCATGCTGTCTTTTTAACGACGTTATAGAACACGTGTACCTGAAACATAATTACAGTAGCTTCAGATGGCGTAACATACTTCAGCTTGTTAACAGGCCGAGATATAGTAGTTAAACCCGGTATTTAATCAGTATTAAACGGCACAGTGATAACAATGGTTTATAGTTCGTTTCGTTCATCATTCACTCAAAGGTGCATAGGAGTATGAAAATGATAAAATATCGATTTTTTTTTTCTTTACTATAGTATTATAGCCTCATCCCTTATCTACATTTCAAGCGCTTGAACATATTGAAATCACGAAAATTTCGAGATAGACCAAAAATATTTTCATAATCAGTAAACTAAAAAGAAACGTGTTTTCGTCAAAAATTTTGGAGAAAGGTGTTTTTTTCTGATATTTTCACCAATCGATTTTTGAAATCAGTATACGTGGTCCACATTGAAACTATATCAATATATATAAAGTAATATGCTATCTTTATTATTTTTTCGAATCACTGGTTTGGCCAGCAGGATGTCCGCCAACAAGCAATGCGCAAGACAATTAACATCGCTGAACGAGCTATATAACTGTCATATTTTTCAAACACTTCAAATATTGTTTTTTTTTCGAAATACTCGTCTTGAATCGAATAAATATATGTGTGAATGGCACATTTCTTGCTGAAATATTTACGTCGTAACTTGCTCCGAAAGAATAAGATCGTTTTCGCCGTTTCAAACTCCTATACTCCATTAAAAAAACAAATTTGATGACTTTAGGAGCGATGGTGAGATTTCAGAGAAAACTATGGTCAACTACACGATTACGGATCCGCACAAACCTCTAATCACAAACGCGGAGCAACCTGCGTATGCTTACACGTGTCTAACGACTTATGTTCAATGGTGTGGGAAGCGACAGATATATATTGCAGTTAAGGTAATATAAGTAAACGGTTATCTCATTCGAGTTGTAAGTAATCGGCGGGGATAGGAATCTATCTGCCGATACGTAACTCTCAGTCAAGTCACCATCAGCTATTTAGAGGAAGATATAATTGCTGTTGTTTCAAGATCAGTTTCCTCAACGAGAATCATTTTATCGAGTTATCAGTGCCATGTTCATTCATCTTTGTTAGCGTTATAAATATTAGAACATTATGGGATATTAACTAATTTCTAGAGCAATTGAAACAGCCATACAAAGTCAACTTGATTCGTATAGGGGTAATGTACAACGGTACGTATGATTGTAGTAAAAAAACAGAACCGATAACTAGTTCATATCTGGAGCTCGACAGTTGTTCCGAATTTCACCTACTTCAAAAAATACCAAAATTTAGTACAAACAATCAAGAATAATGCTGATAAAATGCCAACGGCATACAATGGCGGAAGATGTAAGAATTTTACATCAGCACCGCAACGTGATCATCAGAATACTTTCAATTAGTAATTGAGGCTGTCGAATAGGAAAAATGATCACATCACATGCCTTCACAACACTTTATTACTGGAATCTTTCGAACATGGGATACGACCATTAACAAATAAAGTTTTTGAAGCAGCACGGCAATACTTAGCCTACAATTCTCTACAAACAATAGAGCCTTGGAGGCGATATGACAAATAAAAAGAATAGGATTTCTCTCGGATTAGGTGGTATAGTATTCGCAAATATTCTCGTCGCTTCTTACGTTGGGAAATTGATTGGTGTGCTGACTTACAGAAATATATCGTCAATGTTCGCTCGGGTGTTGTACAGGATTCTTGAACGCATACACTTGAATAAATGTTCACCTACAGAAATGACTCAAATCTTTGTTATACTAATACAACCTAAAGAATAATCACACCGCTTGTGAGTTTGTTATAGTATCTGACGAAACACTTTTCTTTTCACAGATATGTGAACTATAGCCTAGATTAATCGAGTAAATTTCACCATTTGGAATCCATTGAGAAATTACTCGTCTGGCACTTATACCTGACAGTATGAGCTCACGTTCGGTTTCCCGTTGGTCACACACCTTTCGACACGAAAAGTTACAACTTTGAATTAATCAGTCGCGTGCATTCCGATCGTACGATGACCAGAGACTAATTACGATTATAGCAAATATATCCCCACTACTTCAATAAATTTCTATATACCAGATTGCGATTAGATAAGATTAGATTTCCAACATAATATACTTGCTACGAACTCGCTTGTGAATGAGTAAACTCTGGCTAACAATAAAGTACTGGTGGACTTCCTCGACAGATTACTTCAAGCACCTACACATTCTCGATTGCGTAGTGAGCAGTTTCTACTTTCTTTGAATGGAAGGTATGATGCAACGTAATCCAGTCGGAATATACTATCCAGTCGGACTTCTATTCAAGAATACGTTAATACTGTAAATTTTTATACAGGTTCATTAGATAGCCATGAACATAACCCTGAATTTGGGGTGTGAGTTAGGTCCGGGTTTGGCCGCAATAATTGATTTAAAATTAAAAACGCTCGATTTAAAAATGACGTAGCATTGTTAGTTTAACCGTAAATTGCAATCGGAGATTGAAATCGATCGTCTTGTTTATTGTAAGTAACTCGGTTACTTACTCCAATAACTCGGTATGCGGTTAGCAACAGCGAAAACCCGCCCTTTATCCATAATTTCTGTTCGGATGGTCCCCACAGGGTGCAGAAGAATCGTGGTGGTAGTATTTAGAACGTAGATTCAGGATATATCATCAAAAAGTGTTTTTTTTTTTTTGTCGCCAAATTACCGATATCGGTTATTGTTGCTATAAGCTATACGAAATAGCATTCCGTACGTCTTTTGAGGACACGTTGTTTTAAATTCCAGATAAGTTCGATGATAATGCGTTAACAATTCACCGAGTTACTTACAATAAACAAGACGATCGGTTTTAATCTTTGACTCTAATTTACGGTTAAACTAACAATGCTACGTCATTTTTTTATAGGACTCAACTTGTACAGAAAAATATAGAGAACAACTTTCGTCTGAAATAACTTATTCCAAAACCCATAATAACGAAAATAACATTTAAATGGAGCGTTTTCAATTTAGAATTAATTATTGCGGCCAAACGCGGACAGCTAACTCACACTGCAAACTGAAGGTTATGTTGCTGGCCATCTAATTAACTTGTACAAAAATTGCCAGCAACAACATATTTTTTCATAAAACTCATTCACATTTCAACTGGATTAACAATAAAAGTATAACATGCATTACTGCTACTTACCTCTGATAACCACGTGATAAGTGCAGAATGACAGATGATCTACACATCGAGCTGATTCGAGGAGCAGAGTCCTTGTTATTATTGCGGTATACGTATGTACGTCTATTTTACGCTCCGTTAATTATGTAAGAATGATTTTTTAGTACCAAATTATGCCGCGAGGTCGTCACTTAGTATTCGTAAATATTTACAGCATAGTTACCGGCGATTGTAATCAAGCTTTGCTGAGGTACTAACAAAGAACGCGATAAATTATTAAGAGACCATATGTATTGTTACAAACATTATTAAGTTAGTGCTCTTGTCATTATAAAAACTAAGCAGTACGCTACACAGTACATCGCGTGTCGTTCGACTGAGCGAACGTCTGCAGGTGATTACATATGTGAAAAACCAGTTGAAATACTTGGTTTACAGTTTGTTATATCACCTGCGCATCTAACAGGTTTGCGGCATCACGCATCAGCGCAGGAATTTTTGAATTGGACCCTTAGCCTTACACAATGCCGAATTTATGTATGTACTACGTCCATACATACGTCCAAGTTGTGTAAAGCTTCAGCTCAGAGTCCGAAAGACCTGGTTTTTGAAGTTTAAGTTTTACAGTAAAAAATAGTTTAGGAAACATGTCGTTCCTCACAGTCAACACAGGATAAAAAATCGAAACGGAATAACAAGGCTGCAGTAAAATTTATTGTCATTAAATATTTTATGGATAAAAAGTGATAAGCTCCGGCCTCGGAGCTACTGCTTATCTCTCGAGGACACAATGTGTGCACCTTCACCAAAGGAAAATATCGGGACGAAATAAAAAGTGGTACTGCTTCAGGTACGACTATTATAGACTTGAATTGGATCTGAAAGCATTTTCTACGGTCGTTTTCAAGAACTATAATTATCTAGGTCAACAAGTCGTATGTCTCACAGTTCGAGAGTATAATTCCACGTGAATAACTATTTCTCGTGAGTGAAAAAGGTCTTCATAAGAATTTTAGCCTTGGACCACTTAAGGTTTGATTCCGATGTTGCTGAGGTACGTGAGGTTCAACAAGACTGAGGCAATACGAAATCGGACACTGCGTCGGCGGAAATTGAGTTTGTTACTGTCAATTAGATTTGCCTGAGGTTGTATAATACTCGTGCATAAGTGTACATAGTCCCATTAGAAAAACCTTGATTGATTTTGATACCTCTGGTAGTAATCCAAAACCGTATATGATACATGCTCAACAGTCAGTGGCGTAACTAGACTTTACGGGCCCCAATGCGAAAAAAATTGAGGCACCCCCGCATTATTTTCCTCATTTTTATACCATCGTGTCAATAATGTCATCGAAACTTTTTGGTAGCATGACTTAAGGGCTACTCTAAATACTCGAGTAGGTATATACCTACATACCATGCCGAGACTTAACATTATATAAGTCGTATGAAGCAATTTCATCAAAAGGTTGATGAAATTCAGTTTATTCCAATATAAAATGTTGTTAATTTCATATTCAACGTGAAAAGTTTTATACATACTATTTTTTCCTGTGGAGTTGTGGAGCTGCTTTTTGTTGGGGGCACACGTTAGGGGCCCCCTTGCGACTGCATTGGTTGCATTGGCATGACTACGCCACTGCTCAACAGAACCATGGGGCTTAAGTATTCTGCACGCCACATTTTTTTGAACAAAGTTTAAAGAAAGACCGAAATTGCGTGTTGAATATGACATGGAACACTGTATAGATTATACCGATACTTTTCCGAACTGTGTGTCAAATAACACTCACCGTGAATGTTTTGTATGACATATTTTGCGACTGAACGTGGTTAATCTATACTTACTGCACAATTTTTATCGCCTACTATTTTACGACGTTGGTAATTAGATCCGTTCAGTTTACGAAAACAAGGTGGCCTCGGGTATTCGCATAATATCGAAGCTTCGAGGATCAGAAAGGCGTGATGTACAAGAACCGGGCCTTCGCCCTTCTGATTCTCAGCAATCCCGAAATTATTCTTTGTACATCGAAAATTGCCAGAAATACTTTCCGTAGAAATGCGAGACTCGGGGTTATATAGCGCAAAATCGCGTAGAATCGATAATTAAAACCAAACGACGAGTAAGTATTCCGGTGCAGAAGAGCTGCGATGACCTGCAATTGCGAAACAATGAATTCCGTCGAAGCATTTTGAGAAATGTTGATAGGTTTTACAGCATATCTCTAAATATAATCATCGTACAAAAATACGATTTCTTAATTTAGAATACGAAGCATTGACTTTTCCGAATGAAGAATAATATTCTCGTTGCGATTGTCGAAGGGGAAACTCTGGTACCCTTCTCCTAAAGCTTCGCTCAAGAAATTTCATGAGATAACTAGCTATCTTTCAAAAATAGCTGTGCACATCGGCACGCATGAGCTGCATGCCTCAGACCCACGGACCGTTTGCTTCGTCTTGTATAAATTGGCAACCTTTCCGTTAACTTGAGGAAGATGAACTCCTCCGCATTTTGTCTGGCCTTGAGACCAACTGTTGGCCGGATCAAAAATATATCTCGTCTTATATTATTTATCGACATACGTATTCATATTTATAAAAACGTAATTCTCAGAAGTATGTAGGTATAATATAGGTGGAATAATTTGACTCGTGAGAAGTTTCTTCGGACTAGAATAGGATTCTTGAAAATCGGAGTGTTGGCATACAATCTTGATATTCCACGAACTGCAGAATACGCTTGATTAAAAATACATAAGGGAGAGCAGGGCAAAGCGACCACCGGGGCAAAACTGGCAGCTCGACGAAAGATATAAATTGGGGGCAAAACGGGCACCGTCTTGACTTTATTAGAAACGACTTGTTTCAGTTTCCTGACATTCCTCACGTAAGAGAAGTTCGGAAAATAGGGGTGATTGGCACAAAACAAGCAGGGGACCAAAACGGGCATCAAGTTTATAAATAATAAGTTTGTCTCAATTTTTTCTTCATGATATCCCAACGTATTTTGTATCGAGAATAGCACAAGAAAGCAAAGAAACGAATGAATTTTGAAAAAAATAATTTTTTTTCATGTTTTTGTCGAGGTGCCCCCTTCGCCCGGCTATATATTTCAAAACGCTTTTGTTGGGAGTTGTTGCCCGATAAGAATATATGTACATTGTGCAAGTATCTGAAAATTCGTAATTCGCTTTCTACGTATCCGATATAATACCAAAAATAAATACGTATGAACGGTTCGAAAGCCAACTAGTGCGAGTCACTGACTTGTGATTTTAAGAAAACACGACGCTTCCAATCTTCTATCATACCACATCCGAATCGAAATGAATCACTTTCAATCAAATAAGTTAAATCGAATACCTAATCCCTTTGTTTTCTTGGCTTCTGAAAAAACGTACGAAGATATAAATTATGGATCTATGTAAGGCTGCGTATAATATTACTTCGAGACCAAAACTAATTAGGTACTTTACGCCCAACTATAGAACTTATATTGAAATGTCTGAAGAATATGTTATGAAAGCGTATATGTTCCACGTTGTGCCGGTTTTCGTCATTTGTTGACGATGTTCTAACTCTTTCGGAACAGGAGGAATTTGGTGAAGTAACTTTAACAAGAAGTCATTTTTTACGCGAGTATAAAGTCGTTGATTACGGATCTGACGACAGGATTGACAAATTCAAAATGGCAAATCAAAAGTAGTGGTCAAAAATTCAATAAATATATTTCGATTCCTATCAAAATCAATTTTCACATATTTTGAGGCCACTGATTACGAGCCTGCAAAATTCTAAATTGCACACCTGAGAATAGAAATTTTTAAATCGTGGATTGAATCGAGAATTGAATTCAATTTCGCGATTTCGAGACCACATTCGTAATCAGCAATCCTGAAAACATGCGGAAATCGATTTTTCAAAAATAACATAATTTTTTCAAATGTATCTGCCATTTCGGAATCGCCACTTTGAATTTCCCAATTTATACCTAAAAATTTTGTAGTCCACGTTCCAGACGATATCTGGAATCTTCATTTTATTTATGAAATTTGGTAAACCGTTAGATTCTGGTCCAACTGGTCATCCGCCATCTCAAATCTGTGATTTTAAATTCCACGAATTTGATCCGACATTCAAAATGAGCATTGTCGAATACCCCCGAAGACCAAATTTTATAGAAAGCATTCGAATAATTTTGAAAGAACTGATGGATTTCATTCAAAATAATGACCCCGTAGAATGAACGATGAATGTGACTTCAGACTTCAGCTACTCGATAACCGAAAGAGTTGGACCGGAAAGTGTAGAAGTGACAAGATTAAAAATTTCGAGATAATTAATATGCAATTTGAAATACTTAGAAGGTTGAATCGTCCTAAACTGTGCTTGTCGAAAAATCGCAAGCCTTGTCACTCGTACCTTCTTCATTCCAATTCCTGTCATTGCTTTTGTTACAATTGTACATATAATTGGTGATAGAATTGCGAATCGAAATTCAGTCGTCACACGTGCTCGGAAAATATAAACACTGTCGGGCAAATATTCAAAGCATTTTTTGGTTACAGAACGCCATACGAGCTATTTATATACAATCCTCGCACAGACGTACTACGTATTTTCTCTTCGCGGCAGACGGCAGTGGGGTGATCGCGCACGGCTATGGTTAGGTATATCGTCGCTTAGATTTGAATAAAATCGAATAAAATTCTCGCTCTTCTCGGCACGCGCGTCTCGCGTCTCGCGTCTCGGCGCTGCGCTGCGCCACGCCATTTGTTCCATTTTTAAACGCAAAGATGATATGGTATACCGATTGCAAAAATATATTGATATGGAACCAGAGCTTATCCTCGAAAGTTCCTTATTGCTTATTTTCTCGTCAAATTAACGCTTTTTTATTTATAGTCTGAGTAAATATAGCCGGGATTCTCCCTCCTCTCTACAGAATTCGAACATACTACGATTCCGTACTTTCAGATGATTGCAAAAATTATTTCCTGAACTGGAAAATCAATGTATGTACCTAAATTGCAAGGGAAACGGTAACAGAAGCTTTTCAAACCGTCAACTGACGCGAAACAGGTCGTGAATCTGCAGACACGCTCGCCGAAAGCTGTGACAGGCCATATTATTCATCTACTAGTGTAGTGCAGGCTGGGGACTACGCACATTCATTGGAATCGAAAGATTATACTTTCAAAGTCCGCCAACGTGATCCTAGGGATGCAAATCAGAGCAGTTGCCGAGGCACGCGCGCGTTAATCTACATATCACAAGCCGACTACACAACAAGATAAGAGAAGCGGTCTGGCGCGATTTGATATGGAGTGGGTGATGTCGAAGCGCGACGGGACGTGTCTGCGAATCGAAGGGAGGTCCGCGCTGCCGGCGCGTTGTCAGTAAAAATCTAAATTTCGAATCTCAAGATCTATTGCACAACCTCGGATTTAAAATAGAATGTTTTCATTTCATAGCTGAACTCACTTCGTTCAACGTCTATTAGCACACCAATGCATTTTGACCGTTCAGATACTCCGAGTAATTGATCGCTGGTTCAGTATCTCGTATCTATTCGATATTTTGTGAAGATGGATTTGAAACCGTACGCAATTCGTCATGAAAAATTACGCTATGAAATGGATTTCTAATGTGCCGAAATGTTCTGTAAAAAATTGGCTGCTTTAAGAACTGTACCTGTATCAGTACCATGTGATCCGTCGTAGGTATAGCTTCAAAGAATACAAAATCAGCCAGACACAATATCTAGATATACTGTTTACTAGATCGAAGCGTGACCTTTTACCTTGAAGTTGTCCTTTGGCGCTATTACAGTTTGATTTATTAGATCTAGTGTTGATAGATCTCATTTTCAAGCAGTTCGATACATCCAGAATTCAAAATACACTAGTCTGGCGTAGAAATTTTGCGAACTGCCGACGCCTACTCGAATCTTGAAGAACTTTATGGTAACTGACAACTATAACAATTCATAATATTCTGTAATCCACAAGCAGCATTATTATTTTGATAGTCACCATTATCTCCCCTCGCTGCAGTGCTCTAATTTTCTCAATCCCATGTTAGTTTAGATTATAAATCAACTCTGATACGACTGATTTGTCATTATTGTATTGCTTCGAAAGTCTGCAGTACATTACTATACGCTAGTATAAGTATGTCCGGAATCTCTACTTTCGATCTGGTAGAATTAAGGAAATACAGAAGCTGCGAAGTGTTTTTAGGTCATTTTTTGTGCTTTGTCGCCTATTTGATGCAGTAAGATGATTTGATTGTAGAATTCGAAATGGTAAGACATATTGCTGTATCTGCTAAATTTACTCTTAAATACGCAGCAAGCTAGATCAACTTGGCGCCAAGCATGTAACCCGAGTATTTAGAATATGTTACAAGTTTAGACGATTGAAAAATGAAAAGTCATGAAACCATCATGATTCTGTTCCAAGAAGAATTGGTTTCGATATGTAAATTGAAGTTTCAACGGAGGTGGAGAATCTAGCCATTATTCTCCCGGTGAATCGTGAACGCATTTTATGGAAATTTGTATCAGGGATGAAGAAACTGGGACATGAAACTGAGAGAATCGATAAATTAATCAGAATTTGTATTCCAAATCTTATTGCAACTGGCACCGGCACCGAAAGCAACGTCATGTTTTCGATTATGATCTATCGAAGTGCAAGAAAACAGCATAGTTCGAGGAAACGCGACACTGTCGTCTTTCAAAGCAACGAAGATGTTGCGCAGTTTCGTCACAGGTCCGAAAACAGTATACTTATACTATATATGGAGTAAAAGGAGATCGAAGAAGAGTCGGACGATCCGTGTGCTCAATTTGCATCCTGCGCATTTCGCGAGCTTGAGGAGATTTACCTGTCACGTAGCCTCTTACAGGTCTTCGGTTACCATTTCCGTAGGTAAAGCAATTTCGACTTCCGCGCCTCGAATTCCTCTGTGGGAAACAGACTAGCCGTCTAGAAACAGAACACCTCTGTTTCTTGACTCGTCGACGGATTATAATTATGATTCTGCTCCGAAGCTGACAGAGATACGACGTCAACCGCCGTAACGCTTTTCAATGTATGAATAGGGAAACAATATGAGATACCTTTCAGCATCAGCATCGTCACTAATTCTGATTGCAAATATTTCATACGAAAAAAGGATTCGTCTTCAATCATGATCGTGAAATAGAGATAAAAATCGGCAGACAGTAAACTCGATTGGAAATTATTGTCGAACCGCGTGTCTTTGTTACATGGAGAACAGCTATTAAGGTTAATAAGAAATATCAACACTTCAATCGCTGCAGGGAACGATAAAAAGTAATTATATTGTCTGGTCGCCGCGTCGCGTTGGGTACAGTGAGAAAGGACGTAAAGGGATAGGGAAAGAGAGTGAAAGAGAGAGACGTAGTGAATGATGCGAAAAATAGAGGAAAAAAAAAATTTAGAGAAAGAAACAGCGACTGGTGGGGTGAGACAGAGGGTACAGATGCCCCTGCAGTAGTAGCATCATGCGTTATACCGCATATACCGCAGACTAAACACAATATCATTATTGTGACGACAACGCGACAACGGGTCAGACGACGCGAATTTAAAAATTAGATTCCAATTGATCAAAACAATCGAATTTGTAACGATTTAAGTCTCGTTCATTGATTAAGGGCAATCCCTAGTCGTTCACCTCCTTTTTATCGGAAACGCGAAAACAATATGCAGAGCGGTGATTAAAATTCAATTCCGAACACGCACGTCCAGAAACATGTTCGTTTCGTGCGAAAATAGAGTGGAAATATTGTTCTTAGATTATTCCAAGAAAATTGACATTCGAATAATCTAAAAACGATATTCCGACTCTATTTTCGCATGAAACGAACATGTTTTTGGACGTTCGTGTTCGGGATTGAATTTGAATCACCGCTCTGTACATTGTTTTTGCGTTTTCGACGCTTGGGCTCACCCCCACCCCTTTTTCGACAACAAGGAGGTGAGCGACTACGGATCGCCCTTAAAGCGAGTTTTAGAATCAAATGCTGAAATAAATGTTCAGTTGAGATTGATGGATGCGTTGGGAATATCAGATTTCCTACAAGAGCGTCTTCACTCTTCTTCGGTTTCATATACCCTCCATTTTACCATGTCCTAGCGCAAAAATGCGAACGTGACTGCATGACCTCTGCAAACTGCCTGCTTTTTGTCAGACGGCGCCGCTCACCTGCAGTTGCTGATAATATAAGTCTAAGTTGAAACGCCTATTCCATTTTTCGCATTTAGGGTACGCCGGGTAACGTGAACATTCAATATGTGTCTATCAAATTTCAACAGGATTCGAAGATTAATTTCTTTCTTTGTGAAATTTTGCCACTGATTCGGTCGACGCAGCCGAACGTTCTCCTTTACAAAAACCAGGGAGATTGTTTGAAATGTGAAATTCGAATTGTGGCTCTTATCAATTGCCCTACAGGACGAACTACTAACCATCAAAATATTGAACCATTTTATCAAAACTATCCGAAATTTCACATGCAACTAGTTTTATCGTAAAAGAACTAACATAGGGGTGGTCAGTTTTTTATACAGGGCAATTCAGAACTAAGTACACAAAATGATAGAGGTAATAGAAGGCGTCGAGCTGATTATGAGTAAATTAACCCGAAGAACGTGTGGTTTCCGAAGTCGCGTTTGCGAGATACCACTGCACCGGGAAAAAATCCCGCATAACGCTTTCACATTTACGAATTTTGGTCGAGAAATCGGAAAGGAAGAGGCTTGACATGCTTTTTTCTTCATCATCAAGAAGGTCCGTACTATACGCTGTAGAAATCGGTATTCCCGGTGTGATCCACATCGTTAGATGGCGAATGGTGTTGCACCGGCTAGAAGTGAGGCAAGCAGCGAAATGCAATGAAAGATGCAATTTGAGCCAGGCATCGGTGTGTCTGTGCTGACGTCATGTCTGAATTCTAGAAGTGCAGGGTGACCGGGACTGGCTGCAGGGAACGGTCGGGACGACCGGGGAAGAGTCGAGCGAGTACCGGGCGATTCGACACTCACAATCAGACAATTCGGCGTCTAGACGTACGAAAATAATAATAATAATAACAATAATAATAACGATATGGCCTCGTCGGATCAAATTGTTGTTTGCATTCGTATTGTAACGGTGATAATGTTAAGTATATTGCGGTGCACTTATAAGTAAGCCGTGTATCACATACCTGTTATTGTTCGATAAACTAATGTGTGGACAACTACATGCGGCAGGCCCTTTAATTTTCGAAACTATTCGAAAGTTGGCTTGTACAAGAATTATACCTTTGATGCGTCTTACAGTCGTGTGACTTCTGTAGTATGCCACAATTTCCGCATTATTGTATTCCCGAATCAGAGAGAAGGACACAAGCTCGTATGTTATGAACTTTGACAGGTAGGGGGTTGTATGACAACTTCCAATTTTCAAACTTTCAGATGTTTTCATAATCCGGGGACACCAGCGTATTATCTATAAGGGAAGTGACCTACGAGCGAAATGATAACAAATCTATCATAATAATTAGTACGAACTACGAATGAGTAAACAGAACCACCTGAAATATTAACAGGATCATGACGGTTTTAGTCGTAAAATATTCTTTAACGATTTGTACGGAGTAAAATTGTAAAAAAAATTGAAAAATGTTCAAATCCCGTTAATAACATGAAAAATTGCATCGATCTTATAATAATTCAATTTTCCAAAAGTATTACATTTTATAGAGATATAGATTCATTCATAGTTTTCATGTCTCATAATTATAAAATACCCTTTCATAATTTGTTACTTCAAGGATTCCCATGGCTTAAAGCTGAGAATAATGGATCCGTCTACTGCAGTGGGTCAATTATTAGGAAGCTGAGGACGTAAACAGCGTCGGCGCCGCAAAACAACGGCTTGATAAATCGAAATTTCTTCGTGACAATGATTGATAGTAATGTTATAGACATTTACGGTCATAGACACCAGGGGGTCTAGCCGTCTGACATAGATCTCCTACAGACGATCTTGGAAATCAAATGAGTTAACCTGATTTTCAGATTTGCCACTTCGGCGGCGAGACAATTTTGGCGCGGGGCACGTGGTCGTAAGCGCATCTCACATCGTATACATACAAACATGTATATTTATATCAAAGTATATGCCTACGTCCGACTTGCCTACCTGGCTCAAAATTTACCCGTCTCGTCTGCGCGGTTCGTTTACTATTCCACGATCAAAACACGTATGCGTGTATGAAAGACGAATCCACGCATATCCAGAGAAATACACGGATGTATATACGTGCAATGCGTATGGAGATTATTGACTAATTAATTATCGTGTTCTGCGGCTGCAGACTCGGCGATGCACGACGACCTGGCGCGGCCAATCCTTGGATCAGATTATTCCGGTTTGCGGTAGTAAACTCGCCAATTAATCGCGAGCTACATGTCACTCACCAATCGACGTCTCGCAATCCAGATCGTTTCTTAGAATAAATCACTTGGCGCATTGCGCCGAATTTTTGTTACGTACCAACACAGTTACACACCTCATGCATGAGTGTGTGAATTCTGTCTGTGGAAAATACTGCTCAAGTAATACTCCAGAATTTAAAGTCGATTTTATGGTGAAAGAATTTCGAATGATGGACTCAAAACTGAAGCAAACCATATGACAAGAAGGAAGAAAATAAAAAGAAGGAGAATGACAACGATTATGAAACTCTTCAAGATTTGTATAATTAACGACAAAAATATTGGTACACGCAGCCTTAGAATGGTGAAGAAACTGGCTTTCTTATTATCGATTGTCGATTTTAAGAAATATTTACATCACCTACTGGACACGTAAGGGGTATCTGCGATGTTGATTATACAGATATTTTTCTTTCTTAATATGATACGATAGGTGACTCGTAATTTATCGTTTGGTGCGCACGTGGTGACGCTGACCGCGTGACAGACTAGACGGGTGAATAAGAGGAAGGGAAAAAGGGATGGCGAGGCAAAGAGTGATGGACTGATTTCAAATTCGCGTTTCTTTTATAATTTAGAGGTGTCATCCGATTTGGTGATCGGTGGCGGATAGACAGATCGAGAAAAAAATAAGTGGCGTAAAATGATGATTAAATTCCGACAACGTGCGCCTGGACAGACCATCGTCGGTAGACAAAGTTTCGTAGTTTTGGGGTTTGTGACACTGATAAATCAGAGTCAATACATTATGATTCAAAGATTATATCTTTCGATTCGTCTAGACATCGGAGAGGGAGACACCCTATATAAGCCTCGATCTCAGCCCCTCGAGAGACATCTAAACTTGCACTCACCTCAAGTAAACAGAGATTTACCAGCGAAATCATTCTGTGATCAGAGAAAAAACCATAAATCGGGTATTTCGCTCGCCGGCTTCATCGCCCTCTACTCGCCAAACAACCATACATTTCGCCTCTTACATCCACTGAATATACCCACGTAAATCCGGATAGAAATAGCTTGGTACAGAACTGTCGTCGTAATATTTCATCTTGGCGAGGAATCACGTTAGCTGCGAGAAAAATCAGGCTCAATCGAAAGACAAACACTCGCTCAAAGAATACGCACTTACTCAAGGGTCGAAGATACAAATTGAATTCTGCTCGCGAAGCAAAGAGCGTAGAAAAAAGGCTCATGTTGATATTCGCAAGAATCCGATTGTTTGAGAGAGGATAGAAATTTCGTTGTATAGTTGCCGGTAGTTGTGGCTGGGAATTACTGAGTAGACAGAATTATGTCTGTGGTGTCTCTGCTCGCCTCAGTTGAGACGAACGCCTCAGGCTGAGCACACGCACAGGAATCTTCGTAGAGTAACGCACCATACCGTCAAATACAATTTATTTGATAAGACATAATCGATTTTAATTGCGATTACGAGGTTCCCGAAGTTGAAGTTCTCCGAACGCGTAATCCCTTCTTCATTTCGAACAATTTTCACCTGTTATAATAGCCGGGCAGAATTGTACACCGGGCAAATTACTTTCATCTTCAATGCAAATGCGTGACTTCAAAAAACGTGTTAAAGAAGAATACAAAGTATCGTTAAATAAAGACGAAGTTTATTCCACATAATCGATCTACCAAATGAATTATATCGCCGCGGTATACTAATTGCAGAGTTTTATTCGAGTTGTGACATATCGACATCGCGTTTATTTTGTGTTCAATTAATTTGAAAGTAAATTACATACGCATTCATTCATCGATTCGTTATTTCATCGTTAACGATTGTTCACTAAAAATAACGCCCGAAAAGTTGATGACAAAATGAATTTATTGGGAATACTGTTGCTTCTTCTACTAACGTCAAACAGTGTTTTGTGTCGACGTATTGACCGCCGGGACCTCAAGGATGAGGCCGAAGAAGAATTATCCGATCCTCTGAAAATACGAGAAGAGATGGTCCAGAATAATAACCACAACATGGAACTGGAAAGTTTCAATGTGACGACATCTAGGGCCGAGATCCTGCAGGAAAATGCAGCGGTTACCGCTCAGGACCTATCTGCAGATAGCACTCCAATCGATCAGCAAGGTAAACTTGTTAAGCCTATGAGTAAAAGGAGAATACAGAAGATGCTGATGAAAGCAGTCATGGAAATTATTACTGGCGATCTTACACCCGCCGACATGTACCTCTTGAAGAGCTTGAACTATGATGCGGAACAGGTTCATAAGATCAGGCTGGAAGAGTTTGAAAAAAAGAAGAAGATCCAGGAGAAAATCAATGAAAACAAGAGACCCAAAAATCATACAAAGGTTGATAATGAAAAGCCGAAGATAAAACGCGATTGGGAAAAGAGTTCTGCGGAGTCACATCCAGGAAGCAATAATGCCTATGATTATGAGGCCTTTAATAAACAGGCTACATTTGACTATGAATATGCCGCCTCAAATTTTGACGCTACAAATGGCTCCTGGGACGAATCTCTTTCCGAATACAACGAACGTATGAAAAGCAGCACCGAGACATTTCCAGATATCGATGGATCGTTGGAAAAGAATGTCGTATTCAAAATTAATTACAACGACTCTGAATTCGACTCGAATTCCGAGGAGAATCCGCAACTCTTTGGCGCAGAAAATCGTCAATCTGCAGTTAATGGTAGCGAAAATAACTTTTCTGTACCTAGTACTTCCGCTAGCTCTTCTCCTGCTCCTAGAGATGATCAGATAGACACTTTGAGCGAGCTTTACAACGTTCATAAAAATTATTTTTCTACCACGGAGAATACGGTAGAGGAGAACAATGAGGTTGACAGCCAAACTATCCCTTCCAGAAACGAAAATGAAGATCTTAAAGTTTCGTTCAGTAGTAGCACTCAGTTACCTGAAGCTCACTTCCGTTACGAAAATGTACAAGAACCTTCCGAGAGAGAGGAAAATCGCACAGGATTTTCGGTGAGCGTGGCTACCCTCTCGTCAACCACGGAAACGCCAAATGTCGTGAGCAACTCCACCTCAGGTGAAATTCGCACAACCTTGCAGCCCAAGTACAAAGGTCTTAGGTGGGTCCAAGACAACGTGTATCAAGTCATCCCCGAATATATAGACTTCATGCCGACTGAAGCCGAAAGAGAGACCACGGACTCTTCGTATGATGATGCATCGTATCAGAACATTGACGACGTAACAATCAAGAACCTGACAATGGCTGACGAAGCCAGCCCAGGTGAAGGTATACCGAATGTCGCCTCCGATTCGATCCAGTTATCCGAAACCAACGGCAATGTTTCGGTGGAAAACTCTTTCAATTTGACTGCCCATCAACTTCAACAACAAGCGTAAGCATCGCCTTATTATTCTCTATTCATCTGTGTTTACACTTTTGTTTCCATTTTTCAAAATCTTATCATCTCTGTCGAAAATATCGCACTCCATATCCTTTACTCTACTATTTCATTATTCCAGTGGAAATATCTCGTCCTTTATCATGAGGTAAGTCTGCGCCGTCTTGATGACGGGTACCAATTGGTAAGCCGAAACGGTATTGAAGCGTGGAAGTGCCACTTAACTGTTTTTAGCATGCTAATAATTTTGTGTATTATAGGCATATAATATCTCACGCGTAAGCTCTGTTTTCGAATATGTATTTTTGTGCTCGTTTCAAATCTGCCTCCGAGAGAATAAGCCTCCTTGCCAAAAGCGTTCTAGTTACTCTCCACCAAAACATACGACGTTAATCGTCGAAGTGTTTACGTCGCGGCATTCTGGGTTCAGAAACTTGAAATTTAGAAACGAATTCCCAGACTTTAACGTTTTTACTTGCCAAGAGTTTGAACTCCCACCAGTTTTATGATTAATAACGAAAATTGAAATGGTGTCGCGAAAATTTCAACGTATCTAGCTCGGTGCCTGTAAAACGGTATAAGGTGATGTGAAAATAATAAAATACATAAGTATCTAAATAAAACGATGCTAACTTATATTTCTATTTATACAAAATTAGTTTAATAATAAATATTTTTGGCAATGACTAACTGGCTGCAGCATCTTCTCTCACGTGAAACTGCCGCTGTGTCGTTAACTTCTGTTCTGTTTATCAAACGCCTACTAATCCTTATGTATAGCTGACGGTATACACGTGTGAAAGGTAGCGTGTCATTTGGTTTCGGCATGCCTAATACATGTGGAGGGGATCGTATAACCGCGATCGGTTCGAACTTATCCGGATCTTTTTCAAATAATAAATCCTTCAATGCCTCGTGCGGCGACGGTATAGTAATTTCTCTTATTTTATTAAGTCTAGACGTTTGTATACTATATGCATTCGAGTCATCTCTTCAGCAGCGCATAGGCGTAGTTTTTGAATCGCCGGAGGTTAATTCAACGATTATATGTATGTGATGCAGCTGTCTTCATCACTTCACGCAATGTCTGGTTATCCAAAAGGAAGCTGACTAACTGAAGGAACCTGAAGGAAGATGACTAACAATAAATGTTGAGAACCCCTATAATGACCAGTGTCTAGTCCGAGTGCAGTTAGGCTGCTCTTATATGTAGTTATGTAATACATTTTAATTCAACGCTCCGACCTTGTCTATGCGCCTCCCCATGTGTATCCACTGCATACATGCATAATATCTATTCGTCTTTTCAACCGCGAGTCAGTCCCCGCGGTTGCAGATGATCACAATTACAAAATTCCTCAATTTTTTGCATCTTGTACATTCGTTTCTTCAGCTGGTTAGTTTTTTTTTTTTCTGATCTTTCTCCAAATAATTTGAAACTTATTCAGCCCTCGTGTAGAAACTGCCATGCACTAAAGACTTGATCTGTTAATTTTACGTTGACACCGATAGCTTGCACGTACGCGACCAGCACACTTTCTTCGACCGAGCCGTCAGACGGATATACAGACAGACATACGGACAGACAGGCAGAGAAGGGAAATAAAAGATAGAGACGAGAGGCACGTAAGGAGACGTCGATGCACGTGACTCGGGCACACCTAGATGCGAGGACATGCCTAGAATTGAATTCGGATTGTAGAATTTCGAAGAAATATTGCGCGCTACTACTATACTACTGCCACATCTATTTGATTTCCGTTCTGTCTGAACCTGGTGAAATAGGTAAAAGAGACGACTCACCTTGGCTTCTGGTCAACGGTAGTGGTCAGTGACTCCAATCCTGCCTTGAGGTAGTAGGGAGCAGCTGTTCGTCCCAGACGCTTGCTAGACGGGGGGAGGGGGGGATACTAGTAGTAGGTATTTCATAGCCAACAGAGAAGGGTGTGTACATAAATGTGTACCTATATCTATGTGTATATATAGATTGGCGGGATCGCGTCCTGCAGGTAGACGGAGTGCAATTAATCATGCTAATTAACCTGTCGATCTTTCGGCTTCCGCTTTGCCTCTATGTGCGAAGTACGAGTATAATTTCCTTCTATATACATATGTATATGCGTAGTATAATATATCACGCTATGTACCACATTTACTGTACATATAAATATGTTTGTATATATTTCATGTTGAATATGGCAAATTTTAATACACTTTCAACAGGATTTCAATTACTAGAAAACTACTCCGTCTTTGTATAAAGCTTTCGCGAAGAAAACTGTTGATTTGAATCACTAAGATTAGTATATAGGTTGTCGCACGAACTAGTTTAGGCGTTCATAAGTATTTCATTTCTGAGATTGCGTGAGAGTGTATAACGTGATATTGGACTAAACCGCAGAATGTTGAAGTTGAGGAATGCAGTCAAATAATGAAAAACTTTCTGTTCTGTCCCCTTCAGCCAGAGGCAAAAAACCGAGGACGAAATAAAGACGAAAGTCCTGTCGGTCACTGGACGTCTCAATTCTACCAGTAACAGTAACCCTCTTCAGCCACGCCGAGAAAAGCTGGTCATGTTCTCAGCTACATGTGAGTACTTGGAGGTCATAAATACTCGATATTATACAAAACTTTTTCGTTTTCGTTTCCGTTTTATCCCACGTTGAAAAATACATTTTCATAAACTCCCCAAGTTCCGGATCATTTCTTCCGAAAACTCTAGATTAAACCGTTATGGTTTTTTGGAAAAGGCCAATGTGTTTGGAGAATTGACGTTAATTACCCCCACGAATAATCCAGTAATTGTTCGAATCGCTGAATTATTATTTACTCAGGTGAGATGCCTCGCAACACGGACGCTGAACTGTGGCAGGACCCATACTCCATGAATATGCAGTTCCATTTGAATTTGACATCCAACCAGCACTTAGTTGCCGCAAGATTAAGACTATTCAAAATACCTCAAGATAATGCAACCACTACTACGTCGACGAACCCCGATGGTGCAGAAAATGACGATAAAAAGATCAGAATATCTGTTTATTATTATACAAGATCGCTGAGAAAACATCGATGTTAGTATATTTTTGGTCAAACTCGAATTCATTCATCGATGTAAAAGAGCATCATAAGCATTGATCATTATCTGGCTATATTTCTATCTCTATGTTCGTTTAGCGACCAGGAAACGTCTGATAGATTCGAAAGTGACTTCTTTGATAACAACTGTTAATCACCTGGCGTTAGACGTCAAAGATGCAGTCAAATATTGGCGCCGCTCTGGTGGCTCTCGTAATACAAATCACGGACTGCTTGTCCTGGTAGACGATCAGGAAGGACGGCCTTTGCAACCGAGCCATTACATACAAACATCGGATTGCCACAACAGCACTGACTCGATTCTACAAGATGAGAAGGCATGTGAGTGTGTGACCTAACAATACTAACTTCTAGTTGAATTATTCACTAATTATTGGCGAACACGTCGATCAAATGTCGACGGTTCGCCGTTGCTGTGCGCTTCTTACTATCTAAATCTTACTGATCCTGGTTCGTCTAACAATTGCATGGCTATGGATATAAAACGCCAATCGCGACTCACGCCAATCGCGCTCGCGCATGCGCACGACATTTTTTCCGTTACGATATATACTTTGCCGGTTTTGCATTTCGAATCCTGTTTTCAATTTCCAATACCTTCCGATGCTCAATCATTATTTTTTCTTTACTCCAAACAGATCAGCGTGTCCCTGCACTCTTCATCCAAGCCTGTACTCGTTACGTTCGTTTCGTAGACAACAAGGTCCATACCTCTGAAATCTGCGGGTCAGACCGCGAATCCGTCTTTTCTGAGAATGAGACGAACTACTACTAGCATAGAGAAAAGGAGTGGCGAAAATGGTTTCATTGAGATGCCTATGCAACATCTGAAAAGGGCCAAAGGCCGGAACGTATATCGCGGATGTGAATCACTCGCAACTGATCGGATGCTCGTCAGCCACAAGTATCTACTTTATACATATATATAAATATATATATACATATTGCTAGGTATATTAGGGCGGGCCAAACAAATCGGATATTTTTTTTCAAACGGCATTTTCAAAATCTTGTTCTTTATGCTTAAATAATGAGCCTCGGAAAATCCTAGCCCTTAATATTGATATTCAGAGGTCGCTAATCGCTATTTTTTATTTTTTATTTAAAACACGCGGGAAATGTTCTTGCGGCACTTTTCGATTTTTATACCTCAAGAACTGATCCACTTAGAAAGATTCTGCAAATCTACTTTTCTTGATTTATGAACGCTCTGCAAAAAAGCTTCCTTATTCTTTTTCAATAAATCTAGCAGTTTCCAAGTTGTTTTGAGCTAAAGATTGGGAGCTGAATTTTTTCGAGGCTCGTTATTTGAGCAGAAAGAACAAGTTTTTGAAGGTGCATCTTATGACAAAAAAATCGTCGGTTTATTTGGTCCACCCTAGTATATATATATATATTTTGACCAACTTTATATGCGACAATACAGAGCTCAGCTCAATAATCGGGGGAAAAAAAATCTCTTAAAATTTAACACCGTAGAAAACAAGATGTTTCTGCGTTGTTATTTAAAAACGTTTTATAGACGTGTATGTATGGGCCGCATAAAATGATGGTGCGTATGTACGCGGTTTTTAAGCTAACTTAAAAATTATCTATTTAAAATATGAACAACGTGTGGATCTGAAATATTTAGTGAATAGTCAATAGTTATACACATATTATATTATATTTTTAGATGTAATGACTACTCCGATTTGTACATAGCAGCGGCAAGATAGTTTCAATATTAAATATATGTTATTATTATCATTTCTATCTATTAATATGACCATTGTCGTTATTATCATAATTAGTATTAATACTATTGTATTAGTATATTAGCATTACCATTGTTCTTTATTTAGGCACGTTGTTTTTCGCTCATTATTAGATCTGTTTTCAGGTATTTGCTTGTGACTATCAATCGTCAAACTTTATTAGTTCAGACCGTTGATTGCAACGTGCGATTATCTATATAAAATATCAATCTTAAAACCTAGAGATAAATGACTTAGGATAAGACTATCATACGATTAAAATGCTCTCTATATAGCCATTTCAAAATTATTGGTTAATTATATGTTTTTTTTTAACAAGAAGAAGTCAATTTTTCAAACTGTATAAGACAAACCATTGTATATAATGTATATTTTCAATTGTGCTTAACAATAAATATTTTACCAATATTTCGGTCAATTTATTTACTAATAATAACCACTTTATCTATTTGGCTATACCTAATTCAATTTCATGATAAGTATATGCCTTATATCTATTTAATATCGGACCCATACGTTAGGGACGATATCACATCTCATAAGATTACTGGCATGACATCTTATCTTTGAAATTAGGCGCAATCAAAAAAATTTGGAAGACAATTTATATCTCAGAAAGTAAGTTCACGGATCAGTTTATGGCATACGAGATTCCGGGAAAATTTTAATGAAAACCCCAAAATCGACAGCCCGAACGGTTTTCATGAAGACGAATTTCCTATAAATATTGTTACATAATAAGAAAACGCGCTTGTTTTCAAATGTTGATCATTCAGCTGTGACAGGCTTGTAACTTAAAAAAATAGAATCCCATTCGTAGATTATCTGGATAGCATCATTAATCTTCCTGACAAAGAAATGTGGGAAGTAGGCATAATAAAATTTATCGGTGACCGTTCGTATCCATTAAACCATAAATATGCCACGTTTGAGTTATGATAGAGGTAGGTTTACCTAGATTAAACACCGCTCTAGTGAAGTGGCTTCCTTAGCGAGGCAACGCCGTAATGTGACTAATACCGTTATTAATAATTATCGTCACGTAGATTTTGTACCTATGTACTACATCTATAGTTGAAATACTCTGAAATCGCGTTCCAATCAGCTAAATATTGTCGGTTTATCATAAAATTAATCAATCCTAAATCCATTGTAACTCAACAGATCGTCTATTAATTCACAACGAAAAATGAGCTAGGTACTTTTCAAACACGCGAAATGATGATAGTTTGAAAGTAGTTTTACAGGAACAGTCTCAATTGTCGGCATGTGCAGCCATCTATTGAGCATCTGCGAAAGATGGTATCGACTTCCTCACCGCCAGTGTTCATGTTCATCCATGCCGTCCATCGTTGAAACGAGGGCAACAGAACAGAATCAAGAAGCAAGGATTTAAAAGGTCCGTGGATAGCAGTGCTAGTTTACTCACGAGTAGATTTTGCTTTGAGGACATAAACGAAACCGTAACTAATAATTCAGCTCTAACCGATCGAATCAGATAACTGAAGCCTTGACAATTAACGAAGGAACGATACTCCCGCATCCAAAGTTAAAACGTCAATCTATACATACCCAGGTAGATATTCTGGGTAAACTTTGCTTTGACACTTGGTGGGAGTGAGAAAAGTAATCATATTCATTGTACACGTGCCTCGCAGTATTACAGTGACAAAGGTATTCGATAATAGTGAGAGTTCTGTGACAGCTAGTGTTATTGAAGATTTACTGAGACATAAATGCCTATACTTGGCTCTGGGGAACAATAATAATAGAAGTGAACTTATCGGAAAATGAGCGAATCGGAAGTGATCCAGTTGAACTTGAAGTGGGATAACTTTTCTTCTCACTTAGCACTTTCTTTCGACTCGTGTTACGAGTCACAACAATTTGTTGATGTTTCATTGGTATGTAAAGATGGTGAGGTGATCAAGGGGCATAAGATGATCCTGGCAAATACCAGTAAATTTTTCCGCCGTTTGTTAACTGAAAATGAACATCCTCATCCAATGATTGTATTGCATAACATTGATGCTGATGATCTGAGAAGTCTGATGACTTTCATGTATTGTGGTGAAGTCCAAGTCTTCCAGAACGACCTTAAAAAGTTATTGGAAATAGCAGATTCCCTGGAAATTACTGGCTTACAGCAAATTCAAGAATTACATAATCCAGGGATCAGATTTGGTGTGAAAAATTTTGCTACCTTAAACTCTGACTTCGACCAAACTCAACCCAAAAATGATGATACCAACAAACCAGCTTCTAATCTTCTCAAATATGTTTCAAGTCTCGGTCAAAAAAACTTGGACAATTCAGTTCAATCTTTTGAAAGTTCGAGTAAAAAATTGCAGGAAATGGCAAGGAAATTTGAAAAATGTTCAAATGTTGGAAGCTGGTCATTTCTGCAGCAGACCTCGAGCAGCAATGAGACTAAAATCAGGGAAATATCAAGTGATTGCACGCTGAAGACATTTCAGAGGATACCTGACGGGGAAGTAGAAGCCTCTTTGGGTCTTAAAAGTTCGAGCCGGAAACTCCAAGAAATGGCAAAACTGTTGGAAAACCTGAATCGGAATCCAGCATTGTCAGAAGTATCGAAAGGGACCTCTGAGGGTCATAAGAGGTCATTGGACTCTGAAGAAATGACTGAATTTTGTATTAAGAAGCCACTCCTGACTCGAAGTACTCCAAATACTTCTGAAGCAGAACCTGATATCGAAACAGTAGAGCTTGGCACAGCGCAAGACACCAATGCTGGACATTTGATCAATGAAGAACAGCTTATACAAAATTGTGGTGCCTTCATCAAAGATGAACTAGAAGTAAACACAGATTGTAGTACTACTCCAGATGTAGACCTAGACAACTTGCAAACCGATAACTTGAATGTTACGAGCAACGGTGAAAATTCTGGAACTAGCATGTTGGCCGCTGAACTATTAAAGGCTGTTGCAAATAAAAGAAAAGGTCAGTAACGCACACAGATTGACCCATTGTTTGCCAATACATAAGACTGAATGTTTCCGGCAGTTGCGACACTCGAGACCAAAGGGTCCCCCCGTTGTATATTATCTTTGTATATGATTTGTATACTATCCGTCAAATTTCATTAAAGAACAGTTTTAACCCCTCCCCGGCCCTATTTTATAGCTCTGTACAAAAAAGTCGTTTCTGGAAAATTTCTTCGGAAACCCGTAAGAAACCTGCGCGGCAGAACTTTTTGAAATGGTTCTAAATATGGAACAGTGGTAGAGAAGAGGTTAAAGTTTTGCCTTTTGCAAGTTCTGGATCATGTAGTAGACACTTCGAATAGTAACCGTGAGTTTTTGAAGGTTCTTCTAAAGCCAATAAAACCTCGAAACCCTGACTGTTCTATAAACGATGCAGATTCTCGAAAAACATAGTGTGCACACGGAGGATTAATGCCGTTTTGAAGTTACGCTCTTACAGATGCACTGTAATTATGAAAAACAGTTTTACTTAGTCATCCGTCGACACGCCAATCAGTCGCGATCCCCTGGATAACGATCATCCGGTGCACAAAAAACACCTTGTGATTGCAATAATTATTTTCGGTAATAATATGTCACACTCACCTCACTTTATACAGTCGGCGCTCTCAGTACCTAAAACCGCTCCAAGTAGAGCCACTTCCCCAAATCCATCCTCGAACGTTACCCCCACTCTAGACCTGTCACGACGCTCATTTTATTTCAAACTCACCGCTCTCAGTAAGACCGTGGAGAAATCCATATGTATTCTAGTTGCAAGCAACGGCGGCTTTACTGAGAGCTGTCGAAATGACTTCATCGGTGGTGCGTGGAAGGGGTAGCGCACCGAGCGGAATTCTCTTCCCCAAGAGCGGCTTTACTGAGAGCGCCGACTGTATGTCACCTCATTCTACATATGCTCACCATTTTAACAAATATGTCAAATTGAAGATCTGATACACAATTTATGCCTGTCTTCTAGTAAGGATAGATTTCTGGTCTGCGAATCAGGGAATCAATCCTCTGCGGCTTTGATCGTACAAGTTTATTGCATACTACTTGAATAGACACACTCGGTTAATAATATTCAGTACCTCATGACCCTACCTGTGCAGTAGCAACAGTTCGCGGTTAGCGCGCTTCATTTATACAAAGATAAAAATGAAATGATTTCACAGCAAGACCAGCGTCGAAAATCAATTTAACAACTCGACAGTAGACTAGATGTTCAGCCATCATGCAAATTCTGGGATCCTGAAATTTTCGTGGAAAAAATGTAGAAATCAATGGGGATAAATTGCTTAATAATATTATATCCAGGCACTCTAATGGAAGACATTGACCACGGATACGAATTTGCTTACACTCAAGGCAAAGAACCTTCCACGTTTGCAGAAGAATAATTTACTAATAATTTACTGTATCTTCATGAGAATAGCGAAGCACAATCACATATAAATGTATGTTTTAATATTGTGCCAGCAATCCTTGTGCATACCATTATTCCCCTTCCTTTCGCGCATAGCGATTTTGTTTGGGATGCACTGACAATAGATTATGTGAAGTGCGGCGTCAAAGCAATGAAACCCAAGAGCTTCGGAACTGTTTGAAACGCCGCGGGTTCCTGAACAAAACCGACACTATTACCGTGCAGTTTTTATCTGCCTTTCACAGACTGTACCATAAAAGTCGGGGCACCGGGTTGTCTCGTCTTGTCCCCCTATGAGGTCAATCTATGAAAACACCTGTATAATATACATCGTGGATATTTTGAAATATTTGTTCAAGCAAATCACTTTTGTTGCAGCGGCCGAAAGCGCCTTGACCGAGGGAGCTTGCAGTGGTTTTATCGGGGGTCTATCGCCGGACCAGAATTTCGGAAGAAGTATGGCTAAACACCAGGACCGAAAATTAGCTTTTCACGAACCAAGACCGTGTGACATCTGCAACCGAGTGTACAGGGATGCAGCGACTCTGAGACAACATACCTTAACTATGCACTCGGCAGGAACACATTTCTGTGGCTGTGGTGCCTACTTTTACACAAAATATGAATTATTGGTGCACAAGAAGCAGGCTCACTTCTGAGGTTGGTGAGAGCCGACCGCCAAAAGTTCATTAAAAGTACATTTGCGGCAGTAGAAAGGAACGAAACTTGTACATACATATCTACTATAAATAAATGTATAAACTTCAAGATTTGTAAAACAAAGAATTATTTGAAGATGTGGTTAAGTATACTATTGCTATGTGAATGAATATTGGTAATGCGTTGATTGTAATTTGTGTATCGTCTTGTCGTTCGTCAAATTTGCGTGCAAGGCTCCCAATCGGTTATTGGAGGCTTTTTCATCATAGACAGCGGATTGATTGACCTCATCCACGTTGTGAAAAAGCCTCGTCCTCGATGTCATGTCCGTGCTACACGTGTGTTGTACACCAACGTGAGCATTGGTTGTCATGGAGATCAAGAGGATTGTTTACGGAATATTGCGACGCTTAGCAGTCAGAATCAACGGCGATTTCTAAAGAGTCCTGCGTCCATTTAAAAATGGAAATCACCGAGGAATCTGTGAATAAGTTGACACGGGATTCAAACGTTACTGAGGAGGAATTCCAAAACTTCATGCATCGCGTGCATCAGGTTGGTAAGTGACTTCAATTATCTAAAGGGAAACGATTTTTCGGTCAATACTCTCCCGAGTTTCGGAACGAATCATAAACCCACGATGTAATTAGTCGTTATGTTTTGCTTTCATGACAGAAAAAATCGTTAAAAAACTGGCGTCAGATGATCCCAAGGAGCAGAAAGTGGGCTCAATGCTGGCTGACGAAATCTTGGACCCGAAAGTGAAAACCGAAATTTCGGATGTCGGCGAGTTGAGGGTCAAGAGTAGCAGAACGGTGATTAACAGGCTACCGGTGACTGAGGAAGAAACGGACCCCAGTAAATTGTCGCAAGGTATTGCATAAATTGACATACTGTATTCATCTTCACTCAAATTAAATGCTTTACGTAAATTCGTCTGGAAATAATGAATCTTTCTATTCCCAATTTAATGCAACCAAATTTGAATGATTTACTTGATGATCATAATTTCAAATAATATAAACAAAGATGAATTAATGTAAACCTTACGCATTCGCCCTGGCATTACTTGCAGCTGCATTCATGAGAGGTGTGGAAAAGGATGCAAAACAGAGGGCAGAGGATCGAAAGGTCCGGAACGAACGAGCTGACACCTTCAAGAGGATCGCGAACAAGGCTTTCAAAGAGCAGAATTATGAGAAGGCTGTAACCTACTACACCAAGGCTACAGATCAGAGAAAAGACTCTGCCATGCTGTGGAACAACAGAGCTCTTTCTTACATGAAACTGGGCTTGTATGAAAAAGCTTTGCACGATTGCGACTGGGCCCTCAAGGTGGACGAAAGTAACATCAAAGCACTCCTGAACGGTGCCAAGTGTTACAAACGATTGAGGCAGTACAAACAGGCCGAGGAATTTATTAAGAGAGCCAAAGACTCGAATCCTGAGCTGATTGACTTCATTAATGGTAAACTATCACCTGTTGGCTTATGCTCATTCATAATATAGGTTATGCAGAAAAGGGATTAGATAACAATTCGGATAAACGATATTTTTGATTCAGCTCAATGGACGAAGACGATTCGATCCAATTGAATGTTTATTGACTGTTCATTTATCGACAGAATTTGCGGAGAACATGGAGAAAGAGATAGAGGATTCACTGAACCAAGAGATGAGCTACAATTGATATTCGTAGTGTAATAATCACCGGTACTTCAACTTGAAGACGGCAATGCATAACGGAGTTGATCGAAATGTTGGACTTTGGGAATAAAATAAAATTCATTTTCAACCAACATTTTTATTCCGAATTCTCTTTCCATGTAACAAAATAACTTGCGTATATGTATAAATAATAAGGGCTTTCGATTGGGACCTATTTTATTCCACCTAGGTTGTCAGCTGCCGGTCAGGACGGATTTAGTCTTTGAGCGTGGGCTTCTTTCACTTCAGATAACGACCTTGGCTCATGTAAAAAAACCGAACACTCGATTCCCTGAAAATCGAATAAAAAAGTAGTGCGTTTCGAAATTCTTAAATCGCAATACATTAACGAGTAGGTATAGCAAACAATGGATTACCTGCATCCTGGCTGCTCTAACAAAACCCTCGTTAGCCGACACTGTGATGCTCTTCATGTTCTCTCCAGTTGCGAAAACCAGCCTCGAACGATCTTTGATTCTTCCACCAAGAGGTAACGTCTTCATAATCCTCTCGCATGGATCATCAGGAACGACCTCAACCCTCCTCATCAGTTCTTCAGATCTCCGAGTCTCGTTTGGTCCCCCTATAACGCTGATTATATTCGTGAAGTTATCGTAGGCAGTCCTGCACATGATCAATCTCTTTCCTCTGAAAAGCTTCTCCAGAATTTGTTTAACAGGACGGCTTCTCTCCCACTCTGCCTGTGTGGTGAGCAGAGGTTCCCTATACTCGAACTGCGCCTGTCCGTTTGTCATATTTGTCACATAAGCTAGCAGAGTGGAAACATCCAGGTTTAGAATCTTAATTTCGTCCGTGGCCTGGGAGTCTGTCGAATTTAGTACTTCATGCATAGGTATTTCCGTAAGCCCGTCCTCGTCAGAGTCAGAATCGTAGGAAGGTAATCGCGGTGTTTCCGTTGGATCTGGGAATTGGTCCTTGTAAGATGCTGGATCCAGGTATGGAACATCTTCAGGACAAGGGATCTTCTGCCCTTCTACTACGACGCCCAAACGTTCTAGTCGGATGGCCAGTGGTGCTTCTATACCATAGGCGAAGTGGAAGACGACTTCCGGTGCTTTATACATATGCGGGTGCAGAGTTGCACATTTCAAATAAGATTCAGCCTGGTCCAGTACAGATTTTTGACCATATTCTCCATTGCCAAGAGATATCAATGTCAGAGCTCTCGCATTTCTTGCTATTACTTTTACCCAAGTTGATCCACCATTGTAGACGATGTCTACCTCAAGTCGTGAGTTCTCAAACTTGAAAGGTTTAATAACGCTAATTGGGTTCTTGGAGGACAGAAGCCGATCGACCAATGCGCTCAAATGGATTAAATTGGTACTTTGCAAATGATCCTTTTTCACCATTCCTGTAGATTGTACCTTTCAAAAAACATTACAAAGCCATTATTAAGCTGCCCATAAATACGAGTAGAGGTTGTAATAATAATTCATATTCTATAGCTCGTGTGTGTTGTTATTTCCAATTAATTTAGCTGCATTTTAGGCGCTCGCGAAGTAAATTTCGAATATTCTGATTTAAAAATCGCGCCAACGTCTAGTAGAGCTCTATAATACCGACCTCCACCGATAAGACAAATATACACTAGTGAGAATTGATTTAATAAATATTCGCATTATAAACACGATATCAAGCCTTAAATATAACCTGAAAAACTAAATACCTGGTCATAAAAGAATGAAATCAAGGATTCATCAACAAGTACATATTGGAAAACTCACCTTTTCAAGAAATTTGATTTCTTGATTAATTTTTCTAACAAACTTATCAACTCCGTCAATATATTCCAAGGGCTTTAACCGCACTATCATTTGTTTGCCGTCTTGAATTTTATCACCGAGTAGGCCTAACAATTCCGTCTTTTCGTCCATAATTTATAGGATTATAATATAGCAAAACACTTTACCGTGGTAGCTCTAACCGTCGAACTGTCGACGCACGTAGTCAATAGAGTCGGCCATTTTCCAATTGAAGTCGATACTGTCGGTCGGTAGGCTGCTTGTCAAATACCGCTAACCTATCTCCGTATTTTTGTTAGAAATAAACAAAGAACATCGGAGTATTGACACGACAATAAATTCTATACGCACTGTTCATAAAACGGCGTTCATTTCGGCAAGCATTAATAGACCAATCCTTAAATAACCTGCTTTTAAATATATCGGGAATTAGAATTGGCCGCCGGATCCAGGAGCTGGTGTATAATCGAAGCGAGTTAGGTGTTATGTGAATACATAGCTGTTGAACACAGTTACATTAAACTAGGAATAAATTTATTAACAGTTTTTCCACGAATGTCAGCTCCGAAGGCTATAGAGAATCCAGAAGTTCCCGGTGAGTGATATTGGTATTAGTTGAATATTACGTTCGTATGTATGTACCGCAATAATCGTGACTTCATTCTCTAATCATCATGTAGTTAATAGTCGGTATATATGTACATGCGTGCGTTTGCGTGGAAGCGTAACGCAGCCAATCGTTTTATTTCTTACACGGAGTGAGAAAATGTATAATATAAGATGATGTATTAGACAGAGTAAGAGATACCGGCTGGCTGAGTCGGTAATGCAGTTCATTCCGCTCCTACGAAAATAATGTTATAGACAGGCGGTCGCGCTTACCTACGGCAAGACCTACGGTATCGTCAATTTATGTGTTACAAATAGAGTATGCGTACATGTACCCGGTCCCAGCTGATTTATATTTATTATTTCGAGCTATCCTTCCTACTCGATATTTACATGCGATAGATTGTATCATTATCATATCTCAAAATTGTACATACAAAAATTACCATTTGTAACAATTACAAACTATTGAAATCGCATAAAAAATAAAAGAAAACTTACAAATTCATGCGCAATCCACATGCCACCAACATTCGACTTAAATAAGAATTACGTGCAGGCTCGGTTTTTCTAAAAAAAAACAAAGATGACACGGAGAGATGAGGGAAAGATCAACGAAATCATTGCAGTACAGCCTATAGTGTACCGCAACGTAACAGTTGGGAACACTATAAGTTCTTATGCACGTGAAGCGCTGGAACAACTTTCCTTTAACTTTCTAGAACGATAGTTATAATGAAGATAACATCTATAATTATAGACGTAATGATTAATGTTTCGTAAAATTTTAGCCACGCGTGAAGACTTCAGCGTTCGTGGATGCGCATGTATAAGTACGATCGTTATAAACGTCAGTAAATTAAAATTTATTCAATATCGATAATATGTATAGACCGGATTATCAACGACGGCAAATTTTTCACGACCATCATTTGTAGTCAGAACTAGTTAGGTGAAGACAAATGTTTATCGCAGGCGTTCATCTTGACCAATAATATGGACATAGAAGTACTTATAATGTTAATAAAAATATCCATTATTTTAGGACTAGAATGTTTGTTACCGCCTCCGCCGCCTCCACCACCCCCGGTATCACTGTCGACAGAGACGACTGTGGCGAATACGCAAATCCAATCGCAGAAACCTTCTAACGATCGCCTGCAATCCCCAGAAAATGCAGCAGCTACATGCACAGTTGCATTGGGGCCCACTGAATTTCCTGCCAACGCCACTTCTCCTTATTTTATCCATCCCGCGATACAAACGCAAAGTCCGACCCCGTGGTGGATACCAAATGAAGCAGACTCCCCCGAACTCTATGACTCGCAATACGCGCAATGGTACGAAGCAACTTACAAAGTTCCGCCGCCAGCAAACTTTTCGAGCAAAGCTAAATCCAAATATTACAAACGCAAGAGCGAATTTATTGACCCAGCACAAGATGCAGGTAAATTATGTGTGTGTTTATTGTTTGAAACTAGTTCACAGGTGTATTCTTTGAACACAACATGATCTAGTGCCATACTAAACTAGCCTTAGATGAAATGCGAAATATCAACGGTGCCGTTCAATGAGCAATAGCATAATTATGTGTATGTATGGATTATTTCGGAAAGCTTCTTCTTCTTCGAAAAAAAGTGAGAAAGGAAAAAAACAAATACCTGTATGCTACAGACTGACACAGAATAAGAGCTAAATGCGGTCTTCAATTTTTGTCAAGAGTAAATACTCCGATCGTTTCAACAATTATGTCGGACATTGTCTTTTTCTCCTACTTTCGTGATACTATATCTTACGCGTACGTATTATTTATCCACTCTTCGCATACCTAAAGGAATTTGATAAAACACCATCGAATGTGTAAGAAAAATCGACGAAATCTCGGAAAAGTACACATCGCTAGTTCGACTGGAAAAAAAAATTTTGCCAAACTTACATACAAATCGTATTTTTCAATCATCAGGGTATCGGTTTTTTTTTTTTAGTATTTTTAGTCTTTTTTGAGCAAGTTTGATGGCAGCTACCCTGTGAACGCAAGTGTGAATTCTGATGTGATTGGCTCAAGTCTAGACTCTAGGGCATCCTAGATCTGATCAAATAGTGGTTTGCAACATGCATGACCCAAGGCGCTGTAATTCGATAGAGTGATTTTTCTAAAAGTTCGACAAACTCTCAATTGAATCTTATTCTTCGCCTTCGATTAATTGCTGTTCTGTTTACTTTCAGAAAAAGTAGCGAGCGCTCAAAGAGAACTATCTGCGCTTATGAAACCTTTGAAATGTGATTTGTGCAACGCAGTTGTAAGATGAAACGTTGTAAAATTTGTTTTATGATAACCCTTTGAAATCTGGTCATTCTGGTGACATTCGCATCAATTTACAGATGAACTCAACCCTCCAAGCGAAATTACATTACGATGGTAAACCCCATCAAAAAAAGGTATCCATGTTCTTGAATCAAAGCGTAAAAAAGTTGAAAACTGAAGACAGTGGTCAAGTTTCCAGTACCACTGAAGCGGATTGGAACACATACTGTGAGGTAGAATCATAAAAACTTGATCATTCACTTTTCCTACAGAATAAAAACAAATACAAATCTCAAATCTTCCTCACTATAATTTAATGTAGATTTGCAAGACTTGGTTCACGTCACAAACAGACGCAACGCAGCATTACGCTGGAAAAAAACACCTCAGAGCAGCAAATGGTGGCCCACGTGTTAGGTGAGTGTTATAAAACAAGCAATCGGATCTTAATATAAATCCGTATAGTAAATTGGCATAAAATTCTCCGAAGGCCGTCGAAAAAATACCAGACTCAAAATCAGTACAGCCAAGTAGACTCGAGCGGACGATTTGGAATAGGAATGGCTTTTCAAACGGATCCACCACCGGTAATAGTTCCGCCATTAACAGAGGCTGCAATAGTCGTACCTGTTGTACCTCCTGTACCTATACCACCTACAGTAACACCTGTACCTGTCAGTACACCTCTTTACACACCTCCGCCTTACCCGACGCCATTGCGGTGCGATCTTTGCGGTGTTTCCGCAAATCGACAAGATCAATTAGACACCCATCGCCGAGGCGCAAGGCACCTTAGAATGCTTAGAATGAACGGCCTGCCGGTGCCTGACTCTGGTAAGATTTTCCCCAGCGATAAGAGCAGTTAGAAGTTGGAGGTAGAGGTGGAATGTGTAGCTGGTTTATGAAAAGTTGTGTATTTTTTATACTCGGTTGTGTTTCAGTACCTGAAACTGAAACCGTACCGGCAACTAGTGGACCGATAGATTACTCGATTTACAGAACTCCGTCAGGTATGTATTATCGGACGTAAAGTCTTGCCAGAAGAGCTAAAAGCTAGAATATTTTGGGTTGCCGGATTGTTCAGATATAATATATATTTTTAGAACAGAGAGGTAATGTTCTATTTTCATTCATTAGGACAATACTACTGTGCTCCGTGCAACGTTTCTTTAAACTCTGAGAGCAGTTTTGCTCAACATGTTGAAAGCAAGAAGCACAAAAACCAATTGAACCCGAAATCTCCATCCTCGGCTGCCACCTCAGCCAAGAAAACCAAGTTTAAGAAAAAGTAGTATGTTTCACAGCTGGATCCTTAAGTCATCAAAACGCCTATGTTTGATTTACCTATCTCGGTCTTCTGTTCTGTGTTACTCTCTCATCGTTAAATCTGTGTTAACAAAATTCTGAATGAAACATGACAGATAGATTTCAAATATACTTGAAAGAATGTATTGTATCTCTGTATTGATTAACAATGTTGGTACATTTTTATAAGTTTTGAAAGGTTGATTTCATCCCCTATGAGTTCCTTATGATTAGATCAATCAAGTTCGGTTCATCATTGACATCCATAATTATTACGAAAAAATTCATGTGCGTTATGTACCTATATCTATAATTAGTTATACTTGGCATTAATTGAAACACCTGAGATCAAATGGTGTAATCATTTTTATAAATTCAATGATCTTGTTACAGTTAATATACAAATATATATTGTATGCATTTACGAAAGTGAAAAAATTAGACATTGTCGAAACAGAAAAGAAAAAATAAACTTTTAGAACTGTGCAAATGATAATATGTAGGCATATGGTACGTATACATCATAGGTAATTATTTTTCGACGTGACATCACCAAATATTGTAAACGCGCGTTAGAAAAAATAGTTGAACTATAGGAACGTACAATTGTCATTAACTTACATGTGCTATAGATATGATATCGAACTGCAGCTAATGATTGATAATAATCTAGATAAGTAGCTAAAATAAATACTGTACAATAAAAATTCAGTGTTTGGTATTAAGTTTCGTAATTCCTTAGAATTCGAATAATTTAAACAAGCCTACGACAACTTGTACAGTAAGAATGTGTTTTTAGACATGTAGGATAAAATAAAATTCTAGATTTATAAATTTTTGTTAAATGGATTATTTAATAAAAATAGAAACAAGACAATTTAAAAAATTGAACAATTTTTTATTTTGTCACAAAAAAAATCCACTTCCTTTACCACTCCCAAAATATTTATGCAGTAGAATAAAAATGCAATATATAATATCAAAAAAATTGCAAATTAATTAAATCGCCAATCACTTTTTTCTTCAGACGATGCTAAAATCTAAACTACCTTATATTTGAACGTTAGAAAAATAAGTTTTGTGTGAAAAAGCACTTACATGTTGGAAAAATGGTCGTGCCGTACAGGACGTGATAATATCGATGGAGTCAAGTCTATTAGTTCCAATGTAGTCTAAGAGATGGCATAATGTTATAGATGAGATTTCCGAGCTCTGCTCACGTTTAGAACATTGCTTGCTACCCCGTTCCCGTATTTACTCTTGACAATTTAACAATAGAATTTTCGAGTGGTTCAAAACTAAAAATTCATCGAATTTCATTCCTACACATACCAACATTGATGTAAGATTAATCATATCGAGTGTGAGCGTTAAAAGATGAACATTTGATGATATTGTATTTACAGAAGGCTGTGGGAGTGGCGTAACTAATTCAGGGGTCTTGTTTCGATCGCTGGAACGCTATTGGGTTCACCACGGAACTTGTATTAGAGATAGAGACTTGAGTTTATCATTCTAAGAGAACTTCCGAAATCGAGTAACCAGAATTATGGATTCTTGCCTCTTTTGCAGCAGGAGCCAATGAAAAGAGATATTTAATTCGATCGTGTGCCCTTTATATTCTGCACGTGAAAGATGAAACAGACGCATATATTAGCCGGCTGCGATGTGTCAAAATCTGCAAACGAATACTTGAAATATTGAGGACCATGGGGCGTTGAAAGGAATGTTAATTTCTTTCGAATCTTTTATTCAAAGAGTGAGCCGACGCGCGTTTAAGCCGACACTTCTCAAAAGTTCTTCAATTAAATAAAGCGGTGTAGCTTTTTTCTCGCGTATTACGTATATTATACGAAACATGAGAGGCTATCTGAAACATGTTACAGCCTCCATTCAATTAAAATACCGTCTACATTACACCCTAATTTTACAAAGTCACGCAAAATGTGGATATTCAAGTAATAATCAGAACGCATCATTTCAAGCTTGAGAGCATCTGGTCCAATCAACTTTGCAAAGTCCATTTCATTTCATCATCAACGAGCCCGAAATTGCAGGTCAATTCTCGAGTCTCGATTATATCGTATGCACTCACAATTAGGTAAGAATTCACCACATAGTGTAGTCACGTGACCACTCAAGTTTAATTATCAATATAATTATCTCGAATCCCTGAAGAAATCATTGAGATGTTAGAAACCGAGGGAAAATACTCACAGCTATGAGCTGCCAGGAAATTTCATTCTGCTAGGAGTTTCATTAACTATAAGTAAAAAGAAAGTATATAAATACATTAAAAAAATTTAGTAGCATTTATACTACGATCTTTTCTAGTCATAGAGAAACTTGATCCAAGTTCATATGTAAACCAGCGGTAGAGTGATGAATGACGATGCGTTGCGTCGTACACAACTTTTCATCGTGATTCAGCTCCTGACTGAACCGTTGGTCTGAAACAAACTCAATTGCACACGAGTATTGTTCACCTGAGTATGTAGTTATTGTGTGTGGCTCGTTATACTTAGGGTGCAGACAATTATTTTTTAGTCTTAAAAAAACCACTTCAATTTCATTAGTCGAGATAAAAGCGTCAGAAAAATCTTCATTGGTAAATAATAATTTGTATTTTTTAAACATAAACTCCTATGCGAATTTCTCTCGCTGAATATTACACAATAATTCACATGTAATTTGATTGGTGTCGTGGCTAGACTAACGGTTCAACTATATACGTTATACCTGCATTGATAATGATATTACTGTGCCGTTGCGTTCAGTAAACGTGAAAGTACTTTTCTATTTAGGTAGCAGAGCTTCACAACAGCATCTCGCATTTCCAACGGTTCAAGCCCTGACGTCTTTTTGAATCTGGTGCTCGTTTTTCCAAAATCATCGCGCCGTGAAATAGTGGTTATTTCTTGATCTGGTGATATATCGAAAAGTAACTGTTCTTTGATTTCTATGGTATATTCGTGGAATCGTGCAGGGGAAGATTTCACCCACCGCCAAATACTTGAGCAACATATTGCGAATGAAAATATTGCCAGAAAGCGGCGTGGCGTTTACTCTGCTGCAAATAGCGATCAAATCGCGTATAAATCCTTCCGGCACATAGGGGAGCGCGATCGAGAATTGTTTTCGTAAACGTGAAACGGTGGGAGGAAGGAAAGACGAGTATAACTATTGTCCCCCGCTAGATTTGAAAGCTTTAGCCTTATTCAGACACGACAAGCCATTCCCATCTTATGCCGTAAAAGTTTTGACGTTATCCGCATTAGCACAGTATGTAAAGCTACTTAGGAGTTAGGACTAAACCATTCGTACGAACAGGTTCTATAACTTTGTATACATGTATGCGCTTTTAGTTTTAATAGTTAATTGCGGGGAATCAGATCAATCTATTATTTCATTGAAGAGGCAGGCTCGACAATAATTTTGCAATTGGAGACAATATAGTCCCGTCGAGCAGTCCACGTGTCGATATGATTAACACCACGTGCCATGGGGTCGCTGCAGGACTCACATCAGTGGTTGTCCGTTTCTAATATACCTATACTATATAATACCATCCTTTTTCTATACGCCGCCCTTTGACGTTATCAAACACTTTTGTGATCCGTGGACAAAGCCAGATCGAAGTCCGTATCAATACTTGTTTAAGTGATAACCCGGTCTTCGCCCCGTCGATTGAAAAATAATCAGTCATGAATTATTAACGCTTCTGTAATTTTTTTAGCAAATAATTATGAAAATATACCTACTCGTAAGATCTCGATTCCTAATTGTTATTATCACCTGCAATGTAAGAAAGAGTATACAAATTAATCTTATTAGATTTTTGGATTAATAAGAGCGCCGCTGCAGCTCCTGGTAGTTATATTAGATTCTTTGTACCTGTGTGAGTTTATACACACATATTATATACGCATAGCAGATTTATAAATCTGTATGAAATCGCAAAAATTCTATTGCGAAAATCCTACATTACGTGACAATCTAAAAGATGAGAAATTTTGTGAATTAACCTGGAGCCTAACGAAGTACTTACTGATAGAAATATAAATATGTTAAATTACGATCAGACGTTGTTGAAATTACGTTCGGATTAAACCTCGATTGAATTTGTACAAAATTAGGCTGAAATTTAGCCGTTAAGTAAGTAGATATATATTGTATATCTATATAGATGTATACATAGGTATACACGTATACCTTAAGTGAGTTAACTGACTCCGTCTTAACTAGCGGTCTAACCAGCTACATTTATTCAATTACAAAATCATTAGTCTCCTCGAGCCTTGCAGACCGGGGGTAGCCGTTGCCTCGAAAACACGTGAAGGCTTCCTACATGCAGAGATCAACGCATGTCAGTTCTTAAAAATTCTGAATATGGTAGACAGAAACGGCATAAGTACTTACAAAAATTTATTTTTAATATAAAGATGCATTTCTTTTGCGGTACGGGGTTCGATTAAGTATATTCAAAAAATAACATACTCTGAAATGACAGAAATAGGCTTCGCAAGTACGAAATACAGTGATAACAAAATGAAGCTGTTCAAAGAAAGTTTAAACTACATACCTTATGCATGTTCACATATACTGTTACATAATATATTGTGCGTACATACTAATGGTGAGACATTTTCCCACCGTATTCAAAAGTAAAAGAAGACAAAGTTCCCCGTGTCCGTTTTTTCTTTTTTCCCTTTTCTTTTCTTTTTTGTTCTAAAGTTTTGACTTCTGAGAAGTCCCATGCACTTTGCATTCGTAATAGTCGAAACAAAACACAAGACGATTTTTGAATAAATTCAAACAACGGCAATTTAGGTGCGTGGTGTTTTTTTTTTTTTTTTTTTAAGCTTCGTTCCTGTATCAGCGAGGATCTCCCCGCTCCTAAGCCTTACGACGCAAGATTAGGATCTCTTCTCTCGTGAAGTTGTAGGCAGTAGATACCCACCGAGTGTGCTGGTACGATAGTGTGCCCACACATGTCCACATCGCACTACGCACACGTACGTACACCTATCGAGATACCTTTGCCTCGAATTTTACGACTTTGGCGTTCAGCCTGAGAGTTGCTTCATTTTCTTCGGCTTAAGCTTCTTTCGACTCTTCGATATGTGCCATGTATATCTATGTATCTATAGCTTTCGCATTTGCTATGCGCACTTAGGCTTTCCAACTTTTCTTAGGTACGGCGTGATGATTCTTAAGTTTAGAATGCTACACCTACTCTTGAACATACTATGAGCATCTATTCGCATTCGTTGTCAGTGGTTGTGATGTCTACGAAAATTTGTTAAAAATCAAAATCTGTATTGAAGCTTTTAAAGTTGGCTATTTACATTTATAATGATTACTATTTCAACACTAGCGCTTAAGCATATAAATTGAAGCGGTCAAAACTCATTAAATTGGATTAGTATATTAGGTAGGTATTACTTTCCTAGATGTTTTTTGAATTTCCGCGTAATTAATTTTTACCTGACTACGTTATACTCCGTCGTTGGGTATCCCCCCCCGAGCCACCCCCCGTTGGCAACCCTGTTCGCTCTATTAATATATAAATTACATTAACGTCGTAAAACAGATATCTACGTTATCAACTTTACTCACGCAACTCCTGAAGGCGGTCTTATATATAGATATACATACACAGAAACAGGTCGGGAGGCTCTTACTCTCTTCTAATTTTCGTCTTGCCGCATAAATTCATAATAGCTCTACTAATTGACAAAACTGGTTGCCCAATCTTCCATCGTATCCGCAGCAAATCAAAAAACGTTAAATAAAAATCGAGAAAAAGACAAAAGAAAAAGGAACAAAAAATCGTAAACCTGCGGGTCGTTACACGCGGTACGTGTGTAATCTAGGTATGAGTAGGTATTACACAAGTTACGTAATACCTGGGTTAAGGAATTAAGAAATTACGCGACATTCCCCGCGCCGCACTGCATATTCTATAAAATGCTCCGCCTCATATACGGATTGGTCAATCAGGTTTCTACAGAAAATTCTTGGGAGGTAGATAATGGATCCGCGCGGAGCCGATATACTTTATCTTATTATTCTCATTTCTTATAATTTCACGGTTTTTGCACTCGCCTTTTTACCCACACACCCAAACCTGTATAACCCGAGACCGAGACTCATATCGCGACATAGCACACGCCTAAACATAACCTATAAGTATAGCGCAGGTTACACCGCAGGTATCCCGTGCACATTTGTAACATGAATACACACACATATACGTGATGCAGCTGTATTACTGCAAGCTTCAATTCTCGGTATATACACAGGTATAGGACTTTGACTAGTATAAACAGCCAATATATCGAGTTAATTAGGCACCGTAGATTTCCCATCGAAGGTTTCCTAATAGCGAATTTAATTGAGAAGAGGATCTCCTGCGGTTGAAGAACGGTTTCTACGCTTCAACTACGCCCGCGTCTATGTATAACTACCATATACTACATTATTGCTGTGTATACATACGCGCAGGCACACAGCTATCTCATACATATATATAAATATATAGTAGATAGATGCATATATGTATGTGTGGGTACGCGTATGTATATACATATAATAACTATGAGCACGGTCAAAGTAGCTCTGGACTCATAGCTGCGCCTAATACTGCTAATCAACTGCTAACGCTGTTAGCATGAGAACGCAGCGACGCCAGGGTCGGCAATCTTCTTTTGTTTCGTCGTTCCATTGTTCGTTGCGCGCGGAGCAAGCTGGAGCAAGCAGCCGTAGAGTCCTTTTCGGCGGGTAGTGAACGTTGGGTGAGTAGCTAAGCCGATCCCTGGGCTAAGGGAAGGGGAGCTATGAGGACGAGGTAGAGGGGTCGAGTTGCGCGCGTTCTATTTTCAAAATTCAAACAATTATTTCTCGATTAAGGAACCGAGTCCAAATCCCGCCAGGTTTTATACCTGTACAAAGAGACAGCGTGCGACGCCGAGTCTCACCGTTGCGGGGATTACTAATTGAGGAAGTTTTGTGGACAATTTAGAATTAATAAAGCTGTTTTGTAAGAGAGTAGTGAAAAACTCTTGCGAGACTCTCACTTCTTAGGAGGCACCTCCTACACGAAGATAGAAAATTACGTACTTCCTGCACCGATACCATGCGGACAGCTATGCGGTGACGATCGTGACGTTCCGCAGGAGACGCGATTGTTTTTCCCCACTTTTTTCCCGCCTTCTTCTTTCCTTTTCTTTTTCTTTACTCTTTCCTTATTTATTTTTTATTTCTATTCCAGGTAGGTCTCCTGTACCTCAACACTCGAGGGTCCCCTCATCAACGACCAACTCCCCTATACCAACTTCTTCGTTGACGAGCGTCCTCCGCGTTTTCTGTGGCGAATGCTCATTGGCGGCTTTACTTATTATATTACACTCACAATCAGTGTTACTGAGGAAGTTACTTTTGATTTTTTTCTTCAATAGGTAGTTATTCGAACAGCTACTTTATTGGCATAGGTGCCGATCATGATCATTGTAAAAACGTGTTACTATACATGTAGGGAACAAGTTGAAAATTCTGACTACAACATTCGCGTATACATGATTGTATGCATGCATACGCTGCAGGGGTTTAAGTTTACCGGCGGTGGTGCATTTTGAGAAGCCGGATAGATAACGTTATTCGGAGGGAAGAAAAGGAAGAAGAAAAAAAATAGAAATGTTTTTTCGTAGGCACGTCACGTTCTGACGATACCGTGAATCTTGAACTATATCAAGCACCCTGCAGGGGCAAACTTCTCCTGCAGGTTGACAATGACGGACGACCATACTGCGTCCCAGCATGACCAGGGTGCCAAACTCGACGGAAGCATTTAACTTCAGAGGTATTTTACTGCAGGAGAAATTCGCTTAAAGGTGCAGTATGTAGGTAAAGATATGCGTTGCTAGATTTCTGTTACCACCAATCAGAGAAAAGCTGATCGTTGATTGCAGACTTCATTTATCTGACGATGATGCTATTATATGATATGCATGTATACGTATGTATATATACTACGTAGGGTATAGTGTATATATGTAGTTTTCGTGACTACCTGTGATCGTATATATAATAATATATATATAACAATAACTGGGTCTTCTGGGTAATTGGAGCGCTTGGTCGTCGAATCAAAGATCAGAGATTTTCAAGTGTTCGAACTGCAGGTTCGTTAGGCAGTATTCCGCTAATTAATTATTTAAAAAAATAAAAATGAAAAAAAATTAGTCGAGCGCGGCGGCGCTGGGTGTTGCAAACCTCGGCCGAGAGGCGCTTTGAGTTATGCTGCAGTAGTATATACGTAAAGATCGAGAAAAAATAGAAAATTACGAGTAAAACTAAATTAAAAAAACATGCAAAAAAAGAAGTCCCAAGACAGGTCGAAAAGTGCCGTCTGAAAAAATAAACAAATAAATGAATGAAAATAAAGTAATGCGAAGAACAGATATTAAACATAACATATGGAAAGAAAGATCTTAACGACTAGGTCGTCGACGTTCGTCTTTGTTTTTGGTCACGAGTTCGCGGAACGGGCTCGCCTCAGCGTCTAGTCGTAAAATCCTCGCGACTCGTCCTAGACCGATGCAGACTTTTGCTCTCTTCTCGTCCCACTATACATAAGCCTTCTGTCCCCAACGAGCTTAGAAGGTGTACCTACAACAATCACGATTCACGCCTTGGACCTCCCTGAATATAGTTAAACTGAAGGTATAGGTATATGTATACGTGTAATTTGAAATGAAGTAGTTTTGCTCCGTCACCAAAATAATGAGGGAGTTTAATTAATTTCAAACTTACGTCGCGCATTACCTTGCACCCCTCTCACCCCCGTTAGCCCCTTTGTTGATCGTAACTTTTTTCTTCCTTTGTGTTTGTCCTTCCGATGTTTTTTTTTTTTTTGTTTTGCTTTTGTTTCTTTCTTTCTGTTCTGTTTTCTACTTTTTCGTTTTTCTTTTTTTCATTCATTTTCTACATGTTTTGTTTCGTCTTATTTGTGATGCCCTTTCGCTATGGCGGAAATAGGCGTGGTGGTGGTGGTGGCGGGATCAAATAGGGGGTCGACAGAACCGGGGGACGGAGAAGGTTCGAAGGGGAGGGGGGGAGGGGGGGGATCGTTCGCTGCAGGTGAACGAGCGGTCTTGCTTGAACGGTCCTGCGCGGAGGTCGATCAGGTGAAATAAGATCAGGTGAATCGGGTTCGATCCGCGTCGAAAATGGAGACGCAGCCTCATCAAAGATCGACGCCGCCACAAAATAGAAACGTAGGTAGTACCTACCGGAAATCGGCACTCGGCCCGGGTCTGCTCTATCCAAATACACATATAATACCCAGATGGCCAATAATTTTCTATGACCGGTGTTCGTTACGCGACTAATACCAATATATATAGGATATATATATATATATACTTACCTACCCACTTGTCCATGCGGTAATACACAATCGATTCGTGGTTAACGAACACAAAACAAAATAATCTCTTGAAAAATCTACTTATACACATCTAAGGTACTTGTACAAACTCATATCTATATAGTCCTGTATCCCGTAGCTCCAGACGACACTTAACTCAAGCGGCGATCCATCTCGAGGAATTTCATAGCGCGTATATATTTCTTGGTTTAAACGATTTCATTTCGACGTTTTCGTTCATACTTTGTTATACAGGGAGTATATAGTAGCTCTATGATCTTAAAGATCGCGATTTATCTGTCGTCCTTGTTGTCGTCGTTTTCGTCGTCGACGATGGAACTCGGTCGTGTTTGTAAGAATTCGAGATGAAAGCCATTTATTGTAGATTCAGGGGGCGGGACGGGGAAGGATGTAGGTAAGAGGTAAAAAGAGCTGATTCAACAACTACTTTTGTATACATCTATAAAGCTTTATTTACACAAAAATATATCCCGCGAAAAATAATCGCTCTATTATGTATCGATCGGATTATCGGTTTTTCTCGCAGAGTATCTCTTCTTCTTCTTCATTGTCAATCAAGATGGCCTTCGATTATGCATCTAAAATACAACGATTCGGCCTTTTATTCTCAAGACTTTATATCGCCAGGGGAAAATAATCCATACGGGGAGATGAAATACCTTATTTCAACCGTTCTTTCCTGCCATTTCACGTGTTAGGAATTACGAAACACCCTGTATATAGACAGAAGTGCGGCGGTCAAACGTTTTGCTATCTCATGGAGCCCCCGTGGCTCGCAGCATTCGTTGTTTTGGTGGAATTCCAGTTTGCCCATTTCGGGGCCACATTTCAATCTGTTAGCTTTTCGTCCTGCAACCGTACGGAAATCGTCTGACGGACGTTTCGCGTCATTCTTTCTACTCTCCAGTCATCCCGAAAGTAACAATTTTACTATACCTATAGATACACGTATACCTAGATAGAAAGTTGGTTAAATAGAATCATTGGCAATATTGCACTGCAGGGCGGTCATTGCACGCTGTAGCAGTGTAGAGCGCTACTCGGGAAATGATTCTTTTTTACTCAAGTAATCGTACAGGCAGGTATATATATATATACATATAAATATATAGTATATAGGTATAGAAAGAAAGGTTCTGGGTGAATTTAAAGTGCATCAGACTCTCCTGCTGTTAAGTACGGTCTCACCTCACTGCACTGTTCTCAGCCACCGACCGTTTTCCTCTTTTATTTTCCACCTTTTTTCCACACTATTTTACCCCCCTCTACGCCCGTCCGCCTCTCTCTTTCCCTACTCCTCAAGCCCAGCTCTGGCTTCTTCTGCTTCGCTCGTCTTCGCCGCGGTCCATTTTTCGGTTTAAATTATTTTCCATTGTCGCTGCGGTTTCCGGTCCTCTTACCTCCGACTCCCCCACCCGGGGCCCTCGTCCATCGAGTGCTGCGGGGGCCAGTCAAACTATATTGTGGGCCTTATAGTTGAACCCTCTAGCGCACCTCTCAGGCACGTCGCAGGTCCTCAGTCTTTTCTTTATTTTTATGTTGTAGTTCTTTTTTTACTTTATTTTTCTAATTTATCTTCATTATATCACCGAGTGTAGGTTTACCGCGACTGTGCAGTCCAATTTCTGAAATATTATATTTCAGAATAGATGAATGACCCTTTTTCTTTTTTACTTTTCCATCATTACAATTTTCACAGACTTCCATGCACATATTCGTTGCGTATTGTTGCAGCATAGGTGCATAGCTGGAAAGGCAGACGCGTCGAATCGTCGGGGGAGTGTCGTCGGGGTTGTCAAACCTTTGGGATTATAGAATCTAGAGCAATGAGTCTGCAGCTCTCTATTCCAGTCTGATAAATCAATTTTCTCTCGAGAGTGGGTAAGAATTTTTGCGAATTAATTTATTTCCACTAATTAGAATGTCCGCACGGTTATGCAGCTGCAACGTTGCTGTGGGTATGGAACTTATAGCTGTATATAAAGTCGGAGTCTGAACGGCCGGTTTTCTCAACATTTTCTTTCCCTTTTCTCTACTCTAAACTACCGCATGAATCAGTCAACGTTGTAAATAAAAAATGAACGATACACCTGTCGATAAATTCTCAGCTGTTGACTGTGATGCATTACAAAGTATGCCTCGTACGAAGTCATTTGCGGCTGCAAATGCGCAGAGGTATGGTATCTGCGTACCTATAGATGTAGGTATCTATGCATGTGCGTTTCCACGCTATCGCAATTGCAAGAAAGGAGTCATGCGATCCAACGTGGGATTTGTTTAAGACTCGAAGCTCTGTTGCAAAGCTATCTTTTCCTATTTCGGAATTGGACAAAGTTTTCCCCATGTATTGGAGGCAAAGCGCGACGCGACGGTGCGATGCGTAAGTAGTCTTGAGATAAGATTGCAAACAATCTCCTTGTTCGCCTGTGGCGCGATACGGTTATTTCCCATATGTATATATACATGTAATAAAGCGATTGGAATATGACAATCAGTTTTGATAAGGACAAAGAGAGTTTGTAAAACCTCCACATTATTTTACAATCGGAAATTTCTTCAACTATTAGAATTTCACGTCGGAACGAAATCGAATTGATTTTCATCGTACGGCGCCGAGCTGGTTATTTACAATATACTTACGGAGCTGTGGGTTGGCGAGGGATGTAGCCAGGTAGGTATTAAAAAAGATGAATAAAAAAAAAAAAATACCGAACGATCGAACGGTCGTGGAGTGATTCGCGATTGGCAAAAGTCACCAGAATTCCAACCTCGGATATTCTGGATGAGTAGGTTGCATACGTCAAAACGGCCAAAGTCAACGTTCGCCCACTGCGCATGCGCGCGGATTACACTTGAGCGGATGAAAAAAATCAATGATCTTAAAAATGGTCGTACCTCCCGCGGATGTACGCTTCGCTATAAAACAACCCTTACAAATGTTGTAGATGACTTAACGAGGAAAATTTTATTTCTCAACATTAACCGCCCCGAATGCCTAATTTTCAAGATATATTCATTTTTACCAACGGCCAATGGCGGCGCTAGTGTAAGGCTGCCCTATAGCGGTAAGCGAGGTTTCCCTCCGTAGAAACCAGCCTGGCAGGTCTGGGGGTCGGCTTTAGATTCAGCGTTCAGTTCAGTTCAGTTCGAAGCTCGTCGTTGAGCAGTGCAGCTCGGCACGAGAGGATTCGATATTGCGCACGCAGCTAAATCGAAGTAAAAAGAAAAGAAGTACACGAAGAAAGAAGAAGAAAAAGATAAAAAATAAATATATAGATATATACTTATATGTATAAACCGTACACGTATATACATATACTAACGCTTACATGTAGCCGACCTGCTTTAAACCGAAGCCAGACAATAATATCGTAAAAAAAAAGTAATCCAGAGAGAGTTCATCGACGAGTGTGCCGCAACAAACGACGACTACATCACCCCATCGAACTGTTTTATAGTTTATATATTTATGACCAATTTTCAAACCGAACAGTTAATGAAGTTGTTTATTTTCTCTGTGCAAATTAGGCGAAAGTATAATTTCATTACTATACTATTTGAATAGTAAAGACACGGTGATTTGGGTGGCTGGTGTTCTTCGACCCGAGTGTTTCTTCGTAAATACATTATAATACAAACCTACATACAAGAAGGCTGTGTTTCATGCAATTTATCAAATAATTATTATTTATTAAATCGCGAGATCGTAACTAAAACTTCATCATTTATACAGATTTTTTAGTTGTTGTTGTTATTTTTTTGTTGCCTTTTCTAATGCAGATGGATAAAATGGCGCTTGCATTCGTCGCTAGTGAGCACCCTTATCGACCGTAACAAGTAATTTAACAAAACAATCGAAGATAATTAAACAAACGAGTGTTTGTTCTAAACCTTTCTTTTAACCTATAAACTATAACAATACTACCAGCCCAGCGTCTACACCGGACTAACTACCGTTCCAAGTGTTATATCAGTGAATAGTTGTGAACCAAGGATTTTTGAATAGAAAAAAAGAAGATATTTGACAGAACGATAATCGAAGGTAAGTCGTAAGTCTTTTACGCCTACACACTGCACCGTATGGTCTCCCGTTCCGAATCTCTTTTATGTATTTTAATATCGTCTAAACAATCACTCTTTTTACTATCTGTTTATAGGCTTTTAACGACCATCAGATCGAGGCGCGAACCTAGATTAAAGCATCTTCTCTGTAAACTAAACCCAACTAAACTTTGATCTATTTTATTCCCAACGTCGGATTGACTTTCACGCTAATTTGTTTAAAAATTTTGAAATGCATGCCACCATCAATCTCATTATCAAATTTTCGAAAAATTAACGTCGAAGAATTCCAAGTTCCGTAATATTAATAATATTTCCAACATTTCAATTTAGTTCCGTTATTCAAGCGGAGAGAAAGTCGGTTCTATATAATTACACTCTTATTGTGAAAAGCATCGTTTGTACGGTTTGATTCCTGGAATTTCGTCACAAAGTTTATAAATTTAGTTTGAGTTTTTCTTTGAAATATCCCAAAGAGACATAAAGGAGCAGCAGCGGCGGGTACATCTACCTGAGTCAGCCAAATATACCTGCGGCTAATTAACCTTCTGTCGAGTTACCAGCTCTGCGCGGTTTTAGCCTTTTACGCTTTTACCGTGGTGTGTAACGTGTTACGTGTGTCCGAAACTTTTAACCCGACACCGGGTTACCTGGTCGTTGAAAATATAACCTCGACGGTGTTGTACTGCATGGGAAGAGTTCAAACCTATTGACACTACTTACGGGTTAAAATGATGTTTGATCTTAAGTTTTTAGACAAATATTTTTCATCCTCAAACACTCGTGATAAGTTTCCTTCTCCTATACATATACCTGTACACACTCCGCGTGCCTTGGATAGCGTGTTTTGCAACTCTGTTTACTGGCTGTACACAAAAAACATTATACACCGTAGTAATGTACGATCTAATACCCAAAGTACCAGTGATTGTACGTACATATATACAAACACGCACCAAAGTAAATCTATCCAGAAAATGTTAAAATATCATTTTGTACACCATCTCTAATACGTGATTCGAATAAATAGGCAACGATTTTTCTCTCAGTTTATAGGTGTATATCATATTACTATAGGAACAAAAAATGAAAAAGCATCATGTAAGTCGACATTGCATTAATCATTTTCATTTACCAAGACTGTTGAAAATTTTTTATAATTTCTATTTACTATTCTATGTTTTGCCATCGATATTCCAAAGTATATTATTCGAGGATAAGAATTCGAATTCAAATACTAAAGAAGAGAAAAAGAGGAAAGAGGAAAGAGAGGCTTCTCCCCACGTCCGCAAAACTGAATAGATTCAAATCTACTTTTTACTCTCCACGTTAGGATAGACGTTGTAAATCATACGTCGGGCTGCCAAGTAGACTAGTATACGTCTATCTCAAATCTAGGATCTACGAGATGTATTCACTTCGGCAGTCGCAGAGTATACCTACATACCTTATGCCTACCTAGTACTGTCCCCAGGCAGCTAGCAGGTCTCTGAATACTAGCAGCAGCGGCAGCAGCGCGGCGGCGGGCAGTGGCACATAACATATCGCACGATCTTGACAGAGTATTATTCGCAAGGCCATATTTTGACCCGAGATATGAGGCGATAGTTGAGTTGGGGCAACGATGGCGAAAGGGAGTTTGGGAGAGAGGGAGTCCCTTTAATGACCTGTGTGCGCGGGACTGCGCTATACGATGACAATTGTATTGGGAGACAATGAGAGGTTTGTGCACTGCAGTGGCGGTAGGTTGATTCGGGAGGGTAAGCATGAAAATAAAGAGGAAGTTTTTAATTTGCGGAGAGAGTTGTTAGGCGATCGGCGTTGTAGGGCGCGTTGTGTTCGTTGATCGTTTGTTCACTTTCCCGTGATTACATACATCCATCCATACGTACCTATACACGACTACTACGGGATTGCAAGGTATATTTGTGAAATTAAGAAGATAAAGAAGAAGGAGAAGAAGGAGAAGAACAAGAACAAGAAGAAGAAGACGAAGACGAAGACGAAGAAGAAGAAGAAGGAAAGGAAGAGGAAGAATAATTTATTCTAACTATTTATAATATATCTCGGGTATATAGCCGTTCGTTCGACCGTTAGTACGATGGACGGGGATTCCTGGAACGTCTACTCAAAACGCGTTCAAGATTTACAACGTCGTTGCCGGACTTGTGCTGTGCAGCTCACACACACGCGACCAGGCCACGACGACTGGTGGTGCTGCTGCTGCTGGTGCAATTACCTTGATTCTTGGGATCCAAAGAAGCTGATGAGAGAAAATAAAAACTCGTGGTATAAAAGTTGAAGAGAAAAACAAGAAAAGTAAAATAGAAAAAATTAAAAATCATACGTTTTATGAAGTATGAGTTTTATGCTACTTGTTACCTTGTAATGTCAACTATTTCACTAAATACGATATGTATTGTGTGGTAACGAGGAAAGCCGGGCATACGACACAACTCTTTCTTCCTTTCTTTCTATCAAAATGAAGAAGATAAATAAACAAGATAAAGTCATTCATCTCTGTGTGTATCTCAACGAAAAGAAGTCCTTTATCCTCTAGCTAAGAATTATACCTATATACCTATCTATCTATACAGAACGTTCAGCTGACATGGTTGTTCAAATAAACCTGTGAATTATTTAGATGACAGACAGGATTCGAATGTGCTTTGGTTTCTTTTCTTTTATTTATTCATAAGGCTTGTGTACCGCTCCCACTATATACCGATACACATGCATAGATTTATCCGTATGTATACGGTGACCCGTTGTTATTTCATTACGCGAATATCTCTGACTGGTCGAAGAAATGTAACTATTAGGTATTTGAAAAAGAGGGAGAAGATGAGAGCAGATTTGGTTACTTTTATGGATCCTGATCCTTTCGCAAATTCTTTTAGACATTTACTTGTTCTCTCTTTTTCGTCAAACTGGTTGTGGGACCTTTTTTCCCCAACCCTGGGCAAAGTCTCGAAGTTATAAATCTCATCCCGAACTATAGAATAAAAAATTATGTTCTATACCCGCATATAGTCAAAGAGAGGAATAATCCCTGTCAATTTTATCTCATTCTCGCAACAAAAAAACAAAAGAGACACAATCGAGACATTGTCGAATGTTCGACAGAAACGGAGACGATCAGCTTTGGAACGATGAGAATCGGACACCCTGTATATGAATGTATATTTGTATTGGTCCGCGTGTGTACAGGTACATCGATATACCTACCCGTATGGACCTATAGACGACGCATGCCTGTCCATATGTCAAATCACGTTACAATATCTGACAAGTTTGCTTGAAATCGGGACCAGATACCGGTAATATTATACTATAGAGAGAGAAACTAAGAGGAAAAGAGACAGTGAGAGAGGTACTAGGTCTGTAAGGTCTGATGAATAGCCTGCGCAATAATACACGCGGGGAGATTTTGACTAATTTATTTATACCGTGCGTAATTAACTGCTATTCTCTAATCATCAAAATATTATTACGCGTTACTGTTAGATGTCAAAGTCTCGCAGGCACGGAGGAAGCAGGCAAGCAAGCAAGCGAGTAAACGAGTGAGTGAATCGGATTAAACTTTGTCCACTTTGTTCCTGCTGCAGCTGGTGGTAAATTAATTATCCCTTATAGTCGCTAGTCCGGGCGCGAACGTTTAAACATTAAACTTTACTCGTGAAATGTTTGTTTGAACTTGGCGCCTAACGGAACTGGGACCCTACTAGTGTTGCACGTGTATGTGTTGATTTGTGCGCGGTGGTTTATAATTATAGTAGTATAGGTGTAGTAAGGTGTTGCAAGAGAAATTTATAGATACACGTCCGTAGTTATGTTATGTTATGCGCTTATGTATGAATTTCTACGAATTCTATGGTTGTAATCTATGAAATGGTCCTTTTTTAAAACGCGACGTGAATTACTGGAACTGTTTGTTGGTTGCGGTCTCAAACTATTACCGTGATTATGTACTCTCGAGTATTTCTAGCTAATTCCTAATTCACAAAACTAGACATTTCAGAACAGAGTTGAGTTCAGTTCTGTTCAGTTCAGTTCAGTTGCTACGAGCTGACAAAAGCGTCGTGAAATTCCATAGTCATTAAATCTGCACGACGTTTGCTATAAGTTAGGTTAATCGGCGACATGGGAGTCGTATATGTAAATACGGATCTGGAGGTAACGTTGCTCGGATGTCCTAAGTCTTTTGCGGCTAGGGACTTGGAGGAGCAACGATGAATAGAAATACTGAGCAGAGAGACAAAGAGCGAGGTATTAGTAAACAGAGAAACTAATTAGGTTTGAAAAATAGCCACTGTGCTAAGCCACATGCCAGAATGTCAATCTACCGCACGGAGAACTCGCGACAAAGTGAAAGCGCAAAGTATGCGTAGCATCCTAAACTCTCTTGTCACAAGTTCAACCTCTCTGAACATTGAACAGCACTGTCTATACAAGTAGATGCTGTACGCAAGTATAAGTACGTGTACCTACACTTTTCACCGTTGGGTATATGCGTAGATATAAACGGCAGATATTAAGTTGAAGTAAAGATGTAGAAAAAACTATACATGCACTAAGTTCAAAGGTATTCTTTGATCAATCTCGTCGCTCTTCACACATAGCCTTCAAAAACCTCAACCGGATCGGGTATTTCTTTTTTTTTCATCTCTTCTCTTCTTTTATATAGAAGCGGCTTATTTCTGAAACAGACGATCCTAGAAAAAACAGGAAATTGAGACAAGTATTATATTAATGTCAACCATAAACAACCGTCGAATGACATCAGTGAAAGAGATATATGTTCGCATCGCCTTTCACGTCTACAGGACTTAATCCTCAGCTCTCTATATAATCACCGGTTATTCAAAAATGGCAAGTTCGCTGGCAAAATCGCTATTCATAAATTTACTCGACCCTCGTAAGTCGTAATCGATCAAATCCGCACATTTAATCCTCAAGACTGGTCAAGTTTCCAACCCTTTAAAGACGGGACGAATCCGGCAAGGTAACTCTGCGAGGAAATATTTTCTAGTGATTTTTCGGATCGCTGATTAAGAATGTGACCATTAAATTGCGAAAATCGATATCGCGCACACGATATCGTGGTAGAAAATTGCGAATGAAACGTAATTTGGACGTAAAATAAACATCATGATTCTGCTTACTACTTTGGACCTCATAGAAACCCCGCGATTTGGAGATGTGGCACCGTGCTCCAAATTATTTGTAAATTGCTCTTGTAATCAAGTTTCTCACTGCACGACTTATATGTATACGCAGGGCCGTCATAAGGTTGAATGCGCCCATGGGCTACCCTTGACGAGACCCCCCCACCTCTGATGACTTCTTAGTTGAAAACAACGCAAACTCTATGGGTAAGAAGGTCGAGGACAGGGTCTGTGGCGTGAGGTCCAGCGCTCCTTGAGGCCAAGCGCCGTAGGCCCCGCTGGCCCATGCCTTAAGCCGGCCCGGTGCATATAGCGACTTGGACAAGCGCTGCACTGTACCCAATAACCTTTCATCAATTCCAGTGTTCTCCGAGACATATCCGTGAATTGTAAATCCTTGTACGCGCAAATTTTAGCTTGTGTATGATCATCTTTGTAGAGTAGGACTGCCTGGACGGACCAGAATCGGTGGGTTCTGAAGAACGAAAAATAAAGGAGGAGTGGGGGAGTAAGGTCGTAAATTTCTGACAATCAAAAAGGGTCCCGCGCCGTGCGCGAGCAACAATGTCCAGGATGTATGCCGCAGGTAACATAACCCCGAAAGCTTCGTGGTTATGGCTAGTTCTGCAGCGCGCTCTCGAAGGAGATTCACTTGTAGGCATATATACATATAACCATATGGTACAGTATTTATGTATGTACATAAATCCAGAGAAAAGACTCGCGCGCGCGTCGTCTCCGCGTATAACAGCTACCACGACATTTGTGCGCTTACGCAGGGCACTGCGTATACGTTGAGGAGACGAATAGAGAACAATACACCCCGAGAGAATAAAAAACAGACGAAAGAAAACCGGAAAGTTACGCCCACTTCCCGAAAATTTTTGTCCGCATGTCCAGAAGAGGATAAAAAGAAGAGAAAGGAAAAACATATGAAAGAAAAGAAGTGACACGCCCGGAACAACTAGACAACTCATGTTCTTTCCCGGGCGCAGGATCAAGAAGACGTGCTGCATGCTTGCAGGAGGACAACGCGGTGACGCGTTCGTAACTCTTATGCAACTACGACAGACGCTATACTACGACGTCGGCGAGGGAAGAGTGATCCTCTTCCCACGAAATCTGAGACCTCAACGTCGGTCGTCCCCACAGGATCCAAGGATTTAAAGTTTAGACGCTCCTCCGATATCCTAACCTAACCTAAGTTAACCTCACCTCACCTCACCCAACCCAGCCTGACCTGACCGATCCTATCCTTGCCGCAGTTCAAAAGCAAGCGAGATCCATACCCAAAGCTGTGATTTTCTTTGCAAGGGAATTCTATCGCGCCAATTCACGTTACTGAAGGGAGATGCAGTTCGGATATCAAATATTTGACTTTCCTTGAACGGAGGTATATATGTATATATCTCGTTCCGCCGTTACGAAATTCAAATAGAGAGAGTGAGCGAGAGAAGGAGAGAGAGAGAGAGAGTGAGAAAGACGACGGTGAATACCAGAAGAGGTAAAGAGCTAGGAGAGAAATCTCTTTTGAATCTTGAGGTTTGCAGCAGTCTCAAACCCTGTGTGCAGGCTTGGTTCCTCCTTCGGGAAAGACGATGAAGGCACGAATCAAACGCAAACACGGATATCTCCGAAGATCCTTTACAAACACGGGGCCATACATATGTCGACGGTATGGCTTGCTTGGTCGCCGTCCTGCAGTGAGGAGCACACGATGCACTGGGTACGGGGCTTTGAATTGCGAACATAACGACGCGAACGAGCTACCCGAGCCAAGCCAAGCCAAGCCATGCAATGGGTAAGGCTTGCCAAGCCACCAACCGCTGCGAGCTTGAAGCTTCTATTCACCGAATTTTACGCCAACGGTTTTATATGCCTTGGTACCTATACCTACGCCTGAATTTAAAACAAGAAGGAAAAAAACACGAACAAACAATCGACTGTCGCGGCTCGTCGTAAACTTTAACGATCAACGTTCTTCTCGGAGGGCATCGATCAAACGGCTTTTCATCGTTATCTCTTTCTTATTTTTTCCATTCCTCTTCTCTTCTCTTTTATCCCCTCTGCAGCTCAGTCTTCTATTTTTTCTTTACCTTCACTACTGTTTAATATTTTTTGTTTCTCTCGTGTTTTTGACAAGCTCAGCGATGCCTTACCGCAATCCGATGTACATACATACGTACCTATATACTTTCACTTTATTCTCTTCTCGCAATCTTTGTCAGTATTTCCAGAAATTATACTCTCTCGGTAGAAATGAGAGGACCCTTTAGGAACGCCATGAATACCTACGCAAAATCGCATTGCGAACTTTCCTGAAGAATACGAAACAAAAGGTTATACCTAGTTATCCGCAGATCTCTACAGAGTCTAAGAAGAAACACCACGGCACGATTTTATCGCGCAATAAACTGGGGTTGGTAAATTCAATTTGGACCAAGGCGTAGACCTACACCCTGTTCTATACCCAGCTCTTATATAACTGTGTATAGAAGAGTACCTTATCGATCGAGGGACACCCGCACGTAAAACTAAGGAAACTATTTGGCGAACGCGCACCCGTAATTGCAATTAATTAACTAATTTCGTCGACTATTGTCTCGTTACTGAAAACGTAAATACCTCCTGCCATCCTGTCAATTAACACGTTCGAGCTAATATCATGCATTGTGGCTATAATAATCATGATGGTAATAATATCACCAAGAATAATACTAACGTGGTATACGCATATCAACGAACCTGAAAAGACCAACTGCGTTACAATTGTATCAGTAGTCTTGACTGATGGAGCTGATTTTCCGTCGAATCATATAACTAACATGACAAATTGACTGTCAAATTTGTCGGATTGGATTCTGTCGTGACGGTATGAAAAACCATCGTTGATGTCACTAGAAGAGTCAACTTGGAACATTCAGTATAATATATGTCAGTAAGATATTTTCGGATACAGAAAAATTAGTCGAATGAACGTGTTTCATGATTCCTTAAAACTTTCGGCTTCATTTGAATCTCAGGACTTTGAATCGAGTTGTGAAATGGAGATTGTAGTTTACATCAGAACGTATGCCAAACGTGCCTCCTACTGTTCACCATTAACTTGGGTGGTGAAAAATCGTGAGTTTTGTAGGATTATTGGTGCCCAACCTTTGTAGATGCTACAGTACAGGGTGCAATCGAGCCTGGAAGAATTGTGCAATCGTCCATTAGCACGGTCGTGTTTGCCCGAATTTTACGCCATTTAGATATTGTCCGATGAGAACGAGAATAACTTGCTTTGTCAGATCGGCCCGTTTCTCTTTGTCGGCACGAACCTGGCCCCTACGTCAAAATCCTGACCTGGGGACACTGCCCATGAAGAAAAAAAAAAAAAAAAAAAATTAAAAGGTGCAAGAAAATCTGACTCCTAGGACCAGTTCTAACAAGGAGGGTGATCTCCGTTTGTGTAGAAATCAGTGTATGATGTTTTCTGGACTTCAGTGACGTATCAACTAATCTCGGAGCTTCGGGCCCGAAATCCCGTGGGCCTATTAAATACTTGTGACAATATGAGGTGAAGAAAATGATGAGATTAGTAGATTCATACAATTTCTCATATTTTTTATTGCAAATTTTCAGGTTATGTCGTGAAATATGATTCTTGAGATTTCCTTTTCGTCTGAGGCCCGTTTGATACGGCACTGACTATACAAATATATTTGTATACATACGGTGGAGCGGTACGCTAAATAGCCGATCGTCTTTTGTCGTTGTGAGACACCTGGCCAACCGAAAACCTGGAGAATGGCGTGCCTGAGGGCTAGAATGGAAGCGGAACTAACCTTGCGAATGGTTGGGAGATTTACCCTCTGGTCAATTTGTCGTCGAAGGAACTATAAATCCGGGTGGAGAAACTGACTGTGAAACATTCTAGAACTGGGAAAAAGAAAGAAAAAGTGAAAGAAGAAAAAAATATATATATATGACAGCGCCCCCCCACGCACTGCAGAGACAAATGCAAAGCGACGAATGATTAATAGTCTACGAAAGATTCTTCTTACTTAAATAGAATCTTATCCTGACTCATTTTTCTATATATACAGACATATGTATGTACCTATATATATGTATATATATTATACGTATATATATTAAGGAAGAAAGGCATATATATATATAGAAAAGTAGGTTAAGTCCGGGCGATATCCTCGAACAGAAGCAATTTAAAAAGTCAATTAACGGCACTTCTTCCTCGCTCCTTAACCATCATTTTGGATTACAGGTAAGTAGGTATATAAGCAGCGTAGTTCGCTGGATAACCGGCGAGAGCTGATCGAAGCGATTTAGGATGCATCGCGTCATCGGGAAGGAACTTGACTTTGTTTCAAGTAGGTATATGTATGGACATAGGTATAATGTACCTACCTCTAATCTTGATAATAAAATCGGTGCTCGACCCTATAGATGAACGAGAATAAGTTGTAAGGTATAAACTTGTCAATGCGCATATACTCATATCACGCGTGGAAGTCGAGGATGCAGCAGCAGAAGCGCGAAGAATAAGTGACTCCAAGAAGTTCTTCGGAAATAACGTTTATTTAACGGGAAAGAATCTCGGCTTATAATCACTTGGGTACGGAAGCAACTCCCGACGATTAAGAAGTCACAAACGCCTAAAGGGAAAAGGAGGGTCCACCTTATACCAGCCTGGAGTACGACCACGGCTATAGTGAATATATTTTTATATTCGTCGGCTACATTAGCCTTTGTAGATAGGGCTAAGTGCTCGTCGATAATCTCCGAGCGAGTGCCGGTCGACATGGGCCGAGCCTGGCTCCGGGTCCAGAACCAGGTCCAGCAGAAGAGGCGAGCTGGGTATGGCTGCATCAAAGACGAGTCGATCGAACGAAGTCAGAATAAAGGCGTCTGGTACGGCGCCAGTTTTAAGTTTTTATTATTGTTTAGCCTATCATTAGGCCGCTACCACGTTACGGACGTACATACGTGTATCAAGCTATAATGCGGAAAACCGGAGAGTATGAAATCGCAAACCTTTGTCATAATATGAATGTAGTAGGAGCAGGTGTAAAGCATGGATCATTTTTTCGACTTTCCGTAGTACAGACCGCTTCATGGTACGGATTAAAAATACATTACACTGCATTTATAAGGTGCGGAAGTTGGATTGCCTTCCCTACATCCGTGTATACATACCTACCGCCGCGGGGTATGGAAAAAGCACATTGCGTCCAGGATTATAACGGCAGTGAATTCAGAGAGGGTGCAGTGGAAGATCTTCGTGAAAACAAACGACTCCGGGAATATCGTTTGTTTTTACGAAAGTTTTGGGGAATGATTAAAAGAACGACTGACTATACGCTATATAGCTCTGATACTGCAGCCGAGTAGCAACAAACTTTCTATCCATGTGTGTGTATTACGTACCTACAGGCGCCGGTGATCAAAATATTAAAAGGCCAAGTCTTTGACTCTATTCCCTCGTTAAAATCCAGGAGTTTATTTTTCCTACAGCTATTAGGCCATGACTGTACTGTACGCTGCAATTTCCTACACAGTATGTACACACATACACACGCTACATCTTTCTCTCTTCTTCCTTCCCTCCTCTCTTTTTTTTTGTTTTATCTTTCCGTGTGTCAAGTCTGTAGTGCGTCAATGACGGAGTCGTTAATATACGGGGTTGTAACTAACCTGACATAACTTAACCAAACTTATCGTACTTCTTTTGTTCGGTAGGCTCGTCCGAGGCTCATTAGGCTAAGGTTTTAAATTTTGAAAAGATCATTCGACCGTGTCACGAAGCGTTAAAGTGACAGAGTCGTCGGAGAACGTGACTCTATGATGTCGTCTCTCGATATAGTGACTAATTAAGTCAGGTATGACCACTTGATTATACTACGTATCTCATAGATTTTCATTTTCTTATTCAATTATATACCTATATATTATATATATTATACGCTACTTCCATCATCCGATGACGACGGAGACAAGATGAGACGAAAGAAGAGAAGAGTAGAGTAGAGTAGAGTAGAGTAGAGTAGAGTAGAGTAGAGTAAAGTAAAGTAAAGTAGAGAACGAAGCGTTCGATTTTTTAATTGCTGGAAAATAAACATCGCTCGCGATCCTTCCCTAATTAACGGTGCGGGTTGCTCGTTCTTCTCTGGAGTGATGGTATGGCTATATCTATACACACACCTACATTATATGTAGGTATACGCAGGTATAGCGGGAAGCGGTAGATTTTCGTCGACAAAGTCTTCGAATCGATGGAACGGAATGTTTCAATCGGACTAAATTAATGACAAATCGAGCCTTTTAAAATTCCACAGTCCCGCTTCCGTCGCAGTAAGGAATTAACGAGAACGAACCAACGAACGAACGAACGAACGAACGAAAGGAGAGCTGCCAGAGGTTTCGAAGAATATAAATAAAGGTTATACCTAGTTATACGGACACGAAAGCGCACTTTGTCTTTCTTAGCGTGCAGTTTGCGGAAAAAAAAAAGATTTTCCAAATATTTTCACGCGAAAATTTTAGCTACGTCTAAGATCGGTATCGCCGTTAAGTGGGCTGCGTTGTAGCTCGCCTTATGCCTTCGCTTTGCTTTGCTTCGTCTTACCTTACCTTGCCTCACCTTACCTTACCTTGTGTTCCCGGACGGGTTGTCCTCGCGATGGAATTGCAAAACATGGACCCGTCCCGCCCTTTTTCCCTTTTTTCCTCCTCCGCCGATCCTCTTTTGTCCCCCCACCCCCCACCCCCTCTCCCTCCCTGGTCTACAAACGAAAGCCGACTGCGCAGCGGTGATCGAGGAACAAATTTCTTTAATCAATTATCTCGAGAGATTTTAATTGTCTCTCTGCAGTCGTTCAACGATCTTTTGTTCCCTCCTGCACCATCACCACCACCACCACAAAATATAATATTAAGAAACTTTTTCAAATATATTATTATATCTATCACACATACATAGATTTGATAGACGAGGAGAATAGTAGGTAGAGGAGAAATGAAGTCTAACTGTATCTTATACAGAAGACGACGACGATTGATGCCGAGTTAGTAGCGGATAACATATTATGCATGTGACTGACTGGTTGGTTCCGACTAGGTGTATATATATATATATATATATACCTACCATTTCGTTGGGTTACAGTTAATCACTTTATTTCCAAGTATGTTGTATTCACCGCGAACTATCCGTCACGGTGATTAGTGATCGGTGATTATGGTACATAACCTGTTAATCATCATGGTAAATTAGTGAAATTTTTATTCCATTACAAATTGTCCGAAGAAAAATCTGCAGCCTTATGATATTATATGTAGATTTGTCGCAACTGTCTATTCATAATGACGATTCGAATGTATCAATTCGGAAAGTTTTTGTGCCTGCTTCATGATCGTATACATACTCGGTTATCTCGTCGCCATTAAGATTGTCCTATCGTTTGGTCTCTTTGTCTGTATCTATATTACGAGGTGCTGCACCACGTTAGAATAAGAAACCGAGTAAACCGTATGGTACATACCTACGGTACGTATCTAACTTACCTAACTATGCATCGTGGTCGGTCCGAACGTATCCACATCAGCACATACAGATACGCGAAGTGAAGCCTCTTTCTCTCCTCTCCCTCAGGAATGAATACGAGCTGTGAAACGCAAAGGGCGTTAGTAACCGCGTCGGTATGCGGTCTGTACCCCATAGTACATAGATATACTCAGTCTCTGAGAACCACTGCTCAGTCGGGAGCAGTCTGATCGTGTCTTTTTTTTCCGTCTTCATCTTTTTTCAACTCTTCCCTCCCCCTCCCGCACCAAGTCCCCGTCGTAGTACCCTCACTCACTCTCTTTCTCTCTTTCTCTCTCGGTTGCCCCGCCGCTCGTAATTGGCGTGACATGCTCCACGCTGGCTTCGCGGACGATGAGAACGGGCGAGCGAGCGAGCGAGGCAAAGCCAAAGGCAAAAGCTGAGGCAAAGGCAGAGGCGATACGCGGTATACTCGACCCGTCGGCTGATCGCTTCGTGTGCCCTTAGGTATATGTATAAATATATGCGCGGTGTATAGTATATACTATATGTAGTATATGTAACGGTGGGGTGAACGCGATTTGCGATAATTACGTCATCGATCTTCATTTGTTTTCACGAGGAAATATCGACGCGATATATCATTGGACACGAATTGCGGCTCATCAGTCGGGCTGGTATTATTTAACGCCGTGATGCCACCGCGCACGTATCCCAAGCCAGTACGCCTGCCTGACTGCCTGACTGCCTCCAAACGACTAACCGACAATGAGTAGCTACGGCCGTTAACGTGTAGTATAATAAACTATGCACAGGAGCACGCGCTGTGCATCCGTGGATGCGGATACCTATGTACGCGACAACGACCCACGGGTCAAGTGATATCACGAGGAACCCTTATCAATTAATCGATCGATCCCGATTCGTACGGATGGGAGCGGGCTTGGAAGCCCTCCACGAACCTATACGCTCTGATGACCATGTAGTTACAAATGCGCTTAAAAGACTCATCGAATAAATTCTCCTCCTCCGGTAGTATTAGTTTTCCTTTTCCTTTTTTCTTTCTTCTTTATTTTCGTTAATTATTCTAACCATGAAAATGAAATTCAACCGGAGGAGAGCTATTGTTCTCTATTTTATAATTGTTCACTTTATAGTGGGAATTTGTGTTTATAAATATGCGGTTACGTAATGATATCACGTTGGTAATGGCTCTGTGTGCCAGTAATTATTCATACTCTGTTTACCAAATTGTGTAAAGTTCAACCGATTCAGCGCGATACGGTAATTGTACGTTTTGAAAATAGGTATACTGTTCTTGACGCACAATTATCGCACTTGTTTTACGTACGTACTTATAACTGCAGACCACTTTTCTTTATTTTACGCACGAAAGACGATAAAGTTGACTTTAAACTATACGGTCAGTCTTTAAACTTACTCCGTGTTTTACTCTCTGCTGCTCCAGGACAGTTAAATTTCACCATAAAACTCACGAGTGAATCGAGTTTAGACTAAAAATCGACACTTCCAATTCCGGTAATAACCGCATCACGTGAATTGTAGTGGTTACCTCCAAGCCGCATATTCTTTTCTACTGTTTTCATTCTCTTTTTCTTACTTCTTAACAAATCTTTACGGTAAAGACATGAGAAGTTATCATTACTCAAAATGATCATCACCTTTGGAATAACGGCAGGGGAATCACTATAACTCCGGTGCTGTTGCAATACCGTGCTTAATCGTTGCTACTTTTTCGATAGAGAATAATATTGCACATAATGTGAAACTGAAGAGTGAAAACTACCGAGAGGAAGTGGAGGAGGAAGAAATACCGCGGATTTCATCGAGATTTAAATGGGGGTTCTCGGAATCTTGCTGGTCAAGACAGAGCATCAACGCGCTTCGAAATCACTGCGGAGTGTAATTAGGAGGGTGGAGATGTAGTAGCAGCAAGAGTAGGTAGGTAGGTAGGTATATACGACACGCCACTCCCGTGAAACTTTCTGAGGACTTTTTTATACCTTCCCCGCGTTGGTCCATTCCTTAGATTATCTTCTTATGCTTCATTTCCGTCCGTAAGCTCCGTCACCGTTGATGGCTTCTCGTCCGCTACTCTCAACTTCGTCTATTCTTTCTTTCTTTTTTTCTTCTTTCCCTCGTTTTTTCATTTCCCCTTGATATCTCCCTCTGCCCCTCTCTCCTTGCTCCTCTCTCATCTCTTTGTATCTCTTCAACCTTATCCTCCGGCGTTTAACCAGGTTGCCTCAGAGGCACAGGCACCTGCTGCTGTTGCTTATGATCCTGTTCCTGTCCCTGTCCCTGTCCCTGTCCCTGTCCCTGCCCCTGCTGCCGCTGCTGCTTCTGCTGGTCGTGTTGCGCTTCTGTTGTTCATCGCCATCGCGATTACTAGACTTCGTTTATATTTAGGTTTCCCTGGTTTAGTAAAACTCTTAATGGATTCTTAATGACTGCAGTAGGTAGTAGTATCCACGAAGGCCAAGGAAGTGCATCAGAGATCCCCGCTCCTCTACTCTTGAACACAACTTAGTAACAGCTGATTTGTCTGATCTAATCTCTTTATATTCCCATGGATTTCGAACATTTCTCATTCTCAGCGTGAAGTCTAACCTAGTATTACGTTTGCGAGATTAAGGATTTGTGTTTCACTACGGATATTTAATGTCACGATCTTTTTATCTCCGATCTTAAAAACATGATCATTCGCCATTTCCCTAGGTTCCTATCGAGCATTTATTATAATATGTATTGCCGCTCGTTTGTAGACCGAATGAAATTATCAAAGATTGAGACAGCTGCGTTATACAGCCAATTGATCATTACAACCTGTTTGGTGATCACATTGATTAATTATTTGCTTCCGTAGACATCAAAGAAGCTCATCATTTCTTTATTCATTTTTATCGTATTTGCACTTTAACCACATAATCACGTTTTGGACAATTCTTTTGACCGTCAGCAGGAGTGGATACTTAATCATAATTAATCAAAAGTCTGCTTACCTGATATAGTCTCTAACAATGAGCTTAAAAATTATCTTTGACGTGCGCTATTGACAAAAAACGAAGATTGTCTTCGTCTTCTTCTATTTTTAGCTTCTTTTTTCTCTAATTATTTTTTTTCATTCAATAAGAAAGAAAAGTCAGAGAAGGTCATTCGTCAATTGAGATTCGTGTATATTTTCAATGAATCTACCCACACATTGAAGGACTTACCTATCTCGGTGACCTATGCTAATTGACATCAACCAGTAATTACATACCGCTAAAAATAATATCCGTTACGTGCGTGGCAAATGAAACACGTGTGTGTGCCACCTACTTACATATCTACTTCATTTATTCTCCTTGTTGTCTATACTGTGTATAATCTTCATGCATGCATACATACGTTTATGCGGTTCGTAGTCACGTGTAACGCCGAACACGTTCTTCGTTCTCCCGTCGTGTTACTAGACGACGCGTAGTGGTAGCAGACACTTCCTTAATGTGACGGATTCAATTATCCGATTCTTATACGAACCCGTTCGCGTCTCTCTAGATACCCGCCCGCAGTCTTACTCTCAGTTACACGTACTCATCGTCAACGAGGAGTATAAGAGAGCCACTAGATAAACCATGCGTTAGGTCTTAGTGAATTATCTTTATATATGCCCGTCCGATGTTATTTGTTGGACTTTTAGATTTGTTTCAAACCTTCTGGTTGTTTGGATCCGTTTGTTTGACTTTTGGTGAACTTTTTTTAAAAAAAAAAGCATCTTGTTCCAATTTTAGGCAGAAAATTTATTGAAGCGTATAAGGAGAGGAGATGTTGTCTCTTCGCGGTGGTAGTAAAAATATTTTAGGGCATTGTGCCAACCGTTGGTTTAACCCCCGTACCATATGGGCAGTCCCAAGACGAAATTTGACCTGTTGTTCCCAGTTCCCAGTTTCCGATTCCCGCGGGAATGTAAACGGGGAATCGAGGAATGGGCGCGGGCGTCCCTAAATTATAACCGGGTGAGTGCGCGACTTCGTGAGCGAGCTGCCCCGTCCCAGAGGAAGCGATGGCAGCATGGGGTTTCCGTCCGCGTACCTACTCCAGACCCCTAGTGTAATTCTAACGACGACGGGGGAGAGACCTCTGACTCGTATACCAGCAACGGTTAATTAGTTATTTACCATCAGGACGCGCGCCGACCGAGCTCTACGAGCACCTTAAAAATACGGGAGGAAATCGAAAAGTTAACAAACTCATCATCCAAAGAGTTATAATTGTCAGGAATGAATGTTGGCAGATTATGATTACTTGGGAATAGGCGTAAATTATGTGAGTCGGTCTTCGGGGAATATTTCATATATTTTGTAATGGGAGTATAGGAAATGTATCGAAGTATAAGGGATTTTCCAAATATAGAAAAAAAAAACAGAAGAAAAAACTATAAAAAAATGATAAAGCCGAAGCGAACCGCCCCGGACCAAAACCAGAAACTGCGTTAGTGTCTCTGGAGAGAGATAAAATTGAAGAAATACCATATGGCCCTGCAGAAGCTATCTGGGCCCGCGCAGTATGGAAGAGAAAGAAGAAAGAAAAAAAGGGCCTACTTTTACCCCCATGGTAACCGCCCGTCGGTCCTAAATTTCTTGAGACATACCGCGCGCCACCATCCGTTTCTCGATAAATATTATTGAGCCCTAGGAACGCGCGTTACGAGTAAGAGAGAAAAAGGAAAGAAGAAGAAGAAAAAGAAAAAAGTCTAGAGTTACGATTATGTTCAAAATATCTTACGACGCTACTATATGGAACTTTGAATTTATCAACTGCTTTTTCTTCTCGCGTACGCGTTCTTCACCCTCTCTAATCGCGGTGAAAGTTCACACCGCGTTGAGATTAACCGAAGATGTAAATTATTAGGAGTAACGGTTCTGCGGCTGCATGCAGTCATGCCGGGGTAGAGCAGAGCAGAGCAAGCCAAGGCAGGGCAGGGCAGGGCAACACTAAACCCAGCAGTATAGTAGCAGTCTGGAAATATGTGTCGATAGAAAAACAAAAACAAATGTTGGATCTTCGTTACCACCTTAATATGCCGGACGTTATACGTATACTAATGGTTAAACTATTTGGACACTTATCACGTATCCCTACTGCTGTATACATACATAGACTCAAAAACTCGTCGTCAATATCTTTTTGATAAAAACTACCATTACTTTAATCTTAATCGTTCCGTTAGCCTGCGTGTTAGTTGATTCACTGAATGGCCTTACTTTGGTCACCTGCTGGCGAAAACAACCTTCTTTAGTATTTACCTACAGGGTTGGTGACGTTCCTAACAGTCAACGAGTGGGGTGGCTCATTTAAGATAATATAACCAAGACAAACAACGCTCCTCCTCATCGAATATTGGTATAAGTGCCCCACCGCAGACCGAGGAGGAGCAGAGTTTAGAGTCTCAAACGAGTTCCGAGTTCCGACCAACGACTACTACTATTGCGAGTCTCAACCCCCCGGGTGAGTGAGTTTCCACCAGGTAGGTATATAAGGCAACAGCAGCAGTGGCGGCAGCGGCAGCGGCAGCACCAGCTCAGGGAGGTTAAGATAGCTGTATCGCTGACTGCTCGCTCGTAGGTACCAACACAACGAACCGCCTCGTATGTCACGTGTTCAGAGAGTAGGAAACTATTATGGTGGACATCTGGGACGTCGACGGGGACGGTTCCTGACTTGGTGCCCACCTGTCACCGATCGACTGACTCCTTCAGCCCGGAAAAACGGCCTGCCTTGCCTTCAAAAACGCGCCGCCGCGCCGTTACTGCATTGCTACATTATACGCGAAACAAAAGACTAACTGCTGGCCACTATGGGCTACAACACAGACTCATTTCATGTCAGTGCCGTTCCTGCATAGGCCAGATGACGCCTGTTTCTATACACGCGGATACACATACACTGGGTACATAGATGAAGCATTTGCTTTGTTTTTACTCAAACCACATTCTTTTTTTCAAAACGACGTGCTTACACATCGAATAAACTAGAGTGCAGGACTATTTCGCTTGTACTTTGGTATTCAGTAATAATTGCATTAATCTTATCGTTAGATGCTGTCCGAGCCAGTAGTTGCGCTTTATACACAGCGTTACGTGATCATGCGTCGAGGGTATTTCAATTTTCGAAATCGATAAATTTCTCTGAACGCCAAGGCAATATTGAAAAACGGCCAATTAAACCGCAGGACTCGAAGCGGACCGTCCACACAGACGCTGCTTACTTGCTTATGCTTGCTTGCTGCAAGGTCCGAGTCTTGGTTGACTTTCACCGCGAGGAATGATTATTACGAAACCAAGTCCCCCTTGCTCGCTCGCTCACTTACTCACTCGCACTGCAGTACCACGTACATCGATACGCACGCCACGAGGTACTCTGGTAGCTGTATAACCATTCTATATCCTATAACTATGTATTTGTACATATGTACCTATACAGGGTGTTCGGAAATTTCATCTATTCCCATATACATGCATAGACGCGACGCCATCAGGTCTCAGAGTGTCAATCAGAGTCGATAAGGTCGTGTGAATATCGATTCGAAACCAATCTCTGCTTTTTATAAGGAAGACTGAATCATCTTAAAATCTATTAACAGTTAGAGGGAATCAGCGCGTTTCAATTATTTACGTATAAAACGTATTAGGGTTTAGTGGTGAATTGTATAAAATGGCGAACAGTGGGTATAGCCAGTAGTTTTCGTGGCGGAGTCTGTTTGGAGGTAAATTGATTGCAAAAAAATTTTGGGCGGGTTCGTAGGTATTATAATTTTAATTACGTAAATTTAAAAGAAACAAAACTACCTCGATTATAACTAGCGTGGTAGTAGCTATGGTAGTTGGTAGTCGACGAGACGTAGAAAAAATTCTATTATTCCCCGTGCGACGAACGCGAACTTAAAAGAGAAACGAGTGAGAAGCTAAACTGCGCGCGGTAGATTATGCGCGAGTGGGGTTTAGTTCAGGTTATTCGAAATTCAAAAGGCTATTTTTAAATTCGTACCCACCCGGGCTTCAAGATTCGAGGTTCAGGCCCGCCGCGGGAGTGAGAGCGCACCGCGTTACGGTGCAGGTTGTATGTATATGTTAAATAAATCCTAACCAACCCGTCGGATGACGGGACCTTAAATTAATCGGAAATAAAATTTGTCTCTCGCACCCGACACCGCGACACGAGACACGAGACACGAGACACGAGACACGGACGAGGATAGGCAACCATACTATACCGCCAACGAAGAAGCACGTCTAACTCCCTACGCTGACGTTTATACTCGGAGATATCAACTTATCAAAGAACGAACTATTCTGGCATAGGATCACTGTGTACCTACTTTGGCGTGCCCCACAACAATTTTTAAAGTTATGGGACAAAAGTTTGGAGAAATCCTTAACCGTTGTAAAAGACAAGTCTATATACATAACCAACTACGTAGCGCCAAAAGCGATACTGAGCCAAGTAAAATGAAGATGCTTATTCGCCGGGGCTATAATACGCGGAACGGCGGACGACTATCGAGGAACAACCGCCCGTCTAATTTACGACTCTTTGCAATGGTCTATAGAATTTTCGATCACACCCCCTATATATATATATTACATATAACAGAGAGACATGTATATATACCTACACAACGTATCGTGCTTACGTGTATCATTGCGTATAGAGGATAGTTTATTTTAATCGTAACTCTAAATTGCGACGTAATTAATTGTTTTCTAAACAAATTTAAACTATTGTAAAATGGTACTTGATTGTTTATAAAAAGCCATTGATTATAGCGTCGAGAGGCGTAGGGAATTCCGATCGGATTTCAAACGGTCGTTGTCGAGAAATCTTTTTCAATTAAATTAGAAGTATGTCTTTTCTTCATTACGTTGGAAGCTTGGAATGAAGATTAAAGAACTAGTATACAGGATAGGACCTTAATTAATAATTAGAATTATTTCATTCATTCTATTGCCTTGAATTCTTCGAGAAATTGTCAAATTCAATCTCAACTTGATGTAGAATTTTCTTCATAAGAATGAGCCTCGATTTCCATCTAAAACTTGCCGCAGTAGGTAGGTAGAGGGTATGGTTAATTTTCTCGCGGTACCGCGGGGAAACTAATTTCGAAAATTTACATGCCCCAGAAATTGTAATTCTCGAGGTCATAATAAAACTTTTCTTCTTCGCCGAGTATATTTCCGCAAGTAATTATTAATTCTCCGAGTAAATTCCCTTCAACGAATCAGGATGAGCTAAGCTCTCTAGTTTTTCTGGCTGCTCATCTTTCCCGAGTTGAAAGAGTGACACGAATAGTTGGATTTCGAAGAAAAAAAGGAAGAAAACAAAAAGCAACCGAGGAAAAAAAAACAAAAACACTTTTCATATCGCGTAGACGAAACCGCAAGCTCTGTTGATGATGCTGCGGCTTCGTTTTTACCTGTTTTAGTTTTAGCCAATTCTTTCATCGAAACCTGAAAGGCTAAGGCAGTGAAAGAGACGCGGCCCACTTGGCGAACCAAGCTACTGCCTCCCGGGTCTGAGCCCGCCGCCTCGGAGGACATCTTAAATTTTTCATCCAAGGCACTCCTGTATTTCACTGAAGTCTGCAATTTCGAGGTTGCATCTTAGCGGCCGTACTCAACCGACGAGGTCTTTGCCCGCTTAAGAAGAACTCGTCGTCTCTCCTATATTTTGGCACTCTAAAATTTCGTGCTACCTCCCCCTACCCCCTACACCCCTTCCCCTTCCCCGCCCCTCTATCTTCTGTCTCTATCTCTCTATCACGCTGTCCTGTTCCCTCCTCCCACTCTCCTCTCTCTCTCTCTCTTTCTGTCTCTCATTTCCTTTCCTTTCGTGGCAAAGAATGGCGGCCGTGGTGCCGTGGTGGTGTATAGGCGAGACGTCGAGCAGACCTTGGTTCGCGTGCGAGAGAGGGATAAAGAGAGAAAGAGAAACAGAGAGAAGGAGAAAGAGAAAAAGAGCGAGAAAGAAGGCAAGAGGGAGCGCGGGAGGGAAACAGAGAGATAGATAGAGAGAGACGAAGCAAGCGCGTCGTATTGATCCTCCAGGAGGCCCTCCTCTCTACGTCCGCGTCCGCGCGGCACGTTGGCGTCGTCGCACCAGCATAGGCGAAACTTTCGCCAGGGTTAGGTATATACTTTGACGATTCCGCGAGACGCGCCTCGCGCACGGAAACCAGGGTGAGTGGATATTGCCATGGCACGGATAAGGGTAGGAGTAAAAGAGAGAGGGAGAGATGAAAAGATGTCGACGAAGAAACCCGCGCGGCGGAGACTCTACCGTCCCTGCGGACGTCATCCCCTATAAGGAAAATAAGTTTACCAAACGAAACTTACTATTTCATTTCGGAGTGTCGAGTTACACATCTCGGTGTACCCTGAAACACAAACACCTACCAAAAACCATCGACAATTTCGATTCCATGAATTTCATATACGACATGCAAATTAAAGCAAAGATTTGTTTATTCTTTTTTTTATTTTTTGCGGTTTATTCGCAAGATATATGATATCGACGTGAAAGAAATGCGTATGCCTAAGCACATATCCACTTTACCCGAAAGGCAAACAGACTATTTTTATCTGACTAGTATTTACGCAGGTACACTTTCAGGAACCGCCTTGTTATTTTATTTTTCATCTATGTTTCAAAGATTTTCGGAACCTGTGCAGTATTTTAGTATGACGGTATTGCAAATATGTGAGACTGCCGTTTCTCGTTAATATTTTGCAATAACTTCTAGATAATTTTCATCTGGTGGAAAAAGTTAGGTAAAATTTAAACCGGATCAAATAATGTTCGTAAATGTGAACGTCTGAGTTTGTTCTTGCAGAAATTCATAGCCTTATCTCAGGTTCACTTATGAACTATTGCGTGATTTGTTAATTTTCTTCGATTGAACCTCGTGAAGAGAATCCAAAAAAAAACCGTATCCACGTAGAAAAATTTCCGTAATAATTCGCGATTAAGAACGAAACCAGTACCAGCGCCTTATTCCAGTTGTAGGTAGACTAAACTCGAAAGTGTTTTCAAATTGTAAAGGAGATCATCGTTTCAAACTGATCTGAAAAGAATTTAACAAATGATCGTATCACGAGAGCTGTCTAACTCTTCGGACTGATGAATATTGCATCTTCTGCTGAAGGCCATTGAATGTCCTTTGCTTGTTATCATGTGTCGTTGTTCTCTCACGACGTTATTAACTCAAATATTGACTGGGATATACATAGACCAGTCGATCTCGCTTAACATTTACTAATCCTATTTTAAAAACTGAGTGATTGCGGTGTAGAATAATATTGCAAAAGTAATATTTCACGTTTCAATAACATATCATTGCGTGATCATGTATCACATCTCGATATTAATCACCAAAGTCGGAATCTTCGTGGATTATCTTCCTCCCGAAGTACAGGAGCCCTTCGTGGAAAAATCGTAACTTAAGGATTTACGCTGGATATTTTATGTCTATATCCAATTTTTCCTGTTTATCTCTTCCATTACGACAGCGACGGCGATAAATTTGGCAAAAATTTATCCGCGGTAAAACACGACATCAGGAAGTTGTGACAATCTTGTCTAAATTTTATCCCGCCTGAACCTATATCAGTAAAGCTGGGATGGATATCCTGCGCTTTTTGCCTGTGGGTGCAGACTTATAGAGAAATTGATACCCACGTTCATTTCCTTGTGGGTCACGCACCTATGTACATGGGTGGTATATAGATATACATATATGCATATCTTTTTCTAGGTTAATACGTACCTACCTACTCAACTACCTGCCTTTCGCACCTGTACAATTGCCGAGAATGACTCGACGCTTATTATATTTTCTGTTCTCGTATATATATACCATGCCAGCGTACACATACACGTTATTCTACACGTACCTAACCGCCCTTCTAATAAATATCGAAGCGTGCCAAATGCGAGGGCGATCCCTGCCGTTGGTTAACCGGGATCTACAAAAGGGCCGACATGGACGTGAACGAGGTGATCGTTGACCGTGGTCTAATGAAGCGAACTCTTTCCCATTGTTTACTGGATGGAAAACTCACAGATTTTTACTCAATTTCGTCATACCTCTGATTCTTTGGATATCTCCGTACTAATTAATGTTCAAACATTCCGACGCGTAATTTGATGGGTTTTCAAATATATTTGACAAACAATAAATACGATTATATGATTTTATAAATCGCCCAGTTTCCATCGAGAATTGATACCTCATTGTGGCACTGTCTGAATTCGGTTTTATGACGAAAAAAAGAAGGGAAAAAAAAATGAAATTGACGTACTCATAGACCAAGTTGCATTCGTAGATATGTAATTTAATTAATAATCGAGTTGTTCCCCGCTGATTCAGAGGTGCGATAATCGTGGTCGTCGCGTCGTCGTATACACTGTATATAATATATATTACATACTATATAAGTATATATGTATACGCGTACCGCGGGTAGTACGTCATTAGAGACGGGGCTCTCTTTCTCTCGCTCTCTCTCTCTCTCTCGTCCCCTCTTTGGAGATGAGAGACGAAACCGTAGCTGCAATAAGAGTAATAAGAAATATAATATAATGTTGGGTATATTTTGTGAGTATTTTTAATTAATGTTTGTTTCGTAATTTTCTTTTTTCAGAACGGCGGAATACTACAAGCATACCGGTCTGCCCGTCTCCGAGATCGCAGCTTGAGGACCGCAAGAGCTAGCGATCTACCAAGGGGCTAAGGAGAGACTGCAGGGCTTTAAGGATAGAAAAAAAGTACCGGCAATAAATGCAAACGAAATAAAATCGACCGGCGTAAATAGAGAACACGAGGCGAAGCCATTGGCGTGTATTACCCGGTGTAATGCGATCCAATCCGCAACCTGGAATCCCTCGAAGCTAAAAGTTCGGCGGAAGAACGAGCCTTGATTTGCCGGTACTTTATACGGTTCGGTAGATGGGAGACGGGGAATATTTTTCTAAATTGCGTTTTATCGCCTCATTTTTATTACCTCTTTACGTTCGTCGTGTTACTTAGTGAACACGTCGACCGATAACAAAATTACTCGATGATAGCATGAAGATACAGTGACACTTTACCCGAGCCTCTCCAACCCCTTGACCCTCAGGAGTCGTTCAGGGGCAATTATGATCATGGACACCGTGAAAATGGCGGATAAGATGTTCTTCTTAGTCATCTTCCCACTCGTCTTCTACCTGAGAGGTACACGCGGCGAACAAGGTAAGGATCCTTAATCGACCGCGATATATACTGTTAATCCTCTCAGTTGGTATATCGATTCCAAAACCAGTTAAGGGGTTATGTATATACGGTAAATGAGGTTTTTTTCTTTTTCTTTTTTTTCTTTAAGGGACTCCAGTATTTCCTGATATATAATTTATCGCATGAATATAATCGTAATATGTAAATCAGGTAAACGTATACGGATCTTTTAATCATCTCTTTTCACTGCAGTTAGCAGGTGACTTGAAAGTAATTGTGGAGTTGGATGCAATAAGGGCATACAGGGAATTATCACGTCTCGAGATAATTGAGAAGAACGTACCATTCATTCAGTTATGGGTATTTCGGAGCAATCTTTTTCTCAGACATGCTCCGCGTCGTGATGCCAACTCGACCTTATGTTCACTGTAAGAGCAAACATTACCGAACGAGCGAAATAAATTTTCGAAATATGAACTGTACGCCTTTATTGCGAAATATTGCGTAGAAATAGAACATCTCACTTCCAACAAATTGCAAGATCATAGAACTGATACTATTCGCGAAGAATAATGTATCGCAAATCCAGAGACTGGCATCGTCTCCAAATTTGGGGCTAAATAAATATGAATTCTGTTATCGTTTGGTCAGGCATTGCGCAAATTATGTTTCCATATCAATCCATCGTAACGCGCTTACTAGTTATATGCTTTCATTATAGCTATCAGTCTGACTTACGATCAGTGTCAATCATATGCCATTCTTGTGAAGATCTTGGCAGAGGTTTATTTCAAAGCGTTCTTCGGACTCGAGTAGGTGTGCTTAGTTTCTCCGACTCATCCTTCAGATTATTGCAATAAGTGCATACTGAGCCTCGACTCCTCAATTGTCTCGAGGACTCAAGAATGAATTTTTTTATTTTTATATCGCAGCCTATTTGTAGTAGCTAAAGGAAGTAGAGCACTTACAAATTCTTCGTGTTGTTCGTCCGTCGAATAACTTGGGAACAAGTCGATGAATTTCAACGAAATTTCCTGCAGAAGTGCCTTGAATAATTTATATATCCAGTATTGAATTTGAGCAAAATCGATCGACAGGTTTGGATAGGGTAGGGAAAACCGAGTTTTCGAACAATTATTTAATATCCCTGCAGCGACAGAACGAGCGATTTTTATGGAATTTGGCCTGTTAGTTTTCTGGCTAAATGTCGAACAAGTGGAGGTTCCCTTTCCGCACGGTTACAAAAACGAAAAAAAAATAAATACGTCCCATTCAAACAGCTATGGCTAACGAAAAATTCTACTTTTAGCTGATTATAATTTCAGAAATTGGGTTATTGAGAAATGTATACCATTTCCTATTCATGCTATAGAAAACCATCCAATTGAATATCGAAGCTGCATTATACCTGGCTGGTATTGCGATATGAAATATGAAATTTCAAAGTCCTACAATATACCCATTCATTTCGAATAAACGATTTTTTATGATTTTTTTTATTTTTTTTTTTTTTTTTACTATCGATATTGAAGTGCTATATACCTACATACTATATGCTGAAGGACGCCACTATAGCTAAACGATATTAGTTCCTTTCCGAACAAAAAACTGGGGAATATCGAAAATTTCAGGTGGTTGTTAAAAAATCCTCCACAATAGAAAAACGCCCGATTACCAACATATATAGAGAATCTTTATTTTTTATCTGAATATACGCAACCACACGCAACTAACCCAGTTAGCTAGACCTAAAAGCTATTCGCAATAGTTGAGACTGATTTTGCAAAAACTTTGTCTATAGAAAAGACCGGCTATATAATATTTACGGATAATGAATGAGAGGCAGACGTTTATCTGGACATAATGTGCAGCCGAAAATTACCCAAGTACATAATGATTCTAACGATTACCTAGAGGCAAGCTGAACAGAATTTCTGCTCTTTTGTCCGTAGTAGTTTTAGCGGTAGATCTATAGAGTACGCCGGGCAGTCTGAGGGCTTAGCTTTACCTGTCACGTTAGTAAAACCACCCGTTTAATTAGCAAAGCCTTTCGATTGCGATCAATCGAGACACCTTGACAAGGCGTCGAGTGCATAGTGCATAGTGCATAGTGTACATAGTGGATTATCACTGCAAGCTATGTAGGAGGAAGAGGAGAGAAGGAAAGGAGGCGCAGGCTGAGATCGATACAACGAGCCAATGTTAGTATATACAGCGACATACGGCGATCGGCTCCAGGAGCAGAAAATAATTTATCTGAGAATAAAGTTGTGTGAAGTATATATATGTATATATGCGGTATGCGTTAACGGAGGCTCGAAACTCAATTCTAGACCAATTTCAACCATTAGCTTCCCATATGGGCGACGCCGGGCCTGCTGCTGCTTTTGCTGTTGCTGTTGCTGTTGCTGTTGCTGCACGGTTTTCATCGGCAATTTTACTTTTCTCCTATTTTAATCTCATCCTCGAATCCTGGTGCCCTGCGGGGTCTCATTGCCCTGCCACGTTGAGGATAGGTGTGTGGATCTGTGTATATTAAATATATAGATATATAGATATAATATATATACACATGTACGGATGGATGTATAGGCACCGTGTTTATGTTATATACCGCTGGCTGGGATCCAACCTGCAGGTATTATTTGCCCCGGGGCAGCATCCGATCTTACCCGCTTCGATTACTGCCCCGTTGTTCCATCGTTTTCCATATTTTATCCCGAAATCGCGGGCGCGGGACGAGGCAACTCCCGTAGTCGGACACGCATCCGGGCGCCTCTTGCGTATAAAATTCCAGCCTCATCCCTAATTTCATAATTCGTCAATTTTCGGAATTACAATCATTAGACGGATACCTAAAACGTAAACGCTGCAGCTTCTACGGACGTTACTCACCGCGGCATCCCCCCGCGGTGTGTACACACGTACAATACACTTTTAATATGGGCAACAAAAAAAAAAAAGGGAAAGATTCACTTTACACACTAGGTATTTCCACCTTGGAAAGAATTTTTCTTTTCAAATCACCGCGATATGTTCTCAAGAAATATTCTATCGACTCAGTTCTTTCATAGACGACTATTGACATTTTTACACATAATTGTAAATTGTTTCACATCGTATCGTATCGACATCGACCCAATGGTATTCGATGAATTTAATTTTCTATGTACCAAAATTCTTTACTTCGAGCCACTTTTTTTCCTTTTGTGTAACGTTGAGAAAAAAAGCTCACAACGACAGGAGACTATGACCTTATCTCTATATATTATATTATTGGCTTGCGCTGAAATGACATCGTCTTGCGATATTCCGCCTCAATTTCCAGGAAACCACTTTTTCTTCGGTAGACTCAATGCGAGTTGAAATCCATGAAATCTCTGATAATTGCTAATTGTTTCTCAAAATTTGGTAATCAGTTATGAAAAAACTGATTGAATCGTATGTTTCCTCAAAATCACGTTGTGTGATCACGCAAGTTTTTGGTGTAGGTACCTGTATAAGTTGAACGAGTTTATCTGTATAGTGGGTGTGATTTGATCAGATGATGCTAAGCGGTTATGAAACCTGACCACAAAGGTGATGCGATTTTTACCGCAAAGGAATGCTGCTGCTACTGAATTCCGTTTATTAACGATCGCGTTTTGACCTCCGCAAATTTTCCTCCTCTTTTTCATTTGTTTTTATATTTTTAGTTTTTTCATACTGCGGTTCTGATAAAAAGGGAAGCGGCAAGTCCACCGCAGAATGTCACATCAATATCCCGGCTTCCTGCAGGCTTCTTATTCACATTTTCTAAGCCCGGTTGTCCTAGGCCTAAGGCGGTGAGATACACGCGGGCAAGTTCTCTTCCGTCTTGAAAAATAATACTTATACCTACTTGGCAACACTGCCGACGACGAGGAATAGCCCGTCCCACCGCATACCTGTACTCAGTCTTATATATAGTATACCTACCTCACTATATACCCTACTCTATGGTCCAGCGCTATACGCTCTGAGCAGCATCCCGCGGGTAGCCAGATCGTCCTCTCTTCTTTGGTGCCCATGGCCAGAGGAAAGAGGACTGAGGAAGACACCGCAGCACGGCAACGCGGCTTGCCTAGAAAGATCGCTGAGAGAGAATGTGCTCGGGATGGACAACCTCGTATTCCCCTGAGCCACTCTATAGACAGACACACCGGTGCGTAAGATTATATGAGATATTGTATGAGACAGTGTAATGTCTGCTGCTTGACTCCAGTATATGTACTCGGTAAAAGATGATTGTGCTGTAAATATGGGGCATACACCGCGTTTGCATTCGTCCTTCATTCATCCGAGAGATGGGTCACCCGAAAAGCACACCGTTATAGCAGGTATATAGGTTTCAGGATAGATTGATGAGCTGCTATTAGATACTGCGACAGCAGACTAAGAGATGAACAAGAAAAACAAACCGAAGGATCTTCCGCCGAGTTTAGAAGCCGAGATTTCAGCTCTATTGATTTCGTTCGCAGTGACGATCACCCTGGCGAGCACTTCAGTGTCTGGCTGTTCCACCGATCCGTCAAATAGCTCTTTGACGATCGATTTCGACGAAATTTCGTTCAGATAGGTATACCCCGAATGATTCATAGATACGGTGTTGAATTTTAGCACGTGCTTCTGAAGGAGTAGGTATCGACGTCTCTGAAATCGTTTGTGAGATTTTTAGGGAATCGGATTGATTGGTATTTCCTGAGCCACCGAGTTTCGCGAGTTAGTATTTCTCGGTACACGCGTTTATCATATTTATTCGGAGGACAAGATATAGTTGGAATAAAAATCATAAGTACTTTCGTAATGCTGATTATACACCAGACTTTCCGGTCTTTTATGTCATACGCATGCGTGTGTAATGTCAGACTAGTAATATTATGATTTCGAGAAGTGTCTCGTGATTTTTGGGGTCTGGTTAGTATTTACCCTGTTGTTCACAGACTTCATAATTTTCTGCCTGTGTATGCTGTGGAACTTGAGGTAGTTATGAACACCGTTCATTGTCAGCGCGAAAAAACTCGGGAGACATTCACTTCCATATGATTGTTATAGTCTCATTACGTGATATACAGTAGATGAACTGTGCAATGTTATGAAAGCCGCGGGATATATCCTACCTACGTTCCTTGATTGATACTCTCAGCACTTATATTAATCAAAAAATGCCAAATAATAACGTAAGCGGTTTTTCAGCCAGTCAGAACCCTAATTGCTCATCGGTATATACTAGCACAAGAATTTTCTCTTGCTTATACTAGTCCGATATGAAAGTATGATGATTCACAGCCCGTTCGTAAAGATTTATTGAGTATGAATCCCCGTTCGTCAATTTTTCATCTTTATATTTACTGAAAACACCGCATTATAGATTTACGATTCACGCTTACACATCGCAATTTATACATTAGGTTCTTCGTCGTGATTTACTTGCGTTACAGTCTTCAACGCGCTCCGATATCTCTGGTCTGCAAATGTATGAAATTGATTGAAACCTGCAATTGTATGATAAAAAGATCATTTCACATACGGTAGACAGAAAGAAGCAGTATCCTGATTTTTCCATTCAACTTTGATACGCAGAAACGACGTAATATCTGTACTTTCGATCTATCTTTCGAACGCGCATGTATTCACACACAATGTAGTTCGCTATAGGGGAAGCATAAGTGCAGCCCAAATTGCACCGACCGCGACCGTGGGGCGCGAGCTACTTCATTCACTCGTTTAAAAATAGCACCTTAGAATTTGCGACTCGGTTGATTCTTGGCTTAGACTTTCTCGTGAATCGAGTATCCGAGTATTTCTATAAGAGCTTCTCGCTTAGGAGTAATTCCGGGTGATGTAAATTTACGCAAAGTTTCAACGTCCCGGTGTCGTCGTACCTAGGATATCGCATCGCGACAGTATGTTGTCGAGAATAAGTAGACATGCGGAGATACGAGTAGACGTAAATATTTAATGCCTTTTGAGTTTCAAAATTTCGGAGCATATAACTAGGTTTATTCCGGGGGCGTATTATACTTAGGCTATTCACTTCCACTTCATTAGTGTATAAGTGATTTGAACTGAAATCGATTTCATTTTTCATTTCGTACAAGATGGTAGATATAAAATGATTTCCTGAGAGAATAGTTCCTCGGATTTTCATGTGAATTCACACCTTTACTCGTGTAGGTACGATTGTTAGATTTATATCCCATAAAGATGGGCGTACTACCCTCTTAAGAGTGATCATCATGCTCAGAGGAATAAACTTGTCAAACGGTTTCGGTCGGTAAACGATGGAGGAAAACCTAAAGAGATAATGATTAAAAACCGAAGTAGGAATATATATGTATAGAAAAATAGGTGAAAAAAAAAGTCACTGCGTGATATACCTGTATGCATCCCCATACTAAGCTATAAGCGTGCGTCGCATGAACATGAAAGCACATAAATTTTAATTGGCTGAGAAAAATACTCGTCGGTCGGTGCGAAGGTACGAGCCTTCCTCCTCCTCCACTTCTTCTTCATCATCTTCTTCTTCTTCATCATCATCTTCTTCTTCTACTTCTTCTTCTTATTTTTCTTCTTCTTTCTCTTCTTCTACTACTTCTTCTTCTTCGAGGCGCGTCGCAACCAGAGTACAAACTCTACTCTAGGTAGAGAGGTGCAAGACGAGGTAGAGAAGAATTAGAGATAGTGCTGGAGCGAGAAAAGGAAGGAAGGTAGTTAGTATGTGTTTGTGTAACGGGCCCTGCGACTTAAGAATGTAGACTCTTACTTTTCTTAGGTTTGAATCTATCGCCTTTGCTCGCTTCGGTTCTTTCCTTTCCTCTCCTCTCTTCTCGTCTCTTCGACTCGTTCGCCACTCTGGTATACATACATACATACATACATACATGTATACATACGCGTATGTATCCTTTGGCTGGGCAGGCTGCAGACATTTCAGTGCATACAGCATCCGTGCCTTGGTACGCACACTGCACACTGCACAGTCACAGTCAGTGTCCATGCATCGCCTCGAGAGACAAGGCGGCTTATAGCTGTGGCTATGTAGCGTAAGTTCATACTGCGTACTCTCTCATTGTAAGAGAAAAGTAGTGAGAGTAGGAGAGAGAATCGTGTTGCACGCGCGGTATGAGGAAATAAAACTATTCAAAGTATTGCAATCGGCATTGGTGAAACGCTAAGACTTGTATATAACGTACTCAGGTGCACTTTATCTAGGACATGCGATATTACCGGCTGTCTTATAATATGATACTATAGATAGCAGCGAGCTCAAGCAGACTCCGCAAACTGCAAACACCAGACAACAAACCCGGCTCGCCAGTACCGGCAACTTAAACTGCATGTGTTTTGTATTCAATGCCTTTATACCTTTACACTGGCGTAACTATATCATCATCTGATCTGAAGGACCCTACCTTATAAAGCACCAAAAAATTCGAGAACAAGCTGCTCAAAAATTGGTCGATTATTTTACAAAAATTGAATCCCTTGCTTGTAACGAGTCAGAAAATAGCAATTCATGAAACCACTGGATACTCTGGCTGTCAGCAGTTTTTGCTACTTTATAGATTCTTGCAAACAATGTCGTAATAAGCAGTACGACCATCGGATCCCGAGATCGAAGACCTTTGCAGGTACCGAATTCTCCTTTCATTGTTTCGATTTTTTTTTTTTTTATTGTGACGCAAAAAATATCGAGACTTCTTTTCTCATCCACTCGCGTTTGGGAGCCAATTTTTGTAACTCAAACACATCTGTCTTTGAGATTTTGTATCGTAAGTTACGCCACTGTCTGTATTTACTGCACGCACGTAGCTGCAGCAGCAAGGATACGTTTGGCTATGTAGAAAAAATCGAAGCGGTTGCAGGTCGGCTGCATTGGTCGCAGGCAAGCAATCGCGAAACGATTCAGGTTTATCTAAAACTTGTACCGAGTTTAATACCGGAAATGGTTATCAATTGCCGCATACGAAACCGATACACCTATCTTTCTATATAGTATTTTTCTTTCCATACGGAATCAAATACCATTCGTGACTAATACTCCGAGTGCAGAATTTAATCGATTTTAAGCTATTTTCATTTCACTTATAATACGTGTGCAGTATACCGTGCTAATTTATAACCTGGATACGATTAATACTCGTTTAACCGTTTCAAGACTCACATATGTTACGCTCTTCATTCGAAACAGACGGAATAATATCATCTTAGAATTCCTTTCCGTATATGCGATAGAATTTTCCATAAATAAATTGAAGAAGCATAATATAGTCTTCCGTCTAACAAGAATAGATTCTCGGCTAGTAAATTTCTCTGAAAGCAATGAAAATCGGCTCATTGTCAGATTTATAGATACGTTATCTCGAACAGCGATAAAGTGTCACGTATATGAAATTAGCGCGAGTATATAGGCAAATATAGCGCAATAAGCTATTCTTATCGGGTCGATCAAAACTGCAGAGAAGGTTTTAAAAACGTTAGTTCTTTTGTATGTTTTTTCACAAGAACCCATGACTTATGGGGCAGTTAGTCCCTTCTCTTAAAGACAACTCATTTTTATGCCTTCAGTATTTTTCGTGGCGCTATACGCGAAGAGATCTCCTTCCTCGTATATCCTACCTTATACCTACCTACTCATCTGTATATACGGACCCCGTGGTCGTAAGAATATACGACAGTTATACAAGTCTCTGGCCCATAGTATGCGTATAATATCTACCATATAGTACTTATATACAACCGTATAACTAACCGTACAGGACATATAGAGGCAGCAATTTGTCCCATGGAATCTCTCAAGGAAAGTAACCTTACTATGCTCCTTAGTTGTTTCCTTCTGCTCATGCTGCACGCACGACGATACTAGATAAAGAAATATCTAGTTTAAGGAGGGTGTAATCTATTTGTGTAAGACTGCATACTCAGTATTTTCTCTTCTCTCTCTTTTCTCACATTTTTCTCTTATATACTGTACTTTTGAAATTCCTTGGAAAAATTCTTTTCAACCGCTTACGTCCCATACGGTAGGTATATTGTATGTCGTGCTCGTATGCCGTAGCTGACTACGAACGAATACAGTTTCAGGTTCTGAAATATCGGTGAGGTACGCACCTATCTGTGTACGTGTGGATACTGCCTACCTATGTATGTACTCGGGGTGCGGTCCCAGCGGGGGGCCACACGCCGGTAAATTGGGCTCGTTTTGGGCCAGTTTTCGGGGCCTGTCGGCCATCAAACTTTCTGCCCTGGTTCCTTGGCTTTTGCGTCTTGTCTTGACCATCCCGTAGCCCTTAGTGTATAACTATGTCTAGGGGATATGTAAACGTTTATGTATACCTACAGGGTGATACGAAACTGTATATTCAATAAGCTGCAGGTAGGCGAACACTTCTTATCTTTCTGACCTGCTAAGCCGTGACTTCGCAAAACATCAAATAGAATGCGGTTTGTTCGGATTTCTAACGATCCAATGGACGAAGACGCGTCTTCGCGGGGTTTCGAAATTATGGACAGTTGTGATTTGCGCTATACCTTGGCGTGGGGTGAAATCGAAGAGGTGATTTATAGAACACCCCATATATTGTGCACCGAATACTTCCGTGCGCCGGACTTTGAACCTGACCAAAATCGACGCCTCTGTAACCCCCGACGCCCCTGTAGCGTCGACGTCGACGGGGAGGCTCCTCCGTATATTGTTTTAACGGCTTTGCGAGCGAGCAGAAGCCTTAGCGCGCGGACGTCAAAGAGCTTAGCCAATAAAAACATTTTGACGACCCTACGAAATTGTCGGGCGAAACATAAATTTCGTTCGGAGACGCGCTCTTATACGGTTACTTACTCGCCCTCCCGCCGTTGACTACCGATAATTTTTTCCTTTTTTCTTTTTCCTTTCTATTCAGGATCCGAAATAAATATCGACTTTCTGCAACTTAATCCGATAAGAAATCCCGATCATTGGAATCGTCAGCTTTTCAAACTCCCAGATTTCCCGCTATCGAATTTTCCGAGAAATTTTGGAGCTAGAGCTTCAGGTAACACGCTATGTGGTATTCAGTTCCTGATACTGCCTGAGCCTTAAGTTATACTTAAGTGAATTTCATGCGAGTTGGACTCTTCTTGGAATATCTATTATGCCCTACGAATATTGTAATTATTTTATTAGCAGGTCGGTTATTATTTTATTTTATTACTCCATTATGGCTACTTTTTGTTCTTTACGACCATACCTACCTACCTACCTACCTATGGCCAGGGTTCGTTCGCTTTGTTATCTACTCTCTTGGCGTGGTATACGGCAAACTAGTAGGCAGACCGCTCTCACTCCCTCCCGCATGTATTATGTGGTATATATAGTTATAGAGTATAACTATAGCCTCGTAAAAGCAAGTACGCACGGACCCTGCTGCCCTAATTGACCTGTCCGTCCTGACCAACAGACGTTTTATCTAAAAGATAGAAAATACACGTTTCGACTTACTACCATAACGACTGGAGCAATAGAAAAACTAGAAATCAGCTCTGATAACGGGCTATATGTATGTATATACTCCTCTTAAAATGAAAATTGGTTCTATACGTACCTATCAATGTAGTGTAACTCCAGGAGAGTTGAACCTGTTCTTTCTTTTTTTTTTTCTTTCTTCTATCCGAAAAGTTGACAACTTCTTTTCTAGCCACCGAACGATAGCATCGGTCTAGTATAACGAAGGACTAAACATTTTTCATTTTTGTCACCTTAAGAAGGTAAAAACACCTTGGGAATAATCTTCTTCAAATCACTGCCATACGCTTTAGAGGAGTCTTCTATTGACTAATTCTTTTCATACTTGATTAACCGTATTTTGAGACATGATTTGATTTTTTTTTTTAAATTATTTATTGGACTTTGAATGACATAGATTGAGCCTACCGATAGAAAAAATAGCAATTTCACAACTTTGAAAAAAAAATTGGCTCGAAATAAAAAAAATTTGATGTTTAAAAATTGATTTCAGCGAATATCATTGGTTCGCACCGGAATCACTTGAGTATAGCATATATACTCTGAATTTGGAAAATTTTCGATTAACGATGCGACCTGTATCTTACCACAATCACTTTTGCTGCGTTACAATGAATCTATGTAAGGCGAAGTCCATAAAATCTAAAATAGTCTATTTTTTATGACCATTCGTTATGTTCAAATCGTTTTATCTATCATCAATGTATCAGTAGATTAAATGAGTCTATAGGTATGTTTGAAAACATTGGTGTTGTTAATTAAAAATAAAATACGCGAAAAACTCGGTGACCCTTAAAAAATGCGAACCGTTCAAAAGACTCGATCACTTTCGAAAGTGTAATGTTGCAATCATTCGGTTAATTAATTACTGGCAATCGAATTTATGCCCGTCACGTTGTATAATGATATATAATGCAAACTATTATGCAATACATATATATACCTGTACTCACGATAATCTGGTGGTCCTGAATCTCTCCTCCAGCCGGAACTTACGTTTGTACACATAATTTCACAAAATTTTGATAAACCTAGGAGACGATTTCTTTCGAAGGTTTTTCGATACTTCACTTCCATTCCCTAATTTAGGATTTTTTCTCTTCTCAATATCGAGAATTTTCATCCGCTATCGGATAAACTACTCCATTATTAAAATGCGATCAGACCAGTTATCGGCTCTAAAAGTATTGGAGCGCAAATCCTTCTCTGGCTTTGATTCATCGCCATTTCGTCCCTGTCTTATAATTAGTGAATTTTCTTCTGTAGGCAAGTAGGTAGTTCAGAAAACTGCAAGCTCACGTTTCGTTCATCTCAATTCTAAGACGTTGCGGGTTTAACTAAATACCGCTTGATCAGGCTATACGATTTTCAATTTTTCATTTTTTGTTTCTCCATGCGAAAAGATTAAGCTGCAATTTGAGAAAAGAACCTGTCTTCTACTTCTATGTTATGGATTGCACTGGTACACCCGGTACGTAAATGTATGCAAATACCTACATATGTGTAACAAGTTGGGTGCTTAGATGACGCCCTTCAATATACCTAATAGACATCAAAGTGACTTTGCTCTTGAGTCCAGTGCGTGAGTAAACGAGTTAGTCTTCTCTGCTGTGAGAAAGAAAGAGAAAGAGAAAGAGAAAGAAAACTAGACGTGCGTCAGATGAAAAGAGAAAGAGAGGGAGAAAATGGGGAAAAAAAATAAATAAAGAGAAACGTTTCTCTTCCCAATTTTCTTCTACACCTTTACTCGAATTTCCCAGCTCACAGAGAACCCAACTACCCAACCCATGGAATAAATGACGGGGCTGGGTTGAGGGTTGACTGTGACATGCGTGAACCTCTGGAAGATGAAGAAGAAAATATATTTTGACGAGTTGGCGGGTTTCCAACGTGTCATGCGGTGATATATGCATGATGTATGTACAATACACATATATGGGAGGTATATATGTATATAATCTCTCGCACGTGGCTTAGATGCATGCATACACATCTACGCATATATATATATACCTTGAATAAACAGCTCTGTATATGCATGTTAGGTATAAGGTGTATATGAGTGTAACGAAACATAAACGGGTTTTAAGAAACAATTGAAATTCGAAATGGGTATGCAAATCACTTAAACCCACACATAAATATGTACAGGGTGACGTTAGAAAAAAAACTGACTTGCTTATACTCAGATAACAACGAAAATAACTTCGAAACACGTATTGTATAATTATATAGACGATTTTCGAGTTATTCAATCAAATCTCTCAGCTATTTTTCTTTTCATTATTCAACAGAAGAATTAGGCTTTTATTTAGCAAATTAAGATCAGATGTAATGTCTATTGTCAACTATTCCATATTTTTTGAATTTCAAAATATTCACTTCCCAGAGTAAGAATTGTGCCATTTCCAATTCTACCCTAAAAAGGATAAAATTTTGCTCATTCATCAATCTTGTGAAGAGTTTCACGATTTTCGCCACACCAAATTCAGAGAGTCAAAGATTTCAACTGGTTTTATAGTTTTTTTTTTCTTCCCTAATAAATACAAGCTTGTTCAATCTAAAAATGTAAAATTTTATTCAAGTTTCAAAACTCGCCCCTCTTCTTGTTCTTGTATAGTTCTTCTCCATCCTGGGACACTGCACAGGGTATATACATGCTTGTACAAGGCGGGGGTGTACCACGTACCCGTGATGGCGGTCAATCTCCCATCTCTACTAGAGGCCCGTGTCTCGTCGTCGCTTCGGCTTCATATTGTTTAAATAATTGATTTAACATGTGTCCATACATAATGCACGCCTGTAATAATGCTATGTAAATGGTAATTCTATCCCATATATGCGTATGGTTGCATTGCCGTTATATGCGTCGAGACGCGGCGTATAGAGAGCCTGCTGGTTATGATTACCATTATTTTTTATTGTTATCGTTATTATTATCACAACGATAATCATCGTCATTATCATCACTACCGCTGCCATTATCATTATTATTTTTCGGCTCTCTTATCCCCGGGGATTAGAGAAGGACGCTTGCCAGAGGGTTTGTTGCGTCGTGTCCCTGGTTCCCCGAGCTCTAGTTGCTCCCTGGGTTTCCCGTGGGGACGCTCAGCTCGCCTGCCGGAGACAACGAATACCGGTGAACTGAAATTCCCTGTCTCCAGGGAATAGTCACAGAATATGGGAGGAGCAGTCGCGTGGGCCAAGCCGAGGGTTCAAACCGCTTCCGAATTCCAAGCCAGCATTAAGATTCGCCCGAGACTCGCGAGTGACTATTGCGACGGGATTACCCGCCACATGACGCACCCTGTTTACCATTACACGATATTACGACGACCCATTCTGATCGCGTACTCCTAAAACATGCGACAATTCGTACATTTTAAACAGGGTGGACCCCTTTGACGGTAAGCAGTTTCAACTTCGCCTGGTAGTAGCGAAAGTTTTCTATACATTCTCGAATCGAGAAAAATTCTCGTACTTCGTGAATACCCTTTTTCTGAAAATTCTTATAGCGTAGATTACTGTGAACATTTTGCGACAATAGTCGTAAGAAAATGGGAAAAATTGCATTTTCTTACGACTATTGTCGCAAAATTGCAATTTGATCTCAGGATTTGTAGGTCACTTCATGTAGATTGAAGGCCTAAAACGGCATATCTATCTATTACTTACGATCGGCATGATCCCTGAAAATGTGTCTAATTTTTTTTGGTTTATTAAGGAAACTCACAGCGGTTGTGTTTTACTCATCGCAAAACTTGAGGTTCTATTACTACAGCGTCTAGGTCCAACAAATGAGAAGATATCTCTCATAAAAGAAGATGCGGAAGAGGGGTTATCAGAGGCAGAGGTTAAGGACATTGCACGTCCAATTACGTAATATAAAATTCGTCACCAATTTCCGACGAAATAATTCCGTCGCAACGAGCTGCGGTTTATGTAGAACAATGATATACTCATGCGGTATGACTTTTACATACAAAACAGCTACGCGATTGAATTTGTCACGTGGAAATGATGCGATGATGACGAAAATTTATATCACTCTTCAAACAACCCGGATGTATGCGTAATCCATTCATACTCTATAAAATCGTCTCTCGACCTCATACGATGATTTGAAAACTTATATTCCGTATACGTATTTTACATGAAATTCTTTGCTTTTTTCCTGAATAATATTTATACACGTGATTCTCTCGCGTTATCCGCGCCAATTTTTTTTTTCTTACTCAGTCTGCCAATGGGACACGTGTACTTTTTTTTACACATTACCATATTCCTCATTGTGGTCATTTTTTCACAAGACATTAGTTGGTTTAAGGCACCTCTGAGTATGTATTAATACACACGGTGTCTACCAGTCCTAGAAATCCTCGAAAGCCTAGCTAAATCATAATTTACCGCTAATTATCCTGAAATTTCTAGTAATATCCTGGAGAAGTTTTCTAGGTGCAAACCCATGAAAATCAATTCCTTTCTGCGTTGGGCTCTGGAGCGTAGTTTCATTGAGAACAAAAAATTTTGTCAAAAATTATGAAATAAGCTTCCTGCTTTGATAATTTTCATATTGGAAATACTCTGGAATAATAAATCGGTTTTGCTAGTAGACACCCAGAATTACAGTCTATGTATGAGATGATAGAATGGTCCTGGACCAATTCCTATGAATCTCATGCAATTTTTGAGTATAATTAAGAGATAGCTTCTGGATGTTTTCTTTGGCTTAAAAATAGCGAATATAAAACAAGGGAAGGGGATGAAGATAGGGGAAAATAATATTCGGTTGTTATCCTTTCGAAAAAGGTTTATTTATCCGTTATACGTCCGTTCATCCGTCTGTCCGTCGTTCTCTTCTCTCCCTTGAGCTGCGGGGCTCGTCTCGTTCGATGCTTCGCACCCCATATAATCACCCGCCGCAAGAATCTCTCCCGTATGTGTATACGCGAGTACATATAGTACCCATATCCCCCTACACGTATATGTATATGTATATATATATCTGTGTAGGTATATACAAAGTGTTAAACGCCCTACTCGAGACTGGGTCTTTAATCTTTATGGAAAATTAAAGCAGAAATAAATATGCCGACCTTTGAGCGAGGCAGCCTGTGATTATGAGAAGGCGAGAGAAAAAAGAATTATCAGCTCGAATGGCTCCCCTCCCCATATATACGTGCACAAATGTTTATAGACGTTATGGCTATGTGTACAGTCACAGATAATGTGCAACACGTATGTATTCACATTATAAGTCATGCGCGTGACTTATATACGTATCATACGGTAGACGTGGGTACCATTTCAAAGTCAAGTATTCGGTCTTCAAGTTCTTGACGTAAACTTTTATCTCACACGAGATCCTGCAAGGGCACTTTATATCCCATTCAAAAATTCTCTTTAAATGTATACTTGCATTAGTCTCGTTTACGCCTTTCTTTTCACGACAGTTTTTGATTCACGACTGAATTCATCCCGTGGCTGTTACATACGCCTACACTCGTTCTCGCAATGAAATAAAACGAGAAAATAAGAAAATAAGAAAAACAAATTTAACAAGGAAGTTTTCACAGTATAGTGTACGATGTTTTTATCTGTGATTACACGAGTCGCTATACACCTGTATAGATATATAGATATATTCCTATCCGAAAATTTGAATTCATAGCATCCTACTCTCCTGTTTTCTGAGCTTGCGGATAACAGAAAGAAATATACCTAATGCGTAAAAGTGAGCTGTAAGAAAAATTGGTTTTTTCCTCGCTCAAATCTCAGGGCGAAGATTTGTATCTTTCGGTATTATACGAGGAGGGAAAGTCTGGGACTTTAGGATCTTACTGTGAGAATAGTACGGAGCTGATTTTCGGCGGTTGAAATAAAATTAAGAAAGACTCTTGTCGTACGAACTGATTTTCATCTTTACAATCTTGTATAGCGACGAGAGGAACGTGTTTTATACTGCAGAGTATATTTGTAGGTACATGAATACCTCTCCGCATATGTATTACAGTATATCTACGTTGTTATATCCCATACCAAAACGACGACAAGGACGATAGTGGATAGAAACGTTTCAGATTCCGAACAAACTGTTTAAATTACACCCAGTTTCTGTACGGTTTCCAAAAAGTATTTATACTGAAGAGCGGAAACAATTTTCACAGCCTCTTGTATCGTATCCTCCTGCAGTCACACCAGACGGCGCACGGCCCGAACGGAGCGGAGCACAACTCCGGCCCATGGGACGTTCGAAATTTAAATTTCAAATTTGGAGCGTGTCGCGAAGGGTGTGACGGTATGCGTACCTCTACACCGTAGTTCGTCGCCTGTTCCTACCTCACACGATACGCTCTCTCTCTTTCTCCCTTTCTCTCTTTCTCTCTCATTTTCTCTCCCATAACTTTTATTTTTTTCTTCTCCTTCTCCTCCGTTTCTCCCGGGTCCAGGGTGCTCCCTGCGCGTGCAGCAATAGAAGGTCGAGAACAGCTCGCGGGTGAAGAGAGACAACAGCGTGTGGGTTCCTCCACGGACACGCGTGTCCGACACACAGGTAACGCTTGTCGTTTTACCTGCATGGGACCACCTACGAATCCCCAAGTCTCGAACTCGCGCGAAGATCTTGTATATTTTCGATTTTATTTAGGCCCTAAAACTGCGGCTATATCGATCCCTGACAACCTTAACCCCTCCGTTTCACGTTTTATACCCCATAGTATATATCTTTACCTGTTTACCTCTACAAGCCATATAATATAAACGCAGATGTGTAAACGTGTTGGAGAAAAAAAGATTTTACGTTTCATACGTACATACACATTCTCGGTCACACGTGCTCCTCTTCTCTCTTCTCTTTCGCCCATACCTATACGTACACATGTCTCATGACGCGTACCTTCCTACCTACCTACCTTCAACATCACGGTCTCAACCGGTTGTGTATTTCAATTTGTCAGGCGGGCCGGATCTTCTGCAAGTACAAAGGTGACGTGTCGTTGACCTTGGAGACGTTTAAAGGGCGCTAATTATCCACGATTAAGGTGCTAAAGAGAGTCATACGTGGAGTGAAAAGCTCCGTATAATATAGCTTTCCTCAGACAAATTTCACTCCTATTATTGAACATAACTTCTCATTTTCACCCTAATAATAAATTGGAATTAGGATACCATATTAATTGGGGCCCGGATCGAAGTTGCGAACGGTGAAAATTGCGAATTCTCATATTATATTGACTCGCAGTTTTGAGAAAGGGTATTTCCCTGAAATTCTAGATAACCGAATTAGAAACGAAGGTTAACAATTCCGAAAGCTAAAAATCCGGAAGGCCAAACCTCCGAATTTTGGAATTCACGCATGAATTCCTCTAGTGTTCGATAACTCGGGCTGTATTGATCGTATCGAAACCAAGTGGTCGAATTAATCGACTTGGGATGTACTTTTCGGAAATGAAGTTTCAAAATCCTATCAATTATTTATGAGTTCGAAGTTATCGATTGAAGTAGGTACGATAAGTTTCTGTAAAAAAGTTCTCAATCAGAATTAACTATTTTTTATTCTCACACCTTGAGCAAATAGATTGAAAGTTTAGAATTTTTCGGCTTTCAGAGGTCTGGACTTTCGGAGTTGTGAGCTGTTTCCACTTCAACCTTTCACAATTTCAATGTTCTAATCTTAAACGTTTCTGAAAATTCGGAACCTCAACCCAGCACCATTAATTGCATGAATTATATATATACCTATATTATAATTGTGAATATCTGACTGTAGGAATTATGCTGCCGCATGGATCTATAGCATCGTAGGGATGTGTGAGTGTAGTTTGTCAGCCATAAGGGAAAAGAGACGACTACGACGATAGAGGGCGGATAAGGGTGGCAAAGTCGTGCGAGACTGGCGTTATACAGAGAGAGTGAGAGCGAGAGAGAGAGAGAGAGAGAGAGGTATAAGGTATAAAGTATAAGGTAGGTAGGTAGGTGGGTAGGTGGTTAGGTAGATATATATATGGCCGGTCGATACCAGGAGCGCTCGAAGCTCGCAGAACTCCAGCCGCGGCGAGACACTCCAGGTTGTCGTCGCAGACGACGACGCCGGTGCTCGTGCTGCAGGAATCGCAGCTGCAGTTTGGCGCCGCGTACTCGCGTCGCGACGCCCCCACCTAACAATGGCGAATAGAAGAGAAAGAGGACCGAGGGTGAGAACGAGGGTGAGGGTGAGGGTGAGGGTGAGAGTGAGAGTGAGGGTGAGGGTGAGGGTGAGGAACGGGTTGTCGTATCCGTGACGTCACACCTGCCCTACCCCTTTTGCACACCACAGCACACCCTCATTTCTTCACGTGCACACATTTCCACTCATTTTCCATTTTCCATTTTCCACCTATACACCCACGCATGTCATATTCGTCAAGGTATGAGGACACGCGTTCGTCGGCCCCCGTCATATACACCTTTCCAACTATTCTCTTTCTCTCTCTTTCTCTCCCTCTCTTGTTTCCCCCTCCTACCGTTTCGCATGTAAACGCGGAAGGGGTTTCGATCTATACCTCTTATGCTCCTGCCTGCAATGTCTCGCTCCCCTATCCGCCCACCCTTGCACCGACGTACGTACCTTGACAGGTATTTGTATCATGTACGTATGCGGGTGAGGTGTGTAAATACTACATACGTATGCACCCACTCGTGGGTGTACATAAATTGCAGAAAAGGCACTGCTTTAACTACGCATGTAATGTACTATTTCTTGAACTTTGTAAAAGGGTGACTCCCTTTTTTTGAGACTGTAATGATATTTTCCATATGCCGGTACTCTATGGTTATATAGTTATTCCTTGTGCCCGATGAGACATTTTTTCGGGTAAAGAATTAAAGTTTATCCATCAATCTTTCAACTTTCGTCCGATAGCCTTAGAGGTAACTGCGGAAGACTTCCTGCATTTTAGGGCATTGATAAATGTTCATTTTCATCTTCATTTTCATCTTTGAATAAATATGCTCTGATCAATAATGAAAAGTTTCTCACGTGTGAAATTTTAGAACCGCATCTTCCTATCATAATTGCATCGCGTAAGAGGATTAATGATATACGTTGTTTCTGATTAACGGGGGTTGAAATTGCGACTTTAATAGTATTCTGGTTAAGGTATAAGTGAACACTGAATCAAAATCCGAGCATTGTTACTGACATCGGTTTGTCGACAGAAAGGTATTTCGAGGATGGTAAAACCGTTGGAAAATAGGCCAGCGCAAATATTAATGTCACGACCGAATCGCAAAACGGCTTCTATTTTCGTGTTACATAAAAGATTGCATATAGAACGGCCTCCTTTATTGGGTGCGCTTCTATTCATAGACCAATGTACAAGGGACTTGAATTTTTTGTTTTCCTGGTACGTAGCTATCTAAAAAAAAAAAAAAAGAAACGTTGCTGATTTGTCATGTGACCATTATAGTGGGTCACGATTGTAATATTTTTTCCTATCTTTGTAATATGCTTTCGACATATGAGCTCAATTGCGGAATTCCAAAATAGCCTATAGAAAACTAGAAAGGGTTGAAAAATCCGTGAAAAAAAAAAAAAACTGTTATTGATGTGCTAAAAAAATATGTACCTTCCTCTGCTCACTGTGAAAGGTTGAAATTCCAGAGATAAGCTCCGCGCATATATGCAGACTTTGGAATATTTAGCGGAATGGACGACATTTGACATATATGTAGGACGAAAAAAAAATATCCATACGTCGAAAAAGTTAAAAAATTGAACAGCGAAAGCTTCATCAACATTTTTTAATTTCATTCAAAGTCAGAGAATTCGAAAAAAATGGCAAAATTACAGTTACTTGCAGACTCATTATTCGCACTCATTTATGCGCACATGAACTAGATTAAGCGTTTTTCAAAATCGTATGGAAAAAGTAAATTATCGGTTTGAAACGTTTGAGGGAGGAAAAGACTTTTTTCCTTTTGTAATCTTAATTTTTGTAACCCTTGACTGTATTTAGTCTTCATAAACGATTTGGGTGATTTATTGCCTGGTATTGGATATGATCTGCAAATTTATACTGTCTCTGTACTACGTTAACCACGTAACCTTTACATGTATTTCTTATAAAGAAATTCTTTTATAGCTATACTTACTTTTAACGTTTATTTTGGTAGATGTAAAGTTACCGAGAAAGAAATTGGTATATAGATATACACATGGGGATATACTGAAAGTCGTAAAAATACACAGAGGGTCTAGAAGGTATCTTGATAAATCGATAGATACCTTACACGAACAGTTTTTAGGACATGAAACCCAAATACAAAGTATGCACAAGAAGGTTCAACTTTATTCATTCAAAACTTTAGTATCGCATATGTATAAAAATTTGACATCTTAAGAAATCAGCATGAGATTTTGGAAGAGCAAAATATCAAGCCCTTACTTCGTCTTATCATATACCACGTTCCTTTGATACTTATAGAAATCGTCTCATATGAGTGGCAATTCGAAGGCTGCCAATGAGTAGAACAACATCGTATCTCAAAATTTGGTTCAATCAACTCTGAGACACGATGTTGTTCAATAAAACGCTGACGTATGGTGTTGTTGAACCAAACTCTGAGATTTGGTGTTGTTGAACCACACTCTGAAATTTTATGTCGTTGTACTAAATTCTGAGATACGATATTGTTCTACTCAGCCGTCTATTTGATGATGGTTATAATACCGATGAGAAACTGCTAACAAAAATAACTTTTTATCATTACAGTTGTTCTACTGGACACAACGACAGAAGAAAGCCTGGATTGGACTCGGTATCCTTACGGCGCTCAGGCCAGCACTCCGGGTGTAAGTATATGAATCCTGTCTTCATTGTCGTTAGATTTTAACGGGCGACTTATCGCGGCCTGAAGGTATATTTGCTGGTCAAATTATTACCGTGAAACTCTGATCTTAGGAAAGGGTGGGTTTTCTATGTTTGCCTTTCAACGTTGTTGAGAAGATTCGTTGCGTTACAATTTCCGTATACCTACTTACCACCATCATATTGGTTGTGCACGTTTAACAGTCAACATTACTACGTGTAGTTCGGTGGTAGTAGCATGCGATGTATAACACTATAGGAAGCTAGGAAAATCAACACAAGTTTAAAGCGCTTTTCAAACAACGTCACCGTTTTCGATTAGCGTCTGCACACTAACGACCGATATTTGAAAAATCTACCTTAACCTGCAGCGAAGGCCGCTCTCGCTTCGTACGTTCAGTTGGCATAGGGCATTTCAGCAGCCGTGTGCCGCCGTCTCTCTAATTTGTTCGTTCAAACAAAAACCAATTTGTTAGTCGACAAAACTCGAGGATGCCCTGCGTGCGTCTCTCCGCTGCACGAATACCACAATCACAAACACCATCACCATCACCATCAACGGAGAGCAGGAACAGCAGCAGCAACGGCAGCACCACAAGCAGCAGAAGAGCAACGGCAGTCCTGTCCATGAACTGGGCACAAGGCTGATTTAAACCTGTCTGGTGGCCCGCTGTGCGCTCAACAATTGAAAAACAAACATGGCGCCCAATGCTCGCTTCGCCCTGACCAGCGGGGGCTCACGTATGCGCCGGACTTTGCCCGATATATACCTACAGTTATAACCAACGATGCAACTCTCTTTTACAAACTCCCTGATGGCTAAACTTGCAGCACAACGGCCTTTTTTTTCAATGGTACCACTCCTTCGTTATCGTAGTTAATGCATGATGTGTGGTTTACACGAAATTCGCATCATATCGAAATCCAGGAGCATAACATGTCCCACTTTCAAAAATCTGAGTAATACTCGTCAATGGAAGCTCGAATGGTTTTAAGGGCGTATGTATACACCTTGGGGATCATTGTCCAAGTCACTGATACGCTCTGAAGGAATCTTCCAATCACTAAGTTTTTTCACACCTGATTATTCGAATTTTCAGACATGATTTGGAATTGTTAGAGAATTTATGGACTTCGCTGAGTCTACCGACGAAAAAGTAGTTGTCGTAGGGTAGATTAAGTCGCGTCGTTGAGCGAAACATGCTGAAATTCGGAAGGAACGTTCTAAGATCATGTCATTTCGGGCAAACCATAGTCTTCTATTGTTGCGACTTATCATCAACGTCGTTCAAAAGAATGGCCGAAAATAAAAAAAATTTCGTATTCAATAATTGAAGTCATCGCAAATCATTAGTCTGCCCCGAGATCACATCAATGTAAGATATTCCCTCGTAATTTGACGAAGATTCGTCGAACGATGCGACCTATACCCAACGAGAATCATAGCCTATAAATAATCTCACCATCAGATAACTTTGAATTGTGTCTCAAAATGGTAGTAATTAGGTACCAGTGACAAAACTGAGTGAATAGAATATTTCTCCATGGCGTGAAGAATGATTTTGAATAAAAATAGAGAAAATTATTTCGTAGGTAGACGGGTTGAACGAACTTTTAGCTTATCGACGTTACATCTCTTCCTAATTATACAATTTGACTTCACATGCCACAAACTTCGATGAACCAACTATCGAGTTATCGGTTCACAAAGTACAAGAGTGAATTTACGGTACAGCGGCGTTTCCCTGGTGATGACTAGCCGCAATGAAGTGTTCTTCACCTCGGGAGACAAGTGCTTACCAACAGTTTCCTCGCTTGAATGACATTTCATCAAAAACACAAAGGCACATTGTGACAAATCGCGTTCTTGGTCTAATTTCGAGTCGGTATTTTCCGTCATGGACTACAATAACTTGGAACCGTTTGATGATATTTCTCGTTAGGTTCTTACAAAGGGAATCGATTTACGGTAAAGCAGGGAGCAAATTTAGGTTTAGAGTTTAAATGAACCGAGAAATGTTCTATCTACCCGTTTTGAGTAAAATATCAGGCAGCAAAGACCGCGGGGGTAACTTGAGCTTTCTTCGGATTAATCTAACGTACCTAATGCAATAAATTCTACGGCAAGATACAAAGTTATTAATATACAGTGCCCAAGGGCGGAACTGCGTCAGGGCAAACAAGCCAAACAGAATTACTCCGGAGTATTTGAACAACCCGATGAAGGTAGGTAGGTGCAGAGTTTCTCCCACCAGCGAAGGCTATAGTAGGAAGATGGGGTCAGAACTCATACAAAGGGAGCTCAACTAATCACCCGAACTTCCCCCTTGGACCAACTTCTCTCCTAAAACGTCTTCGGGCGTTCTATACCTTACAAATACCTTGATGTATATATATGTGTTACTATCAAACTGTCAAGTGGCTTTTTTCTTCTTCTTTCTCATCCACTTTGAAGCTTGTTTTCTGGAAGAAGAGCGGAACCCAAAAACTGTGGGAATCATTTTGTGATTAGGAAAGATATAATTCGAGATAATGTTGGAATGGATTCACTATACTATACGAATAGCTATCTGCGGTTCAAAATCGTTTGTTAATAGGTTCAGGGACGGCCTAATTTCAAACAAAGTACTTTGAAGTGTTCTTCAAACAATTAACCCATTATTTGCTTTTGCTTGCGTTCCTAGAATCTCGGGTAGGGGTCATTGGGGATGATGGTGGTAGTAGAACCCCAGCTATTTGGGAACTGGCAACATGTTATCTAAAAGCAGAGATCTCTACGTACAGAATTGAAGTAGATAGATTTTTTTTTTCTCTTAACAGAAATATGGGTGGTTCGAAACAGTAGCTATAGTCAAGCTCCGCTCTCTTTTCACTTTCCAAAGTTTCATGATTAAAAAATGAATACCAATATCTTGAAACGACGAAAAATTTGAAGACGTGACATTGTAACGAATTACTGATCTCTTACTCTTTGGCTAGGAAACTGATCCTTGTGCATTATTGAAGGTAATATTTTATCTCCATGGCAAGTACGTATACAGGATAGCATAGAATGCAATAGAATAGAATAGAATATGGGATAGAATAGAATAGCTCTCCCTTTGTACGTAGTATGTACTACCAGTGTATCATGTAGAACGTACGAGGTGAAGCTTTGAAGTTGGGAACCCCATCAACACACGCGTGGCACAGATCCTATCTGTAAGTTTCATCTCCCGTGAAGAAGAGTCCTTCCCCGTCTTAGCATCGGGGGATATACATCTTCCTGGATCTGGTCTTAAAATTACTACGACTCTAGAAGAGACATTTGTGATATGTGACCAGCATGTATAGAAATACCATCGTCGTTATATAGAGGTATGCGCATGCTGCACGAGGGCTTGGGCCCGCACGCGAACCACGATATCCTCAGTTTTTGGTCTTTCGTCTTTCGTGGTCTTACGAAACGAGGGATATTCTTCAACCAGATCACATCCTGGGCATTATTAATTCTCTTAAGTTTGAAAACAAAAGATTATACCGCATATATAAAACCACCTCGAGTCGTCGACTATGGGTAAGAATTTTTTTTCCACCAACTCGTGACAGTCAGTCTCTTATTCTGTGGGAAAGATGGTCTTTACAGATATCTAACTACCGGAGGTATTTATTTATTTATTTATTTTGATTTTTTTTTTCCTTCCTTACGGGCTGGGTGCAACGGTTTATGATTTCATTCGTAGAAAATAACTATGTACAGCTATTATTGCTTCATAATAGTATATACATACCGATTTTGCAAAACGGTCTATAATGTTTGCCTAGGGCTACCGTAGTTGGTTGTTCGATGGCAGAGAAGCTGCTGTGGCAAACGGCTGTGCAAAGCTTTATTAATCCCCGGGAAATAGATGAGTTACACTGCAAACACTTGGACAATGGCGTGGCTCCCCTAGCACCTATTGTCGACCGTGTCAAAATAAATCTGACCCGGACGTGTTCAGGTTGAGTTAGGTAAGGATTTATTTATAATCCTTCGCCCCGGTTCTCAGCTCGTTCGATATTGATCGATATTCAAGACGTGTTCCGAAATTTTGCGGAAAGCTTTTATACCGAGGTACCTTGACGTACCTTTCGAAAAAATGTCTTTTCACCGTGCAGGATTATCTCGGTCAGAGATTGGAATTTCCATTTCATTCTTACCGACTAAATAGCCGTGTGTCCGTGTGCACGTTCGTCGAAAAAATCATGAGTCAACTCAAAGTGGGAAATCTGTAGCGAGGAAGCCTCGTTCCATTCCGATTGCGAACGGTTGCAGAGATTAAAAAACAAAATAATCGTCTCACTTTTATGGAGACAAAAAGAAAGGAAAACGGAATCCTATTTGTTCACGACGTCAACTTGTCCGACTTCCTAACATGCAAACAATTGAATTAGCTTATCGCTGGTTTGATATAATATAATAATGCATAATTCGATAACAGAGATTTGGTTACTGTATGCAACTTTTGCCGACTTGCGACTTTTTATCGGGTTTATTTTTTCACCCGACAAGCACGATGACTATCTCCCTAATCTCGCCTTGTTTCTATATACTTAACCGATAAAGTAAAGTTCATTGGAGGGATATCTATTCTGAAGGGAAATGAAAAACTGAAAGAAAAAAACATAATCAACCTCTGACTCTCGATCATTTTTGGATACAAAGTTCGCGACTGACGAATGACTTTTACAGATCGAGTGCAATTTCCGTAGCTATTTCTCTTGGGCATAAAGGCCACCACCGTAACGTTTGATTCGCAACAAATCCGCTTTCGAGCCACCAGGATTGATGTCTGATCCCCGAGGATTCTCTGTCTATCCTATCCTTGCTACGGTATCTTTGGCGGCAGCTGAACCCGCCATAATCCTTTCCCGGTCATATTTTACGCTTTATTTTTTATGGGACACTTTTTTACGTCCATCCGTTTTTGTGCATCGTTGCTGCTGCTGCGACCATGCGGAGCTTGGGGATCTCTTGACGATTGATTTAAAATGACCTGGCAAATGGGGCCCTTTTTTTCTTCCTCCCTTCCCATTGCTCCTCGTCCACGTTTTTCTCTTCCATTTTTATTTCTTTACACGGTGATCGTTTTTTTTTTTTTCTTCTTTCTTTCTTCTGTTACTTCACTTTTTTAACCCCAGTTTCTACTCTTGACGTTTTTAATTTTCAAGGAGGTCCAAACTCGTCACCCTTCTTTTCCTCATTCTCATTCTCATTCTCATTCTCATTCTCGTTCTTCTTCTCCACAACGAGATTCGCCACAACTTCGTCGTATATTGGGCGCCACGTCTTGACGCGCCCGGCTTAGTAACATTCATCGTATGTACAGGTACTACTACTATAGTACTTCCTCCGGCACGGAATGCGGAGATATTTTCCCTTTGAAGAACGGAAATGTTCGTCACGGTGCGATAAGAAGAGCCTGCAATTTTCTCTTTGAAGAAATTTTACCCGCTCCCACAAGTTTCTAGCCTCTGCCTCCACCTTCGTCTTGCCACTGGGTGGCGGCGCGTTTGCGAAACTTTTCCAACTGAACTTAGCGTCATATCCGATCTCCCGGAGTCCGCGATGTAAGATGGCATTATATGGTTAAGGAAAAGGGAGGTTTGTGAGCGGGTATTCCCCCGGCGACCACCACGGTTGGTTTAACCACCCTCCAGGTCCACCAGCCTCTTCTCTTCTATCCAGTTATCTGCGAGTTTCTCTTCTTGTCGTTTCGTCCTTGTCTACAGTCCGCGCTTGGCCCCCCGTACCTACTTTGCTCCAAGGTTGCCTTTGGCCTTCTACACTCCCTCCCATCCCTATACATACAGACAGAACGTGAGCTTCTCCCCCGTCTGCCTTTATCCCATGGGCAATGCGGTCACGTCCCGGTTACCATGACTACCGCGGGATGAATTCCCATTCCCTCTCGTTAGCTTAAACCGCCCGCGTACCGAATTCTAATGGGAATCGTACAGATGCGCAGACTTCTCTAGCTTCCCGCGTGTCGCACCATTCGCTCGCTCTCTATACCTACTACATCCGATCATTTTCATCCGTTATGTTCTATTCTTTTATGTACACGTCCACCGCCGACACCGAGCTACGATTTCCAACACAGAATACAAGCGCATAAATACATCGTTAAAAACAGATGTTGTATTTTGCGAAATTTCATTTCTTTTTCGCATTAAGAAATCAACAATATACACCTAAGTTCTCACAGTTAGAAATAAATTTCGAATAAATTCAAGAGTTGGATGCAATAAGGTCGTATAAAATCTGCAGGATGATTATATTGATTATTCACCTCGAAAAAGACTCTGACGGGTTTGTCTCGGTTGTAGAAAAACCGACAATCGAGTGAAAGATCAAGAAATATATATCGGTATCTTTATGGTTATGCATATGGGCATATGGCAGCTTCCTATCCGTGTTGTGCACTGTATGTAGGTATTAATTCCGCGTCGTCGACGTGACCGCGAACCACCGTCAGTCAGTCATTTGTTTCGTCTTGTTTCACAGGCGATATAAATTATCGCTTATTAGAACTGATAGCGTTTTAACTGACGGAGATATTTTAGTTGGTGTCGGGACGATGGTACGCGAGTTGTCGAGGAACGCGTGTCTGCGTGTGGGCCGAATTCCATCTGCTTAAGATTTAATTTTGAAATCAGAGTTGGCTCCGTTATTCGTGTGTGTATAATATAATGTATATGAATATATAATATATATACATGCGTATACGTATAGCTTTATGAATTTATTTGTCGAATTAGTCCAACCGCTCTTTGAGACACACTTGCCTAATTATTTATTCGTCTTAACGAGGAAATAAAGTATTCAAAGCAGACGCAATCAATTCACTGTCCCGCCTTATCTCCCTTATTATCTGGCCCGAAAAGCGAAAGAGGGAACAAGAAGAGAGAGGTGATTCTCTCGAATAAGTTGATATATTTCTGAAGGTTCGTTTCAAGACTTACAAAAAACAGCTGTTTCTTATTATTGAAATTTAGGTGCGCCCAGTTTTTGGTATGAAAGTTGTAAAAGTTTTTTCAGATCGCGTGTAACTATTCATCATCCAGATATCTCACAAACAGCTTTCAGATTTCAAATCTTAGGTTTAATTGTATAGCCCAGCTAAAAAATTGTCACCAAAAAAGACAAACTGCTCCGTTAGAATTATCTCTAGCTGAGAAAAATGCGTAGCAGCCTACCAGCATTCGTTAGAATACATGTAACTTTTCTCTAAACTCGAGGATCCGAATCAAGACGAAACAAGATTCGATTATTGTTTCTCGAAAGTAAAATACGAACAGTATAAGACAGCGGGGGTATAGAACGCCTCTAAAATCACCATCAACTTTTCTCATTTAAACTTTCGTCTATACTTTATACCCGCTTCGGTCTCGCAGACTCTTGTTAACATATAATAAAGATAACAACGGTTTTTCCCAATTAACGAATCGTAATTCTGTCTGTTTTGTAGAGCGAGAAGAAGCGCGAGCGCGAGTGTCAAGCCGAGTTATGTCTTAACGAAGACATTTAGGAAAATTTTCTTAGACAAGTTATTTCAACGTTATACACGGCGAGAGCAAAATGGATAAACTTTGTCTTTTTCAAGTTCACCTCGCCTCGGGTCTCCTTGGCGTATAACATTATAATTTAGACCGAACGAAAGTTGAAGAGTTTCATTATCAGTTAACCGCTTTTCTTATAGAACTTCTAGCATCAATATAAATTATTTATAAAGGTATACCGAGGCGTACACGAAGAATTTCATTCATTTGAAACTGAATCAAGTGAAAAATCGTTATACCAGAGAAAATAGTCCTTCGTGACAGAAATGACCTGCGGCAGTGCGAGGGGTTACAATTCGCGGATTTTATACTAGGAAGGTTTTACTACAGATGAGAAGAGAAGAGAAGAGAAGAGAAGTGTAGAGTAGATCCCTGAATCTGTCGTTGCAGAGCTATGTAGTAGGTATATGGTAGATAGGATATATATACATAACGGAAAGCTTTGGCTAAATTTGCATAGAACCTCCCTTCGTCTCTCTTTCTCTCCTGTGGCACTTGTGCTAATCGGTTCTTTATCCTGGCGGTAATTCTCTGGGCGACAACCCTCTGGACCTTCGTTTCATCTTCCACGTCTACCTAATGCCATATCTAACGGTTACTCATGATAATTTGCTGGAATAATGCTGCAACTCTGCAGTTGGTTATTAGGCAGTAACTAATACTTCTATACCATGCATATACGTATAATGTTATATATGTACCTGGTATACTGATAATATGCGGTGTAACGTGGATAATTTCAGGGGTAGAAAGATTTGCCTTGGCCAATGAGACCGCCAGGCTCCCTCATATTTCGCCCTAAATCTTAATTAGGAATTTTACGAGAACCAACTTTACAGAGGGTTGGTCGACCCTCCTTGCCCTACTCCATCCCTATCGCGTCTCTTTTACTCCTCTTCCTATCTCGCGCCCTCTTTCAAGAGATATGATCATTCTCGAAAAAGGGAAAAGGAAAAAAGAAAGGAGAGTCAATAATCATGGCGGCGATGCTGAAAATGAGACAATAACACGAAATCTGGGCAGAAATTGGTCGGAAAAATGTAGCTTTTTGTGGTAGAGCTGATTATAAAGCCGTGTATAGGAATACGCCATACCGGTTTGTAATGATTTCGGGCTCAGTCAAGCTTTGGTTCAAATTAAACGCTATTGTCTCTCGGCGAGATACAGGGTTTCGTGAAATTAGTTAATCCCAGAAACAAGGGATAACCGGTATTCGAGGTGGACGGGTGGACTGGTGGGCGCGTGCAAAATCTTTGTTCAGTTAATACGCACCTTAAACCTTGAGTAAATATTATTTCAATGAGATTATTTTTAGACCCCAGCTGACGTCAAATAATAACCCTCCCCCGTGGCCTAATGCAGCTGTAAATAAACCTGCGACCTTTTCATTTGACCCAAGCTTTTACCCCGAACTTTTAATGCTTTCGTAATTTGTTAGTCTTGACCAAATTCATTTTCATGATAAATGTCCCGGAGCAAAGAGCTTTATTTTTTTGTTCTTTATCGTGTAAAAAATGTTCAAACGCCACATCCTCTCGGCAGAGTTTATAATTTGATACGGGACGTAGTGGAATTAGGTAAAATTATACGAATGACAAAGGCTGCGTCATGTTCCATGTAATTATTCAAAGTTCAAGCGACAAGGAAGGTATGAATGAATGAATGAATGAATGAATGAATGAATGAGGGAATAGTATACTCATATGTAGAACCTAATCCACTCCGAGAGAGACTCGAAGCCGTGCAGCAAACACATCAACGCCAAAACACACTCGAGCCGCCACATACTTGACACCTTGTGTCAATAAATACAGGCTCTGGTCTTTCCCTACACTGAAATGCAGCGGGGCAATAGCTGATAGATTTATGAACCCTGTGCACTGGTAGGTACGTATACAGTACGGGTGTGTTTAACTATATATACGAGCTACGGTGTATTATACTCTATATCCTCCTATATGTGGGTATATGGTGGAACCGTATCGTTGTGTGTCCATGGTCCGTGGGGAAAGGTATGGTGGGGTGAGTTATCCACGAAGTATAAGGTATACCTACTATACTAGGAGGGAAAAGTCACGCCCGGAATTTATTAGAAGCTTGAAAAAGACAGCGGAGAAGTAGGAAGAAGAAGAAGAAGAAGAAGAAGAAGAAGAAGTCTTTCGAGTAGTACAAATTCTTAGCTGCCGAGAGTCTGCCCTCCGCCATATTGGACGCAGCTAGGTCTGTTTGTGTGGGTAGTGTAATAAAATTCGTTAGTGCTCTTCAGGTGGCCATCGACTATTTCAACCTCATCTCAGTACATCCATTCCTCGTGCTCTACGACCAAGTATAGAGCTTTCTTTTCTCATCTGACAAAAAAAAAGAAGAAATTTACGAACCATCCGTCCGACTCTGGATTTCGGATTTCGGTTTTTATCCCCGTGTTGTAGGTGAATGGTGAAAAATTCACCGATAGGTATATCGTCCTGGAAATCCTTCACCAATTATCACTAGGAAGGAAAAGGAAACCCTGGGGCTGGTTCCACCGTGGCACAAAGTCTCAGCTATACTATTTTCATGGCACATAAATTAGAACTGTAAGAGTTGAAGGGGGAGCCCTTAATTCTTTCGAACGACCATCAAGCGTCAGATCGACGGTTATCGCTTTAGAAGAATATAAATTTAACGGACTGATGAACGAGAACGTCAACGCAAGTGAGAACGAGAATGAGGAGAGCTTTATGTATACACCGTTACACCAGGCCATGTCCATGGCGATATTTAAGAACCGCCTACCTATCCAGGGAAATGTTTAACGCTTGAGAAAATTGCGATAATTGCACAAAGCCTATATACCATGCCATGCCACGCTATGCCATACCATACCAGCTGGAGGCAATGAATGTAGGCAGGAGGGAAAACGATTGTAAGTAATATTATCTCGTGGCTGTGGAAAGACGCGCGCGTCGACTGGGACCCAGCTCCCGTTCCAGGCATCACGACGATGGACCATTATTCCACGTGAATTCGTCCTTTGACGGTCCAATTTCAGTGTAGCCAACGCGAGAGATGGTGGGGCCTCGTGGAATGGAAAGCAGCCCCTGTTCTCCCTTTCCCGTCCCCATCATCCCCGGTACTCTTGGAAGTTCTATCTTCGCAGCTAGGTGGTTAAAGGTGAACATGTAGACGTACATCTACCCGTCCATGTATCAGTTTTGTGTGTCTTGTGTGTTTTGTGCGTCTCGTGCGTTTCGTGCGTCTCGTGCGGGACCATCACCGTCACCGTCACCGTCACCATCACCCTTTTCCCTGTCTCCTCCCGCCTCCGTCCCTCAAAAAAGAGAATATTAATGCCCATCATATTTTATACGACCACTTGGTCCGCGTGCGCGCGCGCGCGCTTTAGAAGCGGTGCCTCTATGGGCCTCATGGACAAGGAGTAAAAATATGTATATAGGGTGTATGGGGGAGATCCTTATCGGCGAGACAATGACAAAACGAGTTAAAGCCGAAAATACCTAGAGGAGTTAATTCGGTGTCCGGTTAAGGAGGAAGAAGGCTCTTCGCTTCGCTGCACGTAGCGTTACTCACTCAACCCTCTGGATACAGCGGGGGGTAAAATAACGACGGGGCAAGAGGGGGTAGCTTATCAAATTAGTTTTTATTTTCCATTTTATCTCGAACCACGAACCGAGCTCTAGGCTCGCCCATATTGAAGATAATTTTAACGACGCACGCCCTTTTTTTTACCAAGGGGAAACGGGCCCGGTACACACGAACATACACATAGATCTTTTTTTTAATACCATATTTTCGCTTCGTTCTCTTCGTTGAAAAGCGATACTCGTACGAGTACGACTTCACGTACGGAAGAAAGAAGGAAAAAATAAAAATAAAACCATTTCACAGCGATCCCAGATACGACTTTTCTTTTCCTCTCAACTTGTTCAAAAGCTGTTCAAAGATCTCTTCAAGCGAATGAGAAAAAAAGTAGTGAATTTCTTGTTTCTTTTTTCCACCTGGTTTTCGAAAGAGAACTTCTACAACACGTAAATTGTTCCTTGTGTACCGACATGTAGGTATACATATGTATAAATAGGGTACACCTAGTTTTTATCATCTCGTAACCTATTTCGGTTGTCCGCATATAATATTAAGGATTCATACATTCGTATGTACACAATTAATTGCATAATTTAGGATACCGCAATTAAATGTGTATTCTATCACTTTCCGATTCTACCTGTGCCGCAGTGGTTCATGTACGTATACACCTTCACAATATATAACAAATTACACTGCAGTGACACGTCAAATTCATCCGTGCAACGTTTGTCCATATACACACACGTGTACATATCTACCTATCTAACAACCGATGTAAACCCACTGCGAGGGTCAATAATTTATAGCGTTAACTATAAACACTGCTGGACCAAATATCTCACAAGTGTATATACCGTGTACACGTATGTATACATGCGCATGTACCTACGTATATAGTGTTTATATACTACATACGCGCGGGCATATATACACACTAGAGTGTTAGCACCGGCGCTTAGTTTTGCTGATCACGTTTGTCGCGCCCGAATTAACTTCATCTCCCCCAAAGTAAGAGGAAAGGCCGACTCTCCGGAGGCTCTGACCTTCGTGACTGGGATTGGACACCACCTCCTGAAATTGGAGCTAGATCCGTCATTTCGGCACAACAATAGCTGGACAACCCGCGATGCTGGGATGAATCATCGCTGCTACATGCCGGCGCAGTCTGTCGCCCCGAAGACCAACATCATATTGTAGTACCTACCTACTCCTTGCAGGACCCCTAGAGAGTAGATTCTTTGATAATGATTTCTCCACATTCTGAAACACAATAAATGCCAACAAGTGCGAGACCGTGTATAATCAACTCCGTTATTTACCCGGATTGCCTTTTTACATAACTTTTTAGCGATTCTTATAGTTCCCTTCGTAGAACGTGACATGCGCAAAGAATGTTACAACAGCAGATAACTTTTTGGACTTATCGACGTTTGCTTTGTCAAGAAGCGGTATGATTCTCAACAACTTACCTTTCTGGATCGACTATATCTGGCTTCTAGGGTACAGTTTCCGCCGAAAACCTGTTTCGTCGTTGAATAGATTGCAATAAAATTTAACGACAACATTAGTAATCAATCGGTGTATTAACTTCATCGAAAACTTGAAGTATAATGTTTATCCGCTTTAGGGTTGTTGAAAATTCATAAACTTAATCGTAGTAGTTATCCTCGATCGATCGCCTTTCTCAGAGCACTAAACCGGACTGAACTATAAACTACCCCATTAAGTTAGAACCATCAGTGAAACCGTCCGATCAGTGTGATTAAAAATGTCTGCGTGGTCCCATGTCAACTGTGCCACTTGAAATTTCGATTCTGTGGCCAATTATTCTCTATATTTATCGAGTCGCAATGAGTATTTTAATAAGAACGTCAAACTATCCACCTCGAAACGTTCCCTTTTTAAGGAAAAAATGAATAATGATTTTTTCACTCATTTGTGAGAGTCATTATTATTCTGTTCAAAGAAAAGAGCATTGGTTTTCACAGAGAGAGCGAGCTCAATTTTAATGAGTCAAGTTTCTTCGAACTCCTCACACAAAGAACGGAAACAGAAATTCTTTGAGTTCTATCTGATCGTGACACAATTTTCATAAAAATTGAAAAACTCTTCGGCTTAGGGGTAAATCGTCGTTCCTGGTTTTAGTAACGGGGAGGAAAATCGCCGTTGATCAGGCACTACGTATAGAATATAGATATATAAAGGCATATATACGTACGGGGGCGAGCAACGTGACACTCCCCTATATCAAGTCGAGTAATTGACTATATAATGGATTCCTGGGACTGCAATATGTCAAAGCGACGCGTCCGAACGAACGAAGCGGGGGCGATCGGTCTGCAACGTACCCCGTCGATATTAAACCCCGTAGATCCTCGGGCAATATATTCGCGACTAATTCGTGATGATTTTACAAACTGGAAGGCTTAACCGGAGGCCCACGCCAAAGCCAGCAGGAAGCTCCACGCCCTCTCCAAAAGGCGACACCATTCGGAATCTCGAATTAGCATATCGATAATCCGCTCTAATTCGAAGAGCTTTAGAACCCCGTAAAAAATTACATTGCCTATGCAGCCCGATGCAATATTCAAGTTACGTCATATATACCAGCGGGAAAAAAAGCCACGGTCTGTATATTGAAATAGAAATAAAATACACCTCCTTCACTTTCTGCCACCGTTTCCTCTTTCTCTCCCTCCTCGCTCTTCATCCTGAAATTCTTTTCGGGTTCTCAGCTCTTGGGGACTCTTACGGCACCTCGCCGACGGGAACAATAGGGTCGAGTCCCCCCTCTACCTCGCAGCTCTTCGACCAAAGTAATTTCGCGCTCAAATTGCTTTTCAACCGATCCCTGCTGCAGTGTCCACCCCAATCTTGCCAAGATATTGACTTTCATCTTGTAAGAATCTACCGCGTTTCAGCCCTGCATTTTTCTCGCGCGGGGAAGAGGGCATAGTAAAGGCCCTCAGATTTTTCTCGGGAATTGCTCCGACACCCGGAAAATGCAATTGCACGAACGCATCCAATCCCGGGTGACACGAGGGATCTACGTCAGAACTTAGATAATTTATGTACCTGTGGGTGGGCTATGAAATAAAGTCTATCCTATACGGCACTTCCTCCTGATAAAGGCTATACTTTTACCGCAGCAGTTGCATCGGAGAAATCGTAGCGGAGTAAATTGCACTTTATCATCAAAGTTAATCAAACCTCATAACGTGTTACGGCGTTATATAATCCGATAGTCTTTTAGAGTGTAATCAGAAGAATTGGACCCGAGATTCTTCAGCTCCGTATATAATTATTCATAGAACGAAGGGAAAATTCTCCCATTTTCTTAATCAAAGAGTTTTAGAATCTACGAACCGGTTGATCCGAGTCCTAATGAAGAATTTCTTGGCTCCTCTGACAATCCTTCCTTCGGATGAAATTAATATTTGCAGTACCCATGTCGTTCGAGTAGGTGCTGAGACTGAGACAATGGACCACCCGCCTTCAGTATTCTCGCATTCTATTAGATCGTGACAAATTTAACTATTAGATATATCGCGGAGGTGTTGCATACGAAACGTGAATATGCTCGTAGAGAATAATAATTATCTGAAGCGTAAGATAGTACTTGTTTCTCGATAGTTTAGAGTTGTTGATCTTACAGTTATATGAAGATGCTAGTCGTCGCGTGCATAGGTTAGTCGAAGATGCGGATAATCCCGTAGGAAGCGCAGAGAAAGGCGAAAGGCGAAAGGTGCGTGGGTGAAGATCGGGGGGCGTCCCTGGAGCACCGGGGTCGGTGTGGACAATAAATCCTCGGGAATGTTGTGTAACCGAGTAAAAAAGAAGGCCGCGGAACGGGCGGTCGACAATCGGCCAACTCAAATGACGCTATCTTCTAATTTATCCACGATTCATCATTCGGAGACAACAATTGCCGAGGGCTCGTTCCTCCGCTCTTATAGCCTAAAAAAAACTAACCAACAATGGGCCACTTCATCAGACCTCTGAGGGTCTCCAGCTTCACTTGCGTTAAAACTACGTCCGACGATCCGGTACACGCCCCCGTTTTATCCTATATAGTAGGTACCAGGTTAATCCTCTGCTCTGACCAAAACTCACACAAACCAAACCAAACCAAACCGAGCCGAGCAGAGCCGAGCCTCACTGCCCTGTCCCTACGCAAACGAGACGTCGGCGAGTGGAAAGGTTTTCCCTACTAGGTGGGTAGAGGCGCAGGTATAGATGTACGTAAAAACCTATAAAATTAGAACCGGGCGAACTAAACTGGGGAAAAAAGTTCTTTTCCCTTGTTGAAACTGTCACATTTTATTTGGCTTCGTACTACGGAAAGGTACGGGTATCACGGAAACTACACAATTTTCTGGCCCTTCTGTAAACCGTATATCATCCCTGTACATTCGTTATGGAAATTGTCGTCAAAGTTATCTTGAAGCTGACTATAGAGCTGCGAATAATTCGTGCCTGGAATGGAATGTCTCATTGAGATTTGACTGTACTGCACTCCGATGCGAGTCAGATTTCTTAGTCAGTTCCTCTCTGCAATTGCATGAGTGAAGAACGCATACCACCGGGATTTACCGTGAAAGAATGTCTCAATTCCGTCTGTATAAATCCTCGAATAAATTCCCTGCACCCCCTGCACCAAGGCGGTGGAGCAACGACTATTCGAAATCTCGCTTAACGCCGTCAACCCGTAAAATGGGTCTTAAATATCGCTTTGCTCCCGCCCCTGGGTGCTGGAAGGAGGGTATAGTACCTAGGTTTATCGGTAAATGGAACGATTACGTAAACTTTTTGATTACTGTTAACCCTTGTATGGTATACGACTACAGTTCTAATCACACATATGTGGCTACGTATACATATATGCTCCAAGTGTCTTTGTACAACTCTCTGTGCAGGCGTGCGCAAAGTTATGTAGTTTCAGTGGTAGGTACATAAGAGAGCACAAGGGCTCAAGTCAATATATATTAAGATTCGTGCCACCCCATCTCACAGCGTGCCTGAGGGTTGGAAGTCTCCTCAACCCTCGTCCTCCGCCCCCGAAAGCTCCGACACTCGCTCTGCACCCCGGACAAGTTTCTGGGCAGGGTGCGGGCGCGTTCTCCGCCGGCACGCCGTTGGAATTGCAATGATGATGGTGCGGCGATATTACCCACCTACTAGCTTCATCTCATTCTCTCTCATTCCACCTACAGTATAGAAGTAGATAGGATACGTCCATGGAGAAAGTGGCGAGTAGCGCAGGGAGGAAGAACCTTTATTAGCTTTATTTCTAACAGCAGTCCGTATCTATTATTGCTGCTGCCTGGCGAAAATAGGAAATATTGCGTCTGACTGCTCCTAGTGCAATCCATGACCATACCACATTGACTGCGCTGGGATTAACGTAACGTACAGATACCTACACCTACCTACCCTCGTGTGTTTGATATTGCATTCACTGGCTGACTGTGCAAAAGTTCCACCAAATAGTGCAAATCGTTTCTGCATTTTTAATCTCTTTTATGCTAGGTATATATGTATACTTCCTATATGCATATATGTATATTCAGATATATATGTATATTGTTATGTCATGTCATGTGTTATCGTTGCGGGATAGTGTATCTCGCAGCTCGTATAGGAACCAAGCGGCATGTATAGGTAGATGCGACGCTCTTTATACTAACGCGGGAAATACACCAGCTGCTGCATTTGCGGTGGAAAATTTGCATTCACAGTGTCGGGGAGAAGGAAATTGACTCACGCTACCGCGCACGAAATAATTTGTCGATGAAATAAGATTACAGGAGAAAAGTAAAAAGAAAAAAAAATATATATAACTTATCAATATAGGGGGAAAGACGAACAATTTCTCAACCTTGTTTCTTATACTTACTATACCTACAGGCCATTTATTCTATAAATTTTAACCTGTACCGCAAAATTTATTTATTTCAAAAAACAGACTCCCCTTGCCAAACGTTACGACTTAGGGCGGGGTGAAGAAAAATTTCGTTATTCTTTTTATTCCCTTGGCACCAACGCCTATATATCTGTCTATGTGCCTGTATACCTATATGTATATATTTTTTAGCACATGTCGACGTAGGTATATATATAATATATATACACACACGTATGTATGTGTATATTAGCGTCTATACCATGCGTACACAGTATAATGCGCCTCGAGGCTTTTTGGTGAAAGGGAAGAAAACGGAATCCACTTTTCTTTTTTCTTTTTTTTTTTTTTGCCACGAGTGAAATATTTTAGATTCCGCTAACGTATTTTTGGTAAGTACGAAGGGAGCGAAGGGCGTAAATTTAAGACCGAGTTATTTCGGATCACAATAAAAGGTGGCTTACCTACTTTGACGTCGAATCTGCCTGCACAGCCAGGGAAAAAAACTAATTTAACTTTATTGCAGCGAATTTTATTATACCCGCTGTTAAATTTTTTTTTTCTTCTTCTTCTTTCTTCTTCTTTTTTATTACGCCCCAATTTTTACTACGAAAACGAAACTCGCCGCCACTTTATGTAAGGTATATCCGTGAATTGTTTTTTTTTTTGTTTTTTTTTCTCTTCTCCCCGAGATCTCTTGCGCGGCCGGATCTCCTAATCACCTGTCATTAACGCGCTCTGATTTACCTATAAATTCAAGCATACCCTCTCACACACAGCTAAGTATCTATTTACCCCGTAATTTGCGAGTAAAATGTGGAAAAATCTTGACTATTCGGAATTCAAGTTTTTTACCTCATCTTTGGATAAGTTGAAAAGGGCGAACGTATACAGAGTATAATGAGTGTCCAAAATTCCTGCTCTCTAATTGAAAGCGAAGCTTGTGAGCTTTCGAGTCAGGAGTCAGTTGTTATTTATTGACCATGTGTCACTCGGTATATTCGTATACATGTATACGCTGGCAGGATGGGCGTGTGGGTATTTAACGTTCCTCGTTTCTTGTTACAGTGGGTTGAAGAGTCGTTTACGAATTTCGAAAAGGGAATAAATTGGAGAAGCTACGTCGTATGTGACGTAGCGTACAACAACGTCAACAACTGGCTATGGACACCGTTCATAGAAAGGGGCCCTGCGAACCGGATGTACATCGAAGTTAAATTCACTATTAGAGACTGTTCACTTTTTCCCGGAAATGCCCTAAGCTGTAAGGAAACGTTCAGTCTTCTATACTACGAATTTGACGTAGCTACCAAAGAGCCTCCGCCCTGGGAAACTGACAGTTACAAATTGATAGGTGAGTCAAAAAATTGCCCTCCATAGGCATTAAACGATACGAATTTTAACTACAAAGTATCTTATCTTTTTTTTTTCTGTTTATCAGGCCGAATCGCCGCCGGAGAAGGTAGATTCAACACAAATACACAAGAGATAATAAACACGGAAGTGAAGTCAATCCCGGTTACGAAAAAGGGGGTATACTTCGCCTTCAGAGATCAGGGCGCCTGCATCTCAATACTCGCGATTAAAGTTTACTACATTAGCTGCCCGGAAGTGAGTGTCAACTTTGCTCATTTCCCAGCCACACCAACCGGACGAGAAGTTAGTCAGATAGAGCAGACGGTTGGTACGTGTGTTGTTAACGCTGTGAAAATCGACCAGCCAACTTACCTCTGCAAAGGTGATGGGAAATGGTATCTTCCCACTGGTGGGTGCCATTGCAAACCGGGCTACCAAGCAGACAGTGAGAAACAACAATGCATCGTCTGTCCAATTGGCAAATTCAAATTCGACGCCGGGGCTCAGACTTGCGAACCATGTCCGGCTCATAGCAAAGCTCCAGATTATGGATTCACGGAGTGTCGATGTGATGCTGGATACTTCAGGGCTGGCAAGGACCCCAAAAACATGCCTTGCACTCGTGAGTATATCCGAATCAAATTTCAGATTCTATTTCATCTTCTCGTAATAGTTTTCGCTATCTTTCGCGCCATGATCGTCTTTATTGCAAAATCTGTAAAATTAAAATCGTATCGTATGAATGGTAGCAAGTTGCTTTTTCCTGCTCAAATTTACCTCAGTCGTTACGAAATCGTCACCTTTTTGGTGTAACTCAGTGGCTGAGTTTAAAGCATTACACAATTTGGATATTGTGTTTTCTAAAGCACCGTGTAAGTAGTTGATAAACGGTTAAGGCATAGTTTAAAGAAAGCCGAAAGAAAATCGGAGCAGCCCTTCATCTCTGTGTACCTAGTAACGGTCCCTTATCATCGTGACTGACGTTCGGTACAAATTCTACGAATCTAAAAGTAACTTTTCCTGGCTCTCTTTGAGACGGCTTGACACTGCGTTATCATTTCTGCTATCGATCTTTTTCTTACAACCAAACCTTGCACAGGTATCAGATTCTGAATGGAACCTAGTAGCGAAGTGAGGATTTCTTTTGATCTCAAATTTTGCCGACAAGCCACCACTCAACTTTTATACCCACTAGGTACATTTTGTGGGGATATCTTCTGGCTACCACTTTCAGCATATTTTATTTATCGATTTTCGACTTCATCAGACGTATACCAACACTTGAGTGTGTAAAAACAATTCTACATCTTTTTTTTCTCGAGCACCGTCTGCAAAAATCTTCAAAATTACTCAAACAAGCCGCGGTGCCTCAATCGAGAATTAGGTTTTCGATTTGATCAAGACGCAAAACCTCACATCGCGTTACTAATCTTCATATAACTTGACCGGAACAAAGAGTACGCGGTCTGTCTCGGTGTCGGTGAATTTTTCGTGGAGTTTATTCCGAGTCTGACTTGTAAAATTCCAAATTCCAAATATTCACATAACTCATATCTGAATGTAGGAATAGTTCAAATATTTGGAATTTGGAATTCGGAATTCCAGCCTTCAGATTCGGATGCAGCAACGCAAAAGAACCCTAAATACCAAGACAGACTTTAGTACCATTTGTTCTGGTCGAGTTTCGGCATATTTTCGCTTTATTTAGAAGCAAAAAGAAAATAGAGATAAAGAAACAGATTTCAGCGTAAAACTGTTGAGAACAATCCGTGCGGGATTACGATCGAATTACGCTGACATGTGTGCAAATATGTATAGCTATATGCAGGAGGATGAAAGCTGTTGTTTAATAATTTGCGTTTATCCTTATTTGACAGAGCCCCCCTCAGCTCCCCAAAATCTGACAGTCAATTTCGTGGATCAATCGACGGTAATCCTCTCGTGGAACTCACCCCATGTGCAGGGTGGAAGGTCCGACACAACTTACAGAGTGGTTTGTGACGCCTGCAGCAACGGGGTCAAGTACATTCCAAACACTGTGAGTATCGGAAACTTTCAAGTACTTATCGTAAAAGTGGAAAAAGCTGCTCAAAGTATTCAAATGTCTGCGTATATATACTATATATATATTATACATATATATATATACATACGTATGCAGCAATCTGTGTCAGATGCTGTTACGAAAATCTCTGATCAATAATGATAATAAGTTATTATTATTATTATCATTATCAATACTTACTTCGTTGTGCGATTGATTTTATTATCGATCATTATATTTCTTCCTTCCGAATCGGAGATGTAATGAAATGCACGATTTTATCCATGAATGATCATCCCGTTTACAGGAGATATTCAATGACACGAAAGTGACGATTACTGGATTGAACGCCGTGACTACTTACCGGTTTCAAGTCTTCGCCGAGAATGGTGTTTCTCCTTTGGCAGGAGCTCCGGAATACGTCGATATAACCGTTACGACGGAGGCTAGCGTTCCGAGTCTCGTAAGCAACGTCAGGATTACTAGTGTCAAAAGTACCGAATTGAGTATCAGCTGGGATGCCCCGGTCACCGAGATCGGGGGCGACAGTGATTTGGTGGAACGATACGAAGGTAAGAAATTTTTTCTATTTCATTTCATTTTTTAGTTCTTTCTTCTTTAAATTTAATATCCATTTCTCATAGTTTCTATTACATTCTTCTCTGTCCGAAAATCAATCAAGCTATTTCCATTAATTTTAGTATTATTATTAGAAGACGATTTAGACAGGAAACTTGCGGTTTATTTGAATTTAATTTTACGGTCGTACACGGGAAACGCGGTTTTCAAAGTACTCAATTTATTGGTAATTAAAATCTTTGATTATAACGATACCTGATCGATTTTACGCTCCGCCGTCTCCGCGACCCAGAATCTACCTTGCCCGGAAATAAGTATGCCTACCTACCTCGAAGTTTCTCACCAGTAAATCTATATTATACCAGGTATATTTCTATCGTCAGAAATGTAAAAAAAAAATGAAAAAAAAGAGTAGCAAACAAGACAAGTCACTGTCAAGCGTGACTGATATCGACCTGGAACGATCAGAAATCGCAAAATACTCCGAATTCGTGTACAGACAATATATTTATTTCGCGTTCCTGGATATAAAGGATAAGGAAATTAAAGACGAGGAAAAACGCAGATGTTATACGTGTGCGTGCGTAGTCAAAAGTAGGACTCGAAACTTCTCGATTTGATAGATCATATTGTGTACCGTAAATTCCGGTTTAGTTTGTTCTGTTGTATCGTATACATGCCCAGATGGATCTATATGTGTGGATATATTTACGTAAGACATGATTAATGGGTTTCGCAGTACGATGCTATCCGCGTTTTGACGATGCCACAAATGCCACTGTAGTGCAAACTTCTGATCTGTCGGCAACTTTCAAAGGATTAAAACCGACTACGGACTACGCGATTCAGGTTAGAGCAAAGACGACGAGAGGCTGGGGCGAATACACTCCGGTCGTATTCAAGAAGACACCGCCCGCAATGGGACTCGGTAAGTTTAATTTTGAAATTTAAATTCTACTCAATTTCCGCACAACTCTGCACGGAAGAAAATTACTATGAAAAAATAACTACAAAATGAAAGGCAAATTCACTTAGCATTTTATCAGATTTTATTATATACCTATACGAGTGCAGAGAACGAACTACATAGTTGCAATACTTGTTGCAAGGTGTAGAGGAGACGTGAGTTTAATTAAGAATGTGAAACTATTTGCGATCGCGTTTCGCTCCGTTGATCGGTCAAAAGTACAATTGAACAAAGTTTCAATCCACCTATCGCGTAGCGTATAGCGATAGTCTGCAATTATATATGTCGGGCCAATCATATACACTATATATTTCTTTTTTTTTTTTTTTTTCTTTTTTGTTTTCTTTTGCCCGTAGGCTACGCTTACGTAGTAAACTATGGCGATCAGTAACTATAATCTGCAGGTGACTGTAACTGACTGTTGTTCTCTGAACCATAATACATCACAATGATCTGCGCGGTCGTTTTCTATTCAAAATTGAACGAGAAAGTGCCTCGGTTGCCTACACCCTGCAGCACACAGTGCTGCTACCTCGATGCCATGGTTGAAAAGCCGTTTGTTCTAAACTCGTTCGTTGTTGTTCATTGTTTGTATAAAAGGGTCTTCAGCGACCTGGAAAAACTCGAAAATCTGAAAATTACAATATTTTTCGGGTAACATTTTTTTTACCATGTTAAGCCCACTCTGTTACGGACAGTTTTTAAATATTCACCGAATCCTTTCTTCTTTGATAATGATTCAGTTAACATTAACGCCTGCGGTCAGTGAAACAGAAACCTAAACCGAAAATGCTAGGCTTTCGACGCCTTAGAAGAACGGAAATCTTTTGGCCTGATAATTGGTTCGATTTTCGTCAAATTTTTAATCATTTCAACTGCTTAAGTAACATTTATTAAATGGGTTAGCAATGAAGACGTTTTCTCATCCCCTGTCTTTCCGCCATTTTGGTTTTTACAGATTACGTTGGCGACGACGATAACATGCAAGTTAGGATAATCGCTGGTGCGATTGTCGCCGTTGTCGTACTCCTGGTTATAATCATCATAATGACGGTGTTATTTTTGCGAAGGTAATCATCAATCAAATTCTTTTCTTATACAAACATTTTACCGTTTCACACTTTTATTATTTTCTTATTTTTTCTTATCTTAATACCGACAACTGAGCAATATGTTGTATTTCATATTTAATCAATTCATTACGTACATCTAACTCATATAAATGCAGATTTATTCGAAATGATTTACTTTCCGAATGAATCACTCGAATTCTTTTCCCAATGCTTTGCTCTTTGTTAATTCATTTACGTTATTTCCTCTCATCTCGGACTCTGGGCTCCTTATGCATCAGACGGAGCTAAAATGTTATTAGTTTCAAAAGGATCGTCTGTTAATTGAGCGAGAATAATGCAAAAAATTTAAAAAAAAAAGAAAAGAAGTCAATCTCTTTTCAGCTATAAAATGAATTAATTGCGTTGGATTTTAGTTCGAAGATATGATCGTTTTTATTATTTCCGTTCTAGGCATTATTATTTTCGTTGAAATTTAACCGGGGGTATTACTAATGCAAAGAAAGGAGTCCAGAGTTGTTCAGCCCTTGGCAAAGTCTTCGTAATTAATGGGGAGGGATTCTAAGTTAAGACTTGGTACAGAAAACTCATACCGACACAGAGCTCGAGCCCTCTGCTTAAAACAATAGACATTAAGTCTGGTTAAAGTCAGTCAGTTGAGTTAAGACTCGGCCACACTTTCTTATCGCGTATTCTCAGGAAATACTTAATTGATCTCCATGGATCGTATAAAACAAACTTTACCCCGCTATAACCAGCTGCTTGAATATTTACTGTGAATACCGTTTCGAAGTATGAGGTTCGACGCGAAATTTTATAAATCTGATTAAATTATTATTCTCAATTCACGCGAAAATTCGCAATTCCCCAATTTATTCAATGCACAATAATTAATAGAATGCAATTTTGCTGCAGCAGAGCCTCGGACGAGTGTAACAAGAAGCAGCCCAGTGATTGTGACACCCTTGAGTACAGGAACGGTGAAGGTACGTTAATTTTAACGAGAGTTAACTCTTTCTAGAAGATATTATCACTATCATACTACCCTTACTTAAATAGCTGTTTCACTGCGTCCTGTGTCTTGTGACTAATATTTGAAACCCGTTGTTATACTGGACCCTGTAACCCCCTCACACTTTACAAAAACCTTTCAATTACGAGTAATAAGCATTGTATTGTTGTTGAATTAATTTTTAATTTTTATTTTTTTTCACCAAAATTATTTCACCCCAGACAAAATTTCTCATTAGGATTTATGAATTCGTTTGAATACAACATAATATTATACATATATATACCTATTTAACTATCATCGCTGCGAGTGATTATGTATACATATTATCCATGTTACATATATTATAGTATATTTGCATCGTACGTTATACTTGTTTTATGCTTTTTCATTTATTTGCTTTATTTCGTTTTCGTATTTGTTTCAATCTTATTCTCTTTAATCGATCATCAAAATTCACCAATTTGGCCATACCGTTTTTCTAACCAGATTCTTCGATTCTTTCTTTTCATGTGTCCCCCTAATACTTGAACCTGCTCTGAAACCCCGAAAACCCCGAAACAAAACACAATCACCAGGACTAGTTGTGACCTACAGTAAGTCTCTACACCTAACTAATTTTTTTGTCATGAAATATCGAGAAACGTTTTTGCTGCAACCCTGCATCATCTATTTTTAATGCACTTGAATGTTATTTGTTATCTTCAAATTTATACATACATGTATGTGCATGTCGCTGGCCTGTTCTTTCTTTCTCTCTCTTGTCTTTTTTTTTTTTATCACTTTCGAAAAGGATATATATGACAATTTCTTTTCGTAACTTTCATTCTGATTATATAATTCAATTAAATTCGCTTACAATCAGCGATTTCATTCTATATGGTTAAATAAGATGCAATGTTTGTTACTGAATTTCTATACTATCTCTGTTTGTTTGTTCTGTTTGTGTTTTTTGTTTTTTTTTTCTACATTTTTGTTGGTTGTTGTGTTGTTCACAGTGCACTGCAAAATGGACAGTTCACCGATTGTGACAACCCACACCAACAAGAGCAAGTCTTCGCGTAAGTTTAGTCAAAATTTTGAATTCGGTGATTGAAAACAAAAAAAAAAGATAAAAATATGATAAGTTCGATATCTAACTCCGATCTTTCATTATTCAAATGATAATCATTAATTATATAGACTGCAGTCACAATCGATTGGTATCTAGACTTATATCGTAGACTTCTATATCTTATTAGTAATTATTAGCGAGCATGCCTAATTCCCGTAAAAAATAGCTCTATTTCGCATTAAAGGTGGATATATCTCATGTGCAGCTCGGCATCGTTTCGTTAATTGCATTTTTTTATTTCAAGAAAAACAAATTATAGTTGCGAATATTCAACGTTTTATGTAATTATTGTCGGAAATCCCGAGTTGCACATGAGTTATTAAATATATAAATGTATGACATATGCCCTGATGTCGATTTTATGTATAGATGGAATCAGAGAAAAATCTATAATTCGCACAATAATTAATTATGTATACAGATATTATTATACTTACCTATTTATACGTTTTTGGATTCGTATACGGATTTTTTATTTTTCATTTATTTATCTTTTTCCATATGCTATGAGATAAATAATATATTAATTGTTTATATGTGTATATGTATAATGAAAGGGCAAAATATTTACGTGCTACGTATTATATAATATTCATAATAGTCGACGGTATTATGAAACGATGCTAAATTATATATTTTCGCATGGAACTGGCTGCAGTATTTTGGAACTATTTTGGCTTTGGAAGAAAGTTTTTTGATTTTTTCTGGAATTACATCGAGATAATTATACAATTATATGTAGGAAATATTGTCTGAAATTCATACGTATAAAAATTAAATAATTGAAGGTGTTTGGCGCTTCTAGATGTTTTTGTTAACTCGAGTAAAAAGTTCTTTTTTTTTTCATCACGCCTAGAACGAAATCACACCATTGATTATTAATTGTTTTCATTTTTTTATTTCTTGTCATAATTTTCAATTTTTTAATTTAAAAAATTTTTTTCTCCTCTCAATTCATTTGACATAAATTCTTCTTGAATTACATACTTCGGTATTGAAGAAAGAAAAAAAATTTTTTTTCTTTTAAATTAGTAAATTCTGAAAATTTCTATCACGCGATTAAAATTCCGTGACAAAATTTTGCACCGACCCATTTGTTAATATAATGAACTCTGTTTTCGTGACGTTACAGTGACCACGCCGCTGTTCACGCCTGCAGTGGGAGTTGCAACGGCTGCTGGTGGTGGTACCGGTGGTGGTGGAGGCGCTCGAAGCTACGTCGATCCTCACACCTATGAGGACCCTAATCAAGCCGTAAGGGAGTTCGCGCGCGAAATTGACGCCGGATATATCACCATTGAGGCAATTATTGGTACGTTATATCAACTATGTAACACAATTTGCAAGTCAACTCTCGCACACTGACAGAAGCATCGACTTTGCACGGGTATATGGGTATATATATCTATATATACGCCTAGATTATACTGATAAATATTCTATTTGTTTCTCTTTCAATTGAAAGAAAAACTCGTTATCCATATTGATAACATACCTGCATAGTGATAGTTTTAAGGCTCTTTTTCGCCCTCAATATTATCGTGTATCTTGAGAAATTTGAACCTCGAAACCGGTAATCTGGATGTTTGTTTCCTCCTGAAGTTCAATTATATGGGTCGAATTTCCTTTGAAAATCAAGCAAGCCAAATAGAATTACGACCTCACGCGAAACAAGTGAATTTCGTGTTTCTTGTTCCGATTCTAACGACGATCTGAAACCGGATTCTAGTGTCCTTCTCTCCGAATGTATAAATTTTTGATAAATTTTAATTAATTAGAAATTTTAAAAACGAATTTTATTGATTCTTCGGTTAATAAGGTGGCGGAGAATTCGGCGACGTATGTAGAGGAAAATTGAAGCTACCGCCTGACGGTCGTTCGGAAATCGACGTTGCTATAAAAACGTTGAAGCCAGGATCGGCGGACAAAGCGAGAAACGATTTCCTCACCGAAGCTTCTATAATGGGTCAGTTCGAGCACCCGAATGTGATATTCCTCCAGGGTGTAGTGACGAAGAGTAACCCAGTGATGATAATCACTGAGTTCATGGAAAACGGTAGCCTGGATACATTCCTCAGGGCAAATGACGGGAAGTTTCAAGTGCTACAACTCGTCGGTATGCTTCGCGGTATTGCGAGCGGCATGCAGTATCTAGCAGAGATGAATTACGTGCACCGAGATCTAGCTGCCAGAAACGTCCTCGTCAACGCCGCACTCGTTTGCAAAATCGCCGATTTTGGACTCAGTCGTGAAATCGAAAGCGCTACTGAAGGCGCTTACACAACTAGGGTGAGTTGGATCAGGGTACTCAGGGGGTGGTTGGAAATTATTCGACATTTTATGGAATTTCGACTCTCATAGATTTTACTCCACCGAGGTAAATGGCGTGATCGGAAAATTCATTCCTTCAGATAAATAAGGGTCTGGAAAAAATAGAGTATATTTTTTTACTGACTCTATTCATGTGAAAAAAAAAAAACAACAAATCGAGAAAAGAGAAAAATATGATTCAAATTTTTTTTTAATTTTGTCCTATTTGACGTGGATTGTCCCATATGTATGTGAGCACCTGACATATATATATATATATTTTTTTTTTTTTTTTTAGGGTGGTAAAATCCCGGTCCGATGGACAGCGCCTGAGGCAATTGCGTTTAGGAAATTCACAAGCGCCTCGGACGTATGGAGTATGGGAATCGTTTGCTGGGAAGTGATGTCGTACGGCGAACGCCCTTACTGGAATTGGTCCAATCAGGACGTGATTAAGTCGATCGAAAAAGGATACAGACTACCCGCCCCGATGGATTGTCCCGAAGCAATTTATCAACTGATGTTAGACTGCTGGCAAAAAGAGCGCACCCATCGGCCAACTTTCGCTAATCTCACACAGACCCTTGACAAGCTAATACGGAGCCCGGACACACTTCGAAAAATCGCCCAGAACAGGTAAGAATCATTTTTCTTTTTTTCTTACTTTTTCTTTTCTTCTTTTGTTAGTCTTTGTTTCATCTCATACATATACTATATATATATACAATTTATTCAATATACGCGGGTATACACGGTGAGGAAGGATTTTTTGAACTGGAAGTTGAAATTTATTTCATTTAAACAAAATCCTGCACCGCGATTACAATACCTACAATCACGTATCCATGACGAATATTAACGAGTTTTTTCTTGATTCTTTTATTTTTTTAATTTTTATTTCTATTTTTCATTTCATTCAAATGTACGTTTTATTTATTCAACAAATTCTTTCTCTAATGTGTTATAATTATTTACTTCCAAGCCGGAAGTTGCTTACGGATAATAGGTATATATATCTATACACATAGACGCAAATTCTAAATAATTATTTACCAGAGTGTCACGTGCTCTGGTATCGTTTCTTATTATTATTATCATTATTATCTTTGTCGTTACTATTACTACAATATTATTGTTATTATTATCATTGTTATTTTTATTATAATCAGTATTATGTTTATTATTATTATTATTACTATTATTATTATTGTTATTATTATTTCTATCATTATTATTATATTACTGTGACTAATTGACAAAAGCTTAACATACATATAATCGCTGATCATTTTAACACATATATAATATCGTATATTATACATCATGCCGCATGCCCGTGAGTTATTTCGTATCCATAAATTAATTTGTCTCGAAACATATGATATATTTTCTCAAACCGAACTCACGCTCTGCTCTATTTTTGCTGTTATTGTGCTTCAATGTTGTCGTCGTCAGTTTAATTAATATATATAATAACTTAAGTGTCGATCGATTTGACAACACCTGATTGGCATTACTGGAAATTGGTGGATATATTATATATATTATATACATTTAAATATATATATATATTAATATATATATATATTTGTGCCCAACGTCGTGAATAAGGCACCGAACACCGTACATCACACTTATTATCCAGTGTGTGTTTACTGCGATAAATTATCGCTATCATTATCATTATCACTTTTATTTTTTCGATTTCTATTTCTTTTTTTTTTATCGATTTTGCTTACAATCATATGTTTATAATTTTTTTTTTTTCTTTCCTTTTTTAATTTATTTTGAATTTGACTCAATTAATTCTTATATTTTTTCGTTAGATTTTATTTTCATTTTTTGGCTGTTCCTATTTTGTGGGAAAAAACATTTCTTTTCTCGCCGATATTTCCTCTTCTATTTCCAATTCATCAATGGTTGAAGAGAAAACAGAAAAGGAAAGAAAAACAAACCTTATTCCTTATTTATGGCACTCTGAAAACGAGAGAAATTAATTTATGGACTAAAGTCTGCAACGCCGTTCTAAAGATATTATTGATTTTTATTTATTTACTTTTTATTCAATCGACCCCTAATAGATTTGTTCATTTCAACAACAAACACGCAGATGTAATTGTAAATTATACAGGCTTTGAAAGCTTCGCTTTACGCTTCACCCTAACACTATATTGTGTTTGACTTTACATTAATTAATCGATTTTTTCTGACGATGAATTATTTTTATTACTGAATAATGAAAATCATGCACTTCGGATTCTATTTACTGAAAACACCAGATGTCGACTACTCGTCTAAATACATACTATATTGTATAAATAGCTGATTCAAACAGTTTTCTCATTTTCATATACATATATATTATGGATAAAGTAACGAATATTATTGACAGACACGTTATTTGTATATTTATGTCAGGTTTTTCTCTATACAGAGTCAGTTATAAATCTTCACTCTCTTTTTTTTTTGTATCTTCTTTTTTTTTTCTCACTTCTATATATTCTTTTGATTTTTCTTTTGGGCTAATTCTATGTGGTTTTGGTTGGTGTCTTTGGTACAACAGCGTGCGGCCGCCAGCACACAATCCGTACTATGTCACTGGCCACGGCAATCAGGGGGGCCCTGCGGGTCCGTTCGTAGACGTTTTGGGCCGGCAAGGCCAAGGTCAGGGCCAGAGCCAAGGTCAAGGCCAAGGCCAAGGTCAGGGCCAAGGCCAACCACCGCTAGCCGTTCCAGTAATGCCACCAGGAGCCGGCAGAACCCTACACTTCCATACACACGCTGCAACACATGCTCTGCCCCAACAACCACCCCTAACTTATCCTAACTGGGTCCCATTCACTCATTTCGGTTAATATCATCCACAAGTCCCTCCCTCTCCGATTCCTCGTTCGAAGGATGATTTGAAAACGAATTGCCTAAAATTATCCACGAAACGAATTTATCGCATCGAATTCGACAGTCGTCGATGATTGATGAATAATTGAGAAAAATTCTTGCCCCTTAAGAGATACATTAACTGGTAGGAACAAACTTTGTTCTTTAAATTAGACTTGCTGGTAAAATAATCGTGTTTTTTCTCAATATATTTTATTCATAAATACATACGTGCATATGTATTGATAATGGCTTTTATTATTCGAAAGAGTCTTTGTGTCGTGTAGATTTTTGATGTTTAGGTTCTTTTTTTCTTCGATGTTTTATATTTATATATTACATTATGTGTCCGTGTATTATAGATATAGATACACGCATATATAGATAATATAATAATAATAATAATTGTGCGTGTCGTTTTATAATAATCTGCAGCGGTTTATTTTACGTAGTTATATACAAAAATGGATTTAATACCTCATGGTTTAAAGTTAAAAGAAAAAAAAAAACAAGAAAGAAGATGAAAAAATAAAAAAAATAAACGAGAAGCGAAATTTGGAAAAGGAAAGAAAAGTAAGAAAATAAAAACAAAAATAAAAAAACGCAGTAACGGGATTCATTAAAATCGTACAGTTTTTATGCCATAGAAAAAAGTGTGATATATAATTATATAATTCTATATAATACATGTAATTAATAAGACAACGCGCAACCGCGTTTGTCATACAACTGGTACATACATATTATACAAACTTCTTCAGATTCCTTCCGCACATGAATTAAAAAATACAATAGCACAATTTATAATATCAATATTATCACCATAAACATGACTGATACTCTTTAAGGAAACATAAAAAAAAAAACGGTTTTTTTTTCTCACTCTCTCACTCTCTCTCTCTCTCTCTCATCACATTAGACAATACTATGCAATCGAAAATAGCAAATACATATAATATATGTACAAAAGTAAAAATGAAAACGAGAAGACAAGAGAAGATAGAACAAAAGTAAAGTGGAGATAAATTAATGCAATAAAGAAAAAAGAAGAAAAACAAACAAATAAACAAATCGCTGTAAATATACATTCTAATATAATATTATGATAGTTAATTAATCAAAAAAAAAAAAAAAGAATTTACGATTATTAATAATAACTTTGAGATTTAAAATGAAAAGAAAGAAAACGAAAAAAAAAAAGAAGAAAAACAGATACATATTATGAATGACAATATAGATTAGAATACGTTTAAAGATTCGATTAATCTTTTATATCATGTTGCACTTTATCGATACTATATATCACACTGCCGTGTTTTTAATGATATTATTATAATAATAATAATCGTCAGTAGAGAAATGAAATAGACAGATCGATTTAGAGAGACAAATATATATATATATATATACATACATATATATATTGAAATGCTTATACCGTATACAATAGGTATATTTAAATAGAATATATTGATAAATAATTGTAGAGTTAGATAAATGGTAAAAATTTAAGATAAAATATCTGTAGTATAGAGGACGATTTTACCAACGAATAGAAATAGCCTATTATAGCGGGAAAAAATAGTCTTTCAACAAATAAAAAAAATAAAAAACAAAATGAAAAAAAAAAAAAAATTAATTTAATATAATAATATTTAATGATAATTATTTATTGATATAAAAATTAACGAAGAAAGAAATAAAGTAAAGTAAAGTAAAGTAAAAATAAAAATACGAAATAATAATAAATATTCAAAAGACGTGTCGCTAGATTAGTATTTTTATACTTGAAATGAAAATTATATAATAGGGTCAAAGAAATATGAAGTAATATTTAATCATAAGATATTATATTATTATTATTATTATTATTATTATTATTATTATTATTATCATCATCATTTTTATTATTATTATTATGATTATTATTATTATTATTATAATTATTATTATTATTATCATCATCGTCATTATCTACGATCTCTAGGAAGTATTAGTCCTCGTCGCGAGGTTTAGTATTAACTTGAAAAGATAAAAAAAAAAAAACAATAAAAAAATACGAGGCAATCTGTGTTATCGAGACTCACCATTCGAGGAAAATATATGAATCAATACTTTCCGTATAATAATAGCGTCCGAAATTGCAGGCTCTAACCGCGATACAAAAGACATATGTGCAGATAGATTGTTGGTAGATATAGAGATTAGCAAATTCAGGTGGGATTATAAGTTTGCTCAAATGAAAACAGGAAAAACAAGAATAGAAAGGAAAAGGTATAATCATTATTATTATCAACACATCGCCGCGACAGGTGCGTTACCAATGACTTATACAATTTAAGAAACTTTATCGTATGTATAAATAATCGATACTGTAAATTTTGTATAAAAAAAAACAAAAAAAAAGAAAACGGCAGAAAGGCAGATACAATAATCACCTATCAAAGGTATATCGATACGTATATAAATATCGTTCGAATAATTATTCAACGCGCAGTTAAAATTTTGATGAACAAGATTTAAATCGATGCGAGCTACATAAAGTGAAAATTCAATCTGCTTCAAACATCACAAGTGAACCCCTTTGGTTATACCCTTGTCTATGTATTCCACCATACCTTAATGACCGCATAAAAAAAAAGAAAAGAAAAAAAAACAGCCATAGCACACACAACATACATACAAAATATTGTCCAGGGGTGTACCTAATTGAGGATGATTATAGTTATCATACATCGTTTATTATTTATTCATTTTCAATATACAAACTTAAGGTATGACTCTATGATGATCATTTCGGGTCTTGATTATGTAGATTCTTCGATTTTGTACACCCTTGAATGAAGTAATATAACAATACCCACATATTGACACGAAAATGAAAAGTAATACAATCACTGGTAGTAAAGACACCACACGGTGGCCTCCATTGCACTAACAATTGCTAACAATTGTCAGAATCAGGGAACGGGGTGCCCCACCCCCACCACCGCCCGCATCGACTGTGCATATAAGGAAAAGGTAAAATAAAAGAAATGACAATCGGGCTTGAAGGAACACAATAAAACGCAATCCTGGAGCATTGTTTCAGGCTAGAATCGAAAATTGATAGAAACAATCTATATGAATTTTATCGACTAGTTTTTTTCATCGCCTTTTCAATTATTATTACTTTTTATTTCTATGATCCAAAAACTAGTCGAAATTCATCTCTGTAGCTATATGATGAAAGTTAGAGTCGCAAGAGAAAATTTTGGGTTGCGTTTTTTGTATTCGTTTTAGTACGAGGAAAATTGACTTGTCACGTAGATAAGAAAAACAAATGAAAAAAATAAAATAAAATAATAATAATAAGAAAAAAAAAACGCTTGCCTTTTTTAGTTCGTATTGCACTGCTTGCTTCATCATGCACTGTACATATAATATATAATGCATTTGTATATAATATCATCCTTAGATTTATGAAAATAAGAATTGATTTACCATATTATAATACTTTAAAACTTTATATTATAATTTAATATAATCTGTTTAATAAATTCATCATATTATTATAGACGTACGTCGTAAGTTACTTGGTACATATATATTTCACCCAATTGTATAGTATCACTACCCAATTTCTTTCACCCACCACTCCGTATATACAATCATATTGAAACTATATAGATAATCATGTGTGTATCACGAGCACTGAAGCATTATTGATCCGTACACTGTATATATAAATGGTTGTCACAAAGCTCCTCAATAATTAATGTTGAATTTGAAAAGAATGTCTAAAACCATACCCTATAATCATAGACCATAGTATTTCGTGTTAAACCCGCAACTAAACGAATATTATGTTTGTTTGAAGTTTGAAAAGAGAATCTTGTAAAATCTGCAGCCAATTCTTTACGTGCTATTATTCACACCTACTGTAAATACAATTATATCCCCATGTGCTTTATCATCTGTTTCTCCATTATAAGTTTCGTATTTTAATCAATGTGGCCGTTACGTTTTATGATAACAAATTAATAATCAAATTCACAACTGAACAGAAATATACATGTACATAGATTCTTATCAGAGGATGGAAAAGAAGTTTTGGAGTTTGGAAAGATGGAGATTTTGAAAGGAACAAAGCACAAGATTTAACGCAAATTTACAGTCAACGGGCTCCTATTTAAGTAGAAGATCTGACTGAATTTGTGTTATGATGATGAAGCTTTTTTAGCTTCAAGAAAGCTACGTTAAAATGTTCAAATTAAATCTAAAAATGAGCCAAAATAGCCAAAATCAATGAACAGCTAAATATTTGCAATATTGAAGTTTCAAATGGGCTTCTTGCGCAAAACATTTGAGTTCTTTAGTTTGGAATGTTTTTGGCTCATCTATGGATATATTTGAAAAGATTCACGCAGCTTTCATGAAAATGAGCTCAAAATTTCTCGTGGTACAAATTATCTTACATCATTGGCAAAGTCATGTGTACAGGCTTCCCCGTTAGACGGTATTCCTCGCCTGATAAAAACCACTCGGTTAATAATAAAGAGAATAAAACGTAATTGTCAAATGACCCAACCCAACTTTACTTAAACAACTAGACCCCCTAATAGATTATATAGACCCAATAAAAAATATTATATCGGCTATATTGAAGCTCGAAGAAAATATTTGGGAGGTTCGACCGATGCCTGTTCATTGATTAACTATTGAAGTTGAAGTATCGAAGAGTCTAGGATGGAATATTTTCTTCGTGATTTCATTATATGCCTATATGCTATGAATACTATAAATAATGCTAGATAGTGATTTAGAAAGTCTCTTATATAGTGAGAATTAACATATCCTCGAATATTTCACAGGGGTACAAATCCACTGGCACCAGATGCAGTGGATCTTACGCAGTTGACGTCAGTCGCCGATTGGTTAGCGTCAATAAAAATGTCAAGATATGCTGAGAGCTTTGAAAGAGCTGGCGTAACGACGCTAGAAGCAGCGGCCCGAGTCACCGTACAAGAACTAACTGCCCTTGGAATAACGTTAGTTGGTCATCAAAAGAAAATCATGAACAGTGTCACCGCGTTAAGGGCTCAAATGTCTGCTACGTCGCAGGGTTTTCTTGTCTAGGGGTAAATGGTCATGTTCACCGAATGATCATGTATGATAATCAATATGGACTTAATCGAGACATTGGATGAATACGGTCGCGATTATAGATTATTAGAAATATACATATATATAATTCGAGATGTTAACGGACCAATAAGACACACGGACGTCTTCTATTATAAATTCTGTCCGGAGTATTAAACTGCAGGCCTAAACAATGGCCGATAAACATTCCACTATAGACATATACGATAGTAGACGTTTAATGCGATAGAAATTTTAAGGATTTTCAAGATATTGTAAAAGATGGAAGAGAATACCGTCAGCTAGATAGAAGAGATTGAAATTCACATTTCTTGAACCAAAATATCGAGTAACACGTCTCTTACAGACCAGCCTAACTCTTACATACTGTTATATTACACGGTATGAAGACGAAACGAAAAAAGAAAACAAAAAAACGATGTATCTATCTTTCCCAACTAGAAATCTAAACCCTTTAATCCCTCTGATTGATCTTCTAATCGATCACAGAAATTATGTTGGAAGAATCGTCTGCTTCCTTCCGTTTCCTCGACGATGAGTATTATACTGTTAAAACTGATCTCTATAATTCAGGTAAAAATACGAAACGGTATACCTACCTTGAAGAAAGACCTTTGAATGATGACCTGCCTGTAAAATTGAACCATTATATATAGATATACGTATATAGTGATTCGAGGAACGCACTTGCTCAAGACGGTGTGAAAAATAATAATGAGAACACTGTAAATATATATCTTTTTCGATTGAATCGACGTATACATATAGTATTACCTAAAAATTATAAAAAAAAAAAGAATAAATAAAATAATAGGGATATCGTGCAGCGAATTTACAAATATTCCGCTTTTGTTCCGCCCTGCAGCTTTCGACAGCTAAAATATATAATAAAATGCGCGCATAAATTGTTGCGTTTTATGTTGTATAGATATTATAATATACATAATATTATATATGAATTATCGAAAATGAAAAATGTGCCAACGCAAAACAAAAAAAATAAATAAATAAATAAATAAAGTGAATAAAAATAATTATATTAAAGGAGAAGAAAAAAAAAAAAATGAAAAAAAAAGAAAGATAAAAAATTGATAATTAATATTGATGATATTACATCAGCCAGGCTAAAAAGTGCGTGTGTTGAAAATATTATTTAATAATAAATATTAAATACAGATTTATTATAATAGGTAAAAGAAATTTTGATTAAACGAGACAAAATAATCATATATTATATTATATACTGTCTGCTGAGAGTTTTGACGTATGCCGTACCGTCCCGTACCGTACCGCGCCGTTAATAAGCCAGCAGGAGTGTCCAAAATGATAAATATTAGGCGATGAATAATATATGCACGCACGATACAGCTGCAGTACACGGGCTGTATATGTATATGTATAATATACCTGTCACGATTAAAGTCGAGCAAACAATGTCCAAAACCTGTTTTTGAACACGAACATATCAAAATATTTGAAAATTACGTGAAATTTGAAATAAGGAAAAGAGAAAAAGAGGAAACCCCATACACACACACACCCTTAAGTTTTTTTTTTTTTTTTTTTCAACGGAGCTCTTTTCAAAAGAAAAGTAAATTTTTTCATACGCGCTATTATTTATCTAAGAAATACCTTTCTTATTCTATATTCATTATTATATTTCGTTCACCGTTTATATGACTGAATTATATAAGATCATTGCATTCCATTGATCATTGCAAAATGCAACGACAAAGAGCGTTTAAAATACATTCGAGTATATGATAATAATAATAATTGACCCCGGTTCATTATTCAATCATCATTTAATCACAATAGTCAAAATGTTATTCATAGCTAAATGAATTTGCTATTGTAAAGACTGTTTCAAATATATTATTCATGGCACGTCGACGCTTTTTGCCACGACAATTATAAACATTTAATTTTTTGAACGCGTAACACAACAAACAATAATTCATCGAACTCTTACAATAATTGCAAGCAAAAGAAAAAAGTTTTTGTTCTTTATAATTATGGTAATAAAACAAAAAAAGAAAACGCCGTTTGCCAAAAATTTTTAACCGTAATTTAAAGATTTACGCTAATAGTATAATTGAAATTTTATTGGAAGACCTATATTATATGTCCTTATCAAGGAGTGCTACTCCGTTTGCTATACGTTATCAAAACGTTATATATACATCTATAATAATATTAAATTGTACAATTGAGCGAAACGTATAACAAACAGAGTTATAATAGAAATGCTACTCAAGGAGGGCGAGATAAGCAATAAATACACGCAAATGCAGATTTTTATAGAAAATGTTAAAATTTGAGAAAATAATTATTAATAACGCTATCTTCCTAAATGTTCGTATTAAATATAATACATAATATGGTTTGAAAATTTTATCCGCAACATAATTGTTGATGCACCAAGTATAGCCCATTGGCAGTCACTAATTAACAACTGCATTTAAGCTATATTGTCGGATAAGATTTTGCCAAATTTGAAGAATTTTGAGCTGTACCATCTGTACCTATATATGTCTAGCGACGATTGTCCGAATATCGTTGAAAATTGTTTAAATTCAGGTCAGATAATATTAGAAAGATAACTAGGCTGGCAATGTTAGATCAGGTATAGCGCAAGAAAAGAATAGACGTAAAGAAAATCTGTATAATCCTGATAGATTTCGCACGGATTGTATGAAACCAGCTCTTTTTATTTAGAGGAGATAAAAAAAAAAATGTGGGTTTAACATGTTTTTAATGATATTCCTAAGTCGCATATTTTGGTTATTGTATACGTGTAAAATTTAAAGTAAAGGAAAAAAAAAACAAAAAAACAAGAATGAATTAATAATGAAATCAAAATTCTTGAATACGTGTGTGTCCTCGTTGGAAAGTTTTCTAAGCGTCAGTTTTTCATTTCTTATTTTTTTTTAATTTTATTTTGTTCTTTTCTCTTCTATATATATATGTTGCAATTTTAATGTGCTGTACTACTATTTATTAAACTTATTTATTATTTAGAGATCTGACTAAATTAAAAGTCTATTACTTATAATTGATTAGGAAAATTAATGTTTCTGTTTTTTTTTTTTTTTTTTTTCTTTCTTTCCATTATTCCGAGAGTTTGTAAAACTCTTAACTTTGTAAAGAAAAAGAAAGGGAAAAAAAAGAGAGAAAAGAATAATAATACGAAATTAATTCGACTATGTATAATTTTAATTAACAGTTCTCAGTAGTAGTGCTTGTAATTTTTTAGTATACCGAAAAATAATAATTGTTATATAGTTTTCTCCTTTCGTTCGATTTTTTTTTTTTGTCTTTTTTTTTTATAGTTTTTTAAACAGATTTTATTTGTCTACTACCTGCTGTCTCTCTGCAGGTACCGTCCCACTATATAATTAGTAGCTTACAATTCACACAGCTATTTAATTTTTCACTTAGCTAAGTTGAGTTGGTTAAGCTAAAAATATCTTCATGTGACTTGATTATTGTAAAGATAAAATGGGAAAAAAAAAGGAAAAAAAAAATCAATTTTTCAACAAATTTCGGAATGTGTCTAAAGCATTTTTCCTATGGTGTTGTCAAGACGATGTTGAATGTACATAAGAAATAATAAATAACATACCTTATATGATGTAAATTAATTTCCGACGTGGCAAGCAACAATTATTAATAAATAAATGAAATGCAAATTATATCCTCCGCCTGGCAATCCTTGATAATTATATAATCGAATATAAGTGTCTGACGCATCTCGTAAAAGGTGAGCGAAGAAAAAATAATGGTATTATCCCACGGAGAATACACAGGCTTAAATCGACTCTTAACTTTTTCGTAAATTACGTCTTTTCTCGAAAATAAAACCAATGTTTTCATAAATTTTTTAAAATATGTAAATATTACCAACAGTACTTTTTATTTACATCAATTGACTTAGCATTGGTTCCATAGACATCCGGAAATTTCTTCAAGATGATCGCACCCTTTAATTTAAATTCGTGGACGATCCAAGTTTGCGTAGGGTTAGATTCACCCAGAGTGTTCTTCATGAATGAAAAAATAGATGTGTTCTCCGAGTGTTATACTTATCGAGCCAGAATCAATATTTTACTAAAAGGCAAATAAACTACATTTTTATAATTCCTTGGTGCTAAAAAAAGATCTCAACCTTATCGTTGCTACCTACGTTATCACCGGTATATTACCGACATCGTGTGTATGATCGACATCTTGACTAATCGCACCGACTACTAGGTCCATCTATGCTTACTGAGGAGCTGTGCAGTAAACTTAGTAGATGTTTCTCGCATGAAAAATTATTCAAGAAATCCTATACCTCGCGTTGTCATTCCGGTCTTCTCCACAGCATAGTGTATCTCATATGTTCTCTGTGTCGAACAGATTCTGGATTTAATCATGTCCTAATGGATATCCAGGACATGATAGATTCAGAATTTCGTCGACATTGAGAATAGAGGGTTAGGACTATGCTTGTTTTTATGGGTTTGGGAATTTTTGAACGGGGCGTAGTTGGTGAGTTTCACGCACTTGGCGCCAAGTGGGTTGAACTGACCTTATAACACCCCATAAATGATTGAAAAAGACAAGTTACTGAATCGCTAAACGATGTTAGTATTAATCAAGCGTGTCACATGCATCATCGTATCCTGTTTAGTGATCCCAAACATTTGGCACGATATGAATCCTTCGACTCTCTCCGTAGAAGATACACAGTCTATGATCAAGACATCGTGCAAAATCCATGATTGGGCATCGACGGTTCAGCACCTAATTTCCTGCAATTTTTCCGCCGATAATTCTTTCATTATGGATCATTGTTAGAATCATTACCTCACTTGCAGCCGATGTTTGTAATTTGTTGACAGGATTCCAGTGACATCGATAATAATGACGTGCTTCACACTGAACCGTCAATGTCAATTGCGAGTGAATAAATGATCAGGATCGATCCAAGTCTGGCTATGAGTAATAATGAGCTATATAGAGTAGTTTCAATAATGACTGAAGGAAGCAGGCACCTTATCCATTCCTAAAGAATCGACACCAGTCTCTATAGATTCACTCACGTGAATCGTTTCTCAATTCATACGAACAATCTTGTGCAGAGCAGAGAATAGACTACGCGACCCCGTACCCCTTTTCCGTCACTAACAATCAGTAGCGTGAAATTAAACACACCTATTCTGTTCGATCATTGTTGGTGCACAAAACGATGGTGACGGGTCTGCGCCGCGTCGTCTTTCTGTATCCTCACTATTCTTTGTACCTATCTACGGAATCGGTAAGCGTGTACAGATCACGAGAATGATGATGATTCTGCCCATGTGTTGGAAGATTCCAGTGATTTACCCTAAAAACTTAAAGACCCGGGTTAGTGACGGTTCAACGGTTCCCGAAGGTCACGTGTGCTGATTGGCTACCAATTTCTAGTTTCCTTCCAGGATGCGTTTCGTTCTGTCGCCTTTGCAAGGACGCGAATGGGCTATAAGAGACTGAGCACGGGCTCTTCCAACTGTAGTTGGTTTCTGAATAGAGCTCTTAGCCCTGTTGTTCGACGCGGAAGAGAGCCTATGATCTCTCCCACCTGGGTAAAAGGAATACTTAAACGAGAACGTAGGACCGCGCGATCGCAAGAAGTTGATGGTAGCGGGCAAAGACGGAACAAAAATGCAAGAAGCTTTGTTCGGAAAGTTGTTGTTTTTACTGATCATTCATTTCACCGCATGTTCCTTTGTTCCACCAAGTTTCGGCGGTGGAGAAGAGTCTGGTGTATCCCTGAGCGATGTGACACAGAGGAAGAGCGGTGCGGAATACGTAGCCTTGGATAATGGAAGAATAAGTAAAGCCGCAAACCAAGGATTTGACAAGGGCGAAAGAGGATCTCATGGACAGTCACAGGACGGTGGGCACTACAGTGATCAAGACAATAATCAGAAGGGTTATGACGTCGGAAGGCACAGTCTTGGTCAGGCTCAGTCGTTCAATCAAGGGAACAATGAATTCCAACAGCACGGCAGTGGACAGCATAAGAAAGGCTTTCACAAGAGTGGCTTCACAAACAATTATCACAAGGATGAATCCGGGAACAAAGCGAGCTTCTACGAAGATAGTGACGACGAACGAGGTCACAGAGGCCACGATAACCGAGGTGGTGCTTACGGGCAAAAAGCTGAAGACGCCTTTCGTGATGGTAGATACGACGCAGCTTTTAACGGAAGAAACAGAGGCAACCAAGGACTATACGACAACAGTGCAGGGTGAGTTGAACACCATTCTTTTTAGGTACCTGTATACTTCAAGCTCAGCTTCTATAAGAACAAACGAAAATCGAAGCTACTCTAACCACAAAGAGAACGCTGAAGCTTTTTCAAGATGTGTTTGATCCTTCTCCATACCTTCGAATTTCATGCAGATTTGACAATCGTCGGGGCCATTCCGGGGGCTACAACGATAATCGATATCACAATGACAGACGAAACTATTTGCAAGATGGGGCTGGCAGAGTTTACGACAGAAATGGAAACGAAGCTTACTACCGTAGGGAACAACCCTATCACAATCATGCTTATTATCCAGCGGCTCCTCTAGTATCTGGACCACTCTACTCCAGGGATTACCTCGACGCCCCACCACCAAGGTACATTGACCGCGAGGAGCCCTATGGGGGTGTAAGAAGATTTGGGTAATTGTTGAGCTGTTGTATCTTTATGACTTTGACAATCACACCAATTAGTATTGCATTGTGTAATACCACATAATTAACTTGTGTTCCGTGATTCTGGAAACAGGGGGAAACGGGTGAAAAAGTTCTAAGACGTCCAATCTTTCGGACAAATAAATAAGAGCAAAGTTTCAAACTGTTTTACCCCCTTTTTGAAAACAATTTATATTTCGATTCTTTGTTTTGGCTCATCCAGTCTTTGCTAACGCACTAAATTTTTGCATCTTTTCATGAATCTATCACGATGAACAGATCAAATTTCGTTTATGCTCGTGTTATCTTCTTTCTTGTCACTTTCAAGAATTGCACTTTCGAAAACTGTTTAAGTAGCTGGAAGGACACTATCACAAGTAATCGCATAGATCGCACAAAGTTTATTTGACGTAAAATTATAAAGCTGCAACCAATTAACGACATTTGAAAGACGTAACTTTTCGAATCTAGAATGCATTATGAAACTCTCTATCGAACGTGAAACGTTTGATATTCCTTAAACTCTGACTACTATATTCGCTCCAGTAACGTTTATACTAAACAAAAAAAGGCATCTTTTCCGCACGCTTCAACCCAAATCGGTGAGGACTTTGACGTGGTCAGCGGTCAGTCACCCTACAATCATGAGGTCCGTGAATTGTCCAGCAATTCTGGGCTCGTCATATAGTCGACGGGGCATTCGTTCTGCTCGTAAACTCGGTGATATATTATGCCTCTGAGACTGGGATGAGATTTCTATTCATTTTGTCAAATCTTGTTAACAAACATTTTCAGAGATTCTTTGCTCATGAGATTCCATACAGTTATACGTGATTGAAATTTGCATAAATGATTAGCAAAATATATCGACGTAAGGAAACATCGGTTCTAAGAAACGTTGATGAATTTTGGTGTCAAAGACTGCACGGCGTGGTGGGCGTGAAATGGAAATTACACAGTCATTCTTTATTGCCTGTCACTTTCAATTAACCGTTTCAAGCCAAGCGGAATCACAGAGCTGCTACATGCTTCTTTATGTAGAACGACCGGTCCTTCTTGTTCTGGAATTTTTATTTGAATTCAGAATTCATTCAACTCTATTAGTTGCACGTTGCATTGGTAGTTTAATGAATATTTGATAATAACAATACTATAATTGGTCTAATGAATTGCCCAAGCTTCGCGATATGTAATAACTGAATACTAGGTCACACCACCGTCGAAAGTTTTTTCTTTTCACTTGAGTATTGTGTATATAGGCTATTGAAGACAGGAACTTCGGTAAAAAGACATAGCGGAAATTGTTACGAGAGCGTGGCGTCAAATCTAGTTTTATAACATTAGAACTGTTGACTCTAGGCAAACTCTCGCAACGTCTTTAACAAATTACGAATTACTTTTAGCATCAGAGCGCAATGTGAAATAGTATTTCAGGCCGGCTTCCCCGTGCACAAACTGTGACGGAATTCAACTCTAAATTGAAATATAAATCGCAACATTTTTGACTGACAGGTATTTTCCAAACCGAAGAGCCTATCACGAAGCTGATCTAATATATCCTGAGAAGAGTATCACCTACGATGATACTTATATTGGTGGCGGCGGGGGTCATCACGGGGGTGGATATGGTGGTGGCTATAATTCTGGAGGGTACGGAGGGTACAAGAAGGGTTATCAACCGCTGGAAGCCCACGACGGATTTAGAAGACCTTACTGACGATATACCGGCGCAAAATGATTACCGGATGTTGTAAAATGACGACTAAATGTATGAGCATTGAATAAAATGAAAAAGAAATAAGATAAAGGTTTCAATCCACAAAATCTGCTATATTGCCTTGGCTTCATTCCTCTTTCTTCCGTCATTTTTTTTTTTTTTTTTAAGTATAAGCGCCGTTGTTTTTACAAAGGAAAAAATAAGTCTTGCGGTTTGCTACAACAGTGATCTGATGAAGCCTTGGATATACCCAGGTGTATTCTCCCGCTGCAGTAATCACTCACGTAAAGGTACTCAAGCTACAAGCTCATGCTCAAGTACACCAAGAGATCCAGCACGACCAAAATCACTGGGTAGGAGAAAGCTTCTGCAACATAATTGCTTAATCAAATACCTGCGTTGTAACAGTCTTTCGGAATGATATAACTGTACAATATCACGATGCCAGTGTTAAAAGAAGAACAAAGAACCGTTAATAGGTGGTAAGAAATTGGGTAGGTATTTCTGTAGGAATACGAAAGAGACAATATATGGCAGTTAGTTGGTGAAGAAATTTTGTATATTTTATTTGCAACATTGAACTTGATGGGTAAAAATTGTTAGAAGAAACTAACTCACGAGGATTATCTGGATTCATGGCGACTGAATTGTCATAAACAATTCGATGGAACATCGTCAGAAATATATTGAACGCATTGAAACATGTGCGTCGTACCCAATTGTACTCGGGGTCTATGACTTCGTCCATGATATAGTATAAGCGTCTTTTTTCATGGTTCACATCGGTTTTGCGCGGTTGAATTTGAGGTGTAAATTCCGATTGAATTTCAAGTAAGGTATCGAAATTATGAGTATTCCGTGACATTGACGGGTCTGCATCGCTGCTTTTTCACAGTCAAATTGTTTCAACATCTCACGCCAGCTTAGTCACAACTCGATAATTAATTATAAAGTTTAGAATTTATCGATTCACAACCGACGGTTTTTTTCGAAAAAAAGTCTGTCGAATGCTGGATGGCCGAATTTTTATCTGGAGGTTGCTGCGTTCGTTAATTGGGAAATATCCAGCAGTTGTGACAGCTCGAGACCAGAGGGTCCCCCCTTTGTATATTTCCGAGAGTCTCAACTGGCGGAAATTTTGGTGTATAGATATATATAGGCATGCATACGTATCTTAAGACACGTCTCTATATGTTTATCCATTCATATTAGCGTTTTCGGAAGTAAGAAGGATTTTAACTAGCAAAATTTCTACTTCTGGTATTAGGAAAACATCTGACCCGAGGAGGTGTGCTGGAAATTCGGGTCTATGGATATATAGGCATGCGTGTCTTCATACGTCTCTATACCTATGATTAATTCATACTAGCATTTTTCAGAGCTAAAAGGATTTTAACTCGCAAAATTTCTGCTCCTGGTATCAGGAGAACATCTGACCCAAGGAGGTGTGCCGAAAAAGGATATGTGTATTGATTCATTCATGCATACCTCTCTCTATAGGTCTCTATACCTATGATTAATTCATACTAGCATTTTTCGGAGCTAAAACGATTTTAACTCGCAAAATTTCTGATCCTGGTATCAGGAGAACATCTGACCCAAGGAGGTGTGCCGAAATAGGCTATGTGTATTGCTTCATTCATGCATACCTCTCTCTATACGTCTCTATACCTATAATTAACTTATACTAGCGATTTTCGGAGTTAGAAGGATTTTAACTCGCAAAATTTCTGCTCCTGGTATCAGGAGAACATCTGACCCGAGGAGGTGTGCCGAAAAAGGATATGTGTATTGATTCATTCATGCATACCTCTCTCTATACGTCTCTATACCTATGATTAATTCATACTAGCATTTTTCGGAGCTAAAACGATTTTAACTCGCAAAATTTCTGATCCTGGTATCAGGAGAACATCTGACCCAAGGAGGTGTGCCGAAATAGGCTATGTGTATTGCTTCATTCATGCATACCTCTCTCTATACGTCTCTATACCTATGATTAATTCATACTAGCATTTTTCGGAGCTAAAACGATTTTAACTCGCAAAATTTCTGATCCTGGTATCAGGAGAACATCTGACCCAAGGAGGTGTGCCGAAATAGGCTATGTGTATTGCTTCATTCATGCATACCTCTCTCTATACGTCTCTATACCTATGATTAATTCATACTAGCATTTTTCGGAGCTAAAACGATTTTAACTCGCAAAATTTCTGATCCTGGTATCAGGAGAACATCTGACCCAAGGAGGTGTGCCGAAATAGGCTATGTGTATTGATTCATTCATGCATACCTCTCTCTATGCGTCTCTATACCTATAATTAACTTATACTAGCGATTTTCGGCGTTAGAAGGATTTTAACTCGCAAAATTTCTGCTCCTGGTATCAGGAGAACATCTGACCCGAGAAGGTGTGCCGAAAAAGGATATGTGTATTGATTCATTCATGCATACCTCTCTCTATACGTCTCTATACCTATGATTAATTCATACTAGCATTTTTCGGAGCTAAAACGATTTTAACTCGCAAAATTTCTGCTCCTGGTATCAGGAGAACATCTGACCCGAGGAGGTGTGCCGAAAAAGGATATGTGTATTGATTCATTCATGCATACCTCTCTCTATACGTCTCTATACCTATGATTAATTCATACTAGCATTTTTCGGAGCTAAAACGATTTTAACTCGCAAAATTTCTGATCCTGGTATCAGGAGAACATCTGACCCAAGGAGGTGTGCCGAAATAGGCTATGTGTATTGCTTCATTCATGCATACCTCTCTCTATACGTCTCTATACCTATAATTAACTTATACTAGCGATTTTCGGAGTTAGAAGGATTTTAACTCGCAAAATTTCTGCTCCTGGTATCAGGAGAACATCTGACCCGAGGAGGTGTGCCGAAAAAGGATATGTGTATTGATTCATTCATGCATACCTCTCTCTATACGTCTCTATACCTATGATTAATTCATACTAGCATTTTTCGGAGCTAAAACGATTTTAACTCGCAAAATTTCTGATCCTGGTATCAGGAGAACATCTGACCCAAGGAGGTGTGCCGAAATAGGCTATGTGTATTGCTTCATTCATGCATACCTCTCTCTATACGTCTCTATACCTATGATTAATTCATACTAGCATTTTTCGGAGCTAAAACGATTTTAACTCGCAAAATTTCTGATCCTGGTATCAGGAGAACATCTGACCCAAGGAGGTGTGCCGAAATAGGCTATGTGTATTGCTTCATTCATGCATACCTCTCTCTATACGTCTCTATACCTATGATTAATTCATACTAGCATTTTTCGGAGCTAAAACGATTTTAACTCGCAAAATTTCTGATCCTGGTATCAGGAGAACATCTGACCCAAGGAGGTGTGCCGAAATAGGCTATGTGTATTGATTCATTCATGCATACCTCTCTCTATGCGTCTCTATACCTATAATTAACTTATACTAGCGATTTTCGGCGTTAGAAGGATTTTAACTCGCAAAATTTCTGCTCCTGGTATCAGGAGAACATCTGACCCGAGAAGGTGTGCCGAAAAAGGATATGTGTATTGATTCATTCATGCATACCTCTCTCTATACGTCTCTATACCTATGATTAATTCATACTAGCATTTTTCGGAGCTAAAACGATTTTAACTCGCAAAATTTCTGCTCCTGGTATCAGGAGAACATCTGACCCGAGGAGGTGTGCCGAAAAAGGATATGTGTATTGATTCATTCATGCATACCTCTCTCTATACGTCTCTATACCTATGATTAATTCATACTAGCATTTTTCGGAGCTAAAACGATTTTAACTCGCAAAATTTCTGATCCTGGTATCAGGAGAACATCTGACCCAAGGAGGTGTGCCGAAATAGGCTATGTGTATTGATTCATTCATGCATACCTCTCTCTATACGTCTCTATACCTATAATTAACTTATACTAGCGATTTTCGGAGTTAGAAGGATTTTAACTCGCAAAATTTCTGCTCCTGGTATCAGGAGAACATCTGACCCGAGGAGGTGTGCCGAAATAGGCTATGTGTATTGATTCATTCATGCATACCTCTCTCTATGCGTCTCTATACCTATAATTAACTTATACTAGCGATTTTCGGCGTTAGAAGGATTTTAACTCGCAAAATTTCTGCTCCTGGTATCAGGAGAACATCTGACCCAAGGAGGTGTGCCGAAATAGGCTATGTGTATTGATTCATTCATGCATACCTCTCTCTATGCGTCTCTATACCTATAATTAACTTATACTAGCGATTTTCGGAGTTAGAAGGATTTTAACTCGCAAAATTTCTGCTCCTGGTATCAGGAGAACATCTGACCCAAGGAGGTGTGCCGAAAAAGGATGTGTGTATTGATTCAGTCATGCATACGTCTCTGTATACGTCTCTATACCTATAATTAATTAATACTAGCGTCTTCGGAAGATATAAGGTTTTCAACTCGCAAAATTTCTGCTCCTGGTATCAGGAGAACATCTGACCCAAGGAGGTGTGCCGAAATAGGCTATGTGTATTGATTCATTCATGCATACCTCTCTCTATACGTCTCTATACCTATAATTAACTTATACTAGCGATTTTCGGAGTTAGAAGGATTTCAACTCGCAAAATTTCTGCTCCTGGTATCAGGAGAATATCTGACCCGAGGAGGTGTGCTGAAAATTCGGGTCTATGGATATATAGGCATGCATACGTGTCTTTATACACGTCTTTATATGTTTATTCATTCATATCAGCGTTTCCGGAAGTTAGAAGGATTTTAACCAGCAAAATTTCTGCTTCTGGTATCAGGAGAATATCTGACCCGAGGAGGTGTGCTGAAAATTCGGGTCTTCATACACGTGTCTATACGTTTATCCATTTATACTAGCGTTTTACGCAGTTAGAAGGACCACGGGCTGTGAAGGGAATACATTTTTCAGAATCTCGGTTCCCGCACTCCGACTACAAACGCTTGTTTTCGAGAATCAGCCCACCACCCTCTGAATAGCCATTTTTCGGCGACCCCCTGGTATGGGTACCGGAGGGTACCAATATATAGTATGAGTGACACGCACTAATGTTTTCGTACACTTTGGTACCTAGATCAGAGGCTCGCCAAAAAATGCTTTATAGTATCGCATGAGAAACGCTGGAGAGTAATATGGTAGTGGGGGAAGCGCTCCAGTACGGATTAGGGGAAGCGGAACTATTGGGAGTGGCACTCTTAAGTAGTTGTACTGTAGTTGAATCGAAAAGAATTCTTTGTTTTTCTGATCATTCGGAGTTCCCAAAGAATTTTATGGATAATTGGGAACGAGTTAATTGTATTGTATTAGTTATTAGGATCGATGGAGAGTAGATGACGGATTCGATGAATAAAGATTTGTTAATTTTATACAGTCGTTTTTATTAGCGATAAATAAACTTACATATCTTTACAGTAACAATATACTTCGTAACTCTCTGAAAATATAATATCTATCATGAATTTGTAGATAATATCTGTTATATGATAAATTCATTCGACACTTAAAAAGATTAATAGAAAACGTAACCGTCTCTTAAACAATCGCAATCAATGCTCTATATTAAATTTGAATTCATTCATACATCTCACCGCAAGTACGGTGGAGAATATAATACATATTGTATAAATTTATAAGTTTTAAATAACGTTAAATGACAAACAGTTCTCAAGTGTCGCGTTTCACCAAAGAGATACTCTCGCTCGTTAATATAAACCTCTTGACAGAAACTGAAAAAAATACAAATAAGAAGAAAAAAGAAACGAAAAAACTTTGATCATGAATGTCAAAAAATTGTCAATAATTAACTTGATTCCAAAGCACTAGGGCATGTCAATTTTAATAATATCTACAAATATGAGTGTGGAATGAGTTGATTTCAAAGTTTTATCGTTTTCTCCAGTATCATCGTTTACACCTAACATATTTATATGTATCAATCATTATACACGAGAATCATGACCGGTTTCACCAATGCCGAATAACTTGTATTCGTTGAGTAACTTTATTCACCGATTTAGAAATTTCATTTTCACATCGAAAATGTCCTTTTATTTTACAAATTAAGTTATTTTATGTATAAAAATAACGTTTTATAACATAATTCGCCCGATAAAACTATGTTTTCAGTGTAAAAATGCAATTCCTAAATCAGCGAGTAAAGGTTATTCAATGAATAAAAGTTGTTTGCCGTTGGCGAAACCGGCCATTAGACGTTTTCCAAACGTATAGAAAAAAATACATTTATAACGAAGCGTTCGATGAAAAATTTGACATATGAAACGCGACAACAATTAAATAATGTTTCTGGTAAATTTTTTTTTTTCTGTAATTTGTTAACTACTCGCGTAACGTAGAGAATAGAAAGCAACCGATCTAGAATTCTAATTTTTTTTTTATTGCATTAAAACTTTCGATTTGTTTGTCATATGTCCATCAATATGGCTGCCGCGCGTAACTCAATATACATAATATTAATTACTATGACTGTCAGCCTCAGGCTGGCTTCGAATTTCCGAGATATAAAACTCGAAAATAATATAGTACACCTAGACCTGTCTTGCCTTTTTGACTTCCTCAATTTTGTTCGATAATGACGGATTAATTTTATGCTACCGCTCTATAGCTGCCCAATTTACTGCAGCCAGTATCGACTGTAGCTTCCCTGGTGAAAATAATTCTACGAATTTCTACGATTTATTGGAAAAATTTGAACTCGTAGTTTTTTTTCTGGTTCGATCGAGACAAACTACGAAATCTAGAATTTTTTTATATGGAAAACTGTGAAGTGTGCCAATTTGCTTTAAAAATTTCCAGAAATTCGTAGGGGTAGAAATTTCTGCCAGGGTTTCGTAAAAGGACAATTGGGTTGGAGCAATCTTATTATTGTTATTTTATTTTATGCCGTAATCCGGGTATAACAATTATTATTAAATATATGCAATTTTATGGATAGTATAATAATTTTAATTCTAATTTCTATATTATGTATACAGTAGTACACATATAGGTATACGCGTTCTAATTAGGGTTACAGGGGTATGCTATATAATATGCAAATGTAGCTAGGTAACTAATATTTTCGATAAATATAATATAATGTAATTCGTTCACGAATTTAGATTTTCATCGGATACATTATACAATAATAATATAATATCGTGTATTTAAATAAATTTGTAAAAATCTATACATTTATGCATATTATAATATATTATATACTTTTCTAAATTCGTGAAAGAATTCTTGATAACGTTATAAAGTCATTAAATTTATCGTTAAAAGTACGCAGTATGTGTGTGAGTAGAGAGTCTGCTAGGCGTTTAAGCCTTTCGGAAGAAAGAGGATATTTCTTGACCGCAAAAAATATCGATCTCTTCTTACCAGGCTGAACTCATAGCAATCTGTATATAATATGTGTAGGAAAGTGACGTATACAAAAATCCACAATAAATAATTACCGTAAGCATTAACAATTAACCGTTATAAATGAAAACTAATTAATATTATTAATAATAATGTTTATACGAAAAGCAGCAGTTATAACAACTAATTTAATCACGTTTTTACTTAGAAATTTTCAAAATTTTACACGTATGCGCTGCGCGTATGTATATTAGATGGCTATTAGATTCATATCGTATCCTAATAGCAAAACGCTTTACAGATTCGCGATATTTCTTCAATCGTAGTTTTCATGCCTTTCTTTTCGAACCAGCGCTCAGCGTCTCGTTCAATATAGGCTTCTGTCGTTCAAATTGGAATATCTTAATGCATCGAATTGGTCCTGCCTCAACAAAAATCCTGCTCTCTGTCATAGTAAGTAAAAAGTTTGAAATTTTATTCATTTATTTATTTATTTTCTCAAAATTTTATGCGATTTTTTTCTTCCGAAAAATTTCAACTTCAGGAAGGTCCCGGCACGAAGGCTTTACTCAATAAGCATATTACACCTTCTCATTTCTTATGTACTTATTTATTCATTTTTATTTTACTTTAGTTCTTCGGCCTACGCAGGCCAGTTATTTCAATAAAAATTTCAAGTTCCTTTCTTTAAACTTATATAGTTTTACTCAATAATTTATAAAGTATAAAACGTACTTATGCATATACAATACCTAAATATGTATACACCTAATATATACATCATGTAATAATTTAAATTTCAAAAGGCAATGGGTAGCCTTTGTATAATACGCATAGACTCACAGAAAATTAAGTGCTACCTCGAAAATAGTATAAAAAGAGCACGACAATTAATACAAAAAAGAAAAAAAAAAAAATAAGAATAATAAAATCACAATTTCAACGAACTAACAATTTTTCAACAATTTTATATTCGATGGTATATAATATATTGCTCACTCTGAACGCTCGCTATTTTAATAGCTATAATATAGTAGTATAAGTATCACGTACACACTCGTCTAAAATATGTTAAAAATCAATCGACAAAGTGTATCAATTGTTAAAAATTGATAATAATTGCTGTTCTCTGACTCAGGTCCAGTATAGATAAATTCAGTTGGTTTTAGTTCGGTCCTGTTTGTTATGTATTGTCGTTTTATTTAAAGTAATTGTCTAACTGTAAGTTCAACTCTTTAGCGTCATAATTACAATTTACGAATAGCTCATCATCATTCGAACGTGATAATTCTGTCAATATAATAATAATAATATATTATGTATATTTAGTCACGTTTATTAGAATATCTAACTGTTAAATCTAATTTTTATTTCAAGGCTTAAACACTGCAATTCAAATTCAACTCATATATATTATATGTATCAATTTTTAGCCGCGTTTCACTCGGTCAAATTAATCCATAAGATTTCGGATCCCTATCAAATGAATATCACGAATAAAAGCATTTTTTTTTTTTATTTTAAGTCAAAATACTGATCCCGACCAAGTGATCATTTTAATAGTACAAAGTCCTCTGTCCTTCCAATCGTCATATCGTAACACTTAAAAGCTTATCATTATTATTATTATCCTTACCATTATTGTTCCTATTATTAATATTATGTCAAGTCATAAACGTAAAATACGCATACGTTCCAAAAATTTTACAAATTCTTATTGTAATACTAACATTGTTAGTCAATTACCAATCTTCCGAAAGGGCAATTTCTATATATTGAAAAGGCAAGAATAAAATTGGGATGACGAAAATAACGGTCATTATAATTTGTTCCGTAACGTGATTAATTGGGAAATATCTTTATCATCTGTAGAACAATTCCCGGATTCATTTACCCCGTCATACATTTACTCTTCCATCTTCCCAATGATACTCTCTCCTCGCGTCATCAGGAGTCAAGATTTTCAAGTTCAAATGACGTTGCAAACAGCAATGTGAGCCTCCAGCTCTATGCTTTACTGCGGTTTAAGTGGATCAAGATGTTTCTTGAGCTTACCGCAAAGATTCCGAAGAAATAGTCGACGACTTCCTTCTTCTCCTGCATTATAAATTTTAGACGACCGGTTCCTCCTCCGTTTCACTGTCGTTCAATGGCTGGGATGAGCTGCTGGCTGAAGCTGTGAAGGAGTTTGTCCTCGGACGTCGGTGCCTCTTTTGTTGATTTGTTTCCTCGGTAAAACCTCGAGCGACTATAAGTGGCTGTAGAGCTGATCTCAGAGACCAGTATAACCGCGGATAAACTTGTTCCTGCTGAGCTATTAACTGCTTATTACGCTCCAGTTTCTGTAAGGAAGGAAATAAAAGCGTCCATCAACTTCTGAGGAGAAAAAGAAGCGGGGTGGAGTTGAAAGTTTTCGAATTCGGGATCGGGACCTACCTTTGGAGCATCCTCGCATGTCTCGCACGTTTGCTGAACAACCGGTAATTTCTTGCACTCGGCAAACTGCCTCAAAGCTTTTTCTCGCACGTATACAAACGGGCGAATAACTCTGAGGTCGCGTTCCCGTATGTAGTAGTGAGCTTTCATGGTGCGAAGTTTCCCATTGTGAAATACAGACATTAGGAATCCCTCCGTAAGGTCATCGAGGTGTTGTCCCAAGGCCAAAACATTGTACGAGTGTTCCTTAGCTACCGTGTACAAACGATTCCTCTTCGTTCTGCTGCAAAAGCTGCACGCCGATCGGCCAACCTCGTCCTCTAGATTCGACTGTTCCTCGTAAAAGTAAGGGACGTCTAGTGTCTTCAGGTACGACATGAGCTGAAGAGGATCGTAGGTTTTACTGTCCACCGTGGCAGCCCCTATCTCGAAATTCACACCCTTAGATCTGACGTAAAACCGGTACTGATGCAGAGTGTGGAGCAGGGAGAGGGAGTCCTTGCCTCCGGATAAGCAGACCATAACTTTATCTCCGTCTCTGATCATGTCGAATTCTTGCATAGCTTCCACGGATGGTTTCCAGATGTTTTTCGGGGGACAGAGCCACTGGAGTAGTCCATCCTCCGATGGTTTTTCCACTCGTTCCTCTTCCTCAAGGCCCGAGCATTCAGAGACCATTTCCTCGTCCTCTGATAGATCGTTGACTCGTTTTTGCTTAGTGTTCTTTCCGTTGATTCTGAGTCTTCTGCATCCGTTAGAATTCGACTCGGCGCTGCTGCTTCTGCGGAGTTCAGATTCGGCCGATTTCTCGTTTTCGTGAAAAGACAAATTGATTCCACTGTCTTGAGAACTGACCGAATTTATCGTCGAGTAAATCTTCGGTAATGTTTTTATATCTATTTCCGCACCGCTGTGATCTTCGTCGTCAGTTTTACCACCGGCTTCCTGCTTTATCACGTAGATCACAGTCTCGTCCGATGAACACTCACTCGACATTTTACTTTCCTGCGAAAGTTCGCTCAGTTTTCCCACCGCCCCAGCCTTAGGCAAGACTCTTTCCGGCGAGCCACATCCGTTCGATGATTTGTCCGACGATGATGTGTCGGGAGAAAACCTGTGAAGACCATCTACCGCGTTTACCATGCACCTGATCTCCGACTTGACCTCGCTCGCCATTTCTTTAGAGAATTCCATAAGATACTCGGCTATGTCACTAGCCGAAAACGAGTCATGTTTCTCTTCGCATTGGTTCAGACTATGATTCCGCGAGTGATGCTGGGGTGTATTTTCCGTGGTATTAGTCTCTGACAGGACGTCGTCAACCTGCGATATAACTTCGCGGATTTCCGACTTTATTTCGGTGGCCAATTCCTTGGTGACTTCTTTCAAATACGCGTGAAGATCCTCGGAGCTTTGCGAGAGGTTCGAGACCGGCGACGACCTCCCAACCCTCATGTCAGAGTTGCTCAATGAGTTAACATGCGTCAAAGAGTGGGTAGGGCTTCCACTTTCAAACTCCAAAGAGTACAAGTCCGTCTGACTACTGCAACTGCAGTGTCTGTGTCTCGATGTGTTGATCCCCAAACTCGCCATCGTTTGCGGGCTGAGTATCGGCGGCGAGGATCCAGAACTTCCCAAAGAATTGCACCGCGCTCGTCCCGTCGTATTCTGATCACCAGCTATCAGCTGAGCGACCACAGGAGTCCCCAATATCGTCGGTGTGACAGCCTCGCCAACGGCGAATCGCACAGGCATCGGTGAACTCGGACAAGTCGAAGGAGACCTTTGTCCACCGCAATTCGTCGCGTACTCGGGTAGGGAAAGCTGAGCCATCAGCGGAGGTGAAACCGTGCATCTTAAATGAGCCGGGATCGTTTGCCCGAGCGAATACTTCTTTGGATCTGAGTTTTGCGGGACCGTTCTCGTCAGTACCGGCAGACTATGATGCCGCGGCGAGTTTGGTGTTATGGGAGCGTTCCCGGTCCTCGGAATATCGCTGTTTAGTCTGCGGATTCCGTTCGTCAAGAGGAGGGGATTGCTGGGTATATCAAAGAGGCCGTATCTGAGCCTGTAAGTCACGGGATTGAAGGGCACATCCTGTTTCACGTTTTGTGAGTTCCCGAGGAGAAGGTCCTGGGCTTCGTTGGGCAGTATGAACCAGCGCAAGAGTTTAGTTTGCTCGTTAAATACGACGCTCTGATCGATTTGTAGCGGGTATCTCTGTGCCATTTTCCGCGCTCTGTTGAATATGTTCCTAGCTGTTTGGAGGCAGTCGCTGTAGCTCTGGGGAAAGACTCCGGGTCCGGACACCCGTCTTTCGGAGGTTATCATCTTCCCGTCCGTGTATCTGATCGAGCCCAGCCATTTGCGGTCTTTGAACACGCTGTTCGTGTGGTGGCGCCATTCTCCGGTGTCTGGGTTCAGCACGTATTGAGGCAAGAGCTTCCAGCCCTCTGTCGCCACCATCTTCAATGCCTCGAGGACGAAAGCCACCTCCGTTTCTGACATGAAGAAGGGAAACGACAGACGCGCGAATCCGGGCCGGAGCATCTCCATGCCGGTTTCTTCATCGCGGGTACTGAATTGAGAGAAAAAAAATTGATTATAGAGAGACTACGAGGTTTGCAATTCCCCGTTCATCGAACAGTAGGTATATTTACTTACTTCTGCTGTAGTATGGCCTCGTAGTCTTTAGCGAGTTTTTCGTCGATTCCCATCAGCTCGTGAGCGTAGTGTCCTGTGCAGGCGCAGCCTCCTCTTGCCTGGACTCCGAAGACATCGTTAAGTACAGCGCAAACGAAGTTGTGATGAAGAAACGTGCCCCGTGGATGACGGACCATGAATGAAAATATTGAGAGTCGTTTGACGTTGTGTGAACTGCTGCCGAGAAGTATCAGCTCTGGTATTGTCCGCACGTGGGCTAAAACTTGTCTGAAAAAGAGAAATGATGGAAAACAGCTTGTTAGTAAACTGTTGGGAAATTCATTTCGATATTGTGTTAGAGATGTGGAGATTTCTAGCCGCCACATAATGTCGCGAAAATTCTTGGAACGTTCCAAAAACTAATCCGTACAGTTCTTTATTTAAAACTGCCCACACACGGGTGCTGCCGCGTGTCCTGTACGTTTTCAACCCAACCGCATAAGTGTATATGCGAAAAAAAAATTTGCATGACGTCGACCAGGTAAAGAACCGCCCTGACGGCCGCCCACGCAATATCTCATTCTTGGCATGGCTACAATTTTTATTCATGTATTTCTCCGAAGTATGGTCGCTCTAGAGGAGAGGTCGGAGTCTTTGCACCTTTTTTGTGTCACGTTAGATCTAACTTCTAACGAACTGAACTGAGCGGTGACACCTGAGCCGATTGAAAGTCTATTTTGATCGCGTTACCGAGCTAGAAAAGTCCCGCGCAATCGAATCGGAAGACGTGTCTTAATCTTTCGTCGCTTACCATTTGATGAGAGTTTGAAGCCGAGATAGACACGCGGAAGATCGACAAGGTTCACCAAATTCTCTCCTACTCACGAATCCCTTGACCCGAACGGTGCTCAACGCGAATTATAACGAAAAGATTTTCGAAGACTTAACGACAAACGGGTGATATGGTTTCAAAAAGCATCGAGCTTCGAGTATAACCGGATTGGCCAGACTCCAAAACTGCAAAAACCAGTTCGAAGTACCCCGAGCACAGTGGCAGCTGAAATATTTTTCCCAGTCGTTTATCCGCACAGCTCAAAATTAACGCGCAATAATAAAAAGAAATCTAGATTTCAAATCTTCCTATCGAAGATTAATTTATTCGTTGCCCCACATACTCTCTGCCGTCTTATTGTCACACGAAACTCACTTTCGAAATTGAGATCGCAGTCTTTCGTTCATTGATATGCAGTTTTCACTCCTGTTTGCGAGAGCAATTCGCTGGACGAGTTATGACATATGCAAACTTTGAAGGAATACTCACTTGGTGATTTTGTCCTGTCGAGCCATGATCGCTTGTGGTGTGACATTTTCTTTCAGCTGGATGGCCAGTCCGCACCTGATCGTCTCTACGACAGCTGCAGTTCCACTTTCTTCGCGTAGTTCAGGATCCTGTAAATACCGATGAGAATCCCTCATGTCTTCGATGCTGGACTCGATCCTTAGAAGAGCTTTCTTGGTGACAAGAACACCCGGGGTTTGTGCACCGCCGATGAATTTATGCCCCGCAAATATTATCGCATCTTTGTGCACCGCGGTTTCACCCACTCCGGGAAGATGTGGATTCATATCCATTTGCACGTAGGGAGCTGGAAGACAAGCAATCGTTAAATCCCTGCGTAATCCAGGGTTCCTTGTCTCGAAACTAACACAGACTTTCGAGAAGCAAGATGCTATCCAGTCGTATTCAAAACTTCTCTCAAGCTCCAGATTCTAAGTATGAAAAGTGAAATCTTGAAACGTATTCCGGACTGGTTCGATGCTGTACATGGTGAAAGAGAAACCGATTTCTTGACGATAGTTACAAGTCGTTTGCGGAGGCGGATGGAGCGAGTGAAGATTGTGAATTTGAATTTTAATCGTGCGGAAAATATGTACCAACCTGCCGATGTGTAGTCCCATACACTGAGAGCGCCATACTGATGGAGAAGAAGCGTCGTGGCTACGTCATCGGCGAGGACACCGGTGATGCAGCTCGCGGCGGTGAAACATCCGACAAGTTGAGCTCCGGTGACTCGTTCCTTGGCCAATTGACGGTCCAGGTCATTCAGATCTAGAAAGCCTTCCTTGGTCTCGGCGATTCTTGTTATCTGAAACGAAATGTCAAGAATACGTCCCTTGAATTATTGCCGGTAAACCGCAGAGCCTTTTTATGCCGTTTTGCAACCGCTGGTACCTAGAGGTGACCGAAAACCGCGAGCATCCGATACCCCGCGTCATCGTGAGTGCATACGAAACCCTCGCAACTTACGCGTAAACAGAATTTCCATAACGAATTGGACTAAGGTTGTGCGCGGGTGGTTCGCGTCAAGGACAATACATGAATTGATGTTTACCGATCGTTTCGTGCATTAAATTCTGTCGCCGTTGCTCGTCGCTTTTAGCGATAACTTTTCAAATGGCAGAAATAACGTCGTCGTAATAAATTTGACAGAAAAATATGATAAGATGAGCGATTTCAGTGCTAAAATTGGCGGTCACATCAACTTTTGCAATGCGACGAGGTAGTGGTCATTTTTCATTGCAAAATTGCCAGAGGCCTTATCGCGGCGATTTAAATTCCAGCACCGTAACCGTCTTTTGTGTTTTTATCTTGCTATTAGCAGGCTCGATATCAACTTGAGTTTATTGTTGGATAGCGAGGCAATTACGGTGTCGGAATAAAAGTGCGAATTAAAGTGTGACGAGTTTTCTATCCGGTACGCACGGTTAATTTTGCGAAAACTATAGAACGATGCAGGATTAATTAACCCTCATAACTGCTATCGCATGGGCAGCTGTGAGATCAACACCTAATGACAATTAGAAACGGCTCGACGAACTGTTATTGCATGTGAAAGTCCATAACTCACATGTCATAAGTTATGGTCTGAAAAGAAGGAAAGGAAAGCAAACAAGCATAGCCATTACGTATATCGGAATAGTTCCGCGAAGAGTGGCAAATTTTCGTCGAATCAACAGCTGCGAGGCCAATGTACCACGGTCCCGATGATCGAGCGAGACTGCTCATATTTTCTACCAAGTAATCGAGTTTATGTCGGTCAACGAGCACAAAAATTTAAAAGTCATGAGCTCGGCGATAGCTTTCGTGAACTTGTTTGCTACCGATAACCACGGAGCTTACGGATCGAACTGCAGTTTTATATAATACCTACGACTTTTCAAGCGCTGCTTGAACGCTTTTTCAAACAATAGAATATGTCTGTTCGCGAATGATTGCCGACGTTTCTGATGCCTAACGTGTCAAACTTTTTTCTCATAAATCGGGAGATTCAGCGCTGAATGATCTATGAGTGTAAAATTATGGAATGAACGTTGGATATTTAATTGCGCAAATTTGATTGATACACGCGATAGTTTTTACCATTGCCTAATCGCTCGCGAAATTATTTACTGCATTGTTCCGATATCAAAATGAAAAACGGGACACAGGAAGATCGATGAGCATTTGAACTTCTCAAATTTCCCTCATTTTTTGTTTTTTGTTCTCGTATCGTTCCAATGAACATAGCCGGAGTGAAACAAAGGGTAAAACGTTGCGGGCAGGACGGGAATTATGACTTTGTGAGAAGAGTGTAGTACCTTAACTCCATGCTCTCTCCAAGGACGTAGGTTAGCGTGGTGCTCGAAAGGGCCCACGAATACAACGGTAGGTTTGTTGAGGTCCAGGTGGCGAAGCAAAGCGCGCAGGGCACCGGCGGTGCCATGACCTGTGAAAAGGACAGCGTCCTGTTCGTTAGCTCCGACAGCATGCCTCACTATATCCCGGGCTTCGTGCCTGTGAACAAAAAGATTCTTTTTAAATTTTATCGCCTCTATACTTTTCGTCGTATCATCTACTTTTTATAGAGGTTTTTATCGCCGTTGTATGTGCAAACAGGTATACCCTATTTTCTGAAACTGATGTCACTGAATCCTAGTTATTCAATTATTTACTAAAAATCCGTAAGAATCTAGTCAAGGATCCTAGAATGATGAAATAATATAAAAAATTTGTAGGACTGCGCTGCAGAGCGTAGAAAATCAAAGGATTCTCCACTTCGACGTTGTCGCGAGATAAATCGATCATCACAGAAAATTATCTGTATTTTTCTTTTTAATTAGGAAGAAAGTAGGTACTCGTTGTCCAGTATAATAATAAGCATGAGGTACTTATGCCTTCGTGATTTTAGCTAATCGAGTAAAAATGCATAAAATAATGAATGAAAATGAACGAAAAATTTTGATCGTATCAGATTTTCAGGATAGTCATAATTTTTCATATATATACTAGGCGCGTTTTCCCACAACTTTAGAGCTCCGCGATTTTAAGGCTCTCTTTGTCCGGGGGCACGTACGGCTGCGCCCGTACGCGGTGGTATAGGTAGAAGTGAGGGATATTGATCTCCGAGAGAGAGTTGAGCCACCCACACCCCGGCGCCATAAACCCAAACCAACTCCTGAAGCACACACACGCCCTATATTCGACGATAGGCAGAAGGCCCCGTGGCCTTGTGGCCCTTTGGCCCTGTCGGGACCAGCGAGGGGAAAATAGCGCGATGTTATCTATCGTTTAATATTCATAACGACGCGGAAGGCATTTGTGGCGAACTCCAGGATATAGGTTCGATAAGGTTGCCAAGCTCGGTGCAGACATACGATTGCAAAAGACAAAGCGGCAATGTGGTTATATTTGTCCCGCGAGCCGTAAGAAACGGTATAAGACATGCATTATCCAGAAGGGATTCCTTACCCGAGTCATATTATAGATCACAGCCATGATCTGGCACTTCATCTACTATGTAGCCTGTATTTTATCCTTAAATACCTGCTGAAGGATCTATCCTACCGAAAAATGACTTCCGCATAGAGTTTTCACTCGCATTTAAATTTCGAATGAATTTTCAACACCTTTGGATCTCTGACTTCGGAAATACCGAGTCATGTCAGTGTAAAAGATTCAGAGTAGGCGTGAAAGTTTTAGCTTCAATTTTCCTCACTTTCCTAGGTTTTCTACATTTCCAGGTTTTTGTGCGGGTGGTAGGTAGGGTACGAAAATTTTAACACGGGTATGAATCACCGATTCTATATCTTCGGTTCCGATGAAAGATGATAGTTTCCAAGTTTCGTGTGTGAACTTTAAAAAATCAGTACTCAGAAACGGAGATATGAACAGGAAGTGGAGCATGAATGAAAAATAGAAAGAACGTTTCTATGCTCCGAAGAGACCATTCGCGATGGTTATTCACCCGGAAGTGATACATGTTCGTAGTATTGAAGAAAACCAGGGCATAATCGCATAGCCGGGAATGAATAGCGCAGTGCTGTAGTGTGTAGGTATAATATACTGTTAATTTTTACCCTTCATTATACACGTAGACGTGGTATTAGCTATATAGAATATATGAAGTGACAGTATAACGAATGCAAATTAACGCGGTGAAATTACAGAGACGGAGGAAATGATTTCGTCCTTTTATAGCATATACACTCGCGGTAAAATTGCTTCCTGATCAAACAAATCGATGTAATTGAAGCGGTTTAGGATTGACCTAGGCGGTTTTACGCAGGAAGGAGAAATCGAGCGAAATCGGAGCGGATAAAATGTTCGAAAATTTCAACGGGATGTAATAAAGTTTGAAAAATATGAGGATCGATAGTTAAACCGATGAGAGAAATGTCGAAAAAACTTATGAATTATTTTGATATTATAGTAACGTAGAGATCTGACCCAGGTGGAAACGATTTGCTTACCGTGCTACGAGGCGTGAAAAATAAAGACACATTTCATTTCTGTAATCACGGAATCAAAAGCCAGAATTTTAAAATAGAAAATATTTTTCTGGCGCCACCCGAGTTCCAACTATAAACACTGAGTCAGTCAAAGGTCGCGAAAAATTGAAAATAACTTTTATTCACTCGTCGATCTGATCGTCATCGAAACGGCTTACTTCCACGTCGCGTTTTCATGGATCCGTCAAGCTCTTCCAAGGGTAAATGATGCGAATTTCAGTTAAGAAATTAATATTAAGGTCAAGAAAGTTGAGCCTGGGTTCAGGGCTGTCGGTCGTTTATACATGGCAAGGTCAGCATCTTTTCTGTGAATTCTTATAGCCGCCAACGCGACTTCGACCAAGGTTGTACATCCTGACACAAATTGGGACAATTTTTTCCCCGTTCCAAAGGTCTTTACTACATGCACATCGAATGCTATAAGAAAATATTACAGTTTTTGCAAAGAAGAATAAGATAAGTAGGCAATAATTACGAGACATCGCAGTTTATCCGTCTATACCCACCAGCTGACATTCAGTGAAGCGAAGTATAGGCGAAGCTATTTTACGCGCTGATGATATTTTGTACAGTGTAATTATCAGTAATTACTTATGACATAATGATAATGAGAAAAATACGTTGTTTGCGTAGTGACTTTGGAAAGAAAAGAAGAAAAAAACGTGAGAAAACTTGGACGGAGTTAGAAAATTTGGAATGGATAAATATCTTTGAAATTTGAATGTAGAATGGTATCAGAAGTTCCGGAGGAATGGAACAATTTGATGTTTCAGCATGTCCCAACTTTGGCACCTAATTTTAGTTTGTTTGAATTTCATACGTTCTTGTTTATAACTGAATATTACACATTCTTTTATTATTTTCAATTTTATCTGACAGTGTCCAGATGACGAACATATGTTTCGATAAAAATAAAATTACACTTGTCCCGGCATTCCGATATAATATCACTCGCATAATATGCAATTTCAATTTTTTAACTGCTTACAGAGTTGATGTAACGTTGTCATAACGCGGGTATGGAATTATTATTTCATAAATTTATCTTTTTCAACTCACCTGAACAAAGACGACTGAAGACTACAGATCGACGTGGACGCTCTTGTGTCTCCGAGACAGGGAAGTACTTCCTTCGAGATATACTCCTCCAAGAACTGCAAAGATCTTCCAGATGCGGTGTAATCGCAGTAAACAACTGGAAGTAAAGAAAAATGGAAAATTGAAATAAAAGTTAGGAATTGGATTTCCTGGAACTTTGAATTTAGAATTCAGATTAGACAGTTGGAAAAATTTCATCACACCGAATGTCAGCACCATATCGTATCCTGTCTCCGTGATAACTGTTATACCTATGGTAGCATTGAATTTTATTCAATTTGGAAATACATGCAACGACTATAAAAGAAACTGACTTTAAAGTACATCGCGATATGAATCTCGTCCACGTGATCGTATCTCGAGATGACGTCGAATCACATGCCAAACGAATCTAGGAGACCTTATCGGTCAATGCCAGATGTATTTTGAGTAATCTAATATACTTGACACATTTCATACCCACGATAAGATATAAGAAAACCGATATTGTCCCTTGTTCAGCAATTTACACAAATTCTATTTCGTTAAAGTATGTGGCAATCTACGTGGTACAATCAGTTTTTCAAATATTGCGTACTTGTACCGATTGCTTGAGGGGGTATACCTACATAACTTGGAAATAACTTTTTTCCCAAATTACCGACCCGCTGTGAAGAAGTATTTTATTTACTCAGGGTTTTCACAGCTACTTGTATTTTCAGACATAATTCAGAAATATTTCAGATTTTATGGGCTTCTCTTTACACAGACTGATTGCATCGGAAGAAAGTAGAGGTTGTAGGATACAGGCCACATCGTTCATCGAAGCTTTTTGAAATTCAGATGGAATATCCTGGATTCATGTGATTTCGGGACAAAAAAAATGATATTGAATGAATTTCATTCTTAGATACGAAATCTTCTTGAATCAAAACCATTTTTTGGCGTTTGCCCCGAAGTTACATTATTTTTGAATATCCCCTCCAAATTGCAAAAAGTTCCACCAAACGATGCGACCTGTACCCTACAACTACTTTCTCTTCGGTAGATTCTATGTATGCAACTCGAATCTCAAATAATCCCTAATTACGTCTGAAGATATAAGTTGTAATTAGCTGTGGATACTGCAAAGCAGACCAGATTATTTTTAAGGTGCATACCCTCAAGATCCTTATTGTAGCTGGTAATCATCGTATTTGAAAGTCATTTTTTTAAAATGATAATAGCGTTACGAGGAGCAACGATAATTGATGATCCCAAGAATTATCATTCGATTCGCATAAGTTACAATAATAAAATAATAAATTGAATAACCCTATTGTACAGTTAAAGTTTAATAACTGAAAATAAAGAACTGTAAATATAATTTCAAGCGCTGCAATCCACGCACAACGATTTTATATGCGCTATCAGCAAATTCTCTGTCATCGATATAACTGTCACCGAGGTAATTTACACTCGCAATGTAACTGCCGATAACCAGACAGATCCCGATTGCCTATAAAGTGGTGTCTGCGATTGTTCAAACTTCCACGACTCAATACTATATATCCATAAATATACTGAATGATAGGATCTGATTGCAGAGTCTAGCCTGACCTGAGCCTAGGTATATAATAAAGTGCAGGGTATTTTATATCTGGTGCGAAGAACAGGCATAGAGGTTCAATTTATTTAAACCTTGCGGTATCCTTTGCGTCATTCGTCAGAACCGCGAATGAACGAGATAATTAATTGCCTCGATGAAACGAGTTGAAAGTATACAAGTACACATTGCTCTCTCGTGTTCATCTTCACCGATATACTTACTATACAGGTGTTTAGAGTTATGGGTGAAAAATAAAATAAACGAATAAATTCCTCGATTATATTTTATCGAATATTTGGAAACACGGCGCGTGCCTGTAACGAATTTCGATAAAAGATTGTCAATCATCTTTGATCTCTGGGCATTATTTTTTCCCTCAATTCTGGCAAAACCGCTTTCTTACAACATCAAGCGATCCGTAGTATGAGAAAGCTCGAACTGATTTAAAGAAAAAAAAGCCACGTCAATACAAAAATGTGACAGAAGAGTTTGAATTAAAAAAACTTGGAACAGATGTTGAGCTTTTTACTTCAAATTTTTCCGGTCTGTTTGGGGATGTAATTTGAAAAGGTTCACGCAGCTGTTTTAAATTCGGAAACTCTGTTCCCACAGTAAAAATTAAGTATTTTGCCATTCATGGTCAAATCATCTGCACAGGCTCCCCTCAACAGATACCAGGACCAAACAGGACTAAAAAGGCCAAAGAGGTTGACAAGATGAAAGAAAATATATATTTTCAAAGTTCAAAGTTCTTTCGCGCAATAATTACGCGGTTGAGTGGGATACTTCCCCTTACATAATGTCCATACATACACCGCGAGCTAAAAAGAGGAACGCAATACCCGCCAGCAATGGAATACGAGAGTGAAGAGGCCGCGATCCGTTGAATATAATGGCCAAGCAAGAAGCAAAGGCAGAAGTAGGATTGCAACTGGTTACAGCCGTGGTTCTCATCTGCGAGGTAATCGCCTTTTGTTTTTCATCTTTACCCTGGTTATATTTTTCATCTTTTATAAGCATACCCCTTTTGTTTCTTCGACCTCGCGGGTTATACCTACGCAAAGCTGCCTCCTCTTCCTCGAGCAATTCGATACGCCCTAGGTCTACACTATGGCGAGTGGCGATGTAATAACGACGGGTCTTCCTCAGCTCAATGCACATATTATAAGGATAAGACCGAGACTTGTCTGAGATGATAGAAAACGGAGAAAGAGACTCGTAAATAGAACCCATGCATATTTTCGACGCATTGCTACTTGTGGTCGAGATAGAAATGTTCCATAGTTATATAGGTCACGGAACAGCGATAAAACACTATCACGTGAAAAGTTAAACGTAGTTTCCGCGTTTTTATTGTTCAAAGGTATACGAGCAGGCCTCGTCAAAATTTTACTACTTTTAGGTAAAAAAGAAACAGGGAAGTAGACGAGCAGTCTAATATTTTTGCCCTTTCAATGAATTCTTGCCCTTTTAGTCTCCGTTTTTTTCACAAACTATTTCTCGTTTAGAATTATCTGCAGAAGAATCGATGACGTTAGCTCAGTCAGTAGAAATCGATGAAATTCAACAGGAAGAAGGATGCATATTTTAACTATCTGTGTTACAGGTAGATTACACCGCATTACTTGAGAGCCTTGGTGTAGCTACAGTCGAAGGAGTATTAAGTCGGAAATAAAGTGCTGCATAATATCTATCCCTAATAAGAAAGGGGCAACAGTTTTCGTAACAGCTATGCAAGTCGTAATCTACCTGCAGAGTTGGATATAATAATAAAAGCATGCAGTTCACCATCCGAGTTTGTTAACGTTAAGGAAATAGATTAAACCCTAGGAGATTACGAGAGGATGTATTTCGATGGATATTTGCAAGCTATACACGGCATTATGCAACCTTATCGCTTCGGTCGTTAACCCAATTGCGAGATCGAGGACATTAGGCATTTCTGTTCAAGATACAAGCCCGCGTATGTGCTAGCAGGCGTTATTTCCGGCTCGATACTACCGCGATGTTCAGAGATCGAAATTGACAATAAATAAATTCGAGGTGAATCATCTTCCGGGGTTTAGCTCGAGAATTAAATTGATTGAATGCGAATTCTCGAGTATTTTCGACCGGGAGGTATACGCTTTTTCCTTGATATCTATATCGAATTCCTAGTTGGAATTATGCCTAGTGGTGAGAGACCTTGGAGTGATAAGATTTATTCATATAAAATTCTAAAAGCTGATCTCCACGTGCCTTTCGGTATTCGTATATAAACATATATTTTTAACGCATTAAGTTTGTTGATGTTGAGTTAGAACTGAAATTCTGAAGGCGTCGTTACACTAGACCTCGGAAATTACATCACTATATCGTTAACGTATGTGTATCTCTCTGCGTGTGTATTATGTGGCTTTGAAATGTGGCGAGAAATGTCACCGATTCTCGATCTTGCGTAACTCCGAGCTTCCATATACGTTTAAAACTTAGTGTTTCAACTACATTTATTATCTCCTTCCTTCAACACGAGAAGCAAAAACGAGACTCTAGTTGCACGCTGGAAGCGAGATGCTGGTATGTCACCGGGCTGAAGCTTATCTTTATGTGGGAAAAAGGAAGCTGTAATCTTACGGAGATAATAAATCGTTAAATTTTGCACTCTTATTTGTCGCTGAGCAAAACCGCTAAATGTGGTAAACGTTTGAAGACTGATCAACACCCGACATATTAAGCATTAGATAACTAGTCCCTGTACTTAATTGATAAAATGAGATTCTAATCTCCGCTGGACCTCTGATTTATACAGAGAAAAATGAAACACCTCAAAACGACCAGGAAGAAACTTCGACTCCGCTTTGCACCTGCATCAGTCTCGCAAACAAACGTGGCCCTTGGTTGGTATATAAGCCACGAATAGCTGAGGCGACCGGAAGTCTGGTGCCTTGCACCGGGACTTCCGTTAGAGCGTGAAACATTCAGGTTTTTCGATCTTCTCGTCTCCAAATAGACTTTACGAAGCAACGGTTGAGTCGCGTGTATCTACTTATGTACATGAATGAACGAGTGAATGAGGATTCTGCTTTTCCGCATGATTTTTAGAAACTGTTTTCTTTTCTTTTTTTTTTTTATCATTTTCAGGAAACAGTCTCTGAATTTTTAACAGACCAATTTTAACTTTGATGGCAAAGTGGTTTTCAGATGTAAATTTTCCGCCACTGGAATTGAAAATACCGAATGAGTTGAGATTGCTGTTACCTAATTCGGATTTGATCAACGTGCAAGCAATGAGTATCCACAAATATAAGTATATGTAAATTAATATAAATCTATACGTTCGAGACTGCGAATATGAATCGCAGTGAATAAATGAAGAGTTGAACGAACGGGGTCAGGTATACAATATGAAAGAATGTAACAGAAGTAGGCTTCTACGTTCATAAATATATTATACGAAGGCGTGTCGTAGGTAGACGTAGATAATGAACAAACTTTGCCATTTTCGTAAGGCCAGGTGTGCAAAGTGTGACACCCAGTGATTTAAATACGAGAAAACCTCGGGAATCAAATGATGAGAAGGTAAAAAGTGCAATAAGTGAAGAAATTGATCCGAAAACTATTCAATGCTTGAATATTTTCGTTTGAACGATTTTTATACCAAAAAAAAAAGAACAAGTTTTCGTTGAATTTCCAAGTTCTTCGCTAATATGGTTATAACGCTTCAAGGTATGCAATATAATATCGCGCAGGTGCTGGATTGCGACATACAAATGCGAATGCGGTTACTTGGTGCATTGCAGGAGGACGTAGGTAGGTATAGTAATTGTGAGTTGAATCGAGCGGGACAAATTGGTACGTAAATTATTAGCTTTCGTTCGTTTAGGGCAGACAATATCTCCAAGCCATAAGCCACGTGTTTGCGTAACAACAAGTGTACTTTGAAACCCCATAAATGATCGTGTTTGTTTACAAGTTTTCTCTCCTATGTTATAAGCATGTTAATTAATTTCAAACGGCATTTAAAAGAGAAGAATTTCAAAATCATCATAACGGACTGCAGTGAGAATTAATTCAACTGATCGTCCACCGATTGTATACCAGCCTTCGTTTTCTAAAGATCGTAAAAACTCTCACAGCTGGAGATAAACCACGAAAAAAAAAAGGAAAAAAAAAAACAAATAGGAATACTCAACTTGCATATATATTATATAACTCCCTGAGTAATTAAAGGGCCTCTGAAATATCGAACACGCACATTTTAGGTTGCAGGGTAGGGTCAATGCACGCGAGAAACTAACACGCAAGTGGAAATAGTACCTACCGCAGTACGGGAAGCTAGCTGATGGTTGTGTATGCGGCAAATAGATAATGTGTTGAGAAAAAGCGTTATGGCTATCATTTTCGTACCCTAGAATTAGCGAAGAATTACAATTGTCAGGATGTTCAGAAATTTGAATCGGATTGATCACACCTTTCTTGTTGCCGGTTTATAATTAATGTTTTAATTGTTGCATTGATCCGATAAGTTTTAGATAACCGGAATATGGTTATGAATCCAACATTCGACCTGGTTTGTTATAAGGGAAGTTTCAATCGCTGTTTGACCTCGATGTCGCATGACTAGATATAGTTTTATACCAATTTCCAGGATTCTTATATTTGTTCGAAGCGCTCTTCTGACACGGAATAATACTCATTGTAATATGCATTACCTCGTAGCCTCAGTGAGTATAATTTCCATCTCATATGTATGAGTGATCAAGGTAACTCAATGTAATTAGAAAACCAAACGCGACGATCAAAGCTTCGGTGATTCGTCCCGCGTTTGTCCAAAGCCCGAATAAATTGCAAATCACTAGATAACTCATCCCTTAACTTTATTAGCCTAGTTATCTTGGCAAGTCAACACTAAATCTAGGTTTTCCGTTAACGCAAGGAATCCAATTACTCACCTGGCTTAGTTAGGTGCAACTTTATCTCCACGTGCGCTCTTCAACTGCAGTGTTCTTGTGTCTTTAAACTCGAGAAACTAGATTCATCGTTCTCATCAAGTTTTGGGAGACTTTGATTTCAACAGTTTTGTCATTTTTGCAGAAAAACGTTAAGCTGCTGATTGAGAAAAAGAGAGAGAGAGAAACGGGATGAAATTTTCGATCGAATTAATTTGTAATCCAATTTTTTTGTTTATCATTGCGGTTCGATTCAGAGATTCATCATTTTGGTGGTTCCAGTGATTTCTGTACGAACGTGGGTGTATATTATTTGAATTACATACTTTAACGAAGTACCTACCTACCTACTCTCTTGAAAATTGTAAGTAGCCTACCTCCTGCTCGACTTTATATATGTATAGTTCGTTACTCAACTCACCTAGTTGAATCAAGTGCCTGGCAGGCTTCAGGCTTCTCTCCTTCGTTCTCGGGAATTTAATCACAAGGTGTGTTTTCTTTCAATTACCAAGCACAGTTCCAGCGTGTCTGGATATTCTTGATTCGCCAATTTATATACACATCAATGATAGCCCAAACAGACTGCCAATCAGGCAAAAATTGAGGCATTCATCATTTTATGGGGTATGGCAGTAAAAATATTACTGCGAATATCGCGGATTATTATACTATACAGGCGCGGTGATCAATCCCGACTAATTTCGCGAAGGTCAATCTTCGGCCTGCGATTCCTTGCCATCGGAGAATAAGACGTGAAAATATTTGGATTAGGATATAAAGCGAGTTAACTTAGGATTAGAACGATGATATTTACGCTTTGAAAAAAAGATTTCTTCATATTTTTTGATTCTATGGAGAATAGCAAACCGACGAGAAATTGGCGAGTAGTAGATTAAAAAAAAAATGCATCGACAGCGTAAATGGAATTACGGGCGTCGACTCCGTTCTTGAGAATCTGCGCAACGAGGCAGTTTATTCAAGCATCGTGTATTCCACGTTCGTTGGCTTATTGTTAGATCGTTTTGGCGAATGGCCAGATCAATGATCCGGGAAAATAAATGTCTGAGAGCTGTTTGGCCGTATTTAAAAACGTCGAAATTTACTTGAAGGGTTCTGAAGCTGAGCGAGAAGAGATAGTTCTTTGCTGCGTTTCGTGAAAATGGAAACTGGGCAGTCAGCGTTCTATAATCTCGATTTGATTGAAGAAATTTTCGGTTTAATCCATTAATCAATCGTCGATCTCACGCTAAGCTATTGCCGTGATTAATAATCCAAAGTTCGTGAAATTGGCACGACCGTTATAGAGGCTAAGGTCAAACCGACGTTGGTATTTAATTAAACTGACCTTATTGCAAAAACAGGAAAGTCAACGCTAGTCTGCAGACTGCAAGTTATTTTGACCGTTATATTATACTCAAGTTTTTTTTTTCTATCAATAAAACCGAGGTCACAGCTCTTCCGTAAAATCCCAGAGCAGCTAATTGAGTAATTTAATAATTAGGGGGATATTAAAGCAGCACGTTTAACCTCTTACCTCAAACCCAGATTATCAGAGCTGCCTGACTTATCGATTTGAATTTAATTTCGGATCGAATCTCGTGTTTTCTTTTTTCCCCAAATATTACATTTGACACGTGCACGATGTGACGGTGAACCAAAAAACATATTTTTTATCGCGTATTTATGCCCACGCAATGCGGACATCCATGGAATTTTTATTAACGTACTTATAGCGAATGATATCAGCCAAGATTTTCAGAGAAAATCGCATTTATTATACTCTAACTTTCAGATTTATTGCAATATCTACATGCAAACTTGTCACGTGTATTTCTTTATCGCCTAATACGAACGTTGTAAAAATATATGTTATGCCTATATACGGATATGGAAGTTAAAGATCGGCTATGATACAGATAAGGTAAATATTGAACCGATAATTTTTCGCTCTACTTGTAAGAATGAAATATTCCTTCACAATTTAGAATTGAGATCCTTTCTTGCGATGAAAATGGGATCAGTAATTTTCTTCGTACTAAGAGGCATACTGTCAGCTGTGTAAACCTTGTCTATTATTATCCCCAGACTTTTTTATCAAAAGCTCTAAATAATCTTCAAAAGTTGTTTACGTAAGCTGCTTTGCAGTAAACACGTATTTCAGATATTTGTGTTACGAGACAAACAATTCTGCTTATCATTATATTGTGTAAATAAAAATGACTGTACAATAAGGTGCTTTGCGCCATCGCGATCGTATCTAGTTTTGAATTTCATAATATGTACTTCGAAGAGGACTCCGAAATACGAATCAAACGGTTTTTGTTTTCATTATTTTTCTCCAAAGATTCGTTTCCAAAGGAGATGCCGATTCCCAGCGAAAGCCTCCTCAACGTTTCGTTGATTACAACCCTTGAACAATGCCTGTTTCTTAACTCAACGAACAGAATAACCCGAAACAATCTGAAGAGAAGTTTAAACGCCAGTGGCCTTTCTTTTGCGAATACCTATAATCTCCTGCAGAGGTATGAGTAAAAGCTCCGCTCAAGCACCATTTTCCTGCAGGATTTTTACCCCCGAGGAAACTTTCAAAGATGTTCTTTCTTGTGGCCAAAAAATCGTAGCAACGTAGGTACCGAAGTTCCTTCAAACTGAGTGGCTTACCAGGAACAGAGTTTTCTTATACTCGAGAATAATTATTTTCCTTGTCGATTATTGAGATTCGTTAAAATGATGAATTGCGAATTTTTAAAAAATTTATTTATAATTTTTCCATCCCTTTTCCGTATATTATTATAATAACAACTCTCCAACGCGTTTTCATTATCATAAACGCTTTTACGCCCCGAGTAGTGCCTCTAGAGAAATTCAAGGGTGGTAGGTCGATTTCATTTTCCGCATGCTTGAAATTGTAGACATTTTAATAAGTCAAGAGTTACCCTCGAGTACGTAGGTAGGTACTTCGTGGCTTATGGAGCAGCGCAGGGTGCATAGATTTTAATAAAAACATACCGACCTGATAGAGCGTTTTAAAAAAAACCAAGATCCCAGGGTGCGGTCTTAGCACCTGTATTATAAACCACCCTGAAATCGTCAGCCGGAATCATTACCATGCCCAGAAACGGTGGCGTAAAATTAAAGAGATTAGGTGACGCTACTCTATCAGTATACAAGATCGTTTCATTTTTCACCCTACTTTGGTTTTGTTTTTTGTCAGGCTTCGCGATAATCCGATCAGCAGACTCGAGGGTGCAAGTACTGCCGCAGTTTCATCGACTTACTTATTTGGGTATAACTTTAAAAGAAGACTTACGAGTTCTTAAAATGTAGAAAAAATGTATCTTTAGGGGATAGTTTCTTTTTTTTTTTCTTTTTCCTCTTTTTTTTTTGAAGGTAAAAATTTCAGGACAACCCTAAACAGTGAACGTCCTTAGATAGTCCTCGTACGTTGTACAGAATTCAGCACATCTGTTGAACGATTAACAGTACTTCTTCTTCGGAGACGTTGGCGATGACGCGGATGAGAGCAGGTCAGGTCACGTGACGATCTGGGCATTCTACAACCGCAGGCATGAAGAAATTCACCTTTTTGTTTTTGCAATAGTTACTCGGGTCTTCTCTTCAACCTGGACTTAAACTTATCATTGGTCTCCGTAGATGGCGAGTGACACTCTCGTGACGAGTCACCTGTAGGTAGGTCAGGTTAGGTGGTACTGATCGAACTCACGACCCAGTTCGGAGTTCACTACCCCCTGCAGGGCGGCAGCAACGGCCAGCCCCATTCCGACAAGCATCGCAGGTTACTTCACATGCAGTTAGTTTCTAGGTTCAATTGCTTCTCCGAATATTTTTTTATGATCACATTTTTTTTATGCACTAAATATATCCTCAATAATTTCCATTTTTTTTTCGAATTATCATATAATATATCCTGCGTCTTTTATTATGAGGGTGAATAATTATTTCTGTTCATTTTTATTTTTTCGAATCACTGCTACACTTCGAAGAAGTATTTCCGGTCAATTTTTTTCACACATGGTTATAATTCCATTTTTACACATAATACGGAATTATTTGGTATTCTATCGAATTCGCCTTACACAGATTGAGTCTACCGAAGAAAAAGTGGTTGTTGCATAGGGTAGCATTGTTCGTCGAAACTTTTTGAAATTTTGAATGTCTTGTCTTCAATGATTTAAAGGAGTTTCGATGAACGATGCGATGCGTACCCCTTCCGGAGTCGGTAAAATCTGAAATGATTTCAGATCGTGTTTAAAGGTACTGATCGGTTTTGGAAAAGCTTAATCGACAGAAAATTCCTTCACAGTGTATAAACGCGTGTAGAAAATTATTCACTCCAACAACATTCCGTCATTTCATTACTATTAAACACAATGGATGCCTTTATCCGAGATTTTATTTAAAAATGATCAATTATATCTTTCGTTTCATTCCCTATAGAAATGTGATTAAACTCTCGTTTTTTCGGGGTTTCGCTTTATATATGTTGAATAATTTTTGGTCGTTCGTTTCCAGAAGATAGAATGACGAGGAGTGGGAGGAGTCGCCATGTAAAGTAATTAGAGTTTGGTCTCGCTACCCCCTCTCGGTGAAATAAAAAAAGAAATATTCCGTGACTATACATTTTTTTCGCTTCTGAGTATGTACGTCTACATATAATGGCAAGAAGCCAAAATTCGCAGTGCTCTACTAGAGTAGAAAAAGAAAAGAAGTAAAGAAAAAAGAAAAGACCGCAGAACGGGCTAGCATGGATAGCTGCAATGTGCAGAAAGTTTTTTGTTTCGTGGAACAAAGAATAAAAACTGTTTTTACGTTATCTCCGAGTCTAATATCTAATCATCGTTAGATAAAAGATAACGAAGAAAGAAAACAAAAGAAAAATAAATAACCTGAAAAAATTGTAGAAGAAAATTCTTTCAATTTCTTTGGCTTGACGTGTCTTCAACACGTAACTATTATACCTATTACTGGTGCGTCTCGATTGGTTGAAACTAAAGGTCGAATCACCCGAAGTAAACGTATCGACAATTGCAGGCCGAGTGTTAGGCTTGTCCCCTGGTACCCTAAGAGACCTAAATCCAAAGACACGTGACCCAGAAGCATTGCTGGCAGGTCAAGCGTCTCTTGAAATGCCCTGTAGTTGGAATGTGGTGCGACCCAAATACGCGGATAGCACACACAACTATACGTACCTACCTACCTACCCGCGGGGTCACTTCCATGAAGCAGAAGCAAAAATAGTTCCTCTTTGTCCGAATGACCAAAGTTGTCGACGAGAGCCTAGGAACTCCATAGAATCATGTCATAAAATCCGGGAGTTACCAGAATACTTTTCTTCTTCATTCAAATATACTTTTCTCTTACAAAGTGGACGATTTTTCTCTCTCTCTCTTTCTCTCTTTAAATATATCGGTCGAGATTAACGGTGTTTAATTAAATTCAACGAACGTCAAACAGAGGAAATAAAATGGACAAAGGAAAAGAAGAGAAGAAGAAGAAGAAGAAGAAGAAAAGAAGGGAAAGAATTGAAATTTCGAATTCGACCGTGTATTATAAGATGATAATGTTAACTTGTGGATATCTTCAGTTAGATACGGCATGAATCATTATTAATTCGTTGATATTCGCGCGCCAACTTGTCTAGTGTATAATAATTCAAACTGTCATATCATTTTGTTCTCCCCGTCCGTAACGCCCGCTCATATGTATTTACGTGAATATATAGGTATAGCATAACGTGTATCAAACTGACTATGAAATATGCACGTAATGCCTGCACCGCAACTCGTAGTATTATAATTATTCCAGCGCGAGCTAGCCATCAACGAACGATTATCTTTTGCATAATAATTAACCAAACAATCATATACGCGTACCTGTATGCATTTGGTTGTAGAAAAATTCTGCCGAGCCATCGCGTCGTCAATCTTCGAACAATATATGTATATATGTACATGCCCAGATGCCTAATATACATTTGCCAATTTTCTACGTGTCTGAATTAATTAAATACGTGACAAACTGCGCCTGACATTCCGATCTAGACTTACCGTATGCGATCCGGTTGAGCACGTGGCAAAACCCGCAGACCCCATCCCATAATTGCGAGTTACGTAATGCCCCGAGAACGTCTACGACGTACAATGTCAAGGCTACAAACGGCACTTATTGCACGCAACGAATGTACACCTTCGCACGAAAATAATCCTGTTAATGGGCCTGCACGAATGACTTTACCAATGCATACTATGAAATAATTTGTAGCACGAGAAGGCATGAAATGATTGAAAAAAGCCATCCTCAATCTTTTCAAATTATATCCATAAACTTAAAATTTGCGACTCGAGGAGCTCTTCGAATGTATAATTATCATTATTGGAGATGTGATTTCAAGAGATTCGCACGACTTTTTTTTTCAATTGACAAGCTTTATTCCCATGGTACGCAAATTATTGTGCGAATTAGTTCAAATTGTCAGTGAAATTCGTGAAATATGTCGGTATGATTCTTTCGGCGTGGAGTAAAAAATTTCCCGATTTTAATTCCGAAGATTTGGAGTGACCCATTAAGCTATTTTAATGTTCAGAGAGGCCTGTAGACTGCAGAATGTTTTCGAAGTGAAATTAAACTGAAAAAAGCTTCGTCCAATGAATAGCGATACGTGATTTTTGATTCCAAATTAATAAGCAATAAATCTACAACACCATACGTTATCAATCATTATCGTGATGTGATAGTGAAATTTATTACAGGAACTTTTTCATGCTGACGTATATTGGTATGTAAATACGTGCAGCTCGACTCGAGGGATAAACATTTACATATTCCATCGATACACGAGTGAACCTTGCCCCGTTGTTCATTGAGCGCATATATCCATGAAAATTAATAAGTGCAGAATTACGATAAGAGAGTGTCTGCATTCACTGGCGGTCGTATCTTTGACGTATTATATATACCGTGTGGATGGCTGCATCTTGAACTCATCTCGTAAGAGTAATTAATTCACAAACATGATAGCGGTCGGTGATAAAAAAAAGATCTGACCTCGAATATCGAGATACGAAACTTCGTTCGCGATATCGAGAGAGAAATTGTAAACATTAGCAACAGGTACATATCTTCTATAGAATTACCATCCTTTAGATAATGAATAATTGTGCTGTTGACTGGTAGGTATGCAGCTGTTATATCGTTGCCATATATACCTGAGTATAAAATAGTCACAATCGTCATAAAACTTGGCCATATCCCGATGAGATAGAGAAAACATTAAATAAAAAGTGAGTATAAAATGCCAGCAGGCTATAATGGGATATCAATTATTATCTTGTGTCTATATTTCACCAATGATAACACGCGCATGCTGTATGTTCGTTCCGAAGCTTATATAGTCGCATGTTTTTACGTTTGTGCACATAATAACTCGCGAACAAGCTCGGAGCTCTGTAGGTATCTATACTATTATCCACAATATTTCTTGCATAACCATATATATTTTCAACTAGACATAGCGGCGCGACGCTGCAAATGGGTGTAAACATTATTACGTTTTTTTTTCTTTTTATTTTCCCCTTATCTTTCATTTGCGATAAATGAACTGTTACATGTTATATCTACGTACCGAAGTCTGCAGACTCGAGCCTGGGGATTTGAAATAGATATTATTGTCTGTGTCTATAATTCAATATGTATTTTTGGCTATCGAATTAATCGGTGCATATAACATTTGTTTTTCAATCATTGCCGCTTGTGGCTAAGGCACGGCACGCCGGTTGTGTTACGTAAGCTCGTGAAAAGCTCTGTTGCATCATTCTACACGCGAGCGCAGCGTAGCTCAGCGCAGCTAAGCTAAATGCAGCCGTCGGTTAGTTTAAGTAATTTATTAGACTGATACAATTTGCGTTTCGCTAAACTGAACACTGAAACGAAGCCAGAAATTAATCCATAGATTTTCTAGACGCAGAAAATAGAATTTTTATTCCTATATAAATATTCAACGATTCTAAACGGATTTTCGTATTCTAGCTCGGGCAATGAATTCATTGCTGCTTTATTTTTACGTCATTATTTTTTTTAACCAAGAATCCAATTATTCACGTAATAGATAACGAGGTTTATAAACTCTAACGTACGAGAAAAAAAAACGTTCAAAAATTTGTAATTATATTCCGACGACAGTGAAAGGCGGATTGTGCCAATCAGAACGGTTTCATGGATTTCGAAATTCGCGAAAAACACGAATAAAGGCGAATTGCGTTTTAACGGTGTGTTTGAAATCTTCTGTTGGAAATTCAAGTATGAATTTGCTTCATCCGCAGTTTCAGATTAGAATGAAGGAATCCTTGGTAGATAATGACGACGCGTGTTAATGAGTCGAAGGCATACGTCACAAACAAGCTCTTCCGATTCTATAGGTTATTACGAGGATTTGTTTTCGAATACACCTGGTATTGACGTTTCAATTTATCCACTTTTTTATTTCATTCGATCTCTATGTCGTGCTTTTACCTTTTTTACGAACAATATCCACCAGCTGTTGTATAACACAGCTGTATAAATTCTCCGTGATAAAACTAATCCTTTGAGAGTGGCCTAGATGCAAATGATTTAACCAAAATTGCAATATAATTTTCACTGTGGGAACAGAGCTTCGGAAGTTGAAAGAGCTACGTGAAACTTTTCAAATTACATCCTCAAATGAGCCAGAAAAGTTCGAATTGAAATTGCAAAACGCAATATCTGTGATGTACAAGGAGCATATTTCGACAATATTTCAAACATTGAGCTTTCAGAAAGCTCTTTACGTCACGAATTTCAAGCTTTTTAGTTTACACTTTTTTAGCCCGTTCGTAAATATATAATTCGAAGAAATTCGACCAGACTTTTCGAAATCATTTCATGTTTTCTCATGGTACTTATCATTTTACAGTATGTATTGGCAAATTCATCTGTACAGACCCCCCCCTCCAGCAGGATAAACGACATGTTTGGCATCTGATATCCGGCGATATAAAAGCAGGAATTATTTATACCATATTGTATAGTACCTCGATAGATTAGGGTCTAGTAAACCGTGGGAAAGTGAAAACCAGTTGTGGTGAATGCAGCAGTGCAGCAGCGTATGAGCTAGTGGTACGAGATAAGAAGTTTCCGGTGATTGCAAGCGCGTCAGCAATGTCTTTTGTTTCATAGAATTTATAGTTGAATCTGTCTTTTTTATATCGCGAAGTAGCGAGGAGGTACTTAGAGCTGATACTAATCCTGTATGGTTCCATTTTCAGGTGAATAAAACTTCGCTGACGATGTCTTAATTCCATCGCTATGATTGTGCGGCGGGCATAAATCCACCCGTGGAAATATACGCTAACCCTGGGATAAACAAGGATCGGTGGAGAATTTAGGGCTCTTAGAGAACCTAAAAGCATTCATCTACTGACTAGTTCCGGGTTTCAGCAACTTTGTTCAATTCCTCCAAGTTTAAAGTCCTGTACGTTATATCCCGCAGCTAGGCGAGAATTGGCAAGGTTTCGTCACTAATTCTAGACATTTACAATTAGTTCTATCGTCGGCCAATTTTCTCTCTCTCTCTGTCTTTTTCTTTCTCTCTCTCGCTCTTTCTCCTTACTTAAGCTCTGTACGTATTCTACGGCGAATTAATTTACCGCCTGAATATACAGCCTTCCGTTTGCGTACATAACTGATTAAATAAATAAGTCAAGTTGTTGACTTTACTCTGCGCTAGGTATATGGTTCTTTATTGAACAGACGGAGAAATTCTTCGAGGTCCGAATGAACAACATTTTCGCGGGATTTATTTGATACCGCGAAATTTATGCGTTTATGTTAGTACATGAGTCAATAAAATTCGTACAATCTGCTCTTGGCACTGGTAGCAACACATTTACCTGAATACAGATTCCGAGATTCATTCGATTGGAGATCGAAATTGCTTTTTATGCGCATACCAATATTTTTTCTTATCAATATCTCAAATGATGATTGATACTAATAATAATATATTTAATAATAATGACGACGATGAGAGTAATTGAAGACTGCGGTAAACACGATGAAAATTATATCGTCTCCAAACATACACGCGGTCTGTCTGTATACTGTTACAGAGTTTTCACAACTTTCCTGATCACTCGCGGCAGCTTTCCCTCGGTTATATAATTATTTGAGAATGAAGTATATAAGTACCTAGTAGTAAGTTGTAGCGATATCATTATTATTATTCCGTATTGAAACCTTACGAAATTTCTATAGTGCAGATATCAAAGATATACCATTGAATATCGTCTTTGACGTAGCTAGAATTTGTTCACCTTTCTTTTATAGGCAAGTAAATCTTGTATAATAGGATACTTTCGATGTTAATGTGCATCGGCGTTAATGGACTTGGCATTGATATATATATATCTAAATGCCTTTCGTTTTATATATATTCATACAAGTATAATAATACGCCTCGATTTACCTGCAAGCATTGCTGTTATATTATCTACTCGCCGAATACCCATCAAGACATTAATAATTATTCACCGTCACTTTTGACGTCAGTAGCTACAAATGAGAGCCAAACGAAATCATTCGTAACAAATTTCTCGGGGCGAAACACATTCCGGGCCATAAGTCAAGGCGTTAAGCTCCTGCCTCGACTATGAACCAGTAGGATCGAGAAATCCAGGCGTCACGACGCCGCGACGAATACGCCATAGTCATAGCCATAGCCACAACAACTAGAGCCAAGAACCAAGAACCACGAGTTCCTTACGCTTATATACTTCGATTCGACGACTCGTGTAACTCATAACTTGACTTTCATAGGGTAATAAAGATTATCAACAGCTACGAAGAATTTACTCTCTCTCTCTTTTTCAGCGCCGGATTTAAAATCGATGTTAAGAATGATTTCGACTCGGAAAGGATTTTCAGGTAACGCGTTTTGAGTACAGATTGTGTGGATAGATATGCTGTTCCATTGTCAACGTAGAAATAATGAGCTCAACAGGAAGGAGAGCAGCATATTGAACTGGCAAAGCCATACCACGGTTCACCAAGATGGCCGCCGGAACCGGAAACAGCTGATGTGCTAATGAAATGTGAGATACATGATATACGTGTGCTTTTAGTTTTCAAATATTGTTGGCAAACTGCAGATCTCACTATTTTTAACACACCTATATGTTGGGACATATGCAGAAGGCAAACTCTGAATAACAGCCATTTTGGTTAACCCATAACCTCCACTATGCTCTTTTTTATAAAGAACGTTATTTCTATGATTACCGATGATCAAGGGTTGGATGATGAAAACAAGGACGAATATCAGATACCTAGTATAATTTCTAACTGGCTCAAAGCTACGTATTGAGGAATCGCTCGATCACAGCCGGCATAGAAACCGGCTAACCAAAGCTTATTTTGGGCGCTGCTGCAGTAGAGCATCGTGCCATTGCTGTTAGTATTTGATTCAGCTATTCATCTGCGCTTTTCGATGTGTTAAATATGCAAAAGAAACTTTCTAATTAACTGTAAATTGCGTGGCAGCTGACGAGGAGTAAAAAATAATAGAAAACCCGTTAGTTGTGGTGTTTGGGGATTAAGAAATAGGAGTAACAATGGATATCGCAGTCCAGAAGGCATCAGGTTTCATCAGGAGTACAAGTTCTCCTCAATGACGTCAATAATCCAGCAAGAATTTTGCCGCAAAATGGCTTACGTAAGCTATCGACGAAACTGCGAACAACAGAGACTTTTGGCCCTTTTGTGAGCTCCTTGGAGTTAGCTAGAAACTCTTTCAACAAGCTAGCCTCCGAAATTCCGCATACATAATGTATCCACAAATACAAGTAGAATGACTGAACTCTCTAGGCGGATCGGAGCGGAGTATAAGCAAGAGGCTGATGCTAAAGCAACTGTTATAACGCAGAAATGAAATCATGTATCAGCTGAGCAGAGTATTTTTAGTATTTGAACAAACAAATGTATATTATGCTGGAATAAAGTAAACATGAAATGTATGTAGACCCTAATGAAATCATGTGTGTAATGTCTGGTGTCAATATCGCAATTCAACCGTGAATAAAAACTAACAATATTTATAATGTTAATGTGAAATTGTTGTGAACTATGACCAACATTCGAAGCTATCTGCGTCCAGAGCTCGATAGCTCAGAATCACGATCACGTGTTGACCAGCACTACTGCTGCTGATGGTGAATAAAAAACAATCATGCCTCGTAAGAGTATACCGTTAGCTGGTCGATCGCAACTTACAGTAGTGTACATAATAAACATATACACGTCCATATGTATGAATGCCATGCAGCTTTGTGCGAACGCAAAATGGCGTAAGCAGTAGCCGGAGATAAGAGGCGACAGTAGGTCTGGTATGGCCCGATACACCGCCAAGAGTATCGAAACAAAATGAACAAAATCAACAAAAAGTGAAGCAAACGAACGTGCGAGGTCTGGTGGACGTGGTCGATGATATATTCCAAGGCTATACGTGAGATTATGAACCGCGGACAACAGATGCGTTTGTTGTTTTTCAGAATAGGGAAGAAACTTTCTCGCCTGCGGATACTTGTACTCTTTTAAATCTGACGTTATATTATTAAGAAACTATACCGTCGGTCGCCCAATTCTTTGTTTCATTACTTGTAAACTATACTGATGAGAAAATTAACCATGTAAGGGAAATCTGACCACTCCATAGGTACCCAAAACAATGTTACTGAAGAAGTATAAGAAACTTGAATAGCGAGTGGGAATAAGGGATGAAAAATTGGCGCGCTTTTGTCGCCATATACAAACACGAATCTATGATTTGCATGCATGTGAATGCATTGTTGAAGAAGAGACATCGTCTAGCGTGAAACCAACGAGCTAGGGTTGCGGTTGCGGCTGCGGTTTGATCGGTCTGAGGTCACGGGTCAAAATACTTAGCACTTTCCCTTCTCTCGATGTATCATACCCCGGAACTTCTCGTACTGGTATATTTGAAAACGCGAAATCATTGTCCGCCGTCATCGAAACTTTCGTGTTCCGCAATAATATGCAGGCGAAAAATTCCCAAAACTGTATCATTCAGTATTATATCAGGACCAAGACTCGGTTTGACTAGAAAGACATTTGGGCGTGACTTTAATCGACACACCGAATTTCGGGGTTTTGGGTGAGTCTTACGAATGTCAGAGACGAAAGTGCAGGGTGTACATCTTTGAAAAAGCTCGTGTGTTACGCCCTCTCACTTTCAACTCAATCCCGGAACGCGTTAATTTCTCAATTACAGGATCTAAGTCCTTGCGTTGATGTAATTCATTGACTGTACACGCAGGTCGAACGTGAGTACGGCGTATGCGAAGCGAAGACACGTGAGGAAAGAAGCACATGGTTGTTAGTCACATGACTGACTAACTATCTGTGAATGACCTGATTAGCGGAATTGGATGATTACCTATCACGTCTCAGTGGTTCTCAAGGTCTTTCCCACCGGATAAAGATCGCTAAATCAATCCGTTCCGGTCCAATGATGCAATTATTTTTAACAAAGTTGGGAACCCCGTGACCTGACTGACTTCCCGAGTCGCTACCTCGTCACCCCGTCTCCCTGCAAGCTGCTATCACATACCAAGTGCATCCTTGGCTACAGGAAATTGTTCATACCAGACGATCATTACAGTGCCACTCAAGTACCCGTAGATCTGTTTGTCCGCGGAGTATTTGAATCAACTATACTTAACGAGGAAGAAATTTTCTCAGCTTTATACGTACGTATTATCTACAGGATATCAACGCTCTTCCTCGTCGTATCTTCGTTGCAAAATATCGTAAACTTCATCAGTATATTTTCCAAAATTATCATTGCGAAGGGTTCAAATATGCACGCAATTCCATGAAAGGAACGTGTTTGAAAAATAATAGAAATTCACGCGCTACTACACCATGTATTTGTTGAACTGTAACGAACAATATAACATAGCTGAAATTATTAGCAACCGCTTCTTTGTACTCATTGTCAGTTCAAAGTACTCTTCATCCGATTGACCGTGTCTGGAGATCCTTGAGCAGTGATACAAACTTCCGCTGACCAATTTAAGGCCGCTTTTCAGTTCCCACACTCCGCAGAGAACCTTAAAGACTCTTGAATGGGCGTTTGTAACCGTCGACGGGCTTGTGGATTATGGAGCAGCCCTCCTTCTTGGGGTTGATATCACTTTATTAGAGAAATCTTTAGCAGACACTGCAGACGCGAAGACAGACATTTCACTCGGCCCAATTTAGAGGGCCAACATTTCTAGAAGCATATTTAACTAACTGATATTCATGCTTGTGTCACTTCTGATTAATAATTAGAAAATTACATAATTGTTAATAATTATTTGTACGAGGCCTCTGAACTTCCTTTCATAACCATCGAACTAACTAAAATCCAGATATACATTTTCCGCGTTAACTAATTGCCTGCAGTTTCGCTTCCGCGGATATTTAGCCAACCGAAGCAATCACGCCGTGGTACTTTGTTCTAGAAATATACTTGACGTGCTGTTATATATAGCAGTGGTGGGCTGATCGCAACGCGATGACTAACAATGACTTAAGTCAACAGAAATTAATGACGTAATATTGAAATTTTATAGCTACAATAAAACCCGCGTCGTCCGTTACTCAGTCGCCGAACGAGGACTCAAGTCTTGAGATCAGCTGACAAAGAATCATATTTTCACTCATCCCGTATTATAAATATATACAAATGCGCATATTTAGATAAGTGATTTTTTATTTTCTTTCATCATAAGCAATGCAGTGTACCATTCTGAAAATTTTTTCCTATTGCCTTCAGGTTTTGCCAAATTTACGAAGGCTATAGAGACAGTAAATCAAAGTTCACTATCAGTGCACATAAGGTACGCGGAAAGTCCTTGGCTTGATCTACTGGATTATCTCTGCTATCTTAGAAATAAGAAAGACATTTTTCATGACCAAGATTTATGGATTCAGAAGCGATATTTCAAGACCAGACACTGTTTTTGGGGCGTAACGATCATCTTGGTTTTTCAAATGTTATAGAACGATTTCTCAATCTAACGGTGTCTTCGTCCTGCACCGCTGGGTGGTAAGAAAAAGTTTGTAACGCGATATCTTGATTCAGTAAAGAACGCCCGTGTATGTATCCGAAATCCGATTCTCACACATCATCCGTTATCCAATTTCACCCGAAATGTTTTTCCCTTCATTCCCAAACGTCGGAAAATAGTCATGACAACGCAGGGATCCTGACGCATTCGACGGTGGTGAATATTATATCAGGAAAATTGACGTCATCCTACCCTGCAGTGGATGCGTTAGGTTTATGACGTAACGGAGGCGTGACACGGAATATGGGTACGTCACGCATCACTGCAAACTCGACGTCACAAGAAACGTGACGTTTTATCTACAGTAGGTATTACTTCCAAGACGTGTCCTCTCTGGCTTGAATAATGCATGTAAAGAAATCCGAGCTGATCTTGGAGGAATTGTTCAACGTCGGAGAGAGGGAAATAGTAGTGAAGAGATTTTACAAGACCGAAGAGAGTCCAGCTTGGAAATTTTCTTTTTAGAGACAAACGATCGAAGCTTATACAAAGAAGAGAGTGATCCCTTGGACTTGAATCTCTTTGTTTAACGAGATGAAAAGACGTTATATAGGATTGTCTTAATTTCTTGAATTCATATCAGTCGTTGGTTAAATCCCGCATTTATTTCAGCGGACCTTGATGGATTATTAAGAATTTTGAGACGGAAATTGGCTACGAGGCTATATACCGGCCGCCAAGATGCGGTTTTTTATTCAGAAAATTTTAAGGCTATAGTATAAGCGTGAGGTAACTGCGAGTAAAGAATAGAGGACATTTCTGTACGAATTTTATACCCTATATACCCTTGAGCGATTGAAGGACTTCCTTGAAACGGGATAATAACTCGTGCATTACTTACACATTGGTATTAAGTCCCCAAGATGACGCCCTGCAGGGTTAACTGGAATTACCTTTAAATATATAGGCTAAGATTGTATAGTTCAAGTGCTTCACTTCACTTGAAAGAAAATAGAAAACAAGGTATACTGCAAGCAGTGGCATGTGATGTAAGGCAATCTTATAATCATTCAGTAACAAATAACAATCATATATACCTATACATATTTGATAAAAACAAAAATTGAAAAAAAAAAAGAAAAAAAATGAGCTTGATTCGCTCTCATTCATCATTTATTTATTTATTTATTGTCGAATACAAATTTCAACGCTGTTGTTACTCACATCGTCCAAAAATAATCGGAGATCCAAGGTCGATGGTGATGATGATGCGAATATACATTTCGAGGTCTAAAGACAGGGCGGGTGTCCAGCAATAAAGTGAAGTAGTCGAATCCGTATGATAAACTAAATTTAATTCATATTAGAGACGGATAGGTAGGTATACGGTAGCCACGTGAGGCTCTGGGTTCTGACCGAAATAGTCTGTCTCTACTCATCGTCAGGCAGTTTTACAACGAGCCATCACATCTCGTATTGCCAGGAGCCAAAAATTGAATTCCACCTTTTCACGCACCCATAATGTATGTATGTACCAAGAGGGTACCCCCCGCCTCATAATGAGCACTTTGCGAACTGAGATTTCGCAACGTTTCACATTTCGCTTGTGGACATGAATTATCGAATATCTTATTCACAATCAGACGTCAGACTTGACTCGCTTCATTAATCATACTGTAATTTTATTCGCCGTTCACCGATTCCACTTCTTTTTTTTTTTCTCTCCTCTCTATCTCTTTCTTCATTTTTAATTTCTTTTTTTTTTTCTTCTTTTTTCAATCACATTCAACGTTAGAAGATATATATTACAGCCTTCGCGTTGCCCACGTTCACTATTGTCGATTGATTAACCAGTCATTGCGTTCGATCGGCACGATTTGCGAATGAATGAAAATCTATATGCTGTAATAATAATCAAATACGTTAAGTATTAAAAAGTGGGTCACGAGTATTCGCACCTTTCAAACAGGGATCAAAGTCTGTCCATTCGTCCGTACGTCCGTTCTTCTGTATTCCAGCCTTACGAGTTCCGCATTAAGATTGCCTTCGACAGCAATTGCTCGATAATTTACTTGTTACGTTATCATTTTTTGTCTTCTCATTAATTTGTTCGATTGATTGCTTCAGAAATTTTTTTTTCACACCTATAGATTCAGGTACTAGAACATTAGCCAGTTTTCTCTGCTTGGAACCGCGTTTCGAATACAGCATGGACCAGCTGCGACCCCGATTAATAATTTGGCTGGAACAACACTGCGATTTGTAAATATAATTAATTCGCAATTTAAATTGCACTCATACCTATTGCGAAGATAATCACAGCCCGTGGCTCTTTATAAAAGCCTTGATTGAATGTTTCGTCATTTTCGCGTAGGCCGTACGTTCGAAATACTGGAAGCAATTCTTTCATCTCAGAATACAATCGACTTAATTATCACGGTGTGGTTCAAGATCCGATAATCAAACCAGGTTGGAGACTCTGAAGAGTTTCTCAATACGACTTTACCCCACCTGAAATAAGACACTCATACCGCCTATACGTGAGATACAGGCACGAGGAATTTTGCAGTAAAATTACTCTCGATTCAATGAACACGAGGATGGAGGGAGCTGTATCATTCAAAACGATAATCAATCAAGTTATTCCTGAATATAGATTTATCCATATTTCTTTTATTCGATTACAATCCATATGAAAGATTTGTAAAAAAAAATTACAAACTGTTCTGTCCGTCAATTTTATCTAGGCAAAGTAATTGCGACCAATAGTATCTAATTGTTCGAATATCGGCGATACATTACCGCGATAACAATGAGCCCAATTGTTGTACTATTTCAATGAGAATTTCATCCTATTCAATGATTACCGAAGCTACTATAATACCCGTGTGATCAATGTCGAGTATAATCGACAAGATATTATTCAATTCAACAGATCGATTGTCCAATATGAACAGATATATTTTGGCAAAAAAAGGCAACAATTTATTTGGCGAAATCGTATTGGTTCCCATATCAGTGCCTATATTTATATCTATATAGTCTTCGATAGACCCAGCTGGCGTGTTACCCGATGTTAATAAAAAGAAGTTCGTTCAGAGCGAGCTTTTATGATCGGGTGTTGATGTAGTCACTTATGAACATTCGTCAAACGAAATACAGCTACGATTCAATGTTAATACAATATATTTCTTATACTTTCGTCACGCGAGCGCAGTTTTTAAAATTCTTCGGGTTATTGACCTCCAGATTACTTCACATTTCGGTAGATATAGTTTTTTAATCTTAAACTTGCGAAGAGGCAAAGTTACATTTGACATGACAGCTGATTTAAGACCAGAGATTCGTTAATTTTTCTCAGAATTCTTACCGCATAAAGCACTTACTTTTGTCCGTATACAAAATGTGTGAATTTATAACAAGATCGAAGCTTTAATCTCAAGATAAAATGGCAAAAGAATTATGTTTCCTGAACAGGTGCGGAATTATTCGAGCGGAACCTTTGCCTACAAGCGTCTGTTCCTCGAAATATTTATTTCCCTATTAAATCAATGGTGCGTGAATTTTCAAACCTGTAGCACAAAAGTCCGAAGGCTATACATTATATCTGGCTATAGATGAAGTTCGCTACATTAGTTCGCGGCAGGTATGAGTACCTGGATTGATTGACCTTAGAAAAATGAACGTTGCGTAATTTTTTTACCGTCGACAAAGATCGCGTGGTAGATTATATCGGTGAACGCGAATTTCGTCATTTCAGGCAATTAAAATGGCGTGCAATTTTTTTCTTCTTCTTTTTAATTAATTCGCAATTAGGCGTTCTGGTGAAGATCCTGATCTTCATGCCTCAAGTGTATATATCAGGTGTATACTGTAACTTTGATATTTGATTGAAATGAAGTTTTAAAAGAGCAGACTAATTGAGTATTTAATTTGAGGTAAGAAACAAAAAAAGAAATTCCGCCACCCTGCACGTGCAGGACATGACGATGAATATTTTAAACCGTGACAATTTTTTCTTAAAATTCTTAAAATCCTGCGGAAGTTATATTTAAAAAAATTTAGTCATTAGGTGTATATTATTATATTCAGGTGACTTCCTATGAGACTTTCGAGAAAGCAGTGAAAGAGCTTTTGTATTTAACTCGATAATAATTAGCGAATATCGCCGGACAGAAGCCACGAATAATTTTCAACCATCCACTGTACCACCTACACGTCCGTAAGTATAATTACACAAGCCGAGAATAAAACCAGAGGGGATGACTAAATGATGAAGGAAACGTTAAACAAAGGACTTATAAGTTGCTCGACGTGATGTGATGCGGTCAATTTCACTCGGCTCGTGGTATAACGCGTGGCTATTCTCGTCAAATAGGTTAACTGCTTCATCAATAACACTCTAGCCTACTTGTCCACAAGCAGAAAACACCTCCTCTCAAAATTATTGCAGATAAATTGCCTGGATTAATTTTGGAACAATTTTTATATTCTATAAGTTTAGATCCCTTGTCAGATATATCGCTGATGTATATTTCAAAAACGGTTTGACATTTTTATCAGAAAAAATAAAAATAAAAAAAAATAAAAATGGATAAGCCGATAGACAGACCGTAGATAGGAAGTCGAAGGATTTCTATAAAAGCCGGACACTTTCACGAAGTCACAGTTGCCCGTTGAGCCGTATATATGTAAGGTCGATATTCCTTTCATTCTTTTTTCTTTTTTTACTCAATTTTTGAACATATGGCTCAAAAAGTTAAAATATGAGATTACGGAGAAATTGACGCGATCAGCTGTTTATACATACATTAGTTTCGTTTTAAATTAACCGTTATATGTATGACAGGTAGATGGGTGATGCATGAAGAGTGTGGAAATCAAAAGTGAGGAAAGAATAATAAACCTGTCATTTCCGCTTTTGATGAAATTTGTAGTTTTTTTTTTTTTCTCTTTTTTTTTGATTTTTTAATTATTCATACTGACATACTATATCTGATCGTAATTGATACAAAGAATCAGATAAGAGTCGTAGTGAATAATGAACGAGAAAAAAAGAATTCATCAATTTGAATAATTCCATATGCGATTGTTCTCTATCGCTTCAAGCTTCGTACAAATCGGCCAAGGACAAGTCTTGAAAGATTGTCACCGTTATCTCGTTGTACTCGATGGAGGTTGTCCGTTGACTTAATGTATCGAGACTTTGCAATTTATTTCAAGCTGAATAATATCGCCTTGTAAATTATACATCATATTTTCTAGATCATAGACAGTGCTAAAGGCAACAAAAAAAAAAACAGACAGGAAATCTGTCACCCATTTGGGGCTCCAGTAATATACTTTTCAGTCTCTTTTCACAACTCGCAAAAAAATTAATACGGCTGTACTTTCACCGTTTCAGGAAAAAAAAACAACAAAAAAAATATTGTCAAAGCCGTTCGCAGCGTTGACAGGAAACACAGCACGGTGGTACATATCAGCTGTTACGTCATACGTCGCAGTTTGGTGAAATGTTTTTTCTTCTTTTCTATACAGATTGAAAAAATAATTATGATCTGATCAATCAGCAGATTGGTCTGCTGGAAGTTTGACTAATCAAATTTAGAGCAGAATTAAAAGACGTCCGATCAGCACCGAGCTGAGTATCGATAATATTGACTTAATAAGGGAAGCTTTCGGGTCGGCCATCAGACCCGGTCGTTGACCTCGAAGACCCGCGTCTATTTCACGTGTGAAAATTAGCAACAAACACATTAATCACTTGGTGTATAAGAGAAGTCAGGTTTATCGGCGCGTGCGAATATCACTTTGAATTTACGCACGTGTTTTTTTAAAAACGCTTTTTGCCCTGCAGCCTATAGCTGCTCGGTCGCGCCACGTTTATTGCCTTAAAATATACTGTCGCCATTCTTTCCCCTCTTTCTTTTTGCGAATTGTATATCTATACTCGAAGGTTTCGCTGCGACTAATGAAAAGCGAGTGAAAGTTTGAGGAAAAAATTTGGACACGGTTAAATACAAATTCCTAAACGTTTCGCGCTGATTTTTAACCGTCTGTTAATTCGCCAATAATCGTCGAGGATCATTGACAAATGTCAAGTATATTAAATTTCTCATTCACCTATGTCAAATGATCTTTTCATCGATGATTCGAGTCAATCTAATTTTACACCCCCTGATCACGTGCCGCGTTTATTTATTTATTTATTTTTTTTTACGGTCAAACCTTAGACTGTTTAAATCTTTTTCGTAGCTTATGAAAGCGCGGAATTACTTAATCGCGGAAGAATTTCCTACAAATGACTCTTTCCTAGACTCGTAGCTCTATATACGAGGAAAAAATTCGATAGAATAACTGAAATTAAACGTGAACTCACGCCACAACCTGAGATGCTGAGTAATTCTCCAAACAGATCTTTGATACGGGACAATGAGTTGGCAGTAGGCCAGATGCTCCAGGTTTTTATAAACTGGTCTCCCCTTTTTTTTTCATTTTTTCCTCCTTTCCTTTTCCTGAGCTATAGTCAGAATACCCTCGTGTTGCCATTGAGTTTCGAGCAAAATTGGTAGGCACCCTATTAGATATGGCTCATCAATCCGTCTTGTACTTCTTCAGGAATTTTTCGTAGGAAATTAGTATTCTCGTTTACGGTATCTCAAATTTTTCTCAAACTTCGAAGTGAAAGAAAATTAATACTATTCAAGCAGATTTCCTCAAGATACTTTATGTCTGGTCTAGATCGTGCAGTAGTAATCTCCGTTAGATGTCAGACGCGGGGAATAGGAGCGTGATTTTGAAACAGTGTAAGCTGCCGCATCCGAAGCCAAAATATGACGATTATAATTCTGCAAAAATGCACGGTTGATAAATCGCCAAGTCAAAGTTTGGGCAATAATGTTGGAGATTTCAAGGATCGGTGAGTATATATGAGGTTGGTATGAACGTTTCGGTTTGTCAGACTTCTAATACACATGCCTTAAGTCGCATGTCAGTATAGTGACCAGTAGAAAGCCAATTAGAATTTAAAGATGGCGAACTTCAAAGAGAGGAGAAGAAAGGAAAAGCTCGATATAAATTACAGGCTAATTTTAATCGCCTAATCACCTAAACTCGCGGTAATAATTCGCTAAGTAATTCTCAGACGAGGAAATGAGAATAGTCGACCAAAGAACCCAGTTTAGATTGAAAAATCGCTCAGAATATATTTCGGGAGCTACTATACAATTTAAAATTTGATATTCTTCAAGAGAAATGTCAGTTCAAGATTCACTTTTATCCACAAAGTCGGAGAAATGGATGTCTGGCTGAAAGATCCCTGCGTATAGAACTCCGTAGTTTCGTTGACCTTTTTTTTCTACCAAGATATAAATGTCTCGCTCAATGATTGTTGGCCTGAATAAAATAAACCACGTGGAAAAATTGACGCGCCTCTCCGCCTTGCCTCTCTAGCTCTTTCCGTCATTTGGCAACGTATACGTTCTGTGCAGAGTCCTCATCAACGATTCTCAGAACTGACGCACGTATGTATCTAAGTATGTACAGACTGCTTGCCGCCCGGATTTCTCGGAATGAAATTAGCGCGCAAAGTTGCTCAATCAATGATTGATGATTGCAAGCTCTGTGGCGGGACTTCGGTGTGTAGTAGTCGCATAAAATTGACCACAGCTACCAATGCGATCCAATGAACAGTAATTAGTCACCTTATTACAACTTCAGGGAAAAATTCTCCTCTATCATAAACGAAGTCTTCTTGTATAGTTATACCGTGTCTTGGTTTAGAAACATCTCGTAGATGTGTCGGCGTGCGTTTAGAAGCGGAAAAAGGCGAAGACAACAAGCGAAGAACATGCCAAGTAGCATTTTCCTACAGCTATTGTTAGTTCGGAGAAATATGATGTGGACTCTGAAGTCTTCTTTCATCTATTTCAGGATACTTTTTTTACGCCACTAATTCTTACAAGATGTACGTATGGATTTAGCCCGTTATACTTTACAGGGTGGTGAAACATAAAGTTTTCAAGAATCAACGAAATGGTGTTTTGAGTCCATACACGAATGAATTCGCCGGTACTGTCAAATAATTTTCATCATGCGATGAAACTTGGACTGATTTAGAAAAAAAAAGCCACGAAACATCTTCGAATTGTATTCGTGAATAGTATAGAAGAATTTGAACCAAAGAACTTGGAATCTTCTCGGAAGCTCGATATTTGAAAGATAAGCAAAATATGTTCTTTGTACATCGCAGATATTGAGTTTTTGAATTCAAACTCTTCTGAATCATTTCTCGATGTTGTTTGAAGAGATTCACTTAACTGTTTGAAATTCCGATGATTTATTTCCATGGCACAAATCAGTCTTCGATTCACGAGAGATGAAATTTTGTTTTTCTTTCATACCTAAGTTATTCTCAAGGATTCCCAGGCCGTTTTGTATTTCTTTGTTCGTGACACGATTTCAGAGAAACTACATTTCAATTTCCTCAAAGAACTTTGATACAAACTAAATTTCAATTTTAAGCTGCTCTACACGTATATCTAGAAGAAGAAATTCCTCTGCTGAATAATTAGCGCGGAAAATCTTCCCCAGCGTAAAATGTTAATTCAACCGAGCACGCAGCGAGGTGGGATGATTTAAATTAGTGAGTTACGATCTGTCGTTAATTATTCAATTTTAATGTCCCAGCTTAGCAAATTTTCAAGCGATTATTCCCCCTGCCTCGAAATAACGCTGCGTTGAGCTAATTATTATTCCCTTTATCATATAGATTAATTATAATCATGGACGGCAAGTTATATCCGAAATAAAATCGGAGCTATATATATGCATAGGTACATACTTACGATACAGTCACGCGACGGAGAAATTTCGAATCTGCTTACCTGTAAAATAAATAATAAAAACGATATTAGCCGTCGTAGTTGTCACTTGTTAAAAAAATATAAGATATCATATTGGATTCGTAGCTTTTAGGGTAGCGCTTCAACCTGCGGCTCCGATTGTATCTAGGACGTGTAAACGTGCTTCTCTAGTGAAAACAAACCGAAAAACGCGGCAGAAGCGTATCGTGCGTGAGAATAACGAAGCAGAAAAAAGGTTAACGATCACTAAAATAGGAGAAGCTAGCCAGCCTCCTCGGCTCTGGCGCGACCCAACTTCCCTCCGAGATTTCACTAGGAATGAAATTTCTACGAGTCAACAAGTTTTTTTTTTATTATACGAGAACAAAGCGTTTACTCATTCACGCGGCTATAAGTTGAAATTTCTTTCGCTATAGAATGGAGAAAACCATGCGGGGTTTATTAAAGTGAATGAATATCGACCGGCGCGGATTGATATATGGACCGCGAAGCATCTTCTGTCTTACTTGTTGAAAAAATTCGAAACTTCGTGAGATATCGGATACAACGTACTAGGAAATGAAAATTCTCATCAATTCTGATATTTGATGTAAAAGTCACAGCATTTATTCACGAGAGTGAACCGTTCAATATTTAATAAACTGTATTGCTAAAGGCGAGACGAGTGTGCATGATACGATTGTTCGAATGGTCGCGTGTTCGCGTCAACTTCCGGCAGCTAATCACCGGAAATAGGTTTAAATCAGCTTCTCTATCCCTCGCTGTAACGCGTCCGTCTCGTTCTCATCCTCATTCTCGATCTGAGAGACATTCGAATTGCGTAAACCTTTTCTCACAACGAGGTGATCTTTCTTCTGAGAACTATACGCCATTTTTAATTACGATACGACAATTTAACGAAGAGAATTATCAAGAGATTGTTCAATATCAGTGAAGAATCGGTGCGTGAATTGTTAACGATACTCATGTGCGGTGGTCATGTATACACCTATATAATACAATAATGACACGTGGCTGCACTGGTCGACGAAAAGTAACTGACATTTTTGGGTCATGGACGACAAGTGCGAATATATGTACATAATGTATATACTATACATAGCTGGTATATATTTTTGCAAGTATAAGAGCGAAGTGAGCCCTCGAGCCAGGATCGGCTGTCCTACTGTCACTTGGTGTACTAGGGGAACAGTGTATATCCGATTAGGTCACGGCTAAGATTTTTGCGCAGATGTTAAGAGAGACGCCCGAGATTCAGGGATGAAAATAGTTCGAGAAATTGGGACAAGGTCTAGATTCGCGGAAGCTGTCTGCAGGTCAGACCGAGCTAAGAGCTGAGCTTAAACATCTCTCTGTCTCGTTAAGGATTGTTAATAATTTTGCCCTTGAGATAAACGAGTTTTGCTGTGCGGAGTGAAGAGAGCGAAAAGAACAAAGATGAAGGAAAAATAGATTAAATAAATAATCGGCAAACGCGAAGAACAGCGTCCGGTTTCCCTCCCTGTGCCTAATGTCTCCTATTTCGGTGTGAACGTCGTTTAAAATGGCTTCGGTCTTTGTATTATTAAAACGAAGACTCCCGGACGGGTTTCAGGTTTAAACGTCTTACTTTATACACAAAATCGATTTACCTTTACTTACACCCATTTAACTTCAACTTCCTACTATTATATAATTAAGTAGGAATACAGCTATCCGAAACTTACACTTTGCGATACCTCAGGTATCTTTCGACGCAAGATTTCGAGTGTATAATCGTTTCGTTTGTTTTTTTCATTATTTCAACATTTTTTTTAAATCAATTTTTACGATCCCGTTGAAGATTGAAGGGAAACACGGTAATTTTAAACCTGTATTTATAGTTGGTATCTATACCTAAGTAGTCGAGGAATATATAGATAACAAGCGACAAAATACAAGTTCACGGAGCGAATATGGCTAGAAATATTATTTACTTGTTGTTAACTGGTAATATTATATAGTATACGTAACCAATGTTAGGCCAAACATTTGCACACGAACGAACTAAAGATAATGCCATGTTTGTTCGAGCCTCGGGACTTAGCACATCAAACTCTTGCTCTGTGCAGGCTGAATGATGTCATACCTTGGAGTAACTAATTTCATATTTTTATTCATATTTTTTTACTCCTTTTTCAATCGACTTTTTACTTTTTACAGTCCTGCTAACCAACCCGACAAGTTTCTTGGCGAGGAATTCATTTTTCGATTCTTTTTTAGTCTCTGAATGGCCACTGGCTTGTTCCTATTCATTCGTACGACAAGACCTTTCCGATCGTTCAAAGAACTGAGATGAGCTATTATTATCGATACTATACGCAATAGTTGATAAACCAACAACGAAGATGAGGCCTAATTTTGCAAATCAATTCAAATTGCAGAAAATCAAAGCGTTAGACCTTTTAACATCATTTCTTACTTCCGCACATTATTGTGTAGATGAAACATACTAAATTTTTCTTTAGAAATTGTCAAGGTTTTTGTGCGTATTTCGGTTACCCACTGATTTACACATTTTATATGTACTCTGGGCTATTTGAGCTATGTATATAGATACTCATGTACCATAGTCCAAATAGAGATAAATATAGTGACTATATTCGGTGTGCGTAGAAGGAATAGGAAAAAAAAGAACAGAAATAGAATTGAGAGAGTGTATAACGGAATTAAAACTAATCAACTCGCGAGATATTCTGCGAAATCGTTGGGAATAAAAAATTTCATATTACACCGATTAAGAAATAATTAGCTGTCATAATTATAAACATTTTGCTTTTGCTGTTTCTTGGTGGAAAATTATATAGTATAATTGTTAAAACTGGGATATTTTCGTTTACGTTGTACCGTGAAATTATATGATAATTTATACATCATAACGATTTTCCCGTTTAAATATCACGAGAAGGACACGATTTTTATTCTATTTTTTAATTGCTATTAATTAGCCGGGTTTTATGATACGAAATTTCGCAGAATGCTGTTTTATACAGAACTCAATCCTCTACAAAAAGTATCTTCACGATCGTTTTCATAAAGTCAATAGTTCAGCCGGGTCAGAATCGGAGTTCCAAACGATTAAAATTCCGAATTCGTTTGATGAGATGATTTAAAATTTTCAGAAGTTTTAAAGTCTAGCATATGAAAATTCCCGAAAAGTTAGAAAGTAGATAACTGAAAACTCCGAAGGGCTAGACTCCCGAAGGTCTGCGGATTTGAAAATTTTAGTCTATTTCTCAGGATGTTAAGACAAAAAATGGTTCATTCTAATTATTGACCACTTATTGACTTCGATATGATCAATAGAGACCGAGTTATCAAACACTGAATGGATACATGCGTGAATTCCAAGTTCCGGAGGTTTGGCCTTCCGGATCCTTAGTTTTCAGAATTTTAAGCCTCCGGTGTTCTCAGTTTGAAAGGTTTTTGAAATTGGCTATGCAGATTTCCGGGAGAATGCCCTTTCTAAAAACTGTGATTCTGTAATATTTAAATTCGGAGTTTCTACCGGTCGGGACTTTTAAACTTCGGAACTTCAACCCGGCCCCGTTCAGTCGGGACAATCTATAACTATCAACACATATAACTTCTATACGACTTAATGTAGAGATTTGGTATTGAGGATATTTTTTGTAAAGAGTTCGACTTCCAATTTTTCAACAAACAAAAATCATACTCTTCGTATAACGCAGCTCAAACGCGTTCTCAGCAATATCCTTTTCCGAGGATATCACTCCGGCCTTATAATTCCAACAGATTTTCTGGTGAGGGATGAAAGAAAACTAAAAATCCTGAAACGTCCATGTCCCTAGTATGAACTCTGTAACATAACGCTCGTCGAGGAATCGATTCCACAGACTCAGGCCTTCCAGTAAATAAAATATTCACTACATATATCTGGCATCAGGGAGTCAATCAACCCGACACATCGTCGGTTGAGTTTCCTAATATCGAAAGGCCGTTTTATCGTTTATGTACAGCGATCAGGCGATTCTCTGATTAACATATAATTACAACAACGAATATTTGCATATCGCGAACACGTAGCTCCAGAGCTGTCAATAAACAGCCGTGTGCTCACCATAACTTGCGGCATGCGACGAGGCCTTAGCAAAGTTTCTACGTTAATGTATTCGCGAATCGTTTCTGTATGTACTACATACTATACGTACATAGGTAGATAAGGCATAAGATAAAGATATGTGTAGAGGCGTGCGCAGGCACACTTATAACAACGCAACTAATCCGAGTTTCTAGTCCGACCTTAACTAACTATAAGGAATTAACAAACGTATACCATATCGTAGTTCATATTGGCAGGTAGGCCAGTGCCAAATGGCGACGGGCCTTGTCACTTTCTAAACCAAGAACCGCAAGCCGATCTTAAACCGCGTGTCCCAGACACGCTGGCACCAACTCAACGCCTCCAGGCTTATACTTGAATATTAATAATGATAATGATAAGAATCGCTAAAATAATGACAATAGAGTGTTCGATAATCAGCAGAACAGTATTAATTTATAATTTATATACTAGGGTTTGATACCAATTTTCGATATGCGTTTTTGAATCGTTCATTTCGGGGAAGATCTTCGACCTCTAGTTCACATCTGAATTGGTTACATTCCTCATTTCACCGCTTTTTTTTTTTTTTTAAATCGACTTAACTTAACCACGGATTTTGCATATCGTGTTGAGTATTACAGAAAAAAGGAATGTGATAGTAAAAATTTAAGATCGTTTAAATGTTTTAAGCTCAATTCAATCGCAGCACGGGAAAAGACGTAACGGTGCAGAATTAAACTGCAGTGTGTAAAAAGCTTCGCGTGCCATAGGATGCGTGGATAGAACCATATATCTATGCATAGACGCGTACGCGGACCGGAAGCGTTGAGTATTATAATGCGAGACAGGAAGAAGAAATAGAGAAACTTGAATCTGAATCTTCTTGTTTTTCTTGCTTAGTAGGTAATATAGCGTGTGTGACTTGACTTTACTTTCGGTAAACAAGTCGTAAACGAATGGAAATTAGATAGGTACTACGCGTATTAGCATAAGCGACCGGTTTTTGGGGATTCTCACATTCACAGTGTCCCAAGTTCTATTGTTTATTGTTATAGTCTCGAACAAATGTTGATTATGGATCACAGGCAAACGGTATCAAACTGTGATAAATTGTTTTCAAAAATTAACCGAAGTTTAATCGTATTCAGAGACTGTATTATATATGGCCTGTGTTTTATCGTCGAAATAAAATTCTATAAATTTAAACCGTGAATTCAAGGCGATTAATGTAAACTATTATTTTTATTTTTATTTACGTTTTAATCCGGCGGGTATACCTGTATATTGCCAATTTAAAATGACATCATAGTCCCGAAGTGCAAAGCCGTCTGTAAATCAAGTAAACTTTTTCATTTTAATTGCCTGAAATCGCCATTATATTGATTCAAAAATGAATCATCGCAGATTAAGTTTAATGGCTTAGCAGAAAATCGCTGAATATTGTTTAGCTAGATTCGATATTTATTATCATAATAAAGCAGCGTCTACCCATTATACCATTCGAGAGAATCGAATGCTTTAATTTGCATCGCCGACGTCGATAAGATTGTACTTTACTGTCAAACAGTAAGTATTAGGTAAGTATATGCAAACGAAAGTTACGAGTGTTAACGAAAAATCATTGACGAAAGTCAGGACGAGAAACTTGTAACTATGGCGATTGCTAAGTGCCAGCAAAATGCCTGAAAGGCATAAACTTCTTCTTTCACTGATGATCTCATCAGGGACGTTAATCAGGGTTCACTTGATTATTAATGTCATGCTATGAAATACGCGCGAAACAGTCCAATTGGGTCGGAGTAAAAAAGAAACTTCCAATCATGAAACAAATATTTCCCGATAAATTATATATATTTATATATTTATAACTTGAAATTATTTCTTCACAAAGTATGTAATACAGCCGGAACTGACCTATCGCAATGATGATTGGGGGGTAATGTACTTCGAACGAAAGAAAAGAAAAGAAAAAGAAAAAACTAAAGACCGTATACATCAGCATTAAAGAACAAGGCTTTACTTTCACGCTGACATCAGCCCCTCTCAATACATCGTACGATATCGAGTGAGGCTTTCTTTGTCGAATGAATCGATCAAGTCCTATTATGACGTCATTTGGTTCCACGACGTGAAAGCTGATCGTAAAAGTTGTCTATACAGAGGCGTTGATATTTGGTCCAGACATGGAAGACGCTGTTTTTCTTCTCGTCGTTGGCGAGTTCCGGTTCACTGTAGGAAATATTTCTATCTATAGTCGAACATGAACATCCTGCTCGCATCAATCAACGTCATGACCTCGATACTGCAAACTGCATAACGCGATTTCGTCACGAGTCAGAATGCACAATCGATTATATAAAGCGAGATCCTCGCCGAATTGAACAAGATACATCATCAGCCTGTAGCTAAGTATACAGATTCACAAAATTCGTTTAAAAATGAAGAAAAACGTCGTAGATATATGTATTTGATGGTTGATAGTCCCATAAACACAACTTGACTGTCCCGTTCCCAGACTTGGCCACAATCGCATAAATCCTTCGACGAGATGCTCATGCAGTCAGCGAATGTGATAAGCAACGAATCTAATGCGCATCGATAGATCTTTGTTAGTTCAGTTGAACAGAACATCGTTTATATACACATTGGTATAAGTATACATGACAACCAGATATAACTGCTTTTCTAATTAACATCATCGTCTCATAACTCGAAACTCCATATTATTATGCGCATTTGGTATTTATGAAGGCGTGTCAAACAGTTGAATGTCAATTTGATACTGTTATTGTTATCGTTGTTGTTTTCGTGTTTGTTGACGACATAGAGCTAGCTAGTTAGTTGGTCGGCTGCTGGCTGGCTCAGTGAATGACTGACTGACTGACTGACTGACTGGCATAGCTTAGATAGCTGAGAATTTTTTCATCGTTTATTGTTACCCCGGGTGACAAGCTGGGTTGCTACAAAGTGAGATAACGAGATTGCGTAACACGTAGAGGATAGATTTTCAAGTTCATAATATGCGGTTTCTGATTACACACATAGAGCTAGAGAGCAGCTCGCTCTTGCAGTAAGATTAGATTGAACAACGCTAAACACTCGGCGAGAGAGAATACTATTAATTACTGCGTCTTGTAATGCTCCAGGCATGAAGAGCTAAAAGGTGACGTAGATACTTTTCGAAGGACGACAAATTTCCAGAAAATGTATAAAATATAAATAACGAGACGAACTCAGAAAATGAAACCAATTTTACATGACAATACATAAATTCAACGGTTCGCCAACTTGGTTCTCAACTTTGGTACTAAATCCAGACGAAGATTTGTACAACGGAGATATATGTGCTTACTAGCTAACTATAAGTGAGAATTGTAGAACTTGCATTGTGGGAATTACCTAATCCGAATGTGTCAAAACTTTGAAATTGCTAAATGTTCAATGAGAATAATAACCGAGTCCAGATTTGTAAGACACGTTTCAGAAAACAAACGTCACCTATCGTATATATAGTCACGTTACCAAAATCAAACATGATGGAATATAAAGTTATTCAGGGAATAAAAAGCGAGGGTTTTAGTTGTGCAAATATCGTTATTTCACTCCCGCATAAACTTTATAAAGTAAATATTTTCCAATTTCATTCGCTCCAGACTATATAAGGTACTCGGAAATTGTTTGCATGACTCAATACTTGACATCAAAATCCATTCATAAATGTCTCTATTCTTTCCTATTCTTATCTTCAAGTTATAAATTCTTCTTCAAAGTTTGCCTAATCTATATGGGTTTTCGTAAGGATTCGTACGAACTTTGTTTAGACTTTCCGGAGCAGTATTGCGATACTCGTTGTAATACCTATTTGGAAAATTTGAATGCCGTGAATAAATCGCAGTGATTTTTTCAAAATAAATAGAAAAAAAAAACCCTGTTAAAATGAGCCATTATTCTTAATGATAATGTAACCCGTCAATTTACCGTAAGTAATCGCGCGTCATTCGTTGCAAATTTTAATTGACTCAATTATAACTGTGGGGTCCAGTTTTTCCGCGGGTATCTTTTTTTTTTTTTAAATAGCTTCATTATAACGAATAATTCGAACTAATGAACGCATAGTATAAGAAACCGCAAGACTATCTTTATAGATAATAAGTAAGTTTGTGCGTTGCAATCTGCATGCGCGGAAGTATAAAGAAAAGAGAGACGATAACGTCTAATATAATTGATGATTAATTTACAGTTAATTAATTACAATGGAATTAAAACGTCAATGTAAAGTCCTGAACATGTGATCAAAAACTGTATCTATACCTTGCTATTATATCTTCAAAAATAACGGCCATTGATCAACTTTATTTACAGATCAAGATCTCGATACACGCGCACATATAGGTACATACCTACCTACGTACGGAGACCGGGATACAGGAAACGATATTTTATTAATAACACACAATACAGCTACACTGATAAGATAAGATAATAAATATTCCGCTTTCGTATTTCGGAAAATTCCGTAACAGATAGGCACATGTACTGATAATCGATAATTATTATCAATTCAATACTTCAAGTTCAGGTACAAGTTACTGATGAAATCTATGGACCGACCTTGACCCGACTTAGTCCAAGCTTTAAGAATACCCCTGGCAGTATTCTCATCGACGTAAAACGATCGTCCTTGGATATTGCAGCTGATATTGACGGCAGCGTTGTTATAGTCGGACGTAAGATTAGATTGTCCGATTGTAAGCGAAGGAACAATATAGTCAGATAGCGGCTCTAACCAGTTCTCTTCTCATAACCGGAGATAAGTATAACAAGCTTAGGAATAGTTGCAAAATGTGTTTTCAGATTCGTTGGAAAAGTTCGTATCAAATATCATCAGACTTTCGGCTAGAAAATGTATTCCATATTCCTGCAGCAGGTGATACAATTCACGCATAACAAGTTTAAGAATTCAGTAGTATCTGTAGATTTTTGGTGAAGCAATTCTTTGGCCTTCTGATACGTAGCCAGGTTCATTCGTTAATATCATCGACCTGCAGTCCTTGGAGAGACACGTGCGATTCTTCGGGACTCAAAGATCGCAGATAGTCGAATTCAACCTCTAATCATTCTTCTTCGGCCAAGTCAAGTGAATAGAGATTATCTTCTCGTCATAAGTTCTACACCTATAACGATATAATCAATCGGTGTAGCTGTTCATTATCAATCAGCAGATAAGAAGCCTTTTTCAAGGCTGTATTCCTCGGCTGTTATTGCGAGGAGTGAAAATCCTTAATCGTTTATCAATAAAGTCTATTTGCAGAGGTGAGTCAAGTGACCAAGCCGCGGAGTGAGTAGTGCACATAGCGTACGGAATAATACACGTTCTGGTCGCGTGTTGCCTTCGAGCTTATCGGCGACGCCGAGCCCAAGAAATTTAGAAAAATACTAACGCGTCTAGTCTCACCGACCCACTGCACAACTAAACGCGACATCCCATTTCACAGCGGCGTCATGGTTATTTCAACAATTTAAAACTCCAGGCTATTTACAGCGAGTTTTATTGAATAGCTTAATTAACGCGAATTACTCTATACCGAGAAAGTATCCTTAGTCTAACTATAAGCTCGGTTTAACTTACGTTTGTGAACAATACAGCCTGCAAGCGAAATTGCCAAGCAAAAAGTTCGCACGTCATAAGACGCGTCAGTGAATTATTATACCTACGTATTAGCAGCTTTTTCATCTATTTTAATCATCTTTAACTTCGATACGTGAAGATCAGTCGATTTGGGTGCTTTGATTGAGTGTTATCGAATGGAACGTAACATCTGAAGGCCATACAGTATCTCATCGAAAAGATGTACCCTAATTGCGATAATCTGAAGGATTATTTGGAAAAATGCAACAAACCTATATTCGAGTCCGAAGAACATTCTGAATATCATAATTACACATAATTAATACCACGGCAGACCGATACCCAATAAAAATCGCGAGTAGGCTAATTCGTACCGTTTCACTTTGGTAATTTTTTGCGAAAGTATTACCTAGATTTTTAGAATTCAATATTTTGTATATTTCTATTCATTTTTACGCGATAAAGACTCGTAGCTCATATTTCAAGAATTCGTGTTGCTCTATCTGTTGTATTCGCTTTTGCATTCGACGAAAGGTTTAGCTGGCTTTGAAATATCTATAACTAAATAAACCGTGCGCTTTCCTCAAGTGCATTATCTCGAAACGTGATAATTCACTTTGCCCGTATATACCCTCATTGTATCCGATACCTACGCCATCGTACAAAACGGTCTGGGGCGATATAATACCACCAAAAAATATTGGAGAGTATCCAACGCGAGACTTGACACAATTTTCGGTGTGGCAATAAATACGGGAATGTTATATTCCATGATTTTTTCAGCTTGTCTGCGTATACCAGCTTGCAGAGTAGAACTCGTAAAAATGCACAGGCGCCAGAGTCGGCATTGAATAACATTAAATCGTGTTATTGTTATGCATTCCTTGCGCAGATTCGAGATGGTGTTGATTTTTAATCGGTGCGTCTTATCGCCGCAGAGATATATTACGTTTCAATGTGGGTATGGGTATATAAAGGAGAAGCCGAGTCATGAGTCCTGCATCTCCAGAGAAAGGAATATTCCCATGTTTAATTCCTGCAGACGTGGGGGAATTTCAGCTCCGAATTCTTTCCGCTGAAGAATTTTTCTTCAAAATTTAATCCACCTCAGATTTCTGACAACGTAGATTGAAAATATGCGAGCAGCAACAGCTCGAAGCTATTTCAGACTCGATTGACTAGATAGCGAAATCGCAATTGCCAATTAAGCATGGTAGAAAATTCCAGAGAATATAATTTGAAAAAAAAAGAAATTTTATATGCCGAGCGCCTCTGCCACAGGCAAAAAATTCTTGCATTTTTTCACGTATTTAAAGCTTGCGTCATACCTGATACTGGCTCCAGGTTTTGCCACTAGCTGTCTCTCCCACGGTCGGAGAATTCGTTCTTCAATGGGTCACAGGGTTCACAGTTCATCTTTATCTCAGAGTTTATCGTTATATTCGCGGCATTATCACCGAACAGAAGTTCTGCGAGTATCGAGTGACGCAAAGATCATACCAAAGTCAATATGCGAATGCATAATGCATTGTCAAGCGATTAGATAAGAAGAAAAAATTGACTCGACAGCCTGATCTAATTGACGCGTTAAGCCCAGTGAGAAAAATAAAAACTGGAAATAAAAAGGAGAATTTAGAGCCGACGTTACACCGATTGATCGATCATTGTTAATCTGTTTAAAAAAAAAAATCGCGGGAGTAAATATGGCGCGAAATATATCTCTCAGTATTATCCTCAGGTACGAGGTATGTATTAAATCTTTGAAACTGGTTTTCTGCAGTGCATACAGCCCTCGGCTAACGATCAACCGATAATTCACACCTGGAGAGAAAGCAATGAGTTTCCTGTGTAGACAATTTAATTTACCATACACGGTTTTATACAGCTCTAAATATTCTCCAAACGAACAGGTGCCAGATGTAATTTCTGGTTGCGTATTATACTATTTGAAAGTTCAATTTGTCAAAATTGATGCCCATACATGGTCAGCGGAGAGTTGAACGACTGGGACTTCTTGTGTTGCAGAAGAAGAGGAGATCATGAAGCGCCTTGGTGTAACCAACCGGGTCTGCCAGTATCGAATGTCAAATATATATTTTCATCTCATCGTCGGATACGATTCAGCCAATTTTATACATCACTCAATACTCCGGGTTATTTTCGAGTTTAGCAAACGGCGCCAATTTATTCGTTATATTTAATACACGTGTCGAAGCGAATATGTGTATACCTATAAGTAGGTACGTAACCAAAGTGTCGCCAGATCAATATTAGGTCGGTAAACAGATTACGGAATGTTTTTTTTTTTTTTCTCTTCTTCTTCTATTCGGTTTTGTAACATTTCACAGATACGGTTTTTAGAAAGAGAAAACACGTCCTGCAAGTCCTTGACCTCGTAAAGTCACTAAATCAGTGTATGACAGATTCTATCAAACCAATGAAAGGATAATGAAGATTTTCAAGAATACAGAAATTGGACTTTCTTCCAATGTTACGTTCTTAGTTCACAATTCGCTTTCTTATTTCTCGTTTTCAACTTATTTTATAAATTTTCGTAATGTTCACTGGTGAATATTATACCTGCACTCGATGCATACATAGAATTTCTTTTCAGCGACTAGTAACCCTGGCATTTATTCACATTCGATTATAATATGAATGGTCATTAGTTTATACAACTTGCACTAGTCATGAGTCACAATAACTCTTCTATAAAGATAAGAGTAATCGTTATAGATTTCCGTGGCTTATTCGTATGTACATATTGTTATTGTCGATTGCGCGGAATGGAATTGTACTTGTTTTGCTTAAAATTGTGGAATTTTTTTGGGTTATCATATCGGAGCGAATCGTATTTCATACGGAGTATTTGATTGATGCTAAATTGACCAACATCTGACTATTAGACATGTCTTGAAAAAGAATTATTTCCACTTATTTGAATTGTGTTAGAAATTATCGAAATGTGATATAGAATTTTTAATATTTTTCTTCCAAAGAATTAGAAAGCTTGTATACATATTCCGCCAGGCAGAAAACGTATAGGAATTTACTTCCGCTTCTGTCAGAATCTGACAATTATACCCTAGCTCTCGCGTGTTTGACAACAGTATATAGTTATCGTGGAACGAAACAGAGTCAAGTGTTTGACCGAAATAAATCTTGGTCAAATATTCTCTTTAACGAGTAAACTAAACAAGAGATTTAACTACGTTTTAACTGAAACGAGAAGGAAGAAGATTCTCCGATGATTAATGTCACCAAGCTAAAAGACACAAAGAATTTTACGTGGGAAAAGGATTCTATCGTTTGATCCTACACCCAATGAAAAAATTCTCCTGATTATAGTCTCAAAAAGTTAAAAGCTGAAGGACTCTCAAATACTCTTAGAAAAAAAAAAAAAAACCACAAGCTCCGATTATGCCTGAAAATACTTTCAGACAATTCCACCAAAATTTCAATTCGCAGGTTATGCCAACAGAATTCTATGAACGGATGTTAAATCAGCCGTTATAAAACAATGAGATAATTGATTTCGTCTATAGAACCTAACGTTAGAAAAAATGAAGACGGATCAATTAATTCGACTTTGATGTTGATTTTGATATAGAGATTCTGATGCGCGGTTGTTATAGCTATACCCTAAAGTTTTCATTGATCATTGAACCACTGTCGTTAAAATTTATAAATAGTAACCGTGGTGACAGCGGTGGCATAATAAGGTAACAGTTATCGACTTTAGGCATACGCGTTATCTATACTCGTTAGACGCGTTGAAACTTAATGAAGCTAACCGAACCGAACTTCCATAACACAGACGCAGGTGTGCTTCGAAATGAACTAATAGTAAAAACCATGTGGTCCGATACACGGGTCTTTTTAATCAAGAATCTAAGTCGGATAAAAAGTGGTGTGGAAATTGATAAAAATAAATAAATCAAATCTCACAAGTCTTCGGACGCAGGTAAGTTTTTTAAATTCTCATTCGAGGTGTTTAATTCGTCGAAAATTCTTGTTGTATCAACACATGAGTGGATAAAAATAAGCTATCCGTATCGAGGAAGATGACCGGTCTATAAAGTGGTCGCTGTATACACATGTATAAGTTCTCTAGCCATTCCGTAAGCACGTGGTAAACCGTGGAGGTCACGAACAACAGGCAACACACACGAAAGCCACGCACACGCCTACGCCTCCACCTCCACCTCCACGTAAACAAGGTATGACGTCATGTGGTTATTTACGATATGCCGAGAGATTTCTAGTCCGGTGAGATTCACCGCCTGGATTGGCTCCTTCAACTTTATACCTACATACCTTATATCATGTATGTGGTACAGTTAGGTTTGTATATTCACATATATATACCATATATATTGCAGTCCGAGAAACTTGATGCAATATTTGAGTAGATATAAAATTGTATAAAATAAATTCTACCTGAATTTAGAGTTTTCGAGACTTTAGTCGGTGTCGATTATTTGCACGCTATTTCGAATACACTGGTGGAAATTTCTACTCCTACGAAATTCTCTGTATTTCTAAGAAAACTTACTCATAGTTTTTCATTTAAAAATTATAGATTCGATAGATTCGTTAGTTTTGTCAGAAAAATTCGTTGTTTTTTTTTTACAATTTATTATGAAAAACTAGAAATGTTCCAATTTCTCTGATAATTCATCAAAATTATTAGAATTATTTTCACCAGAGTGTATATATGCATAATTTATACAAACGCACACCTATCTGTATATATACATACCTATACATGCATTACGTATGCTTGCTTTCGCGAATACTGATAGGTATAACTGCGCATACTTAAATAGCGAACAGAGAGTCTTTTGTAAGTTCGCTAGCATAATGGCGTATATAATATATATATTTGTGTAAGCGTAGCTATACGTCTATTCATATATCATCACATGAAAGAGTTGACCTGACAACGAGATGATTCCTAAATTCGCGTTAGTTAGCATCTAGGATCTGTAATTACAGATTCTACTGTAACTCGAGCGGATTATCTTCACCGTAAAACAATTCGCGATATAATTATGGACACGGGAACCTTTGGTCAGGATTATTCAAGATGCGGTATTATACGTATGCCAGTTTTTACACGTTATTGCAATTTTGAAGGATCAACTTTTGAGACTCGTATCGCATACACGCCGTCTGGAAGTAAAAATAACTCGCGGTGGAAATGATTGAGGAATCTTTGAAGATTTTTAATTAGTGGTCGAGCAATGTAGATAGCTGCCCTCGTCCGAACAACCGGCACTAGAAAGGATTCCTCAATTAATCTAGTCCGCAGACAATTGCAGGCTATATTACAGTCTATACACCAGAAAGTGAATCACAAATTAATTCCACAGACAAGTATTGCGGCTACAGATTGAAGAGGAGAAAAAGAAGAAAGAAAACACTTTTCAAATTACTGTTAGCCTAACATAACTAAATTTGAAACTGTGATCTCAGACAATTATGTATTTCGTCCTTCATCAATGAAGTCGAATACCTTATGTGACAAAATAATGATAGGAAAATGAAAACCTGTGCAATGCAACTATCCATAATCTGCATGAAAACACGATCATTGTTGTTATCATTATAGCCGTCGATGTTGTTATGAATATAAATTTGCATGGTTATTGTATAGCGGAAGGAAAGCGGAGGCTAACTCTCTCGCGAATCTCTTGCATGCTCGTATGGAGTCCAAGTGAGATGGAGACTCGGAATTCGCAATTAGCTTCCTGGGTACATTTCCGCACTTTGAAGTTTGCCAGAGTCTTACTTCTGGAGCAGATAGATACTGATCTCGAGTACCGAGCATTCGGCGCTGACGATGAGCTGGTGTATCGAATTGGCGCGGTCATGCCCTCTCGATGCCCGCGAATTTCAGCTTGCAGATATTTTCTCACAGAAATGATATATTTCTGCAACGTTCGTTTCTTCAAAATTTACTCAATTATTCCTATCGGCGAGAAAAGCCGAAATTCGACGTCTTTTCAATCAGAATGATTCAATTTTTAACATATATTGTTTTCGACGATCGAATACGTCTACACAAGTCAAAACCATCTGCACAGAGATACACAACCGGCATGTTAAACAACAGGCATTTAGCATATGTTATAAAGTGAGATCGACACGTAGGTATATAGATACTCATACGTGTTCTGAAGTGTTGATTTCGCTTGGGGTAGACGTATATGCGTGTGTACATATCTATTCGGTTTGGTCTGTCCAGTGTTTAGCGTCAAGCTTGTCATTAGAGAGGAAGAAAGACGGAGAACGGAAGAGTGCGAAGAGAATAACTCGTAAGTATTGGTCAAGCTGCATAAATAGTCAAGTGATAGTATAATATGGCGACTAAGATGTAACAAATAGATTTCATTCATTTAAATTTAGTTACGTGTTGGGAATGAATATTTGACGGAACTTTTATTGGCAAAATTTTTATTCCACACCCTGTGGCAATATATATAAGATCTTCGAGTTTTTTTTTTTTTTCTTTCACCGAATCGAGAAGATCCCAGCTTTCTACGTGTATAACGCTGTACGCAAATGTCTAAGTTTTCTAATACAGCGCGCAATAAATGTGGCAAAAAATATTACGGACTTGAAAGACGTGATTATTACGTAATTATGAAATTGATCTCGGAGCTGTTATGCTTGCAATTAGTCGAGACGATTGATCCCGAAGTAAGAGATTCATCCTATGCTTCCATCGAGCCATATATTATAATGATAATGAAAACTGCAAAGTTACACTTTTCATTCTTTCAAGCCTGGGTACGTTGAGTCAGGTAACACAAATCACATACCTACCTATAATATAGAAGATCGTTGTCGCTGTGCGCAAGGCTATAACTTTATAACCGACTACAACTTATTAATGCGTGACGTCAAAATTGAATGAATTTTCTAATGTATTAAATATACATACATCAATCCAACCTGGACACGATGTAGCTAAGCTTTATACTTTGTGCTAAGTAGTATCTCCGGATTGCATAGCGGGAATCTTATCGCGAACGTTTGAATATAAGTGCATAATAAATTTTATTTATATTCAATTATACATTTGCCCGATTTACGCAATATATTATCGCTACGATGTGTCTATATACTATATATTAGAAACGGTATTCAACAATATCTGAATAACGCGGAAGACCGAGCAATAAATGGGGCACCTCGACTAAAAATTGAAAAAAAATTTCTTTCTCATCAAAAATTTGTATGGAAAAAGTTTTCTCGATAAATAAAATAAAAATAAATCATCCCCTATACGCGTATGGGTACATCCGCATTGACCCTTCGTTGTCACACTGGATCAATTTGGCCCCAGTGAATTTCGGCCTCAAATATCTCAGGAACTATTTACTCTTCCGAAAGAAAAACGTTCGACATTTTTTTTTTTTTTTAGCAAATTGATTGAGTTTCAAAGCCGCACAGTGGGATGAAAAATAATGTAGTCATCGAAAATCTCGCGTGAAATTGAAGCTGCGAAGAAGGTTGACTTTCCAAGAAAACACTCGACTCAGAATGACCCAGTGTGACAACGAAGGATTAATCAATACGCGATCTTCATCGATCTCTTGTCATTTTCATAACTGCTAAGTAATTGATATCAGGATTTTTGACACTGCCAAATTACTCGCGTATATACAGTATAGAAAGGCGATTCTTCTCTCGGGTAAAATGATTCGTCGCTATCCTTTGCTTCTGATAATTATCTATTCATTAAATATCCGGCAGCTCCGCTGTGCAATGGTATAATAGTCTCTGTTCTAAACCCTATATAGATATATATATACTTATATACAATACATATAATTTATTTCCGTGGAATTTTCCGCGGCTCTATATATCTAATAGCGTACAGCAAATCGCTTGGGATATATAGACGTAATAGACGTATGTGTAGGTGCAGGATAGGAATCTAGTTGCCGCTGGACTATAAGCCGCATCGACGATAATATACGAGGAAGAGACACGCGGCTGGTTTAATGCGCGGGAGTCCTACTACAACTATTGTTCGAAGAGTAATAATTACGCAAACAAGCAACGAGCGAAAACAAAGCGACTTTGACGAATGTAATTATCGGTTTAACTGCGAGCCTCCACACCTTATAGTCGTCGCGGATCTGTATTAAGCGACGGAAATCGCGTATCCTTTTCACGTACTTTATAATTACGGGATATAATAATTCACGAACCAGTTTTTCTTTCTCTCCATCTCCCTCTTCTTCTTCTTCTCCTTCTTCACACACGCAATTAATTTTCAATGAGTATTAATAAGATTTTTTTTTCGCTTGTTAATTTTTTTTTTTTTATTTGTATCGGGTTATATCATATATATACTATTCACGTTTACTTTTAATTACAAGTATTGCCCTGAATACGGGGGTACTCTGTCTACCGAGTAAACGAAGACGAATGTTTTCATTAAAAAGTGAAAACTGCTTCAAATAATTGTAGCACTGTATATTATCATCTCTGTTCAAAATACAGGAGATTTTCAATGTCAGAGGACGTGGATGAGATAATGGAGTAAATTTATTCATCGTAAGAGATCACCGGGTTCGGGAAGAAGAGAAAGAAAGAAAAAATCACGTGGAATATGATTAAAAGTAATTATTAAGTATAATAATTCAACTCGTCGTCGTTTAAACAGTTGTTCGCTGTATTCGAAAAGCAGGGAAACCCCGAGTCCGAAATCTATTCAGTTTCTAATAAATAATCTGCATTTTCTGAGAACTAAATAATGAGCTTGGAATCTGAGAATCGAATAACTTGACGAATTTTTTATCACTTTATCTTATCGAATTCCGTTTAGCTCCATTTTGTCAGACCCTAACTAACGTGGGATTGTTTTACACTCAATTACCTTCGCTATTTGTAGGTAGATAGATAATGGATAGAATATTTCAGAAGATAGATCACTCGACGATTTTCGGTCATATTGTATATACCTAACTATATATAGTATACGGGAATAATCGCATTAGATAAATCGATGTGCGCTTGTTTACTCAAATCAGCTGCCGATAACGGGGCCTAATCCCGATGTATGTATACTTACTGGACTTGACGTCGAATAGAATTGAGGCTATAACGCGATTAATCCGTGAAAAATAATACCGTATCAAATCGCGAAGTAGCTAATAGGAACGCATCTTGCAGAAGCTGAATCTTCTCCGATTTATATTCGTCGAATGAATTTTATTCAAAACCGCGGATGCAAGTCGATGGAAACAAATCGTGGGAATTGAAATGATGAAATTCAAGTTTGATGAGAAAAACTTTCAACGACTTGAATTATTTCTTCCAATATCCTTCGTTTGTATAGAAAAATAAAATAAAATAAAATAAAATAAAAATGATCCGCGAGAGAAATACTAATTGAGGCTACGATGCAGAAACTCGAAGTTTATCCTCGTATGGATTAACATTAGGCAAGAACGAGGCGAGATATTCTGTATGGAAAGAGTCGATTTTTATACAGTTAGGTACTTTAATCAGAATTCAAGCCACGGTATACGAGTTCCTCATCAAACCTTGGCAAAATACAGAATCCACTGTGTCACGTCCGGTCACCAGAGTTTTATTTATTCAAATAGTCTAGATTGTGCGTGAAAGTGTAACAGCACGCGATTACCTACAGAGTCGCTGCAGCAGCGCATATGGGCACACATTTATGCAGTACGACTAAAAGTGATACGAAATCTTTGCGCAAACATAAGAGGCATTTCAAATTTTTACTGATAACATATCGCAGATTTTCTCCGCAGTTTATTTTTACACTACAAAGATAACTGTAACGTTAGTTTCTATGTGGTTATAATTATTTTAAAAATCGATAGATAATCGTGAAACTATATCATAGAAATTTAGATCCGGCGACAAACTCGACTCGTGGAGGAATCATCTATTTTACGCACTAGTTGCGCAATGTGTTATATTTTCACACCTCGTGCGCAAAGTACGATTTTGCGCACGCCTCGCGTGAATAAAATCCGGATATCGAAAAGTAAGATTTTTTTCTTGAATGAAAAAATGGTAGGAGAAAAGTAAAAATATGTATGGGAAAGTTTTTATGTTGTTGTTGAAATTGTATGGAAAGACTTACCTTTTCTGCGTCCAAATGGACCGAAAAATGTGCTGCTTTTTCCAATCACATTGTCGTCGATATATTTCAAAAGTTTAGTCGTGTCTTCGCCCTTCTTTGCAGCGATAGATTTTACCGGGCGAGGCGCGGCTCTTGTGGCATTACCCCCAGGGGCCGATCCTAGAGGAAAAGATTCCTCAGTCAGGGAGTTGATTCTGCGCTGCGAACCTCCCCAGTTTTTCGAGCTGGATATCTTCACCGAACAGCTCATCCTCTCATAGTATTATAAATTGCAAGAAATATATCTCGAGTCAAAGCCTTGGGATCACGAAACACCAATTTTTATCGACAAGGAATTAACTCCCGAATGAATAACTGGAGTCCGTGAGGGAATCTCCGTTTTCACTTTATGCAATTCACGGAGAGATTTCAACTATTTAATCTCCGAATAGAATAAGAGATAGATATTTAAACTATTTGACTTTTTCGAAGAGCTTCGCGGGAAATAACTGCGAATGATTATATTCGAATTTCTGTTTGTTTAAAAATGGTTTAAAAATATCCAAGACACTTCAATTCACACGATTATTATCACTTTCTTATTTTTATTGGCAAAAAATAGAGAAATAAAAACAACAAAAATACGAATTACTAGACTCGCGTTACTGCAAACAAATTATAGCTGCAGTGATTAATTAGCACAGTTATCACTGTTATAAACGAATTATACCTGCACTAGGTACCTGCGCGTTCAATTATAGAATTCTTCGACTTTTATTTCAGATCGAAACAATCGATACTAAGTTTAGAACGAGTATATATTAATTAATACACTCGACGCGGCTAAGTTTTCAAGCTCTCGATTGAATCGACAAGAGAGGATAACAAAATTATATATCTCTTTAGCACGCGAATTGATGTATAAACTTATTCGGATTCAGTTCACAGTAGAACTCTTCCTTGTTTCATTCACTATTTTCTTAATATAAGCTATATAGTTTCTCGCCTTTATCAATCAATTGATTCTCCCGAATGAAGAAGACAAATCTTTACTTTTATTATCGATCAATTATGGACGCACTTCTCCTCTCCAATTATTTATTCAAATTTCAAAATTTATAATATGACAAGTTTACGAAGCACTCGATAATTATTATAGACACGATAAAAATGATTCTTATCTATAAATAATAATAAAAAAAATGTTTTACAAAATTTCCGTTTTTTTTTTCTTCTTTCTTTATTAATTCTCCTCTTCTTTTGTCTCTTGCTATACGTTTTCTTTTTTGTTCTTCCTCTATCTCCCTCTCTTTCTCTTTCTTTCTTCCCTTCTCTCTTTATCTCTTTATCTCTTTCTTGCGTGTATATGTATGCGTTTCTCGATTTATCGAGAAATACGTTAAAGTCCGTGCAGCCACTAAGAGCGTCTTACCGAGACTGCCAGTCTGGCCGCAATTGTCCCTCCCGCCAGACTCTTGGCACCTATGACGTCACGGGTTAGCGCACGCGCTCAATGCACCTTGCGGGAATAGAGCAGGCCGCCTCACTCTCTCGACAACTATTTAGATTTTTGATACCTATGTAGGGAAAATTCGTCGCAAATTTATGTCATTTACAAAAATTCGAATTTTTACGAGGGTTTCTCGGATACGAGACAAAGAACAAACAAAAAGACGAAATTTTATCCTATCCGATGCCTGTAAATGTTGTCTCCGGTCTTTAACCAGCTTTTCGAAAAATGGTTTTTTCCTTTTTTCTTTTTTTTTTTTTGTTCAATTCATGCGTAAAAAAAGGAAACAATCGTTAATCTATGAAGAGTATCATCATGCAGATAACTCGTTAAAATATTTGGCATCGATGCAGAGATTTGCAGATTTCAGTTTCAAAATTCACGTCCAGAATAATTCATTTTAACTATATAATTACCTGTAGTGATAGAGAGGTATTTTTGACGCAGGTTTTTCCGCGGAATCTTTTTACAATTTACCACAAGCCTATGTAAGGGCGAATAATAGGATAATCAATTATTAAAAATAATAGACTCGAATGAAACTCTCGACGTCATCGACAGAGAGAACTAAAAGCATAAGTAATGTACAAGACACGAGGTATGACTACATTTTTTTTTTTAAATCAGTTGAGCAATAATTTAGTTTTGTACTTTAATTGTCCTTGAAAAGTAAAAATAAAAAAATCTATACAATGACATCTTTCTCACCGACTATACGTCATATCCCAACGATAATTATCTCGTTATCGTAGATATAGGTAATTCCTGTTATTACCAAATTGCCAGTGGAGGTATTTTGAAACGTGTCTATGTACATAACTATATAAGGGTGGCAATGTTTTTCGACTTCTTTTTCCTCAAAGCTCGCACGAAAACTTATTAGTTTGATGCATTTCAACATCTCTCTCCAAATTTCAGCTCAATTAAAAAATTTGTAGAGATCATTCAAGAATAATTTGAAAATGTCGAAATTCAAAGAAATCAATCTTTTTTTTATAAATATTTTTCATTCGCTCACTACTTCCATATTTTCTATGTATATTCTAAAGGAACTTACTGAAATTTCAAGTCAAAATATTCGTGATGATGTGAGCTTTAAAAAATAAAAAAAGTCAAAAAAATATTGCCATCCTAATATATACATAGGTATACATGTATATATCGGTAGAATATTAATATTTTTCCCGGCATATTAAAATACGGAGAAATTGTACAAACATACAATTTATATACGTTGCATTAACGAGATTAGGATAAACCACTCTCGCTATTGGCGCGCGAACGACAAAACAGAAGACAACAAAGCACTGAACCTGTACAGCCTGCTGGCCAGGAACTTACACGTTACATATGGGTATATATGGGTGATATGCATGTAACGCACACGTTTAAGTTGACCCAATAACCGCAGGTTGTCTTCGTTGCTTTTACTATTTTCGTCAGCCTAAGCGAGTTATCTACGCAGCACAGTGGCGAGTGGAAATAAGGGTATCAAGTTTAGATCAGAAGCTTCATTTTTTTGCAACACTGTTCGCAAAGATCAATGACAAAATTAGAAAATTTAGAACAATTAAGAGTTGGATGCGATGAAGGCACATCTAGGGTGCGTAATATCCTTGTCACACTAATCTGAAAGATAGTTCATAAAAATGCATAAACTACCTACTAGAATCCAAAAAAACTGAAATCAATCTTTGCAAGAAGGGCATATAATTTGCACGATGTTAGACTAATCGATTGACAAAACAATATTCATCCTACACCTATAATTTCGGAAATCTATTATCCGCGGAAAATCTAATTCGTGGAATTCAAAAGTATGCCAGGGTTTGAACTTATGTGAATGTTGTATTTTTATGGATTTTGAAGTGATAAAGGCATATAGAGTTCATGTGTCAATAATTTATTTTTGTCAATCAGTGATATTTGTTTGAGTCAATATAAGGTCTAGCTGATATCGTGACTGAGTATGCCTGAACAATAGGATCGCTTCGAGATATCCAAAGCTATAAATGAATCGTGTTGTTCTTCGCAATTTAATCATCTCAAAACGTGATTATTCACATGAATATAAAAATAGTCGAAGTTCAGGAATGTTCTTTTTGATATCTTAAATATTAGTCTGCAGGATCAGCAAAGTTCTCCGTGAAAATTATTAGGTAATCAATATAACTGTTCGACATGTGTGAGAACGGAGATAAAAAAAGAATAATAGCTCCGAATTCTGAGGTCAGAAGATATTAAAGCGTGAAATTCTTCGAGAAATTCGAAAACGCAACAGAGTGGGTCTATTTCCCGAGCTATTTCCCGTTAACGGTGAATAGGCGGGTTGCCTCGCCAACCCGTGTTGGGGTGTCCAGCAAAACTTTCCATGACAACCGTTATCTCGTTGCCAAACAATGGAAAATCACCGATTACCAACTTCCGATATTTCACTGACAGCAAGGCGCGCCTGCTTTACGCTAAAGTCCCGTGAAATCATTCGCACAATTCGATAGCTGGTTGGAATTTATGAAAATTTGTATAAAATAGTAATCTAAAGATGCTCAAGTTTCAACTAGCCACAGCGCAGGATCTTAAGCTCGCTGCTAACATCGAACGCAAACGACAAATTGAAGAGGCAAGGAAGCCCCGCATATTCAACCCTCGGTCTAGGCGCATTGGGGTGAGTATATTCATATACGTCTATGTATGTACAGAGCTCGCCTTACCTCTAGCCAAACCTCAGAATAGTTCATTTAATGCAACCTAATCAGTAGGGTGGCGCAAAAAACCGACCTTTTTTCTTTTTTGAGTCTCGTATGAGAATATGTTATTTTATAATGTTTTAAAACCCCTCTCCAAAAATGAGCTCAAAAAAAAAATTTCTTAGGGGTCGCTCAAGATTTTAAAAAATTTCAAAAATAGTCAAAATTCGATTATTTTTTTTCCCAATGTTTTCGCTCGTGACGGTAGAATTTTGTACCCCAAAACAAAAAAAAAAATTCTCAAATTTTCAGCTCAAAATATTCATTCTCAAAGGTCGCTCGTAATTTCTTTTTATATTCGAAATCGAATTTCGACTATTTTTGAAATTTTTAAAAATCTTGAGCGACCCCTAAAAATTTTTTTTTCGAGCTCATTTTTGGAGAGGCGTCTTAAAACATGATAAAATAACATATTTTCATACGAGACTCAAAAAATAAAAAAAGTCCGTTTTTTGCGCTACCCTATACTAATCAGTTTGGTACTTTACTTGTACTCCGGTGTATAATGGACCCAGGATCCACATGGAAACTAGAAAGCAGAATAAGATGAAGAACCTAATCAAGTATACCTACATAAGTCGTCTAGGCATTAAGGCATAGCTATAGCTGGCTGCAGAAGTTAATTATGCCGGAACTATACGGACTACTCAATCGTGATATCTTAATCGATTGATCGCCCACAGGTCTAAGAGACGCAGTATGTGTGGATCTAATGATGTTGTAATGGAGTCTGTTGTTTGGACTAGTTTTCTGAACCGTTAATCAAAGATTGACGAAGTATCCGATGGCCAAATGTGAAGATTAGACTATTTAAATATTAGATATGGGACGGAAAATGCGATAAACATTCAACTACGTTGGTAGTATATTTCTTACGAATGATTTCTGATCTCGATATATTTCTTCTTCTTCTAATTCCGATTCGCGCAGATCAATTTCATATTTATATTCGGATTTTAGCCTATCAAACCCAACACCTGCTTCATCTATTTTGTATGTACTTAGAATTTGCAATGTGATTAGAGATTGTTCGACTAGGAAAGTAGGAATCGATTAGATATTTACACAGCAATATTCTTCTTAATGTTTTCATGGTCAAATTAACGATTCGTCGCATCTTAAAGCTATAAGAAGGTTCATTTCCGGTGGAAATTCATCTTACCTCATTATTTCCTCACTCCTGCATATAATCCATCATAGGAAAATGAGTAAGTTCGTTGTATGAGTAGAGTGTGCGAATATCGACCGAATCCTTCGCGAGATAACCCGAGCTTTCAGAAGTTCAAGTGCATGTGAATGATTTACTCCAGAAGCTCCAAGAGCTTTGGAAAACTTAAAGGAACCTTGAAGTAAAGTCGAGCCCCAGGCAAGTACCTATAAGAACCAATAAAATCGCATCGATTGCAAATACATTTCTCGGTTCGTTCACCCTGTTTGCTATATTGCAGAAGAATCTAATATTATAGTTGTGAATCACATCATGGTTTTCCACACGAAAGTTATCAGTTGAAAAATGTTTTTTTCAATTAAGAAATGATCGGACAAAATATTGCGTGTACAAATTCCCATTTTTTTTATTTACTTATTTTTTTTTGTGAAATTGATTTAAGTATTACATCAATGATTACAAAAGCTCTTTGTTTATAATTGCGATTTAGTCATTCTCCGGGAATATTATGGTTGCAAAACGTGCATCTTTATTATCGGAGGGAAACTGCATGGGATTAAGCCGCAGATGTATTCTATTTCGGGAATGTATTACTTGGAAAAGTTGTCTGAAAGTTCTGAAAGTTCTGGAAAGGAAATCATGCACACGTCACAACGTGCAGAATTGAATCTGCACCGCAAGCACGTCATCGAGATTAACCAGCGTCGCGTGAGCGGTCAGTGAGTCAGTAAACCGCCAATTTTCGAAAAGGGAAGAAAACTGTTGTCGGCCTTGACACGACACACTCATATGCAAAACCCGAGGCAGAACCGATTACCAGATGGCTTTGTCTGATGCGACCAGGCGTTCTAAATTGTTCCTAAAAACCACACGACGTTTTCCCAAGTCTGAATATGGCGTCGAATTTGAAACACAGAGTTTTGGATTCGTCGTAAAACGATTTTCATTCAATTTTTCCTTCACCGAAGAAAATGTAATGTGGAAATTAGGTCGGAGAAAAAAAAATACTACGTTTACGTGCAATCGAGAATTCATTCCGACGATGAGAAAAGTTGAGGAAGTGATGCATCGAGATCGTAAGTTCGAAATAAACATGATAGTTTTCTCGGATTTGTTGGAACTTTTGTCTTATGTAACTCGCTCGAACGATGATACATCGCCAAAGTGTTGCATGGACAAAATTATAGGAAATCGCAAATGTGGTATTTCTCATCACGACTGAAGATATACTCGCGTTAATTGTCTTGATTGATAACATATGTGAGTGTCGGAATAGACACGACGCGACGTTGCATGAATTACCCAGGAAGTTGACTGTCGGACTATATTACTTCACAGCCGGACGGTGCAGTGAAGTAACCAACTATAAGTAGCAGATCGACGAAATAATATACGAAGTTTAAATTTAACTCAAAAGATTTGTCCATCATGAATATTCAATAATTAATTTCAGACATGAATTCTCTCGGTTTTCTATACACAATAATTATACACTCATATAGATTCGCTCATTGTACAATAATAAATCCAACCTTATTTACCAGGTTATAATAAAAATTAAGTTTAATTTTCACTGAAAAATAGATATGGGCTATTCCGCGTGAAGCGGATATTCTTTTAATTTTGCACGTCGATCGTCCTCGGGGAGTTAATTTTTTGTGTCAGAGGATATTTTAATTGGTGCAAAATTCGTCGAGTTATTTGTATAAACAAATTCGAGCAAGATTTTTTTGAAAATTCATTCAAATTTTTCAATTATATTTGAAAAGATTTTTAAAACACTCAGCGACACTATCGAAATATTTTCTAAAAATACTGACATATACTTCGAACTATACTGCAGCCTGTGAATTAATTTCAAAGACGTGATATTTTTCGCTTTCGAGCAAAAAATTATTAAAAAACCGCGCGCCAATTCCGAGTCGACGCCGCGTGGAACGTGATTCAAGGTTTTTCGGAATTGCTAACAATACGAGGATCGTATCTTGACATTTTGTGAAAAATATTATGTGTGTTGAAATCATTACAAGAATAAAACAAAAAATATTACGTGTGGGACTGACTATACTGTACCTATCTCTGATGTCCGATCGAAATTATTTTCAGAACATTTTAATTAACTTCAGACGATCATCATTCCTATTAAAAGCTCATTCCGCTAATAAGGAATTATTTATTACATTGATTAAAAATTATTTATTACATTGATTGAAAGATATTTGGTTTTGGGTGTGCTCAGCATAATCCTGTGTCCAGAATATACGATACGTATTTTATCAGCAAACAACGTTCTTTTGTCACCTAGTAATTGCGTCAAAGATATTTATCTGGTGTTAAAAATATTTCGTTTTTATGTCAATTTGTTGGAACTAATTATAATATAAATTAAGTTGATCTTGAAGTAGCCAGAAGGTCCCAGCTAGCATATGTCTGCCTATAATCGTAAAATCTGTCAAGACGAGCTACTACCGTATTTTCGGAGTAAAGTTCTAACGATATTTACATAAAGCTAATAAGATCTGTGTAGCACGGTATTCCTAGAATTAATTTTCCTTCGGTTTTTGCAGATAGACAAGGAATTCTTGGATAAGCAGGTTGAAGAAAAAAAAAAGCAGATCCAACTGGAAAAGGCAAGAGAATGCCGGATGGACGAGCAGCTTGTTAGGAGCAGCCACTTGGCTATGATGCTAGAAAAACGGGAAGAAGAGGTAATATCCGTTATAAACAAAAATTGGGAAAAATAAGAAAACCATCGATCCATGATGTTAACGCAAAGATGAAAAATCGTAGAAAATAGACATTTTTAGCAAACACAAAGTAGCTTTGAATAACATATAATATCGGGTCTGATTTTCGATCTAACTGATTGAGACCGTGAATTTTTATCCACATTTCACTTGCGTATAAATTCCTACTTTCATCTCTCCACACCGGAAGTTCGTTATCCAAGATCGCCGCGCATGATTCCTCTTGATACCGCACGACGACGCTTCTCTGTGGTTTATACCCACGATGAGACATGCTTATGCTGAAATAGTGCGTCTATAGAGATTAATGTGGGGGATTCCACGGGGTACGAGAATTAATAGAGACTATGAGATAAATCTGTTACATATTCAGCTGTCGCAAAATAGAGCTAGGCATATAATATTATTTTAATTGCACGCTGATCCCAATTCGAACTCAGATTTAGGATTTGGGGTATATTTAGGTCGCCTTGTGAGGTTTCTTCCACGTGACATATGCGTGGACTTTAAACTACCTTCCGTATTATGTATATCAGACATTTTTTAGACTCGATATTAGTCTGCGAAAGAAACGATTTGGAAATATGTACGTCAGTTTATAGAATAATTGATAAATTTTGTCGCTTTTCGATGTTTAAGGAGAAACGAAAGCTAAACAAAGAGATCAATACCTTTCGCACGGTTTACCAACGCCCTGAAGATCGCAGAGACTTTGACCTATACGATCCTGACATTTTGAAGAAATCAATGCCAGCGAGGATGAGAGACGAAGATCCTCGTCTGGGTCTTGCTTCAGCGCAAAAGTATGCGTTTGAACGTACTTTTGGAATACTTTTACAAGCCAAGACGCTGCATATCAGAATTTCGAACTTCTTTTCATTCAAGTTCCCAGCTTGCGATTCAATTAAAATCTAGTTAATTAATGAGATACATTTCCCTCACTTATTGTTAGTTCGTGAAACTTGAATTCTACTCGACTTTCATACAGATTTGAGGGCGAGGATGAAAATGCAGAAGAAAGAGCTAGGATTTTGAAGGAGCAGATGCAATCCTGGCTCGAACAGCAGACCCAAGAGCGACGTATGGCAGAAAAGGAGCTAAAAGATGCGGAGGAAGCTTATCAAAATGCCGTGGTAGCCAGAGACAGAAGAGCCGTCACCCTTGAGCGCATGGAACAAGATTGTCGTCGAAAACTTAACGAAACAACTGCCAGATTCAATCAAGCTTTGGTAAGTTGCAGGACTGATTTATCAATTTTCGAAATTTACTACTGCCGCGTTCACGGACCATGCGATAACCGGAAATCGAATATTGCGAAAATAATTCGCGTCGGTATTGAATATACAAAAACCCGAGGTCACAGGTTACGCGACATAATTGATGATCCGACAACTGCAGGTCAGCCAGCTGTTCCAACTTTCTAACAAACGTTACAATAAGGCCCAGAGATTTTTTTGCGACATCTAATTGGCGCGTTAATTTTTTGACGCGATTGTTACCTTTCGTATTTGCTAAAATAAATGATGACGCGATTTTGTGGCCAAACAACTGACCCGAACGAAGATTCATTTTTATCGGTTAGACACGCATTTCCGACTTCCTGTTGACGAAGGATGTTGAAAGTCGACTCATCGCTCGTTTCAGTCATTAGATACTGACTTTAATTGCACGAATGTCACGTACATGCTAGATTAAAGAAGTGTCGACAGCAAGTTGGTTCACCCTAAGCTATCTAACCGCGTAGCTTTACTAAATTCCCATCATATCTGCGAAAAGGCTAATCAGATTTGCAAATTTCATACGGAACAGTATAGTTTGATAATTTGCATTCATCCGCTAGAAAAACTTCTCCTGTATACCATATATTTGCCCGGCATTGACACAGATTTTTCAGGGACATACGCCGCTTATGTTGCCGGACTATTCCTATAAAATTTCAATGCCAAACTACAGTTAAAATTGGCGCAATTATGGAACACATAGAAAGCCTGCTTCAAAGATATTCCTATATATATAATATATGCGTATATATCTAAAAGAATAAAAATGGGGATCCTTGAATCGTCGGAACTGTGCAGCTACCCGTGCTCCGTGCCTGCGAATGACTAATTACACGATCATGTAATAAATTGTGAATGAATTCTATACCCGCCGCAAACATTTAATGATTTAATTGACGCAGGCTGAGGAGCAGGAGTATCGGAGAAGGTGCGCGGCGATTCAGGATGAAGAGGACAAGAAAGCGGAAATCTATAATCATGTGACTGGAGATTTCCTGACCGAGGCACCGGAACAAGCCGCGAGTAACAGAGGGCCAGATAAACCACTCGCAAGTCGGTACAAGGGCATGTCGGCTGGTGAACTTAAAGCCTTCAGGGACGTACAAGCGATTCAGATGGAAGAGATTATCGTGAGTTGCCACTTTTGCCGCGTATTATTTAAACTTGGATATAGTTTATTACACCCGCGGAGTTCGCAAGGCTTAGCGAAAATGACAATTCGTCTTTAACCAGGGACATTCCTGATCGTTATTGTGCCGTTAACGGAGTGATTTTTCTCTCTGCATACTTACTATTCTTCAACATTATGCTCATAATATAAGAAGCTAGGTCATAGAGTCGCTGACGCTGATCACGCAGTCGTTTAAGTATCAAAATTCAAAATGCGCGGTGCTTGTGAATCCGCGATTCAGAATGTCGTCGGATATAATATATACGTACGTCGTTGCTGCAATTTCCAATGCAGTGTATAATTAATTCGAGTAATTTCGGGAAGCGATTTTCTCCAAATTTAATCATTGAAATTGATAAAATTCGGAATTTTTCTTTTTTACACTGCAGAAAATGAAATCTGAAGAAAAATCTAGGGACGTGGAATGGGACAGACAAATGGCGGGGAACGCTCACGCTGCGGTAGCATTTGAAAGAGAACTGGAGCGCAAGAAGAGGTAACGATCGTAGAAATTATAACGAGCAAATTAATGTTACTGTTCATTTTAATCATTAGCTCATCTGGTACAGGTCGCAGGAGAATTTATATGTACGTTTTATTTCACGTGATAATGAGACTGATCACTGAACGTCACTTAAGCATCGTGAGATGTATAAAAAATCGAGTTTTATTTTTAATCGCAGTAACAGAAGCTAGAAATAATTCTATCATTATTTTAAATATTTTTCATTTCTAGACAAATCAGCAAGCAAGTAGCAGAGCAAAATCTGCAACTTGCCGAGCAGCAGAAATCACATCAAGAATACCTGAACCACGTAGTTTACAAAAATAAACCCACAGCGGCGTTTTTTGAACAATTCAACCAAGGCACTCGGTAGTTCCGATTTTGAACGAAAAAAAGGACTACCTGCGATGAAGCAATACTAATTTTTATACTCTGTATTTTGCTAGCACTTTTATGGCATTCGCTTGTTTGTCTCTCTGTTTCTTATTATAGCCAGCGCGCGAAAAGTGAAGATGAAAGGCAATTTTTTTTTGATATTATTCATACTCATGCAATCGCTTGTGTAATCTGAAAATGCCAATAAAAACATTGCTTACAATATGTTTGAGTCATTTTTCAGAGCCTTTCCTAGTTTCGAAAAGTCGTGGACTCCGTATTAGATATGCGAAAAAAATTATATACTTTTCACTCGCTTCTGCAGTAGGTATAAGTTCCTGGAATCGGGAAAGCGACTTTGCGATTAGCTGAATGATTTTGAAAAGAAATGGTTTTGATTGACGCGCGAATGAGTTGAACCGAATAAATGAATAAAGCCGAATTTTAAATCACATTTTATTGTTAGTAATATGAGTCCGAATAATCAAGATCCAGAGTTAGTCGCAGGATCAAACTTATTAACGGATACGATCACATTTCGAATCTCGTAAGATCAATTTCAGGCCTCAGGGCAACGTGAAAGTTTTGCCTTATACCTCAGCTGCTTGATATTTAGACCGTGGTGAGAGTTAGGTAATTCAATTATCGGGCTCCCCGCACATATTTATGTACGGATGTAAATGAGAGATTTTTTTGATTTGTAAGTTCTAAATGTGACAATTAAAACAATTGTTATCCCAGTTATATGCTACAACGTTGTGGCAACATATAAGTATATTTTATTTCGATGCGTCGTATTAAAGGAGCTTGAAATTTGACATAGTCAAGCAGGAAACTCTGGTGCAATCAGAATTATCAATGCATTCAGTTTTATATGTACGAAATTTTAGTTTTAAATTTGTCAATAATCAGCTGATGATTATCCCTCGCCAGAGATATTATAATTATGATGAAATGTGCTGCTCATAGTAAAAGGCAATCGCAAACACATCTTCTCCTGTCCTTTCAAGACGCCTAGTCTGATATTTCTTGGATTCAATAACAAATCTATAAATTCAAGATATATCTGTTTACTAATTCTAGTTCATGGTGGCTATTCAAAACGATCATCGAAGAAATTTCACGACTTTTCCCTAACCAAATTATCATTTTTGCCTGACTAAAATTCAAACTGATAATGTGAATACGATAGCGACTAATTAACATAGCTCCGATCGGTATTCGAAAATTCGGCATGTAACTGTGCTTTAATTTTCAACACTGTTCCGATTCATTAGGAATTTCTAGCATGTGAAAAAAAATCGTTCCTTGAATTTTGCTTCTTTGTAAGGAAAGCTTCGTTTTTTTTTTTTTTCATTCCATACCTACTTATTTTTCCTGACCGATCAAATAATTCTTCGACTTTTCCATTATTTCCCTGATCATTTTCAAATTCCCTGACTTTTTCCTGATCTCTTTGATTTCCCTGACCAGTGCCGATCATGTAGTTAGAATCGGTGATGGGAGTATGATTCTTGGAAATTACTTATTTACTTCCCCCCACCAATAGCTCGCGAGCACAAGTCGAATCGGCCGCTGGCGCAACCTCTGAATAGGGCTGCATGGCAGTCGTGTCAATTGCATTTTCCGATAGCGGCCCTATACAAAGATAACTGTCCAAACACTCGTTAACAGAAATGTAGTGGGGGAAGCGCTCGAGCAAGAATTATAAGAAGCAGCCCTATTCGGAGGTTCTACTGTATATCCGAGAATGAAAGAACAGATAACGAATAAAACTGATAGGTGTGTCGCATTTTTTTGGGAGTTGATGACTACAAATATTTGTTGTGTGAGATTATTCGGAAAAAATAAAAATAAAATAGGTTTAGCACAAAAACAGATCGATTAATGTATACCTAAATACATTATATGTTGACGGTTAAACGCATGCCCTGAAGTGTTTTCATGAATTATTCCTGTAGTACCATCGGGGTGTTTTGAGTTTGAGCACGGTCCGATATCCTAATGAAGTGTTTCTCAGAATTCGGATAAATATTCATGAAAATTCTCGTAACTTAAGCTTGTCTGCTTGTAATGAGCTTTCAACACCCCGCCAAAAATCGATTCGCTGTTCTGTAAACGTATAATTTTCCGACAAATAAAATCAGCATTTCAAATTATTGAACTATTTGCTATTTATTGCGAGTGTTCTGACCAGTCAGCCAATTTTAACATGTAGATCAGTAATACAGCTTTAAACCATTAACTTGTTGAGGAATGATTGATGTGGAGCAAGCCAAGCCGAGTCACGGTAATTTTCTTCTATTTGATTCTATTCGCTGCTGATATCCCCTAACGTCGTTGACCTTAACCGAGAACCCAACTTTGCAACACAAAATAAATATTTCGTTATATAATTATTGTGAATATATTATTATATAATAATATGCAATACTCGTGTGATATGAAGTGGCAGTGACAGTGAATCATCCTCTATTATTATACTATACGTAGGTATAATGTACGTTTCGCGAATATTTAATGGTCTGACTGCCATGCAATTTTATTTTAGTAAACAGACGTCGGAATTGAGATGCGAAGTGATGATTGCGCTATTTATATACAGAATAACTAATACGCTCGACTCATTATGAAAACCTAAAAAAAAAAAATTCAAAATGGGATGTCATTCATGTAGGACATCATAAAGGACACTATACCGTTATATTAGTTCTGTTTTTTGTCTCCTTAAAACATGACTAATCTCGTTGCGGTTTGGCTACTCAGATAAATTTATTATAAACATCTAACTATGTTTATATTTCTATATCCTATATACCTACACCTATACTTGATGCCAAATATCTCTCAAGGAACTCATTTCATTGTCAGCTTCAGACGCTTTTCGGTCTGCACGTTTGCGAAGTATACGTATACACATAACGTAATCCTTTTCGAATTATAATTTCTTAAAACCTCTGTAAGCTTGTGAGTATAATGTTCAGAGTTGTTCAGAAAAGTGGAATATGTATGAAGAGAACTTTAGAAGGACTGCAAATGACTCGTTAATTAATTTAAGAATCTCTCGGATTCTCCGCAGGAAAATTTCTGAATTTGTTGGACGAATTTCGTTTCATTATTTTTATCAAATTTTCCTGTAGTCTCGTTGGAAATTGCAACAGTTCTACTTCTCACCTTTCGACAATGTTATGAGAAGATCACTTCCAACTTTCCAAATTCACATCATATAAACGTCTCAAGAGACATGATCAATGTGGCTGCAACTATTATAGTAGATATATCGCAACACTGCAGGAATGTATAACTGAAACATTCTGTATAGCTACACCTATATGTCAATGGGCAATGATCCAGCTAAGTATTTAGAAAATACGGATGGGTCAACTTAAATAAATGTGCAAAAGCGTCGCCAGCCAATGGGCCAGGGAGGGTAAGATGATAGGTAGAGGATATGAATTGTAGGTAAAATAACTGCAATTTGTTTTGTGGCACGGTTTGTTTCTATGCATGCAATTCTGCACCGATTTCGATGACTTGCGAAATTTTGGTTCTTGATTGAACCTTAGCGACGAATTCCGTGTTATATATACCAAAGATATATGATTTGCAGGATACGGAAAAAAGATCTAGGTGCGCGGGCGATTTTAACGATAAGAAGAACACCATATATAGGGATTCGCACGTATATGTATTTCGGGCCTGATGATCAGAAGAATGTCCCACATTAACACCAGATAGTTTTCAGCCATCGCATTCATTCGTGTGTATATGTATCACACTAACATCGTGAGTATCAGGAACAAGAATCGGCCTTATAATAAATTATTGGCGTCATATACGATCTTAGATATTTCGAACACGGCGCGGGCGTTACTTTATGCTAATATACTATCGCCGCGATTCAAGTGACATCACCGAGATACACAAAAGCTACTTCTGGTCGTAGTCTCTGCTACACTTACAATATCGTAAATTTTTGTCATTTGGTATTTTGGGAGTGTCTTATATTCAGTCTGTATAACGTTATGTTTAAAAACTCAATCATTACCTTATATCATGCGCTTGATATAAATAACATAATTAATAACATCACCGAGATCCCATCGTCATCTAGTTTTGTCTATAAGTCTAGTAACTCTTTTGTTCCCCGTATATTTGCGATTCAAATCGTGGGACAGTGGGAGAAAATTAAAAAAATGTGCAAATAATCGGTCGACTCAATGAAGTACCGAATTATGCGAAGTATAAAGACCTGTTTCATCGAACACACAAATTACTCAGATACTCCAAAGGCGGATAAACAATAATACATTAAAAGAGTTTAAATATATGCATAATAATTCTATCTATAACGCACCCATTCAGATGTGACAGGTTAACAACCTTCCAATTCGCATCAACTCGATATTTTAATGCATACGTACGACAAGGTGCAGTGTTTCTCAGTTATTATAAAGAATACAATGCCGAATTGAAAGACAATTTCAAGAACGAATTGATTCTCTTAAATTATGTCACATTCCTCCCACCATGCGTGTGAGTGTCAGCTAGCACTGACAAACTGACAGGAATCACGATCACATAATCTAAGACAGATGAAGTGTTTGAGCAATGATTACTAGATCAGCAAATGATGGGAACAGAGTTTTTGAATGAAGGGACCAATCAGAGTCCTAAGATCTAGAACAGCAGCGCCACTAGCCACAGTATGGATATGCGTAGCTTATTGGAAGCAGAAACGTAAACAAGAAGTGACAGATGATTCGCTGCCCGGTCGTTGTTTATATCGTCAAAATTCGTATATATAATAATGTATTATTTGTAGTACGTCTTGATTATGAATCTCGAGGAGATAAAAATTACCATCAAATTGTAAAAAAAAATTTCTAGTATCTTTTCCTACATATGTACGTAGCTTTTATTAAAAGAAAAATGGAATCCGACCACGAAATACCTTTGGAATACACGTGAGTTTTAGGTTATGTTTCCACCTATTTACATTCCTAATTTAATTCTCCAATAACACAATTTTTTTTACAGCACTAAGGAAGGCAGCACAATCATCAAGGAATATGTTATCATTGTACAAAATTTGAAACAGGAATTGCAGAATTGTAAAGTAAGTTTCAAATGAACAGTTTCTCGGTGGTATTTGGTCGAAATATTCCATTAGATGACTCAATTTACTTATTTCTTAATATTTTCATTGTTAAGGTGGAGCAAGCCGCTCTTCGCTCAGAACTTGAGAATATTCAGGATGGAAACAAGACGATAGCAAAGAATGCGCGAGATGCGTTTTTGAAAACTGAAACAGAGAATCTTGGAGGAGAGACTGGAAACGCCAAAGAGATGATATCCAACTTTCAAAAACGCATAACAATCATGCAGATGGAGAAAGAGTCCGTCTTTCAATTATGGCAAATGGCTTTGAAAGCCATCGACATTTTGGAAGAGGAATTAAAAGGGTTTCATAGAGATGGCAAGGGGACTAAATTTTATGAAGAACAGATGAATGGCGTAAAAGAAACCTACTCGGACGCGATAAAGGCTTTAGAAGTGAAACTGGTTCAAGCTAGAGAGAATTTTCTTAAACAACAAATGCTGTGGGAAACAAGTAAAGAAAAAATCAATATTCTGACCAAAGAGAAAGACGAACTTTTGCAGAAATTCTCAGAATTACAGAAAGATTCACAAGAGAAAGATCTAGCAGCTCAAAAACACATCGATAGTTTAAATACAGAATTAAACGCGTCTAGATTAGACTTTGAGAAAGTGAACAAATCGCAACTTCAATTAGAGGCGAAATTGAGAGAGGCGCAACAGTTCATAGCAACTATTATCGCTAAGGACAGGGAAACGAAGAGCAAGGTTTCTGAGGCTATAGAATTAGTCGAATCTGCCGTTCACGAAAAGGAACTTGCCCTACAAAGAGAAGCACGTGCGGTGGAGGAGAGATTAGCGGTGGAAAATAAGGTGGCAAAGATTGTCGAAGAATACAAAATCTCACTGGATAACGAGATTTCTAAAGCTAAGGAATCGTACGAGAGAAACATAAAGAAATATCAACTTGACATGAAAGAACTCAAGGTAGAACTTCAACAGAAATCTACGCTGCTAGATAGGGCGCAAAGAGAGTGCAGGCTAGTGGAGGAAGAACTTGACAAAGTGAGGCACGGATCCGAAGATTTTGTTCATCATTCAAACTCCAAACTTCTTACTCTACAACAACAGCTTCAAGACGCTGACTTCAAGCTACAATCGAGCGAAGATGCTTGCAGGACGAAGTATGCGCTGAGGATACAGCAGCTTGAAGAACACGTTGCGGATCTGGAAGAGAAATTATCTGGTACGAGTGACCAGCTTAAAAGAATGCAGAAACAAAGCTCTAGGGAAATAGAGGAGAGGGTTCGCGAAGCTGATGATCGAACGACTGAAGCTGTTGATAGATATGCTAATTTAGAAAGAAGATTGGCAAGAGCTATCGACGAACGGGAGTCCGTCACTTCCGAGTTGAGATTATTGCAAGGGAATTTCGACCGGGAAAGTAAGAGAAAAGATCAGGAAAGAAGATTCTTGGAAAATCGAGTCAGGGAGTTACAAGAGGATGTTAGAACTGCGGCTAACTCTATGGAGCAGACTGCTGCACATGGAGATTTACTCGCTAGTCAAATAAATATACTCGAATTGGAACTGAAGAAGAAATCCGGCATGGATAAATTGTATGGCTATCGGCATGCTCATTGAATTTAAAATTAAAGTATTGGCACTTCAGTAGATATTATCATTCCCAGAAATACATGGACGGAACTACTTCTTTGCACGCACTTGACTGAGACTTTTTGTACCAGGAAAATTTTATTCAAGAGATATATTTACAGGGTAAGCGAGACTGAGTATCGCTGTAAGACAGAACTTGTGGAGAAAATGAAGATGTTACAAGAAAAGTGTGACAGAAAGACCAAAGAATTGACTCAGCATGTCGAGACCCATCAGAAGCTGAGTAATAAGTACGTGAAAAAAATAAAACAGATGCAAAATTTGACAAAAGCTCAGTTGTTATTAATAATTACACTGATGTGACGAAACTGAAATTTCAGATGGAAAAACGAAGCGAAACGCCTTACTGTGAGCTTTCAAAAACGACTGAAGGAACTTAGGCACAAAGTAATTGCTCTCCAGAAAGAGAATGAAGAATTAAACAAGGAGCTTCTTGCTTCTAGATATCAACTTGCACAATTCAGAGAGAAAATTATTCACAGGTATCAGTTTCGCCATAAATCGTATGGGACAGAGGCAACTACTGAAATTCTAGTTCGCCCAATGTCCCGAGAATTAGTATGTCAATAAGTCATAAAAATTTGTTTTTGGCTCATATTCTGCATTGTGGAGATTAGCGGGATGAATAAGACGTGTAATTTAATACGCAGTTTCCTATTCTACAAACTGATTGGACAATTTTAGTAATTTATTATGAGTTATTTCTGTTTAAAAATTGCTTTTTTGCTTTTCAAATAATTTCTTACATCGAGAGACTCTCCAGTGTGAGAAAAAGTATCACGAGAAATCTCTTGAGAGACAGTAAACCGGACTCAAGTAACAAAGTTTGACAAAAATTCAGTCGATACTTATTATGGCGTCAAATAGCAATAAACTATAGCCAGTCCGTTAGAAATGAAAGCAAAGATTATGCAGAAAAATCATTGCTCCTAATTTTCAGCGGAATCTACACACATATTATTTATGATTTCAGATTTGACCAAGGAGATACACTGAGGTGACGACGTTCATGTGGTCTAGCCTTTCTGACGAAAGCACTGTGTTTATTGATACATGTAAATAATGTAATGATGAAAAATCTGATTTATTTTCAATATACATTCCAGTATTTCTTACAAAGCAGAATTCGTAAACCCGAGGTATCTGGTAATTTTCTATTCCTTATTTACATACAAATCTGATTGTGGGTGAATTTATTCAAGATATACAACAGTTCCGAGCATTTCACCTGCAGTTCTTATCAATTATAATCCAGGAGAATAGCAACTACGCCGACGACTGAATACAAGCGTTGAACAAACTGGGAAACCAGTAAAGAGGCTCAGTCTCTCCTTGATGATCCAACCATGCTAATCCTTCCTTGACCATATGATCCAAAGCTTTTTGTGCCCTCTCTCCTTCCCACCGTAATTCTCTCTCTAAAGATGATCTGGAGACATGAGCATTCCCAGACATTGAAGCTTGCTGGAGAACGGCGGTATGATCCATGCTAAGCTCTCCAGGAATTGATTGAACCAAGTATTTTCCTCTCCCTATCGGAACAATGGAAAACCCGTTGCCGAATATTCTCAACTTTTTAGCAGCGGCGAGCAAATCGTCGTTTGAAATATCCTGGTGTTCCTTGCGTCGGCCTCTCGCTTGTACTAATCTTTCGCGCAATTCATCCAGCGATATCAATCCTCCATTTTTGTAGTTTGTCGCTAGACATACTTCGACGATTTGAACAGCAATCTCATAATAAAAATCACCTATTCCAAGAACAGACCAAAACCCTTTTCCAGATGCTAGTGGATCAACACCGATAGAAGCGCACATCTCTGTAAACTGGCGTCTGAATTGGGCATTCTTTTTTATCTCATTCTTATGCTTGGAAGCAAACTCCTCAAGGTTCACTCTGAACACATCCAATTGTTTGGACATTTGTTCGAATTGGTTTTCCTGGATTTCTGTACCCTTATCCTTGTACTTTTCTTGTTCAAGTTTCTGCTTGTGGATCGCACCTACTCCCGCCTTACGCCTCATCTTCAAAAACTCGTCACTTTTTACTTGGTAATAAACAATTACGTATCTATTTCAAAAGGCGAATATCAAGCCAGATATATATGGAAATAGAACAATTCGTGTTGATCATCAACGCCGAGAATACGTTCGGGACTAAACAAATATGTACCTTTCAATTGTTGAGTAATTTAAATAATCAGTTTCTGTTTTGTAGAATTGTGTCACGCTCGACAGTATCGCTAGTTTCAGACTTTTAGGGTTAAGTTTAGTTTACAGGTTATGTACGACGTGTGTCATAACATTTGTCAATCTTTGTTCTCGTTACTAAATCAGTTTATGCCGCGTGGACCCAACGGTTCCATGGTGTAATGGTTAGCACTCTGGACTCTGAATCCAGCGATCCGAGTTCAAATCTCGGTGGGACCTGATATTTTTTCAATCTTCAAAGGCCACAAAATCCTTGCAAAAGTTTCTTTTTCTAAATCAAATGCACGAAATCTGAGTAGTTGATTCGATTCGACAAATACTCGTTTTATTTCTATGATTTATTTCGATCAAGTTTGAGACACGTTTTAGTTTCAAGGATAGATGTCAACGCTTGTCTTGTGGTAAGATCAGTGAACTTGATGTAAAACAGACATGTATTGAAATTGACGAGTTTCTAGCGATTAGGATAAAATATTTCTTCGAAAATGAAGCGTCCTCTCGAAGATAGGAACGATGGGTACGAAAAAAACCCCATCGTTTTTATGGACATTGCAATTTCCAATAAAAAAGGTACGTAGCAAATATTTAAATCAATTCTAGGTTATCTACGCTTCAATTTACGCTCATGTTCTCCTTTTCAATTATCAATTCAATAATTCCTCAAAAGTGGGACGGATCGTACTCGAGCTCTTCAAAAATTCTGTGCCAAAAACAGTCGAGAATTTCAGAGCGTTATGCACAGGCGAAAAAGGCATTGGCTTGAATGGAAAACCTCTGCACTACAAAGGGTCGCTGATTCACAAAGGTACGTCGTATTATCTCAACCGAAATTCTCGGTGTATTAATTTCTATTAATTTTCACAGTCGTACCGCAATGCATGATTCAGGGTGGAGATATTGTCAATTTTGATGGATCAGGGGGGGAGAGTATTTATGGTACACATTTTGACGACGAGAGTTTTGAGCACGAAAATATACAAGCTGGATGTCTCGTGATGGTCAACGAGGGTCTCAAGAATTCTAATAGCTCCCAATTCGTAATTACCTCTGTTCCTTGCCCGCATCTAGATGGATCAAACGTTGTGTTTGGAAAAGTAATAAAAGGGATGGGTGCTGTGTTGCATATAAATAGCGTTGAAACTGTAAAAGATGTTCCGCAGGAGGTGAACAGCCAATTTATATCGCTAGACAGAATTTCGTGCATTTATCGGTACATATCAGCAAGGTGTTCACCAATTTGCTTTTAGAAAATACATATTATTGATTGCGGTGAACTAAAAAGAGGCGAGCCTTGGGGCTTAGAGGAACAGGATGGCACAGAAGACGTGTATCCTCCTTGGCCTGAAGATTGGGATTATGAATCGATCACTAGCGAAGCTGATGTAAGATTCGGTAGAAAGTAGATTACGAGGGTATTGAGTCCTGGGAATCAATTATTATCAATTAATTTCAGAATTTCCACATTGAAAGCGTTATTATGAAAATCAAAGATTCCGGCAATCACCATTTTTCGAAGAAAGATTATTTTACTGCCGGTAGAAAGTATGAAAAAGCATTGAGATACATCGATTGGATGACGAAGCTGGATTGTCCGATTAAGAAATCTGGTGAAATTGAAGTATCAGAACTGAAAGTGATCGTCCTGTTGAATCTGGCAGTAGTTAATTTGAAACAAGATCAATGCAGGGAAGCATTGAAAATTTGCAACAAGGTAAAAATCTAGGGGTACAAAATTACATCGCTAAATTATGCCAGATTGTGAATCCCTGTGAGACATAAATGAGGAAGCATCATTTATTACAAGTCGTAATACTCTTCCAGGTTCTTGCCTTGGACGAAAACAATGGCAAAGCTTTATACCGAAGAGGACTAGCGCACATGGGAATGAATGAATACAAACTCGCTCTAACCGACATGAAGCAAGCGTTAGAAAAGATCCCCAATAACCCAGAGATAATACGAGGAATTGATAAACTGTACAAGGCTAAAGAAACGTATTTGATTTACGAAAAAGAGACATGCCAAAAAATGTTTAAATAAATCATGAGCAATTATGAAGGCTGAATTTTGTAAATGGTTTTAGTCTAACGTTTCAACCTATATGTATACTATATTTCACGATTTTACGATTCGATTTTATATTTGATTGCTGAACATGGTGGCTTGGAAACTTCTCTCATCATTATATTGAATCGTTGAATTATCTTTTGTGATTATATACTTCAGGAGGTTGAAACATGCAAAAAAACCTGAGCATTATATACCTAACATCCTGCATGATGTGCAGGAGTTTCGTAACTTGTTCATAAATGAAAAAGTTTGGAAACTAAATTTAATAGATAACAAAAAACTTAGAAATATAATATTTATAAGGCTTGTAACGAAACGATACATTGTTTCTAGTTCTGAAATTCAACTCATCGATTCACGAGAAAAATGTATGTATTTAGATTATTGTAACTACAAGAAAGTTTCCTCGTCATCAGCGGCGCATAAATTTATTAGTTTTTAATTTAGAAATTAAATCTATACTATCAGCAACTCTGATAATATAGTGAAAATTGCTAGTTTGTACAGCGCACACCACACAGCGATGATTTTGGCAAAATATATTCATTTAATGATCTACGAAATATCATCATGATTCTTTGGTTTTGAAATGATATATGTAAATGTCTATTACAGTGATTATATTTAGATGAATACATTATTTGTATTTCCAAAGTAGTGAGAAATAAAATTTGAATCTATCACAGCTTGCCGAGGCAAAAGAAATTGGCCGGATTATCTAATTGTGATTTTGTTGATCATTTCTTAGTATCCAATTTTGTATAAATTTAAAAAAGATACCGCATCTGTCGGTCGTTCATCGAGAAGCGATGAATATGAAAAGTTGAGACATAAAGTGATTATATTATATATTTATTCGCTTGTAAACGTGCAGTTATTTGATATATGTAACTATTTCATGGATATGTTAAGCCCTGCATATAAGTTATATACATAATGAATTAATGAATGAATAATGAGTATTTTATTCAAGCCAATTATAACGACTATAGTTTCAAAAATATGTTACTGGATAAACCATTTTATGATTGATGCAGATATTATAATATATAACTCGTATTAAATAGCTATTAACAAACGGCAGATGATGAGTTTATAACTAACATTATCTAATTCATACAGACTTTTCAATATTGCCTGTTATTGAGATGACTCAATAAACATTAGGTATTTATATTCTCAATGAGTTTATCAATTCATTTAATTCCCCTACAATAACTCCAGCTTGGAAACAGTTTTCTACAACTAAGCGTTGCGTTTGTAGCATCTGTATTTCGACGTTACCAATTAAAATTTACATTATTTCAATTTTGACATTTATTAATTACCTTAACATAAATGATTCTACATGTTTCATAATTAGCTGTAACACTACAGCTAATAAATTGAACAATTAATCACAGAATCAAATTCTGGAGTAGTTTTCTGTTAGATGCAATTCACTTGATGTAATTTGTTGCAGATACACGCAGTAAGCATTATAATGTAGTTCATTTGAGCATGCATTTTACTCAACATGCCTGTTGTGTCTAATCGCGTAAGCAATATTCTCAAATAGTACGACAGAATCCCAGTTATCAAAATTCGGGTCATGGGTCTACCAATGTAAGCTAGGCAGGTATTCATTTACATTTCATAACATTTAATTATAAAACCAAATAAAAAAATTATGTTTCGGGTAATCGGGCGTTTGAGGATAAAATTACAGAGGAAAGCAGGGACGAGTTGATGTGTTGGACATAAAGCAGAGCATTTATGCGTAATTTAAGGCCAGTCTTATAGCGAATACTTCGTATAATCTTTATGTGTTCTTTTTGACTTGAGGATCATTTTGTTTAATAGTAATGATTTTCAGATATCGTGTCTAATAAAATAAGAGAGTGAATTAGTTTGTAATAATGTAAATCGACTTCATGATGTATATCTATTATTCGAAAAATCACTTTATATCCAATATGGCAGTTTGTATTTACTTATAATTATTACAGTTTCATTTAATTTACGAAGGTTCGGTTATAAACTGGTTCATATATATTTTCAGAAATGTCTATCAGTTCACTCATACCTATCGTTACATGTTAAATATAGGTATATATCGATAATTAAGGCGTGCAAATTTTTCAACAGAATAACGCAAAACACTCTGTGACTTATCGTTAATTCTCATAACTGCGCGTTTCTGATTAAATATATATCGTGTATATTATATAAATATTTATAAGATCACCGCAAAAATGGTATATAGTGTCTAGTACGATCCTTGGGAGAAAAATATTACGATTTAACATACCGTCACTATCCATATACTACTGTCAAATTGCTAACTACCTAGGGATTATGTGATGCTATAGCTAAAAATGTAGAACAAGTACTTATCAAGCTAAATGTAAGATTCAACATTTTGACTGCTATCCAGATCAAGCAACTTTGTGTATAATATTTTGATGAATCTTTCAATCTTTCATAATTCTCATTTACAGTCAAATTTGGACTGAACGAATCGTATATATGAGATATAGAATTAGATATAAGAACCCATAGTTATCATTATGCATAACACTAGGTACTTGATTCGGATCACAGCCTTTATCACAACAAACAGTAGCTATATAACAATTCTAATAGGATTAATAATAGCAGAAGTTTAAAAGCTAAAATATTGACTAGATCGAAGGATAACTAAGCGATAAAATAAATAGTCGAAAAACTCCTGGCGAACTTCAAAACGCCAGAACCATCTTCTACCTTAATTCACTTGGGTCTTTATAGTTGATCCTGATTTGCTAATAGATTTGAATGGTGTGTTATTTAGAGCCATTTCGCACTTGAAGTAAATTTCACTTCAGCGTTCGACTAATTGTATGTGGCTCAGTGTAATTGAATTATTTGTAAAATATATCCAACGAAATGAAGAACTGAGAATAGCGCTCTCTTGGCAATAAATTAGATAAACGTTCGAAATTGCAGATTATTAAGATTTCTCTCAGCGATTTTTGTCTTGACTTTTACATCAATCGCTTAGAATCGTGTAAACAAATTTTTCGCCATTCATATCTTAAGTTAATAATATCAGTTATTTTTTTTTTTGGTATAGTTACTTTTAGTGTACACAAGTAGAATATCTGTATATGTACAAGTGAGCATTTTTGCGCAAGCATAACGTAAAGCAAATCGTCTTTTAAAATTCGTGCAACTGTATAGGAAACTAATATTTTTTTGTTCAACAACCTTAACGCTTCATGCAAATATGCGAGTGTACTAAAATTATTGTTAAAATACGTACGTTAGCAAAAAGCATTTCATGACTGTTAATCATTATATTTTAGTATTATTGTGCTATCATTTTTCGTTTTTCATATTTGGCACAAATTACGTTGAAAAAATTTGTACCGCTCTTACAGTTAGTAAAATATCCTCATAAAATTCTTATCTTGTGAGAAATAATAAGATAAATCATGCAGCAAAACTGCAAGTTATTCAACTTCTCGATTCGAGCTGCCTAACTCTTCAGAATCTTTATCCTTCTCGCTATTAGCATCGCTTTCTCTTCTGCTTTCAGTTTTAATCAAACTGTGTAATTCTTTACATAAGGTTTCCTCGCAAACTTCGCCATCTATAGCTGCCTCATCGATAACATCTTTGTATTCGATCTCCACCTTCTCCTCTATATCTTTATATTCGCTCTCCATAATCTCCTCGCAGCTTTTAAAGACGTCAGGATTTTCATTGGAATTCAGAAACTCAGGATTTTCATTAGAATTCAATATATCAGTGTTTATCTCATCGTCAGTCGTATCCGTCGATTGTGAAACCTTCTTTAAAACACTGTCCACCAAGTTTGAGGCGAAGCTCTTATTCTCATTTCCTTCATGAATCGTCTGGTGAATGGGCAAAGATTGGGGTCTGTTAGCCCTTGCATATGGAAAGGTATTAGCTTCACCCGCCGGTGTATGAACTGCTGATATTTCAGTCTGTGTGCCCACACCGTTATCAAATGGAATGGGTTTAGGCTGCATGTTAGACATGCAACGTTTTATTTCCGACATAGAGTCTTGCAGCTGTTGAACCTGTTCATAAAATCACACGGTTATAATTTACCTTCGATTCTATCATCGTGCTAAAATTTCCATTGTTCCCATACCTGTGTATGTAGTAATGTACACGTTTGGGCAAGGTTGTTTACTACGTCTGTATTAGCGTGCGAACTTCCTTCACCATCTCCGCTAACTACTGGCTGAAGGCTGACCACTTTTTTCCAAAGTGCATTTATAGCTTGCATTTGTAACAGCTGTAACTTATGCTCGCTTTCTAATGCCGTTCTAGTAGCCTCCATATCGGTTGACAATTTTCTATTCGAATATTTCGTAAAATTATAACAAAGGTCAATACTAATACAGAGATATGAATTCCTGAACTTTCAGTTGAGAACTAACATTGGGTCTTTTACACTTACTGAATGTATTTATTTGTTCTTATCATTTCGATACTCTTCAATATATTGGTTGCCTTTTTGTTCAGATTTCGGGTATGGTAGCCCCGCCACAATCTTTGTATACAAATGGCTGCCTTTTCGGTTTGATCTTCTGAAATAGAATTGCATTCAGTAAAAAATAAAAAAGTCATCCTAGTTTCAGACACATTTACCAAACTGTTTATCATAAGCATTTTTATATCTTATTTGTACCCTTATTCGTATCCTCTTGACGCCGTTGATTGGCCCTGTGTCTAATGCCATCCAACTTTGCTTGACAAACTTCGCTGTCTTCATCGCTGCTCATTGTAATGTTATTGTCACCATCTCCCTCTTTACCACGTCTACCCAAGTTGGGTCTACCTCTTTCGTTAGCACTTTTGGGTCTGTTAATATTTCTCCCCAAGTTTGGTGAACCTTTAATGTTCCTTTTAACGGGCAAGATTTTACTTTGAACATAATTATTGATTTTAACACTGTGTGGACATTTGCCATTTGAATTAGTAACAATAGGTTTTGAAATGTTTGACTTTCCCGTGCTACTGCAGTTTGTCGCCGAATTACTTTTCACCAGTGCATTAGATTTCAAACTGCTTAGATTTGTTTTTACTATCGGATTAGGTGTGCTAACAATTGACACCGTTTTTGCAGCGTTATCCATACAAGATTTTGCCGGTATCGTAGTTTGGATGGGGGAATTCAATTTACTCGGTGGTGTTTTTGGCAGAATACGAGAGAGGCCTGACGGAGGTCTAAAATCTGGACTCATTAGTGATTCGGGTACAGGTACTAATTTTGTTGCTGCCTGCAATGGACTCGAAGTTTCTGAAAATATTTAATCCATGTTCATATAAATTGTTCAATGAAGTAAACATTTTGTCACTACTTCAAACAAAGAGCTAATTTCCCACGACCAATCAACGATAATCATGCATTGAGAATAACAAGTTATTCACCTTCCACATCTTGCAGCGGTACTCCGTCATTGTGTGATAATTTATTGCTCAGACTATTGCTAAGCATGTTAGGATCTAAACTTTGTGTCATTAAGAGATCGTCTCCTCCTAAAAGCGGGTGACAACTACTTGACGCCATGTTAGCAGCGTGGCAAGACGCTACCATTGAATCAGGATGACAGCTGGGTAATATTCTATCGGGCGATCTTATTCTCATTGAGTTTCGTGACGAACCTATCAAAAGGGAATCTATTTCAGCTTTTAAAGCAACTATCTTTTAGTCATACTTGACAGTGCTTGGAAGACTTTTACGCTAGCTCAGCTAGCCGATGCGTGCAAATGATACATGTAATGAATTGTCCTCTACTCTGATACTTCAAGATTTTTTTTGTAAGCTTCAAAAATTCAATATTATAATAAGAAGATGATCGTAAACCTGTGAGAACAAAGTATCGGAGAAAATTAAAAGAAATGCAAGCTATCAGGAAGAGATATTTCAAGATTTGACCCCTAAAGTAAGAGTTTACATTTAAAATATTTGTTCATTATTCTATTTATAATAGAGTTCAACTTATGGCCATGCACTTCCGTGCATACAGCCCAAAACAATTTTTTATACACGACTTAAAGAGTATTAAGCTGATAATAAGCGATTGCTCAATGTATACTACGCTATACAGCTCACTAAATTCTTTTGACTTTCATCGTATATCTGTGTACCTTTGCAGGGTGAATAGCAGGCGCAAAATTTTGCATCATAAAATTTTGGTGACTGTATGTTCTTTTCTTCATAATATGACAACATGGGTGCAACTGGAGAAAAAAATTATGTGTAATAAGTGTGCATGAACATCAGATATTCTTTGAAGCAACCTTCCTAGCTGAATAAAAGATCTATAAATTGACTCGAACTGTATTTGAGTTCGGCGAATGCGTGTTGAATGAACGTGTTTATGTGTGTATGATGATTCGGCGCTATGAATGAAAATAAAAAGTAATGTTAAACCTACCATTGTGTAAAACTCAAACTATAACAATGTCTGAATTTCCAAGCGATATCCTCCACAGCTTGGAAAGTAATTTGTTAATTAAAAATTTTTTGCTGGCTTGGTAGTACCGGATTATAATGAATAGAAAATTTGTAATTTCCTTCCTTTACGAACGAAGTATTAAACTCACTGGGTCTTCTCGGAGAGCTGGTTCTGTTTGTACTGAGTCTTCGTCTGGCTGCCGGCGACGGGCTCATACCGACGCTACTCAAACTATGTACACTCCCAGAATCACTCTGCTGGTTTAACTGTTGCTGGTGGTGCTGTGCCTTGCTTAGAATCAATCTAAGTTTTCTGTCTGATTCATTTTCAAGAGACTCACCCGATAGAGGACAAACTGAGGCAAGGTAATGCGCAAGCAGTGTATGCTCACCGACCCGGAACTGCCTGCCTCGCCCCTGTGAATAAAGCCACTCTGCTTTCAGGCTGAGTGGATAACATTTGTAAAGAACTTTGTATTACTATACAACTAACTAAGGTGTATTTTATTTTCAGTGGATAGACCATATATAATTATTTGTTTCCGACATAAAGCACATGGAATCATTTGACCATGTTAAATAAAAATGTTAAGTGTTAGTCGTATTATTCTTCAGAGAAATCAGGGGTGTTTTACTTTTGATCAATGTGACTGTAAAGATGATAGGTTCGTATATTTCCCAGTCAAATTATGTGTGAAAAGACTGTTCGGATCCAATTTTTCGACCGAATATCAAGTGCTAGTTTGTGGTTGTTAATTATGCGACTTACCTTTCGATCGGATCTACAGCATAGCCATCGATTGACTTCAGGCTCATACACCAATTGATAACGAATGGGCGATAGTCGAATCCACTATAAACTATTGATTAAGAATAATAGACTAGTGATATAATGCTAAATAAAATGGCGACAACTTTTTTTTTGCGATTTTAATGTGAGTTAGCAAATTAAATATGCCCTTACTACGTAATTTAAAAATGTGAAATATAAATCTATCTAAAGATTGTAATTGTTGGGAATTTGTTGTTAATATAGATACAACCTGAAATTTGATGCGATTCTCTGCGGATGTATTATTCCTAAGTCCTGTGCCGATAATAGATCGTAAAAATACCAATATAAAAGTTCTGATATACATCTATCCTACCATTTTTGACTAAACAATCCTACCTATCTAACGAACGGACGTAAATATACAAAAATCCTAATCATGACATAGCGTTACGTTATTTTTTATTGCCAATATCAATTGAATCTGGAATTATCCTTAAATATGTTGTAATAACTGTTTAATTTTGTCTCCAATAGTAGTAAAAACATTAAGACGATGATTAACATTTATTATTGTATAGATCTGAGGGGTGGCATTGTTTCAATTGAAAATACACATAATTGCATTCTTGAAACTGATATGAAACTATTACGTGTTCAAAGGATACATACTGTTACCTGTTATACTGACACACGGGTTGTTAGCGATTGAGAAATTGACTAAATTTGTTAAATTAGCCAAGTGTGACATTTCATTCAGGTCAGTTATATTATTGTTAGCCAATGTCAAGGTTTCTAAACAACCAGGTAAGTAGCGTTCGCATTGCCTCAACGTCACTATACGATTATTGTGCAAAAATAATTCCTGAAACCATTTTGTTAATTTTCTCATTTCCCGTGTTATACATTTGTGAAAAATAATCTCCAGACAATTTAAAACAAACAACAAAAACTCAGAACTCCAACTACACACATCGTCAACCTTTCTCTAGCTTTGGTTAGAAAATGTGAAAGAGGTGAGGAAAAAACAGAGAATGAGAAAACCAAGTTTACCTTCAAACAACGTAGATAAGAAATATCCGACAAATGACTTATACTATTCTCAGACAAATCCAAATGCTCCAATTTTGTATTTGTATGTAAATGTTCGACGGACTGAAACAAATTGTCATTCATTAATAACGATAAAGTATCATCAGTGGCAGTGTTGAATTAGGATAAATTGTTACACATATTACACACCTTTATGTTATTACCGGCAAGACACAGCGTTTGTAAATTTGTCATATCTTTGATGCCTTCTATAGTAAGAATGCCGTTATTGGCAAGATTCAAAGTGACCAGATTGTGGAGCTTGGAAACACCGTACATGCGCAGTAGTTGATTCCTTACAATTGATAGCTGAAAGTTGTTTAGATTTTGGTAATAAAAGAAAGTTATTTGCCGGATTTATTAGTCATTTCAATGTTCACCTTTGTAATTTTATTGTAAGAGTCGAGATTATCCAATCTTTGTAGTTCATTATCGTCAACAATTAACGTACTGATGTCTGCATCCGATGGACATCTGCTCAATTTTTTCAGACCTTGTCCGCTAAGATCGAGAGTTTCGCAGACTAGAGATTCTGTTCGGAAATTATTGGTAAATTTTAATCGTTTGTCACGGGGTTCTAAGTGATAGTGAATTTGAAAAAGATGGGCTTGCAAAATGTGTAGTGGAAATGTCAAAAGTGACAGCGCGGAGATATATACGGGATTATTGGAGTTTTTAGAAGCATTGCGTCGCAGGCTTTAACCTGAGTAGACGCGTTTATGTTTTCGAACATATTCCGATAGCTTGTGCATCAAATTAATAAATCAAATTTGTTTTAAATCTATTTAATTCATTACTAACCCGTTGACGCCATGATGAACACAATAAACTGGCAGACGCCGCAAAGATGGTAGCTGCTACACGCGGACCAGTGCATTGTGGGACTTACGGATTCTATGGCGCGGATTTTTTAAATCCCGCTTAATCTTATTGGGATTCTGAATTATATCAATTACATCGTTGTTACATTGATTGAAGAATAGTATGAATGCTGATCAACGTTATAAGAAATAATAAAAATAACAAAAAGACACAAATGTGTGTATACATCCCGATAAATATGGGGTAGTTATCGGGATAATACAGTACGCATGTGGGCATTGTGTAAGTCTACTTTAGTCAGCGATCTAGGACACGTGGTATAGGTATGCAATATTTGCGATATGTTGACCACCGATATAAATAAAATTACAATATTTAAAAAGAGACGATTATAGTGCGGGGAAATCGTACGTCTGCGCAGTAAAATGTTGAAGTTTGGTGGGAAGGATTTTAAATTCTCAATTTTATTAGACGCTGTTATTACATATGAATTAATCGAATAAGATTCATAGCTGGTAGAAGTATTAATCGAAATATAAATAGCAATAATTTTCCGAATTATAGCTGGTGTATTTTTAGTTTATGATAAGTAATAAAAATAGTAAGTTAAAATTAAAAAGTATAATATAGACCCGCGTTTATCCGTAAACTGAGGAATGCAATGGCGTCTCCGTAAACCAGCTGGAACACGAACTGTTTTCGTAACGTTTTATTTAATTTGTCGAACTTTTCGGGCTTCCTCGAATCCTATAAAATAGTATAATTAAGCATTAACTAAGGACGGATGCAGGTAAGAGGAAACTTTTAATGGTTATACTGCTAAATTCTTGATAAATTGCAACGCGTCTTCCAATTGCACAATACACACTTGTCACGTGTGCGTGTTTTGAAAAGTATAATTATATCTTTCTCACGAAATGAAGACGAAAATTCAGATATTTAATACTTGTATCAGACGTAGTTATGCTCAGAATTATTCTGGCGGCGCTTCCGAGACTCGAAAGAAACAATTCTCAATGAAGATAATAAAACTAAAGAAACCAAACGACTTAAAACCTAACCAAACATCTTTAACCTCAAAAACGGACACCAACGATCTTAAAAACGCGCGTAATCAATCCACAAGTTCTTTGCTTCGAGTCAACGAGCTGAACATGCAAATGATATCCAGAGGCTTATACGAACAGCTATTCAAAGACGACACAACTCATCGGCCTTCCGATGAAGAACTCAAGGTTCTAAAACACGATTTGGACAGTTTCGGAATGAAAACAGAAGAATGTACTCGTTTAGAAGATGTCGACATGAAACTACCCCCTTTGGAGGGTAAAAATTTAGAAGAACATTTCTACAACATAGGAAAGGAACAGATAGATCCTTACCTGAACATCATAAATAATATAACCAAGGAGATTCCAGAGATGCCTAAAGAATGGGTATTCGAAGAAGGATGGACAAGATACACAGATGCAGGAGCTCAAAAAGTCGACTTCCCCTTAGAAACTGGGATAGTTTTTGACGTTGAAGTTTGCATGAATGCCGGACCTCTCCCGACAATGGCTACCGCCGTGAGTGACAAAGCTTGGTATAGCTGGGTATCCAAGTCTTTAATCGATGGAAGTAGTATGCCAGCTGGAAGCCAGAGATTTACAACAGATCAGTTGATACCGATGGAAAGTCGGCGCAAAGAATACGGTGGTAAATTAAACGATCTACAAAAGGCACCGAAAATTATTGTAGGGCATAATGTTTCCTATGATAGAACTAGGATCAAGGAACAATACTGGCTCAATTGTACCGGCACGAGATTCGTCGATACGATGTCTATGCATGTTTGCGTGAGCGGAGTAACCAGCTATCAAAGAGCTATATTGAAAGCTGATAAGCCAAACTCTGATGATGAACAATGGAGACATTGTAGTTCTTTGAATAGTTTGTCAGAGGTGCACAAGCTGTACTGCGGTAAAAAATTGGATAAAAAAATGAGGGATATTTTTGTCGAGGGTACGCTCGCTGAGATAAGAGAGAACTTTCATGAATTGATCACTTATTGCGCGTCGGACGTTGTGGCCACCCACAAAGTCCTGCAGAAGCTTTATCCTATGTTTCAAGAGAGGTTTCCTCATCCGGTAACACTTGCTGGAATGTTGGAACTAGGCACTGCATATTTACCGGTCAATTCCAACTGGGAACGATATTTGGAAGAGTCTGAGCTGACTTACGACGATCTGGATAACGAGTCTAAATTCATATTGGCCAAGAAGGCTGACGAAGCTTGCAAATTGCTGCATAATGATGATTACAAACGGGATCTATGGATGTGGGATCAAGACTGGAGCACGCAGAGCATAAAAATGAAGGCATCGTTGACCAAGGCCAGACAGCGAGAAATTGAGGAGATTAAATCTACTGAAACGAAAAAGTTATCTGATATTGAGAAGTATCTGACTGACGGAGAAGACGAGAGCGACATACTGGATGAAAAATTTTCATACTTAATGGACACGAAATATCGTTTACCGGTTAAAATACCTCACAAGCCAGGCTACCCCGCTTGGTATAGGAAATTATGCCCTAAAAATGGTGACCCAGATTGGGCTCCGCGTCCTCAAAATATAAGCACAACCATGCAAATAACTCCAAAATTGCTGAGATTATCTTGGGAGAATTACCCGTTACATTATATAAAAGAACATGGGTGGGGCTTCTTGGTACCTTATAACGATGATCCGGATATCGATACGAAATTACCATTGAGAGAATTGTTTTCCCAGTGTCCTTTGTTGAATAACAGCAATCGAGATGGTGATACGGATTATTTGATGCAAACTCTTAGAGCGGATGTACAAGACGACTTGGGAAAAACTGAATTTTGGAGGCATAAGAAGAAAGTGAATCCGGTAGAACACATTTACAAAGGTACCGGAGTCTGGTGCAATGTGGACATTGACGGTTGTTGTTGGTTCTTCAAGCTACCGCACAAGGATGGGAGTTCACATAACGTTGGAAATCCATTGGCCAAAGATTTCCTCAATAAATTTTCCGAGAACGTTTTAACCGGCCCTGATTCTAGCGCACAAAAAGTTCTGAAAATAGCAAAAATGCTGTCTTATTGGCGCAACAATAGAGGTAGAATATTCTCACAGACCGTCGTTTGGCTCAATAAAAAGGACCTACCAAGTATACCAAAAAAATTGCAGCAAGACCACTCGTTTATCGATAACGATCCAAGTTTCATGCAGTATGGGGCTATTTTACCTCAAGTCGTTGTTTCTGGTACCTTAACTCGCAGAGCCACTGAGTCGACTTGGATGACTGCCTCGAATGCTCATAATGAGCGGGTCGGCTCTGAGTTACGAGCTATGATACAAGCTCCGCCTGGATATAGTATCGTCGGTGCTGACGTCGATTCGCAAGAGCTTTGGATAGCATCTGTTCTCGGCGATGCTCACCGGGCGCAGATTCACGGAGCAACACCATTTGGGTGGATGACTTTGATCGGCACTAAGGCAAACGAAACAGACATGCACAGTGTCACAGCCAAGGCAGTTGGTATATCTAGGGATCATGCGAAGATAATAAATTATGCCAGGATATACGGAGCAGGGCAGAAATTCGCTAGTGGATTGCTGAAGCAGTTCAATCCATCGATGCCAGAAGTACAAGCTACATCAAAGTCTCAGAAAATGTTTGCCATGACTAAAGGGAAGAGAGTCTTTCGCCTTAAACCTGAATACGTGTCAGCTGATCTTGACGACATGCCTTATTCCGGTTATACAGCTTTGCGAATAGCAAAAGCCTGTGGAAAAACAGTTGAAGAAATGTTTGGAAACAGCCAATGGGTTGGAGGAACAGAGTCGGCGATGTTCAATCGGCTGGAAGAAATTGCTGGGAGTGTGAAGCCAGTGACTCCGTTTTTAGATGGGCGACTTAGCCGAGCTCTAGAGCCTGAAAGTGGAATAGATGATAAATATTTGCCAACTAGAGTTAATTGGGTTGTTCAAAGTGGAGCGGTTGACTTTTTGCATTTAATGCTTGTTTGTATGAGGTGGTTGATGAAAGAAAAGACTCGTTTTTGTCTCTCGTTTCACGATGAAATTAGATATTTAGTTCCTTCTAAGTATAAATACAACGCTGCTCTGGCTATGCATATGACAAACTTGTTCACCAGATCATTCTGCGCATTTAGATTAGGCTTGAAGGATCTACCCATGTCAGTAGCCTTCTTTACTTCGGTAGAAGTAGATACTGTCTTGCGAAAGGAATCAACTCATGATTGTAAGACACCGTCCAATCCCCATGGTTTGTTAAATGGTTACGGGGTTCCTGTAGGAGAGAGTTTAAATGTACATCAGGCTCTAATAAAATCTCGAGGCCTTGTTGATCCCGGACACTCTTCAGATAGCAAAAAAAGACAAAAGAAATCCGCTGATAAAGATTAATAAAATTGATGAAAACGATACAATGGGAGATTGAACTGTACTTAATATATATATATATAAATTTGTAACTTGTTTGCCATGTGACTCATGTATATTTTGGAACACATTTTGATTTGAATATTTTGTAATGTGGAGATTTTTCATATAACATCCGATCTATATTTTGTTTCCTTGAGACACATTAAGTGTGCTTCGTTTCATGTAAATATCTATTAAATTGAAAAATAAAAACTATTGAACTGTAAATATTAGCATTGTTATATTTCTCTTGTGAACTTCGTCTCTGCATAAAACATAATACATAATAAATACTAACATTGATAAGATAAGGTGCCATAAGGTATAATATTGAGTATTTAGTTTCTTTGAAGTTGTATTTTCGTCATTTGTGTCTGTTGTATTGGACATGTAAAATAGTACCAAGTATCTATCTCGTAGAGTCTGAAATTCGAATATTGTTTGTTTCACTACGTAACGATAATTCTTATGTCTAGAATTAAAGATGTCTAAAGCAACTAAACGGAAGCACGTTGTAAAGGAGATTAAGGAGGACTTAAACGTTCCAACAGAGTCACAGTCTATCGTTCGACTAGTTGCATCGAAGGGAAACAATCTTCACGAAGTGAGCAATTCAGTCGGTGATAATTACTTAGTTTCAATGCCTACGAAGTACAGAAAAAATATATGGATCAAGAGAGGAGACTATGTTCTGGTCGAGCCAATTGCCGAAGGAGATAAAGTCAAGGCAGAAATAGTCAAAATATTGACTAAGGTAACTCACTGTTTCAAATAGTACATATGGTTAGTTTTTTGTCTATGTGGTGTTATTTTCTGTTATTTTCAGGAACACATTAAATTTTACCGATCAAGAAATTGCTGGCCCCAAGAGTTTGACAAAGATTCCCAACTTGTTGACAACGAAGAAGACGAGGATTTATTTATAAACACCAATAGACGCCCCCAGAATCATGATACCACAGAAACAGAGAGCGATACAAGTTCGGAAGCTTCAGATTCGGATTGATGACGGAATATTTAGCGCTGTCGGTATGCTTCATGATTAGCATACCCAGATTTCTTTATTATATATTACGAGGGAAGTTCTATACTAAACCAAATGATTGCTGTTTTCATTAACAGCGAGCTTCGTGAATAAACCTTTGAACCTTATGGACTTGACTAAAGAAAGATGTGGAGAACGAATTGACGGTTCGATATGGAGTTCCCCTCGTACAAAATAACGTCTAATTGAGTGGATTTGAGTTGTACAGTAAATTATTTTATCTCACAGGAATAGATATATTTTTAATATCGCATCTCCTTCTCGATATTAATATTAATTGATATTGCTGGGTAAAAGATAAGACGCTTTCGAATTAGACCAAACCATATATTTTATATACCTACATCCAAGACATGTTATAAATTATTGAATTAGTTAGAATTATAGATCTTCTTGTTGAACATTATATTTATCTATCACGAAGCTTCGAAGATCTTCCCATTGTAAAATGAAAAATAAGACACATCCATTGATAGCTATTACTTATTTAATTTTAATAACCGATCCCAATGACGAATAAAGTTCACACAGACGGTGACTTTACTACATAGAATTTTTTCATATAGTTGGGTACGATACATGTCCAATTTGCATGATTCTGGATCTAGAATGAAACTATTTACTGCAATAATTTTTATATATCTGGTGGGAATTAGTTCATCGCGCGTATACAGAGGTAAGTACTTTGAGAAGCAGTACACGAAAAGTATTCATGTAACCGGTAAAATAGCAATTTTAACGCAAGAATTGATTGCAAAAACGATTCAAGTCGACTCAAGCTACGGTAATAATGAAGTTTAAATTATCTTAATGGCAATATTATAGTTACTTTGAAAATGAAACGGAAGTTTTCAAATTTACAGTACGTATTTTTTCAAACGTTTCGGTGATTATAAAAAACTAAATTTGCTTAGCTGAACAATTGCTAGCCTGTATTATCTACAGATGACAGTACGTTATCTACCAATGAAAACTGGATCCTTGAATATCTCATTCGCTGATAAAATAGAATAATCAACTATTACTGAATTTACTCGAACGATAATGGCTGGTACAAAACAGACGCATTATAGGATCACATGAAAAACCGTTACAGAAATATCACAATTGTGTAGTATTACGTATTGCAAATTGTTTCTTTCCAATATTTCTGTAAAGCTTCCGTAACATTATAAGATCAGTGTGTCCTGTTTCGCGACTGATAACATTACGCAAATGAAAAAGAGGGATGTATCCGACGGGACTTCTATTTGGGACCAGTTTCACGATAAAGAAACATTATTGTAGACATCTACCTCGTAACTTTTATCTATACCGAGTTTTCCCATAGGTATTTGCCCCACACGACGCCTGATAATAGGCAATTGACAGTACAATTTATACTTTGAGTTGATATTTTTTTGTTCACCATAACATTGCATTGATGAATTATCCGGCAGTTGCGACGCTCCCTATATCGCCACCTATCTCGCGAAGCTTTAGGGATATCATCGAAAGTTATTAGCGGTTTTTATTGGTACGAATCAACTCTACAGCCTCGAATTATTTTAGATTCTCAGAAATCCAAAAAAAATTTTCTCTTCGCCGAATGTTTCATTTCCAAGTCCCCATATCGCCACCTATCTTGCAAAATTTCCAAGATATCAACGAAAGTTATTAGCGTTCTTTATTCGTATACGAATCAACTCTACAGCCTCGAATTATTTTAGATTCTCAGATATCAAAAGTTTGTTTTTCTCTTCGACTGCCCTGGAAGCACTATAAGAATCACAATATCCGAACAATTCGCAAACAGCTCGATAGAATGAGGTAAAATATATTTTTTATACCTGATCAATAAATTTCAACACTCGGTTTCTCTGGTCTTTTCTTATTTCGTTTTGCCTGAAATTTAAAGCTTCGTATATCGCGATATCTAACTTCATATGTCTTCTTATATCAGTGAATTGAGGGACACTTGTGCGAACCCGGACGCATATCTACGTGTGAAGGTGAGTAATTCATCGCACGTAAAATGGTCAAATACTTTTTGAAAAATAACCGCCATGCAAACACGATTTCCAACGCTTATAATATTCGTGTCAAGATAACCCTCAATCGATTTTCAATTTGTTTTCAAATATTACGAAGACTACACCTAGTGATTCTGTACCGTTTCCATAAAACAGGTAATACAACGCGATGACCATTAAATTCATACGGATGCAGTTTTGGAACTAATCTAATTTAGTCAATCTATCTCAATAACCATAGAACCCGGAAGAAATCATATATGTCAAAGTCGTGTTAACAATACCACAAATAAATGATAGGGTCAGGTTGACCCGAAATATAAATAAAAATATTTATTTAAATCACGGTTTCGTCCACACTAAATAAATAGCTGTGCTGAAAAAACATTTCAATCTAGGTACACCTACCAATATTCAATCAAACGCGGATGATTAAGGACCGGGGGCGAATTGTGGAATTAAAATTATATTTGACAATAGGAAATCAAAATTACAATAGATTCATTCATTTTCGATGGAGTTTTGAACCAGAAGTAGTGAATTTTTATTTTCTAACAATGAGTACGTATATTTACTATATTATAAACCGGATATGAGCGTTAATTTTTAGTGAGAAACAAAAGGACTCGTTATCGTTGTGTAATTTTTTTAAGGTTCTCATTTCGCCCGGTCTCCCATACAGCTTTTCATAAATAATAATAATAACAATAGGGAAGAGCTGCGTATAAATTACCAATTATTAATGATCACAAAATTGGTCCGTTGAGTATGTGACGCAAATCGATTTAGCAACAAACTGTTGCAAGATAACTAGCGGGTCGTGACATGTAGCAGGTATGCCTCTGCAGGGCTGTGCGAAGGTGAAAGGATCCCATTCGTTGAATTATATATCGAATGTTTGTAAGCTTTGCAAAATGCAAGGCTGTGGTCTACTTCTTCTATAGCTAGAGGTGCTTGACTTCCTCGCTTATACCCTCGCAGAAATTCACCAACTCGTTCACCGCATCGTCGCGTGAAACTCAGTCGCAAGCGCGCCGCGAACGAATTCAGATCGTGAAGCGAACCGCGTCCTCCCTACCGACTAGCCGGCAAATAACTTGACTCTCTATTTCTATTTTCCTTTTCGTATTTTCGCTATTTGTCAGTGGAAATTCAACCCTAATCTTGACTCGCCTCTCCCGTTGCACCTCTACAGCTCTAAAATCATCCGCTAGATAAACTAACCGGAAAACGTCAGACCTTATAAATCAGATACTACTGCGAAGGCTGACCACCGACGTCTTTTACCACTAGTCGTCCGCCTGACGCACGCCATACCGCTACTACTTCCACAGTAAGCAGCTCGCTGTCCTTTCATTTCTTATATGTAGCTACTATTGAGCTTAAGCAATTTCAATTTCTGATTAAGTTTTGATAAATAAATCTTCGGGATTGGTAGTCGGAGAAAATAGATGAACATACTTGTATCGTTGGTTGTTATGCTAGTGGAGGAAGATCGATGAATGTAATCGTTTAAGAGAAGCACTTGTCGTGCGGCAGGGAATTGTCGTAGAGTTGAGACGAACAGCGGGATACTAGAATCGGTAATTGGTGCAATTGTTCTCGTTGAACGTACGGCAAAGAGTAGCTGGTTTATTAACATGAGAACGTTGCGTAATTCGTTTATAAAGCTACAGATTAATGCTGATAATATTTTAGCTCGTATTTCTCTTCATGAGTATAAATAAAAAATGTAGATTTATATGATTTATAGATCGTCCATCCTAGTTCGAAACCAACTGGTAATCAATGTAACGATCTGCGATCTGCAGAGTGTTAGAAAAGGCTCGGGGATCCGATTGATGATAAGTGCCAGTGATTGTATCAATTGACCGTCAAAATTTCAGGTGAGTTTATTCAATAACGTAAAATTATTTGAACGTGAGATTTTCGATTAAATCCCTGTAATTCAAGCCTAAAATGATGTTAACCGCGGACACAGATGTGATTCAACGCGAATTGAGCGGTACGTGAAACGGATTTTCGATTCGCTGAATAAGGCTGATCCGGAGATTAACTTACTAAGGCAAAGATTCTAATCGAAAATCTTGCGGAAATACGCGTATAGTAACTTTAATCCGTTTTGCATAGACCTAAGGCGAATTTCTGCACAAAAGACTCGGAAAGTTTTTTATTAGATATAGGTATAAATGTCCTTGGATTCAAGGTTGAAAATACGTTCTTCCTAATCCTAATCGACGCCCAATCCTCAAGATTGATTATTTCAGATCTTAACAGATTGCGTCGAGCGATCCGTAAAGCTTTGAACATTCGTTTTAAATTGAGTGAAAAAACTAACGAAGATAAAGAAGAAGGAGAGGCGTTTAAAGAAAATGAAATGGCCGAGAAATACATTTGAAAAAAGCAAGTCAGTCCTCGACTGCGCCACTTTCTCGTCAATCTAAGAAACTGACTCAATTACCTTTATGGCCAAAGTATTCTAACTTCACAGAAACTCTTATCATTTTTTTTTCTTTGAAAATAAAGATTCCAATTTCATCGACCGTTATTCTCTATATCTGCCACTTTACAAAACCAATTCCAACTAAGTTTTATATGTACATCAAAGATGAGGGAAATTTGAGGAATTTAATAAAAACTTGTAGTGGGCGAGTCGAAAAGTTTCCACTGTCAGTGCTTCAGACGTACGCAATGTCACTCCTACATCGCCAAGCTTCGTATCTATATACAGACCAGCTGTGCTTTCTGGTGTGTCATAGTTTGTTCCAATCATAAATCAAATCCAAATAAAGAAACGAGACTTTTCGACCTTGTCCTGGATAAATTCCGAACGAATCTACACTCACACATTCGTTGCTAGACGCGGATTGTACGACGTAACAAATGGTTGAACGGATTGAAACGTCGCCTGGAGCGTTTGAGAATCGGTCTCTTAGCTCGGGCGATTTATTTCGCAAAGCCAATAAGACAGAAAGGTTGAATAGTCATTACTATGCAATAGGTAGATTTTCCGAAGTACATCTATCTCAACGTCTCCCGTCGCGGTATCGTTCGAATATAAATTCCTATCACTTCACGAGAGTTCACCTCAAGCTTTCTAGAATCACCAACCAAAAATTCAAATTACACCCCCCAAAGTATCTGGGTGGAAAAGGGTGGAGCCACCCAGGAAGTGGTCTTGAGAGGTCGACTGCCTCCCTCTCATCCCCTATCCTTCTCGTTTTCTCTTCTCTTCTTTTCTGCCTCTCTTTTCTCCCATCAGTTTGGGTTTCCTCGCCACGTTTCATTGTGCAAACGTAATCAACGTGGGCGTTGCGACGCCATGCGTCTCTCCGCGGAGTTCGCCCAGTTGGTGGCGACGAGGGAGAGAAGCCAAGGCTGGGGGTAGTTGGACTTGTTTACCCACTGGCGAGAGGACAGCTGTGTCATTGTATGACGAGGCTAAATGAACGGTTAGCGTTTGTTTGTCCTTCCGCCACTTCACCCCTATGGATAAAGTTTGGCGCCAGTTGAGAGTTTATTTCGTCTTGAGAATGGGAGATTGAATTGGAGACAAAAACTGCAACATATTGCTTATCAAGTTACACCGTAATCTCATTGACGATGCGGAGAAAAAATTTCGGGGATTGAGATCGAGGGGAAGAAGTTGTTTCCTCGGCTTGAGGGGTCGGTCGTTAAGGGTTAATGGCTGGATGCTATTAAATTACATTTGTCGTTGGAGGATGATTAATTTTTTACACTGTTACGTGGAAATATAATATTTCTCAGATTTACGAGTTAAAATTTCATTTCTACTTTTATTTTTTCTATTTCAACAAATGCAGAACGTCGAGCTCTGATTTCTACCCCCAACTGTTGGAAATGTTGTATATCAAGTCGCTCCAGCTTCACTTGAGATATATAACTAAGTGGTTTCAGTCTCTTTCGTCTCCTCTTTTATTCGTCTGCAAGGGCAATATAAGAGCTTGTATCGATATAATGATTAAATTCCGCTTCCGCTCTGGCATATTCTTTTCTACGAATAAGATGTTAAATAACGATCCTGCTATATTGGCTGTATAAATAAGGGTCGGTATATCCTGTACATACCTATATCTAATATCTATAGATATACCTACACGTATTCGGCATGACAGATAAATAAAGCTTACATGACTCCAACTTCCAGCTTCCAACTCATTCCTTCGTGTCTCTGTGACTGAATTTTACCTTTGTACAATTATTATATGTACTACATGAATACTGCTCGCCGTCAAGATCGTCAGCTACATATATATTCTTCATCTGCTTTTCGCGGGAGATATAATATACGTGGATAGATAATCTAGCAATTACGCGAAACTCCGACGAATTTCATTTCAACCCAAACATAAACTTGCAAATTTTCTGAGCAAGGGTTTTCGTCGCTTCTGGTGATAACTTGTCCGAATATAGCATGCAAATAAAATGTATGTGTGTGTGTATGTATTCATATTTACGAGCATAAGGCACGTATGCAGTACCTATTACCCCGAAGATATCTCGTCCCTCCCAACATTTGCCATTTCCTAGCTAGGTGCTCTGATTATCGCACGAGTAGGTACGCGTCGAAATATGTCCGTTTCCATAACGATGATAGATTACGAAAGCGAAACTTGTGACTACGACATTAATGTAACTATCAAGATAAAACATCGTCCCTGTTTTAAACGATGTGCAGGCAAAAAAAGTGAAAAATCAATTGTACTCATTGGTATATAACTCCTTTCGGATCATTTTTCTCACCCAAAGATTTCGAGATCTGTTTCTATTCGATATAGTAACCGAAGACAAAATAGAATCTATGGAATCCGTGAATCGGTTGATTGCGGTTTATTCATTTTCTTACATGTTTATTCTGCTCAATGAAGCAAGGGGTGCAGAATTTTCTTACCTTTCTCGAAGCTGATGCAAAGTAATCGGATCGATATTATACCTGTGAAAATATCTGGTATTATTCAGAAAACGGGTATAGAATCTGTATGGTAAATGGAAAATATTATAATGCGAATACTTTTATTCAAAGTACCTAGAAAATTATTGCCTTTGAGACCTAATATACGAGGAAAGTTTTCGAACCGTAGCAGTGAAACTGAATGGGTTTCCTGAACGACATCGGATTTATGCTACAGGCAACCTCGAAAGCTCTATCTAATCTTGTGAATATTCCAAATATGAGCTTGGTAAACTTTCAACGAAATATGCCGCGTGAAATATTAGACAAATATATCAGCAATTTGTAAATTAGTCATTCTAGAAGCTGTGAAAACTTATTTGTTAGTAGGTGTGTGCTTGAAGGTAGAATGGATAACTGTAAATCTAATACAATTCATTCATTAAGTTTGATCGATTAATCACGTGCCAGGTTACCGAAGGATCGGACGGGTCTCTAATTGGCGGCAAATTAGTAGTCGCTTGGAAAATCAACGGGAAATTAACCATCTAGAACAGAGACGACTGCCGAAACTGTATTGAGCCGGGAGCTTAATTTCTAATTTCCGTCGAATGGTCAACCGCTATAGTGTAACCAGTTTTCGCGCTACAATTGATTAAATATATGTAATTTCTTTGTTTCATGAATATTCAACGGTAATATTATGTTTTCAATTATGTAAATTCAAAATTTCACAGCACGATATCAAGAGGCGGTCGGATGATCACGTTTCAATTGTTTTTTTTTTTTTTGGTTCTTTTTTTTGTACAGAATAGAGAACTCCGAAAATTGTTGGGTACACAGTTTGGTAATTTTCTATAGAAAAGTTTCAGCTTCAACTGTCGACATGTGGAAGCACGAAATGTCATATGAATAATCAAAATATAGATGGAAGCATGTTTTCCACACAGAAATAACAACGCATTAAATTTAGAGAACATTGATTTTCATTCTATTCGCTGATATGTATATGAAAAGAAATCATTTGGTATGTGATTTGTCAACTTTTACGCCCGAAATTTCCAAAGTTGACAATAAGACAATGATTACATATTTGAAATCCTAATTTTTGTATACGACACAGTTTCGTATTTCTTTATTTTTAATTTATACCTTGTGATTTATCAGAGACAGAAATTTTGTCATTATTACCAAATATTTCGAGAATCGTAAGAAAATCGCATCTAAAACCATCCACAATTTTTATTAAGTACTTTTTTTTCTTTAAAAAAGTATTAGAATATAGATAAGAAGAAAAAAAAAATTACAAATTCATACGAGACCCACAGTTTTATAGACCGAATGTAATTTTATAGTGATTACTATCCTTTCACTGCTTTTTTTCAATATTTATATTCGAGTGGATAATGAAATGGAATGAATTATCCCCTCGAATTCATACGCCTTCGTAATTTTTCTTCTTATATTCTTATATTTTTCTTTGCCGCTGGGTTGTAGACGCTGCGGAGATATAGAGTGAGAACTTGAGATTCTTTGAAAGTTATCTGCAGGGATTAACGACTTTGCTTGTGATATGAAAGTAGGTATTAATTCTTGGATTTATTATATCACTAAAGAGCGATAGCAAAGTTTTACGGTACTTAATTAATTCGGAAAATCTCACCCTTCCACGTGCCTTCAGCATATCGACTTCGTCCTCGAGATATTGCGAGCTTTTTTACGATAGTAAATTGGATTAGTTGAATGACCCAAAGTCCCTCGAATTCATTTTCGACGATTCCCGTAATCTTGATATAAGAAAAGGAATTATAACTGCCGCTACGGGTTTTCGCTCATTTATTTTCAACGTTGTTATCGGCCAGGAACAGGGCGGCTACTCGTTCCTACATTGAGCTTCGCGGAATTAAGGAATGGAGTTTGCGCAATTAGGCCAAATACAAAAACTGGATTTAATTTAAACCGACAATTAAATCATCCGACAAAGGCGAGAAATACTCTCCGTACTTTTGGGCGTGTATACTATACTTTGAATTAAAAGCAGAAAAAATCGAGGCATAAAATGAAGAAATTCAGTAAATCGAAATGAATTAATCCATGTAAATTAGAAAATTACTTTATTTTAATCAAGGAAAACCGGTCCCTTATGATAAATATATTCATAGATATTCTCAATTATATGAATTAATTATATGATCGCCGGGTGAACTGGTGATTATAGTATTTTGTTAAAATATACTAAGTTTGCAGAATCTTAATTCATGGAATAGGCATAGAGACCGAGAAGCGTAGGATATTTGAATTTATGTGAGGTACAAATTTTTGAACAGTCGTGGAAATATTTCGTTAGATCCGCCTCAAAACCAGCCCCGAAATTTCAATGAAGATTATTAATGCGGATCCTGAAATCTTCGGCAAAGAATTATGCCAGGTAGATTCATTTCCCGAGACAAGTAAATATTGAACTTCACCGCTCTGGTTTTAGCTACCTCTAGAGAGAATATGGGTATAGAAGAGTTTGATAAATGGCAAGAAACGATATTAAGCCCACGACATCAAACAACCATTTTTAATTCTCTGAGTAAAAAAGTATGTTTACTTCAAATAAACACAGCCCTATACTCAAGAGTTTATTCTGTGTATAGGAGTGGTAACAGATCAGTTTATACGCCTTCTTAAGCTTCGCTTTTCACTCTGACTTAACACGGTAGAAGAAAAGGCGAAATTACAGGTGTCAACTGGAATAGAGAATGTACAAATCACCAGAGACTAACAGAGTTTCAATTAATAAACACCACCGCTTGTGTAATATTGATTGAACATCACCTTCCACTTTTTCAAAAAGAAATGCAATTTTGCCCGTACTTGCACCGTGTGTCTGTCGCCCTTCGCAAGACAAGTTTCACGTCCGCTTTAATCCGCAGAAAATTTATTGCAAGGTTCTTCGTTGGCGAACGGTTTGATCGATCTCTATTCCACGTGTTCCTTCGACTCTTGGCTCTCCTTTATATTGGTCAGAAAAGGTATCAGGATTCTACAGGACAGAGTCGGTTTACCGTGAGTCTCGGGATCAGCTAAGTGCTTTTTCCCAACTGGAATTGGGAATGTAACTTAAAATTTTGGCATTTGTTTTAACAAAAAGTTTCAATCTAAACGAAATTCTATTGTTCAGCAATTCCAATGAATTTTGTGTACAGGGCATTGCGGGATGTTTGTTTTTTTTTATACTTTTTTCACCTTTCATTTGGGGGGATTTAGGTCTAACTGTTCAAAACTCTCTCTCGGTCCTGCGTTTTGTCACTTATTAGAGTTTTATCGATGCCCGGATACATAAACTCGTCGAAAACACTCTCGACTAATTTTTTACCCCATATATTCGGCAACAGATGTATGCATAGCATTTATATACCAGGTAACACACGGTGGCTATAGAATATCCGTACGATATTTTCATTTTTTATCATTCACTAACTTCCAAACAACTGTCGAATATTCGTTCAATATTCTAATATATTTATAGTTTATTCTGAGCTTGTTCACAATTTCATATCATCTTCAGATAATATATTCATATGAAAATATATATGAAATATGTCTTCAAAAGAATATTTATGCATTACATCTTCAGATCTCTCGAATAAATTCTTAAGAGAATATGTTATGGATCCTCTCATCGGTGATTAATGCTCTGGAATTATATCTGGAATGATAATCTATTATCATTTTATATTAGCTAAAAATCGATACCTGAATTCTTAATTGAAATGTAAAAATATATAATTTCCACATCGATATGCTGCGGAGGTGTTATGCCCTGCGTTTCACAAAAGAGAGTAATTTCTTGCTGCGACGACTATAAGCTCGAATCGCTACACAAACAGTTATTTTTTCACGATTGGATTAATTTTAACTTCCAAGTTTATTCAACGTGAAAAAGGAACGTAATAAACGAGTATTTTGTTTGGCTCCTTGAATCGTGACACGAAGTTGATTTTACATCTTAAACTTTTTGTCGACATCATTACGAAAAATATACAATCTTCTGTATTAGGTGAAAAAAAAAAGAAAAAAAAAAAAACTAGGTCGCCGGAGTGGATTTTATTCATTTTAAAACAGAAAAGCTAACGCCTTCCTTTACTCCATTGCATAAATTTTCAGATCTATTCCACTTGTGTACAGCCAACTATGTTTGCAGACATCTGCAGATAATGATTTTTAATGCGAAACTTGTTACCGTGTCGCTAAGAGTTACAGTTTTACTCTCGAATGAACTGAATGGAACGAGAACTATCACACGTTAATATTAACACTTCAGTGAATTTACAACATATATGCAGAGTGCGCAAACTAGCCTGGGAAATGTGAAATGTAAGATGTAAAATACCATCGAAAGTTGGGTGTAAACGAGCGTGCCTAGATACGAGATAGAGATATATGTAATGGCGTCGTTTCTGAAGTGTTGGCAAAGATATAGAAGCCGCGGAATCTTCTTGAGTTCAAAATCGATCGAGCCAATGACTAGAGTAGGTAGTAAAAGACGAAGCGAAAGACTTCGACCCGAAATAAGACGCTAACAACCCGCATAAATCAGGCTACGATGGTAGAGGGGTGAAAAGACGTGGAATCTCGATATCTCGTGTAACTATTTTGGCTTTAATTCTACCATCTACCTCTCCAGGTTAAAGGGGTACATATGATCCCTCAAGTTTTTCGCCCAATTTATCTCTAGGTATTCATACGAACACGAAACTTGACGGGGAGCATTAGACACGAAGATTATCATGTCTGGATAATTAATTTACACCTTGAATTCAATCGTACCTACCGGTCAAAGGAACCTCATGAATTGTGCTGATTCTTGCAAATATTGACGTGGAAAAGCTGGAAAAGACGGGCTTTACCTCGGGTTTTGGCTATATACTCGATGTGGGGTTCGCTGACAGAAAATATAATATTACCATCCAAGCGCCTCAGTATTCTTCTTTTCTTTCCAGCTTACAAGTCTCTTCCCCATTCTTAACCAGAAAGAAGCAAGCAATGTCAGGAATAAGAAAAGCCGAAGAATGAGATAGCCTAGAAGCCTGATATAAAAATATAAATTTTGAAGCAAATCTTGCTGCTGGAAAATGGATTTTCAAATCCGTCGCGACGAGATAATGAAGAACGAATATGGATATTTTTCGAAAAATAATTGGCGCAAAATGAAGCGAAATTCTTTATCTATATACTTGGCATTTTTCATTCTAAACACGTTCCAAGGTGAATAAGTAATTAAAAATATTCTTGATATTATAGAAGAAGGTCAGCATGAAAGGTTGAGCAGGGTTCGCAGTGATTAAAACGCTGTGCGAAAGTTTTAGTTTTCTTTTACACGTTTCTGTTTGAAATATTCAACAGCAAATGCTAGAGAGAAAGAGTGAGACTGCGGTAAAAGCCCGAGATAAGAAATGATTAGATAACATCAGATCAATAAGCTGCTATGTTCGGTCGAGTGCCAGCGAAAATATGTTCACAATAAAAAAAAAGAAAATAATGTCAGTAAAACTTTAACGGAATCAAGTGGTGAAAATATTTTCCAACATATTAACGGCAGAAATCTTATACATTTACATAATGCGGTCTTTAGCAACCCTCCTAAATCTGTTATCATTAGAACCATCTATTTGCCAACACCCATAAGTATACGAACATGCGAAGGAAAATATGATTTATACAGCTTCCGGCATAAATTACTTCAGGCGGAAAGTTTCCCGATTTTTAAATTCTTCATAACTTCAGTAAACTGAATCACCAGTTCGAAAATAGTTTTGAAATCTACGGGGTGTTACCTGATCGTATTAGTTTTATGTCCCACAGTTTTGACCAGAATCAAATTAACGATCTTGTACCTGCAATGGCCGATTGACAGATTGATACGACGTATACGTTTGGACCGTCGAAAGGTCGTTTGTGTAAATATAGCTGTATAATACGTATAGCTATACGGTTCAGATTGAAATCGATCGAACTAACTATTAACGAGAGAAAGCGGATAACATCGAGACAAATCGACGCTGATCGAACTCCTTTTTTATAACCAAAAAATCTAGTAGCTTCTTCTTATTGCCACGTCAATCTTCATGGGGTTAAATATGTTTGGAGAAAGTTACCCGTTCGTTATCTCAACCCCATTAAACCCTGTAATCCCAATGGTGAAATCCCTTTGACCGTCTCACTCCGCAGTTGGTAGTATCACTTATAATATGGCAATTATTTAGATGGCGTATAATAATTCACAGTTTATTCTGACCTTCTAGAATACGAGTGGCTATTTTTAAAGACTGGAGAGTTAATTTACAACAAAAGGACGAATAACAATGCCGACCATTATCCGAATACGTAAAAAATAATTTATTTATAACTAAATTAACACTTCGGGTGTAGCAGAGCTATTATTCGGGAATTAGTGTCAGGATTATTTCTGCTTACCGGTGGCTTTATACTGGACAAGAAAATTATCCGCTTATATAATAAACGGCGAGAAAACCGCCACCCGTGCATTTAATAAACGAGGGAAAGTGTCATCGTTGCTAAAATTGCTGCCAGGTTTAATGGGTTAAGGGGTGAAGTGAGATTAGACAGAGCATGAGCAACATCAAGTGGCTAATATCAAGCTCAGTGTTAAATCCAAGGTATACATAATTACTTAAACGAAAGTGTAGACTTCGTGTAAATTAAGATTCATGAATGTTATGAAACTTAGCGGGTGCAGGTGAACGTCAATTTTATTATTATTCGTTAGTCAATTTTGAAAAACGATTTTAATCCTGTACTACAACTTCTGCATGACTCATCATTTACCTTTTGTTTACAGCAAGAGAATAGATACACGAATACACCCACACTCGTTAGCTTCATGTTTCATCTACTAATTAAATAAAATGGGATCCGTATCCCGTTGTGGCATCATACACGCGGGGTAGATAAGTCTTTCATTATATACTTGTAATAATGCATGTCTATATCCTGCTTTCGTGAGGTTTCTTACATAACAAAAGGAAAAGCTGACTCCCCAGGGCTTGGGCAGTTCGGGGGAAATCTTAATCTTCAACATATGAGAAAGCACTGGTCAAAGGTTGGTAAAGGCTGAGGGATTCTATCGCCTGTGGTAAGGCTCGTTTGTATGGGACATGGTGAGTGCAAATTTAATTAGGTTACATAAGTAGGTATTGTATGTATATTGTATAGCGACCGAAAACTAGTTGCAAGGTAAATGAAAGTCATGTTTACCTGCAGCCAAGGGTTAAGGCTTGAGTAAATTGATTTTGGAATATTTGTTAATTTATTCATGTAACCCCCGCGAGGCCAATTATTCGACGTCGTGTTTGTCTACTGAACCGCGAGATTTCGAAATGGTAGTATACCGTGGCGAACTCCAATCTCCATAACTATTTCCACATATGTGGAATACAAACGTCTATGTTTGTCGTATTCATGCATAAAATTTTCTGTTTCAAACAGATTTTCGAATCTTTTCGAGCAGTATTTTTATTCCACTCTCTGAAATAGCGTGTGAAGAGAATGTTCGGTGGAGAATACTCGATTAGAGTTGTTAAAAAAATCTGTAAATAAGGTAGAATTTGTTTTCTTTTGTTTATATCAGGCGTGACTTCCGTTGGAAAATTTCCACGGTTAGTTCATTTGAACTAAGCGAGGCGAAGGTCTGTTTTTATTTACTGAATAATGAAGAAATTATACTCAATTTAATATTAAAACAGTAAAGAAAAGGGGATGAAATTTGTTTAATTATGCAACCTGCGTTCTTTATACTCGTGAAAATTACACTGCATCATTAAACATTTCTACTGAAATATTAATTCTTCTCACAATAATGCAAATCAGCGTTAACCTATGTCTGCATTGTGTGACAAAGGATTTACATCGCTGTCTAATAACCCGTGTAGCTATACGTGTGATGGGTTCTGGTATAATCCCGTTTAATTCACTTTTCTCTCTGGTGACGAGGACTGTTTACCAAGTCGCAACTTATTGTCATTCGAGACTAGTCCGGCCTCGAGAGACTCCAGATTAAGTTACTGGCAAATTTATTAAACACTGCCAAGGGAAGAAAACGGTAATTTAAAAAAGTACGGAGCTTTTCTCTAGCCAAACTTAAAAAGACGATTTTTTTTCTTGCGCTCGTAACGAAGGAGAACGTAATATTGCCAAGATACCTACCTCCTATGAGGCAGAAGATAATTGTGAGCTGGAAATAATTAAAATTTCATTACTTGTTTCTAAATAATTAGTAGATTATCATTATGTATCATTATTACGCTCGAATTATTATCTTACATAGGTATATGTACACAGGTATTCATCATTTCCTAGAGTGTTATCATAGAACATGCGCGGAGGTCTGGCCAATATTGTATTACTCACTTATATAATTACTTATATCATATTACCTTATAAAGGTTGATGGGGTAGGTATTATCGTAGAAGTTCGATTGATTTGAGTATGTATTAGATACACCTCTACCATCGTTCAATGATCAGTAGGTATACATCGGTTGGTTGCAGTTACAAAAATCAAATTTTCCGATCGATTTCCCTCACCTTTGTGTCTGGTCGGTTTCCTTGCTTTACGATATCAATCCCATTTGCAATATTACTTCTGGTTCTTTTACTTCCACTCATGATCGATGCCATTGATACGTATATCGGCAAATGATTGGATAAGGAACGTTCAGTTTTTGTCGGTGTAGCGAAAGCTCTGAAAATATAGTCAGTATCGTAATTCTGGAATCCAATATTGACAACTTCACTGATACGCGATTGTTCTCTGACATAACAATTCATTTGAACTCACAAAGTATAGCTGATCGTCATTCGTCATTCTTCTACATACATGCGAAAAGGATTTTCTCAATTCAACTCGAAATTAGGGATCCTCTTCTTGATTATTAATTGTAATTTACTCTCGCAGGAGACCACCTTTGAATTTACTACGATGCTCTAGGCTTGCCAATATCTATATCGTTACAAACTGTCGAGTAGACTTTGGAGTCTAGTATGCCTCTTGCATTAAATCGATTTCCCAACTGCTTCACGCATCAGAAGATAAGTTTAACTTTTGAGTGGATGTGACTTAACGTTTGTCACTCACCCTCTAGGGTAGCTCATCGTAGTGCATTGCGGTACTTTATTAATTGACTCACGTCGATAGGCAAAGTTGAGAAAGCACTTGCAACGTAATCCTCTGTCGAGTAAAATTCGGTTTTTTATTTCAAATTTACATATTTTCGTGTTGAAATATCAAAAAAAAAAAAAAACTTGAAACTTGCAGTCACTGAGGATTTTGGGTGTTAAATTTGATCTTTACTAGTCCAATTTTAGATCTTTAATATCATCGTCATAATTCAACGTCGATTTATGTGTAAGACGAGGTGTAGAAACGTAATCCGGTAAAAGGCATAAAACCCTCACGGGTTCTTTACCGAACTTGTAGAAGAAGAAAAAGATAAAGAAGAAACAGTCGTGTATCAGTGTTATGTATTACTGTCTGATTCGTGGAAAAATATTTGCACCGATCTACCGTTTTGACAATATAATATTTCCCTCGATCTTCTCAGGTACCCAACTTTTTTTAGTACAATTTGGGTTGTCCAACGCAAACCAATTTCGGATTCCTTTGCCTGGTATATAGTAGTGAAAAAATAAAGGTCCAGTTTTTTCCCCACAACCACCGTCGTTGATTCAACGATCAATCGTTTGACATGTGGGCTTCAAATGCTCTTTCCCCTTTTTCACACACATATGTGTGTATATATCCTTTAATCAGACCTTCGAAACCTCACGATTTTACTTCTTTCAGATCAAAGAGAAACTCGGTAAATAAGATGATCAAACACGACGTTATATTATTATTTATTAGGAAAAGGAAATCGCCAGAATTAGACATAATAATTTCTCCTATATTCTTATTACATCAACCGGCCTTTCACTCTTGCTCACTGGAAAAGTTTTTGATATGAAAACCGAATTACTTCTCACCCCCAGAGCCAATTTTCTCATCAAATCACGAGCAATGCGAAAGGATAACTTGTGAGTGCATCTTGTTTAATTTTTTTGGGAAATGAAAGTTCTTCATTCGTCTAGATTTCAAATCTCTATAACCGTGTCGATTTTATCACCTTGTTGTTTCGAGTTATATGTTCCCCAGTCTTGCTAGTTTTGAATTACACGATCTGTTATACAACCGAGATCCTCGATGTCGTGAAACTTGAACTTTACGACAAGTTGTTGTAATTAGAACGAAACCCAAGGAACTGGTAGGTGGATAGTAAAGAAAAACTAATCTTTTTCGTCTCCGAGACAAGTCATCTTGACAACACACTACAGTTTTTCTTTATTTCGGAGTTTCTCTCCTGTGGATTGTCTCCGCGTGAGCGCCACTTTCGAGCATAACCAGTTAAAGTTGCCGAAAAGATTTAGGGGTTTTCTTGTCAGGTAAAGATTCAGCCCTCTCTCAGAGCACTCGAGGGTATAACAAACTTGGAGCAAAGGTATTACACGAATTTATTAACCGGCAAGAATGTATAACATCGCAAGTTCGTCCTTGCAGTATTTTACAAAGAGAAAAGCTACATCACGCGAAGTAAGGTGTGAGAAAATTGTGTGAATTTTTTTCCTCCACTCTATAGTTATTGTGCCATAATATGTGCAATGTGTATAGCCTGGCTAATAATTACATATAAATCGAAAGATGACAAATGTGCGACGGAAATATAATTGAAAAATATTGCCCACGTAATTTCAGCAACAGTTGCGAAATGTTTGTTTGAATATTCGTCGTAGGGATTTGGTTATATGTTAGGGATTAAGTGCCCGAAATTACCGGCGTAATCTCACGGCTATAAATTATCGCGAAAACATAGATATAGGCGCATAATGCCGTTGCTTTAAATTTCTAAACGTAAATGTAAAACTTAAAGGGCCGGATTACGACGTGATTTCCATCACACACAAGCCTCGGTATTAGACTCCACGTAAAGAATATAAATTTTCTCCTTATCTGCAGGTACACGTCTGGTTTCAAGGTCAGGCATGGCATATATATTTTATATATATATATTTTATATATATATATATTTTATATATATATATGCAGCCGAAACTAGACCACAAAAGAAAATGTCAACGTTACGAGACTCGTGCAAACGGAATGTGTATATTACATATATACATGTGTGTATAAGCTACGAAAATATAGAAGATCAACATTTGTCAAAGAATCCAAAGAAATTTTTTTTGGCCTCCTACCCAACAGTTCTTCCACACGAAATGAGAATCCTTGAAACTTCTCTAGTTCGCTATCTTTTTCCCCGTCTACGATAGTAAATCCAAAAGTTGACGAAGTCTCGTTCTGTTATTTGCATCTTTTGAATAGAAGGAAAATATTCCACAATATTGGGATATGACAACTCGATATTCCCATTCTATAGGATTTTCGTGTTTCTTTGATTTGCCCAAAATCAAAATGTGTTCATTTCCACTTCTTGACCGGCCGCGAGAAACCTCCTCTCATACGTACCTTAATATAAGCATTACCGAACCTAATCCATCCCGATAACTCTCGACGAAGTTTTTCCGAAAGCACAAGCCGCTTAGGCGATGAAAAGCTACGTTCGATTTCGTTAGCAACAGTAACCATGGTAGCCTTACTCCACGTGTCTTCCTCTCGTTGTGTTTTCATGTACCTAAAAACTAATTACTTTTGTTATTTCTATGAAAATTCTAATAGACCATCCCCCTCTTCAGAATAGGCAGTCTTTTTCATTTAACATATTGTTTGCACGACATCAATGCTATTTTCGTACGTGTATGTACGCATATGTATGTAACTATGTATGCGTGCCACATATGTACGATCGTCTTGTTTGTCTTGTCAACTGTATCACATATGCAGTACACTATCCATATATATGTATTGCAATATGGTTGCCAGCAAGAGAAAAGAGTGAGTTCGACCTTAGAGCTACTATCACTCGTGACGTCGTTGTATCTAAGCAACGCCAGTATGTGACCATCGCCTTATCACTGGCTCCGTGGCTAAGGGAGAGTAAAATAATTTTCTAGTATATTCCCCGAAGGAATCCACGTTTCTGTGCTGCACATACCTATCGAGATACTGAGAATCATATTTTCTTTTGTAATACAATTTCTTGCATATACATATAGCGGAAAGAAATAAAGAAATAACAAAAGAAGTTGTATTATCTGAGATAACAAATTTTCGTTCGAGTCCAACGACCGACGTCGCGGATACGGGTGGGTGGCAAAATAAAATTTCTCTTGGGAAAATAAGACTTTCTCTGAAAATAATCCCAAAAATGTTTAGATTGAATTATTTCTGGTGAGTATTTTTATACATAGCTGTTTTTTTTTTTTCATTGTCAAATGATTCGTCATCGTGGTATAATAATTATTGTTTTTCTTCTCAATTTTTTCAAATATATTCTTTCCATGATTTTGGAATCGAAAGATCCACCAAAAATAATGTCCGATCAATGGACTGTGCGTCCATACATCTCCATCCAAATATATCCGATCGAAGTTCATCGTTTTGTCAAAAGGAAATAAGCCCGGTTCGTCTTGATACCTACTCTGGAATCTAGAAGCACAAAGGAAAACCCATTGAACACTTTTGTCAGGAGAGAAGATTAAATTTCGTCCCACGAGAGACTGAAACGTTCTTTGACACAACACGATCGTGGGAATCGAATATAGGGCGATAAGCTAGTTATAGGCGGAAACATTTCTTCCGAAAATAAAGAATCGCGAGATACGCGACGTTGAAGATATAGTTTTGGCGCTGACTTAGTTTCTTCAAATAAATAGTAACAAAGATTGAAGCAGAAAAATTGAATTGCGAAACATTGTGCTCCAATTTGCATATTTCATAGTCAGAAATCGTCGAGCTTGAAACTTTAATCTGTGCTTCGGCTCATTTTTATCAAATTACAGCTTCATCATCAGACGCGCAAAGCTACCCCTAGAATCTAGATTGTAGACTAGAGCCGCTTGAAAAGTAATTTAAGTTTCCAGGTGTTGAAGATATGAATAAAGAACGACTCCACGCTGAGACTACGTTATTAATTAATGCGATGAAAATTAATATACATATGTATCAGCCGTGAAGTTTCATATCGATTCATATAAAAAAGTTGAATATATATCGTACAGACAGAACTAAATTTGATTAGTCGTCAGAACAATATATTCCCTGAAAATTTTCTGGACTAACGTTTCTACAAAAATATTCTTTCATCACTTTGATCCCATCACATCGCATTGACCTCTCTCATTGTTTTTTAGTTCTTTTTTCTATTCATTGGGTCGCGCGAGAGGTTTTTCAATTTCGTTATGGTTAGCCAATCACTTTTTGCTTCGTACAATATGGTAGACTACGAAGTTAAATCAAAGTTGAAAAAAGAAAAAGCAGAGTAATTAAACGCAGTCATTTCCTTAATGAAAAAAGTGTAGCATGCGCTAATCAGTAGTTGAGATAATGACTGGTGTTTTCATATTTGTTAACTGCATCGTATGTAGCAAAATCGATAAATTCGAAAACTGATATCATTACCGATCTCTGATTATGTAAAACTCTCGTCAGTATTATTCCGCTTCTTCGATTCCCAATACATACTTAATTGAATCATTGAGGATATATAATTTCCGATTTTTGTTGGATTGAATAAATAGCCGTATTTAATCTGAAGCGAGGTAACTAAGGCGTATTTTATTTCCTCGCTATTTATAGAATTAATAATCAATTACCCGTTTGAAATAATTACTTCGTAATTCAAGAATGGGTTACAGTTCCACCGGATATTGAGAGGCTTTTGAATATCGAGTAATGACGAGAAGCTGTGTTCAGTGATCAACACGCTATCCCTAATGAGTATAACAGGATGCTCCTGCCTCAAAGAACCCCATTTCATACAGGGCTCAAAACCAACCATTGGAAATAAATAACTGAGGAAATAAGCCAATTGAAACTAATTACTATAGCTATTGTTTATCACCAGATTTTCATTTGAATAACGGGATATTCAGAGGCTTCGGAATATCGAGTAACGATGAGAAACTGTCAACACGCGATCGCTAATTAGTATAATTAACGGGGAAATACTACCTCAAACAATCGCCTCTCGTATATAAATCTGAACTAACTACTGGAAGTAAATGACTGAGAAAATAAGTTCATTTTAATTAACTACCGATTAATTGCTCGTTAACAAATTTTCATTTAAATAACATACCTATCAATCAAGTATGTTTGACTTTATGTTTCAGATCTGACGGGCCCGGGCTTAGGGTTGCAAATGGTTTCCTCGGCGGTGCTGGGGGCGGCGGCTGGGACTGGCTTGGCCCTGGTCGTCGCCATGACCATAGTAGTCTACAGATACTACGCGGTTAAACGAAAGGGTAAATACTGGAGTTCCCTTGATCGCTGGCCGGATCCACCATCAACTACGAAGAATCGTACCCAACATGAACAGAGTGGTTCGAACGTACTTGATTGCTGGAGGAAACCACAGCGAAGCTTTTACGCCGTTCAAACGGGGGTGAGTATATTTAGAAGAAATATATTTCGTATCCATTTCCATGGTCATCAGGAGTCTGGTATTTGTCTTCAATATAATCATGCATATTCGAATAATCAGGGACTATAGACACATTGTCAGAGAGTACAGGCTTCAGATTTAGGTAATAATTAAAAGCACGAACCTACGCGAGAAATTTGTGGGTGACTTTGTGAAGGCTGTATTTAAGCTAATTTCAGGACTTGTGTACGTCCGAAATATTATCATTATTACTATCCCGGTTTCCGTCAATTCTCCAACCACCAGTATCCGTGAAAAACGTGAATATTGGTCATCTCAATATAATGTGGCATGTGACTGTTTCGATTTTGACGCGAGGTACTTTAGGCCTTCGCATACACGGCTTAACTCAGATTACTGTAGTCCAGTCATTCCGTCTGAAAAAAGTTAAATAAATGCAAATGGACTGAGAAGTCTTATTTTTTATACATCGTATAAGGAGGGTGCGAAAAAGCTTAATCTCAAATTGTCGACGAAGGTTTTCTATGAGCTTTCTTCGCCATCTTGTAAAATAAGGATGTGAATTTTGTTCTTCGCGACCGTATAATTTTTGGTTGCTTTTTTTTTAAGCTCTATAATTTAGTTCATATGAATTTTTCACTTACTATTAATATTGAAGCTGATTTGTCGCTATTGCCTCCTTTCTCGTAATACATATCGAAAAATGTCGATTATTAAACTTGTAGAGCACGGTAATATTTACGATGTAGACTTTTGATTTTTTAATTTTTTTTTTTCACCTAAATTTTAGAGTCTATAAAAACGGCACAGCCGGTAATTTAACGCAAGGTGAAGAGACTATAGTATCGCTGAAGCTTTTTCCGTAGCAAGCACGTCGAGCGTCGACAAAACAGAATGTCTAAGCTTCAGAACCGTGGCAGTCGGTAAAGTGAAGCTAAGAATAAACTGCAGAAATAAAGCTCGCAAGCTCGAGGGTCGGTAACCAAATCGCTACGCTGATTCTGCGGTAATATTACCTGCAAGTTTCTGAAAACGAAATTAAAGGTTTCATCGAAGGTAATTGTAAAAGCGTGCTTTGTACCATCGAGAAAGCTTATGCCATCGTAGGGAAAGCTTTTGCCTTATGACACGTCTAGAGATTATTGAAAGGTGGTAAAATCGACAGCGATAGTTGGCAAATATTTCTGCACCTCGTTGTGTACCATAACGTTTAGCATTAACGGATGTATCGATAATCCCTATCGGGAAAGACATATCCTGTCGTTTGATTTGTGAGCGATTTTTAACACCACTTGTATAACCTTTAGATAAATAACAGTTTGGCAAGGTTTCATGGTTTTAAGTAATATTGATGAACGATGTCGGAGCTTTTGACAAAATTCAAAGATTAGTGGGTACCGTCATGAGTATTAATCGCGCGTATAGTTTTATTGATCGCTTTCACTTCCAAGCGGCGAAACCCCAGAATTTAAGCAATCAAGTTAGTCGGTGATAAATTCCATTAATTTCGTCTCGTGTATTAAACGAAATTTAGACACGACTGTATATATGTATATAGATATACCTGCAGAATTCATGCGGCGGAACTAGATTCGGTATTCAGAAAATTGGAAATTCTCAGAGAGAAAAGCCAGAAACTTCAACTGAATTAAGATTTAATTAAAACCCCGGATGTATTAATCGGTAGTTAAGAATATTCTATCAGAATCTCATTCCGAGCTAACTATAATATCGCCTCTCAAATGCCAAGAGACGTTTAGCTTTCTCAAAGTTTGTCTATCATTTCAAAAACATGAAAATATCACAGAAAGTAAAAACAAAAAAAACAATCAGTTTTCTAAAAACCAAGACGGCTGATGGTCAAAAGGATATGCCCTTAATTTTAATCTCAATTTCTTCAGCTAATGCCAGAAAGGAATATACATTTTTTTACTTATATGCTTGGCTTTAATTTTTTTTCCTTATTGGGCGAAACAAAAAATGTTATGCCTTTTTGTTTTTCAAGGTAGTTTTAGGGTATATATATAATATTTGTATAAGTTTTGAAAAATTTGCTTCGTACATATTATTTCTTGTTTCAAAACCACCATATAGGATATAAAGTGTTTTTTGTTTTTTTTTTTTTTTGTTTTTGTTCACTTTGTTTCAAAATAAAAAATTGAGTGACAAGAGAAGAAGAAAAAAAAAAAAAATGCGTGAAAATTGATGGCCTATGTTCCTGCAACCAGCTCCCTTCTATATACCAGACGGACATAACGATGGACGGACGGGTAGACCGATACCAGAGCAACCAAGACCCACCCGCGTCCGTATCAGGATCGATACAGCACTCGCCATCGAATACGAGCTATCATCTCCTCTTGAATTTCTATATATGTATATCGGTTAGCGTAAAGTAAACTTAACTGAGCTGGACTCCGTCGATTACATATGTTTATGAAATTAATATCGCGAAAGTGGATCACCTATTTTAACCATAGGAATATGTACATATGTATATGTTTCAGTAATTCTGTCTAGGAAATGAGTTGTGCAACAACTAAGACTCGTGGGATAATATGATATAGGACTCTAAACTGATTCCTTCGAAATTTTACAAGCTCGTAAAATAATTTTATATAAGTAAAAAATTGAATTAAAAGAAAAGAGAAGTCGGGGACATCGTTGAATACATAAATAAAAAATCAATTACTTACACACATGTCCATCGAAAAATTGCCAGGATTATACTCTCCTTATTTTGGGGGTAGTCATACCTATTAACGACCTTTCTGTTTTTTGAGTGGGCAATTCCTTGTCACCTTAAATTTTTCTAGTAAAACGCTGTACGTTGAAAGATTTCTACACATTGAAAATGTAGTTTTCTCGGTTATTGTTGAGTTTATGTTTTTCTTTTTTTTCTGAGAATGCATGCGAGATAAAGAATACTAAATTATAATGAAAAAGTTGAAGATGATTAAGCGTGAATAATTTGGGGAAAGAATTGTTGAAAGAAATTTCTTTGCTGTTTGCGTGACTATCTCGACGTCTCTTCGTGCTTTCGCCCATGATATGAGATTACGTAATATTTTATATTGTCGAAATACATCTGCCAAAAGATTGTGAGAAACTTAAAGAATTATTTCTTTCCTTCCCAATTTGAAAGCTCGGTGTTTTTCTGTACTTTTAAATTGCTTATTTGTTTCCTTCTTTGCTAAGGTATTTCACTGTACTTTAAAAGGCTTCAGCTGTATCATCAATTTTTCACACCCTTGAAACAGGAATGGGCGTATACGATAACGCATCGAAGGAGTAGGTACGGCCTCGCGTTGAAAATCGAAAGCTCAGAATTCCCAGATGAATTCTTTCGTCGCGAAAATGAAATTTGAAAAGCGAAATAAGTTCCCGAGATCGCGTATCTCTATAGAAAAAAAAAGATCCCTTTCGACCCTTTACCTTGACCTATATAAATAATTAACGTACAAAACTATACTTCGTCGAATGAAACCCCCTCGCAATAAATTTTCTCATACAAAATCCGGCGAATTTTCTTCCTTCAAAGATATATCGGGGAATGCGATGCAATATCACTTGAATTGAAGTACGCTTCGAAATATAAATAAAAACTTTTATAGATAAATCGAAGAATGGTATTGGATCGCGAAGTATTACACGCATGTTGGGTACCGATCTGCATTGCACTTTCGTATACCGTTCTCATACGTATATGTACAGAGCTAGAGTAACGGCTCAGGACGGGATGGTTATAAATTGCGAATTTCACTTAAGTATGACATATTGCAGCCAGTACATCGACTCGTATGTATACATATATACAGAGAGTCTCATTTGAATATTCGAGGGTGATATATTTTCGGCAAAAGTTATGACGTTTCGAAATGAACAGAAGGATTCATTAAACTTGGGATATTCTCTCGGGTTGTAAATTATTTTCGTATATTTTCGCTCATTTTTTCTCTTGGCTTAGCAACGAAAAGGATATTAATTTCCACTTCAAGTATATCATACCTAAAGGGAAACTCTGAGGGGTGTAATGGATCGAGGTTTGACGGATAAACCGCATATCTAGACAAATTGCATTTATAACAAGAAGCCAAGACCAGGTATAAATTAATTCTCAATTAGAGACTTGTATTGGGTTTGAACAATTAGCCCGGTATGGATAATATGGACCAATAGAATGCCCACAGATATGCGGAACATCGGATATTGAAAACCGTATTGATCTACCGGCCTGTTATACCTCTCTACCAGGCATCGCGCGAATCGTGACTTTGCATTTCATTACGTGTGATCATAAATTCGATTCGCTGCGATTAGATCTCTGATAAATTTGTCGAAACTATAATCAATTAAATTTATATTACGACTCGACAGTCGGCAACTATAACATCTCTCAACAATTAGATTAAAGTTATGGTATCCCTGGGCTATTTGCTGTATTGTTATAAAGTGAAACGAATACCAATAGGTATGAAGATCATTCTTTCTATACTATTTACTACGATACAGCTCATATATGCGATTGATCCTATTGAACAATTCTTTCCACCTGCATACGCATGAAGTTTCATGAAATTCCATGAAAGCCTTCTCTTTTTGAATTCACGGCTAGAAAACTCGTTGGAATTTATCCGTGCGATAGAATAGCGCGAAGCAATTTACCAGGATGATATGTATGGAATTGAGATAGATGCAACAATAGGTATAGACATAGCTGAGTACTTCTACGTCGAGTGCTCGTCATTTACTGTATAAATAACTGAAATATCGTTAGCTAATCCATCAAAGATTCAAAAGGGATGATTGCGTTGCATAACTGATTCCGAAGGTACGTTTAGAGATGTGGGAAGTATGTGTGGTTTGACCTTCTCTGCATAGACTAACAGCTCGTTGTTATATTTACGTAACTGCGTCACCCTACCTTCAAAAAGCCCTAAAATTATCAAATCGCTTGATTCGAACAAGGAGAAACCAAAAAAAAAATATGCTATAATTAAATACAGTCACGTAGTGGAATCGATGCTAATTAAAATTCGAGGCCTGGATAAGACCGAAAATCATTTTTGTTTAGAGTCCCTTCAAGAGAGCTTTGAACGTATGTATAAGCTGCATTATAGAGACGGAATAAGTATTTAAAGAAAAAACAGAATCAATTTTTGTTACTTTTATTCGTGGCGTTAGAATCAAATTCTAATCTTACTTTTGTCCAGGTGCGTATCATGCGTTATGCAGAAATTGTATCTCTGATATTGATCGTTGGGTTACAGCAGGTAACCTTTAGCCAGGGTACTTGCTTATTCCAATGTTCAGGATAAAATTTAATGGGCTCCTTTTTACACGCTTTGACTTTCTGATGAAAGCAAAATTTACGATTTAAAGAATGTAAAATAATGTCGACGCCGAACCACCCTCTAGGGTTGACTTCGTAATCTACTTTTGTTCTTAAGAATCCTTAAATCTTCTGAAACTCCGCGTACCAAATGTACAAGCATCGAGTTGCCCAGGATAATTACTTCGGATTAAATTTCCAACTGACATTTAGAAATATCAATTTCAATAAACGAAATTGCGATTCTCAGAGCCCACCACTGTACCTACCACGTAATCTATTATATCACATTTTCCTGACGGAGAGAAATGGTCAAGGACGGAAAAAATATCCAAAATTTCGAGATTATTCTGACATAATTTTATTCCGCTTTTCAAACTGTTTTTTTTTTTCCTCTCTCTCTTCTACAATAATTTCCTACGTTCGGTCTTCGTAACAAAAGCCTTTAATTGGATAGTTAATTTCGATTGTGACATTTATACAAATCTGGTATGTATAACTACTGTGCAAAATAATTGCAGATTATTATGCATCTGATGAAACAGGCTTAGGGGTCAGGTATTTGTATATTCATTTCTATTGTAGCAATCTCGTTGGACGGTATACATTTTTTACTTCAATTACCATCGTCGAAAACTCGCGTGACGCGATACCTACTTTAATATTCTACCATAGGTAGAGGTATACTGAAGCTAACAAAAAATAAAAATAAAAAAGAAGAAACTTTGAATATTTCATAAACATTGAAATGCATTATTCACTGCAGCGGTGTGGTTTTCTTGTATGTATCATCCATGCGCAACGAATTTCTTTCTTGGTAATTTTATCGGCTTGACGATAGACTACTATTAAAAAAAAAAAAAAAAAAAAATGAAAAGTGAAAGAAAAAAAGAAAACTAAAATATACAGCAAAGTGTTTGAATTTGAATTTTCTTTTCTTTTAGTTTTGTTAGTTTTTGTGAGGATCTTTTCACCGGTAACTTTGAAGCTACTATCGCAGCCTGCACAAAATTGATGGGATATGAAAATAGCGTTTCTTTTTACGAGGCCAGCCCGACTATCTGGGTAAGCTCGTTTTACACAGGTGCGGTCGCGAGCTTTTCTGACGTACTAAACGAGCTGCAGACGAACGTAAATAACGATATTAACCATTTTCAATTCAAATACATGACGTTGTTATAGCTATGTGTTTCTATACACTTGACATTTCGACGGATGGTAATATGATTTCAATTCAATTCCCCGAATCTTCAATAAATCTAATAATACTTAGCATATTATAGGTATGATTTCACCAATACCTACCTCAATTGTACAAATTTGGTCAAATTATATCTGGATACTAATTCTGCCGAGTAATAAATTGAATTATTAAATTACTGGTATGGGTGAGGCGAAAAGCTTTGAAATTGATTTCACGTCACCATAGGTATATCGCAAATCGCAAACCTTTTACACGCGATGTAAAAGTGACAAGTTGCTTTATTAAATCGGCCGGAAAGTATAGGACCCTTTAAAAATCGACCGCACGAAACTTGAATGATTTCTACAAATTTTCTTCAACAAACAAACAAAAACGTCTCATAAGTAGTTATCTCCGATTGTTCTCATTTCCCTAACTAGATTCACATTAATCGAGGACCTAATCACTCTCATTTATTTTCAATTTCCAATGATCCCGAATCGAAGAAACAGTCCCTTCAATCCATAGCCACGAGAGTCAGGGGTTGGTTCTTGGAGGTTAAAAACTGCTCGAAATCAATTGAACGAATAGCGGAAAGATTCGAAAGCCGTAGGCAAAGCAGAAGATCGATATCCTTATTGTCGGAAAGGACGCTTAGCACGACCTTGACCACAGAAACGACACGGATTTTAAAGCCGGGTTTTATATCGCGTTTTAGCCAGTCGGGAAGGTAAAGCAAAGATGTGATACAGGGCGGAAAAAGAATCTATATGTGTGCATGGCTGAAATTTTAGTCATGAGAATACCCCGACGTTTCAGATTTCGCACTGTCATCATCATGTCAGTATAAAGTACGGATCAATTATTTGCGGTGATGCTCCGTGTGGAATAACGCAAGTTTCAGATAACAGTAATTTATCATCCTTCCTATTTCTAGTATAATCACAACGAGGGGCGTAAAAAATCACGATTAAAACATGATCGTCGCGTCGCCCGGTCTCGTATATGTTGCAAAAATATTTTCTCGAAAGCTCAGCGCTGCGAGGCTTTATCCTACCTGAAATTTTTATGGCGTGACGATCCAGGGAGAAATCAATATATATATTGCAAAATCAAGGTTTGTTTCAATTTTTTGACAATAACGATATCTAGATTCGAACAAAAATTGTGCGAAAACTATAGAATTTCAAGCTTCGTATGTACATTTTTTATACTCGTGTAGATGAAATGAATAATTCATATGGGGTCGAATAATCAACCGTAACAATAAATTAATATAAGCCGAAACGCGGTACACTAGACAGTGTGTCGTATATCTACATGGATGAATAGGCGCTATACTCCTATAGACATATTACGGCGGTAGAGAGTTTCGGTAACCTGTTGCGGTGCACGCAGGCGTCTACTTTACTTCTCTCCATTTTCTCCTGCCACACACCGGCTACGTTACATACATACAATACTGTATACACACACTGGTACATACTATTCAAAATTATACGGGGTGGTACAAAAACGGAGCGAAAACGAGGGAGGAGATTCATGAGAATTCTTATTAGGTAGTAACTTGCGGGGTTGAAAACGGCCAGATTGCTTCTTTGGGCAATAGCTGGCTGGGCTTTCGACCGTTGTTATTCTCCGACGTTTTTTGAGAGCAAGTTTCACAGAGGAAATTCTTTGCCTTTAATTGGCCCCTGCGGGGATGAAATAACATTCAATTATATCTCGTTGAATGTTGAGCTTATAGATCCGCTCGACGATTGAAACGGAAAGAAAAAAAAACTGACGAATTTTATTTTAGCCAAATCTCAGCCAGCCATCGGGTGGGTTTTTCCAAGTCGGGTAACCCCTGCTTTTTTTTTTATCTTGAGGATTTCATCGCCTCTTTAAAATGATGGGCCGTAAAACTCGACTTGTAGCATCCTGTATACACCGACATCCACGAATCTGAAAAGCTCACACATTTACTATAAAAGCGTACGCACGTATGTACAAAACACATATAATTTCATGTATACATAGGCGGGGGGTATATGTATTATATGTACGTGAATACATACCGGCGCGATTGGCAACGAGGGAAGGATCTGCGGCGGTAGTCGGCACTCGACGCGCAACCCCGAACCGTCAGACACAGCGTCGCGACGCCTTCGAGGTTGTACGTAAACTGTAAACAGAGAAGTGGGTTTGGGCAACCCTTAAAAAGACGTGTTATGACTTCCTGTTTTTTGGTGCGTCTTCGGTGTAATTTTTTAGTCGGTTATAATACGTTGTTAATCACCGTTTACGGAGCCACTAATTACCGGTATAATTTTTATAGACGTAACGTAGTAATCAAGGAAGATATTTAGGTGCGAAAAAGATTACGCCGCGTTGAAAATTACACAATCAAAATCAGATAATAACGAGATGCCTTCCCTAATCGTGAAATGAAAAAGAACTGTGCCGCCATTTTCGCATGTATACATAATATATAAATGAAAGAATATATACATCTCTATGTTATACAAGAATTCATCCACGTTGATAAAAAAAAAAAAACACATCAGATTTAGCATAACTTTAGAATTTTAGAATTTTCTAAGTGAACGCAATCAGTCGTTGTTTACATCGTAACCCATAACTGTGCAATGTTTTTTTTTTTTGCAATTACAAGAGTAATAAATGATAATTTTCATACAAGTTTGATCGTAATTTATGGACATTGAATCACTAAAAAGTAAAAAAAGAAAACCTCGTCAGGTAAAAAAAGGATTGTATTTTTTACCTATCTGCAGTTTACGTGGAACTTGTGATTTATATATACTTGCTTAATTTTTGTTAAATCCGCAGTGATGACAAAGAGACAATAACGCCACGATTCCCGCTGTTGTTAACGAAAATACAATCATCTATTATATCATATACGCGTTACATTGACCGTAGAAAAAAAAAAAGAAACTGAAGGTAAACGTAGCAATTAGATTAATGTCCGCGACCTCGTCGTTGTCGGTAATTATTCAATCACTAATTTGATCGTCGAAGTTAAATACCGTGTTTGAAAATAAGTAGCCCTGTATTCATGCATCGGTTTAATTATCGATAATCAATTACCGTTGCCGTAGTAAAGATCTAAAACCATATCTTCACCCGAAAGGCTAAAATAACTCATACGCGATTCTGGAATTTATAATAAATTTTGAAATCGAGAAATCGATCATCGCTAGGCGTTAGCGCTGGTCCTAGACGAACTCGTCAAAGTGCCCGACAAATTGTCCGAGGTATTTGGGGATGTGCTGAAGTTAGCATGCGGCGGCGGGGACGGGGACGGGGCTGGGGGCGGACCCGGGGCCGCCAACGAAAAGACAAACTCCACTAGCATGGTCACTAAAATTGGAGTCGCAACTGGTATTGCGAAATTTCGGGCCCGGGGTAATCAGCGGACCGGGGCTCGATCACCCCTCTGTTCAGTAGCCACAACAGACAGCGCTGACAGCACTATTTCCACTGCAAGTTCCGAGGTATTTCCCATCACGATTTTACATTATCATCATTTATTTCATCTTTTACATAGCTGCGAATTCTCAGGTGGAATCATTCGTTGTATAAATACAACGTGTAAGATTAATTAGCAACGCAAACACACCCGCAATTACGTTCCGTAACATTTATTAGACCATGCGACGCTCATATTTGCACAGGTACAGTTGTTGCACTCCTGTACGCGGACCTGAGTCTAAAGCGGCAGTAGTAAACTCCGAGTATAGTCAGCCGGGAATAAGATCGGTAAAGTAGAGAACTGTGGATGTATTATCGAAATTTTTGTTCCAATTATTTTGTTTATAGGATCGAGAAATGCTTAATGACAAAATGGAATACGCTGTCTGTTGAAAAACGAAATTCTAGAGTGAATTTTGATGGAATGGGTCCCGAAGTTACACATTGATTTTCAAATTATTTTATATTTGACCAAAAGGCTCGGTGCCCCGTTGCAACAAATTTCAGTTCAATTAGGATCTGAGACATTGATACTTCTTTAAAAATACGCTCATCTCTCCACTTCCCGAATCGGCCCTCGTCCTTCTTTTTATTTTTCGTTGAAATTCAACATCGAATTTAGAAATTATTTAAGGTAATCCCGTGCCGAATTTCGTTAAAATCATTTGACTTGTTTGAAAGTTAGTCGGCGGTTGAAGAACTCGCAAATATCCCACTCTCTAAGTCTCTCGCGAGGGGAAACTAAAACTGAGGTTTTAATCGAGGCGTGAGTATAATCGCAAAGATTCTTTGTTATAAAAATAAGCCGGATAAGAAAGTTTGCCAAAACGTTTTTCCACGAACTCGAACTTTGACTCATTCCTATGTACGAATACTAAGCAACATATATATTGTCACATGCACACACGTGGGTAATCGACCTGTCATGCACAGTACCTAGCGGAAACACAGCGATTCAAAGTTCTCGCATTATTGTCGGGGGGCATTAGTTTCTAATACGATCTGAGTTTGGTCATGAAAATCAGAACATTGCGGAGGATATCACAACAGATTTCGGGTTCTCTCATTTGTAGCAAAAACTACTGAATATCTCATTTCTACATTACGCTGTGATTGTCCGAAAGTAGTAAATCCCGATTACGGTCAGCCAGACGCTAGCTCCGAAAATCGCTTTCTGTTATTCATCTTTGACTTTTTTTCTGGCTCAACTATAGTTCCATTCTTCCAAAGCCGATTTGGAAATGATTTTTAAGAAAGTTGGTAAAATCGAGTAGATCAAACGGACGATAAGTAAAATAGGACAAGTTTTCGTCCGAAGCTAAAGCTCGGCTAGACCGTTGCAGATGTATCGCGTATAGAACAGCCGGGAATTTCGCACTTGTTGCGTTCCGGTATCTCAGAGTATAAGAAAGAAGAATGCTTGCATTCTACAATCTAAGAATCGGGTGTAGACGATTGAAAATAAGGCAATGAAATTTCATTGGGTATATTCGATCTGATAAGTAGGTAACGCTATGCTTATTAAAAAGATACATCAACTTTTTTACACGCAGACATGATGACAGTCTGCAAAGTTTTACGGCAATTTTCCGAGCCCAGAAACTCGACGCCTTTATAAATTGATACTATAGGTATACAGATATTTCAAAGTATTCATATTCCAAGTCCAAATACAACTTATTGAAGCGATGTTGTGTTTGTTAAGAATAGCCAAGTAAAAGTTCGCATTGTTTCTTTGCTGATTATCAATTCTTACGATTTCGATATAACATAGAAATGCACTTGGGGGCAAATATATTACCGAAGTTCAATATACCAATCCGTGAAAAGAAGTTACTATATTGTTTATATTTGAAAGTGTAATTTCTCCAATCTCTCAATCCTTTATTGGTATTTTCAAATCACTTCACTCCCTCACATAAAACGTATGCTTGGTTAGTTATAAGGTCAAAGGTTAGCGATTAGCTTGGCAAAGGGTACTGAATTGGTTTTACGTTAAGTGCAATAGGGCGGTAAGATCGTTCTCCGCTATCGTTGTCAAGGGGATGTCAACTTACCACCGTTAAATACCTATATAGATATACTTAAGTATCTGCAGAGCGGGTCATTGGATAAGGTCAGAGGTCACAGGTTAACAGCGTCAAAGTAACGGTATGAATTATTGATAGTGAAATTTCGAAAGGATGAAAATTACTATACATGGCGCAATGCGGTGGTATAAGGATTGTTTTTCAATTATGCAAGAGCTCTTTTACGTGTGTTCATATACGCGTGTGAATATCAGCGCTTTCCGGAACTCCCAAGCTCGCCAATAATTAATTAAATGTAAAGTGCTTCATAGAATCACCACAACGATATTAATTAACCATTGTTAATTGTGAGACGAGGTTATAGGAGGAAAAGCAACTCGCTCAAGGAAATTATTGTGTTTATATTTGCATTTTGAGAGGAGTAGGAAATCCGCTGTTAAAAATCTTCGAAACGGATCGTCTACACAGAAAAAAAGCCAGATAGGAAATTATTAGCTTTCAACAATATTATTTGCTTCCGTGTTGCGATATATCCTCTCGGGTTTACATCCTCAGATAAAAATACTCGGCAATTGCAATTAGCTGTATGGTAGAATCAATATGGAACACATTTGCCTGTAATTCAACACGTACGAATACCTGTACGTTTGAATGTGTGTATAAAAAAAAAAAGCAGAAAAAATTCAATTTAATTCTTACGCTCTAGAGACGAGAACCCTGATTTTGAAAGTCATGCAGGGATCCAGACTCGTCATTCCGTCTAATTAGAGTTAAAAATCACGGTCTGATTTAAGCTTGGATTAAATTTACCTATCTATACGTATAACACTCGTGTTAATAACTAACGATGATACACAGCTAAGCCCGGTATATACCTTTAATAATGATTATCCCTTCGTTATGACTGACTAATATTTGAGTAGTGAATACAGGAGGAAATTTGATCAAATCTGTAACGTCCTACGACGCATTTCATTTCGCCAAGAGTGCAACGATCTTTGGTGATCAATTGCGAATGAAAAAATTTCTTGAAAGAGTTATTAATTGCGGGTAGTAAAAAACAAAAGGAAAAAACAAATCGAAAAAGAACATGTGCCCTGATGAATCCCTACGGGGTATGGCTGCCGGCTTTAACACTTGTTGATATCGAAATAAAAAATAAAATAAAAAATAAAAAGCTGATAATAAAAAAAACGAAAAAAAGGAAAGCCTCGACGATTCTCTTTCACATTACTTTAATTGATGACCTTCGTGGTGCAGATCTGTATAAAACCGTGCGGGAACTCTCGAGATTTGTGATTTTATATATTTTCAGTTAGAGTGAAGTGCGGAGGAGAAAGGGGGCGGAAAGCACCCAACCCATAATTCCCTTCTCCCTTTTCCACCCCTTAACGCTACGCCGTCCCTATAACGTTCGCCCCAGTTGCTCCGGTCGCCCGCGCCACTCTGAGAGTATCGACCCGCAGCGAAGGGTGGCTTCGCACAAACCCTCATCCTCCCTCTCTTCGCCATCTAGTCATCCTTCTTCGACGGTCTCATTCTACCAGGGGAAAGTTCGGGCTTTACTTTGCTCGCCCGTGCAACAGCCAACCACCCAGCTACCCTCGTGCTTTGCCTCCCCATAGCAGTGAAAGTCATGCCGCAAACTACGCAAGGACGAAGCTGCGCAGGAGAACTTAGAAATATATTAACGGCTGTAGGGCGAGGGGCGGCATTGAAAAATACGCACTGATTGATTCCGTTTTTTAAGGCATTCATTTTCATTTCATTTCTCACACAGTTTTATACATAATGATATTTATCCACGGGCTTTTCAATCCCATCAACGGTGAATGGTTTAGGGAAAGAACCCCTACTGTCACATTCAGTAATGAGAGGAAAAAAAAAATTATCCAATTAATGAGAGGGTGATGAAAACTAGAAGGTTTAACGAGGTGTTGAATGAATCATTCGAGTAGGTTGGACGAAATCAACCATCAAGAAATGCAGTTGGCAGTTAATTACGTTAATTAGTATCGAGCAATTAGAGGGCCGTTATACAAGGAGTTTGCCTGGCAAGGAATGAACTTTTTCTTTCGAATTATTTTAATTACTTTCTGTAATGTCATTCCATTATTCTTCCAGAGATTAACCGTCTCTTGAGAAATGTATCTAATTATACATTGTAAGGAACATGTATATACCTCGTATACCTCTGCCTCTACTTCGATTCTTTGACTATAATTCAGCTAATGGATTAAATTATGTTTCAGGAATTCAATATCGCCAAGGAACAGCACGCTGTGCAGCCATCGGCTGTTTCAGATTCAGGTAAAGCTTTTCAAATTATCGATGAAAACTTTTCATTCCCAGTACAGGAAATGATCCCAAGCTTCGAATATAATTTATTATCATCATCGAAGGTATTGGACTGCCTCATCAAAGTCGTAGCTACCCAGGAGGCGGTCGTGCACTGGCAAGAACTCCTTCGGTAAGCTCCCAGAGCTCTTTGGAAGGAGCTTCTGGTCCCTCGGTTCACCGAGGGTCATCACCACAGATCAGAGCTTTTGGCCCGGATGGTCGTCACTATCATGACGCTATTCATACTGCCTCGTCTTACCCTCCGAGCAGGGGTTCAAGGTCTTGCCAATCTTACTTATAATTTTTATACGTTCGTTTACGTATTTAACGTATACATGTGTGCTTTTATTTTATAACAAAACTGAGTTTTATGTGCGTCTGCTTATGGCGGTGACTATAAATCCCTTATGAAACTGTATAACGCATACCTATCTATGTGTGGACGAAAATTAAGTCGACGTAAGCAACATAATATGTAATTATCAAGCTCAGAGTATAACGAGTTTACTTCGGTTATAATAATCTTCGAAGTCACGCGTTTACAGCCCTCTAAACTTCCCAAAGACTTTGCGTTATGGCTGATCATTATTTACCTAAATACACTCTCGTTTCGTGTGCAATCACTAGTACTTAATAAACGGTTTCGACTAATCCACAATTTCATGGACTCGCTACTGTTCAATTAGTCCTGAGAGAAATCGATTTCCCATATTTTGCTCTGCGGATAATTTCAATTATCGGTTATTCTAGTCAAATCCAGATACGACCCGAGTGTCCTTTCAAAGTCATCGTTCAATTTGCAATAATTTCCGACTCTTTTCTTACATCCAATTTCCAACTTTGAATAGCCAATTCAATATTGTACTTGAAATAATTGAACAGAGGCAATTTGGGTTTCGTTAGATCGCCGTCACCAGCTCGAGCTGCATCATTAGATGCTCGCAGCGCAAGCCCCGCAAGTTGCAGTGGTAGCAGTGCCCTGAGCGGCACAGCTTCGCCTTCCCAAAGTTCTCTGGTTTCTTTAGCAACGGTTACAAGCTCGTCCGTGTCTTGCGGATCAGCAGGAGTCGCACACAGAGCTCGCTGCTTATCACCCCTTCTCATACCACCGCCTAGAACATCCGGCAGGTAGATAAAACCGGAGAAAACTCACGGAGATTCGGATTTTTAAAAGGGTTATCATGCCTATAGATTTTAGAAAGAATTACTTCGGGATTAAAAACAATCATTATTTATTGCGACAGTGATGGAGGACCCGCGCTACCAGCTTCACCCCTCGGTTCTTTGCAACCAGATCTTTATCCACGCAGAGATGGCCCGCTGCTCATCAATACGCGCAGGTTGATCGCTTTATTTTACTTGTTTAATAATTACATGGATTAAATGTGAATTGTTATTGTTTGTTTATCGTCGTCTCTTTGACGAGTTAATTTAATTTTTATTGAATTTGTAATAACAGGTCAGGTCCGAGTCTGGGAAGACTTCACCTGCGTCTACAGTATGATTTCGATAGATCAGACCTGAATGTGCATTTGATCGAAGCTCACGATCTTGCTGGCAGCGATCAGGGCGGGTTTAACGACCCTTACGTGAAACTTACTCTGAGCCCAGAAGTGGATGCTAGGAAGAGACAGACGTCAATATTTCGAGACAACCCTAATCCATTTTTTGACGAACATTTCAAGTTCCCTGTCAGCTTCGAGGAACTGCAAGATAAAACTCTGGTGTTACAGGTAATTAATGGTCTTTGTTCTGATGAATATCGACTCAAGCGATTTTACGATGCACTATGACCTACATACAATTTTTTTTTGTTCTTCAAAATAGGTGTTCGACTATGATCGTTATTCGAGAAATGATGTGATAGGATCAGTCCGCGTTATGATGGATAAATTAGAGTTGGTTTCATCAACATCTTCGGTCGAAGTATGGGGTGAGATAGCCAGGGAGAGAAAACCACCCGAAGAAAGACAGGAGGTTTTACTCTCACTTTCTTATCTCTCAAAAGCAGAGATACTCACCGTAGCCATGTTGAAAGCTCGAAATCTCTTCCCTCCTCAGGTGAGTAAATATAAATGCAATCTCTATCAGCTGTATAATTATTGATACATCTCGGGGGAATTTTGATTGAAAAAAACTCACTTCTTTTCACGATCTATTACATCGTATGAAATTAAAAGTTGGTCCAAATTGCTGGCACTTCTTTCATCCAATTTTCTCCACTCAAACAGGACAAAGAATGTCTCGATGCATTCGTGAAAGTCTACCTTTTATCTGGTGATAAAAAAGTAAAAAAGAAGAAGACCAAGCCACAAAAAGGCACCAGGGATCCAGTTTGGAACGAATCCTTATCATTCAATGTTTCAGCATCAGCACTCGCCTCATCTGCTATAGAAGTAAGTGATAATCAATTATTATGACAGCGTTCCTCCAGATATATTTATTGCTTCTAAAAGAAGCGTCATGTCTGTTACACTTTTTTGAAAATTTTTGAACAGTCAAAAAACGTCTATATCCCATAGATTTGCGTACTGGATTCAAGCAGTGGAAATAACACACCAGTGGGCACTTGCACTGTCGGACCAGGCTCAGGGTTAGTCGGAGATAAAGCTGACAGTCTTGGCCGAGAGCATTGGCTGATTGCGACTCAATCTCCGTCGAAGGCAATTGCCATGTGGCATCCTCTGCATTAGTGAATTAAAATATGAAGAAAAGGAATTAGTCTGACCGTAAGTATATCGATCATGGCGCTTTATTGATTGCGGGGATAAAAGAAAAAGGCAGAGAAGAGAGATGGCTAAATATATATAATGGAATGATTAGAGCTGACCTACCCTATAATAATTCTATCGTATAATTGGATAAGTTTTTTTTTTTCAATTCTATTTTATCTATATATAGTGAAAAATAAGGCAACTTTTTTTAAATTTGTTTCGAAGAAAATAAGGTAAATATATTTGTGTTGTATATTATATACATGGGCACAAAATTGATCATTTGAAACAGTAGAGAAGAAGATAATTAATCATTCAACTATGCACATCAAGAAACTGAACTGTCAATTAGAAGTTGAAAGCTAAATATAACGATATAGTCTGATGTATTAAATAATTATAGCTGGTATGGTCACTCAGGATTCATACTATATCTTTGGCGCAAATTATTCGGGGAAGAAATTAACTGCGTGAGATTCTTAAGGGTTGAAGTACAAGATTAGGACAAAACTAGTAGAGACGCATACGGTAGTATATATAATAATATGCGTGTAAATCCGAAACAGGTCTCAAATAACATATATGATTAAGAAGAATATATTATATATATATAATAATATACATACATACAAATATATTCAGGGTGGCCACTCAATATCGATTTTACACATTCTGGACTATTGACCATTTTCCCGATCCAAATTACTGCTTATTTCCCTCATTTAATCTTTGCTTTCGCGCAATGTCATTAGGATTTTTTTTTTGTTTATAAATATATTTTTCGAATGTCAAAAAGAGACGAGTATATATGGGGCATTCCAGCTCAAATTGCGGGGTCATCGGCCAGACCCCTTTCGATTTCGACAATAAATTTTTTTGGGTACTTTCCCGTGCAGAAATTTTTTCCGGGCGCTCATCGGGGCCAAGTTAATTTTCCTCGATATACTTCGGGTCCAATTTTGGTTGTCCGTATTGGGCCAATATTCAAATGTAACGGTTTTTTCGTTTGGCCCTATACGGGCTCTTGAACTTGGACCAACATTGGTAGCCAAATGCGGGCCAACTTTGGATGTCAAAAGTATACGCGCGGTAAAACTTGGGCTGATTTGGGCTACCAACATAGGCCCAAGTTTTACGGCGCATATGGGGCCAAATGAAGAAAGCGGGACAAATCGATATTGCGCCAATATTTGAAGCCCTGTTAGAGCCTTTACTCCATATAAATTAAAAATATTCCAAAAAATATGGAAATATTGAGAAAGTACATACTACACTGAGAGAAATATCTAGCTGCCTCTGCATATTGATACATAGTACGGATTTTTAGATTAGAAAAACATCGCATTATTTTGGCCGGGATTCGATCCGGGACCTACGCATTCGCTCGCATTACTAGTCAGACGCTCTACCGACTACGCTAAACTATTCGCTGAAATGATATATCATTTCTTCGTATTTATTTTGAACTCTGCGTCTGTCTTGATGATATCAGCGTTTTATTGCAGCTATTAACTGATCGTCCGAATCCCAAATATTTTATTTTGTTTGGAACATAGATTCAAAAATCCATATGTCTCAGACTGAGCAAGTACGAACTAAAATGTCCTGATTTGACCACGAAGCCCCGACTTGGCCCAACTTTGGCACAGGTTGGGCAAGCACGAGAAAAAATAACTTGAATGCCACAGTAAGTCCCGACTTGGTCCAACTTTGGCATAGGTTGGGCAAGCCTAGACAAAATTAGCCTCATTCGGTAACTAAGCCCCGACTTGGCCCAACTTTGGCACAGGTTGGACAAGCACAAGAAAAAATAACTTGAATGCTACAATAAGTCCCGACTTGGTCCAACTTTGGCAGAGGTTGGGCAAGCCCGAGAAAAAATAACTTGGATGCCACAGTAAGTCCTTACTTGGCTCAACTTTGGCACAGGTTGGGCAAGCCTAGACAAAATTAGCCTCATTCGGTAACTAAGCCCCGACTTGGCCCAACTTTGGCACAGGTTGGACAAGCACAAGAAAAAATAACTTGAATGCTACAATAAGTCCCGACTTGGTCCAACTTTGGCAGAGGTTGGGCAAGCCCGAGAAAAAATAACTTGGATGCCACAGTAAGTCCTTACTTGGCTCAACTTTGGCACAGGTTGGGCAAGCCTAGACAAAATTAGCCTGATTCGGTAACTAAGCCCCGACTTGGCCCAACTTTGGCACAGGTTGGACAAGCACGAGAAAAAAACCTTGGTTGCCACAGTAAGTCCCGACTTGGCCCAACTTTGGCACAGGTTGGGCAAGCCTAGACAAAATTAGCCTGATTCAGTAACTAAGCCCCGACTTGGCCCAACTTTGGAACAGATTGGGCAAGCCTGGACAAAATTAGCCTGATTCGGTAACTAAGCCCCGACTTGGCCCAACTTTGGCACAGGTTGGGCAAGCCCGAGAAAAAATAACTTGGATGCCACAGTAAGTCCCGACTTGGCCCTAGTTGGACAACAGTTAGGAAGCCCTTATAGTGGATGCCCTGCTAATGCCTAGAAGGGGCCTCTTTCTAATTGGGGATGCCTGAACAGTTTTCTACACGGGTTCAGGCATAAAATAAAACTTCATTTTTTTCAAATTTTTCTTTCATTTATTTGCAGCCCCGCGCCTTCTAATATCGCTTTGTCAAAATGGGCCATTTTTTAGTCCTGAATTTTGCGAAAAAGTTTCATCAATTTAAAAATGCCCCGTTTGATACATCGATACTAGAGGGTACGGGACTGCAAATAAATGAGGAAAAAATTAAAAAAAAATTGAGGTATCGGGTATAGGCCTCAATCATTTCAGGTATAGGCTTGAAAGTACCAAAAAAAATTCAGTGGCAAAATTCAGAAGGGCCTGGCCGATGACCCTGTGATTTAAGCTGGAATGCCACATATATAATAGATAACTAGAAAATCATGTAGTTATCGAAGTTCTCTGATTATATTTTCGGGTCGATTGATTAGACATAGAAAATTCTTCTGTATTATTTTTGCGTAAGCAGATTGAAAGATGATATTCTGAGGTTGTTTATTTTTCATCGAAATTGGCCACTCTGTACATAAGTAAATATGATATGAAATATAGAAGGTATATGTAATAAAAATTTGGAAAATTATACAAAGAATAAAAGGCCTATGTAACGAGGACCCTACAATTTCCATGAATTGTGGCCTAGTAATTATCTATTAAATGTTTTATATAGTATTGATAAAAAAAAAAAAGAAAAAAAAGAAATGAAAAAACTATGATGTAAATTCTTATACTGATATATAGGTATTATGTACACAGGGAAATGCAGAGCAACATAAAAATGCATGATCTATGATATACTTATATACTGAGTAATGTATGAATGATTATTCCACATAGATTCAATATTATGATAATATTAAATACATAATTCAAGTATTACAATATTAATCAATATCAGGTAATAAATACATAAATATTATCCGCTCCCCCGAGAATGATTAAATAATGTTCGATGAAATAACTAATTCAAATATCGGCATGAAATAATAATTATAACGATTAAGGTAATACGTATATCTATGTTACATAATTATATGTTTGTCCTTAATTTGAACTTAATTGTGCAAAAAAAGAAAGAAAAAAAAAAAAAGTTTAAATAAAATGAAACTTGAGCTGCAGTTTTAAACTGTGAAACTTAAGTCTAACGTCTATAAAAAGATGTAGCTTTTATCTAAAGAAAACTTGTGACCAAAGTCCGACATATCGCGATTGATAAATAAATTTTCAATCAAGTGTTGACGTATTTCAACTTGTGTTCCAACAAAAAAAAAAAAAGAAATAGTTCAACTTTCTGTAATTATTCCAAAAAAATCCAGTAATATATTATTATATTGAATTTGATATAATTAATTGAAATACTAAATGGAACCTATGATAATATATTATATATATATATATACAATGTCTATGAAAAATTATATTATATACGATAAATTATATGTCTATTAATTACCAAAGGAACTAATGTTAATGTTATTCTGTTATTAAACGATAAGTATAAATAAATATTTCAGAATACCTAGATATACATTGATTATTGGAAGAGACACCATAAGACTCGAAAATGAGCATGGTCCGAATCGTACGCTTAACTTATATACCAGATATCTACAATGTTCTATAATATATATACTTATACGATTTAAATTTAATATATTATATTATACATATATATATACATATATAAAAGAGAAAAAAAAAAGAAATATACATCTATACCGCTGGATAAACAATCACTGGAACCGTTTAATCTCTGTAATTGTACACGAGCAGATTTCGAAATCCTGTCAATGTACTATGGAATGTAATTAGGGTGTAAGAGAATAACTAAGAATCAAATAATCCAGCTGAACGTACTTTAACTAGACATTCTAAAAGACTAGATTTCGTATTTTGGCTGTCGATGAAAAAAAAATGTACACCAAATATTTCTGTATAATAATTGTTTTACCCTGATTATTCGCTTATGTATTCGTTTTTGGACAAAAATTTCCATCTTTTATGTCTTATTGCTCAGTATACATATTATTATCAAAGAGATAAAAATAATACTAATAATATTAATAATAACAATGTGTACTAAATGTGATGTGCAGTTACTATTTTCTTGTCATCTACCCTCCGGGGTCGTTTAAATAATGTTTAATCAAAATTCAGCAGTATACCTAGTCCATTTTCCAAAATAAGAAAAAAAAAAACAATACATTTTTTTTCCATTATCATAAAATCAATTTTTTCGAACGATTTGTTACACGTACAAAGTTTATATCTTACCTGAAAGAAAATACATAGTACATATTATTGATGTAGCTTATTGCAAAATGCATTAATTGTCAACAAATAAACATACTAATCTTCTGTTGAAAATTCATGATTTGAGATTCTCTTGTCCGTCAATATTAAAATTATAATATAATAAGGTAAAAGGATGTATTTAATGCAAGACATTTAATCATTGTGTTTTATTAATTGACTCATCATATTTTTATTCAATATATTATATGTTACATCATTTACATTTCAGAACGCAGAGTTCATATTTTTTATCAAATTATCGGAATCCACTATATCCACGAAGTCTTTGACCCCTGCTGTGCGAACTGATAAACAAATACTGGCTCCATTTTCATGCCATTTCGTCTTCAGTTGAACACAGCATCCCTTTCCTAAATTAAAACAGGGATAGATAAGATTATTGTCTGGATTTTTAATGAAACATTAGCCATTATCATTCGCACACGAATTTAGATAATTCACCTAGTTGCCCCCGTTCATGAGCAGCAGCCAGCTGGTTAACTACGCGTCTTTCCACCTCGTATTTAATCGATCTGGCCCCGTAGTGAGAATCGTATCCATCCGCTAATACGGACTCAACTTCTCTGTCCCATTTCAATTCAACCTTATGTTTATCACGTGCTCTTATAGCCCATGCTTCTAGCTCTCTGCTTACAAGACGTATAAGTTCTGCTCGTGAGAATGGCAGAAAGTAAACAATCTCGTTTATCCGTCCTAAGAACTCGTCTCTGCGAAAATGTGATTTCAGTATTGGACGGACCTGTGCAAAGTCAACATGAACAGAGAGATTAATTTCGATTATCTAAACATTTTCATAAAGCCAGTTCCCATAGTTTCAAAATAGCTACTGACCACTCGGTCTTTGAAGTTTCTAGATATCTCAATATGCTCAGGCTCTTGATCTTCGTCTGTGTTTTTGTCCAAACGTTGAGTCAAGACTCTCTCAGCCTCCGCACGTAGTTGCATCGCATATTCTGCTATCTCCTCGCTAGCCAAGTTCGATGTCATCACGAATATTGCGTCTTTACATTCTATTGTCTTACCCTTTCCATCGGTCAGTCTTCCCTGTGTGATAGATAATTGTTTGATAACTAAGAGTTTTGGCTTTATTAAAGTTTTCAGTCTCGAGATTTTTCGTTATTCTATTTACAGAAAGATATTTCGCAGCATATTATCGGAATAGAATATTAACTAATCACTCATATCTAGAGAATCTTTCTACATCTTAATCTGTGGCTAATTTATAATCGTCTATTACAGTCCAGAAAGTTTTTAGACTCAGATTCCAATCGTGATTTTCTCTTCTGCTTCAGTATAAAATTTAACGAAATACAAATTCCCAATGTACCTCGTCGAAGAGTTGTAAAAGAACTGTTAACACGTCGGGATGTGCCTTGTCCACTTCGTCAAACAAGACAACAGCACTTGGTGATTTTTTCAAAAGTTTTGTTAACTGACCGCCGTCATCGTGTCCCACATATCTGATGATTAATATTTAAAGAATCTTATTCATAAATATAATCGAAGTTCCAAGCAATGATAATTTAAATTTCTCGAAATGAGATGAAAAAGAATAGCTGATATTCATTGCGCTTTTATATTACAGCCTACCCTGGAGGCGCTCCTATCAATTTGGCCATCTCATGTTTCTCTTGATACTCGGACATATCCAGTCGAATGAAACCGTCCGGCTTATTAGCGTGGATATAAGCTGCCAGCTGTTTAGCCAGTTCGGTTTTTCCTATGCCAGATGATCCAAGGAATAAGAAAACCAAGGGATGTTCTTCGTCTACCCAACCATTTTCTTTTCTTCTTATAGCTATATAGTAATGTTTGTTAATTTATTGCGTTCTTTTAGCAGTATACTCGAATTTAAAATCTTTAAAACCCGTTTATCTCTTATTTAAGTCACTTACTAGAGGCTACAATAGAGATCGGACCTTCTTGTCCTACTATATGCTGTTTCAATCTTTGTTCCAAAGGGAATCTCCTTCGTTCTTCAGCTTCCTGTGGAGAAATATGACATTGAAATGAATCACAAGGACTTCTGAGGCAGTGGTTTTAAAGTATAGCATAGAATTTACACTTTTTTGAAGTTACTCAAATGAAAGTTTTGGAATCTTGAAAGACTGAGAAAATTCTTTGAATTTTTCGTCTCTTTCCTTAACTGGACGTCTTCTTAAAATTACCTAAATATTACAAACCTTTTGTTTAAGTATCTCATCATACTTGAGAGCATGTTTGATAAGTATCTCTTTCATATCACCATCCTTAGCGTAGTCAACGGCTCTATAACCAGCGTCATTTTCGATAGTTGGATTAGCTCCAGCATCTAATAAGACTTTTATACATGGGATGGAATCGGCTAAAACTGCATAATGGAGGGCGGTGAAACCCTGAAAACTAGCTCTGTTGTTCAAACGATCTGAGAACTCTTCTTCACGTTTCATCAGCACTAGAAAATAAATCAACATCATTATCTATAAGATAAATAAAGAGTGAAAATTTGAGAAGTTTCTTCAAGGAAACTAATCGATTAACAGGCACATTGCATGCATACTAGAGAAATATATCAACTTCTCATAATTGGTGATATTGGAAAAATGATTTTAGAGTTTTGGAGAACAAACTACCAAAACTGTATCAATTTCCAAGCAAAATTTGATGTAGGTATTAGATCAAATCAGATTTTACCATCTAAAGAGTGTAATCCCTTTTCCATAGCAGTTCTGTACACATTGACAAAACCATCTCCTGCATTTGGGTCGGCTCCTTTTTCTAAGAGAAATTTAACTGCCTCAACTTTTCCATTTATCGCAGCAGTTTGTAGCGCCGTCCAACCCAAGGAATGCCTCGTGTTGACATCTACGCCTTCTGTTAAGACCTGAAATGGTGAATATTGTGTATGTTTAGCTTGACTTAACTTACTACAGTATAATGTGAGAAAATTCGTTACTTCTATAGAGTCGGATTATTTGATATATAAACTACATTCGAGAGTTGAAAATTAGTTGGAAAATTGTTATTTTTAGTTGGTTTTTTAATTTATCCAACGCATGAGGAATTATCAATACCTTTTTGAGCTCTGGTATATTTCCGAACTGCGCTGCTCGAAGAAATCGTTTTTCTGTAAGATCAACTGCGCGTTGTTAATAATAAAATGTAAATCGAGTCACATGGAAAAAGGATCAAGTAAAACTAACCTTTTGTGAAACCTGGAGCTTCGCATAAGCCGATAACTATACCAAGTCCGCTTATAACAAGACTTAAATTTTTATAACCTCTTTTTTCCGAAAAACTTTGTCTTTTGTCATGACGTTTGGATGATGGATTATTACGAGGTGATAAATACGATGGGGAAATTGAATCTAGTAATTTGTAAAGTGGATACACGTGAGGAGTTCGTTTTTTGAATAAATACGGTATATAACCTCTTCCGTTCTGATATAACGTATCTCTTACTCTTCTGTTCTTAGTTACGTTTAAAATGTTTAATAATAATTCGACACTTTTTGTACGTTTTGTTAACGGGTAGAATTTCGAAATGGAAAACTGTGACATTTCGATAAACTTTGGACACAATCGTTTTTTCTCTACTATTGTCACACTATTATCTTGACAGAATTATCTTCTTCCATAATTAATCTTACTCCAGCGGCCATCATGCTGCAATAGCATCGTCTCCATGGCAACGTGGAAGTCATCTCGAAGTGGTAAAAGGTATTGCTATCTCGCAGTTGATTAACGAACTACTTGAGCTACTAAAATTAACACGCCTTGTTGTTTGCAACCCGCATGCCGCTTATGTGATATCTAACCTGAGATTGCATATAGCAAGGCGTACATATGTTTTACATTTGATACCCCGTCGGATATACCGGCCGGGCGAGGAGAAGCACTGACCGAAGGTAAATTGGGTAAAGGCATCTGTTGACTGTCGTGAGGATAGTGGCTTCTAGGGCGTCCACGAGTGCACATATAGGAATCGTGTAAATGAGATACGACAGCGGCACGAACCTCGATAGGAAATACTCTGAACGCAGAGAAGTAGTTGTATAATAGATAATGTAATTATTGATAGACAAGATTCTTCCGCCGTCTAGTTTTGTAGGCGAGTATATTATTGCATGACATGAAAATAAAGATACTCCAACAATTGCGTTATTTATTTTTCAGAAATAATTTCAAATCACATATAACTTTAGCTGTCAATATTGTATCGATGCTGTGACAATAAATTCCCAGTTATACCAATGATAAATTGCTTCGTTTATATTCTATTTTTCCCTTCCTACGACTTTTTATTTCAGAATTAAATTGAAGAGATGTGAAACAGCGCAAAAAAATAAAATAAAAGAAAATATGAATAAATTATCAGCTGCTTAGATAACCATCAGTTTATTATTCTAAATTCGACGAATCGACTCAGAATGCACGCCGTCGAAATTTCAGCAAACCTTCTCGGGTCAGATGCTCTCTTGATACTAGGAGTATTTCTCGAATTTTTCCAACTCCAGGCGTATGGATATATAGGCATGCATACGTGTCTTCATACACGTCTCTATATGTTGATTCATTCATATCAGCGTTTTCGGAAGTTAGAAGGATTTTAACCAGCAAAATTTCTGCTCCTGGTATCAGGAGAACATCTGACCCGAGGAGGTGTGCCGAAAAAGGATATGTGTATTGATTCAGTCATGCATACCTCTCTCTATACGTCTCTATACCTATACTTAATTAATACTAGCATTTTTCGGAGTTAGAAGGATTTTAACTCGCAAAATTTCTGCTCCTGGTATCAGGAGAACATCTGACCCGAGGAGGTGTGCCGAAATAGGCTATGTGTATTGATTCATCCATGCATACCTCTCTCTATACGTCTCTATACCTATACTTAATTAATACTAGCATTTTTCGGAGTTAGAAGGATTTTAACTCGCAAAATTTCTGCTCCTGGTATCAGGAGAACATCTGACCCGAGGAGGTGTGCCGAAATAGGCTATGTGTATTGATTCATCCATGCATACCTCTCTCTATACGTCTCTATACCTATAATTAACTTATACTAGCGATTTTCGGAGTTAGAAGGATTTTAACTCGCAAAATTTCTGCTCCTGGTATCAGGAGAACATCTGACCCGAGGAGCTGTTTCGAAATAAGCTATGTGTATTGATTCATTCATGCATACGTCTCTCTATACGTCTCTATACCTATACTTAATTAATATCAGCATTTTTCGGAGTTAGAAGGATTTTAATTCGCAAAATTTCTGCTCCTGGTATCAGGAGAACATCTGACCCGAGGAGGTGTGCTGAGAATTCGGATGTATGGATATATAAACATGCATACGTGTCTTCATACACGTCTCTATATGTTTATTCATTTATACTAGCGTTTTCGGAAGTTAGAAGGATTCTGACTCGCAAAATTTTTGCTCCTAGTATCAGAAGAACATACCCGAAGAGGTCCGCTAAATTTCTGGCGGGAATAGGGGACAGTGTACATGCATCCATGTCTTAATACACGTCTCCATACATCCTTATATATATGGTGAAGGTTCTTATAGTATTAGGAAAGGGAATGGAAAAAATAAGAAAGTAACGAATTATTGGTATATAGCTGACATTTTATTGCTGTAGCATCGATACAACATTCATATTCAAAGTTGTGTATATACCTACATTACTTAATATAACTAATTTTACAATGACTGATAGTAATATACTCTATATATATTATTGTCATCGGCACGGGATCCCTGCTGGTCAAGGATGTTTAGGCTTCGATGAAAGTTCATCCAACTGTCACACAACGATGAGTGCTGTAATATAAAAGTCAGCTCGAATATCACTCCAGTAACTAGTTGAGAAAAATTCTAATCGCCCTAGAGGGCTATTTAATAATTTCAGAATTTGTGGGTTTTATTTTATTGTTTTGTTTACCGCAATCACGATTTTCCGTAAGCCTAGGACAAATAATGAGCACTTATAATAGTTTTTTGAACAACGAGAATTTTTTCTAACATTTTAAAGTCATCTAAAAGAATTCATTTCAATTTCACGCTCTATTTCTGTATTGCAATAACTTCACCCGATATGAAAAAGTTGATCAGTTACACAATACTTTGAAAATCCAGAAATTTGTATGTTCTCTATTCGTCTTCTGATTCGTATGAATTTTTTCGATATTGCAGCACGTCAATCTAAAGATCGCGCCAGTGGAAAATGAGTCATTAAAAGAAGGATTGCAGGCGAAACAAAGGATCTGGCGTGGAATATACTGAGATACGCCCTTCTGGCATTAGTTAAAATGTTTTTTTCCCTAAAGTTAATGCCAATATAATGACAAGAAGTTACGTTGAAATCATTCGAAAATTTGCTCGATAAATATGTCAGATCGTTTTCTTCGAAATAATTATTTGTCTGGCAGCTCCGGTTGGAGACTATTGACTTGAACAATATTTATTTTTATTTCGTAGTTATTTGAAATCTTCCACTTTTCAGAGTCTTTTTATTTTATTCAGTCGTTTATATTTATTATGATAGAAATATCTTGTATAACTTATCCTATATAACCGAAACGAAAGGTACGCTGTGTGAAACGCATGTTCCAGATCAAGGCAGTATATAGGCTAGAGCAATTTGGAGAGATACAAATGTTTAAAAATGATAAATTTTCCTAGGTAATTCGTAAAAATCGATGGATATTATAAGTTTTATAGATCGGACCAGTTATCAAGCCTGGGCCGTTTGAAATTGAACAAATTCGAGAATTCCGAATTTGGAGAAAGGATCTTGAGTTATTGGATATGGTTTGGTGATGCGGTTTTGACACACGTGTCAACTATAATGATTAGGTTTCGACCGATGCAAATCGTCAACCTCTGACAACATATGATTGATAGTTGAAGTCGAGGACTTGGAAAAAATCGGCTGATTTGATTCACTCGCCTAAGACAGAGTGATGTCTTTCGTTTCTTCATCTCGTTAGCATTAGGTAGGTACTTAAGATTGCGTGAGTTAGAATTTTACGACAATTCGATGCAGACTTAAAAAAGCACGTAAATATGAGTTTGCACGTATCGGAACATGATTACACAATTTATATACGTTAGATTACCGTAAAATGTGCGAACGCTTAACGCGATTTTTTGTAAACTCATATATATATATCGACTGCTTAACGAAGATAACGCGATTACCTCGTGGGTATAAATACGAGAGCTTCGGGCTATTACAATCACAGAAATCTATTCCGTACACTGTACAGAGTAATACATTCATCATGAAGAAATTCGTCTACCTGATCTTCGCCATGTTGGTTCTCTTCCAACTCTACGCAACGATTGCTGCTGATCAGGACCTGGCGGGTAAGTTGTGGAGATATACGATTGCCAAAAGACTTTTTCTCGACGTGTCCTGGACCCCTATTCTGTAGCTTTTATCCGATCGGTTCGACGACTTTCCGCACGAATGGAATATCAGCTATCAATGAGGTTTCAGGAAAGACAAATCTACCCAATAGAAAACAAGACAAAACAAGCCGATCCGATCGTTTCGAACGAAAAGTTACTGAATAGGGGCTCTGGTGATTTGGGTCATTCCTCCGCTGCGGGATGGTTTTTAAGACACTTGAAGTATTCAATTACGTTTCTTACAACATGCCCACTATGCATAGATGTCTCGTTCAGTGGTATTAGATAGCAAGAATCAAATGTGATCATTTTCGAAATTCTTTTATTCCAGAGGATCTCAAAGATATTGCAGGCAACGAAGTCCAGGCAGCCGTATCAGAGGCTTCACAAGTACTCGGTGACGGGGCCAAATTAATAGGGAGCGTCGGCTAACAAGAAGCATCGAAGATCACCGGCCGGCACGAATTCAATACGATTTCTAAAATTTTAATTATTATTATCAATACTCCAGTTATTTTCACTTTCCCGATTGTCACGAAGCTACTAATGTTTTTACTATAAGAGTTTTGAATAGAGTTAGACTTTACAATTTCGAATTCAAATAATTATCAATAAAATATGATTTAAATTCTGTACATGTGGTATAGTTTGGTGAATCACAATCCGCTCACTCCGTGGGCACCATGTTGTTACCCGGTCCAAATCATTTTCCAAACATAACTGTGCTCCTCTAATATAATTCCTCACGTATTGGCGACAGGCGATCATATACCATGAACTTAGTTTAATTATCTTCCTTGTTAATTACGAGGCTGCTCATGAGCTCCGAAAAGTAAATATTTTCATGTAAAAATCTGTGAACTTGAGGAAAAAAAAATACTTGATTCGATAGCCTGTAAGGTCCTGGATAAGGCATTATAGCATTACAGTGTACTTCTGCAATTGGTCCGTCAGCATCGTGAAAATGTGGTTCAAATAATGAAACTTGAATCGCTCATGTCTCGAAACTTTATTATATTATAAAAACCGTATATCTACAGCAGCTTATCAGAAATAAGGAGGATTCAATCTTCCATTTTTGTTACCTGTAAAATGAAACGAAAATTGTAATTCGGTAGGCTGAAGACTTTGGCAATAAAAACACAGTGATTGATTTGCTTAATTCTTTTTCCATTTATAATATATACCGGTGTATTAAAATGAACAAGTATTATATATGTATCTATATATATATAACTTATGTAAAAACACATTTAAAAGAAGTGAATAGGCATTTTATTCACAAGAGGCATGTATAGTTACAGTATTTCAGATGAACTTGTTTATAATAATCATTATTTCAATATATAATAATATTTCATCGATCCAACTACATAGAAGTGCAAGCACATTATCCATATTTAAGAACTTCTCCAAAGTATCCAAATTATTATTTATGCATCCCATAGAATCTTTTTCCTCTGATGCATAGAAAATGTAATATAATATCTCACCAAGCAATATAAGCAGTTATAAGATTTATTATCATACATTTATTTATCGTTATAGTATTTTTTTTTATAATTAATTAAATCTTCTTAATTGTCCGTAGTATCTTAATTTTTCGCACAATCCTCTGAAGGCAAACTCGGAAGTTTTTCATTTATTTCTCATCAGCACAATATCTCGTCAAATAATTCGACGCTCGATTTATTCTATTCACAACGTTAAGCTGGTGATAGATTACTAATAATTTTATAAATAAGAATCCTATATAATCTCGTCGATTACCCGACTACTAATCGACGAGTTAAAAAGCTTCCGTCCCGGTCCATCATTATTTTGGTCAAAAACTATTGAACCTTTACTCTTTTGCCATATTAATCTTATCTATACAATGCTTGGTATTTTCATTGAAATTGCCTGCCATAAAATAGCACGAAACTCACAGAGCAAACGATGATTTCAAAGTCTAATTTTGTTTTAGAGCATATAGTACATTCAACCGTACACCCAAATACTAATTCTGAGAAATGTACACCAATTATACATTCTATTATAAAACTGCACTGGATCGCATTTCAGCAGTTTCGATATTTCGTTTTTATTTATTTATTCCTCATATCTACTCCGTAAAGTATCATCACACGTTATCGAAGTAGCAAACCCTCAAACAATAAGTTTTCAACTAATTTTCCACACTTATTACTATACAATGATCAATTGCGTTGATTTTCTTCAACTAATTTCGCGAGTATTTTTCAGATTTTTAATCAACGTTTAATATTCTCCGCAGCGAAACTCGAACGATTTTATAATGAAGTGAATAAGATACTCAACACCGTAAGAGTCAAGATTTTATTTTGTTCCGTAGCTTTGGCTAACAAGAAGGAATTTCAAACAGGTCAATCATTCAAAAATTAAAACTAAAAAGTGCCTATCAATACACCGAGTCTCCCAGGGGTGTTCAATTTGCAATTATCAGTTTCAAAATGTTTTTTTTTTTTTAATATTTGCCTCTTTGATTGGTTACGAATACATTTCAGAAGCAAACTGTTCATAAGAACGTTGCCTTAATTAGTTAATTCTTCATAGTTTTCCATAAAAAATTTTAACACGCGATTCAAGGGGATATATAAGTAGATGACAACAGATGAATTGATGAATACTAAATAATTGCAATAATCGAAGGCAAAGAAAAAAAAATATATATATTATTAAATTCGTGTGTAAGTTGAAATACGATTGGTAATTATAATATGTAATATATATATATGTTCCGATAAATATATATATATACATAGGTATTTGATATACATACATATATATACATTCAGATAGGTAATAATAATAATTAAGTATAGTTACGTACTTTTGAAAGACTATAATTATTAAGCATCATGTTTGTGCAGAACAACTCTACCATATCAGTAGTTAGGGTTATTACATCTCACAGTAAATATAGTAGTTGCTATATGCTATCACTTACACTGGTATTATTATTATTATTATTATTCTTTTTTTTTGTTTTTTTGTTTTTTGTTTTTTTTTTTTGTATTCTTATTCTTTGTGGCGACATGTTAACACTTATAACACAGTAAAGCTATGCACGTGTTTATTTATGTATTTCTTTTTTTTTCTCTTGTATGTATATATAATGTACGTGTGTTGTGTCTCTCTCTCTCATTTCGAGTGATAGTGCTATAACGTAATTTTCACCTTTGTCTTAAACTATTCTTATAATATTTACATATACACTTCACATTTTGAACCTCATATACCTCGTGTGTCATTTTTATTTTACGAACAATCTAAATCAGCCTGTGAATTCTTTATAGATTGTTAAGCTAAAAATGACACGAACTAATTGTCGTACACGGCGTAAGTCGTTTCTTATTGTTCATACATGTATGGGTCACGAATTTATAGATTATTTCTTTTTTATCCTTTTCTTTCTTAATTTTTTTTTTTTTTTTTTTATACAGAAATTAAGAGGGACTCGAAGTACAAAGGGAATATTAGAATTTCAAAAAAAGGAGAGAAAAAAAAAAAAAAAAAACAGAAAGAGTAAAGAAAAAAGAAGCTCACAAAAAATCAGTGCGGATCGAAACACCTGTCATTGCGTACGTTTTATATCTATATACCTATAATTCGCACAACTGCGATATAGATAACAGAGAGGCGAAATTGTGTGGTAATTAGTGTAATATATATATATAAAGGCGGGCGATTTAGCGTGTATTATATGTATTTACAATAATAATTATCGATTTCTCTCATTAGTTTAATTAATTAATTTATTTATTTAGTTAACCTACAGCATTATGGATCCTCTAACGACCGTTCGTTTTTTTTTTTTTTTTTTCCTTCCATTATTCTCTCTTCTTTCATTCGTTTATAATCTATATATATTATATAGAAACATATCATCCTGGGTCCCGCACAAGTTTGTTCTTTGCAGTAACAGCCTTTTAGCATGAAAGATATTTTTTGCCACATTATGATTTCAACAACGAGTATTTATCTTCCCATATTAAATTTTCAATTTGTTATATATCAGGGCACCGCAGCTTTTGTGTTTTTTTTTTTTCATTTCATTTTATTTCATTTTTTTATTTTCATATTTTACTTATTTTTTCTTTCTTTCTTTCTATTCTCTTTTTTTTTTCCTTTTTTTTCTTCTTTTTTTATCTATCTATACAATTCAGTATAATTGCAACGATTAGGAACATTTGGATACCGTAAATATTGAGAAATACTAGCCGTTGTAATCGCTTATGATTTTTGGCCCACTGCTACATTTCCGGTCTAACAGAATAGAATCCCTATATTGTACAATAATAGTGCACTTCAACCACGCGGCCTGAATTAATAGCAAATTACATTTACAAATATTTTTCATTCAACAATTATTTTTCTGTATTTTCTTCCCAACAAACTACGCTCGCTTCTCAATGTTCATAATTATCACGGTATAGGTATACACTCTTTAATTTTTACTTCAAATTTATTCTCATTTATAGAATAATTTCGAGTCATTTATAAACATATATGTATATTCAAGCAATTATAATATACTTTAATGATGAATTATGAAGTACAGTTTGCTTTAGTCGCGATCGTTGATCGCGTGTACAAAAAAAGGAGACAAAAATGAAAAAGTAAAAGAAAAAAATCAACAATTTTAGCCAACACGCGCAGCTGATGAATATACTATAGCATGATTATTCGATTTAATTGAAATGCTAAGAATGCAGGCCATGTCATTTTACTCGTAACACTATACACGTTATAATTGTAATAATAAAATTATACATTATGATAATAATAACAACAATAATAATCATCATTTCTTTTAAATATAGGAAATTATAGAAACGATAACATTGATAATAATAATAATAATAATAATAATGATAGTAATAATAATAATTTGGTATTAGTTGGTATTGGTATTAGTTATAAAAGTAATATATGATAATCATATAATAATTTATATTACTTGTTATGAATACAATATCATTATATTATTCCCTGCAACCAGCAACAGTAGCAAATATTATTTATTAAATATTAATATTATGTATGTATGTTTGCAGCACGATATCAATTACTGTGACAATAAAAACAGATCTTATTAAATAATTCTAATACATCCATATATATATTAAACCTCTTCTTGAAAATGGTAATATTGAATTTTAATGTCTAGAACTCTGAAATTGGTTCAAAATAATTCCAAAGAAATGTCAAATTTCATCAAAAGCATTGATTTCTCGTGGTTGCTAATCTTTTTTATTTTTAACCAATTTGAGAGGTGTAGACATCGAAATTCGATTTCAACCTTCTTAAGGACAGGTCTGATGTATATATGTATACATATATATTTTGTATAATATATAATAAATCAATCGCGTTAGATAATTTTAGGGGGGTTGGGGAGGTTGGGGGTAGGTTTGAATATATTTTGACTAACCTACGATATTAGATAATTATTATATATATATATATATATATGTTCTTAAACGATAAGGTGCCGATCACTTTTTATATTCAAATTTAAGCGTAATCTATATAATTAATATTTTGCTCGGCTAGTTCGAATATAAAAAGAAAACGCATCTATACATGTATATTATATATATATATATGTATATACGTCTTACAATTACAGCAATTATTTTAAGTATATTATATTCAAGTATATATATATATAATATATATATATTTTCGATCTTGCGAGTTGAATCGTGTGGACATTAATAGATATATATACGAGATACCGCTAATTAGCAATCAATTTTTTTTTTCTTTTTGTTTTCTTCTTCATTGTACACTTAAAACCACCTTATGCGTATAGGTTCTTTACATACACACTTTCAATGTCGATATACATTGTGACGCTCGGCGATATAGAGCATCACGCTAATATTTGTCATATCACCTCGTTCGCAAGCTCTCATCCCCTATTACTTGGCATAAAAAATAAATTCCTATTTGCTACGTGTGTGATGATTTAAATACTTCATTTTTTTTTTCTCGTACTGTACACTCAAGAATATATAAGCTCTATGCAGCTTTTAAATGCCTTGTGGATACGCTAAACTTACTCCTGTCTCATTACCTTTTTTTTTCTTCATTTTTTTTCTTCCAATCTTTAAATTTATTCATTATTTTCTCCAATTTATTTTAGTACGTCATAATTATTAAATTATTCATTTCTCATATATATGTACAGAATTTATTATTCTTCGTTCTTCTTTGTCTTGTATTAATTTTTTTTTTTTTTACTTCTTTCTTTCCTTTGACCATCCTTTCGTTAACGAAAACGTGATTTATGGCCACGTCGTAAGTATAATAGCTTGATATCAATTCATTAATAATAGGGAAATCCCGAATTTATTTGGTTTCATTTACACCATTACCTATTTTTTATATATTATGTATACCTACTTGATATAACATGGCGTCTGACGCGTGATTATTAAAATTGAGAAGCTGCCAAAATTTACTATATATATATATATATACATATATATATATGTAAAATTACAGCTTCGCGGAATGTCCGAGCAATTTCTATCATGAAAATTGTCAGTGATATAATTTTCTTTTTTTTTTCTTGAGTTTTCTTTTTATTTATTTTTTTAATTTTCTCTCTATCTTTTTATTCGATTTTATTCCTTAGTTGTTTTTTTTTTTTTTACATATAAAGAAACCATCGTTTGTCTGGAGACATGTCAATCGCAAACTACAACGTATATATATTATAATAATCAAATTCTCTCTGAACGTTGTTTTTGTTTTTTTTTTTTTTGCTAAATCAAAACAAATTTTGTACAGATTATTTCACAAAGATTTAAACATACTTATTGTTATCGCAAATTACGCTCACTTAATCGTTTACCGCTCGTTACGAAACCATTCAATCATAGACGATTGAAGATTTTACATAAGGATTTTTCAAAATCATCATTTCCTTTTCTTCGTTCACTTTTATCTTTTATATAATATGTATATGTAAATATAAAGTGGATTTTCTCATCAATTTCATTTCTCTTGAATTTCGACAGGCAATTCCTGATCATATTTTATTTATTTTCTTCTCTTCTTTCGATATTTAATTTCAAACATCTAGAGATCCTTTTTTTCGACAGTTATTACAGATTTTTCGAAAGGAAGAAGAAGACAGATAAATGAATACAAAGAATGCGAAAGAAATTGGGAAACAGGTGCTAATCTGTGTGTCTGTGTATTAAAGTATTTCCATATAATTATATCTGTTTAAATCAACACATACTCTGCAATAACATATTAACACTAAGCCTTGTCCATTATAAGTTTCATATAGCACGTTGCTGAATTCACGATTCGGGGGGCTTACTGCAGCGGACACCAGTGCCGTAATTTTTTAATTTTATTTTATTCTTTCAATATTATTTTCCCTTTTTTCTTTTCCTTTTTTTTCTGCTCTTTACAGGGCTATATTATTCACCCAAACAACAAACAGCTGTATTTATCTAAGGATTACTTTCCCAGCGAGCCAGTTGTATGCGCCTGGTATCCAGCGACGGAGAGAGAAGTGATCGCAGAGATGCGCTAGGTGGTGATCCTCCAAAATACTTCAAAGTCAATGGAGACTGCAGATGTCTGTGTCTGATTACCTCTCGCTCTGCAGGTAGTGGCCACAGTTCCTGAATGAATAATGAATAAAAATCGAACAATCAGATAAATTGGAAATGAAATAATAAAATCGACATGATCTGTGTGTACATATGTTATGCATAACTAACCTGCAGCGAGAGAGCCTCATCTCAGGATTCACCTTGCTTATTTCTTCGACCAGTAAGAGATCCGACAAGAGATTTCAAAGTTGCTCCAAGTCCACGACCACCAGGAGTATTCAGACTACTTGCATTCCTGAATCCTTGGGGGTGAGCGTCTAAGCATTTCTGGTACCTCAACTGAAACATACGATCATATCAAGGTAGAAGGATTGAATCGGGGTTATCGAAGGTCTGTGAAAGTTCTTCAACTCGAACGATATTATAGAAAGACTATGATTTACAAACGTGTACCTTGCAAGCAGCTTCGATAGTTTTGCACAACGCGCCGCTGCTTGGTTCGCAGTTGAATATATGTGCGATGAAAATATCCTGGGCTGTATGCATGATGAAGGCACACTGTTTGACGTTACGTCCTATCCCCAAGAAGGAGAGGTAACGAACTCGACATTCAGTGATGAGCTTGTCATCCTGTGTAACAAAGACGTGAAGTTTAGTGTCACGGAACTAGTTGCTGTAAACTACTTTCGTCAATTTATGATGCTTAGATATACTTGCATTGGGTGTAAGTATGGAGATCATGCTCGGAGCAACTGCTACATTAACGTTTCGCCATTGATCATTTGGAGTATTAGTCACCATGTGATCTATCGCGTCGTTTAACACGTCCATACCACTAGCTTGAGAAACTTGCATCGAACCGAGATACTGAGCCCGCAATACTTTCTTTGGCTCTTCCATAGGAGTCGGGAAAGATTGTGCTGAAAGAAATTATTCGTTAATATTAAGTGGGAAATGAATTTCCTCCGGGTTCCTGATGAACGGAATCTTCGTCACACTTACTAACGAGCGCCTGTCCGTTTCTATGGAATCGTCTGTGTTCTGTTGGAAGATTAGTTGGCCTAGTTGCCAAGCTTGTTCTCCCGTTGATATCTACTGGTTTAGCTAGATTCTGATGAAGTGATCTCTCGATCATGATCTTCTTGCAAATATCTCGCAGTGTGTTGGCAATAGTACGCGCTGGCATGTCACAACGAAATACGTGACACATATGCCTTCGCGTCGATCTGTCTCTGGCTACGTACGCGAAGTCCCTAATTTGCGGAAACGAAACGAACGGAATATTATTTTCAAATTTCAAATCTGTATTTCGTCTATTAAAGTTTTCATGCTGAGTAAATCAATTCTCATTCGTCCTTTTTCCCTCCATTTTAATTACCAGTTTTCACATAACATAAGAACAGAATTATTATTTTCATGGAATTAGACTAGAATAAAGCATGCAGTGACGACGTTTGTCCGGTTCAAAAATATCATGATTTAAAAAATGCGATGTATTCATTCTTTTTTATTCTAGTCAATTCAAGCGAAAATCGTTCGCAGTTCCATGCTATGCCTCCTAAAGCCTTGTCATCCCAGCTTCAAATATTCAAATTACCTTTCGCTGTTGTGTCCATCCACGCCGAAGGCAAACATAGAAGAAACATCGATGTTAATGCTACTGTCAATTCACGCATAAATGTCACATCATCCGATTAGACTTTTGTCTAACTAAACACGAGCTTATTGAACAGGAGTCAAAAAGGTGGAAAAACTATTCTACTACCAAACTGTACAATATAATTAGTACCAATTGTCAAACGCACATTGCAGCTGTGAATAATTATTCAACTAATTTTCATCAAATGAATTGCAAATAGAATCGGGATCGGAATTCATCAATTATAGCGGATTTTTGACGGCGATATAATCGAGAATTTATTTCCCTGTTGAAATTATTTCAGGTATCACTCACCGTCCGTTGTCTCTGCCAACGCCCCACACTCTGATAGTATGAATGGGTTGAGTATTGAGTACCGTCAGGTTTTCCGGATCTATTAATTTCAGTGCTCCCTCGTCCAAATCCATGAACAAGTCTTTTCCCTGTATATTACCAGAAACGAATAGAGAACAATGTCAGACATCGGCTATCGAAGGATAAATATAATCGGAATGACACGAGATCGGTAGGTACTCACGTCTCCCCACCTCCCGACAACATCAAGCAAATCGTTTCTCCCCAATGACAAATCTACGATGCACTTGTTCACGGCCTTGCTACTTCGTTCGGGGGTAAGATCTTCTTCGGCGACCTCGACCCACCCCAATGAACGAACCGCGAATCTGATCGGCCTATCTCTACCCTCGGTGTCAACGCGGGCTGGATAACTCCTTCGTCTTCAAAAGTTCGGAGATATAAGTCAAGCCAATAATTCGGTGCCAAAGTAACGAGGAGGTACGATAAATACGAGACTTACTTTAGCGCCAGATCCTCTTTCCTTTTATTCTCCGAATCCTGATCAAGAGCTGAACTGGTGTTGCTGCGAGTAACGGTATTCACCATTCCGCCAATTCCGTGAAAATTGTTTATCTAAAGAAATATTTTCGGATTAACTTTCGCTACGGATTACGGGGCTTCATAACGCGTTGGATTATCGAAGAATACAACTCACACTATCGTTATCTTTAACTAAACTTCTGCGAGACTCGGATTTCGATGGCAACGGAGCCTCGGGTGGTTCTCTTTGGATGGTTCCACTTTTTATGTGCCAATAATACGGCCCGTCGTTGTCTGAAAGTAATTCGTGAGTGTTGATGATTTGGGACAATCAGAAGATAACGCGGGGAAGATTCTAGTCCTAATCTACCTTCGTGTTTCTCCCATCCTGGCGGCAGATTCTCATCTTTGTCTTCCGAGTCTACTGCATCGATGTCACCAGTCGTTGGTAGCTTTTCTGAGCTCGGTTGTAACGGCGGGTCCTTTTGGTCCTTGTGATCTTTTGGCTGACGACGTTTCACCGGTACGGCGTAAAGGTCGCTGTTTAAACCACCCTCGACGTGAGGTACTCCTCCCATGTCTGATTCGTTGTCAGGCTTCTCGCAGTAGCTGCAATAGATGTAAAAAAAACAAAACGATATAAAATAAGCGAAAAGTGGTAATCATACAAGTTTTCATACTAATAAAGGAATAATTTTGATTAATTGATCGAAAGCTCGCGAGCAGCGATGCGGGTTTTCTGATAATAGATGAGAGTCGGAGAATTTTTGTGACTGATAATTTGACCGACCTAGTTCAGTAATCTTTTTGAATGGTGAATGATTAGGGAAGGATTTGCAAAGCTCTAAGATTATACTGACGTAGTTAGGTTTAATGATACTCGTTTGCAGACGAGCGCCTCGTCGGTTTCGTTCACCAGCGTGAAATTTGACCTCCATAATTTGGTACGGTGCAACGTCGAGCAATTACTGAGCGCAAATAGAGGGAAACAACTATTCAGGGCGTATATACGGGTGGTACCAAACAGCCGGGCAAAGTGAATATAAGCATTAACTGCGGACGTAAAGCAATGTACAAAAGCTGCACCACCTTGAAAACAGCGTCGAAGTGAATTCTGTGAATAACTACGGCGCCGGGGTGCCTGACCGAAATGTAGGCAAAAGTTTCCGACCCTAAAAGCTTCCTTGGAGTTGAATTAGATAACGTTTGAAATTATTGCAGTTCACATTGGTGTGTGTGTGCAGAGTGCTGCACGAGAGCGAGGTGCAGTTGACTTATAGTGATCAGACAAATTTTCTACCGCAGGAAATGGATAACTGGAACTTTTCTCCCATTCCCACTTTCATTCCCATTTCCATTCCGATTTGACAAATTATTTCGGTGAGCTTTCACCGACTTCGCTAAGTCGTGTGACTCAGAGAGACGCAAGGTGATGCCACGAAGTCGACCCTTGTTTTGTAACGAAGACAATACGCGTTTTCTACCTTTCATTGTTGTCAGTAATACGTACGCACGCCTTGCGCTTTTCACGGAGCGCTTTCAACCCTGAAAATATCTAGGGCTGATATCAGCACTCCATCAAGACGCGATGACGGATATTAATGACTCGGGTTCAAGACTTGAACCAGTCTTAACTCAGCCTTTCTATTGTACCTAACAAAAGAAGGCTCTCGCCTTTCCTAATCCACGTATATTAATTCAGACACGTCTCTACGAGGTGGATGTCTGCACCCTACATTTTTCTGCAGGGCTAAAGTAAAACTCTTCATATGCAGCTATTAAAATATCTATGATTGAGAATGAATAAGATTTGAGGAAAAATAACGCGGGATAATAAAACGAAAAATATTCAACCCGCCTTGGCCTATTTCCGGACGAGGGAAAAAAATTTGATTTATTTGAAATGGAATTATTCTACTACTATTCCCAGCCATAAGTCAGACGGGAATCGTGACTTGTACCAGTTACAGGGCGTTGAACCGTTTTGCTATTCGCTTACAACCTCTACTTCGATTACCACTGGCAATGCTTCACCCCCAATGCAAACTTCCGCGTAGCTACATATAAGACTGGGTTGATAAGAGGAGAAGTAGCTGGTATTGGCTATTTCATACTGTACGCGTTAAGTACTACGTATTTCTTAGACAACCAGGTGACTTAGCTCAACTTCCGGTTCTGCTCCATCAACCGGTAATTTCCTACCGTTTCCTACCTTCTTCCCTTATTCTTTGCCCCCAGAATAAACGAACCCTTCGCTACACGAGGGTTGTAAAAGTTTACGAGGTTCGTGTACCAAGAAAATAATTCAATCGGTCATTTCACCAGCGAATCCAATGAGAATTGATTTAGCTCTCAAAGGAACCTCCTAACTCTGTTAAACTCTTATACGATCATTCGGATTCTGGACCTCGCATAGGGATTCAAGCTAATAAATCATCCCTGAATACCTAAAATTTTATTTCACATTTTTACTACACAATGAATGAACGAACTTTCAAATATACGTACATCAGACACGAAATCGAACATTGAATCTAATTCGGTGAAGCAGCAGACACTAAATTATCAAAAGATTTCGATTCTAATTCGATATATTACTCGTTTACGGATCCAACCTTTGGTTGATAATTTACTGAAAGCACTAGGTAAGGGGTAAAAATATTCGATCATAATTTCTATAAAAGTTTTATACCTGCTAAGAAGTTTTCTGACTAAAAATGAGGCAAAAAAGATCCTCTTCATGTATTTCGTTTATGCAGAATATCGGCAAGCACGATCAGGGGTGTAAAGGACTATAAAGCACAAAAAGACAGACGTAGGAAGAATGACTATGGTGAAACAGCGAGAAATATGAATATAGATATGGGAATCCTACAGAGAAAGAGTGAAAAATATTATGAGGATTGTGAACAGAGAGACAAGCGAAGATTATAGTCTACAATGATAAAGCTCAAAGCAGTACTATATCAATATTGGTGTAATTCATTCGATGTATAGCTAAACATTTCTAACACCATTAAGGAAAATTATCACGTATAAAAGCACGTGCTTAGAGAAAAGAAGCCGAAAATTCTATACAGGCGTTTGATCGTCTCAATTAAGTACTTCAACTACACCAAATTGCAACCGTACAGTGTATGTCAGTGAGTACATCAACTTTGGACGCATCGGGCTGAGTCTTGAAAAGAAGATTAATTTCTCGTCTTGATCTCTAGTTTAGAATATCTATTCCACCGTTTGGAGTTCACTTTTGTAATCGATAAACTGAAAGATGCAGCCCGATTTCCTTGGCACGCTTAGCGAATATGTCAGCGGACTTTTGGTGACCGATTCTCGAGTGTCCTCTGCACGTGACGCTACGAAGTGAATTCAGCGATAAAGGAAAAAAAAAAAAGAAAAAGAAAAACAAGCCATTTCAATTACTAAATTTTTCCTCTTCGACTTTCCTCCAGGCTGTATATAGTAGTTATAGAATAATTGTATAGAAAAGACGCCAAAAGTCACGCGACAGAAAGTAACGCGCATAGAAGACGCTGCAACCAAAGCCGATAAACGTACTCCCTTAAAGTGGCGTTGGTTCTTTCAGTAAGATCTGCAGCAAGAGTGCCGATAGATCCGACGGAATCCGTCAACGAGGAGGCGCTAACTTGCGGAGGCAACGTTGGACCCTTTGATCTGTCGGCACGGCCGAGTACATGAACGTGAGGATTGCCGTTGAGGGTGTCATCGACCAGCGTCGACTCCTCAGCTACACCCTCATTGCTGTACCTGAATCACACGTGTTTATATTACAGATAAATGAGAGAGAGAGAGAGAGAGAGAGAGAGAGAAAGATCAAGAGAGAGAGAGGGAAGAAAAGAAATAGAGATATGAAGACGGCGAGAGAGCCGTAATCTTAATTATTAATTTATCGTTTTGAGACTGATAAATGAATACCGATTATAATATGTTTTATAATGATAAAATGTCGTCCTGACACGAAGATTTTAGTGGTTCGTTGGAACGGGGTCGCGAACCCTGTCAAAGTAATTAAAGGATTAGCTAAGCGGTTTAGTAATTAGCGTAAAGTTTAGTGTTGCCCTCAAGAGTGTTAGTTTAACATAACACACGCACACAATGGTTCCATTAAGTTTTATTAACTATTAACGTCATCACACGTAGAAGCGTGTGCGGTAATAGACGTGGATACAGGTCCACTTTATCATTTACGGAATAACTCGAGACATGATTATGGTATGAAATTATCTGGACCAATTAACCTTCCTTTACTATGCTGCAACGTGGAGTAATAAAATAACGAAGGAGCTGTAGCTCTCCGACTATAGGAGACAATAAATTTAATACTACCGCGGGAGTTTAATCTCTTCGACTATGTAAAACGTTATAGTGGAGGAAGACTTGATCTTGAGTTAATGTGTAAGGGTGGATCTGATTGTATACCTAGACTTAAGAAAATAAAAATAAAATATACACGCTTGAATATGGCATCGCAAGGTGTTTCAGACAACGCGTGAAATCCTTGGGACAATTTTGTGCAGGCTTGAACGAGGAGCAAAAGTTTCTTCAACTCTCGTAACAAATTAAAGGACTAGAGGTGGGAATCGCGTCAGTTAATCCTCGAGTTTTCAAACACTTCCTGCGATAATTGTCCGAGAAACGGGTTCGCCGCTAACTGGGAGGCATAAGAAAAGGACTTGGGCAATGGGCGACGGCAGGGACGGTGGTTCCGAGAAGATATTTCCCTGTAGAGACCAGCGTGTAAAATGTGATGGTGAAAAAGGGTGAACTTTTCCTCGAAATTGTGGCCGAGACGACGCCATTTTCACCTCAATTTGTGTTCAACGAATAAACTTGCGAAACTCGTGCACTGAATAACCTATCATTTCATCGAGCAGTATAATATTAGTATATATAGATACGCTTTATCATAGGGAATATTAACAAGATATCAAGGTTTCTAAACACCGTGAAATATACCTGTATATACCTATTCGATTTTATGATCTACCCACGATTTTTATCAACTAGTTATCGCAGCATCCCATCATCGTCCGGTTGTCCTACATTCCCTCTTCTTGCCTCATGACGCATCTATCGATTTTCAATTTATCACGTAGTTTGAGGGACGTATAATTGACTTTTCTTTTTCTTCCTCTTTAAGAGAGTTTCTCGAGAAACGAATCGCTTGCACAGATCTTGCAATATCTGATCAATAATCACCCGTTTAGTAGATTTATAAAATCAGAAATTTTTCAAGGCTTCACACGTAGTTTTCATCTCGTCAGATATACCTGTACCTGTTCCATTGCCAGTTTGGAATTGCGATAAATAATATTAAAAAGAGTATTACCTCACCGATTATCAGCCAACTGAGAGAAAATGAATAAACTCGGTTGCGGGAGACTCTGGGCGTTGGTCTTGACCCAGAAACCATTTATATAAATGTTTTATATATTTAGATTTATACATGCGTACATACCTAATACGCGCGAAAGGTTGGCGAGGAGATGATGATACGTATATGTATGTGGACAAGTTAAGTCGTCGGCATTTTGTATACCTACACAAATTTTACCGATCTTAGTCTTATCGATCATTGAATGTATAGAAAAAAGTCGAATAAAACTAAACTCGTTTTTCATTCGGGAGAACTACTTTGAGAAGTTGCTACCTTGTCCAACGTTTGCATTCGAGTCTTAGCTACGCATATACCTGTGTTAAAAGAGGGGATATTTTAGGTAGGCAAGGCCCCGGAGATTCATTCTTAACCGTGACACGTGACATTTGAAAGGGGCCCCCGCGGCTCTTTTTACAAAAGACGCAGAAAATACATCTTCTCGATACAATCAGCCTTCCACACGCAGAAATTGAGATCTTAAATCCGCCTCCTGCTTTAAATATATACAATCTTCTGTCGAAATTAATCCACAAAATTCAATAACGATAGAAAAATCGTATGGAAATGGACGATGTTAACCGTTCTTCAAATCATTGATTATCGTTCACACGAAAGACGTTAATAATATTTTCAAAATTCATAGCCTCCAGTGTACCTACATGCGCGAGTCAAGTTGGCAGTCAATTAACCTATAGCGATAGCTAATTGCAACCAACGGGGCGTCAAATTGGCCCAATGGGTTCGCTCAGGGCTCAGGTAATGTAGCAATTAGTAAGGTGTATGCACACTGCTAAGGTATGTTTGCTGTGTTTAGCAAAGCGCTAATCATTCGAAAGCGTTTTGTGCTGCAGCGTGTTTTAAAAATAAGAAAAAATATCTACGAGTACTCGGTGTGCGTAGGTATAATATTACTACCAATTATTAGCTCAATCAATCGTCGACGCATGTATATGCACAGAGTCATGAAGTAATCGATCTCCCAGGAGTTCGTTGTGTAGGAAGTTAAACATATAAGACATAAGTCGAGAAGAATTTCTGAACTTTCATGAAAAGTTAGGAATTTACGACTTTTGTATATCTGCAGAAAAAGTCTCAGATATACGAGTGATTTATTTCTATAAATTTCTAATGCCTCGTACACTAGAAGGCAATTTTCACTCGAGCTCTCAACGGTCTTCTTATTATTAGACCGATACTTCATCGAAACAAGTTTACAGTAATCATCTGTCACTCTTAAGCTAGAAAAATGCGATGAAAAGCAACAGCTACCTCGACCAGGTGTAATGATGTGACTTATAGTTTTATCCTACTTGTCAATTCTTATTCAGCTTAGTCGAGCCTCAGCTAATTTTTTCAATCTTTTTATACGGACTTAGTCGTATATTCTTGTCGTATGTATACACACATACATTACATTTATACTGTGCATATATTTGCTCTACGATTTATGATAAATTCTCTACAAACAATACGAACAAACTAACGGTATCTACTCTTCCAAAAATAAAAATAGCGTTCACCTCTCATTCTGTACAAAATTTTTGTCAAAATATTCACCAAAAGATTCAAGAGTGGGAATATTCTCAAGGAGTTAAATTACTTCATATGCCTAAACGATCGGCCATAAAATAGTCGTTCTCGGCCTCGACATCGTTCGGGGTGTTTTTCTTTTTTCAACGGTTTTAGATAAGAAAAATAAATAAACAATAGGGGATCGCGCAAGGGGGTGCAAGCCAACGTGTTATATATGTTACGGTATCCATCCATACATCTATCTATCGACGTTAGATCGCCGGCTTTGAAATATGTTATCGTAATTACAGGTCGTTACGAATAAATCGGGCGTACGCCTATATCGACGGGTTTATCTAAACGCGAGAGTTTTTGAAGACCCTTCTCCAGAGCCCATGAACTCATGGGATGGCAGGTACTCCCCTGCGTAATGGGATGTCAAGTCTTTATGACATGACACTTTCAGGCAGGAGACTGCGGTATCGTGGCTTAGTCTATCTCCGGTCTTTTCCAAGGAGTTTATAATTTTCGACATTTTCATTTGCTGTTTTTATACCATTATATAACAGGGGTACGTACCTACGGTGCAGAGGCTAGTTTAGTCGGCCGTAACCTTCGTTTAGGTGATTAACTTTGACACGGTTGAAAACAATGTCGGGTTATTTGTCCTGACGCAATTTTAGGGTGCGAAGACTGGATGTATGCAAAGTATGCGGGTGGAGCTACCGCCGCTGCTTGCTTCTAGCCAGCTATGCTACACGTGTTGGAACTTTGCCAGTTTACGAGGGAAATTCTGACGCGAGGCTTCCCACGTACAGATTTATTGCTTTGAGAGAAAAATTGCTCCAGAATCTAGGGTATTAAAGTTCGATGGGTGAAGGCCCAGCATACATATCCACCTACCTACCTGCATACGGTATACATATGTAGTACATGGTTTTTACCAATCAGCAAAATCCGATTATACCTTCAGTCGTATGCAAATAGTAGAAGGGTGAAATTTCTCTCTCTGGATTTTGTAGAAAATATTTTTAGTGATATAAAAGAGAGAAAAAAAAGAAAGCTAGGATCTGTGGCTGGGATGTAATTTCTTGAGCTTCGAAGGAAAAATAATATAGAGAATAAACGTAGCCGGATGTATCGTAGAAGTTTTACCGCAGCAAAGTGACAATTTTCAATTGAAAAGTTTCTCATTTTCCCATTCTCTCGCGTTTCGACAGTGATATTGTCTGGTAAAATTGGATTCCGGTCTCTTGAACTTAGGTCTTGAATTTCATCGGGGAGGAAATGGGCGTAAAGACTCCGAAGGGAGGAAGAGAAAGACGTCGAATTTCCTGCGGGGCAAAGAATGAAGGCGTTAATCCGAATCGAAGAGGCAAGTTTCCATAAATATTATATACGTTATTACAAACCGTAAATGAGTGTGGAAAATTGTGGATAAGAGCGGGTATACCACCCCATAGAAGCGTTGGGAGGGTGATCGCATTTTACGGCAGAAGTTAGATTAAAATCTTGGTAGAGCCGCATGAGTTTTGGGGGACCAGAGATCGTAAAGTGTGCAGAATATGGCGAGCATGCTTGCCTGGGAATGGCCCTTGTCACGAGGACACCTTTAAAAAAATAACCAGGGGTAATTTAAAGCTATCTATTTGCACTTCGGGCCGACCGGGTGGTCGCATTCCTCCGTTGCCACGGCGAAAAGAGAAAAAAACTTTCCCCACTTCGAACAACGGATCCTTTGAATCCTTGCAGGATTCCGTTAATTACAGTTCAAGATTTGGCACTATTCGTTCGAGAGCAGTATACATTAATTACACTTCTACGTATCTTGATTCGTGAGCGGTTCTTCGCTTTCACGAACAATGCTGAGAGAAATAGATAAGGCATCGAGGTACCTATTCTCTTATTGGAGTCAGAGCACATCGTATATATTTTTTTTCTTTTTTGTTCTACTTTAGAAACTGGAGATAAAACAGGGAAACGGAGTCTTGACTTTCAAGGCAAAACTTAGAGATCTTAGAAGCGTCTAGTGGGTTATTTTAGCTTGAAAAAAGCTCAACAAAATTCAGACCATATCCCTCCGTACACTGTCACGTGGATAAGAGTAAGAGGTAGAATAGAAGGCTAAGCGTTGGCACGCGTGTAGGTACTACATTCCATTTCAAAGATTTATGGGTATTTCACCGTTTATGTGTCTTCCAGAGTAGGAAAAGGGGAGACACGTTGGTATTTTCAATGTTAGGTAGGCATAAGTGTGCAAGGGGGTTGAGCTGAAGATCTATCTCGATATAGAAGACGTACAGTGTATGAAGATTCTCGGAAATGACATACAAGACAGAAAATACGAAACATAAACTCGCGTGACAGTTTTATGAAGAAACGTAGGGACACCAGAAGATCTTCCTAATTCTTCTACGGTACGTCGAATGACCTATAACTTGCAGGTGTAGTAGAAACGCTTGCACGTTTTTCGCGAGTATAATACGGGAGTTTTTATTTCATGTACATGCCACGGTTAATACCCATTACACTTAATACCCATTTAATTCCGCCTCACTCTAATGGCGATAATAACAACAACTATATACACCGGAAAAGAAGAAGCATGTAAGCTCCTCGTAGAATATCTCGCGCAATAAAATTCTTCAGCACAAAAGAACATCACGGTCGAATCTTTCGTTGTATTAGGTACCACGAGGTCGGAGTATACGTCGCCTTCTTTTGGTATCGGAAAATTGCAGAAAAAAGAGGAAGCAAATGTGATGTCGTTTTATTGAATTTTTAAAAGCTTCACCAACACCTGTATAATGGGGAAATTCACCGTTCAAGTTTCGGTACGTAATTTGAGGGATAGACGGAACATATTGTATGAGGTACGATAACGGTACGACAGCTTGTAGTTACGGTGAAATTTAACAGACAGTATATTTGCCTTCGCTACTATACTATGATTAACGCTCTTATACAGCACTGCAGGTACATAGAACGCGTCTGCGCTGGAATTTCCTATCTGCCTTGTCAAGCGTGTTACAGTAGTACCTACTTCCAAGTCTCACGAGTCCCAAGGTATTCAGGCTGCATATTTTATATGACGGGAAAGGATAGCGCCGAGCTTGCACCTAGCGGCGATCGCGGAAGTATTACATTCGGAGGAGACACTGGATCGCGATTCTACATGTACCGATATCAACCCTCGGTAAATAGTTATCGAATATTCGTGACAGGGAACAAGAATATAAATCCAAATCTTCAGAGACAGTTCAGGCAAGTTTCATTTCTAGAGAAACGAAACTTTAATTTTTATTCTTTCATTTCCTACGATGGTGTAATCATCCCTGTGTATAAAAACCGCGTATGGTATATGGTACAGTTTGCATCCAGTTCAAAGAATGATTTTTTTCTACTTCTTGTCTTTGGTGTAAAGACACGTGGAGTATCGCGGCGACACCCTTACCCTCACCCTAAATTCTACCAGGATGTCGTTTAAGGAAAGTTTGAGAATACGAGGCGTCTCGACGCCCGGCATCTAACCCGAGCGCAAATAAGAGTGGGAAAACGCTGTTGCACGACGCCGCGAGTGGCGGGCGTCGGGCGTCGGGCGTCGCGGAGGCGAGGGTTGTTGGGGTGGGCAGAAGGGTAGCCCAGCGTCGCGGGCAACGACAACGGGCAACGAAGCTGCTGGGTCGATCAATACACACCACCCCCGTTCACCCTTCTTTGGCTTTCTCTCTCTCTCTCTCTTCTCCCGCGTCCCTTTCATTTCCTCACCTTAACAGAGCCTCTCGTTCGCGGCTGGCGTCTTACCGGCTGGGATACCGCGCGGGGGTGACTGGCTCAAGAAAGGAAAGTGGAGGCGAGTGGGGTAATTAAGTTTATGCTGATTTGCCACACCCCCAACCCTGTGTTACCTCGTCACAACCGGAGACCGCGAGTCTCGCGTTATTGGATACTCGTAATGGCCAGCTATCGCAACCCTAAATTCGAACTAGAAATTGACTGAAAGCGAACGTCACGAATGGATTCAAAAATTATTTTCAAAATTATTGCCTGGAGAATTCTGCTCGAGATTGACTCGTGTAATGAGAGAAGATAAATTCAAGAAATTTGAAGAAACGGATTAACGATTTGACTCGACATTTTTTACATGGAAAATAATTTCTTTTCATTCTTGCGGCTCTTATAGCGATTCAAGTTTTCTTACATAGCTATCGGATCAGCCAGACTTAAAATAGGCTTACGTTTAATCAATAATAGGGGTCTTATGTTAGCTTGTGAGAATGAATTATCAGCGAGAGAGTCTGAAGCGTAAGTCTCGTTAATAGGAGTGGTTGAAAAGTGAATTGTTTTATAATCTGAAGGAGCTGTTTCTTTCGTTTCTGATTGGAAGATGTAATGGCAAAATTCAACCGCTTGAAATACTTGTGAGCCGGAGTTTAAAAATATCTAATAAATACGGATAACAGAGGCCTGGCTTTACCTTGACCGCAACACAGACGAGAGCCATGTGGCAAGACTAGCTAGCTCCGTCTTCAAGGCTCTTGAAAATTTTCTCGAGATAATATCCACCCGCACTTTAATCAGTGAGAGCGAAAGAATACCGCGGAGAGAATTAGGAGAGAATTAATATACTAGAAGGAGGGAGTTTCGTCTGTAGCTATAATTATAGGGACCGGTGTGAAAATCAAAGAATTTATCAAATTTCATTAAATTTCTTTAGCAAAGAAACTTCACGATTCGGCGTAGGTATAGGTGTATGAAAATATGATTGATGATTGGATGGCGTCATTTAACAGGATGATCAGATGATGATTATCACTTTATATATAGAAGCATATGGAGCCACATATCCGTCTTGCGTAGGTATTCAAATGGCTGAATGTGTTTGAAATTTTTTAAACAGATATCGAGCCATTTTTTATTTATTTAATAATTTTTTCTCCCTTACCTATTTGTCGGAAAAAAAAGTTTTCTTCATTTTTACCTCGTTAATTTTGATGGCTTGAAGCGGAATGAAATTACGGAGTTAAGATCCGGGAATTTAAAACTGCCACGTCTACCACGGAGGTATTGTATTGATTTTTTACTTCAACTAAGGATTTATTAATTCTTTAATTCTCCGAGGGTATCTCAGACTCGGTATAGTCGTTAATCCGTTTCTAAATATACATGAAACACTCGGTTGACTACTCGGCAACCGGGAAATAAGAAAATAAGGATGAAAGAAAGCCGGGTAAGGAAAGGAGGTGGTAAAGATGACACGCGTGAAATGGACTCTAATTTTAGAACCTCGTTGAGAATTGGATGCTCCTTCTCTTCTTCCGTTCCTTTTTCTTATTTTCCTTATTTCACTCCTTTTTTCTTCTCCGCGTTTTATTACTTTTATTTCAACACATTATACTACCATGCAGACGAAGCGGACACAAGTGCCTATATACGAGATTTTAACGATCTTCAAATGTTGCAGCCGTGAAATATTTTATATGTGAAGGCTGTTGTCAACTACGTATATTCTAGAATAGGATTTCGCCAGCCTTAAAGATACGTGTTATTCAAATTTATCCGTGTTAGTCATACAAAATGAGAAAGAGAAGAAGAAAAAAAAGTATGAAAGAATAAAAAAAACTGCTGTATAAACTCTACAGAAGATTATATATTGACGAACGACAGGTTGTTCGCATTTCTAATCATATGCCATATACGGCATATGACGCGTTAACAAACGGGATAAAAAGAGACACTGATATATGAGTAAAAAATCAGTACAGGTGTCGGGGCCTAATGTATGTAAATGTCTATGCTCTGATATCATTCGAAACGAGAAAACTCCAATCTTCGTTAATCCGTTATGATCAATCGATGATCTGTTCATCAATCGGTTATTCACATGCCATAAAAAAAGGGAAGTATACTTTTAATCTGTCGTTCAGTCAAGAGATATTTGGACATTTAAACATGGGAAGGTCGTTACGCGGTGGTATTTAAACTGTAAAATTAATACTCTCGTTCTACATAAGGATCTTTAAGCGCATAATCATTTTCATTCGTAACAGGTAAACCATTTTTATTACATATCAGGAAATTAAAGTCGCCTCTTTAACTCTGAAGATTTAGTCAATTATGTAACGAAATTCGATTACATATTTATTTATATCGATATGGGGTTGGAAATGCTCGAAAGCTTAATCCCACCGTATTATAAACTTGACTTTGTTTTCCTTGTACATTAATCGCGTGGGAGTACAGTGAATTAAATTCAACCAGTGTCGGCCTGATTCTCAGCTAATTATTTTCCCGCAGCCAGCTGCAGGTGTCAATTTAGCTACAACTCATTTCTATCTCAGAATTGTAGTAATTATATAATAATTATATGAAAATCATTTTTCGATACACATTACACCAGACTTACTGTGTACGTAGTTTGAAAACTGTCTCACGTTAGACGTTTAGAAATCAATTAGGTCTGAGAAATTTCATAGAATTTATTTCATTTCATTCTAACCCGTTATAAATCATGACAACTTCTCATCAAGCTGCGATAATACAATCAAAAAGCTTATTATATCGTGGAACGAGGGCGGGAGCAATTATTTACTTAATTACTACGGACAATTGACTGTAACGTGTTAGTATGCGTTTTAGAATTGCAGGCAGCAATGAATAAATGAGTGAAATGAATGTGCGAATGAAATTAAATTGACAGTAGTGACAACTGACAGGCATAGAATATAAGACGCTTTAATTTCAACCCCGTCAACCACGCGGTCGGTAGTTTAAAACTTACAGTCATCTGCCGGTGGTTTGCAGGTCAGCATCTAAGGGTAGCCTTGGCATCAGCTCTACTTCCACACTACTTGGATTGTTGTTCATTTGGCAATGATGACGAACGCGACTGACTTTTAGACAAATTTGAATCTGATATTACCGGAGCTGAATTGAATTTCAGAAATGCTTGACTACGATTAGGAACAACTGTTAAAGCTGACCGTTTTTTTGCTTTTTAATATATATTTAAAAAAAAAGGATTTTATTTTTCTTTCAATTTTTCACGTGACTTATTCTTCTCCTTTCTTTTTTTCTCCACATACTAATTATTCCGAGGATTTATTATATCACTATATCATTAGGTTGAAAAACGACGATTTTTATTCTTTCGATAAAAAGTATATTACATGTCTATCTAGTTATTTGAACAAATTTAAATAACCTACATAACACCGTTTAAAATGCTTACGAATTGAATTCGTCAACTTAGTTTGTTGGCCAGCGATCATGGACTGACTCCGATTCCTATCCCTCAGCTTCGTGAAAGTCCGTTCGCCGCCGGAAGTATTCGGCCCCCGATGACGTCACTTTGGCGTACCATCGCATGTTCATACTACTGTGAGGGATAGGGTGGCGGCCGACGCTGCAGCGGGTTCGCTACTTTCAGGGTGGCAGCGATTTTCTACCTTATGTATTATCATTGCCATTCGTAGTATGTAAATCGAACTATTTTTCAGCTAAAATTTGTCTCACTTTTCTCAACACGTTAAACGACTCTATCGAAACGAAATGCAGGAAAAAAATAAAAAATCGAATCACTCGAATTTATGGCGTTTCTTTTTCGAATCCCACATCAACTTCTCTAATAACGAACCCTGTATGGTAATTTCTATATGAATAAACAACCATGAGTTCGTAAAAGGTTCCATATTCTCCACGGCTTGAGCGAGCACGCTTTAAGAGTTGTTTAATTTAATCTACTGCCACGTCTGATTATTAACTTTAGCAACGCTTGACGTAGGATGAGTCCTCGTACCTTTGGAGATGTAAAAGGTGTCGCGTTTTGTTACACGCAATTATATTTAATGACATTATGTCCTGAGAGATCGTTCTTTAAGCAAGCGGCGAAGATATCTGATTCGGTGTCGTCTTAATGGGTTGCGGTCCGTGACGTTGTTTTCTCTAAAATACCGTGAGATTATGGTTTAATTGTTTTATTTTTTACTCTAATGAAAAATGGGGTGGAAAATTACGGCAGTTACTAGTCCTGGTATACGGTGTGGGTTTAATAATAGTACGTGCTCGAGTTTTCGCGGTAAATCAAACACTCCCTTACCAAAGTTCGATATAAATACTGCCCCAGGGTCGGCGTTAAGCCGCAGCTATAGTGCATTCGCGTGTAGTTTGGGGGTAACGACTTATGTGAATGGGACCCGATGACACGCTCCCCGTTTAGCCACGGTATCGAAATCTTGCCTATGGTAGTCCATAATAGGTATGTGGTTTTTTCTCAAGAGCTTATAAGGCGTATCTTGGATTCGTTTAAGATTTGAAACAAATAAAAGAAGGGCAAAAGTAATTTGGGAAAATAGTTGAGTATAAGATAGAGAACTTTGTTTTCCTCTTCTTCTTCTTTTTCTTCTTCTTCTTCGCATTCCCTTGGCTCTTAATAAACTAGAAAAACTTGAAATATCTCAAAGGCAGGACCTCCGCGAGAGTGGCAAGTAAGTAAATTCGAAACTTTTCAACTTCGCTGTTCGCTGAGGGTGGCTTGCGAGGGTTAAAACAAAAGGGCATCGCGATGTTTGCCAGCGGAATAGTTCCTCTAATCGAGTCTCGTGAGATAAGGGAACTTTTCATCAAAAGAATAATGACTTGTTTACAGAGTGAACATATCTCGAAAAACGCGACGTCCAACTCTGAAGCTGATTATATTTACCCAAAAGTTGAGAAAAAGTTTCACCTGACACCTCGACCCCCACTACGACGGTTTGCATAATCATTATCTACGAACAGGCTTCTCATTTAACGATATACAATCCATCGGTAATACCTTGCGTAATGTTAAACTAAACCTTTTCACACACCACGCGTCGCATCTGCACGTTTGCAAGCAACCAATACAAAGATATAGTAATCTTCGATCGTTAATCAAGCTGCAGGCCATCTCTATTACGTAATACTTTAAATCTACCTTAATTGCTACGCGACTTGAAACCATGGCAAAATATCTTGTTTATAAGGTATAATCGATTATTTCCAATGAAACTAGTTAAATTTTGATTAAAAATCTCCACGTTACAGAAATATACGACATATGTATGTGCGAGATAAGATAGTGTTAGTATATGAGACCTCGGACAAGAATACTCTCTGAATAATCAGTGATGTGTGCTAGAAAAAGCACATGTAATATGTGTCTCTATAGCCCGAGGATAGGTCTTCTTGATTGTGAATGTCTGCGTGTATACTGTGTGCGAGAGTTTGTAAAAGAGGCTAAATTATACGCTGAAAGAAAAACAGTGGCTAAGGCAGTAGGGATAGTTGTATGTAAGGCAGACCGTACATCTTCTGTCTGTTCGATAACGAGGGTGGAATAGAGGGGTTGATAAATTTTTATCAAAACTTTCTTCCTTGGTTAAATGTAAAAAGTTCGATAAGAAAGAGTAATTTTCTATATAGCTTATACCGCGCTGAATCACGGGGAAGAATGTCTTCCAGATATTTCGATTGCGAGTGGTGCAGAGCGGGGAGGACGGATAAAACAAACAGTTCGGAAACTTGTAAGATTATTTCTTATTTCCTTACTAGCCATGCCATTTTACCAATCCTTGTTTAAGGCTGAGGGGAACAACCCCATTATACCGTGCGCTGGACGAGAGAACGCGACACACACACACGTATCCTATATATCCGCAATTCGCGATATCTCGTGTCGGCAGAATGCAACCAATAACGTCCGTCGAGTCTACTCTACTCTATTGATTGGTCTGCGGCATTGTGTGCTAAATACAACTGTTAATCGAAAGTATACATATATCGAGCCCACAGGTCGTACAATACCTGACTATAACACTGGCGAACAATCCATTATGGATTCGTGTGTCTGTTACACTTTTGAAAGTTCAATTTTCTCCTGTATTTTTTCCCCCTTTTTAGTAAATTAGGGGATTTTTTTTTTGCGTAAACGACGAGCAATTTTCGTCTGACCAGGGAAGGATTTCAAATATAGGAGAAAATGGAAACATTCACCAAAGCCAACGCCTGTAAAGGTGGGAGATGTCAGGAGGGTGAACGGGATCTTAGATTTTCTCAGACCATTGAACCATAGTTTGGTCCACGTAAAGAGGGAAGAAAAGAACAAAGAAAACCACGCGGGTGGTTCAGAAGGATCACGATATGGCTATTCGTCATTCATGACGTCACTCGCACGACTGACTCTCCGAGATCGTCTCTCTCTCTCGGATGCTGAATATCTCAGATATTATACTCGAAGTAATTTATTGGCGAATATTCTCCTGCGGTTTATCGCTGCGGCCTTCCAGTTCTACGCCGCGCATCTTCTCATGAATTTAACTATGTGAATTTATTTCCCCCAATTATCTCTTATATAGACGTACAGCAATTCTGTCTCAACTTTCATTCAATCTTCAGGAGTGATCATTAAGCACTATAATAATTGCGATGATATAAGCATCATCATTCATGAGTTATATCAGCTCTGAATTGTTCAGTTGAAGAAAAAATGATGTATTCCCTTTTGTCTCCATGTTTGACTTCGAAGGGGATCAAGTGGGTTAAGGAATTGTGTTCCCCCTCATCTCTCAGTGATTCCTGTCGATTTCGCACTCGAAAAGACGATAATTTCAGGTCTGGTGGTTTCACTGCTCGAAGATATCTGCATTTCGAAGAAATTCATCACCAGCTGTTACACCGCTACAGATAAGTAGCTACGGAGCTACGCTCCTTTTTCTCTAAACACAAAAGCACACAGGATGGCGGATATAAGCCGCGTGTAACATAAATTGGAATCTTCTCCGATCACAAATCATCGTGCGATCAGTGGCCGCTGATAAAACATTCGCGTTGACAAATTTCCGCAAAATATGGTTTCAGTGGTTTTCTGCAGGCTGCTATCAGGCAACGACCAACGAACTCTTTCCTTTTGCCATTTTACCCGCCAGAGTTCAGACTCCTCTTGCAGGTTTCTTCAATTTTATATTCGACCGTAACAAGAACCCCCTAGAATACTAGATGGTAGAAGGATAGGGTGAAACAAGATGGCGACGACGTCTGTCGCTAGTAAAACTATATTACTTCCCATTTTACACCTGTGTGCACGCGTCGAAAACGCTCACTCTCAAACGTCACGTTCTTAGAATAAGGTAATCTAAGATCTTCCTTAGCACGAGGCTCGGGCATTGCTGAGGGTATTTCGGGGTGCTTTTAGATTGGCTTTTCGAACGGTGGTGTTATTACACGGAAGTTGTGACTTACAGGTGATCGGTTTTTCTGCCTCTGAACCGTGAACTGTGTAGCTTTGGCCATTTGATTCGTTGAGAAATTCTTGAAAATTCAAAAGGGTACGGCGCAGGTTTTGTTTTATTGAGTTAGACCGGGAAAACTTTTGTTTACCCTTATTTCGCGAAGATAAAGTTAGGTACAATGCGAATGCGAAGGATCTCCGTACACGCGATGGCCAAAATTAAGGTCGATAAGATCTCACAAATGACGGTTCCATTCTTCTGCGTTTTCTCTCTCTCTCTCTCCCTGTCTTTTATATTATAAAAGAGCACCGAGAAACAGTGTTAATAAACATAAATGGAAAAGGGAAGATCTCTACAAAGGAGAGCGACTTCAACGAGCTAATGAAATTCATTAGACGACCGAGTTTCAAGGGGCTAAGCGAAGACAGGACACAATGAGATTGTTAAAAAAAGGAAGATATCCGCACGGGCTAAATGGTCCTCGAATCACCTTCAAGCTCTTCTAATATCAATGTCTTTTCCCAGTCGAGTTTGCAGCCTCGCTTTTCCCAACATTCTTGATCTTGCTTCGTTTTATTCCCCCGCCGATCTCTCGCGACGTTGTTTTTCTTATTATTTCTCGTTTTTCTCTATTTTCTTGTTTCCTTCACCGTCTCGATTTCAGGCGTAACGACCGCCTCAATAAGAGCTCATGAATCATCATTGCCGTATAAACAAGGCAACAGAAATGAGGTGAAAATAAAAAAGGACGTATATATCTCTATGTCGGAAAAACACGGTGACCGTCTCAATTCTTTTATATTTATCTAATATCCGATATGTGTAGCTTGGCGAAAGTTCGTTAATTGGAATGTGTTTCGTCGATAAAGGATGAGTCATGGTAGGCTTCGTCTGGTCGATTTTCGCGATGTACAACTAGACTGCCGACGCGGATAAGGCATCCTAGGATAAAGGGGGCGAAGGGAGAGGGTCTTCGCGAGCTCGCGACCCCTAGTCAGTATGCAGGCAGCACCCCCGTATAATCAAGAGAGAACAACCCTTGTTTCTGGTCCCGGTGTGTCTTACCAATCCCCTTTCTATACGCCCCACCAACTCAGTGCCGTGAATACGACACGTGGATTCCGGTATCTCGGGTTGAGAAATGCGGACTGGTATAGGGGTAGGCGCCGCCTGCATTTTACCGCATTGTAGTCGGGGGGTTGAATCGGAAAATGGAATCGTCTCGGCTGGGTCTTTACTTGACAATTTCAATTCCGTTAGGTAAAATAAACTCAATCCCAGGTAGAATTTCACGACGCAACGAAACACGTCGATTTATCTCACGAGTAGATCATCCGGTCCTAATCTCAGGCATGTCATATGAGTATAAATGTACAGGCAAGTATATAGAACATAGGTATAAACATATAGTTAGCCGAAGCTCAAACGTGGACCGTGCGGCGTCGTAGTTTCTCTGTTCGCGGATTCCGTTCGTCACGTAGAAAACGTGACGCGTGCTGCGTTGTAAACTTGTCCTTTTCGCCGCCCTCTTCCTGCCCTCTTGACCCCTTTAGCTTCCGTGGTCCCCGGCGCGGTGCCTTCGATCGTCCTTTTCGTTGAGCAATGCAGTAGTTTGGACTTTGGACCAGTTTTCCTATGAGATAGGAGCCTTATATTTCGGTCTTTAGACCGTTATCATACGATCGTTAGGTATGACCCTGGTTTTCCGACGACGTACAGAAGAAGTACTCTTTTGTCAGTTAACTATAAGTAGAAGTATAAAAGGCGAAGTCTTTCCGCTTGAGAAAAGCGGATCTGTTTACAACGAAACGAATGGCTGACTCCGTCTTAGGTGTGCCGTTTTTATTGTTTCTTCCTCGAGGGTCTCGCAATCCGGATACGATTTTAGAAACACAGATTCTGACAGAGTCCCACGTTGATATACCCGCAGCTGACGTCAGACTCCGCTTATACGCCTGCAAAGTAGAACCACTTTCCGGTGTATACGAGCCCAGGGCATTCATCACGTACTCGCAAACCCGGATTCAAGGCTTTAATCTGAACCGGGAAGACGCTGTGCTAGTAATTTTTTTTTCCACCCAAGTTGAAGAGGGAATAGCGAAAAATGAAAGAAAATTAAGGCGTCCGGGTATAATTTGGTATAGAGCCATTAGTTATACCCTTCCGAGAGAACGCCGGTATTCTTTTTCAGGGTGTAAATATGATCGCTCGTTTAAGCCAGTGCAGTGCAGCTGAAAGGGGGGACAACCCTTTGAGCCATGGAGTAGGTGTATAAGTAATGGGATACTTTATAAAAGTAACACCCCCATAAAGGCGAGGTACCTCGGGCCTGTTATAAGGGAAAATCCAATGTTTCAGTAGAGAAACACCATCAGTTCAGCGTCTGTAAGGTGAAGGAAATTTAACTCTCAATTAATGCGTGGGTAACGGGGGTAGCGTACGACCGAGGACTTGCTTGCGTCGTATGTCAACGGTGCGGCGCAACGCAGCGTAGGTAAATGACGACGCCGTGGCATAACCCACGACGCTTAATTACCATTAACGTTAATTAGTGGAGGCTTAAGTCTCTGCTATAATATTCCGAGCGGTATGACTACCCCGTATCCACTCGAAGCGAACTTCTAAAACTCATTTATTATCTTTCCTATCAAGTTTAACAACAATTAGGTAATCATGGAGCGACTAAAGGGCCGCAGATTTTCATCGGACAGATAAATGCGAAATTTTGAAATCTAAAAATGGAATTCAGAGGCTATGAATCGATAGTTTAATGATCGTAATGTGATCCTGATTGAAACACCCACGCTCCCCTCTCTACCTAATCACAGCAATAAATTCCGACTGATTGAAGTGTGCCGCTTAGATAAGGTCAGCCATAACAATTCTGGTTCGTATAATTAATAAATTGAACCTTTTGATCTTAGAATGATATGGCCTTGATATATTTAATGCCTATTGTTATTTAGAACAACGTGAGGTAATCGAGGTGGGAGTGAAAGCTCATTTAGACAAAATGTGACTTGGTAACTCAAGCGTGTAGACGTATATACGTATAAGGACTGATTTTCCCGCACTTTGAACAATTTGTAATAGAGGAAGTGGGCATTTCTGTTCACGTTATCGTCCGATCGATTGAAACTCATGATTTCTCCTTCGAGGAAGTTGCGGAATTCTGAAACCACGCAAACGTCGAAGTAGGTGTGTACACGTGTGTGTTGTTCTAATAAAGTGTGACTTGTATGTAAAACACAAGAGTTTCTCTACAACTTATTGCGAAAGAATTGACCGTCTCTTTGTCCGATATAAAAATTTGGGAAGCGTATATAATTCGTTATTCGCGATGGACAAGGTATTTCCCACGTTGATAGAACTTCTTGAATGCATCGCGTGTGCTCTGTCTTGAGTGACGGGGTACCCATTGATATTCACTTGGCTTCACGGATTTCATTTATATGCTAACTTCCTCTTTTTACGTTTACAGCCAGGCCTTTGTTTCGCCTATACACACACATACATACATACATACACACGTTGTATTTCACCTATTTCCACATTTTTATCGTTCATCTATTTATTCAAGTATCGATCGATCAGTCGTCCGGATGCCTTATGTTTGCCGAGATTCTATGTATTGTATACTCGAATGACGATTTACGCGACAGTTACGTGAAAGTATATATGTATTATCAACCTGCGAGGAATTTTTGGAACAAAAAATGAATAACTCACGTTATAAAAATACCTAAAAAATTTTCTTAATCGAAATGAAATCGTCAATTATTGCTCTGTATAAGGTATGAAATGAACACACGTCTCTCAGACCGATATCGAGGAGATAATATCTTCTAGTAGTAGACACAGATATCCTGGTCAGCTAATTTAACAGCTGGTTAATTTTGCCGGTAATAAAAGTAGCGCAACGAACTCAGAAGGTCCGGGGACCTTCTGGAGCGGCAAGGTTAAGTAGTAATAGCGTGACGTATATAAATTCGTCCGATAGGAATGAAACAGGCTTGTTTCAGACTGTTGTATCAACTATACCTAGTATTTTACCGAACGACAGATTGCGTCTGAAAATGGTCATGATAAATGACTCTTTAAGTGGAGAGAACCGGGTAACCGGGCCTCGCCGTAATAACGAAAGAAACCTAAAGCCTTCGGAGTTGATAATCGACAAATTTGTGGATCAATTTCGTAGTAGCTGTAGGTAATATGTACGTACATGAAAATGGGAGCTAATTTCATTTCGTTTTGTTCGTTGTATACAGTATTCATATTCGAAAGAGAAAATTCCGAGAGAAGTCTCGTTCGCGTTTTTTTTTCAAAGACGAAAATTGTATGGAAAATTTTTTACCTCTAGTATATAGTTATACTAGCGTACATATACATACCTACACCACGTGTGCGTATAAGGTGTATAAAGGCTATGCGGAGGGTCTGGGTTTAATTTTTTGCGAATATTTGTAGATCTGATTAAGACTTCTTTTTCCACCACGCGTTATTACGAGAGGGTCGCGTGGTCGGGCGAGCGAATAAAAGAGGGCGTATAGCAGGGTTTTTTTTTTCTGTTTTTTCTTTTTCTTTTTCTTTTTTCCAGATACCTTTTTGTAGCTTTATTATGAAAAAAGAGGAGAGAAAGCATAGGGTGCAGGATGAGATGGTGAAATGGTGAGAAGAGGATAAAATTTTTTTTACTTCCACCTAAAATAAATATATACACGATGTAATTTTAACGTGCAATATTAACTATTTTATATTTTCATTTCAGACACGATTCGGAAACTTTACCGCGAATTTAGTTTATCCCCTTCGTAACAATGAGGATAATTTATATTTCTCATATAGAGAAATTTATACACAAGGGCCTTCGATAATTTGGGGGAAAAAAGAGAGGAAAAAAATATTCAATTTCGATATTCCATTGTAATGAAATGCCTGTCAATCACTGACACTGCAAGCTTCCAATTTCATGTAAATCGAGGCATGTAATATATGGTGGCAAAGATAGCTGCCCGAGGGTCTCGATATTTTCCTACACTGGGAATTGTTATTAAAATACTTATTCCGGATGAAATGTTATGGGAAAAAATCTACCTACCTACCTGCCTACTCCGGCCCTTACGAGAGTGGGGAATATACGACGATACGCTCTCTACGAGATAATAAATTCATTTTTTTTCTCCAATTTCGGGCTTACCGTTCGCAAAGCATTCTCTCGCTCCCTACCGACAAACTCTCTCACCCGACTATACGCGGTACATAATAAACATTAATAAATTGCATTATGCGTGGGTGGCAGACGCCACCAAGGGAATCTCCGCGCTTACCTACCTGCGGCATTGCCTCCCACGTTTTCCGCCTGTTTATTCAACTTTGCTTAAATTCTCGTTAGTGCTATTAATGCCCGAGTAATTTACTGACAGTCGTTGAAGCTGTTGCAGACTGTAAAATTTCATACTGCTTCGAAGGAACAAATTAGGTATCCATTTTCTTCTACCTGCCAATTTTCCTATCGCAAGAGAATGTGAAAAATATGAAAAAGAAAATAAAATGGAATTTTCGTTCCAAAATTATTCACCGTTCAAGAACTGTTCCTCTTTCTTTCTTTTTTCTGTTAACTTCCTCTTCGTACAAACGGCAACAAAAAAACCTAAAGTATAATTTGGAATCTTCGTCACGGGTCACCGCGGCTTAGACTTCTCTTACCAATTAATCGTTCCCACTGCCATTAACACGCGTTATATAGTTTTATTATTCCTCTAACTACAACGAATAAGCTTAGGGCTGTACGGTGGGAGAAAATCGCCGTTTCTACGGCCGTATCAGCCGCCTTACTTAGCTGTTAGGTAGTATTATTATCGTTGGAATGATTATTAGGTACAACACGTAAAAAGGCGCAAAGGGTCGGAGGTTAATTGGCATGGGCATGGGTATATAAGATCGGCTAATCTCACTTTACCTTACACCGTATACATAATTTAATATAGAAAAAATAATCAACTATAAGAATAAAAGGAAGTGGCCAACCATTTTAGGTATTTTAGTCAAAAAATAAAGAAAAGAGAGAGAGAGAGAGAAAAAAAAGACGTCATAAATATATGCAAAAAATTTATACAATGGCCTTTTATTCTCACTATACCTTATCATTATGCTAATCCGATGTACCTACCTCGTGCGATTGATCTTATTACCATTTAATATACATAATGAACTCTATTGAGCTTTTGTTCAAAAATTATGTGCCGATTTTTCATGCACAGCGTTTAAATTCTCTCTTTATAAATTCGGAACGAGAAAAGGTCTCGAAAGAGATCTGTAACATAGGGTAACGAATTTATCAGCGAATTACGGAGACGTGATGATTATTTTTTTCATTAACAATTTATCCATTTATTTTCAGTCCCGGATAAAATGAGGGTAGAATATGCGCTTTGAATAGGGTGGCATAGGCTCTTCGTAGTTGAACGATACCGAGAACGATGGCGCCAGACGTCGCGGCGCTACTGATCGTGAGCAAGCTCACATTTTTGTCATGCGAGCAGAGCTGAGGAGAAAACGCGAAAGAATAGGTACGGGTATTGCATAATATCGTGGAGCAAATGTGGCCGATTTAATATTGGCATATGTTTTGTATACGGGTACGTAGGTTGTATCGGCCTTTCAATTTCTACTGAGTTATTCATAATTCAATTTATGAGATAGGTACCCTATACTCGGAGAACTTTTTATATGGGTAGTTCATACAGCGATTGATATTGGGAAGAGAGTCTTATTTCCCCTTTATGTGATTTCATTCCATATTTCTCTATAGAGAATGGCTAGAATTGGGGAACAAAAATTGTCAATCTTTATCCACCGCATCGATCGATTGGAACCGATATACGATCGAACTCTGGCAAATTTGATTCGGTGAAAGGCACTAGCTGCGAACAGAAACCTCGACTAATAGGGACCCCTTCCAGCGTGACTCCGATGTAACAATTTGTCGAATAGTCTAGCCGTGACGTATTGTCTTCCTGTTTATCAATCTCAATCTTATTTACAGGAACTCCGACGACCCGTGGAAACGGTTAAATACTCAAATTGTTAAATTACAAAAATTACTATGCCCCACCAAGATCGAATAACTTGTCCGGCCAAAAAAAAAATCAATCAATTCTTAATTGAATAAAAACGAAATGGAGCAGAGATATGGAGAATAACCTCACAGACATATTTTTGTTAGCTGAGTTATTATCTGATATTAAAATGTTCATATTAATGACCAACAATAAAAATTGCATTCAAATATTCGAAAATGAATGTTGATGAAAAGTCTAGAGCAACCGGATTGACCAAATTTTTTTATACAATGACTCCGTCATACGACGTAGGGAATATGATTTTATTAAACCATTTGCTACTTTTCGATCCAACTGTATATATAGGTTTGTTAAAAATTGCCGACGATTTGAAACTGGCGTCTGACTTATAGACCTCAAGGATGTTTATGGATGGGATATTTCAGCTGACCTTTTAGAGTGATAAAAATGTTCATCCCTTAAGTAATTGACTGAACTGACTCAAAGCCGATTACGTATTAGCGGTTGGTGAATCGGTGCCATTCATAGCGCCATGATAACGTATCGTCGCACATACTCGATTACGATTTACGATGTTAAATCAGCCGGTTCGATTCGTTATACTCGCGATTATTATAATCCGCGTCAGTATTGGTACATTATATTATGCCTCATATCGATTTCATGTTCTTGTACCAGGACCTGTGCCACCCTCGCATGTCCTGAAGTAGTTCTCGGACTGACGAATAGCGAGCTAATACGTGCCAAGGATAGATTGTCAGTACCGATAATGTTATTCCGAAGTAAAATTTGGCAGAGCACAATTTCAGAGATAGAGAGAGAGAGAGAAGAAATGAAATGAAACCGATTTGTTTTTTTTTTTTTTGTTTTTTAAGGGTCAAAGCCTAAAAGCATCCCCGTACATACGTCGGGTGTGGAAACGGAGACGTTATCTTGGCGTAGCCATGGGAGCGCGTCGGTTTTATAGGCTTCCATTAATATAATGGTTCGTCCATCTGTAGCCACAGGAAGGGAGTGCGCCGACTTGTTCACGGGTAGATAATTGCTGCTTTTTTTTTCTTCTTTTATCATTTTTCTTTCTATCGAATCACACCACTTTTCGTTTCAATCAATTACTCGTCACGGTGAATTGCATTGGGAGATTTTTTTCTTCTGCAGGATAGGTAATGTCAAAATTGACCCTCTCGATATCCTATCTCGGACGACTATATAACGATCTCGTCTCTCCCAAATCGCGAAGCTTTTCTCTCCACGCAAATACAACGACCGAAATCGATCAGCACTTGAAAAAATTAATAATTACAAATATTTCCAATCAATTGGCAATCTTCTCTCAACGATTATTATAAAAGTTTCAAATAAGGGTAGGAATGAAGCTCTACCCTTGCATTGATGAGTTATAGTCGTGACCTGGTCACAACTAACCTTGAGTGACTTCGGCACGTACTTACCTAGACGAGAGCGTTGGGATGATTGGTTGGAAGCAATGAGATTTGGCGAAGAGATGTCTGCGGGGTTGTAAGACGTGAAACCGGAAATCGTCTAACTCACGGTTTCGTCGGTTACGGTAAGAGTACGGGAGCAGCTCCTCACGTCACGTCACATTAACTTTCGTTACGATATTGTTATGTAGCTCGGCTCGGAAGACAAGCCCGCGAATTTCACGCGTAATAAGCCTACGCTCTGTGTCTTCGGCTGGATGATTTGCTTCTTTGAGAAGATCGTAAAGTCGGAGCTTTCACCTCTCCGCAAGGGTGGCCGTGCATATAGATCTCAGACGGTTAAATTAGGAGCAATGATTTTCTTTAAACCGAACAAATTCAATGCGGAAAAAAAAGGAGTCGAAATTTACCTGTCTTTAGTTACAGGGGAGAATTCGCTCAACCAGGTTGCCCTAAACTTCTCTTATATTATATTCATCGCAATTTATTCAGGATTGAATACAGGTGTAAGAAAATTACTTACGAGGTGAAGAAAAATAGGAAAAAGTACAGACAGCTAACTGGCGTCATGGATAACGCCAAGGATGATGGATGTCGTATATTATAACAGATATCGTCTCTGGAAATAGGCAGAGCGAGTAGAGTATAGACTATCGATTACCTACTCGAGGTTTATTTTGCATTAATCCAAAAAACTTCGGAGGGAAGATCGTCTGATATTGCAATACGGACGCATGTAGTGTAATAAATCATATATATGTATAGTACATACATGTTACGCCTGCATCGTCAGTTTTAACGTGGCTAGTGAAACCCCTGTTGTAATTATTACAGATTGAACAATAACCAGGTTTATTAGAACTCGTGCCACGTGAACATGCGCAGGGTTTAGCAAAATAGAGCTCTCAATCAATACTTCGTTCTTTAGTCGAAGAGCTTCAGGCTTGCTATCCAGAATCAATTATTAACCGACCCAAATGACAGACAGACATTGTTTCTTTCTCGGTAATAAAGTTTCATGGATAATCAGTACCAGCACAAGGACATTTTCCTTTTCCTCCATCACGATCTATAAATCAGGTATACGGGTACGACTAATCTCATAAGTCTCAGTCCTCAAACTCCATTACGTAAAAGCTACGTCATAATCTAATAGGAAATGTCAGTAATCGTAATAATAATTCACGAAGTTTTTTGTTCCAATATTATATTTTGAGGGTAGTCTGAATCACGGTGTGTCTATTGGCCGTGAAATATAAGAAGCTTTTATTATAAAGCCACGATTTTTTTGAAGGTATAATTTTTTTTCCCTCCAAAGAGACTGATAGGTGTTTTTTGGCGAGGGTAGGCATAGGGTACTCGTTTTGCAGGTCTGGGTTATATATACATGGCAGAGAGGAAAGAGCTGGGAGAACAGTCTTGTCGAGGGAAACATCAGCTCAACCGGAATTAACTGCACTTCTTTTCGAACCACGAGGACCCAGGGATTGCGCGCCGTCTTCTCACTGTGACGAGGGTTCTAGCTATCGAATTTATTTTCATTCCTTCTGTCCTTTTGGCTGACCACCGTTTGTCCTCTGCCTTTTCCCCGTGACGCGTCATGAAATTCGCGGAAAATTTAGCTACAGAGATAATAAAATGAGTGAGAAAATAATCCTTCGGATTATCCTCACTATATATTCTCTCTGTCCCAATTTTTTTTAGACTGATACAATGGCTAAGATCGGAGAAAATCTGGTGCGAAGTAGAAAATGAAAGCCAAAAGAAAGAAAGAGAAAATAATTTAATGCCTATAGTCGTTTTCGAAGAATAACTCCGGACTCCGGCTAGCCTGGAAGAATCTGTGCCAAGGGATGAAGGCTTTCGTAAGTCTGATGGAGATTGATGTGGTTCGTATTAATCTACCCTTGTCCGGTATTGCAGCGGTAACCTAACCGAGTTGGGTTTTGAAGGATGAAGAATAATGCGGATACATTATGCTCTTATTTTACCCTAACACTTCCGAAAATGTAATCCCCTTTGTCTTCGTGTACCTAATTCGATAGCAATGTTCACTCTAAAGTCCGCAGAGATTTGATATTGTTGATTAGATATTTTCAGACAGTAATTAAAATTGAACATCGAAATCATCAGGGATTCCTTATCTTTCTTAGTGCGTGTTTTTCTCAAATTGCGAAAAACTGTCTTACGAGATTTTCTTCTTGGCGTGGATGAGGAAATTTTGTCGGAGTATCGAGAAACTTAACGAAAAAAGTCCCCGCAATAAATTGCGCTTAACCGTACAACTTTGATATGTAATTTGAGGAATGCTGGCTACTTTAGGACTCTTTGGTCGTATAAGGGTATTAGAAGGGGGATCGGAATAGAAGAGGTCAAAAGTAGGTATATAGAGATCGCGAATGAGAGCCGCCGCAAGTTTGTCGCAAGTTTAGATTGAGTTCAATCTGAACTTATCGTCGCCACCCTTCGTGTCGCCGCTCTTCGACTAGCGTAAACCACGAAGAAGGGAGAAAGGAGGCACATGCCTTTGCCCAAGCAGTTATCATCTAATATTCTTTGGCCAAGGGAACCTGGCTTTTGCCAAACTGGTCTTCTTTTTAAATGACACGAGTTTTTTCGCTACATTTTACCCAACTATTGTTTGCCCAGAGTTTTTGCAAGAGACGTCCGAGCGCGAGAGGGTGAAGCGCGTCTGTCTGCATAGATAAAAGCCGAGCTGAGATTAATCTCCAAGTAGAGAAAGAAAGCTCACTTTTTTAAACTTTGCATAGATATATCCTAAGAATGAAAGAGGAATTTTTTGAGCCGTAACCAACCGCGAGAAATCTGTGTACATCAGCCAGCCTACAAATTGCAATTTTGTGCTTTCAGTAAGTCTGTAAGTTAAGAGTCAAATCGCGAATAGAAAGTATAAATTCCATACGACACTCGGGTCGTAAGTGTTTACTGCAGAAGCATAGAAAAATGAAAGAAAAATTAAGTAAAGAAAGAAGTCTCGTTAGCGTGTAAACTTTCGTGACGTAGAATAGTTTCATCCCTTACAGGAAATGTTTCTGTTACTGTATTTCTGTCGGCCTCGTATTCCCCGGCTTTAGGTTTCGTACTTTTGTTCAGCACTGAACAAGATTAACGTGGCACCAGGGTGATGGATTTGATACCGTCTGTTGTCACTTTTATTATCCCGAGGATCGTGAGCTTGATAAGAAACAAATTCTTCTTCAAATTTTTACCATCGCGCCTGATTCGAGAAGAACAAAAAAGTTCATAACAAAATATTCGACCCCATATGATTTGGTAAAGATTTAACAATGCTCTTTATTTATAATGATTTTCACCTCATTCGGGTATAAAATGAATTTCTTCATATAAACTTTATTAGTAAATAACTACGAATCTTAACATAATACCAGTTTTTTTTTTCTTTCTTTCGAGTCTATGGAGGTAGAAGATGTAGCTATTATTTCAATGAAAGAAAAAAGTGCCCAGAAGTCTTATTCTGTTTGAGGATTTAGAATTAAATGTGGGAGAAGCAATATGGGATAAAATAGAAAAATTGAATAGTTATCCTTGATAAAATTGAGAAATTCTTTTCATTAATCAATTATCGATATTCAGTTTTCTGGGGATATAATCCGTGGGGATATTCCTGATCTGTCGGATGTTATATCTCATCGATAATTATTCGGGTGGGTATATATTGTACATCGGTAAAATGTGAACAAAGTGTTGCAACTCTTAGAAATATAAAGAACGTGCAGTATGTAAATTCAGGGCAAAGAACACAATCATAAATTTGATCCTCTCAGTTTGGCAAAGTCCATGGGCCCATGAGATCGAAACTGTCCTCAATAACTTGGAACTACCTCTTGAAACATGGCGCGTTCCGTTCCGTCCGTCGTTCTATCTTTCACTCCGGCAGATTTATTGAAATTTTATGCAGTCTTCGATGAGGTCTAACTTTGGAGTTTTATAGCCCGGGTAAAATAGACATCGCGAGGAGATGAGCCTGAATTCTTACGAAATTTCGTCCTCCGCTTACCTTATTCTTCGCCTTTTCAATTGCGTGTCTTTTCTAACTTTACTCCACACGTACGTATATGCATTAGGAAAAAGTTCGCTTCGCCTTATTCGCATGACTGTCTCATATTAACTAGCCGTTTTACGGCCAAATATACGGCCTGTATAATTACAAGCTTAACTCCCATTTCAAATATTCGTACCTACCTATCTGCGTTTCGTTTCGTTCCCTTAGTATTTTTTATGTTGATTCATAGCCCGAAAGTTAACAAATAAAACGTACGATATTACACGAATTTGAATGCCGTTTTGCACGACGAAATTATCCCCTTTTCCAACTTTCTTCTTCAAGTGCAGTAGGGGTAGAATTTAATACACGTCAACCAAAAACGACCCGCTAAGATAGGCTCCCCGTATTAATTCAACCCGCTTCTAATTACCATGACGATTAAGCAGTTGTAAATATAAGCAAATTGCTTTTCGCTCTTTAGTGAATTTTGATAAACCTAATACCCTACAGCAGTACAGGTATACAGGGCTGAGCTCGTTCTTTGCTTTAAAATCGTTTCATACAGAACAGAAGGTATGGCTTGATAATTTAATTTCCAAAACAAATACCCGTTATCCATCTACATCCGAAATTTTCACCGTTTTAACCGTAACCCTGCAACACCTCAATACCCTACTTAATTTTTACTGCAAGGATACAGTAACGAGTCAACAAAAGTTGTCATTTCATTTCTGAAGCATATCAAGTATAATTTGACGACGCTGGATTTGATTAGTGACGAAATTCTACAGGGATGGTGAAACGCAGGCTTATAATTATATTTATAAAATATGTTTTCGGAATGAAGCTGGGCGAAAGTTTAAAGCATAATCTAACCTGAGGTTGTGATTGTCCGTGTTGTCGGCGGCATCCTCCCCTGAGTCCTGGGTAAGAGGTCCTTGTGTCACGTCAACCCCCATACTCCCAAGGTCAAGTGCCGCGTAGGTACGGCGGGCTTGTACCCTGGTAACACCCCCGCCGCCACCCGTAACTTCGCCACCGCCACCCCCGCCGCCAACCAATTCCTGGTAAAGCTCGTCGTATAGAGAACTGCCGCTGTTACTGTTCAAGGCGTCGTCAAGGCGCGCCGGGTCCAGATGATAGTTCGGGTTCTCGAACGAGAGAAGTCCGTTCTCTGAAAAATAAATGACGATTGGTTATGCTCTGTGAGGATGCCCCTGAAAATAAAGGATACCACGACTCCCTTGGTACACCCGTAGCCTTTATATGCCTTACTTTAACCCGGGGGTAAAAACTGGCTACGTTTATTCGGAGCCATACGTCCTGTACGTTCGCCGATTGTTCGAAGATATCAAATTTTCATCTTTCACTCGGATTTTAAAAAGCAATGACTCGTACGCCGTGGGATACGAACTTTCGAGTGATAAATAATTGCGAATTCTAATGGAAGTACTTTCGGCTCTGACTAAATGGAGAAAAAACTGTTTGAAGGGGCGGAATTAAAACTGAAAGAGCTCAATTCACATTCGTTCGACACTTCAGAGCGTATTTTAATTAAAACTTTTCAACCACAACGAGAAAGGATCGCTCGTTTTGTTCCATGTAGATGAGCGCACAAGCTTCTGCGTTGTTTAATGGTATTTCTGTACACAGGTATATGAGGTAACATGCGATGCAAATTATGTATATTTATTAGCCAGCTAGCGTGTGTCCCGGTTTTCTGCAGTGGTTCATTTTATATCATCGAATATAGTGTACTAAGCACACAGCCATGAGTCCTCGGTAAGTTCCCTTGGCCTCGTTTGTTCGGTGTCTATTTGTGCCACCTTATTATCGATTAGGCACATTCAACTCGAAAATGTCGCGTCCCGAGCCCAGAGTCCATAGGGTGGATAGAAATTCGTCAAAACTCCCAAGGGAATAAGTAATCGAATTTCGGGAAGATGGGTTGCACGTGGAAACGAGCTTTTCTTCGGCCCCGCGCGAGGGCAGGGGACTACTAGCTGTGCGATTTCAAGAGGAAATAAAAGGCAAAAAATTTGCGGAAATACGAAGACGCATAGCTGCACTGTCGTAACTGTCTCGGCACCGCAGTACTTCCGTTCCTCTTCCTCTCGCGGGACGCTTTATCTCCCTTTCTTACATTTCTTCATCTGGTGGCGGTGGTGCAGTCACCTCTGCAACGAGGATATTTCTTCGTAACAAACAGACCGTGCTTTAATCTTCGGGTAGTATAACAGACACGCTCTTATATGTACCTAGTTTTATTCGACGTTATAAAATGCTCAACGAAGAGGAACTGGCTGGTCTTAAAACTTACTGATACTCCTCAAGATGTTGGCGGCAGCGAAAACCACTCTATACAGGCACCGGCAGAGTATATCCATATCGGGTGTCCCTCACCATATTGTCTGTGGTAGAACACTTCCATGATTTGCAAACATTTATTACCAATTCCCGAATCTACTCATCGCAGATATTTAACAGAGCTTTTTAAAATCATCTAAAGAGTTTCAAAGCAGAGAGAACTGGGTTGGGGACACCTGAAGCCACCAGAAAACATGATAGATGATTTTTACTGGGAAGTTCACGACCGTCTTTCTTAGCAAATATTGGCGAAAGCTCCCGCTTTTGCGGTGGGCAATGGAGAGAGAAATGAAACTTTATTGCAGAATGAATACGACGCTATGTTCCAGGGCAGGATATATGTTCCTGTTAGTAAATATATGTACGGGGTTGTTCTCTAGGTGGAGTAAGGTAACGACCGACCGCAAGCACACGTCACTTGAAAACCATTTCCGAATAGTTTGGTGAACTCTCTAGCGCGGACTATGGGTTCTAACGCGAGGTAGAAACTAACGAATAGTGTGTAGACTCGTTTCACTGTAGAGCGTATGTGGCAGAGGTTAACCTTTAGACTGCCGCGATAAATGAGCTTCCAGGACTACTACAACCCTCCTCGAACGACAGACCGTCGTAGACCCCTCTGTCTGTTCGCCTTCCCCTATTGTATGGCATTTCCTGGAGACTAGCTCCCATACTCGCACCTTTATAGATAGAAAAGCTTTGCCGACAGCTGAGGGATTCCGGAGGTAGTTTTTAGAGAGGAATAACCGCCGTGGAAATACAGGAGTAAAAAAAGTAAAGAAAACCTCGGGCGATATCTCGGGGCCAATGCGTGTGACGATTGGCACGTGACTACAAGGGAAGCACGTGATGATTTCAGGGGAAGATAAGAGTCATTACGGTTTCCCTGCTAACGAGATGGGCCGATTATTAAATGATCCAATCAATGTATACATCGCGAGCGTCTTCGTCGAGAAAAAATGCATTTAATCGGTTGATTTCAGTTTTTCAGTAGCACTCTAAAAATTTAGCGTCTCTTTTTCCTCATCGTTCAAAGTCACGCAGTTTAATGCCTGTTTCTCGCAGGATGACGGAGCAGATTGTTATACACAACGCTGAGAGAGTTTTTCTTGATTTTTTTTCAAATAATTACAGACGGTCGTGGGTCAAAGGAACGAAAGTTTAGATCGATCTGAGATCGACGTTGAAGTATAATGTATAACCATTTGAAACTAATCACGAACAATATGATTAATTGAGCTAATCTCGATGGGATTTGACGTAATAATTTTTGCTTCGTTTTATCGTGGGTGTGTATATTCAACTACAGAGATTTTAATTCGATAATGAATGATGGATGGATAAATAGAAAATTTGCGGGCGAATTTATGTTCGAGATATTGTTAACATTGTAAGATGAATATTTGGGAATTGTTAGGTTAAAATCGTGTTTCTGCGTCATGTGATAGTACACCCGCAATGAAAATCCCCTGGGGGAAAATACGGGGCTCGTAAAGTACCCAATCAACAATTTTCTGGGTGGAAAGTACAAAGCCCTCCAGTGACGTATTGTGCGAGCCTGCAGCGTGCTCAATTGCCTAATTACGCGAATCCTACGCGATGGAAGCGATTGTTTGCGCGTGCTCGACTTCGCAGACGATACCGACGCCAACGAAGCCTACGAAGAACGCTCTTCCTCGAATGAAATGGGAAATGGGAAATGGGAAATGGGAAACGAGAACGCCTGCAGGATTTAGTGTTTTAATCGCCTGAGGTGTTCTTTCGGGTCCCTCTTCCCGCCCTAAGGTCTAACACTAATAATTTAGAGGATTGAAAACTTACTAGACACGTGAGCGCGATATTAATCCCGGTCGTTTAAATATATTCTATTTCCCCTCGATTGCCGAACATTTATATCCCAAAGTGGTTCGTTTCAAATTATATAAACTATTTGCTTTTCCCCCAAGTGAATTTTATCAATTTCGTAAATTAGCAATTAGTAGAAAAACCTCGTTCAAGTAGCTGCAGTTTTATAACGAGAAAAAAAATTCAAGAGAAATCAAAAAAAAAAAAAAAAAACGGAATAAATGTTTGTGAACAAAATTTCCACAGCTCGTTTCGGTGTATTATACATTATATCTACCTACTTCATCAACCTCTGCAGAGCAATGAATTTTAATATTCTAAAAAATAGCAAAAGAAGAAGAAGGAGACGGAGCCGAAGAAAATATAACCAGAACATCAAAGTCTCGCACTTCTCAGAGGAATCGATAAGGCGAGGTGACTCATAGGGGCGGTGACAGGAGTCACTCGTAGGGGCTGCCTTTCTAGCTAATACACGAAGCTACTTACGTTAGCTTAGGTCAAATTAACCCGAGTCAATCTAGTCGAAGTTTTCATTTAATTTTTAATCACCTTGTTGCCGTTCCATCCGAAAATTTGTGAAATCTAGAATCGTTACGAGAAAGAAATTGGAATATTTCGGCCGCCCAAATTTCTGTGTGATGGAAAATCACGGAGAGCGTTCATTTTTCTGCCGTTTTCTTTTCCAACCCGCGAGTTTATCCGTATACATAATGTATATACGGGTTACAAGGAGGCTGCAAGGTCCGGCAGGGATATCTTGACAAGGGCAAGCGCTCGTAGAACAGGGATGATGCGAACGCGATATCTAAATGTTATGGGGTGCAGAGAGTGTTAGTGTGCCGAGGTGGGTTAGGCTGGCTTGGTCCAATCCCAAAAGTGATCGTTAAAGTTTATAGCACCGGCTCGAAAGGTTAAGATTTCCTGCTCTGAACGAGCAACATTTAGCTTTACGGTAGTGGTAATTCTGACATAATAGGTAACTGCATCTCGCCACGTTCCGTTCGTTGCGATAAAAAATTAAAGTATATCTCACACTACTATAGCCTGTAGACTGAGAGGATCGAGACCTCGTTCCATAATTTCAATAAGCTCGTTTCACTCGACGCCTGCACTCCAATTTATAATATCGATCTTCATTATCTGGATAACCGCTTCGACACTTGGCTGATAATAAATTCCTCTTCTATTAGACGTAAAGAAGAATAAAAAATGGAAATCGCTGGCCGAATTCGAAAAGATAGCTTTTATACCACTTTGAAATGACTCTCGGAAAAATGGAAGCAAAAAGTTGCTTCTACTCCGTGAAATTTTGCGGTTCGATAACCCGGACGAGCTTACCACGTCGATAATTCGAGTGAAAAGAAATCGAGCCCTTTGATCGCGACTTTTTATGAAATTAAGAAATCGCAAGTGGCTTTCTATACCGCGGCCTTTGTGCCATCGAAGAGAGCAGCACGGGTGAAATTAGGGGCTAATATAACCCTGAAATTATACAGACGTACGGAGGTGAGAGTTAAATCTAGTCGGAAATTAAAATATGGCTTGTAAAAATTGGTCGAATTGCAATGGGCTGCGGTATGTATGTAGTGCTGCAGTGAGCGTATAACGAAGGATGTCTGCTTTCCTTAAGTTTAAATTTTATCCTCCTCCAGGACGAGATGAAATTTCATTTTATCCCGTCTGAGGCAGGCGCGTCTCTACGTAGCTTGAATTTCCTAAATTGAACCTAACGGCGACTGCAGGGGAAATATATATGAACAGAGATTTAATTACGCGAACATTTAGCCGCCTAACTGGCGCCGTAGAGTAAGAGTTACGCCATATTCTCTTTGGCTGATAAAACGCCTATTACCTGTGGATATACATGTATAAGAATGAATCGAAATTTGAATAGATGAAAAATAGTGTGCGAATTTTTTCTCCCTCCGAAGAAATGTTAAGGAAAGACTCAGATAAATTGAAATGAAATGCAATGAAATAGAGTGAAATAAAAACGATGCAAAAATGATTTTATTCGCGCGGTAGGTACGGATGGGGAGTAGTGATTTTTTGCGAATCTGAAGGGTCTGCGTTTTTACTTGGCAAGATCGCATATCTTTATGACTTAATAACCAACTGACGCTGGACTGAGTTAGCCCCTTTTTCTCACCGCTCTGAATGCTCCTTAAAAACGCAAGGGATCGTGCGAAAGTGCCATACCAAGACCGCTAATACAGTCTAGATTTGTAGCTGACAAATTCTACGTGTCCCTCGATTGTATTACGGACAATATTTTTCACACTTACGTATCTCCTCGCCCGAGACTTTAAAACGCGATGTACATATACCTAATTAATGAAGTGTGCAGGTACATTTTGACCTAGAATTTTTTTATTTCATTTTTTTTTTTAATTATTCCATAAGTAAGAATTTCGTTTGTGTGAACTTGGAGCAAAGCTTTCGAGCGTGGTTTCGGGGTTTAAGTTTGAGTATAATACACTCGAGAATGGTAAACTATGAAGAGGTAGAAAGTTTGGGGAAATATATAGGGATAAGTCTGACGCTTTACGTAGTCGCACTACTTGGGCTGTTTCAACGTTGCTATCGTCCTGCAGTTAGGCGATATAACCAGAAATAGGTGAGTCCTTTAGCGTCGCCGTTTATTCTCATTCACTACACACACGTAGAAAATAGTTCGTATATACTGCTAGTCTGGTAATAGTGGTTAAGGGTTGCGTGCGGCGCCAAGTATGAATGGCGCCGGGATGTCTAGCCTCTATACACCGGCGCTTTTCCCTCTCCAAGATCGTTTCGTGCGTCACTCAATCCTGGCCAACTGGCCAAACTAACGTAACCAACTTTTGGGTAAATTAACAACCGTTGCAAGTCAAGGTCCGTCCAGCACGCAGTCAATAGAAATCGGTCTTCTTAATCCACTGCTTTAGTTTGAAATTAGGAGATTAGTATTATCAGTAACGTTTACGGCCCACTAAGGTGTTTTCGCGCCACACCCTGACGGGTAATCTCCAACCTCTGACCTTTGCCAATAATTAGATGTACTTCGGCAGATAAGGTTCACGGATTACCAAACTTTATAGCTTAAATACTTTCCGCCTAAAGTATGCCGAAGTACTAGCTGGATTTTAAACAGGGATTTGTCTCTCAGGATCCTCCCTCTACTTGGCCTAGTCTCTGCGACTGTCTTCACTCGTCAATAATCTATAATCTATAGTAATCCGGGACCTTGTGACCTCCGTATCACTCGGGCCTTGAAACGTTCTCGATTTACCTTCCAACTCCTCGTGACATCGCCCTTGGTTGCAGATTTCTTTTATAGTTGAATCAGAGCGTTCTCTGTCTCTATTAATTCATCTGTCAGAAGGAGAAGATGCGCCGATATAGTCTACAGGCAATGTTTAATCCTTGCCTTCACCTTTTATTCAAACTATTCACCCAAGGTCTTTCGTGCACGTAAAGCCAGGCTTTAAATAGGCACACTAGGGCTCCGTGCCGATGTGACGTTTCCATGATTTGACGAAACCACGTCATTGTTATTTAGAATAAATTGGAGTGTATATTTAAACGGGAGTTGGGTTATGGGGATGAAAACGTCGGAGATATCAATCGAAGTTAATTTCTTGGTATTTCATTACAGTAGATTATCTGAAATTCGTGTAAATAATTCTGGGTTACCGTATTTCTAAGGGGTCCTTTTTTTCTTTCCTTTTTAATGACGGGGGTTCATTCCCCTTGATCGTCGAAGTATTTTTACAGTATACAGTAATTTTAGGATACCTTCAAATTATGATCCTCGACAGGTTTTACTAGGCAAAGTTTTAAGTGCACATTTTGACGAGTGCCGCGTATAGTCGGTCCAAAAATTTACAGACTTTTAAACACCGGCGTGAATCCTCGAGTGATCGATGGTGTTATAGCTTGGACTTAATCGAATTTTTAGACCCTAGTGTACAGCATAGTTACAAGATCCCTAGAAATTTTTGCCCGAGGTTAAATTCATGCCACCGTCGAACATATTACTATACCTACAACACACCTAGTTTTACGACGAATCCTAAAACACTCGAAGCATTCAATGAATACAACATGAATTCACGTCATACCTCTACATATTACCAGAGTATACGTGATCTCGTATATATCTGCATACGTCGATAAATATTTATGAAAAATTCATTAGGACTCCAGATACAGGCGTGACTAAATATTCTTTAAACCTACCTGATATATTTTATCGATTTTCCAAATAACATATTTCCTCCTACGTCATATATACAGAGTGGGCAAGAAAACCAAAAAAACAAAAACGCGTTTGAAAATCCGAAAAATCTTCAAAGAATGTAGATTCATGAATCTTCGGCCGCAACACGAAAGGTTTGTTCTTCTAATTTCTAAGGAAAAAAAGTTTTTGAAAATCGGTTAACGCGTTCGGATTTTATTCAAGTTTTAATTCGGTTCTTTTTTTTTTTTTGGCCCACCCTGTATCGTTAAAGAGAAGAATTTTTTCATATCAAATTTGAAATATTCCTCCGGATATACGGTATGAATATTTAAACTAGTCTCTCCTGTGTCTCGTACTTCGGCGGTATATATAACTGCCGAAGATTAATACCCGGCTGTCTGACTACGCGGGCCTTTTACTACTGCGAGACAACTCGCAGACTAGTCTGACGCTAGAGAGCCATAACTACTTGATACCTGCGCCTGCGACGACATTAACGTGTCGTATGTAATTTAGGTAAATTTATCGTCAAGCTTTTGTTTTCTCGCGGTATAAAAAAAAAGAGAAAATAAGCGAATATCGTACAGAGTTAATTGCGCGTAGATACTTATACTTTACGAGCTAAAAGACAGATTCCAGTTGTTTTCAACAAAATAATAATCCAATGATATTACTGTATACTGTATCAAGATATAAAGTACGGTTGATGATCATGCACAATTATCATATCAACGCCCAAGTCCTACTGTACAAATATATCCTCCCATGTCACGTTACTACTACTACGTGATTATTATGGCCAATAAAACCGACGCCATTTCACTGACGTCGTGTTAACGTCGTGTTTATTGCTCACTCCTTGTCATTATTATTCATCAATTGTTGCTATTCACTCATGGCATCACGCCCCATGTTTATTCCCATATCATCCGTGCAGCAGTCCTGGTAAAATTTTGAAGAAAAAAAGAAAAAAAAAAAAAACCAGTCACCTAAATTCAATCGCGATTGCTACCCACTAACTGCGTCGAGGATACCGTAGGCTCGTTAAAGTTTATTACTTTACAATAGCAACTACGGGGGTGTGCTTTGTCTTCCTGGAAGTTTCATTAGTGCATTAAACTGTCATTTCCGTGTCCACTAACGCGAGTAGGTCGACAGGCTATTATTCTTCCTGAACTTTGCTACACCTATCTGGTTTCACGAATTCGAGAGCTATTATCGTACAGATGCTTTCATGACGTGATTATGATTCGAAAGAACTTCTTTTTGCCTGTCAAATATAATATACCGTGTGATTAGTATTTACTCGTAAACACTATACAATCTTTCACGGTGGTTTATTTCGAAGTTAAATTCTCGGCTGTGAAAACGATGATGGGATAATCGATTTTCAAACGAAAACGAGTCGATTGTAAAAGAATGAAGGACAGAAAGGGAAAGAAAAATAAATGGGATCCTGCAATTTGAATTGGACAGATACAGTGACACGAAACTCTTGGGTCATCTGTCACTGGGGAGAGAACTGGCCATTGTTCACTGACCACTGTCCACGTTTCACAACCCTTGTGGCATATCATTCTAAATACAGGCTCGTCGTTGGATGGCTGTAGGTCATTATCTGTGAATAAGCCCTTTTCTTGGTGTAGTGCTACGTTAATTAAGCGGTAGATATAGTGGGGCGGTATTTTTACATAATTAATCGTAATACTGATTGTGAAACACGCGATGTATCATGTCATCTTATCGAACAAAAGAATAAAAATAAAACGAATCAAGAACCAGACCAAATCATCGCGGGTATAGGTAAATTCATGATAGAAGATTTAATTATTCAAGTCAGGTGAAAGAGAATGACTGAAAAACGAACTCACGTGATTGTGTGACGATAGAGCGAACGAATTCCCGTTAATTTATAGAAGGATATATACGCTCACGATTGTACCTACTTTCTTATTGCTTTCGTGATAATTTTGTCCATGCGATAGAAAATGGCGTATGACGGATCGCTGAGAGTTAGTAAAAAGCAAAACTAGATTTGTGACGTTTGAATAAAATGAAAAATCCCGCACGCAATGAGTCAGTGAGTGAGACGACGCGACAAGGGCAAGATTTTTAAATATGATCAGCCGCGAAGCCACTCTCCTTAGTTTTTAACCAAATTAAATTTCTTATCTACGAGCCGTATCCGGCACGATTCACGTTAGGGTTGTATACCTAGGCACTGCAACCGGTTGTAGGAAAATTCTTTTAGTTAATGAATTTAATAACTACTAAATCAAGTTCTGACAGAGCGAGATAATGCGCGGTACACAATTTTCATAACCAACAGACAAGATCTCTGATAATAATATATTAATGAATTTTCACTAGCCCGAAACAAACGCGAATGTACATTTCTCTAATAAATCTTACCGTCTATTAATATACTGCTCAACTTTTCAATCGACTTTATGACAATAATTTCCTTTATTTATCTTGAAAAAGAAATACTCTCCAAAGGAAGAGAAGTCTCGTATTTAATTTAGCTGAATTACTTTTCATCAAAGAACTTTTCAACGCTTTGGCAATCCGGTCAAAGAGATACCTTCCCTCAAATCACTCACTCATACTTTTCAAGACTTTTATTTCGTTCTTTGAATCACAAGCCTCGACTGTTATAGCCAATTAAAATACCATTCATGCAATACGTTGCCATAATTTCATCTTGTCTCACTTCTGCACTGGGTATAGTGCATCTTGAAAGATGATATCGTCTTGACTCGCGTGGCCTAGTTGCCTTGTCTTATATAACAAGCACGGCACTAATTATATACGCCATAATGCATCCCAGAGTTGAAAGAAATTGCTGAGAATTCCTTATTTTTTCTAAACGAGAAAGTATGATAGATAAAGAGAATGATAATCCGGGAGAATAAATAATTATTACCGCTTTAATGAGGCTGAATATTTGTTCGTCAAGTAATTAGCGACTGGTGCAAAGTGATCATGATTCATGTATGAAATGCAGGGTGAATACTGCGGGCAATTAAAGCAGTCAGGTTGATGAATCACCTTTGCTAATTAATTCGAATCATATCATACAACTTATAATAACACGTATAATATTATGTTTAAATATTAAATAAGCGAGCAATTTATTCGCCCGAGTAAAGTGGCAATTACAATTATAACGAACAATGATTATAATGATAATAATATAAAATATAATTGTTCGTACTAATTCGCATGATTCCGTTGCGTCGAAATATATTTTTATACAAACATATATATGTTTCTGTTGAGAAAAACCAGTCTCGAATTTATGTCATCCATTTATCCCGTTACTTTTCACCCGTAATGGTTCACCCAAAGTTCACTTTACTTCCGAGTTAGTCCAGTTCGCGGTAAACTCACCAAGAAGAAATTCACGTACTACTTCCCCAGTTTCCTGAGTTTTGCAAAGAAAATGTATATCTCACTCACTTAGTTTTGTTTTTAACTAAATCTACCCCCAATTAGAATGTCCGAAGGAGACATCGCAGACTGTAACTTTCTGGTCTTAAAATTGTTTTTTGTTTTTTTTTTGTAAATGCTTCGTTAAAAATTGACCATCTACTCAACAACCCTTCTTTCGTGGGATTAAGAATAAATCTTTTCCGGTACAATTCCCATATTTCTCAACTCCCTGGACTCTGGGAATAAATTATTTCATTTTATTACGTGCAACAGATCGAAATGTAATTTCTAAACCTGGGTAATAATAGGGGCGGGGGGTATTGTTATTAATCATTCATAACTCGACGTGTTGTAGAGCCGGCTACAGCGCGGATATTGACGAGGTATAGCTTTGGGATGGGGGATGAATCGATATCGGGTAGAGGTCGACTGAATAATCGATAAGTACGCCTCACGGAGCAGCTCACAATCAACTTTAAGCTGCCACTTGAACCGAAGAAAAAGCCATCGACGGAGGAATGACTTCACACGTTAGACGCGGCCGCGGTCATCGGCTGGGATAAAAAGCAGTTCAGAAGACTTGCCATTTGAATACATAGATTTTTTTTTCATTTTTTCGCAATCTGCAGAACTTTTGCAAGGTATATATGTATAATATATAAGGGATGGCGTAGTTCCTCTTGAAGATTATACTATAAAAAATATTGCCGTGACTGTGTGGGTATAATTTAAGAAAACGTTCTCATTAGATTCGCATTTAGATATTCGGAATTGTCCTAATGTTGTAAGTTTTGTCATTTTTTCTCACTTAACTCCGATTCTAGAATGGAGGTAGCCGCAGGAATGTCATCCTACTTCTGACTTGCCGAAAAGTTCAAGTGTACACCTTTACGGGTTTGCATTTTATTCTGCAAGGTTCTTTCATTCGTTAGGTTCCCTGAGACCAGCTCCTCCGACACGTATAAGTAGATATAGAGCGAAATCCTGGAGTGAAAACAATTTCTCTCTCGAAGATTCCTCAGCCAATGAAATTTCCTTGGGTATTGTACGTATACGTGTACGTATATATGTACGTGAGTACTATCCGGGGAAATAGGATTTAGAATAGAGTACAAAGAAGCCAGCCAAGTCCAACGCGACGCGGAGAGTCGTTAACTCCTGACGTTTCACCGTGAGAACAAATTGAGACAATACGGGTCTCTGTAATCCATGTTAGGTACTACTGCAAAGTTACCAGCTCTAGCGCATTGTTTCACCTTAATCCAACAGTCTCTAATTCCCATTCTATCCGCCTCTCTGCTGATGTGAGATAAAATCTTGAGTTTTATTCAATACGAATTTTCATCATTTTAAACAATATTCAATTTTCTTATAAATATTCTGGAATCAACCATGAATCATTATTTCGGAAATACATGCGTCCACAGTCTCTATCCACTCTAGTTTTCACGTTACATAATTCTACGAGGTAAACACCTCGTGTACGACGTTGTTACTTGGCGAAAAGCTTACCAGAAAAGCTTTGAGCACGTAGTAACGTTGCCTAGTTCGTCACCACTCTCGTCATCGCTGTGTCTACAGTATCCTGTGGTCATAGCGAGCGCAGGATATTACACAATCAATTTTGTACATACCTATGTACACGATACGTAGTGGGGCTTACGTCAGCTGATAGTTTGAAATATGAAATTGTTCAGAAACACCGTAACTATTGTCTGAGATGATTGAAAATGAGCGAGATCTATAAATTCGAATCTCATCAAGCTCCTTTTCTGTTTTTTTTTTCCTTTTCTTTTCTCTTCTTTTACTTTTCTTTCGCTACCATCCGACCTTGGGCATCCTTGAACTCCGGCATTCGTTTCTCTTTATCGTCCTGCGCGATCGGCGTAGGCGTGTAATGGCGATAAATACGTGAATAAATATATAAGGGCGAAAGCGAAAGACGTTGTGAGTTAGGTATGCCTACCTACCAAACGCTAACGTTTCAAAACATCCCCGTTCCCCAGTGCCTAGATATAGGTAGGTATAAAAGACAAATACGGTGTCTGGGGGTACTAAAGAGCTTAGTTTCACTGTTCAAAAGTTTGTAGAAAATATTATCCCGGCAATAACAGTATTTCTCTGAATATTAGCTGTTTCATACATTTCGAAGCTTAAACTCAGCGCGCTTCAAGCTCTTTCCAAACTGCCCGACTGCTACTCGCTCAACAATTCTCTCTAATTGATCCAAGCAAACTCGACCAAAACGTCGCCAGAATTACTCTCTTCCATAGTAATTAGAAACCTAAATTATTATTATCATTATTATTATTATTATTATTATTATCATCATTATCTCAAACCCTGAGCGAAACCTGTGTCCAGCGAATCCATTCCCTTGTTATACAATACTAGATTACAAAACGCAGAGCTTTGCCTCTCTCCCCTCATCCCTTCTGCTGTATACCTACTTCGGTAGTATAAAAATAAAGAAAATGGTTACGTGGACGAGTAAAAAGGTCATAAGCTTGCAACGACATCAAAATAAAAGGTATAAAAAAAAGCTGCAGGATCACGAGGATAACGTTAACGGGGGGGTGGGTTTGCTCCTCGACCCAATGGGTGAAGGGGATCGTTGGAGTGCCGCTGTGTTAACATAACGACGAGGGAGGAATTACAACGGGTTAATCAAGGAATGAAACTACCACTAGTGCCCTACAACGTTGTAACTATTGCACCGGCACACTATGCTACAATTCTGCACGTATACCTGTGATAATACGGATTAAAGAATCCAAACGCAGCGTGGCTCGCCGGATTTTATCCTTTGGACATACACCAATGCCAGCTGAACAGATTCACAAGAGATTTTTCTAGACTTTTCTTTCTCGTTATTCATACTAGACAGGGAATGTCAGTTTTATTCCAATACATATAGTACACGTACCCAATGTATAAAATGTGGTATAAAACTTGAACGAATAGTATTCCGAACTGCTAGAAGGGTCTAAGAACGAAGGGGCTCTATACGCATAAGATAGGGAGAATGCATGTAGTTTCTGTTGGTAGAAATAAAGTAGTTTGTAGAAGGTGCACACCGGCGTACCGTGGCTCGACCATTCGTGTAAAATCGTTGTTGGCATACGCGACTTATCTACGTTTCGATATACACTTCGCACACGTATTCTTGGTCGAGTGGAAAAGACTCACCACCCGCAGCTTTCTTGGCCTCAAGATAAGAGAAAATTTATAGTTAAAGTTGAGACTCGAGGCATAAAGGGCGGCGAACGGAAGGGATGAAACAGAAATACACAGAGTGAATGGGGGCTTGTAATGTTATTAGGGTGGTTTCTTGGCTAATTCGGAGAATATCTCTCTCTCTCTCTTTCCCGCTCTCCCTACTCATACCCCTCCCCAATTCTTCGCCCTTACCAGATTACAAGACTGCTAGATTGGTAGGCTGGATGGCTGCAAAAATGGCTCGCCGGCAAGAGTGTTGGCTTTCGAACGCCACAACCCCTAGTTGAATTTCATTTTATCGCTGTCCCATTTTCAGAAGCAGCTTCGATGGAAATTACACCAGTTAGTTAGCTTTTCGTCAGAAACCGAGCGATAACTATACAATCTACAAGTTTTATTTTTATCCCATTTTTTTTTATTACTATCCTTAGTCGTAAAACTAAACGTACAATTATTTTTATACTTCGAAGAACTTGCGTCGAGTAATTCGCGTTATTGGCATTTCAACGAAATAAATTCTACCTTTCATTTTTTTTCATAGAATTCACCTAACTTCACCTGCCTATCATCGTAGGTGATATTTCCCGACGTAGAATGAAAATTTAATGAAATGTGAATTATTTGTAACCAAGCAGCAAGTCGTTTGAATTGATGGATATCAGTCATAACAAATTTGCGAAGTATATTCTAATACCCCGATGTTTCGAGTCTGTAAAACGCATTACCGTCGAGTTTACTTCCTTTGATTTTTACTTTTCTTATTATCTTTATTCGTTGTTACTTTTTGTCCTTTTTTACGGCGGGAACAAAAGGCATACCCTCCTCTTCGTACGATCCGAGTATCCGCCGTATAAAGATGAAAGGTACTCAAGGTTCTAATACAACGTAACATTTATGACCGACCCAAAGAGACTTGGGGAAAATACTGCTTTATGCCCCATAACCTGTCGTAATTGTGATATGATTACCGCCGACCTAAAACTCTGCCTAAACCCGACTAGCCCCCATACATACACGAACTGAAAGTCTCTAATATCCTAGACTCGAAAGCAATTCGTCTTTTTTTCCTCAGAATAATTCAACGGCTAAAATGAGTGAATCGATTACGAAAACTTTCTGTTAATGATCATCGATCATCGTAATCAAGTATATCTACGACTGGGATCGGCACCCTTGAAATTCAGCTCATATGACCTTTGGCAAAGTTGAGCCTAAGACATCCTAGATAACATTGTCAGCAGGCAGATTGCGGTGGGTCCTGGTGGATCCATGCCAAAGATTACACAGCAAGCTTTTGGAATGGCCATGTCGGCTTAACGTCATGCCTACGCCCTGGTAGTGTCTAACCAGTTTGATCCCACCCCTAAGATAGATTCTCTCTGATTGATATTAGGCCTTCGACAAGTGGATATTAGAAATCCGAAAGTGAGGAAAACTAATTCCTAAGTCGAAATTTCCACCCTTTATTCCGTCTCGGAGCTTGCGGTTCACCAGGGTAATACAGTTTCTCACTTTTTTCTGTTCACTCGCAAGCTTCTGTACTCTCTTTTATAAGCTCGTGCCATTCAATTTGGTGGCGATAAGCCACCTTTTGACGTCATGGTATATTCACGTCGGTAGCCTCATACTTTTTACAATGCAAGACCGCGATCCCGACTTATTAGACGTTTAGAGGCACCCTTGTATGAGATTTCCTTTGTTATATAGATATACCTAGACGTAATGTGTATTATACGAAAGCGCTGCAACAATATGTACCCCAAACTCCTTCCGTCATATTTTATGTAGCATGTTTTAGGCATCAGAACTTTGTTACCTAAAACATAAATAACGTTGGGAAATGGCGGCTGCAGGGGTACACCAATGTTTACGCGAGTTTCTTCGTGTCACGGCAACTACCCCGAGTTTTCGACCTCTGGGATCGGGGAAAGGGACATGGAAAGAGAAAAGGGGCGAAAGGATTGCGGAGAAGGAATACGGGAAGACAAGAGTGGAAGAAGTAGGAGGGCGAAGAGACTGATGGAAGCTAATCTACTCGTTGGAACTTGCAGTGGGAATGATAAACTGAGATTGCACCGTTGCACTTTAACTGCACTCCACCCAAGCTGCATGTCTTTTATATCTTAGAGTTTACGGGCGAGCGAGGTAATTTACTTTCTAACTCTAATCAAAATGGCTGCCAGCCTTAGTCGCATCAAATGGCGCTTTTCCCAGCCGCGAGCTATGCGTCAGAAATCCCGTTTTAATCTTCGTTATCTTATTTCTTAATTAATTCAGCCACAATTCGCGAAAATTGCATTCGTTTGGCTGTCGTCAATTTTTACGGATATCATGATTTTGGCAAAATTGTTCACTTAGGTAAAAGCGTATACATGTATGAGCCTGTATATAGCTAGTATAGTGGATTATGTATCACGTAAAATCCGGGTAAAGTTGGGGCCAGCGCTCAGCCGACCGAACATTTTATAATCCTTTGGAAAACGGGATCAAATAAAATAGGTATATGGGGAAAAGTGGCTGAAAAATAAAATCTCTGGAAAATAGGATTATGCCGATAACGGGGACGCAGGATATATAACGGAATTCTTCTGAAAATATTCTAAATCGATATATTTTTCGTCTGTGATTCCCGGATAGGGGGATAAAACCTATCTCTTCATTGCGACGACAGGAAAATTTGACGAGATAAATTATTTCGTCATTTTTTCAAGCGCTGACGTATACGTTTTTGCTATTTTTAACGAGACTTTTTAAACCCGTTTTATTCTCCTTTGATACTCACTCCCTCGTTACATATACATTCAAGCTTTCAACCGCAAGACAGGCAATAAAATTCTATATGGTTAGAGAGAGTTGATTTTACGTTAAGGGTGCTTTGACTTCGGTACAATTTCGGTAGGATTACTTTTAAATCGATTCACACGATCCTTCAATGGCCTCCATTCATTTCGGTCTTGCGGTAATCGGATAGCTTCCATTTTCCAATCCACTTGAAATCCTCTGACACAATTCAAACGATATACCTACCGGGTGATTCCTCGCTGACGCCGCAGTATGTCCGGTAGCGGACTGTCAGGTATAGTTTTTTACCCGTGATCGTAGCCGAAAAATTCTATAGTCCCGATCAATATGGCCGCCCAAACAAACAAGACGATCGCCGGCGATCTTGAATTTTGACAGCTACAGCGAGATGAGTGTGACAAATTATTACCGATAATAATTATTACACCCACAAAATGTTCTTTGTGCACCGGATGATCATTATCCAGGGGATTGCGAGTGATTGGCGTGTCGACGGATGGGTAAGTAAAACTGTTTTTCATAATTACGAGTGCATCTGTAAGAGCGTAACCTCAAAGCGATATTAACCCTCAATGTGCACGCTATATTTTTCGAGAAACTGCGTCTGTTATGGAACAGTCAGGGTTTCAGGGTTTTATTGGCTTCAGAAAGACCTTAAACAACTCACGGTTACTATTCTTATTAATCATACACTTATTAATTATTATTTCAGAGAGCGTGCAGCAGCTTCGGATTTTACTTGACCAGGCATCTTCATAGCTAGATCCTCGGCTAGACCCGTACTAGCATAGGGTGTAAAGGTGTTTAATGCTGCGAAATCATTGTGCGGATTGTGTGCAGAAATAACCGGAACACTATGCTTAACGAGAAGACCAACAGACTGAGACATGGATTGCACATTGCTGAAGAATAGGGACATAGGGGAATTTGATAATTTTTGATGATATTAATGCGAAAAATGATTGGATAATATCGAGGAGCGGATATTCGCATAACCTCAGAAAATAAAAAAAAAACTCAATTTAGTGACAGAACTTCGAAAATACCAACAATCATGAAAAGTTGTAAAAACATTTTGCTCACGACGATGAAAATTGTTCATTTTTGATCCGATTTCGAAATTTCAGGGTTTGTTATACTCAGTGATATAATCTCTATGAATTACCTGAAAAAGTTTTGCAACAACACTCATATTTCAGTAAAAATTCAGTTAGTAGCAATATTCCACTGTCTAAACCTGTAATTGGACGTTCACTGTTAAGTCTATGTATTTATTCCGAATAAATAAATTAAAATAATCAAATATCTTACCTATACCTAAAAATATACCAAATATACCTATATTACTTGGTAATAAGAATAGAAAGTTCAGTATGTTTGGGCTGATTAGAGCGACTACGGAACGATTGATTTTCCGTAGAAATATTGGGGAACCAACAAGAATTTGGAACACAGCTGTTGATTGCCTTAATGTGATTTAATTGCAGACTGCACGGGGCTTCATTAAGGAGGTATTATCGAAACTTCAGAGTCAAAATAGTGTTTGGATTTTCTGCTAAATTTTTATTTTTAAATAGTGACTAAAAAAATTATTTTAATTTTTCATTACTAATATACTTGTGTTTTGAACACTTTAATTGTTAGGAAAAAAAATTTTCATAAGAAAAGACTTGCATGGTTCTAGCAGTTATATGGCGAAGAAGGTTAGGTGGCAACATCGCTTAGCGGAAGAATGCGTGTGTCGTGCGAGTTCTATGGGTATGGGTGCGTGCGATAGTTGAGTTGGTCATGCGGCGTTGCCAAATCGATTTTCAATCAGCTCGTGTAGTCCGTCGCGTTCAGAAACCAGTGCGATTAACTTGATATTTCTCTTTTATTTCATCGGTAACCCTACATTTAATGTACATCAATTTATTACCTGTAATTTAAAGTTGCGTGTGTTCATTTTTCATCAACGAAAGTTGGAATTATCACGCAGAAAAAAATAAAAAACCTAACCTCGATACCCCTCATGCCATAAGACATGTGTTAAAAGTATACAAAAATTGTGATTTTGTAATTAAATATCTCAGTTTCTAGACGGTAAATCGTTGTGAAATGTCACCACAAGTTGGATTTTGCTCTGAATTTCGTGTTCACAAAATTTCACGTAGCTAAGTTGGAAAATAATTTTCACGTGAGAAACGATAATACCTCCTTAATACAAAGATTGTACATGATGTATTTTAGAATCTTAAAACTATGACCTGTTCTGTTAAACCAAGCTAGCTCTATTGCACTGTATGGTTAGGAAAGAGGATTGTGCTTAAGGATGATTTGTAGGGTACAATCGGCATCAAAACAATAAGACAGACAAAAACCGAATTTGATAATATTGGATGATATTAATGCGAAAAATGATTGAATAATATCGAGGAGCGGATATTCCCACAACCTCAGAAAATGAAAAAACTCTCAATTTAGTGACAGGATTTCGAAAATACCAACAATCATGAAAAGTTGTAAAAACATTTTGCTCACAACGATGAAAATTGTTCATTTTTGATCCGATTTCGAAATTTCAGGGTTCGTTATACTCAGTGATAAAATCTCTACGAATTCCATGAAAAAGTTTTGCATAAAACACCCATATTCGAGCCAAAATGTAACAGTATATGTATAATATGAATCTCAGAATTCATTCGGATTGCTACTAACTGAATTTTTACTGAAATATGAGTGTTGTTGCAAAACTTTTTCAGGTAATTCATAGAGATTATATCACTGAGTATAACAAACCCTGAAATTTCGAAATCGGATCAAAAATGAACAATTTTCATCGTCGTGAGCAAAATGTTTTTACAACTTTTCATGATTGTTGGTATTTTCGGAATTCTGTCACTAAATTGAGTTTTTTTTATTTTCTGAGGTTATGCGAATATCCGCTCCTCGATATTATCGAATCATTTTTCGCATTAATATCATCAAAAATTATCAAATTCCCCTATGTCCCTATTCTTCAGCAATGTGCAATCCATGTCTCAGTCTGTTGGTCTTCTCGTTAAGCATAGTGTTCCGGTTATTTCTGCACACAATCCACACAATGATTTCGCAGCATTAAACACCTTCACACCCTATGCTAGTACGGGTCTAGCCGAGGATCTAGCTATGAAGATGCCTGGTCAAGTAAAATCCGAAGCTGCTGCACGCTCTCTGAAATAATAATTAATAAGTGTATGATTAATAAGAATAGTAACCGTGAGTTGTTTAAGGTCTTTCTGAAGCCAATAAAACCCTGAAACCCTGACTGTTCCATAACAGACGCAGTTTCTCGAAAAATATAGCGTGCACATTGAGGGTTAATATCGCTTTGAGGTTACGCTCTTACAGATGCACTCGTAATTATGAAAAACAGTTTTACTTACCCATCCGTCGACACGCCAATCACTCGCAATCCCCTGGATAATGATCATCCGGTGCACAAAGAACATTTTGTGGGTGTAATAATTATTTTCGGTAATAATTTGTCACACTCATCTCGCTGTAGCTGTCAAAATTCAAGATCGCCGGCGATCGTCTTGTTTGTTTGGGCGGCCATATTGATCGGGACTATAGAATTTTTCGGCTACGATCACGGGTAAAAAACTATACCTGACAGTCCGCTACCGGACATACTGCGGCGTCAGCGAGGAATCACCCGGTATAATTTGAAATGTCAATGTTTCGGATCGTTTCGAAACACTTCCGATAATACAGAACCCAGCTACCTTACTACAGTCTGAAATTAATCCAATATTTTTCTTGACAAAAAAAAAAAAAAAAAAGCTAAATAGACTCGTGACGAAGGGATGATTTACATTTCGGTTAATTTGTTAACTTCGTAGTTTCGTAATTCTAACAATTTGAAAATCTGATCCAAGCTTGCTTTTTTTTCTTCTAGCTTCGTTATCGGTAATTGAAATATTAGATTACGAATCGAAAGCGAAAAGTGTAGGTACGCGTAAGTATAAGTTTTCAGTTGCAATAAGTTTCTTTTGCTAAAAGAATAGAGTGCCCCCCAAAAAGTGGAAACTTTCTGTTTTTATATATTTAAAAAAAAAATAGTTTATATAATACATATAATCTAAGAGAAAAAAGTAATTAAATAAAATTAAATAAATAAAATTGGGCTAATTAACCCAGAATGCAACAGTTTTTGCCTACAGTTTTTATCATTTTTTTCTACCTTCGTTCAGCTTTATGACATTATCAAGAGGAAATGTCCGATGGCAGTGGTCGAACACCCTGAGGATACCTGACCGTCAGGTTTACTTGTTTATAGACAGTCTTGCTCAGATTAACAGGGTATTATGAGTAACAAGATTATCCGAAGCGTGAGGGAAGCAGAGGGACGTTCGGAGCGCGCGTGCTCTAGTTGAAGCCCCAGCTGCAGTGTGTGTCTGCTTGCTGGCCCTACACTGATCTCATTACCGTCGCAGAGAGAAAATACCTATGCCTGGCTAGTAGTACTTAAGACTTTTTTTTTTACCTCTGAGTCAGGAACTTCCGATCGTATACCAACGTTCTGGAAAAGAAAACGTCAACGTATGCGATGAAGAAATGGGGATGATTCGATGTTCGATATCTTCAGTTTTTCATTCCACGCTTCAAAATTATTATTTCCTCTGAAAATATCCCATGGTCATGTGTGTCGTTCAATACTAGACAAGATAACCTAAATAGTAGGTACGCGATTCGAGACTTAAGCAAATTCAGGTAAACACCTGAAAAATTCCGTGCGTTGCAGAACCAATACTCTTCGTATTTAATATACGTTAAAGATGCAAGTGACGATGAACTAGAAAATAGAAACTGTACTTTGAGTAGAAGGAATTGAGGTGAAATTCTCTGTGAGGTAAACGAACATAGTTTTTGTATTATGCAACGGTTTAATTGTGACCAAGGGATCATACCGTGGAATTGTCCCGGGGTAAGCGAAGGGTATAACGAGAATACCGTGACGTAAAGGAGGAAGTCCTTAATAGGGACAACCAGCCCCGAGGGCAGCTCGGCATTCTGGCTAGATTAACTAAATTTTGTAACAGGAAACGGCAGGCAGTGAGAAAACTGTTTCTTTCCTCCACAATACGGTGAATAAAAGCTCGAAATTGCATAAATTAGAACGATAAAAGAGGGGCTGAGTTTATTCCGAGTATATCTACTTTCATGGTGTAACCTTTCACAATGAATTCAGAGAAAGAATCTCGTGGTTCAAATTTCTATCTAAGGGCGTAATCCATCGATTGTAAAATCGTCGATTTTATCAGGATAAAATCATGCTAAAGCAACTGGGTGTAATTGCTCCTGATAATTGGGCGTCCCTAGTTATAATTCGGAACATGTTTGGATCGGATGGTTATCCGAGGGTCGGTAGGTAGTAGGCTACGATGTTTTCGTAAACATAGTATCGGAAATCACTTTGGTGCAATGGAAATTTAGTATTCGTGATCGTAGCTCTCTGTGAGCTATACAAACATTATTGATTTACCATTTGGTATGTGGATATACGTGTATATATACCTGTACATATATTCGTACAACAATTTGGAGATACGTTAGAGAACGGACCGTTATTATTTATTACAGCTACCTACTCTCTGCACGCCTCGTTTTACCGTAGGATCTAATTTTCCGGGGTTAATCTTTCCCTTTCAACTTGTTCATTAGAGTATAATCACCCGTTGACCAATGCCGTGGCCGACAATCCAGATTGGCGATAAACAAGGAAATTCCTAATTTTCGTATAATGGATTTATAACTAATACAGAAATCGAGTTGCATGTTTAGAACATTTATAACCACGAACTATCGACTTACCTGTCATTCCGGAATAATAAAGTTGGATTATGTATTGTTTCGTGATATATGGATTTCGGATTGCACACGTAAGTACATCATTCTGTAGAATTGTCCCTTTTATTTCCTCCGATTTTTTTGTACTATAACTTTCGTAACTTGCGTATAAAACTAGGGGGTGAAATGATCTACGAAAAATGTCTAGTCGTAGGTGTAAGTGAATATAATTTCGGGACGATTTGTCGTGAATTTAAAATCGAGGCAGCTGCTGTTATTCGATCTCTTGATGACTCGAGGGGAAAATAAAACGGAAGCACACGTGTGAGTGACTGATTGAAACCCAGCGATGCGCAATGGAGCGTTAAATATCGATCCCCACTCATTATTGTCCACACGATTTTAAATACCTGTACCTGACTCTACCCTCACGATGGGGATTCATTATTCACAAAAAATAATTCAGGTTCAACCCTTAACTCAAGTTCAAGGGCTTCTAAGAGCGTGCAGAATTGAACTTGGGAGAATTGCAGGGAAGGAAATAATGCAGAGAAGTCGTGTATAGAACTGATATCACATAAATCTGAATAAACTTGGTATATCTCGCATCTACTACGTAGCAAACATTAATATAGAATATAATTAGGGATATAATAGAGTGTTTGACGGGGAACGGATGTGAACGACATTTATGGAAAAGGGAATAAAATACCGATGAAATACTGCGGCCCCAAACCTTGCATCGTCCAGTGGATGGAGAAGCGTGGATATTACGAGGTAATTCTATTTGCATATCGTGAGGGAAGGGGTTTGATAAAATGCAGTAGAAAATGCAAAATGCAGACAGTCCGCCGTATGGCTGTGAAATAAACGACACAGTCGAGCTGCCGTTTTCCCTTGTCGTTTGAAAAATAAAAGCCCACCAAGTTGAAGCACCAGGGAGAACTGCATGGAGTATATGCAACGCATAGGGAACGAATGAGAAATGCTGAGTAGGTAGGGGTTATAATATTGATGATATTTGCCAAAATGAATCCCTTTACTCATAGAACGTTTTGCAGAGACAAAAACAAAAAACAAAAAAAAAAAAAAAATGAGAGAAAGGAGAAAATAGAAGCGTGCAATACCGAGAATAAAAAAAAGAACAATCCGGATTTATAACTCCGGTAGAAAATTACAGTGTTTCAGATGAAAGATGCTGCGATAAGAACGGATATTATGAGACAGAATAATTGTTCTGCAGCCTGTAGAGAAAACGAACCTATTTTACCTCTGGGCTACGGGGGAGTATAAGGATAGCGAAAAGTGAGCGAGAAAAGGGATGTGGGAAATGGAAAGAGGGCGGAATTCTAGGCACGCAATAACGTCTTCACTTAAGGCGACGAGGACGATGGCAGGCGCGAAAAGAGTAATTCAGACACCGCGGCATGGAAATATTCAGACGGATGCGGAGAACTTCCTGATCGTTTTCTTATCTGCTGCAGAAGACTAAGGGGAAAGGCGCCTGAGCCTGGGGCTAAGACGAAGGAGAATAAGAAGAATAAAGGCACGGGTACCTTTACCATGTACAACCACGTCCGTGACGATCATTGTACCGAATAATATATTTCAGCCACACCCGTCAGCGCAGAGTGACTTAGTGAATCGTAACTTCTTATTACAGAAAGATTAGACGTGCTTAGAAAGTCGGAGATGGTTAGTATTCAGTCATGCCGCGTATATCAGCGTGTTTTAGTAATTTTGTAAAATTGTATTCATATAATTAGCGAATCACGAATGAAATTCACCGTGAAAAGTATATCTCGCGATCATTTTTCACCCGTCTAATCGCAGATGGCGGTTGTACGGCGTAGGATATTACAATATTGTACCAAAGTTTGCCGAATTCTCTGAATTAATATTCGTCCGGTGTATTCATGGCAGTGTATATATATACCTACTAAGGTGGGTAGTGATATTCATAGCTTCCATTTCCAAGTCCCTAATCCCCAAAATTCTCTCGACATACCCAGGATATCTCTGCCTCTCATACCAAACCTCCGAACATGAACAGTCCGAGGCCACACCAGGGGAAGATCTTCCAGGGTTTGCATTCCCGGCGTAATACGCGTGCGGTAGGATAGGCACTTGATAGCAACAACTAGCAGTCGTAGTTTTCGTCGGATATAACTTTAGCCATGGGATTGAGAAGACTGTGCCGAGATTCGTGTCAGTTTTAGGAGAAATTTATACGTTTTTTTTTCCTTTTTCTTATTTTCGTTTTTTATTTCTAGGGTCTCGATCACGTCACGGTTTTCATATCGCTAAAGCACCACTCCCGATACACAAGTCTCTTGCTTTCCTAGCCAATTTATGTTAAATTATTTTACTGGGTTGTTGTACCACCACCTGGTGCCCCAAGATATATGCGATATGGCTACTTATACTTACAATATCTTATAGTCGTAAAGTCTGTACCTCACGCGCTGGACGAGACGATGCCTGCCCCAGTCTATGGTGCAGTATCGGGGGTGAAATGCCTATATATTATGTTCCTCCTCGTATTTTATTGCTCAGATTATTGTAAGTGGAAATTATATCGAGTTTGATATGAGCAAAAAGCACAAAGTGCACACCTACCTCAACTACGTGCTTAGGGGGGTAGTTTTGGTTATCATAAATGAGGTAAGACAGTAGGAATAAAGAACTTTGTTCTTAGAAGAGAAAAAAAAAAAGAAGCAAATAAGAATTGAAGAAAGCATATGAATAATACCGAGGCTAGAAATTTATCGAGATATTTATCCGCCGTCGTACCTAGTATCGACTTAATTTCTGTCGTTGTAAATCACGAGGAATTTACCGGCTTAAATTATTAACGAGATAATATATATACGGGCAATCGGTTAAATCCGTTGTCAGCAGTAGCTGCAGCAGCAGCAGTAGCAGCAGCCCTGGAGAAACGGGATAACAGATGAATGAAAAAAGCAGAAATAAGCTACCGAGTTGGTGTTCAGTGTCGCTTTAGCTATAGATTTTTGGCCTCTTTTTTTTCTTCTTTTTTGAGGATTAAAAAATATCGCCGCATCGAATGTTTTCGAATATCGTGGGCTCGATCGATGATATCTATACGCGTATAGGATACCACCTTCTGTCTCCGTGGTTGGGGTATGATTGGGGCAATCGATGTTTCCTCACGCGCCGTGTTCCTCCCTCGTTTATTCCCAGTTGGAGTTTTTTGGTACGTAACAAAATTCCTGATACCAGTAATTTGAAAAATATCTTCACACGCATGTGAATACTGTATAGAATGAGTTGAAAACAAATTCAACGATCAATGGGAATGGATACATAGATATCTATTTTCTCCTCTTAGTGTCACTAGTGTTTTACTGAAAAATGAGTTTTTCAGGCCTTGATTAATTGATTGAAATAGCATTTTGACATCTTCGTCTCGAATGGAATTTCGCGCAAAGGGAACGAAGCATTGCCTCGAGAATTACGTCTACATAAGTCTCGAGCACCCTTTAGCAGCGAGACAGAGACAGGTAGACATCCGCGTATATACCTAGGGAGAAAAGATGGTGAAAGGGTGAGGCCTTGGCGAGAAAGTCCGAGAGGATGGGTGGAGGGAATAAAGGGAGCGCGGAGGCCAAGAGATTCATAAAATAACAGCGGGGCAACATATTGCTCCCCATGACATGTATTATGCATGAGAGTCGATGCCTTTAGGTGCTCTATTAATTCTAGAAATTCGTTTTTATGTATTTTAGAAAAATTTATCCCGAACAATTTCGATTTATAATAGGCATACGTAACTCTACCTATATCGGGGCGACTGAAACTTTTGTTTTTGAATTGCACTTCTTCTTCTTCTTCTTCTTCTTTTTCCCTTTTCTTTTTCTTCGCGATCTTACGGAGCCAGGATAAAATTGCTGATAAAATGTCTCGCGGATTCTATCCCCCTCGAATCCTTACTTTCTTTGTTCCAGACAATACCCCTTTTATTTTTAAGTTGCCCGCAGGTAATCGACGGAGCACTGCCCGCAAAGCGGCTTAAAAGTATCCTCGTTTTTTTTCTTCTTCTTCTTTTTTACGTTGGTTTCAAAGAACCTGAAGCACGGAGTCGAGTATCGCAATCCCTCCGACTACATTTGCTATAAATTTTTCAACCTATTCTTTCCATTGTAAATTTTAAGCAGATATACTTACAGCTTCAATGGCCATCAAATCATTCGCTCGTATCATCGCTTCGATCAATCCCATAATATATAATAAAGCTGCGGTCGTAGCAGCGTATGAAAATATTCAAATATGAATATACAAAGATCTATATTTCTATAAATATGTGGATAGGTCGTAGAACGATTTTGGGGTCGGTTACGTCGAGCGGAAAAAAAAATTCGTATCGAGGGCCGGACCTCCCTCGAAACATCTATGGAATATTTGCGGCGATATTTTCTGCAATATCTGAAGCAAATAAAAATCTAATATTTACCCTCAACACTATATGCGGCCCACATAACAGAGGGCAAAGACTCTTGCCTCCAGTCGAACACATCTATGTGATGACATTATCGGATTCACATCAACCCTGGTTTACCCTCGGTGCATACAGTTTCCCCCTGCCAAACTATGTCGCATTCAACTCACTTACGGTCGTACTTTTTGCTCGGTCAACAACCCCCTCGTATGTGCACCACGTCGAGGCATGCATATTGTATGGATCTAAACGGGCGCCCGATACAGGAGGCAAAAGAAACGTGAGTTTCCACTTTTTCTTTCTTGATAAAACTTGCAAGATATCCAAACTGTATATTGGGACATCTATCTTGGTTCTAACATTGGCGAAGAAGGGGTTCTAGCCTGTAGTACGAAAATCATCGATGCGAAAGGTAATATTGGACGTGAATCGAATTACTTTGGTTCAAAGGTAACGCACAAGGATGGTGAAAACTTTGAGGTATTTCGTTGGAAAATTGTTCGAACTTTATCTTCAGAGGTGGATATCTCTCCGGGTCTGACCCATCCACTATCCTTTCTACAATACGATCTGTTACTAAATCGCTTGAGAACACTTTTACGCTCTCTGAATAGCGGGGATATTAGCCCCAGAAGAATATACGTAGAGCAGAAGCCCAGGGATAAGTATTCTCATAGAAAATTCACCCCGAGTATCTCATCTATCCACGTAGTCCGTCATGAATTCGCCAGTTTCATGTCCAAAAACAACTATCACATCCCGTGAGCGGTCTGAAATACGACACATGCTTTACCTACATATTTCTGGTGTACTTTGTCCTGTCCTGACCGTTGGAAAGTTTTTGTTAGTTTCAAACTCGGCTTGGCCAGTGGGTAATTGTTTTAGAAATGCATCAGCGAACGACATGTGATGAAAAGCCAGCTTTGACGAGTGAGAGAACACGTCATCGGGATTTTTAGGACGTCGAGGCACTCCCTGCTTTTACCGGAGGCTCTACGTTACGTGAAATAAAATTCGGCTACACTCTTTAACTTGCAAATGAGGGGTAACAGCTTTTTGTCATTCCACCCTTGCTTCTTTTGTTGGTGGTTTTAGTTACACGCAAAACTTTCTCGCGACGTCTAAACCCTGACGTGTGTTAACCACCTGGCGCCGTGGTCAACACTTTTTCCTTTACCTACGCCTGTCCGATGCTCAGCTTCTCCGCTTATTTTCACTTTTATTTTCCTTTTTTTTCTTTTCTTTTTATTTCCTTTCTCTCTGGTTCTCCTTAGTTTACTTGGTTCTTATTTTATCACATGATAAATAGAGCCCCAGTTTTCAAGCTACGCAGATCTCGCGTAACTCAGTTAGTATAATATGTCTCTTTTGATCACAGCCTAGTCCCAATTTTTCCTTAAAAATCACCCATACTCGGGACTTAGAAAGGCATAAGAAGCTGTCCAATGTTAAAAAAATATTGTTTCATTCAGAAATCCGTGCTTTAAAACCGTGAAAATCTCAAATTACTGTAAAAAAAAAAAAAAGAACTCAAATCAAGGTGATCAGTATAATTTCAGAATTAAATTTGAAAATTATTTTTCACGCAATAAAATTGAATTAAAAAAAAAAATCAGATATTTTCGTGTCGAATAAGCTGGGTGAAAAAGAGTAGAAATTTAAATCCCATTCTATGTTAAATTTAAGGGTTAATTCCGAGTGACACGTAATAAACGGCAAGTTGCCACTCCACGGCAACTTGTGATTTTAATGAAGCGTTTTTTTCCAATTTTCCTACCCCCCACCCGTTCGTTAGGTACAGGCAAAGTGCTCTTGTACCGAGGCTGCGGAACTATGGTGAGTATGCCCCCGCAATATTCCAAAGTTAATGTGAAATGGGAACCATCCTAGCCTATCGTCGTCCGACACGATAAATTGATACTCACTGATGTGGGCGTTCTACGTCAAAGCAACATATTGCCTCCCTAGCATGACGCACGTCGTGTTCTATGTATACATGGTGTTACCTACGAGCATGTACCACAGTCTATAATTTTCGGCTAAATTTATCGTCCCAGGTAATACTGGAGAGCAGATTGTAGCTGGAGAAAAGTTCGATGGAGTTTTTTTTTTTTGTTTGTGCAGATTAATTCGATGACAATGTGATGGATTCTGAATTACAGAGTCTGGGGTTATTTTGTTATTCTGATTATCCACTATGGCTTCGAAGTTTCCGTAATATTGTAATTTACTAGTTAACGATGTCACGCGTCGCTTCGCGGCTCTTGCGATTGCCTATCTTTGAAACTATCCCCGTCTATCCATCCCGAAAGTAGAACCTCTGTACAAATGCTTGTCTCGGCATCCCGAAGCTCCTTATAAAACACAATTACCACCTTAACCAAGTTGGGACGTACTTAATTACCTGAAAGTTAGCAACTCCAAGAGCCCGTTCCACTCTTCTCTTATTTCTTCACCCAACCCTCGACAAGCCGCTCATTTTCGGAGCTAAGAAAGTCCGGGACGAGTCACGTCACACGAAATAATAATCTCAATCGTAATTATGATATCAATAATGAGAAGGATACAAAGGGTATAAAAGAAGAAAGGGAAAAGGGGCCGAGAGGATTTCCATTTCACTCAATCTTCCACGGTTATATTTTTGCTGCCACAGGTGCCAGATTCGAAAAGTTCTGCAAGGAATCTTATTCTTTGCCCCCGGATACTCGAATTTGTATTTTTACTAGCGCCACAACTCCGTCAGCAATAATTATCGAATATCTAATACCAGGTACTAATCCAAAGAATACTGCGGTGAGAAGCGAAGCCTTTATACGTGCTTTTGATATCACGTGATACCACGAGGGTGGTAAAAGACGACGGGAATACGAGATGATGTAAAGGAGTCTAATTGCCAATGTGGGGCCGACGGAATGACAGACTGACGGTCAGGCGCCTTATAAAATCGATACACCCCCTCAACTGCTCTCTTTTTGCCGCAGAGATACACCGCGTAGTTTTATAGACTCTCAAAGACTCGATGCTTTCCGCACGGGAAGTAAGGGAGAGAAAGATAGAGTACAGTACCAGCTGGAAAATACTGTCGAAGATTCTTTAAAAATCTTTAATTCATTCGCGATACTTTGCTGGTCGAAAACGAATCTGCGCTGTGAATTGTAAATCGTGGGTATGCACGAGAACTCCTACCCTCAGATTCTACCAGCGTTGAATATTCGTTAAGATATCTCAAGAGCGACGGCAATGTGCTACGTTGTCCTTGTGAAGTGGACTTTCGTGTCAATTCTCGATTAGGACAATTTCAAGATTTAATCAATTACAGATCATTAGATTGAGATTATTTATTGAAAATCTGCAGTCTATTTTCAATATTACGTTCTGTCTTTCACTGATCCATTTTCAACCCCTAAATAGAATAATGATTATATTTCTTCAACATTATATGCAAATATAACCGCGAAATAAATACTCTCTATATATTTTTACGATATAATTTTATCGACGTGTATAGGAATACTTATAAGTATGTACATGCGAACCCCTAGACTCAAGGGTTGGGTATTATTTAATAGAACCCGTACTGCGACGTGGTACGAGGGACTCGGTTTACTTTGGCTCAGCTTCACGGATATGCATTATACATAGTACATACATAGACGTACGCGTATGAGTGTATGCTCTGTGCTCTTAGTAAACGTGTATGTGTTACATGTGTGGACGTACGCGTGTATGTGGGTTGGGGGATTCCTACGATCCCTCGTTTCTTCGTTCCTTTGCGATCGATGCAAAAAATAAGAAGTAATAAAATGCAAATCCACGCTCCAATATCGGCGGTCAGGACGAGCCGGAAGTTTCGAAGGAAAGAGAAGGGTATACGTATGTATATTGGCCTGTAGGGTAGCATTTATATTCTCCACAAAGGGATCATCGTCTAACTACACGCGTCTTGACCAATCGGCGAGGTATATGAAGATATAATATATTACACGCGAGTTAATTGTACCGATTATTTTTACTTCCTTTACATTTACTCATCGGCGTATTTCCTACCAGATTACATCCTATAGATATTATTTTATACCGCGGATTTAAGTATTCGCGCTTTCAATGTGATTGAATTTTTTTTTCTTTTTTTTTTTTGTTTCGCCGCGGATTTGTATTCTGGTCACGAATATATTTGCAATGTGGTAGGTACCTATAGGGAGGAGTGAAATTTTGTAAACAACAAACGTAGGTACCTATACTGCCATCTTGAATATTTCCTTCAGGCGAACTTCGTTTCTCGTGTCTCTGTCAAAAGGAATTATTTTATCTCCTCCAATACCAGTCGAAAAAAAAATCTTCTTCTTCCTTCTCTTTCATCCGTTATCCCATGTATTATATCTCGCACCTTGTTTCTCCCCGCTTTTGAAATGGCAGGAAAAAGAAAAAAAAAACGACGGAAAACGCCTTCGAGGTGGACAATGAAAAATGTATTACACGCTTGGTGTGGCGATGATTGTTTGAGGGAAAGAGGGTGGCCGCCAATTTGTATACGAAACCAGGTGTCACACGCCACGTACCGTGGAGTTCGTGTTTCTCAGTGGTCAGGGTCGAGTTTTGCAAAGGACCGCGTTGAAGCCTCGTTGTTGAATTTTATGAGGTACGGTCAGAATTGGGTTCGAGTAAGTTTTTCAGTTTGAACAAATTGTGTGAAGGATGAATTAATGGTGAATAAGAAACTTACGATTCACGCCGTGAAGGACCATCGTGACTGTTCAATGTTCTCGACACTATTTTAATACTATTCGAACTCTTCTCACAAGCCGTATCGAACTTCTTAACTCATTTTGCGATCGACGCAATTGTCAAATTATCATCGACTACACACGATTACGCGATTACGTATTTATTATTGTTCTGAGGCCACCCTTAAAACGCTAATAAATTCGCATACAAATATCTTGCTTGTTTGAAACGCGTTTTGACTCATGCCGCAAGAAAGATCAACTTTCTCTAGCACTCGAATAAACTAGCAAATTTTCATCATTTCTTAGGCTAGTGATAAGACATTGAGCCGATGAACAATCAGAACAAAAAGGCGTTCAAAATTTGGCAAAACTTCGCGTTAAAAGAACCAATTTAATAAACGTGATCTGATTCTATTGAAACAAAGAGCGAAATTACCTTTTCAAATTAATATATAATTGATAAACCCCAAAACTGCAATGTTGTTGCAATTGCATCTGACTCGACGCCTGCACCGACTGTAAACCGGGAGACGCTCGGACGTCGCGGGCGTCGCAGTGACTGCTGAGCGTCGCGGCGCCCCCTTCAACCCCCTCAAACTGAGGGGTGGTTGAGGGTGTGGTCACGTGACTAGCCAACAGCCAATGGAATCGCTGGATGACGTCATCCAGTGGTTCTCAGCCAGAGGAAAATAGGGGATGCATGGGGATTCACCGTTACAGATATGTAAGAGAAGGGGTTGTTACCGAGTGACGTAGATATCATTAATGAAATTTGTCCAAAAATTGAAGAAATTTATTTCATTTCATCATCAGCCTGAGAATCGAACGACGTTTCAGATAATTCAAAAGTAAATATATATACCTATTCGAACGTGGCAAGCAAGTAAGATCGTATTTTCGGAGGTAAATCTCTGTGGTTGATATACACCAAGGTGCTTCTTGGAAATGGGGTTGAATCTTTTTTTTTTTCACCAAGCTTATGGAGGTAATTTATATTAATAAGACGGGGGATCAGCGTGAAAGGAAGAAGCAGTCAGAGAGGCAAAACGAGTATAACAGTGACATTTTTTGGTTCATCAATCCAACCGCGTCACAAATCCTTGCGTTTAGGTCCAACTACCCATCAATCATAATTTCTACCTTATCAATTACGTATCATAGAAAAATTCAAGGGAATATTTTTCCAGACATGAACCACTTCAAATTAACCTCACGTCCATTTCACAGCTTTACATAACCCAGCTATATTAATCAATGTCAGACCATCACAATATACTGATAACCATAGACAGTCGATTATCCAAAAATTCACTGACTTGAACACTTGGTCAAATCTTCTATCGCGAAAAAAATTCTTTCAATAATTCCATTGATTTTTCTAAACTCATTATTGAATTTCGGAAACTGCGTTACGTCATCCGAAAATCCTGAACACTCACAACTTCCTGCCAATACCATTTTAACTTTAGCTCTGAATTGAGTACTTATCAAGATTTCATGGCGGATATTTATCTCGCTGTGGCCGCGATCATAACGGGTATGCGTCACTGGGCTTATATATCCTTGGCGAAGAGTATCATTGAACGTAAATTAATTTCTGGTTCTACCCTCGATGACATGTACATGAAGACAGGCAGCTGTCGCCAACAACTGCAGGCATACAGGGACGTATATCTATGGCAGCGGGTTGTTACCGCATTGCTAATCGGCTTTCAATTATCGTCGATTATTATCATTATTATTATTATTATTTTTTTTTCAAAAAGGGACAAAGTACAAGGAAAATAATTTCGATTATTGATCATTTTTTTTTAGAGATTTTCTACTTTTTTTTTTTTTTTTTCTTAATTCGTATTTAATGTAGTAAAAATGTGGAAATTCGCAACTGTGCAGGACTACAGCTTATCGTTCTTCTCGTAACGATCTATTCCTAAGATTCTGGGCGGGTACCTTGTGGTCAGGAGTGCCGGTAACTGGGAGTCACGTCAGCGACCCCAGAATGACGAGCACGTACATAAGGTTAACCGCGGGGACGAGACCGTGGCGGGACTGTGCAGTATTTACGGCCGAACCTGACCATTGCACTGACAGCTCTATACTTGGCGGACCGATTACATTTGCCCAGGTCCTTAAACTTTCATCCGGGTTCCTTGGCCGCGTCAAATTCCCCGCAAACGAAAGAAAATGTAATTTCGGGATCGCGGACCTCTAACGCAGCCCTCTAACCTGGGCCGGGCTGGGATGGGTTCGATATATAATTTTCCAGAAAAAGAGAAAAGCTTGTTCTTTTATCACGTGGAAGAGGAAGCGATCCTCCCAACTTTGTTATACCATCGCGGTCGCTAAAGACGACTGATAGAAAATACTTGGAGTTAAAAAAAGAAAGAAAAAAAAAAGAAAGAAACCCGCTCCGCTTTTCTATCTTTACATGAAAAATCGCGAAAAATATTACGCGAGATAAAAACTTCTCATGTATTTTCCAATATCTAGGGAAATTCTATCCCGCGGTAAACCGTGTATACGAAAATTTCGTTGCGTAAATTGAGATATATTTTCATTCAATATATTCGCAATATCGTAACTGTCTTCTTCATGTTGTTACGGGAGATTTTTGGATGTGGATGATTCGACGGAAAATTTTTAAACGTCAGTTAACCAGGGCTGAGGAGAGGAAAAAATTCTCACGAATATACCGTCTGGGTTACGTTCCGCATCCAACTAACATGAGCTAAGTGCACCTTGTCACGATTGCCAAATACGTGCTGACGTTTGAAAAGGTTAACGTCACAGAATTGCAGTTAGCAACTTCTCGTAACTACGTAAGGGAGTATGAAGTACGTTTTAATTAATGCGACATACTTTTATTGCTACAAACTGCCACGTTTCCCCCCGGCCCCTGCATTACCTCTCCTCGTTATATATGCAGAAATGTGGTTTTAACCACAGCAAAACATGAGTATTTTTTATATTACGAGAGTGTTCACACTTTCACACTCACAGGAGCTGCTCGTACCTATTCCCTTACGTCTCGTTTTTTTTTTTCTCACGTATATTTTTATTTCTAATCAAACATCATCATCGATCAAAGTTTAGCGAATATTAACGAATCGTGTGAATATTTCGCGAAAAATTCACGCGATGAACTCGAGAAATTGTTTATAAACGAAGGCAGTGACGAATGTCAATGGCAGAATCAAACTCACGTATACTTACCAGTGCGATATTACGTGTAACGTGTGCAGGCGGTAGTCTATGTTCCGTATGATTTACTAGATCATTACCACAGTGCCTCTCTGTGGTCCGATTGCATACGTCATGTGTCACTGATTGACTGCGATACGAGAGCGGATAACATCGTACGTTTAATGTTTGATCGGGTTACTGATAATTTTAAATATTCCATCACATACGAAAATATCATAAATAACACTCGTTATAGTGCCGATTTTTAGTCGCTTTTTTCTTCTTTTTTTTATACCACATCGTCTGATAACTTACGCAGCTGCAGTCTTCGCCGATACAGATGCATTTCAAAATACTCGTCCTCATATTCAGGTCAGAATGGAGTAATTTCGAAATTAGTGAAAACGGTGAGGCATAAAAAGCGCAACATTTCGCTTGGCAAATAATATCGTGTATTTTTCTTTTTGAAAATAGCCAACGGCGTTTCATTTACTTTCTAATCTCTCACAGACTTCTTTTGATATTTTTATTTTTCCAGTTAAACCCCTAGCTCGCGTTCATCATTTTTTCGCGATTCATTGCTCAGATGAAGTGAATCGAAACTATTTTTTATCTCGTAGCTGTCGAGAAGTAAATCGAGTTAACGAGCCGTTAAAAAGAGGTGAGAATCGTTAGGCGACGTTGAAAAGGAAAGAAACTCTTCTCTGGCGGAAGTGGGTGGTCTACAGAGTGAGGGCAGGCGTTGATGCGAGTAAGTGGCGATCAAGACTGCAGGTGAATCCCGGCGGAGTTTGCGTCGTCTCTATCCTCGTTCTTCTCCACCTCGCCGTCGTCGTCTATCAATCCGTGCCTTCAGTTAAAGGAGAAAAAACGAATGGCAAAAAGTAACGGGAGAGAGAGTTTACGTTCGGTGCAGAAGTGGTTTCGCGATTTGCTGCACGATTGCACCTCAGCAGTGTTACCCTTGCATCCCATCCGCCCCTTGGATATTCGGAATACCCGGCACCAAGGGTCAAGGGTTAATTGGGGTCGTGTATTCTACTCCGTAATCTTTCCTCGATCCAGGAAAACAGCCACTTACAAAAACGGAGATACAGATGCCGCGCTCTAAAAGAGAGTAGCAAACTACCGGAAAATCTTAAAGCAATGATCATCCAACAGTAAACCCGAACTAGTTCCAAAGATGAGGAACGGGTGACGATTTTTCAGCAATTTTTTTTATAATCATCAACGCAGAGTCGAGTCTCTGCATTTTATAGGAAGATTCAGTGGTCCAGAATCGTGTCCGTGTATCTGATGGCAGAGGGGTGGTTGTAGGTGGTGATTCAGAGGGTTGCAAAGCAATTTCCGTCCTCAAATTGAAATGTTATTATATTAGCGAGGCTCTCGGTCTTTCCCTGTATAATAGTAACGTCCGTATAAAGAGCGACATTGGTAAAGTATACCATGCGCGATAGCCATATGGAATAGAACGTGAACTCGAATTGTACAATTCTCAAATCAGCGGCCTTTGGCTAGTTCAAATATCCGTTTGCTCCTAGACACGAGGATGATTTGATTAGATGAGGAATGAAATCATGAATCCATGTTTCTGTCTTGGGCTCAATGGGATGGAAGCTTTTTATCGTGACTTCAGTGAGCTAAGGAAAACCTTGTGTCAGCTGAATATTGAAATCAATGTAGCACGATGTAGGCATTTATCGGAAATCAGATTCAAATATAAATGCGATATTTGATTCGAGTAGTTTTTCAGTAGAAGCGAATTCTGAGTCCACATCTTTTTTTAACGCGTATTACTCTTTTTCTGGAATTCCGGTTCCATCGTTTGAAGCCTAAAAACTAGCGAAATATTTGGAATATTTTCAAAGTACTTTCCCGAACTCTTTCATCTGCTTCACAAGTGCACTGTACCCGCTAGACAGACAAGAGGCGCTCTTCTTTTTGCATGTATATGACTGACATACGGAGTAAAGGCAAAGCGCGTCGATGAAGTCTGAGTGGTCAATGTCCTATGGATTTCCGCCAATTTGTACAAACTGATTGCTAGCAAGTCTGGACGCAATAAAATTAACCGAAGACAATTTCCCGTGTTATCGAAAAATATTGGCTGTGATTTTGAAAATAGGAGTTAAACCGACTATTAAAACGTTTTGAAAATTGAGAAAATTTGCGTAATCCCAGTCTAACCTTAAGAACCATACTTCAAATTTATTCATACTCTCAGCTGCATCGATATACGCACATTGCACTAAAACAATGAAACTAGTCGATTCTACATATGTATTTTACATGGGGATGATATCCGGGCTCAGTAGCTGCGGTAGTACTTGTGTGGAAGTAATAATGTTCTTCTATTATAACCGGAAGAATGAAAGAGCACATGAAATGCATAAGCCCGCATATATGAGGGAGATTGACTTGCAGAAAAGCTCCGACGACCGCGTTCGACGTATAATGCAGTTTTCCACGGTTCAACAACTTTCGCCATAATCATTTCCAGTTTATCCGCTCGTGCGCGTTGGGTATACAGCTATGCAGGTATACTTCAGGGATAAATTCATATACCCTATACGTATCTGTAGTATAGATATATGTATGTATGTATATATCCATGTACAGACAGACGGATAGATAGAGACAGGATCTCCCATCGAGAGAAATAGACCTGATAGAGATGGAGAGTTGGGTTGTCGACGCAGCCCTCTGGAGATATCACGTCGGCATCTTCGCTCCAATGTAAGCCAATACTGACGTACAACCTCCATCTACACCATCCCATACTCCCACGCACTACGGGGACCTGTAATCCACTTACCAAAGAGCCAGAGACCCGAGTAGGTAAGGCACGCCGCGTACAGTTAGCGCAACGAGTTTACTCCGGCTAGGAATTGTCAAGATTAGTGAAAACAAGTTTACCACGATGCGATGTACAGGATACAGGAATTACGTGTCCATGGTGAATTTTTTTCTTCCATAATTCAGCCGCTTCCTTAGTCTCGGGGCTTCTTGGCTCTTAAATCTTCCCCGGATGGGTTGACCTCGCGTCATTCGAAGTCGGAACGTCGCTCGGTCTGTGAGGAAGATATCCGGGTCGCAAAGTGGTTGGAAAACAAGGCCATTCTCGGGTTTTAATACCGCTGGGTCGTCCATCCTTATACGACGGGGATGTTCTCGCCATGGCCGTGGTGTTCGTGGCCGGTTCTTTTGCCACCTTCAGAAACTTTCCGGGGACTATACGCGACTACACACCCGCGCCCGGGTGAGGCAGCGAGACTTTTATTGCACGAGCTCCCGCTAATCCCGACCACCCATAAATTCATCCCATGGGAATTGCTTCTTAACCTTACAAGCTACAACTACCAAACCAACGAAACGACCTGTCAAAGACTCAACGAACTACACCTATCTCTTGTATATCGGATCTATGCAGCTAGGATCTATATTTACTCTCCCTGATTTTTCCCTTCTTATTTCACGAGGGCAAATGATGCGGAATAATCGCCAATTCCGAGTGCTAGAATAGATTCTTTCTCTCAAAACTCGCGATATGTACTGCGTGGTGCAATGTACTGCTTTCAGTATTGGAGGTCACCAGCTCAAAGCATTGTCGTTGATCCCCTGTCAAGATTGAATGCTGAAAACATCCTAACAGGAACTTCGGCCTCTGAGGTAAAAGGGCCTTTTGAAATCGGGTCAGGGGTATGAATGGTACTTTCATGGAAGACCGATAGGCGATGATTTATCAAGGACTAGTCGATCGAAAGTGTCAAGACGGGGTTCATATTCGAGAAAGATTTCTCTTTACTTTCGAAAAACGTACACCGTTACGGGTTGGTTAAAATGTCATTTGGTTTTCTTAAGGATGCGTAATTAAGGGTGGATTAAAAAAAACGTATAAATATATAAAAATGAAGAAGGCTGGGATTAATTGACGTTCAAAATGAGCAATCAAGTTTACCTTGTAAAAGGTATAAAGGTGGTTGTAGCGATGGGAAAACGGAGGGTCGAAGAATCGCGGAAAACTCATTTCAAGGAAGGGATTAGGGGTGGGTGCTGATAAAAATAAGGAGACAGAGCTGGAGCACTGGAGGACTTTTAATCACACAATTCTCCATTACCACGCAGGGTTTCCTTTTGTCGAAATTCTTTGAGCACGATCCTGCAGGGTCTTCTACCATTGGCTCGGCGTCTGCTACTGGAAGGTAATCCTTCTCACAGGCATTAATTAGCTTCCAATTCCCTCCGCTATCAATCCTGCACCTGCTCCTCGCCGAGCCTCATTCCTATAGTTTCTCACTCCTCTTACTCTCGCTATCTTCTCTTCTCTCACGCTACTAGATGCTTTTTACGCGTCTTTCCTATACATTAATTTGCTTCTTTCGCACCCGCCCAAATCCCTGGCGAATAAATACCATAAATAAACAGGTGGCTTAGCTGCTATTCTTTTCTAACCGACGAAAGAACCGAAAGAAAAAGAAAAAAAAGAAACAAATGATTCCTTAAGGGATTAAAATCTTCTTAAATAAAAGAAGCAAATAATTATCACAGGCGTTATCTAGTTTCGACGTGAATTTCAAATCGTCTGAATTAATTTAGTCGGAATTCTGTTTTAGGGAATAGAAAATTTATTCAAAAATATTTTCACAGATTTATCGGTAGGCAGAACTTTTCTGAAAGTATAACTATTCGCGCACGTGTCGCGTATGAAGAGAACTGTCAATCAATCGCCGTCTGTCACCACTTGAAATTACGAATTTCTATCACGCACCTCTTGCTTACTAAACTTACGACTTTGCCCGCTTATATTCCCGATGCAATTTCGAAAAAAGCTCACACAGCGCCCGGAGTGTGGGCAGCTTTTCCTCTTCCAGGCACGAGCTTCCCTTATGTCACTCGAAGAAGGAACACCAGAGGGGTGGCGCTCCTCGGTTCCATCCTTGCAAACGCGACGAGCCAAGGCGAGGCGAGGCGAGCTGTAAGGGTGGCAGACTGTATTCCGATCAGGAGCACGTTGTAAAGTAACCGCTCAGCGAAGATGTAGGCAGGCCGTAAACAAGAGGGTTACCTAAGTTTTTTGGGGTCAACACGATACCCAGTTTATTCATTTTATGAATTTTTTAATACAAGTCACAGGCGACTATATATCTAAGAATAAAAAGGGAAGGACATAAATCTTGTTTTTGTAAATAAAAAAAGAAAAGAACCAGGGAATAAAAATGATTTCTTCTAATCCTCAAATTGGATGTAAAATATGGATAATATCCATTCCGGAAATAGGATCCTAAATCATAAAAATTCCCATAGAATTGTCAGGACATTTCGTATATATGTAGTATTATATCTAGGGTGAAAAAGACAGACGGCATAACTAAACCCGCTATATCTTTTTCCACGCCCGCCATTTCAGCGAGTGCAATTTGCATCGGGGTCTTGCTTGGTATGTTCCTCGTTTCTCGCCTTCCATTCGCGTACGTGTTCTCCACGCTTCCCTCGCCCCGTATGTCCTAGTGATCCTAGATTTTCCTCAGGTTCAGAGTATCGCGAAGGATATTTGCATTTCAGTAGATCTCACCACCGCACCATGCGGTTGAGGAATCTATGTACCTATCTACCCCGAGGTACGCGGTTAACCGAAGCGATTCACCCCATGTTTTATAAAATATCTTTCGTATTAATTGCGGAGGGATTCCTTCTTTTTTATTTCCCTTCTTCTTCAAAGCCAAGTCTGTTTAATTTCGAATACTTGGACTGACATGAGAGAGACTTTTGTCTGACGTAGATGAACACGGAATGGTGAACGGTGAACGGTGAGCGGAAGTGATTAGTGCAGAAACAAAAGAGCATCAAACTGTTCTGGTTCATGGATATGGAGTGGCGAGGGTGGAATGTGTGCATCGGAATGATAGCGGCGACAGACAAGCTCACAAACAGACAAAGTGAAGTCGCTGTGAAGCGACAAATGACTGGATGCCGAAGGCAGCTGAGTGGAGTAGCTAAAAGCTGTGGAAAGAGACAAGGGATTGGAGAGAGACGAAAGACGAGAGACGAGAGATGAGAGATGATAGAAGAGCTGGAGGGGACGAAAAAAAAAAAGAAAAAGAAAAAAAGAGAGAGGTACCAAGAAGAGAGACGATGGTTTGCCAAATACGGAAAGAACTACTTTGTCTTCGTTGTAATAAAGAAGCCTGGCCAATTTTCAGATGGTTCTGTTCACGGCTGCACAGCGATGAGACAAATAACTTGACGAGAATAAAAAGTAGAAAACTTTCTGTCACAGAATCGAAAATTAATCAGATTTTTATGCTAGCTCTTTCTCACTTTCTTTCTCTTGTAAAAGTTATTTCAACTTTGACGTGATCCCCTTGATCATAAAACTTTTCTATATAATAAAATTGCAAGAGTCCTTCGGGTGCTTGACTGACAAAAATTTCAACTCTACGAATCGTTTCAGTTTTTCTATACTCTACGTTTTATTTTCAATCGAATTCACGCTGCCGATTTCTCAAATAATCGCACAGTATTCCGAGTGGATTGGTTTTGAAAAAAAAAAGAAAGAAAAAAAGTCAAAAGAAACGTGGAAAATGGACAGGCAGTGACTGACAGCTCCCATCTTTGTTCGCATTATTTTGTCCTTCATTTTACAGCCTTTATAGCATGTCTGAGTGTTCGAAATTCGCATCAGTTTTCGCATAGCCAATCGATCCGAGTCTATTGAGTTCGTACAATCGATAACTGACAGCAAAACTGAAACGGCTAAAAATAAGGTAATATTCGTAGACGAAACTAACTCCAATATTCGCATTTATACCAAATAAAATAGTATGAAGTAGGCTGAGGATTTAGTTGCCGAGCAGATGGAATGGGCCAGATAAGACCGGTTTACTCGTTTATTTGGCAAACATCTGCTTGTAATCTCGGATCTAGGAGGTTTCGGGATAAGGGTGGTAGCGAGGGTGGATTTGTGGGTGGTGGGAAAGGGCAGAGACAGCTAAAAGGAGACAGAGTGGCTGAAACTGACGCAGAAAACGGAAGATAATACCGTAGGCCATTCCGACAGTCTCGCAGGTTCTGATTTCCATCGCTATAGCTTTGCCAAGTATTCATACTTTTCTAATATTAAAACTAAAAATCTTATGAAAGTACAAAAAAATATTTCACGTCACGATTAATTTCATTTTCTATACTCTCACGAACGATTTGAGCACTTTGTTTTCTGGCCAATTCAAAAGTGATCAATGTATCCATGGGGAAATAATTTGATATTTCAATGTTCGATGAATATCTATGCACCGATATTCCCCACAGTAATGCTGTTTTTTTCTCTCTCTCTCTCTCTCTCTTTTTATGAATTATCCAGTATACGCGGTTTCCCCAGAGAATCTATTGTACAAAACTGACACGTATATAACTTCAAAACGTTGCCTCGTGTTGCAATTTACCTGAACACATAGCCCAAACGCAGTGCTAATTTTCACACGAATCAAAGGTCCTTACGCATGAGACAGCTCGAGGATGTCCGTTCTTAATTATTTTTTACCCAATTTCAGTCGCGTTTCTGAATTTCAATAAAATCTATATCCACGTGGCACCGATAATTCGAACTCTGGTGGAATTTAAGAGCGTTTAAGTCCTGCGGGTGGTCATTTAAGAGGCAGAATCCAACTTCACACTTCACACTTCAAGCCAAGTAGCTCTGGAGTTTAAACCACTTTACCCGGCTGCCTATACCTACGCGGCAGCGGTACCGTAGGCAATGACTTCGATAGAAACTACTAGCTGGGGAAATAAGATGAAAAAGTGAAGCCGCGGAGAGTTTTATACAGTGGCAAGGGAATTCCACTGCAACTTTAAACATGGGGACAAAATATGGAGAAAAGTAAAATTTCCGCACGAGACTAGCTAGCCGCACTAATACTTTGCATCCCTCTAATAGCTACTGTACGTATATAGCCGGTACTGTGGAGATAATATTTTCACAACACGAGACTCGACTCTTTCCCGTTGTATGAATAATGGATCGAGAATCGACGTCCCTTTGGAATAACTCTGTGCGACGACTATTAAACCAATTAGAATGAATTACCATTCCAACGAAGTTTTTTTCAACCTCGTTAAATATTCTAGGTAGACATTTACTCGGAAGACGTTTCGCGGAAGATGTATCACACGTTCAGTGTTACACACTTTATGACAGAAGACTGTCCTGATCATAGCTCTGTAAAGACTAAACGACGCTTTTATACGGATATAAAATAACGATTCTACGTCTACGTTACAGCCTTATTTTCACACTGTATATATAAAACTTTAACACGTTACAGGTAACCAACTACTCGACGAAGTACGTAACAACTTCATGAGAATTTACGCGATTCTATCCAATTCAAATTCAACTACGATCTTCGTGTAAATATATATATATATTTTTTTTTTTTCGTGAAAACTTAAGAACAGACTGATGCTAGTTCGTTGGGGTTGAACTCCACCGTAATTCGTGAAATTTACGCGGGTTCATCGCAGGCCTGGAGAGGAAGGAGTTGTCGGATGAGTTGATCTGGCCAATGGCAAAAGAAAAAGAGAGAAAAAGAGAGAGAGAGAGACAGAGAGGAAGAAAAAACCGATACCTCGCATCTTTTGACCGCAGAAGGGAATTTGAGTCCGCAAGAAGGACGCGGGCTGACTCGGTGGCTCCGGTCGGGGACCAGGAGATGATGGCGAGGGGTCAGAGTGGAGGTTGAATAGGGGATTCTGGATTCTTGAAAGGATACAATTCCTTTCACTGGTTTATCTAAGCGATATACACGGGGGTTAGCCTCGAAATAAGGTTTTATTGATTTTCAGAAAAGGACAACTTCTAGGTTTTTGCTGTTTCTCTAAAACCTCAGGGTACAAGAGATACGATATTGCACACGAGCCTGGTCTTGCTTGGTTTTTTCTCCCCCTTCTTTTTTCTTCCTTATTCTGTTCAATCTCCCGCGAAAGATTGCCACTACCATATCCACAATATTTCTACAACGATGCGATATCATACTAATTATAACGAATAGAATTAAAGACTCACAGAAATTTTGCGATACCCAATGAGTTGGAAAATATTCATCATCCCTTATCAACTATTGTCCTTATTTTTATCACCTTGTGTGTTGTTTGTGAGTTATTTTCAGTTTTCAAATTTGTTACGGTAAATGTATTGAGTAATTAATAACTTATGATTGGTAAAAGAAATTGTGATGATGTAATAAGGATCGTGTACGTACCTAGTTTCTGTGCTGAAAAACAAAAAGAGAAAAATTAAAATGTCGTGTTTAATATGTATGTATAAAATAGTATTGGATGTATGAATGAATTGGTAATTGATTGTGTATACATAGTCTATAAATCGAGTGTAGATTAAGATGTTTTCAAATATTGAGTATACATCGAGGCTCATTGATTTCATTATTCCTTTTCACTGAGGGAAAAATTGTATCGGTTAATAAAGAACTTGATTTACGTATGTATATTCCTTCTGAGCTATATCTATCGAAAAATACGTATCTGCTCGATGTATTCCTATCCGTAGCACCGCGCGTCGTAAAGCGGAAATGATTAAAGCTATCGACTTCCGCTTATTCCAAAAATGTTAAGCCGAGATTCAATCAACCGAGTAAATACGAGAATATTATATGTATCGAATTTCTCTGTCAGAATTAAATGGACTATGGAAATGAAAGATGATGAAAAAATTCGGGTAGAAGAGAGAAAAATGAAAGGAAGTCGATTGTATCAATGATGAGAAATTCTCTGTGAATATTAGACAGCTGCCTGATTTTCATTCGCATTATTTTCACGGTTTTTAACGAGGAGTGACACGTTTATATATACACGACACTCAAATTGTAATTCCCGCATCTAATTGCGAAGGAATTTAATTACACCGCCACGCCATCCACGTAGGAGAACTAGAGGGACTCAGGATTGAAAGATTTCTAAGAAAATTAAGCGCGTTGGGTTTTCGACGATGTTGGTAGCTGGAGCAAACTTGACCTGCTTAAATTACGACAGGTGAACGTTTTTAATGAGATCTAACGATTGTATGACACGGTTGACAAGTAACGAAAAACTTCTTACCTAGATGTGTGTGCATACTTTGTGAAAAAAAAAAAAAAAAAAAAAATGGTACAGTTAAATTCCCCTGGTATAAATTGAATCGGATTTGGGACGCGGTTGAAATACCAATTTCAAATATAAAGAGAATCTTTCACTCGGATTTTACTTTACGGTTTCTCCCTGGAAAACGCACAAAAGTCGGGAAATCTTTTCTCTCCTCCGACTCCATATCCACACGTGTATAGAGGCGGGTATGTCTTAAAATCGAATAACACTTTATGATTCGAACATCTCGTTGTACAATATCTTTTTTCACCACGCCCGCGCCGCGCCCGTTACCGCAAGATATCACTGCAGTTGAATGGTCTGGTTAGCTAACAGATCGTGGTTCTACGTCCCTCCTTTTCTATTTGGCACGAAATTTCCTATAGAAGACTAAATCTTGATAAACAGTTGCGAAGATTGTAAGCGTTGTCCATTATTTAGCAACACCATTATATACCCGAGCTGCAGTATTTGGAGAGTGGCCAAAGCTTAGTTCACAGCCAGATACGCTATCAACACCTGGTATAATATAAATCTATGTAGGTACACAGAGACCTATACCTATACGAATAGATTATAGGATATAGATACACCTGATGAAAAATCGAAGATACCCTGACTACCCAGCATCAATTTTGTAATTTGCAATTTATTTTGCAAGCCTGAGCTGACACGTGTCTTAAAATGTAGAGATTATTCAATCCGAAGATTTTTCATCGAATTATGTATATATATAACTTCCATTAGATTCTACGTACTCCGCGGTGTATGAGCCCGCCGTCGATATGAAGGTAAATATTTAAATTGCTGGGACCGTAAAGTTTGCGAGCTTTTGGAAACTAGTCAGATTAATATGGAAAACGATTCTGAAATTGACTAGCACTACGAGCTCCGACCGCTTCACTCGACAGAGTTATCAAACTCTCGAAATATCATCGTTCATAGATAGCCTGGTGAAAACTGAAACTCAAATTTCAAGTGGAAACGCTTATTACCGGAGATTTGAGAAAGGGAGATATCCAAAGTTCTGCACGAAGATTCACGCAAGGTATTGTAAAACGGTTCGGAGTATATTTCCACTTCCCTATTACGCCTGCTTTACACGTATTATACGCTTTCATTTCCTCTGACTAAATCCATTTTTTAATTTCCCAATGCACTTTGCTTTATAAATAGTTTTTTTCTTCTATCTTATTCCTGCATTTAAGCCTCAATAATTTTGTCGCAAAATCTTCGCAGTGGGTACACCTATAAGCTCAGGATTCGCCTTTCGGTACGTTAGTTTTATCCCAGTGTAGAAAACTCCAAAGCTGATAAAACAACGAAACAGTTTCGAAGTTTGGGTTATTTCACAGGGTCCGTTTCATTCTACGGTTTGTGATTTCCGCTGGTGCAGCTGTTGTTAAACGGAGCGTATATTTCCTCGTTCAAATCGGTAGGAATCGAGGAATTCAAGTCTTGCTATCCGGCCCCAGGTGATAAGTTAAAGAACACATAGGGCTAAATCGTGTATGGATAAAAATCACTCACCAAGAAATACATCTTCGTCTATATCGTGGCCGTCAAGATCCAGGTTGTCCGCTGAGGGATGATTATCAAGGTTATTCTGTTGGGCCTGAGTAAGAGCCATAGTGTAGTAGCTGGTGGCAAGGAGTTCGGCAAGGAGGGGTAGGTAAGGAGATATGAGTCTGGGGCTGGTTGCGCGCAAACACCCGGGTAGCCAGAGCCCGCGTCCTGTGGGGCCGACCGAAGCCGCACCCGCTGTCACAAAACTGCCGCTCAGGAGTTCTCCGCACAACAACATATGTAGAATATCACTCCGGCACCACCGCTGACCTTACACTGGCGCCCTGGCTTATAATAGTCTCAAAGACTAAGTAAGTCACTTCCTCCTCGAAAACCGCAACCTGTAACCCAAGATAAAGCAATTATCAGACAAATGAAACAGCCCCTAATTTCATCAATAATTTACCAATCAATTCGCCGAGCAACCCTTTGAGTTTCACAGATTTATTACTGACCCCATAATTTTTCGATAGCTAAGATTTTCATGATCAAAAGTCAATGAAATCAAATTGCTACGAAAAACGTCGGAACATTCTCTGAAAAAAAATGTATACTTCCGAAATATTTCGAGTCTAAAATCGGTCGAGATTAGCTTGACGAATTTGGAGGGTTGAACTAACTACTGTTCGTACTCGGAATGAGATACGTGATTCATGCGAATTTCACGACTGTATTATTCATATGCTGGATACATTTTTCCTAGAAATAAGTTAAGTATTATCATTGCGGTTTGAGTATCGCGTGACAAAGGTATGTGCCTATATCATATACGTGCGTACATATAATATGGAAACTGAAAAGCGTCAGGTTACCGCGGCGGTTCAAGATCTAGGAAAAAAGTTCCAGGGTGACAACGAGGTGGCTAATACAGCGGGGGTCGAGTATCTCGCCGAGGATAAGGTCAAGGTCAAATAGCAGACCTTAACGACACCTTCAGACCACGGTACAACTCACAAGAATCACAAGTCGACTCAACGTTCGATTCTACTTTCACTGCGACTTGTTAACTCATCGCGATACGTCGCGATCTATAAACATATAATTCTGCTTTCATTTCACAGAGCTGGGATTACGTGAGCGTAATCCTTTCTTCGAACGAATATAATTTCTTTTCGGGAAAAATCCCGAAGATTATGGGATTATAAAATCGATTTGCTTCGCATTATCACGTTTCACGATTCATGGTATCAAGGGACAGCGAAATTAATGCCCGTATAGCAGAGCAGTGACTCATAGAAATGGATTTGAACCGAGCTGTGAGCGTACGAGCGTGTGAGGATGACAGGAGTAAGAATAACCGCATGTACTGATTTGAATTCTGATCGAAGTGCGAGTCCGTATAGAGATAACGGTACATAGTCTCCGCCCGGTTACTGATACGCGAGGAATGCGAGGATGGAGTAAACGCTGCTTATTCACTGACCAGACTTCAGCCCTGCGGTTAGGTGGGTGAAGTTGACGATTTATTAGTTCTAGCCGAGGGAACAATCCGTCCTATGGACTTACGGGCGTACAGGTTTAGCCAGTAATTCAGAGTTCTACTTAATCGTAGATTCCTGCACCACGATCGTATGTATTCACTCGAGAGTTTAGTGTTATGGGTTTTGGGTTTTGACTCCAATCTCGCCGTAACGTTACTACCGGGCCAAGAATAGCGCCGTATCTCGAGACCTTGTTAATTTCGATTACGCATTAGATTCTGCACAGGCATAACATTACCGTTCGATTTAACACCGAGATACATTCGCTCGGCGAAATTCCGAGGCTTATTCAAGCCGAGGAAAAAATCTACACCGTGCTCCGTTAATCAATACTAACGGGATAACGAGATGTGTAATTAGCTATTGAAGTCTTGAATTCCGCTCGCCGCCCCGCGACCTCGGCTATTCAATTTCTCTTTGTATCATTATCACGTCTCGATTGATCGGACACAGCAGTTATTACGAATAAATTAGCTTCGACTGTGACTTTATAGTCAGAATCCGAACATATTTTATTCAACTTTACTCACTTCCACGACACACTAAGCTCATGTTCCGAATTATTTAAACGTCAAGTGCTGACCGCACGGCACATCCATTGCACGAGGATGTAGGTTGTGTAATTAATCCGGAGGCAGAGAGCAGACAGAGTAAATGACAGAACTCTGACTCCGTCCGTACACTGGGGCATCACGTGTTCGTTGCAGTGGTTCTTAAAACTTGATAATTATGTGAGTAAACTCAGGTAAAAAAGGATCTGGGTTTAGCTCAGACGGAGTCGAGACATTTTTTCAACCGACTAACCATTTCAACGAGAGTTCAAACACGCCCGGTTAACAAAAACGTCGGATCAGTACTAGCATTGAGACGGCACTGAACCGACATAAACACACTGCATTGTCCGAGTCCGCGATGGCCAACGGAATCCCGAGGATTCTCCTCGGACCAGCGAATCGGAGGTTGGCTACAAAGACGATCTCTCGGCAGCTGGGATCGTGGGTGCGTGTCGCCGAGATGATGTCAGAGGAGAACCTCGCGGCTGGTTTGGAATATTAATAAATTCGTCTGGCGCCAGCCAATGGTATTCGGCCATTAGAGAAGCTATATGGGACTAGAAAATACCGGAGAATAAAAGGGTGGCTATTTTATGGGGCCAGGTAAAGGTAGAGGTGGGTGAGCCCCTCCTACGCTGAGCTGCAGGTAAGTTTGGTATTTCGGAATGGGTTATCGCCGTGTTTCACAGTGACCGATTCTGCTGCAGGACTTGGCGTGGTAAGAAAGTCGACGCAGTCTTCTGACCCATTTCCCAGGTGAATTTATTTTTATATTTCAGCATCTTGAATTGGTTAGTCGCTACGTGAGTCTCTTTAATAAAGCTTAAGATTGAATTACTTGTTTGAACAATTTCGAAATTCTTTTTCGCGTTTATTATTAGCATTCATTATTCACGGATATCAGGCATTTTTACTCACAAATGTCAGACAATTATTCTGATTACTTATTACCTGAGTAATGAATGGAAAATTTTACGTCATCAATCGTTGAGAGATTTAAATTGAATAGTTCTATCATTCGATTAAGTTTCTATAAATTGTTTTTCTTCTTTTACTTCCGATAAGCCTATCAACAAATTTTCGCAAAATGTTCCAATACATTTGCATAGAAGAGTTACGACGGTCCCGAAAAACGTTGGAAACTGTAAATCAATTAGACGATAGAGAAGTTTGATATTAGATTTGGAAGTTACGATATACGAAGGATGCAAGAATGGCTAAGAAAAAAAGTGACGTGTCATGTATGTCTTCATTCGTTTTTTCTTCTTCCTTTTTCTTCTTCTCGTTTTAGTCCTTCACTTTGTCGGTAGAAAGAAACGGGGGGTTAAACTTTGGCAAAAGGTAAACTCGCACGCGACCAGGTTTCATAAAATAAACAGACTATACTGGTAGTCGAAAGCTGGTTTATCCTGGTCACACTTGGAGGACCTTCCAGCAAAGCAAATGGCAACAAATAACCTTGGCGGGTCGTCATCCCGAGGGAGAAACCTCCGGTGTCCCAACGTTACCCACATTAGCGTTAAAACATTGTCACATCAAGTTAATCAATCTTCTCTCCATGTGTGCGTGCACGTACGTAAATACGACTGGATCTGCGACTCTGTATCTTATTCAAAGTTCTCGAATCCTGAATATTTCCACTTCTCGAAGAGAATCCAGGATCAGGATGCAGGTATATTAAGCCTAATACCCGGTCGCGTTTAACCCTCCATCGAACGGCGCCCTTAATCCTCTAAATACCAATTCAATCTAACCCGAAAGCATTTCCTATATCAGTAATGTCGTGCTCTGCCTTTCCCATTATCGTATATCGACCGATTCTTCCATCGCCGCCACACTACATTTGCCATTGACGACGTAAAGGTACGCCAACTCACTTGAACCTTAACGTTACCGGGAATGCAGACGATTTTTGGCATACGTGTGGGATGTACTATAGTCTATCACTCTCGAAGCTCGATATCGAAATCACCCGAGACAAGATGATCTTATATATTTTTCACGACCAATTTATTCCCGCCGATATATATCGTTAGCCTCGCTCTTTATTTTTATTATATCATCTATACGTACGTACGTACATACATATTGGTAATAATCTGAAATATTCATCAAATATTTATAAGATCATGCGCCATTTTTCATCACACGTAGGTATATGGGGAAAATAAAGTCGGTTTTATTCGCACCGAGATTTTCTTCTAATGGCATTATTTCCTACAGATTTTATCCGAAGCACCTGAACTGATATAGATTTCAGTGGTGTTCGACATTTCCGAGAAAGAGTAATGCGAGATTTAATTCAATATCCTTTCCTCGTTGCTCGGGTTTCAATGTTTGCTTGTTCCTGAGTGCTAACTTCTGACTAATTCGATAGCGAAGATTGAATCAACTGCACGAGGTATGAGTTCGGGTACGCTACCTCGTGAGAATTGAAATCGTTCTATTCTCTAATAAAATACGAATCAAGAATAGCGGACAGGTTTCTCCACCTTGTTTTTCCCATTATTAAAGAAAGTGGAGTAATCGATGGTAAACATTTCGTTATACAGACGACGAGTTACCTCCCCTTAATATCCGGCCAAAATTTATCACCACGAGTTATTTCCCTTTATTTTTTAATCAATTTATGTTATTCAGAAATATGTAGGGTAACAGGGTACATTTGTTCGGTTGAACTCACACACGTATCCCGGCTCCATTACGCACAGTAATACATCGTAATTTGCGACTATTACCGGGGGTAAATATATTGTTATTGGTTTTAAAACGGGTTCTAAAGGATAGTGTGAAAATTCACCCGTCCCGCAATAACGTATTTGGCTAAATAAGTTTAATGAAAATTCCGATAGTCCATTTAACAGATTCATTGGGTAACTAAACTTGGGCAATAAACATCTCCCCAAATTTATCTCGGCATTAAGTAGTTCGAAATTTATTTGACCTTCGAGATTCTCCGTGATTATTCCATAGGCTAAGCTTATCCCACGATCCTCACTACAGCCTAGATATCCATTAAACAATAATATTTCGTTACCTTTCCGCGTTATTATTCAATTATTTAATTATTTATCTTTTCAGTTGAGAACCTGCGCCAACACTATTACCAGTTCCTCGTACAGCGACACACTTTTGTCATTACCGCACAAAACTGTGTTTAATTTAACAAATAGCTGCAAATAATCGCCAAGTTTTCATCGTCGTTGCCTGACAGAATGGCAAAGTAATATGACGAGGACCAGCTCGAATTTGAATGTTTTATGGTCGATGTCTTACGTCATAGCTTTCAAATAAAATGAAAAAATTTCAACGCGATACTCTGGTCACCGATTTTCACCGAGAAAACCTACCCTACACAGGGTTGCGATGCAAACGTATAATATCTCTGGCAGGATGCGCGTGATCCTTTGAAAAGTAAGCTCCTTCTATACGCGGTATGCCGACACCCTTTTGCGGGCTGAACCCTGACCCTGAGTTTACTACCCTTCGGCCTTTACGCGGAAATTAAATCCCGAGAAGGGTTATATATTTGTAAGCATTCAGCGAGCTTTAGATTAGGCGCGTTTGCTTGTGGAGCAGAAACTGTGGCGGCGATGGAGGCGGTCGTTGTGCGGGTCACGGGGCTGGGGTAGCAGACGTAGAGGCGCCATCCCCCACTTCTGACATGAAAACTGGAGCACGCTTCACCAGCCGCTATCCACTAGCCCCTGTGAGTCACATTTATACTGCTACTGAAGTGGGGAAATTGAGGCTCAAATCAAGCAGATTTAGGGTAAGGGCTGATAAAGCATAAAACCCTGGGCTTCCCAAGAGCCTAGTACCATTTCAAGGAAAGGAAATACCACGAAGCTTACCTCCAGGTACAATGTACAGTAAAAAAAGAAAATTTCAGTTTCTCAGCATTTTATCATGATTCCAAAACGATTAATCATCCCAATTTATGAGGATGTAAAGTATCGTACAATGCACTGGCAAGAAGAGCCACTTTTTTTCTTTTTCTTTTTCTACCCTCTTGTGAAGAAAATAACTTGAGACTCGGCGCCGAAGAATAGGCGTCTATTCGCAGGATGGGAATCGGATGAGTCACTTGGATTACGTCTGATTGTCAGATGGTATAGTATTACATTTACAATCATGAAGGGATGTCGTAATCTTTATGAAAATAAAAATTCAATGACAATTGCTCGATCGTCAACGAATCATACGAAAATAATGAATTTTATTAGCGTTTTATGGTGTTTGTTAATCTAGTGTTAGGTTGGGTTGGGTTACACGAGATATAAGCGTGTAGGGAGTATATCAATCCTTTGCGGAATAAAAAGAAAAGCCCTCTGCATGACGAGGTCTTCGCCTCGGCCCTCGGGTCTGAGAGCAAATATTGTCAGATCACTTCTCGTGTCTGCGCAAACATGGGCACACCGCGGTGTAGATATAGGTATAGGTATATGCATGTATATCGACTTTCCTCACGACACACCCGATTCTCTCAGTTTTCGATACACCGAAGGGAGAAAAGTTGAGAAACCTGCTTTACAAAGTTGATAATAAGTGTAAAGTGCTTTTGAAAAGGTTGGAGAGAGTGACGCAAAGTGACGGGAAGAATATTTTAACTTTACGGACCTTTCGTTTTACTTCTTTGACCTCTTTTTCTCTACAACTATACATCGATACATCATACAATTTTACAAACATTTCAGGGGAGCTTTAGAACTGCCAAACCAACATGCGATTGTTAACAAAACGGCGTGATTCAATTTTTGTAAAACTCTTCGAATCTTTCCATCGTCAATGCTTCAAATGTTCAATAACATTTTGCACCGTAACTGATAACAGTATCCCCGTGATTAGCGATAAAATAACATTTCAGTTACAATATCTGTATGTCTGATTGTGCACGTAATATTCCATTTTATGGGCTCTAACTGTGCCATTTGTAGCACTGAGCAGAAAATTGAGTGTGCATAGTGCAATGGATATGATGCATGTCCTATTGTAACGCGCGTGTAATTCATGCAGATATGATTTCAGCTGACAAATGGTGCAGTGCTTCGAGGCAGAAGAATATGAACGTTATTGCGAAATATGGTGGAGTAGAGTTAATTAATCGAGTTCCATGTACCTGTATACATAGCTCGTAGCCAGTTAGCTATTGAGCTTTTAAGTCTCTGATAATTGAAGCTTGAGCCAGTTTATGGATCACCGAAGGGCAACTTTCAGAGAATTAAGTGATTAGCGCAGCTGTTTTGGATCTTCAAATCATAAATATCGATTCGGCAACTTCCGCTAACTTTAGCAGAGCTAGTATAAGCGCCGAGTTTATTAGTAGCATAAACACTATACGAACACCGAGAAGTATGAGTTCCCCCAATTCTCTGGGGGATGCTTACGCCCATGACAAAATTCGGATATTATACCTTGCTAGTGGCGATCGACGCGGAACGACCATGAATGAAATTGCCTGCTATTGGCATACCGAACTATCAATGCGGTTTCAAATAATCCACTGATTGCCTCTCCTACCACCAGTTACCTATCTACATGTCATTCGTCGAGGACAAAGCTTGAATTATTTAATTTCATTGATCGGTGCGAAAGTCGTTCATATTCTTTCCTCTTGTCAATGAAATCGCAATTTCTCTAGCTGCAGCAGTTTTCCCAGTTTGCAAAAATCTTCCTAGTCTAAATATCTGGTTTAATTAAAAATCGGCGATAATTTACCTGCCTGAAAATTTCTATCAATGCAGAGTACAGCGCGACTCTGAATTTCGTACTGCAGAAAAATAAGGGATGACAATCTCGAGGCGACGTTATGCTTCGCTTTGATAAGGTTACCGTTTACCCGTCAGTTCTTATTGCTAGAACCTGGCGCCCAGTCTGCAGGCAGAAAGAAGATTCCCAGAATACGTTATTTCATACAACGTCGCAGTTTTGCTTTTGTTTAGCATGCAGAAAGCGCCATCCAAAGACTCGGGTACTGGGAATATAAGCCAGCCGACAGACGCGACCCTCACAGACAGTGAACAGGAAAACTCAGACCCGTGGGGGTATCCGCGACTGGTTTTCAAGTGGTTCGCACGCAAAACACGAGACCGGGCTACAAGCATATGCGATGACTTTGTCACGGGGTGCATGGATATGTGTGTGTATAATATATTTTAACGTGAATCGATTCCATACAAAGATGAATATTTGCTACAAGGGTTACGTAATTGAGAGGTGATCGATTTAGCACAAGATGATAACAACGAGATACGAAACTTGCGAATCGGCAAATTCATGAACTCAGTCCTCTGTGCGTTTGGTTATTTAGCTTGGTCTGTAAATTTTCTTGAAGGATAGTTAAAAATTTCTTTTACTTTTATATCGTCACGAGTGGGTATTACAGATTGGGTGAAGTTCAGCTCGTGAAGAAATTCGAAATTGTTCTAACTTTATTCGAAAAGAAAAACGCGTAAAATAAAGTTGAAAGTTTTCAACAAAATTTCCATAACAGGCAGATGCTTGCTCAAAATTCACCGCACGAATTTTAGATTCCAACACACATGGCTACGGCGCTTAATGAAGCGAAACGTTTTCGTACCTTTCTTGACTTTTAATATGCAAATTTAGCACCGGGTCCATATACTGGCCGCGTAAAATTCAGCAATACTTGAATTTCTATGACAGCTTCTCAAACAAAATAAATTTATTTATTCTACCGAATTAAACAGCTTTAAAAGAAAAATAATAATAATAATAACTAAGACTAGGAATATTGCAAATCGCATGTTTTATACCAAAATTGATCTTTGCGCCGTTATTATATTTATATTCCATATATTAAGTATACTGGCTAAACAGGATTGAATGAAAGCAGTAAGATTTGATGTTAAATTGGTAGAGTTTGCAGACCAATTTTTGGTTTACCGACTTAATCATCGTAATTTCCCTGACCCGATATTGTACGACGGTTGTAAGACGGTTTATAGTGAGCTAGAAGTCCATATAAAAATATTACCGCTAGTATAGAGATAATATCGTTGATACTCAAACACTTTGAGTATAACTCTCGCAGTTCAGAACTTTGGTTATAGATCCGAACGAATGATGACAGCAGAAATCGGTGTCTTTCGTTCTCAGTGAAATGGAGAGAAAATAATCACGGAAACTCCATGAGTCGTGCTGATAAATAGCTAAAATCATTTGTACGCGAGACCCTCGAGAAATATGCATGCAAGGGACGAATTATCTATACGTATATACGATCCGCGGAATGATAGGCGTTATTGAGCTTGCAAACATGCCCGTACCTCAAGCTGGCATTAAAACCTCAACTAGCACATAACAGTTTTCCAATTTTCTCATCAAATCGATCGCCCGAATTCGCACATCGGACAAAGATTCATACAAATTCGCCAAACCACACGAGGACGATGAACCTTTGTCAAAGCAGGTACTACAGAATTGGCAAATTTCGTCGGAACAGCACCCGGTCTCCGCATGTACACGGCAGAATTTACCTCAGGTGAAACAGGCTCGATGGTTGGCAAGGGTGAAAGGGTGTTGGGGTGGAGGTGGAGAGGGTGCTGGCAGGGGACAGGGCAAGCAGGTTGATTGATCGCATGTCAGGCTCCAGCCAACCTGGCGCCATATCAGAGGTTCTCAACTTATATTTACCACTTCATTATTTAGTGGTGATGATACATTTTGACATGACAGGGTAAAAGAAGAAGCTAAGCACTGGGCCTAAAATAAGAAGGAAGGCAAATTTAACAGACTTATTTTTTTTTTTTTTATTCACGTGATGAAATTTTGACCATATCTGATCGGTCGATTTTCAAAAATCGCTTGCGTTCTAACGTCGGCTATAAAAGTGAATGGAAAAATATTGTTCCGGCGTAAAAGCAGAGCCCTAAATTTTCCGATCCAAACAACTCAGCTAACCCCATCTTCTCTCCGCCCAAGTCTTAGGGCATAAAAATGTTTTAGTCTAATCCTTCTCCAGGCACTACTATCCCGACCTCTACCACTCTTATAAACTGTCTTCATTTAAGGGCGGTTTTTTTCTCTCCGTCTAGGGCCTTATTCTTTATTTAGGAGGTCAGGAAGGAGCGTACCTTCGCTAGAGCGGGACAGGGGTTAAGGCAATATAACTTGTACGTGTTTACCGTTTCGCCCTACCCTGCACACCCCACAGATACATGTATGTACATAGATTCGAGTAGATGCGTCGGTATACAGTCCGAAGGCAAAAAGATCGTGGAAAAAACTTCGATACTCTACATGGTCTGCCCTGAGAAGTAACGCGAGAAAAACAGATCTTTACATTCCTATTTCTGAGGGTAGTTGTCTCATGGTATTCAGCTACGAAACTTCCCGTTCCAATTAGAGCATAATTCATATCCAAAGTGTACAAATATAAACGTGATAGCTATCGTCGATTAATTAGTTTCGCGTGCGAGAAGATATAACGATGTAATGGATTAGGTAAATTAAGGGATTTACTCAAAGTAAGAAATCAGAGGGTCGCTTCGATTGGAAAGAGTTATATCAGTATCCTCGAACTTTTTTCAAGCCAATTAGTAAACGACGAGTGTTTAAAACTGATACGAATTTAATATGAAAAGAAAAATATATCTTTCAAGCATAAAAATGTTTCTTAAATATTCCATAATTATTCCCTGATTCGCAGTATGACATGACCTCATCATCTCATCAGTCATATGTCGCTGAATTAAGAATTCGAAACTCACGACTGGGTCGTGTGCATGATGTCACGATGAATCGAGTGCCTTGACGACGTGGTAATCGAAGTTGGATCAGATTCGTTAGCGTTGATTGCACGCGAGTCATTTCCATTTAGACGCAAATATGCGCTCAGCATCGCATCGCTTTACACAGCACACCCTCGACGGCAAGACCTGAATGCATTGGAGGCGTGAAATTAGGGACGGAGTTGCATCGCGCAAAAAGGGTGATTAAAACTCACGCTTTTGATGGTGGAAATAATTATAAAAAGCCGGTGCTTGTCAACTCTGTTGAAACTAAACGATCTCACGTATACATAATGAGTTGACTAATTCTCCCAGCTATGAAATAGATCCTTCATTTATTCATTTATTTAGCTTTTATAATACTTAAAGATACGCGAATAAGTTTCCTCCGAATGTGATACGCATAGATGATAGCGTGAAGATCGCAAAAAATATTTAAGAAAGTTTGGAATTCAATTTACAAGAGTATCTTGTCGATATGATTTTCATTTCCTCAAGCTGCAGAAATTTCGTCACTTCTGCAGTTGTGCCATTCGCGAAAATTAAATCAGTCGCAAAATCTGAAGTACTACTGATGCCTGAGAGATACGGAGAGGCAAAAGCCGATATGACGCGAATTTCCAGTCCGGAATATCAATTAACTTAATGTACGCGAACAAATGGTGCAGATGCACACTTTCTCAAATGTTATAATATATTTCATTAGCTCTCAGTGACGAAGAAAACGCGGCTGTATGACGATATATTTTCCTCTGAATGACAAGTTGACGAGGGCGACTGGTGCAGGGACAAGTACATACTTCTCTTAGCAAACCCAGCCGAAGGTGAGGGGTGAACGACTGTAGACTACTTCATCACACTTGAGAGCCCGTGGCAAGGAAGTGCTTAGTCTAGTTTATTCAAGTGATGGTTCTCAAACTCATCAATCTGCAGGGATGCAGCTGGCTCCTGAATTCCAGGACGCTGGACCAAGTCGAGATTATTAAGTCGAGTATTCTCGAGCTTGTCGTTCTATGTTATCGTGATTCTTTCCACTTCTTTTTCTCGCCAACTCTACTTCAGCTCTACCTTGCCTTGAATACTTGCAAGAATTTACCTGTTCGTTTTTCTGCTCTCCAAACTCTTGTAACCATGTATTGTGTGAAAAGGATAAAGATTTGGTGCAGGCAGGTAAAATGGCGTGAAAAAAAATATCTCGTTTCGCGGAGGGCGAGAGTGTTTTTAATAGCTTTACTAAATGCCCATAGCTAAGCACTCGAAATTTTACCCCGTGAATAAACGAAGGAGGTTAGTAATCGATAAATACTCTGGCAGGACTTTAACCAGGATTCGTTTGGCGTAGGTACCGATCCTGGGGAATCCACCCCAAGAATTTTCGACGAAGGGGGAGGATCGTATTAAAAAGTTGCCCCCAATTAACATGCCGGGCGTTTACGCGCCCCCCATTCCACACTTTTTCCGTTTTCCACCCCTCCACTCCACTCTTCTCTTCTTCGCATCTCCCTCGCGTCAGGAAACCACCGGGCAAAAGCCAAGAGTCAGGGAAGGCAGGAGCGATTGCTAGAACCGCTTTCGTCATCCCTTCGTTCAGTTCAACTTTTATAAAAAGCGATCTGCAGATTATGGACATTTCTGAGCTTGATGACTGATGGGGGAACTCGGGGAGACGAAAGCTTTTAAATAGGTAAAGCCAAATTAAAGGACTCTGACGAAAATTAATATTACGTTCTTCGGAATACTTCATAGTTTTATGAGAGTGAGCTAATAATTAACCAACCAGTATCGACTTCAATATTATATGCATTCGAGTTTTTACAAAATGGGATTTTCGGAGAATGTTGAATACGGCTAAACGTGAGAAAGTATGGTGGCTTGTAGCTACAGCAAACTATAGTTTCTATATAGGTATATTTTATAGTCTTGAAAGAAAATTCGATCAGGCATAGATTCCAGGGGAGGATTTAGCATATTCTGCACACCTGTCACTATATATCAGAGACTTAAACCCTGCAAAAGTACAAAGTTTATACTTTGCTGTTTGTATGTATAAAATAGGAAAAGCTGGGAGGAATAACGTCTGTTTTTATTGAAGCAACTTCGCGGTATTTCCCAAGTCTTGCACTGCATGAAACGCACATAAAGCAGCAGCGACTCGTAAAATGCAAGGAAACAGCAAACAGCAGTTTCTCACACCTACTTCCTCCCACATCTATCCACCGTCTCTACTTCTGGACATTCATCTCTCTTTAGAATACTCGACGTCAATTGACTTGCGAACCTGCACCCGCTACATTACGGTAATATAAAAATTCACCAACTTATAGAACTGGAAGACAGCCAATATTCCGCATATCCAAATTTACTTTTCCCAATAAACTTTGAGTCTGTGCGGAATTGCGTTACGGAAACTGCTGGCTAATCTTGAAATAATTATGCTGGAGCTAGACAATAATATATACGAATTTCTGAGATAGACGCACTAGCGAAATCTCCAATAAATCAAGCTCCAAGGAGGTATATACTACTGTAGCTGAAAATCTGGATCGTGGAAGACCGAAGACCATTAGACGTCCGGGAAGTGGCAAGTCGAATCGCAAATGAAAATCGAGTTCAGTCTGATGTCTGAGTACTTTGCACCAGAAAGGTACCTACCGACTACCCCCAGTTCTCTAACTTGCCTATCTGGCATTCGAGCTCGGTTCTAGTCTTGGCACTTAAGAACGATCATTAATCATACCGAAACGAGCGATGCAGGTCGAGTCGGTTAAAGGTATTTGTGGTTCCTGAAGTCTGCCAATGAAATATTATACCTTGAACGGTAAATTAGCAACTAGATTCCTCGCAAAGATTAGTAGATGCAGCCATGAAGTGAGTCTGATATGAATATTTTTGAAAACAGGATAGACTTCCAGATACTTTGAACATTTTTAATATACTTTGTTCACCATTTTGAGAGAAATTTATAAGATCGGGGATAGGTTTTCTAAAAGAGAATTAAAGTTTGATATACATGTATAAGATGAGAAAATGACTCGTTTCATACGGGAGGAGGAGGTCTACTTCGAGAGTCAATGGTATAAATCGTTTTCGTGAAAAGAAGGAAGCTCAAAAATTTACGGAAAAAAAAGTAAGGCAAAATTGCGACCAGTGGTTCGACACCGGGGCGCAGTCTTCCCTTCTTTTTCCTCTTCTTCGCCCACCACCGCCACCTCAGCCACCCTCTGAAGCGAACGAGACATGAATAAGAACGCGTTTCGCGACTCCGCCTCGTCGGCGTCTTTAACACGTTTCTGCCAAGCCAAAACGAAGTTATGAATAAATGCAAAAGGCTCACCGATTTTCGGTGATTTGAAAATTTGACGTCGAATCATTTACGCGACGTCATCACACCAGCCACATGTAAAAAGTTCAACCTCCCTTTAACCAACTGTAAGTTTTAAGCCAGCACAACATCCAGAGCCAATAACTTTCCTACAAATAAATACCCAACTTACTTATCCCGTTGCTATTTGTCTTCCAGGGCTACTATCGACCCCTAGCAATTCAGAGAAGACCACAAGTTAGTGCTTGTCAGACGTTTCACCTAGTGAATGACCGCAAACGGGGTTGAAACAGCGACCTTAAAGTTTCAACGCCTTAGTTAGTGCCATTCCCTTGTTCCATGGTTGATATTAAACGTTCTTCTAGCTCAATCATTTCTTCATTATATCCGGAAACGAAGAGTGAATTTTTCGACAATTTAGTGAACTGTGTTAATAGATTTTGGTACCTGATTGTCAGCTCATAAAATCATTATCATTATACTATTTACACGATCTAATTACACATTGATGTAGGTATACTACATGCGAATCTACTCTCTGGTTCTATTAGGGTGAATAGAACGGGGTGAAAGCGTTCCAAGTTTAGTTCACTACTCCGCATCTTACCTTGCATAAACTAGATTAGTTTGCAAATTTTCATCTTACCGAATATACGTTCAGGTAACGAGATTAATATGCATATTGCAGTGAGCGCCTCACCGCAGGCTGCTTCGCTCGTATAGATGAATTATATTTTTTAAATTCTCTTAAACTTTCCCTGCATCCTTGTCATAATAATTTCTCACACACGTTCACCGTGCTATAAATAATAATAATTATTATTATTACAGCAACGGAGAATACAAGCTGAAAAATAATCCCGACGTTAAATCAAATCGTATAGCAGCTGCATGATCGTGTGGATCTTTGTACTTTATACAGATAATCGAAACGGAGAGAATGAGGGAAAGGGAAAAGGTTACCGGTAAACGACACACCGTTCCACATATCCACTGGCGATATGAGACGGAGCCCATTTTTCCCAAGTGCATCTTTCTGCACGCGGAAAATGCATGACGGGACGTAGCCGTGGTGCGATAAAGCGACGTCTACCACAGCGTATAGGTGATGTGAGAAGATAAAACTAGCTTCCCGCTTGACAATTCAGTTGCATCTGACTCGTATACGTTTTAGAAATATTTCGATTTACCTTGAAGATAATATTTCAGAAGCGTATCGTGAATACGGAATGTATTCGCGTATAAATTAACTGACGTAAAATGTCGCAATGGGTATTATCGATTATTGTTTTGTCAAATGACAAATTCTGTACAGACGTATAAAAAGCTAAAAGCATCGCGTTATTTAGGTAGTCTGTTGATCGATTTTCGTGTTCTCGTACGAACACGAGCCGATCGGCTATTTCAGTTTGCTAAGTAAAGTCTGTCTATGCTCCTAGCAATTTTGTACCAGTGAATAGACGAGCCTGAAAAAATATTCTCTCCATTTCGAGTAATCCCTTCATTCTCTGCGTCCACCTCTTGTCAACAGGCGCGCGAGGTGCCGAAAAAGTTGTGAGGTACAGAGGGAAAAAGACGCGACGAATAGATCGCGAGAAAAAGAAAAAGAAAGAGAAAGAGAAAGGGGTGGAGAATTTCACTTTTTAAGGAGGGCTTCAAGGGGTGAACCTGACCTGAGAGGACCTTGAGCCTAGACGGCAGGGGAGAAGGGCAGAAAAAAGAAATGGAGAAAGGGAAAAGGGGTGAAAGGGGTAAAAGCAGAGGTATGGATGAATTTTGGGGGCAAAAGCTACAGAAAAGGAGGGAGTTAGTTTACGAGTATTTTACGCGGCCCACAGTCAACAGGGATCGAACCGAAGGTCTTAGGATCAATACCAACCAGCCACACTGCTACCGTCTTCTGACAGCGCTCTTGAACTTCGAAGCAGATGAAAGTGTGTGGTGTCAGGTAGGTTTCCCCTATTTCTCCCTTTCGTTCGTCTTCTTCTTGAGTTCATCTTTTTTTCTTCCTCCCTTCTTTCTATCAATTTATTTTTCTTTCTTTCATCTATATAAGTTATATTTTAAGCTTTGATGTGAGATCTGCTTGAAGATCGATCGAAAGTACACAATCTAATTATTTCGCGGTCTATTTCATACGATGAAAGCGATAAAGTTCTAGAAGTTCAACTGCGACGAGTCTTTGAGCTGTGATTTTTTCCTTGGTCCTGGAATGTAATCGCGGACTTTGGCACGTCGTGAACTCGGTAATATCTATAGGGGGAAGAGCTTTTTGGTGCGGTACCTCGGCTCGGAGCGGGAACAGAATAGCTCAGCCAGCCACCTTTCACCACGCGTAGTTTGGAAGCTTTCCTATTTGTCTCCTTCAGGTATGTCAATGAAATCCCTCAATTTTTCAGGACCCCTTCAGAAATGGGATATTTTATGAATACCATGAAAATTTTTTGATACCCAGACCCACCGAACAAGGGATCGTCGGGTACCTCGAGTTCGAAACCTCACATGGTTCTAATTATATGCATAAATTATTCACACAAACTACCCCTGACTAATATTAGCACAATTTAATTTATCCCATTGCTTAGCCTTAAGATGATAAACTTGTTCGACTTTTCCTTTTGTAATCGTCGGATTAGGCAACGCAGCGAAAAAAGAAGAGAAGAAAGATAGAAAGAATACGGATCAACATACATTTGGTACGGATTCAGTCACCTCAGGGGCGGTTGTTTGCACCGCGTCTAACCCCCGAAGAAGATGTACGAGATAGGAAATCAAGTTGAATATATCAAGCGGAATGGGATATCTCCTTTTTTTCTTTCCCATTCTCTTTTTCCCCGTAGGTCTTACTTCTCTGAAAAGAGGAATCGTTTTGATTCCTCGCCCTTGATTCGCGCGAGAACAAATAACACCTAATGGACGGTTTCCATACGGTTTCCCGCTGTTTCCTTCCCGAGAATCCGCACCCTCGCGTACGACGCGCACCCCACAACGCAACAAAAACTAACTGCTCTTGACACGCGGAAGTTCTGCTCCGTACGATTTGTCAAAGTGAGAGAACCTGTTTTGTTTCATGCTGCAGCTGCTGCCTATACCAACCCCTGAACAAAATATATCGGAGATTTGTTTGCTCTCGATATTCAAAAAGTAGAAGAAGAAGAAGAGGAGGAGGAATAAAATAGAATAAAATGAAGAGTAAGAAAAAAGAAACTCCGACAAGATAAATCCCAGTTTTATTCGCGATTAGGAAGCTTCTACTTACTCATCAATTTCTTGAAGTATTCATCGACGAGAGAGTTTCGTGCTGATTAGAATGAATGGAAAATTTCTAGCTCAAAGATTGAGGAAGAGGAAGAAAATGCTAAGGAATTAAGACCGAAGATGCCAAGAGACTCTTTGATCTTGGTACATGAGAAACAGTATAGATAGCTCTGTCGACTCGGCAATAGCGATGGCCTGTATAGCGTCTAGTAATTAAGTGGAGCAAGCGGCGGCCAGGCTCCATTGTGCGAGGCAAATGGGCTGTTTAGCCTGGATACAGGATTCTATCTCTTGTTATTGTGCATGTAGCAGAGCACGATCGATCGATCTCTCATCCTCCATTCTCACATTCACCCTCCTTCCTACAACGACGTCTACGTCCCTATTGGCGCGTATAAAGTACCAGATTGGCTGGCCCAGCGTCAACTTGAGAAACTTGAAGCAACTCGCGACGTCGTATTCTCTGTAGTCCTAGCCGAGGATATCGCGATCAAAAACTGTGCTTCGGGGAATCAAAACCTTTTGATTTTCTCGTGCTTTTCGCCCTTAACTAAAATCTCTGTAAGTACAACGATTTCTTCATTTTCGATGAAAAATAAAACAACATCTTTCACTCTCATAGATTCGTCAATAATAACATAATTTTAAACAGGTGAAATATTTCATTGCGTCTAAAAATCAATTAGAATTCAGCTCTTAAACCATCCCTTTAAAATTGGCGTATTCTACTCGTTTCCCGAAAACTTTTCTCCCTAGTCCTTCTTATCTTGATTCTTTGGCTCGTTCTTCGGTCGCGAAATCTTTGGACTTCCGATAAATTTATAATGAATTCGATTGCGAGGGGCGAGTCTCTCGAGGACGATTTTTAATTCCTTGAAGGTGGGAGAAATTTTTTTTATTGAGAAGGGGTAGAGTACATTCCTGGTTGTACCACCGGCATTCTATCGTTTAGATTTCGGATTTGATTAATTACACTTACCAAAGTTATCGCCGAATCGAGTTCCCGAAAGATTAAGCTCCATTAGGTGTGGGAAAAACCTGAAAAAATTGGAAAGTAGTTTATTGACAATAATCGCCCGTGTAGGTATGCCTATACGAGATTTTCTAAGTCGTAACAATTACGTGAACGGTGCTAAAACCATTTTAATTTCGTCCAATCGAAAGTTTGCGCCTTAACAAGATCCTGCGTTTGTTCAAGAGATACCAAACTTCGTCGTGAGTCGGCTAAAGGGCGAGCAACGAATGAAATTACCATGTCTAGAAGTTAGATGAAATCTTCAAGTTCAGATTCTCGTTCTAATTGCGTTCATTTTGTCTCACTACAGACTCTTATACCTTTATTTGTTTCGTTTCTCCCGCTAATATTCGAGACCCTATTTCAATACCGACTAAAATATCTTGCGAAAATCTCTGATCCTTGGTAGGTGATAACAACGCTTAATAAATCAGACTATAAATCGCGGACTTACCATGGCTTTGTATGTACGTATTATCTTTACGTCGTAGCCGGATTTAATTATCGTAGAAACACATCAGGAGCAAATATCGTGCATCATTCAAATGAACGTCGTCGTTTGTAGCAGTAAATATATATATATACATATTATATATATATATGGATTCAATTCACAAACATTATTTGCATAAAATATAAATTCCTAAACAGGCTTAAGCCTACAGGAGTCTCATGTTCGCCAAGAGTGCCGCCAATCGCAGAAGACATCACGTATCGTGGATCTAATTGAAGGGCAACCTTAATCCTGGACGAAACAAACGGAGCTTGAAATTTTTCACGATCGTAACAATAGCCTATTTCGTTTGTGTAAATACGATTTACCATAATCGTCTCTAAACGATAAATCCATAGATTTCCTCTTCGCCCCTTTTTATTTTCAGGACCACAGCTCGCAGGATCAGATTTATCTTGACCTGATAAGTATTTGGGATTTTCGTACATCGTTTGTCTGGCAATAGCCAATTCAGTACCTTTTTCTATGAGGTGCGTTAACCCACTCACATCCTGTGAAAAGATTTCCTCATGCAAACTTTTACCGGATATTATTAGAAGCGAGATTCCTACGCGTCAATTGCTTCCGATTCACCTAAACCGTGAGCATTTCCGAGCAACGTCATTCATGAAGTAGAGAATTCACGAGTATGTCGCGTGTCTTATGGTATAAGATCGTATGTACCAACTACGCCCCTGTACCGTATAAAAAAAGATAAAAGGACCTAAGATTTTTGACTTTTCATTGCCCATGGTGATTTCAATTTGAATATTTCGTCCTTATCCTTGATATTTCAGTACGTCCTTCACCACTCTTCAGAAGAATAGATCTGCCTTGGTTGGCATGGACCTCAGCTTGAAAATCTTACCAATGGATGGCAATAACAAGCGAGGACTGGCGTATAAGTCTACCTTCTCCTTTCTGAAATTCTCATCCTTTACACTATAAACGCTGCGTTAGCTACGATCTTAGCTGTATACCTCGAGAATAAATCCTTCAATTCCACCCCCGCTTTTCCGTTTCTTCTTTTGACCAGACTGTTTAGATATTCCTTTAGCCCGATGCATGCTTCACTCACAGACTCGTATGTACGTCATACATGTGTTTGAGCTTTTCCGACGTAAAAGCTGAGGTCAGCTGCTGCCTGGAAACTTTCCAAGGAGCAACGCTATTGAAAAAAGGACGCCGAGCCAGCGAGGAATCAAGCTCTGCGTCAAGTTCGAGATTGTTCTTGGCGAAGTTCTGGAGAAAAAATACATTTTGGATCCTATATCTTGAACTGTAAATATGAGGATGGCATAACTATACAGCAAAATCTACATCAATTATTTGTAGATTCTACTATACAATCATGCTATTTTTATACTTGCCGCTTGAGATGTAAAATCTGCCATTCATTTTCCTCTGTTTATTAGTGTTGTAGATAATTTAGCAAATATACATATTCACTGGAGTTGAAAGTATAAAGAGTATGAAGAGTTAATCGCGGGTACGATGATAAAAAAAAATTCTGTCGTCATTGATTGTCCTCTTGACACCCCAGTGCACTTTGTACCCCACACCTTGCTTCCAATACTTCATTTTTACGCGTAGATTTTACTGATTTCTGGTACTTGAGTATTTTTGACCAAACGAAGATTCGTAAAAGCGAAAAATAGTGGTTTATTCCAAGCAAGGCAGAATGAAAAAAAAAGAAACAACATTGATAAGCTACTTAGCTACAGCACGCGAAAATAATTAATATCATCTATAATATGACGAGATAATCATAATTATAGAAGTAGGGTATTTTGTGTGATACATTTAATCGACACAGTTTGTATTATCACGTTTTTTTTTTTTGCCACGAGTCACGTCATTTGGAAGAGTGTAAAAATCACACAGCTTTAGTCTGTTTTAATCCGTCGATGAATAAAGTAGACATCTCGTTCATGGAGACAATTTTTATTCTTGCTGCGGCAAGTGCGCTCTTGGCCGCCATATATTATTACTTGACATCTACGTTCGGATACTGGGAGAAGCAAGGCGTTCCCACGATTAAAGGAGTAATCCCTGGGTTAGGAAATATGGGACCGATGCTCTTTATGCAGAAAAATTTCCCGATGATGTACCGGGACTTTTACGAGAAAAGCCCTCCTCATAGTCTGGTCGGATTCTACGCGATGAGAAAACCGGCACTGCTACTGAAAGATCCGGAACTGGTGAAATCCGTGTTGCAAGTGAACTTCTCAAGTTTCCACGACAACGAGATGTCTGTCGATCCAAAACTGGATCCTTTGATGGCTGCGAATCCATTTTTCCTCAAGGGTGAGCCTTGGAAAAATACACGTAAACAATTTTCATCAGCGTTCAGTTCCAGTAAACTGAAATCTTTGTGGATGAATGTCGATGGTGCGAGCTCCAAGATGAAAAACTACTTAAGAGAAAAGATCCCCGAGGAAGGTGACAGTTTTGAAATGGAAATGAAAGCATTGTTCTCAAGATATACCGCAGAAGTCGTCGCCACTGCCGCGTTTGGTGTAGAAGGTAGTTCTCTCAAAGGCGAGAAAGAGGGACCGTTCAGAGAAGTGGGCAAAAAGATGTTTGATCCTACCTTTACTAAAGGCGTTATTCAACTAATAGTATTTTTTATTCCTGCTCTCGGAAAATTTTTGAAAATTAGCTTCATGCCGCAGGACGTGGATAAGTTTTTTAGAAATGTGGTTCGCGAGGTATTAAAGCATCGAGAAAACGAAGGTGTCCAGGGAAACGATTTCTTGCAAATTTTGATCAATTTAAAAAAATCCGGGTCCCAAGATTACGCATTTGGAACCGAGTTTAACGAGGACACCATCACATCACACGCATTCTCGTTCTTTCTAGACATGTATGAATCTTCTAGTGTTACCCTCACTTTCCTCAGTTACAACCTGGCGAAATATCCAGAAATTCAGCAACGAGTTCGCGAGGAGGTCCAAACCGTAATGCAGAAGCACGGTGGTTTAACTTACGATGCTCTGCAGGAAATGACGTACCTGGACAAAGTAATTCAGGAGTCCTTGCGTTTGTATCCTACTCTAGGAGCTCTAATCAAAGTTTGTACAACGGCAACCGATCTTGAAGGATCGGATGGGATTAGATGTCACGTCAGTGCTGGAACGCCTGTGATTATACCAGTATACGGACTGCAAATGGATCCACAGTATTGGCCGGACCCAGAAAAGTTTGATCCCGAACGTTTTTCCGAAGAAAATAAGCAGAAGCGACACAAATTCTTGTGGCTGCCCTTTGGCGAGGGTCCTCGCGTTTGCGTCGGTATGAAAATCGCTTTGTTAATAATGAAAGCTGTTACTGCGACAATACTGAATCACTTTGCGTTGGAAATATCACCACGTCTCAAAGAGCCACTTGAGTTGGATCCAAACTACTTTTTGTCATCCGTCGCAGGTGGGATGTGGATTAAAATCAAAAAATTGTGACTCAAGCGAACTAGCTGACTTCAAAAACCCTTATAATGAAAAATAAAGAACTGATACATAGAGTTTCGAGGAGGAGGTATGTCCGTAGATATCGAAATAGAAAATAGAAAAACTAGTAGAAGTTGAAGGTTTATGGTCGAGCGTCTCTATAGAAATTATTGACTAAAGATAGTTCTAATATATTTTAATATCAAAATTGTGTTTAGGCACGTAATAAAAATTCCTTAAAAAAGTGATAATATACATTTTACCTCCACATAGTGGGCAATAAAGCAAATATCCCTTTACCCAATCCCAGTACGAGCCGAAAGAGCGCTGGCAGGGACCATTCGAACTTCATGATTCGTGGCTACGTGATATAGAATAATGCTTATCGCGTAGGATGTTTCGTAATTCTCTATCGTGTAGATAACATCGGAGTCTTTGGGCTTGACTGTTATTTCTGAAATAACTTCACGACTTGCATAATACTCTCCGACATACTTAGTCACGAGTATTAATATAGATTGCAGAAATAATGTATGTGCATTTTCCGAGTCATTTTTGTGAATTATTGCGAATTCATACCAAAGGACGACTACGTACTTTTATCACGAATATAATTGCGAGAATGGCTGCGAATAAACTTTTCGAAATAATTGGTGTACAGAAAATTCCAACTGAAGCAGATTCCTGTATGTAAGGTTATTCCGGTTGTTATCTGCAGGAATTCGTGATAATAATAAACAAGTAGTTTTCCGATTTTGAATCGATCGCAGGTACTGGTACTTAGTTGATTACATGATTTAATAATCATTTTTGCACACAGCTCGACGTGGTTTCCCTTGTATATCTAGTATATGAACACAAGATTCGGACTTACTTCCACTCGTTATGAGGTAATTGTTTCATTTAGCCTATCGCACAACCCTATAAAGAGACCTACTTATCTGACCACGGTCCGAGCAAGCTATTCTGTGGAAATTTGTGTCGCCTTCAAGTACTACCTACTCCAGCAATCTCTAGTTGTAGAAATTAAGTGAACGCCTATTAAAGTGATTAGGGTGAAATTTGAATTGTTCGATAGTGAGTAAGAATTCCATCAAGTAACTGTTATCTCATAGTAGTCTTCGTCAGTAATTTAACAAATTGCCAACGGAATATCTTTGACGTCTTTCTGTTACAGCATGAGAAATATATGGGTACAATTTTAATTACATTCGCTGTGCTTAATTTCCAAATAGCCAACTTGAAGGAGAGATACTTGACGCAAGACATTCAGTATAAATTATTATCATAATTATAAAAATTAATTATCACATTCTCATAATTTTATAAATAATTTTTTAGAAGTGGTTGAAATAAATCATTGAGATATATTTTATTATTATCATGATATTGCACATGTTGAGAAAACTTTTACAAGCTTTTCACATTCACCCAGAGTCCTCCTATAGCAGAAGCCAAGATAGAGTTTGGGTCCAGTTGAATTGGCTCCTTTGTACGCGGCGACACTTCCAATTTCAAGCTTTGAATTATCGTTGCAATACTAGCCTTCATTTGCAACATAGCTATTCTCATACCGGGGCAAATGCGGGGACCTTCTCCGAAAGGTAAGTACACGAATTTATGCCGCAATCGTATGTTTTCTTCTGAGAAACGTTCGGGGTCGAATTTTTCAGGATCCGGCCAGTATTGGGGGTCCCTGTGCAAGGCTGAAAGAGGTATTACGATCGGCATCCGTGGAGTTACTTGACAGGTGATTCCGTCTGAACCAACCAGCTCCATTTCCTTAGTGCACAATTTCATCAACGTTCCGAAAGCAGGAAATAACCTCATTGACTCGCTCAGCACTTGATCCATATATGTCATTTCTTGGACTGCCTCGTATGTCAAGACACCGTGCTTGGCGACAACGTTGGTCACTTCTTCACGAACACGATTCTGAACCTCAGGATGTGCGGCTAATTGATACGCAAGAAAAGTCAGGGTTATACTGGACGTTTCGTAGCCGTCATTGAAAAATGAAGCTGCATGTGAAGTAATGATATCATCGTTGAATTCCTGGTCAGAGGCCTGATCGACTTTGTTGGAGTTTTTTTTGTACTGAATCATCAGCTGCATGAAGTCTCTGCGCTCGATGCCCTGCTCCTCTCGCTGTTTAAGAACGTCCTTCACTACTTTTCGCAAGAAACGATCTACCTTGGCCGGCATGAAACTTATCTTGAAAACCTTACCGATGAATGGAATAAAAAATGTTATCATTTGCATAAGTCCCTTGACAAACGAAGGCTCGAACATAAGTCTTCCCATTTCTCTGAATGGTCCGTCCTTCTCACTTTTAAAATTTCCACCCTCCACACCAAACGCTGCACTCGCTACAACCTCGGCCGTGTACTTCGAGAACAAATCCTTTAATTCTAACTCCGCTGTTCCGTTGTTGCTTTTGACCAATTTATTCAAATATTCCTTCAGCTCGATACATGCTTCGTTTACAGACTCGTACATGTATTTTAGCTTCCCTGACGTGAAGGCCGAGGTCAGCTGTCGCCTTGATGTTTTCCATCGATCATCGTGAATGAAAAAGGGATTTCCATCCAGCAAAGGATCGAGCTTTGCGTCAATTTCGAAATTGTTCTTGGCGAAGTTCTGGAAGTTTTTCAACAGCACAGTCTTTACTAATTCAGGCTCTCGTATAATCAAAGATGGCTCACGCAAATTGTAGAATCCAATCATACTATGCTCCGGCATATGATTGTAGAAATCACGAAACATATCCGCCATGTTTCTTTTCAAGAAAATCATGGGATGAATATTCCCGACCCCTGGTACGGCTCCGTCCAAGCATGGTACTAATTTATTCTTCCAATATCCATAACTACTGGTCAAGTGGTAATACAATAGCGAAAGTACTACAATTACGAAAGCAAAAGTGTAATAAACGTATTCCATGGCTCATCACGATACTGACCAGCGAATCAATGTTTGGAGCTGCAGCTTTTGAATAAAGCTCCAACTCTACTGAATCAGCTACTCTACGAGGGATCTGTGCAAAGAATCGAGGCCCCTACTCCGTGACGCGAGTTCAGATCAATTATTAATGATTATAGCTGATTTAGACTATATACCACTATATTATATTCGGTTGTAAACTGCTCTATCTCTGATGGCAAACTAAACATTCAAGCTTGCTGGCTGTCTGCACGACGGAAAATCATGGAACGTCTTATCATCTCCTGTGTTTGCTTCTGTATTAAGAATTCCATATTTTTTTATCTTTGCTATTAATGTTTTCTGGCAAGCTAATAGGTCTGTTTTTAATTTTTTTTTCATGCATTTCATATCAATCAAGAGATTCGGTAGAGTCTCGCGCCAAGTAGGTACATTAAGAAAGACGTTACCGAAAGTCTATTCACTGCAGCAACCCGAATCGGTGGAATAGAGGGATGATGTTTTCCTTATTTTCCTGTTATTGGTAATATCCCAGGAATCCAAGAATTATTTTAAAAATTAGAGCTTTTATTTGATCAATAATTTTCGTCCAGAATTATATGGAGCAGTGGATAACTGGCATATTCGATAACTCGAATACCGTTGATCCCTAGAATTTTTCGCTAAGGGATTTTCGCCTTAGAATACCTCAATGAACCCACTGAATTTGGCTCCGGAGTTCCGGGTCACTCTGTATTGGTCCATTTAGATAGACAGCTTCTTCGCTCCAATCTTTTCGTATCCAATTAAATTGATGTTTTCTATTGTACAAATTTTGTTTCGCAATGAAAGAATCCAAGAATAAAATTGCACACGGTTAAATAATATGTCTTTTATTTCATACAATAAACGGCCTCGAAATATGGAGAACTGTGATGATAAAGTTATCGCGGGATCATGGCTTCTTAAAGCTAATAAAGATACTCCTCATATAGAACGAAATTTCTTATATCATACTTGATAAACAAATTCCAAACTCAAGAGTTGTGAGTTATAGACCTCTGGTACAACGTACCAAAAATAAAATCTAATCGACTCTGATATTTCAAACCAAAGTTATACCATCTCGCGAATTTGTATAATGCTCAATATTCCATTCTCGGATTCAAAAATACGTGACGAAGGTAATTATTAATTTTGAAAATTTCCGTTCGAGATCATAAGTGTAAGACAATTAACTGACGTGTAGATTTTGTATAGATAATTTGTTGGCTGGACAAAAAATTTTTAACAAAATCATGGATACCTTTTTCGAGGGGTATAAAAAGATGGCCAAATATCAGCGAAATCGGAGTTGCGAATTTCGACTGTAGGATGAGTTGGCATGGAATGCCTCATACATAGGCGTATGAGTTCACACGTTTGGTACATAATATACTATTTCTTGTTTCCCCGATTATGATGCTTCGGATTGTAAATAAGTATGATAAAGTTATCGCCGGATCATGACTTCTTGCGAGTGAAAATCATCCGCAAGACTCGACCAGATAATCGCACGCGTTTAAATTATTAGTTTGTTTATTAGTGTTTATTAGTGTTGTAGATAATTTAGCAAATATACATATTCACTGGAGTTGAAAGTATAAAGAGTATGAAGAGTTAATCGCGGGTACGATGATAAAAAAAAATTCTGTCGTCATTGATTGTCCTCTTGACACCCCAGTGCACTTTGTACCCCACACCTTGCTTCCAATACTTCATTTTTACGCGTAGATTTTACTGATTTCTGATACTCGAGTATTTTTGACCAAACGAAGATTCGTAAAAGCGAAAAATAGTGGTTTATTCCAAGCAAGGCAGAATGAAAAAAAAAGAAACAACATTGATAAGCTACTTAGCTACAGCACGCGAAAATAATTAATATCATCTATAATATGACGAGATAATCATAATTATAGAAGTAGGGTATTTTGTGTGATACATTTAATCGACACAGTTTGTATTATCACGTTTTTTTTTTTTGCCACGAGTCACGTCATTTGGAAGAGTGTAAAAATCACACAGCTTTAGTCTGTTTTAATCCGTCGATGAATAAAGTAGACATCTCGTTCATGGAGACAATTTTTATTCTTGCTGCGGCAAGTGCGCTCTTGGCCGCCATATATTATTACTTGACATCTACGTTCGGATACTGGGAGAAGCAAGGCGTTCCCACGATTAAAGGAGTAATCCCTGGGTTAGGAAATATGGGACCGATGCTCTTTATGCAGAAAAATTTCCCGATGATGTACCGGGACTTTTACGAGAAAAGCCCTCCTCATAGTCTGGTCGGATTCTACGCGATGAGAAAACCGGCACTGCTACTGAAAGATCCGGAACTGGTGAAATCCGTGTTGCAAGTGAACTTCTCAAGTTTCCACGACAACGAGATGTCTGTCGATCCAAAACTGGATCCTTTGATGGCTGCGAATCCATTTTTCCTCAAGGGTGAGCCTTGGAAAAATACACGTAAACAATTTTCATCAGCGTTCAGTTCCAGTAAACTGAAATCTTTGTGGATGAATGTCGATGGTGCGAGCTCCAAGATGAAAAACTACTTAAGAGAAAAGATCCCCGAGGAAGGTGACAGTTTTGAAATGGAAATGAAAGCATTGTTCTCAAGATATACCGCAGAAGTCGTCGCCACTGCCGCGTTTGGTGTAGAAGGTAGTTCTCTCAAAGGCGAGAAAGAGGGACCGTTCAGAGAAGTGGGCAAAAAGATGTTTGATCCTACCTTTACTAAAGGCGTTATTCAACTAATAGTATTTTTTATTCCTGCTCTCGGAAAATTTTTGAAAATTAGCTTCATGCCGCAGGACGTGGATAAGTTTTTTAGAAATGTGGTTCGCGAGGTATTAAAGCATCGAGAAAACGAAGGTGTCCAGGGAAACGATTTCTTGCAAATTTTGATCAATTTAAAAAAATCCGGGTCCCAAGATTACGCATTTGGAACCGAGTTTAACGAGGACACCATCACATCACACGCATTCTCGTTCTTTCTAGACATGTATGAATCTTCTAGTGTTACCCTCACTTTCCTCAGTTACAACCTGGCGAAATATCCAGAAATTCAGCAACGAGTTCGCGAGGAGGTCCAAACCGTAATGCAGAAGCACGGTGGTTTAACTTACGATGCTCTGCAGGAAATGACGTACCTGGACAAAGTAATTCAGGAGTCCTTGCGTTTGTATCCTACTCTAGGAGCTCTAATCAAAGTTTGTACAACGGCAACCGATCTTGAAGGATCGGATGGGATTAGATGTCACGTCAGTGCTGGAACGCCTGTGATTATACCAGTATACGGACTGCAAATGGATCCACAGTATTGGCCGGACCCAGAAAAGTTTGATCCCGAACGTTTTTCCGAAGAAAATAAGCAGAAGCGACACAAATTCTTGTGGCTGCCCTTTGGCGAGGGTCCTCGCGTTTGCGTCGGTATGAAAATCGCTTTGTTAATAATGAAAGCTGTTACTGCGACAATACTGAATCACTTTGCGTTGGAAATATCACCACGTCTCAAAGAGCCACTTGAGTTGGATCCAAACTACTTTTTGTCATCCGTCGCAGGTGGGATGTGGATTAAAATCAAAAAATTGTGACTCAAGCGAACTAGCTGACTTCAAAAACCCTTATAATGAAAAATAAAGAACTGATACATAGAGTTTCGAGGAGGAGGTATGTCCGTAGATATCGAAATAGAAAATAGAAAAACTAGTAGAAGTTGAAGGTTTATGGTCGAGCGTCTCTATAGAAATTATTGACTAAAGATAGTTCTAATATATTTTAATATCAAAATTGTGTTTAGGCACGTAATAAAAATTCCTTAAAAAAGTGATAATATACATTTTACCTCCACATAGTGGGCAATAAAGCAAATATCCCTTTACCCAATCCCAGTACGAGCCGAAAGAGCGCTGGCAGGGACCATTCGAACTTCATGATTCGTGGCTACGTGATATAGAATAATGCTTATCGCGTAGGATGTTTCGTAATTCTCTATCGTGTAGATAACATCGGAGTCTTTGGGCTTGACTGTTATTTCTGAAATAACTTCACGACTTGCATAATACTCTCCGACATACTTAGTCACGAGTATTAATATAGATTGCAGAAATAATGTATGTGCATTTTCCGAGTCATTTTTGTGAATTATTGCGAATTCATACCAAAGGACGACTACGTACTTTTATCACGAATATAATTGCGAGAATGGCTGCGAATAAACTTTTCGAAATAATTGGTGTACAGAAAATTCCAACTGAAGCAGATTCCTGTATGTAAGGTTATTCCGGTTGTTATCTGCAGGAATTCGTGATAATAATAAACAAGTAGTTTTCCGATTTTGAATCGATCGCAGGTACAGGTACTTAGTTAATTACATGATTTAATAATGATTTTTGCACACAGCTCGACGTGGTTTCCCTTGTAGATCTAGTATATGAACACAAAATTCGGACTTACTTCTACTCGTTATGAAGTAATTGTTTCATTTAGCCTATCGCACAACCCCATAAAGGTACCTACTTATCTGACCACGGTCTGAGCAAGCTATTCTGTAGAAATGTGTGTCGCCTTCAAGTACTACCTACTCCAGCAATCTCTGGTTGTAGAAATTAAGTAAACGCCTATTAAAGTGATTAGGATGAAATTTGAATTGTTCGATAGTGAGTAAGAATTCCATCAAGTAACTGTTATGTCATAATAGTCTTCGTCAGTAATTTAACAAATTGCCAACGAAATATCTTTGACGTCTTTCTGTTACAGCATGAGAAATATATGTGCACAATTTTGATTACATTCGCTGTGCTTATTTTCCAAATAGCCAACTTGAAAGAAAGATACTTGACGCAAGACATTCAGTATAAATTATTATCATAATTATAAAAATTAATTATCACATTCTCATAACTATAGAAATAATTTTTTGGAAATAGCTGAAATAAATCATTGAGATATGTTCAAGATTGATTTCAATTCCATCAAGATCACAATTTTATTATTATCATGGTATTACACATGTTGAGAAAACTTTTACAAGCTTTTCACATTCACCCAGAGTCCTCCTATAGCAGAAGCCAAGATAGAGTTTGGGTCCAGTTGAATTGGCTCCTTTGTACGCGGCGACACTTCCAATTTCAAGCTTTGAATTATCGTTGCAATACTAGCCTTCATTTGCAACATAGCTATTCTCATACCGGGGCAAATGCGGGGACCTTCTCCGAAAGGTAAGTACACGAATTTATGCCGCAATCGTATGTTTTCTTCTGAGAAACGTTCGGGGTCGAATTTTTCAGGATCCGGCCAGTATTGGGGGTCCCTGTGCAAGGCTGAAAGAGGTATTACGATCGGCATCCGTGGAGTTACTTGACAGGTGATTCCGTCTGAACCAACCAGCTCCATTTCCTTAGTGCACAATTTCATCAACGTTCCGAAAGCAGGAAATAACCTCATTGACTCGCTCAGCACTTGATCCATATATGTCATTTCTTGGACTGCCTCGTATGTCAAGACACCGTGCTTGGCGACAACGTTGGTCACTTCTTCACGAACACGATTCTGAACCTCAGGATGTGCGGCTAATTGATACGCAAGAAAAGTCAGGGTTATACTGGACGTTTCGTAGCCGTCATTGAAAAATGAAGCTGCATGTGAAGTAATGATATCATCGTTGAATTCCTGGTCAGAGGCCTGATCGACTTTGTTGGAGTTTTTTTTGTACTGAATCATCAGCTGCATGAAGTCTCTGCGCTCGATGCCCTGCTCCTCTCGCTGTTTAAGAACGTCCTTCACTACTTTTCGCAAGAAACGATCTACCTTGGCCGGCATGAAACTTATCTTGAAAACCTTACCGATGAATGGAATAAAAAATGTTATCATTTGCATAAGTCCCTTGACAAACGAAGGCTCGAACATAAGTCTTCCCATTTCTCTGAATGGTCCGTCCTTCTCACTTTTAAAATTTCCACCCTCCACACCAAACGCTGCACTCGCTACAACCTCGGCCGTGTACTTCGAGAACAAATCCTTTAATTCTAACTCCGCTGTTCCGTTGTTGCTTTTGACCAATTTATTCAAATATTCCTTCAGCTCGATACATGCTTCGTTTACAGACTCGTACATGTATTTTAGCTTCCCTGACGTAAAGGCCGAGGTCAGCTGTCGCCTTGATGTTTTCCATCGATCATCGTGAATGAAAAAGGGATTTCCATCCAGCAAAGGATCGAGCTTTGCGTCAATTTCGAAATTGTTCTTGGCGAAGTTCTGGAAGTTTTTCAACAGCACAGTCTTTACTAATTCAGGCTCTCGTATAATCAAAGATGGCTCACGCAAATTGTAGAATCCAATCATACTATGCTCCGGCATATGATTGTAGAAATCACGAAACATATCCGCCATGTTTCTTTTCAAGAAAATCATGGGATGAATATTCCCGATCCCTGGTACGGCTCCGTCCAAGCATGGTACTAATTTATTCTTCCAATATCCATAACTACTGGTCAAGTGGTAATACAATAGCGAAAGTACTACAATTACGAAAGCAAATGTGTAATAAACGTATTCCATGGCTCATCACGATACTGACCAGCGAATCAATGTTTGGAGCTGCAGCTTTTGAATAAAGCTCCAACTCTACTGGATCAGCTACTCTGCGAGGGATCTGTGCAAAGAATCGAGGCCCCTCCTCCGTGACGCGAGTTCAGGTCAATTATTAATGATTATAGCTGATCTAGACTACCACTATATTATATTCGGTTGTAAACTGCTCTATCTCTGATGGCAAACTAAACATTCAAGCTTGCTGGCTGTCTGCACGACGGAAAATCATGGAACGTCTTATCATCTCCTGTGTTTGCTTCTGTATTAAGAATTCCATATTTTTTTATCTTTGCTATTAATGTTTTCTGGCAAGCTAATAGGTCTGTTTTTAATTTTTTTTTCATGCATTTCATATCAATCAAGAGATTCGGTAGAGTCTCGCGCCAAGTAGGTACATTAAGAAAGACGTTACCGAAAGTCTATTCACTGCAGCAACCCGAATCGGTGGAATAGAGGGATGATGTTTTCCTTATTTTCCTGTTATTGGTAATATCCCAGGAATCCAAGAATTATTTTAAAAATTAGAGCTTTTATTTGATCAATAATTTTCGTCCAGAATTATATGGAGCAGTGGATAACTGGCATATTCGATAACTCGAATACCGTTGATCCCTAGAATTTTTCGCTAAGGGATTTTCGCCTTAGAATACCTCAATGAACCTACCCACTAAATTTGGCTCCGGAGTTCCGGGCCACTCTGTATTGGTCCATTTAGATAGACAGCTTCTTCGCTCCAACTTTTTCGTATCCAATTAAATTGATGTTTTCTATTGTACAAATTTTGTTTCGCAATGAAAGAATCCAAGAATAAAATTGCACACGGTTAAATAATACGTCTTTTTTTTCGTACAATAAACCGCCTTGAAATATGGAGAACTGTGATGATAAAGTTATCGCGGGATCATGGCTTCTTAAAGCTAATAAAGATACTCCTCATATAGAACGAAATTTCTTATATCATACTTGATAAACAAATTTCAAACTCAAGAGTTGTGAGTTATAGACCTTTGGTACAACGTACCAAAAATAAAATCTAATCGACTCTGATATTTCAAACCAAAGTTATACCATCTCGCGAATTTGTATAATGCTCGATATTCCATTCTCGGATTCAAAAATACGTGACGAAGGTAATTATTAATTTTGAAAATTTCCGTTCAAGATCATATGTGTAAGACAATTAACTGACGTGTAGATTTTGTATAGATAATTTGTTGGCTGGACAAAAAATTTTTAACAAAATCATGGATACCTTTTTCGAGGGGTATAAAAAGATGGCCAAATATCAGCGAAATCGGAGTTGCAAATTTCGACTGTAGGATGAGTTGGCATGGAATGCCTCATACATAGGCGTATGAGTTCACACGTTTCGTACATAATATACTATTTCTTGTTTCCCCGATTATGATGCTCCAGATTGTAAATAAGTATGATAAAGTTATCGCCGGATCATGACTTCTTGCAAGTGAAAATCATCCGCAAGACTCGACCAGATAATCGCACGCGTTTAAATTCGCAGTTTCTGAGTAACCGTCGTCGACATAGCTTGTGATATCACGTCATTTTTGCTGCGTACGACCATCCTGGTCAATTAAAACAGTATACAAGTCGCAGAACTTGTTTGCGGAAGTGGATATCTAACCATGGAGGCAATTTATATTTTATCTGGGGCAATCGTGCTTTTGGCTGCCTTATATTATTATTTAACATTTTCGTACGGATACTGGGAGAAACAAGGCGTACCTACAATCAAAGGAACAATACCCGGAATAGGAAATATAGGCCCGATGCTCCTTATGCAGAAAAATTTCGGGGATCTCTATCGAGACTTTTACGATCAAACACCTGCTCACAGTATGGTAGGATTCTATACGATGAGGGAACCAGCATTGCTACTCAAAGATCCGGAACTAGTGAAAAGCGTGGTACAGGTGAACTTCTCGAATTTCGTTAACAATGAGGTGAGCGTCGACCCAGAATTAGATCCGTTATTTTACGCGAATCCATTTTTCCTCAACGACGAAGCTTGGAAAAATACTCGTAAACAATTAACATCAGCCTTCAGTTCCAGTAAACTGAAGTCCGTGTGCATAACTGTTGATAATGTCTGCGGTAAGCTGGCCAACTTTTTGAAACAGATGATCGTTGAGAAAGATGACGGTCTTGAGATGGAAATGAAATCATTGTTCTCCAGATTTACTGCGGAGGTCGTCGCAAGTACAGCATTTGGTGTGGAAGGTGGTTGCCTAAAAGGCGAGGGAGAAGGAGTTTTCGTAGAAATGGGCAGAAAGACGTTCGACCCTGCGTTTTCGAAAGGCATCATTCAACTGATAGTACTCTTCATCCCTGGTCTGAGAAGATTATTGCGAGCGAGCTTCATGCCGCCCGACGTGGAAAAGTTTTTTAGAAATTTGGTTAGTGATATATTAAAGTATCGTGAAAATGAAGATGTCCAGGGAAATGACTTTCTGCAGATGTTAATCGACTTGAAAAAATCTGGGTCAACAGATCATGCATTTGGCACAAAGTTCAACGAGAGCACCATCGCATCTCATGCATTCGGGTATCTTATTGACGCGTATGAAACTACAAGCTTAACTTTAACTTTACTCAGTTATAACCTGGCAAAATATCCAAAAGTTCAACAGCTAGTGCGTGAGGAATTCGAAATTGTTATCAAAAAACACGGTGGTTTGACTTACGATGCTCTGCATGATATGCCGTACTTAGACAAAGTCATTCAGGAATCTCTACGTTTAAATCCCATTCTAGGAGCTCTAGTCAGAATTTGTACAACGGCAACCGATCTCGAAGGATCAGATGGAATTAAATGTCACGTGAATACTGGAACACCTGTAATTATACCGGTGTCCGGACTGCAAATGGATCCTCAGTATTGGCCAGATCCTGAAAAATTTGATCCCGAACGTTTTTCCGAAGAAAATAAGCAAAATCGACACAAATTCTTGTGGCTGTCTTTCGGCGGGGGCCCACGCGTTTGCGTCGGTATGAAAATGGCTTTCATAGTAATGAAATCCGCTGTTGGAACCATTCTTAGAGACTATTCTATGGAGATCTCTCCACGTACCGCAGAGCCACTTCGAATGAATCCATACTACTTTATGTCATCTGTTGTAGGTGGAGTGTGGGTTAAAATCAAAAGATTGTGATTAAAGCTAACTAATTTGCATTAAAATTTGCTAATTTGCATTTGCATTTGTTAAGTCAGATTCGTTTTGAGTACTATTGACAATAAAATAATCGTAAGAAATTCGTGACTGTTATATTTTGAAAAAATGTGTGTACCGGGTGATTCCTCGCTGACGCCGCAGTATGTCCGGTAGCGGACTGTCAGGTATAGTTTTTTACCCGTGATCGTAGCCGCAAAATTCTATAGTCCCGATCAATATGGCCGCCCAAACAAACAAGACGATCGCCGGCGATCTTGAATTTTGACAGCTACAGCGAGATGAGTGTGACAAATTATTACCGAAAATAATTATTACACCCACAAAATGTTCTTTGTGCACCGGATGATCATTATCCAGGAGATTGCGAGTGATTGGCGTGTCGACGGATGGGTAAGTAAAACTGTTTTTCATAATTACGAGTGCATCTGTAAGAGCGTAACCTCAAAGCGATATTAACCCTCAATGTGCACGCTATATTTTTCGAGAAACTGCGTCTGTTATGGAACAGTCAGGGTTTCAGGGTTTTATTGGCTTCAGAAAGACCTTAAACAACTCACGGTTACTATTCTTATTAATCATACACTTATTAATTATTATTTCACAGAGCGTGCAGCAGCTTCGGATTTTACTTGACCAGGCATCTTCATAGCTAGATCCTCGGCTAGACCCGTACTAGCATAGGGTGTGAAGGTGTTTAATGCTGCGAAATCATTGTGCGGATTGTGTGCAGAAATAACCGGAACACTATGCTTAACGAGAAGACCAACAGACTGAGACATGGATTGCACATTGCTGAAGAATAGGGACATAGGGGAATTTGATAATTTTTGATGATATTAATGCGAAAAATGATTGGATAATATCGAGGAGCGGATATTCGCATAACCTCAGAAAATAAAAAAAAAAAACTCAATTTAGTGACAGAATTCCGAAAATACCAACAATCATGAAAAGTTGTAAAAACATTTTGCTCACGACGATGAAAATTGTTCATTTTTGATCCGATTTCGAAATTTCAGGGTTCGTTATACTCAGTGATATAATCTCTATGAATTACCTGAAAAAGTTTTGCAACAACACTCATATTTCAGTAAAAATTCAGTTAGTAGCAATCCGAATGAATTCTGAGATTCATATTATACATATACTGTTACATTTTGGCTCGAATATGAGTGTTTTATGCAAAACTTTTTCATGGAATTCGTAGAGATTTTATCACTGAGTATAACGAACCCTGAAATTTCGAAATCGGATCAAAAATGAACAATTTTCATCGTTGTGAGCAAAATGTTTTTACAACTTTTCATGATTGTTGGTATTTTCGAAATCCTGTCACTAAATTGAGAGTTTTTTCATTTTCTGAGGTTGTGGGAATATCCGCTCCTCGATATTATTCAATCATTTTTCGCATTAATATCATCCAATATTATCAAATTCGGTTTTTGTCTGTCTTATTGTTTTGATGCCGATTGTACCCTACAAATCATCCTTAAGCACAATCCTCTTTCCTAACCATACAGTGCAATAGAGCTAGCTTGGTTTAACAGAACAGGTCATAGTTTTAAGATTCTAAAATACATCATGTACAATCTTTGTATTAATGAAGCCTCGTGCAGTCTGCAATTAAATCACATTAAAGCAATCAACAGCTGTGTTCCAAATTCTTGTTGGTTCCCCAATATTTCCACGGAAAATCAATCGTTCCGTAGTCGCTCTAATCAGCCCTAACATACTGAACTTTCTATTCTTATTACCAAGTAATATAGGTATATTTGGTATATTTTTAGGTATAGGTAAGATATTTGATTATTTTAATTTATTTATTCGGAATAAATACATAGACTTAACAGTGAACGTCCAATTACAGGTTTAGACAGTGGAATATTGCTACTAACTGAATTTTTACTGAAATATGAGTGTTGTTGCAAAACTTTTTCAGGTAATTCATAGAGATTATATCACTGAGTATAACAAACCCTGAAATTTCGAAATCGGATCAAAAATGAACAATTTTCATCGTCGTGAGCAAAATGTTTTTACAACTTTTCATGATTGTTGGTATTTTCGGAATTCTGTCACTAAATTGAGTTTTTTTTTTATTTTCTGAGGTTATGCGAATATCCGCTCCTCGATATTATCCAATCATTTTTCGCATTAATATCATCAAAAATTATCAAATTCCCCTATGTCCCTATTCTTCAGCAATGTGCAATCCATGTCTCAGTCTGTTGGTCTTCTCGTTAAGCATAGTGTTCCGGTTATTTCTGCACACAATCCGCACAATGATTTCGCAGCATTAAACACCTTCACACCCTATGCTAGTACGGGTCTAGCCGAGGATCTAGCTATGAAGATGCCTGGTCAAGTAAAATCCGAAGCTGCTGCACGCTCTGTGAAATAATAATTAATAAGTGTATGATTAATAAGAATAGTAACCGTGAGTTGTTTAAGGTCTTTCTGAAGCCAATAAAACCCTGAAACCCTGACTGTTCCATAAAAGACGCAGTTTCTCGAAAAATATAGCGTGCACATTGAGGGTTAATATCGCTTTGAGGTTACGCTCTTACAGATGCACTCGTAATTATGAAAAACAGTTTTACTTACCCATCCGTCGACACGCCAATCACTCGCAATCTCCTGGATAATGATCATCCGGTGCACAAAGAACATTTTGTGGGTGTAATAATTATTTTCGGTAATAATTTGTCACACTCATCTCGCTGTAGCTGTCAAAATTCAAGATCGCCGGCGATCGTCTTGTTTGTTTGGGCGGCCATATTGATCGGGACTATAGAATTTTGCGGCTACGATCACGGGTAAAAAACTATACCTGACAGTCCGCTACCGGACATACTGCGGCGTCAGCGAGGAATCACGCGGTACATTTCACGATAAAGTTTCATCTACCACCTTTCAAATATCTTCTGACCCAATCCCAGTAATAATTGTAAGAGTACTATAAGCTACATAATACAAGATAATGCTTATCGCGATATTGAACGTTTATAATATACAGTCGGAGTTCAATTGCTACATTTCCTTATGTTTTCATTTTCTTATGTGTTTTATTCATAGATCAATCCTGACTATGCCAAGGTTTCTTAGTCATCGTAAGAGAGAAAACGAATCACGATAAAAGTGATAAGGGGCTATCGTTAAGTAGATGTGCACATACTTGGGACTTTGACTGACAACGAAACGAGGTTAAAAACATGCGAAGAAGTAGAGTTAGTAGTAGTAGTAGCAGTCGATATTATTGAAAATTCAGTTCCATACTTTATATTTATGCTGAATCGTCAGATATTGTTGTCTGTTAATTTTTTATATTGGATATAATGAAATATTTGAATTTTACCTTTTCAATAGACTTCAGGCACCTCTTCGAAGCATTCACACAACCCCACTGCATCACTCAAATAAGCATACAACTATATTCGCATGATACCTTAATAACCTTTAGTTGCACCAATGAACCCTCGTTATTACGCGTAGTTGAGTCAAATTAGCTTGGCCTGCCAGATTTAGATCACCGAATCACGTCAAGTCGATGCAACAGTCCAAGTTTGGAAGTGAAGTTGAGCGTTTGCTCGCCACGCTCGTGTATGTCAAAATACAGTTTAGCTAGTCAAAAGCGATTCGACATGGTTTATATTTACTGTGTTACTGGTATAGGTTTTATCGGAATTATTATCTATTACTACCTAACCAAGAATTATGGATATTGGAAGAAGACACGTGTACCCTATCTGAAAGATACTTTACCAGGTCTTGGAACTGTGTATCCGATGTTGCTCATGAAGAAGAGCATTCTGCAGATGTATGAAGAATTTTACAACGCCATGCCTGGTTGCAGTATGGTCGGATTTTATAACCTAAGAGACCCTGCTCTCTTGATAAGAGATCCAGAATTGGTGAAAACTGTTCTTCAAACACATTTCACAAGCTTTAGTTCGAACGGCATCAGCATTGATCCAGAGCGAGATCGCTTATTATCAGGAAATCCGTTCATCTTACAAGGCGAAAAATGGAAGGCAGCCCGGCAGCAATTATCCTCAGCATTTACTTCGGGAAAGCTTAAGTACATGTACGAATCAATAAGTACCGTCTGTGAAAAACTCGTTGCTTATCTAAATGGTAAAATTGCGAAGGGGAATGGCGAGGCTGAGGTAGAATTAAAAGAAATATTCTCAAGATACACCGCAGAAGTTGTAGCCAGTGCAGCATTTGGAGTTGAGGGTAATTCATTCAAGGATGATGGCAGCAGTACTTTTGTAGAAGTTGGAAAAATGATCTTTGAACCCACGCTCGCTAACGGGTTGAAGCAAATTTCGGTCATGTTTGTACCCATTTTCGCAAAGATATTTGACGTATCGTTTCTGCCACGTAAAGTGGAAAAAATATTCATAAATCTGGTGCGAGACATGCTGAAGTACAGAGACGATAATAACATACAACGCAATGACTTCTTGCAGTTAATGATTAATCTGAAGAAATCTGGAGCATCGGATAATGGATATTACGGCGGAGAATTCAGCGAGATGACCATGACTTCGCATGCAGCGTCGTTTTTTTTAGACGGATACGAAACGTCAAGTATTACTTTAAGTTTCGTTGGCTACCAACTGGCCAGTCATCCAGAAATTCAGCAACGAGTACGTGACGAAGTTTTAACTGTCTTTGGAAAATATAATAAAATAACTTATGAGGCCCTCAACGAAATGACCTACATGGAACAAGTGATATATGAATCTTTGAGGGTATACCCTGTTGGCGGAGTTCTAATGAAGGTTTGTACGAAGGAAATTGATTTGGAAGGACCAGATGGGATCACCTATCGAGTTATGCCTGGAACACATGTGATGATTTCTGTCGGTGGATTACATAAAGATCCGGAGTACTGGCCAGATCCCGAAAAATTTGATCCCGAACGTTTTAACGAAGAAAATAAACAGAGCAGACAGAGGTTTGCTTATCTTGCTTTCGGCGAAGGTCCTCGAGTTTGCGTTGGAATGAGAATGGCCATGTTGCAAATGAAGGCTGCAATTGCAACGACAATGAAGAACTATACCTTCGAACTGTCGCCGAAAACTCAAGTGCCAATAAAACTGGATCCACGATATTTCTTAGCCTCTGCTGTAGGTGGTCTGTGGGTGAAACTGAAATCTTTGTAATCGATGAAACTCAACTTGTATACACTCTGTGTGGGTTGGGACAAACGTATGTCTATTTTGATTTACGTGTATCAATTAATCTCCATGCTATTTAATTAATAAATATTCGATCAATTCACGTCTCGTCTGATAACGAATTTAATAATAAATGGACTTTAGTCTCCTTCAAAGACTTCTAATTTCTAAGACTGGCGTGATCAAGAATTAGATAGTATGCTTAGCTTTTGTATTAGATAGTATGCTTAGCTTTGCATAAAGAATGCAATTCTCAGGTCTTAATCCTAAACTCCTCAAATGTCCATTTTTAGCCTTGATCACCTTCCTATCAAAACGTCATGCTTCAAAATCCATCAATTAAGAAATTTTCCATTGAGGATTTGAGCTCGTAGAAGCGGATGCCCGAGCTCAATTGAACCTATCATCGCTCATATTTATCACCTATTGCGTTTGAATAGCGCGATAACTCAACTGCCAAGGGTTACAGCTGATTAGAGTGAATTGGCTAACTACACTCTTGATATAAATCATAAAATTAGGCATACATTATCCTGCGTAATCGGAGTAACGTCCACGGTCAATGCTGTATAACATAGTTTCAGGCTACGCCAGAATATGGCCGAGACGTTCGCTGGACTGCAGTTCGTGGGCCAATTAATCGTTATATATTATTACCTGAGCGAGAATTATAAAAAAAATTGAAAATGGAAAAATGAAGCCGAAATGTCGTAGTACTCGCCGTTTTGCTTTTGAATTTAAAATTTCTTGGTTTTGACTTATTTATACGAGTTTTAATAATTTTTTAAGCAGATGCCAATATACACAAAAAATCATGCCATTTTGTGGCATAAAAATCGGAATTTTGGTGCTCACAACCTCATGGCGTCAGACACGCGATATGCTAACAGTATAAATGTTATGCATAATGCATACGACGCTCTACGTACCCGAAACAACGTCCGTGCACGATGTTACATATGAAACAACCTCAGCCACCCCAGAATATGCACAAGACGTTCCATAAACCGCAGTCTGTACCAGGTGAGTTAGAAACATGCCTCGAGGAAGCTGATCTTAGAACATCTACTGCTCAAAGAGTCTCAACTTCCAGTAAATTCAGAATTCAACTAAACAATGCTATAAAGTAATTCGAGCTTCGCGATGATAAACCTGAATTTAAATCTAGCTAAGTATTATTAACTGAGAGTGGCTAAGACTCGATTAGAATTCCTCCAACAGTCGTGTGACGATATTAGTTAGTTAAATGATCAATTTCCAAGGTATAGAACTGCAGTAAAATCAGCCTCTGTATCACTTCATCTGATATTTTAGGCATAGTCTCGAATTGCTAAGCTTTAATTTCGATGCCAATGCAAAACCAGGGTCGTCGCATTCTAGTAGAGAAAAATTCAAGGCGTTACTTACTACGTCTCTAGAATTTATTTATACCACGTTTCTTTGACGTCTGAGACAGTCGAGTCTCTTTACCACGATATGTTATCAGTTCATGGTCGCGAGACATATAGCAACGTTTTCAATGTGCGTGCGAATACGTGTGTTATTTACCTCCGTTGCTCATTACGGTCCTCCCCTATTAATGTTCGTCAATTTATCTCAGGATATTGGAGATGAGGAAATTCACTGTCGTCTATTCACCCCTCCTCGCAATTTCACCTATTACGAACATTGAATTATCCTTAATCCGCGTTTCATAAGTCTAACATATCCCCAACCCTCAATTGTGTGCTAAAAACTTTGAATATTTAGCAGCAGTTTCTTGATAAGAATGACTTTACGAGAAGAAGGTATGACTTTATGTAAAATACACTTGAAACATGGGCGAAATTGAACGAACTTATCACCAGAATGAAAATTAGAACCGAGACAATTGCTAATGAAAGCAATTAAATTCTGGTTATTAGTAAGAGACATCTTCCACCCTTGTGGAAACTACGAAGATCTTTCTTGTATTTCTAGCCAACCATGTGTGTACATAAAATATACCTATATACACCATTATACATACTCGTGCCATAGCCGTGGGGCTGAAACTACACGAGAAACCACTCCGAACAACGCCAGTATACACGTGAGACGTACTATCTACTGCAGCAAGTGTGAGTGCCAGGTAAAGTGGAACCCAGTCCCAAGGATTCCCTTTAGTTTAGGCGAAATCCCGGTGGTTAATTTTCTACGTTTCAACCTTTCGGTGAAACCTCATAGTGCGTCTCTGTGTTTTACTCTATGTAAAATATGGGGGTAATACATAAATGTATCTAAGTAGATACTCGTAAAAGTTCATGAAAAGTTCCCAGAAATTTACTCCTCAGACTATAGCCTACACACGACGTGAGAACAAAAATTGTTTTCTAATTTTCATTTCTGAGTATTTAGGGAAACTTTCACCCTCATTTTTATTTCACGTGTTCACTGTTATATTCCACGGAGATATTGCGCGGTCGCAATAAAGAAAACATTAATAATGCCGGTGACCCGCGAAATTATTGCCATCATTGTATCGTCTCGAGCTTACTAACTCTGCCCCAAGGACGAGCGCCTTGAATTGCTTCATCATAAGGGATTATCTTGTAAATGCGCCGAGTCATGCCGTAAGATCTACATACAAATGTTTCGAATTTGCCCCTTGATATCATTACGCTCTCATTTCTTACCTCTATTTTGCCTCTTCCCTCTGACACTCAACGATCGTTGTGACCGCAATTTTTTTTCGCGTTATCTACCTCGCGATTGTTTCTTCAGAATCAGTAAACTCTTTCGCATATAACGGAGTAAAAACCCGGCGGTAACGTTACTATTCAGCTAGAAATAATGTCAAACTGTCTTTGACTCGACATGAACGTTCAGGAAATCGGAAAAGCGATATTTCAGCCCCCCACTTTTTTAGACGATTAGTGTCTTTTCCAAATTCTATGTAATAAGATGAATTTCAATCGATATTCAAGGTGTGATGTAGATTGATTGGCGAGATAGCTGTTTAATATATGCAAAGAATAATTGAAAGCCAGGACCGGAAAGAACTATGCAGATTTTGAACGAGAAATAAAATGATTTTCGCTTCTGCGCTCGATCTCGCATATCGTACGATCCTCTGACGACCATCCTCTCTGCACAGTGGGCAACGGGAGCTAGTCGTCCCTTGGGAAATCAGAGAAAGATGCACTGCGTAGCGGAATCCTTCTTCGCTCTCCACCTCCCTTTACCAAGGTCCATCCCAACCGGTAGGCCGTCAACCTCCATTAGAGGCTACTATAATGATAACCACCCACCGCAAATTATACAAACCTAAAAGCCCCTTTCGTCCTTCAAAGAAGAAGAAAGAAAATGAAAAAAAAAAACATTTCAGCCTTCGTTCTCTTACGGGTCATTCTAAGTTAAGAGGTACTCATTCATTAGGAAACCACGGCACGACAAAAATTTTAGACTTTCAATGTAATTATATAATATTTGTATCAAGAAAACTCATTTATGCATGTCTGCAACGTGGCCAGTCAATTTTTTAATTAAAAAAAAAAAAAAGCCAAAAAAATATTGAAAAAAATTTTTATTGACTAAATTATGTGACGACTGTTCATGTCTTAATTATGAAAATACTCTGATCTGACGATTTAATATATCCCCTGGACATAAAGTCATTCCCCTGGCACCTTATGAGCCAGGGGAGATATGACAGGGGAGATAATTTTTGGTTAGAAAATAGAAATAATTAGAACAGCATTTATTGTACGTATTTAACAAAGAAATATTAGAATCAATGCATAAATTATAGTAAGTATACTAATAAAATAAAGTATTTGAGCAAATAATTACAAAATAAAACTCGCCAGGGGAGAGAACTCATTCACTCATCCACAACTGCATCCTGAGTGTGATGTTACAGAAATAAATGACAAAATGACTGCGCAGCTTGCTTGCGCGATGCTTGCTGTTAAATTCACATCCACAGAATTTCGTCAAAGGTCATTACTTCCCGCAACAAAATAAATAAACGCCTTTTCTAAAGAAATACAAGAAGCCAGGGGAGGAGAAACAAAATATCTGGGACAAATGTAAACCTAATTTTTTTTTACGAAACAAAAAAAATTAAATAATTTTACTTGTTAGATTACAAAAGTTTATTTATCGTATTATTTTAAAATCAATGATTCTGATATCTTATTAAATTTTTATGCATTTAAAATTACCGATACACGATCAGAAACAGTGAGCGGGACATGCCAGGGAAGATATATTTTGCATGTTTGAGGATCTGTTGTAGCTAAATTAAGTAAATTTGAGTAATGAATTTGAGTGACCATAAAGAAGAGGATGAGTTTTAAAAGGTAACAATATTATTTGGAACGAATTTTCTGAAAAATGTGATTTTTTTATCGTGGACATTGAAAGTAACTCTTAACTTAGAATGACCCTTACTTCTTTAATCTTCGATCAAATCTTTTCATCTTTTACTGTGAAATTGCTATAAACTATCATACAGTATATTAAAGATGAAATCCCCACGGATGAAACGAATTGGTGATTTACAGAACGGAGCGAGCTTTCCACTAACAATAGTGAATAGAAGAAGAGAATTGACCAGATGGCGAATGGCGGATAGCGGAAAAGACAAGCAGAAATTGAGACAGTGTAATCGGCAGAGAAACAGCAGTACACTTCTGTACTGTGATCTATCCGCTTTCGAGATAAACAACCGTTATACCCCCAAAGGTCCGAGGCAATGTAGAAACATACTAGAGAGTATTGGAATCGCGCAGGACTGTGCCGAGGGGAAGAATGAAACTGCACTGGGTTGGTGTTACGGTGGAAAATAGCTTCGAGTGAACAAGGAACTGACGGGGGACAAGGTGGGGTCAAGTCCTGCGGGTAGGGCTAAAGTGAAATACCCGATCTAGGCGCGGACACCGGTCAATGCCCGGGGCTTAAGTGAAGGGCAAAGTGCACGCCCTCTTAACTATATTTACTCGATCTGCGTATTCTATATTGAATATGACTATACAGAGAGGTTTTGTGGAAACTTGACAACCCTTATCACGAAAATGCCTGCATACCGGCAACTTAAACATCATCGATTTTTTTTCATCGCGTGCCCACTGACTACGTGGGAAATAAAATCCATTAAGTTTAAGTAAGAAAATAGTAGTTTTCGTGAGAGAACTGTTTCGGACTCGGTAATCATCTGACAAATATAGACGCACGTTGATATGAAGCTGGATTGAACTGGTAGTTAAAACTATATTGTCAATGGATTCGTTGCTCTGATGGTCAGATTGATGACAGAAATGAATGGTCAGAAGAAGAACTTTGTTTTCAACATTATAGATAATCACGTGTATGTATGATCGGAGAAATACTTGAGTTGCGAAACGTTAAACTTATTGATAACTCATATCGTCCAATTTTTTTCATTTTGGAAGCTAATCTTTAATCTGGTTCGCAAAACAATTCCACGAATTAACGATTACGCAAATATCGCAACTAATCGTGAATAAAGTTGCGAATTTAGCAATTTCAGACTTTTTTTTCATGGGATAAGCCTTCATCTTTATACTTTGATGTCGTAGAACAGGAATTTGTGAACACGTGGAGTTTGCCCAATGCTGCAAAGAATTTCTAACAGCGCGTGCCAAAGCTGGGGTTTTGGTCAGGGACTGATTACGAACGCATAGTTGGAAATTTTGTTTTGTCAACCCTTTGCCATCTAGATACTGAAGTATCGTGAATTGGGATATAACTTCGTAGCTCTAATTTGTTTCCACTTCTAACCGGCAATTTTCTCAAAAACGAGACGTATTGATTGACGAATTCTGTATCCAGCATTTGATAAATAAACTCTGTACGTATTTTGTCGTACGATGAATAGCAGTCTCAGCTATTCGCTATTTGGAAGCGGGTTTTCAACCGTGATCAAAATGCAAGCAACGGCCCATCATGGGCAAGACCGTTCTTAGGCGGGCAAATGGCTTTCGCAAAACGGGATATTCACAGAGGCCCAATCACTTCCCATTCATAAGATATTTCGGAATTCTCGAAGCCAGGTCCAGTATTACTGCTGCAGGTGAATCGAGCACAGACAATGGACTGGTGCCGACTCCGGACACCCCAGACTCCCTAGGGGCAGAAGGTAAGGGTCTCTGGACCTGTCCGGTAGAATTACTCGCAGGAGGGTCAAAGCTCGTCGGCGAAATCGAGGCCCTCCGCGTTTTACGTGGTAAGGAGATTCTTTAAATTCATGAAAGCTTAACGGAGGATATTTTCCCAACGGTGTTAAACACCCCGTTAATGGCTGGTGCATTGTTGGTACGGAGATTAAGGCAAGTAGTGTAGATGGATAGACGGGCGTAAGTTAAGTACTGGGGAGGATTTAATTTCACGCCAAAGTTACGCGCAGTAACTCTTCTTTAATCATAACTAGCGGGGATGAGTTTCGCCGTGTTTACCCTGACGTCTAGTCTGGCCTTTGATAGCTTTCTCAAAAATTTTGTGATAGCGAAAATACGGGTGCATACATTTTTGCAAACGGCACTCTCTTGAACGCGAATTTTTCTTCGCCCTATATTTGGCATAAGTTTATGGGTATAAGTTTCAGCCATCTTTTGGTTTTCAATTTCGTATCGAAAACTCGCGAAAAAGCCAGCTACTCGGGTTGAAATCGCGTCACAAGTATTTTAGGGTTTAAAAAAAGAAATTGCGTTGTAAATCTACCGCAGCGATCATACGTCAAATGCTTTTAAGGGAACGAAACTTTTTCAATCGCTTTACCGATCCATCATCCAGTGTAGATAAATATTGGAGAATATTTTTTACCGAGGGTGTACGAGGATATTAAAATAGGAGCGACTCCTTACGGAATTGAAAAAGAAAAGAGCTCTTGCGGTCTACGATAGGAAGCAATCTAATAGACTGGAGAATTCTATAGGTGGTGAAATTACCCAGAAGCCTGGCTGGGAGCCTTGAAAAGCAATTAAATTCTTAAATTCATTCCCGTAACGGACGAACAACAATAGATATTATAAACGGAAAGCGTGGGATCCGCGAATCGCTGCAATACGTGGACTATTCTTTATTATCCCGTCCTGCAAGCTGCAGCCCCCTTACGGTTTATCCGCGTTTGTTACGAGCCCGTTCATCACGCTGCTTTGTTCTCGGATTACGAATTATTAAGCTTACCACTACCGCAGATCTCCCGCTTCTGTCAGGGTGGTCTAGCCCCCTTAACCACATGATTACGTATGCGATGCCAGACCGTAGGATACTTTCCTATCCGATTGCTAAACCGCGCTGCGACCATAGTCAGCGTATACTAGAATAAATTCGAGAACGAATTTCAACCCTTCTTCGTAACTGGAATCATATATATTCATACGTTTGCGTGTGAAATTGATTTACATTATTTTCACGCCTCTAAAATTCGCGGAATTGAATTGTACATACGTAATGTGAAGCATGCTCGATTTTGAGCAAAACGAGGTGAGACGGTGAGGCAAAATGATGGCTAAATCTGCAGATTGAAAGTGGATCGTAAAAGAAAGCAAGTGCAATTAAGAGCTGGAGTTAACGGTCACCGACCCCTACGAGGTGCTAAGAATTCCTGGGTCAGGCCAACAGCTTTAAACGTCTCTGCCGCTAAATGCATGCCAGAATTAATTAAGAAAATTACATATCCTGCAGCCGTAATTATATCCACGTTGAGAGCCGAAGCTTACGCTAGGTAAGCGTTCCCAGCAATGTTCGTACCTGGTAATTGAGCCTCGTTTGAAATATAAACGAGAACGTTTTTTCAAAAATAATCCCACTAATTGTAAGAGTAGGGCTTTTCGAATTCTGTAAAAGTTCTTCAATCCTAATGACATTCTGTTATAATGTGTAATAGTAATTCGGAAATACTTAGCTTCGTAAAAACTTGGACTATATAACAAAAGCTGGGAGAAGATTAAACAAAAAAAAAAAAAAATGGGCTAAAGATGCATCCTCAATCCTGATAATCCCTGAGAAAGGGTCGATTTTACTTCTCACTCGCACTCCTACTTTCACCGGGATGCTGCAGACTCTGCCAGCATCGATATTATCCTCCCGTCATTATTTTGCGCGTGTGTCGAGAGGGTCTGGCTGGGATTATATTTGAAATCTACCAGCCTTTCTCTGTACGTATATACTACGAAGATAGGAAGGCACTATGAAACGTGGCGAGATGTGGAGGGAAAGGAAAAAAACGAGTAAGGTTTAATCGCGTGCTAGTATAGGATCAACAGAGAGAAAGAGAGAGAGAGAGAGCAGAAGAAACAAAGATATGAATATTTGCACAAAACGAAAAAAAAAACAATATTCGCATTCTGGCACTGTGGAACAGATGAAAATATTTCTTGCGATAAAATTCCAATTCGGTGAAATTTAACGATGGTAATTATCATATAGAATGGGGATGTATAATTGGCTTGAAAATTGATCTGATATTAAGCTAGAAAATCTATAAGCTAATCATGTTTGTTTTCCATTATTCTCGCGCAGGAAATTAGTTTTGAGAACACTTGAGAATTGTGAAACTCAGGTTTGAATTAAATCTGCATTGAGCATAGGTTGCGAGGTTCTTTTAATTAATTAGAGGCAATCTCGAGAGTCTGAGGAAGAAAAAAATTCAGAAAAAAAAAAAAATTCTTATCTAAGCCTCAAGTTTCTTTTCCTGTCTCGGAGTTGGAGCTATAAATTCAAGCCGTGATAAATAAATCATTGTTACAGAGGGGCTTAGTGATCAATACCAAAACGTTGCTGGCGGGACATTCGCATTCCTCGACTATACGAGCACATTAAATGATCATTTTATACTAAAACAATAAATCATAAACATTCCCGGAATAAATATGGAAATGCATTTGTATTAATGAATTGTCGGTCATAAAGATATTTCACATCCCGACATCTGCTGCTCCACATTACACACTTGGTGGTCCTCACACTGTCATCTGTTGAAATATTAATGAAAATCTCCCGATTCAATTCTTCTGTTTTCGGCATATAGTACACACATGACACAATTCGGAAATGGAGAACCGACGTCATGCCTCAATTTGTATGCTTCATTGAATTTCAGCCGAAAGTCATCAAGCTCGTTCATAGATGCGTTCGAAAATGATTGAATCTCTTAAAGCTCGAGATGTCGGAGCTTGACAGTCCGGTTTTGAATCTGTTGGCAAAACACCGTTTAAACAGTGGCTTCCGGGTCGACAAAGCCATACTATGGCGAAAACACGTTAATATACACCCCCTGAATAAATCTGAAATCGATAATCGCTGGCGTATTTCGGTAATCGAATTTATTCATTAGCGCTGATAGGCGTACTGACTAAAGCGAGGAGGTTTTGTCAGGAGGTCGTGGTTGTTCGGTAAGGTTGGCAAGGTACCATACCTATACATATACCACCTTCGGCACCAGGCCAACCTCCACCATTCCTCTTGGCTTGCGGGGTAATTCTCGCTAAACCAACCCTCCCCGAATAATATTACACTCCTCTCTCTCTCTCTCTCTCTGAAACCCCTAGCCTTTCCTGGGGGCGTGCTTATTCCACGGTCTATTGACTAGGGGCCTGAAATTATCTCGCCGATTATGGAAGGCTTATGCCCTCCCTGTCATCAGCGAAGATGTGAAAGATAAAGAAGTAATGGGCATCACACGCGTTGCCAGCATTTGATTAGACTCTAAGAACTCTGTCTATAAAGTAAGACCCCGGTTCAATGGAAATTTCGGTGAAAGCTTAAAAGTGGCTTCTTCGGCTTAGCAGGATAAACTGCCAGATGAAATGAGAAAGATGACAGAATCAATACGGAAACGGCATATGAGACAGGAAATGGCTCGAATAATTCCGTCACTATTTTGTATACGACTTATTCTACGACACGGACGGATTTCATACGTCTTCGTTAAACCCTACAGACTTTGGGCGGCGGCACGCACTCACAAATTGATACAAATAGTCAGACTTAGTTACCCTGCAATGTTATAAATTCCTGTTTAAAATTGTTACAATTTCACCAGGCTTCTATAGTTACTCAGGTTCCTGCATCCTTCCAAGTTCCACGGCCGAAATAAGGAAAGAGAATCGATTTCTAGTTTGGAGAAATTTCCTGAAGTTAAAAAGAGCCTTTCCCATCTTCGAGTCCCATGGTAGACGAGCTCGAAAGAAATCGCCGCATCTTGCAGTCCCTTTTCAAGATTGGAATGACACACCCCATCGGCGACAATGAACACACTTGGGCGTTTGCCAAATGAAGAAAAGAGCAAATAAACTATGCATGGCGTGTATACCGCACACGTATATTTGTGCAGTAGAAAAGTTACGGGGAAAAGACAGGGGCGATAACACGGAAAAGTCTGATCTAGCTCGTGGCGTCAACGACTACAGTATTTTGTCCCTGGCTATAAGTCCTGCTTAGCCCATTCCCCGTCTTCCTCAACCTATTCCCTTTTTTTCCTTCTCTCGTTTCTTTTCGCAAGATCCAGGGAACTATTACTCAGTATCTAGTTCGCGCCTGGTATATTGCACATTATACTCATATACTCGTACCTATACACGCGTACGCGACACGTTGCAATGTGGTTTTCAACCCTTTAGCCGGAGCCTAAAGCTTCGAGTCACAATGGTGCGTGCGTCAAGGAAAACGGCGTGGAATGGGTAAGGTGACGTTGGCGGTGACGGCGGCCTTCCCGAATACGGACTTTGGCCTGACTACAAGGGATAAAGCCGGTTTATATCCCCGGGAGGTCGTAAAGATACCGAAGGAGCATCTCTGCGGGTCGCCTTGTGTGAACAACGTAGGTGTCTGCCCAGGTGGCAACTGGGAATGAGGGAGGAAATCCGGCCCTGAGATTTAATTGAAATCATTGCTAAAGTGCCATTTCGTAAGACCGTTCTGACTAACTTGCTTTGCTACTACATTAACGAGGCGGATTCTATAACCCCAGGTAAATCAGGGGATAAAATTTGGGGAAAAAATAACAAATTAGATATTCGAATTGTCATTTTTATTGCCCATTAACAAGGTCATATTTTATGGGGGACAACTGCAGAAACTTATCAGTACTGACAAAGTTTCACTCCCCATGGGGAGCCTCGGATATACACAGTTGGATTTCAGCGTAAATCTGATTGGCCAATTTACGTCCATTTTCATCCACATCGTTTAGACACTTGATGATCTCGTCAGATGCCAGAGTTATTCTCTGGCCGAGTGTTTCTACGCTAGTTGCAATACCTTGGATTTCTTTTAGCGATGATTGCTGCGCCTTGGAAATACAGGAGACAACGAATAGCCCCTTGATACAATTCTGCAAGGTCTTAGTCAACGAGGAAATCGAACCTTCACCGCGATCCTGTTCCTCCTTTAAATCCGCCAAGGCACTTGCTGTTTGTACTTGAAAATTTTCTCTGCATTTGTCCACCGCGTGAGAAGTCCTTTCTCTGATGAAATTCGTTGGAAAAATATGTTGGAAAATCATCATTCCCGTATCTAGCTGTTTTTTATCACACGGGTAATTATACTCACTTTAAAAGCTTCAGCTCACTGCCTCGTTTCGCACAATCGTCTATCAGTTTCTCTGAGCTTCGAGCCTCCGCCAAAAGACCGTCCACCAAAGAGAGGAGATTGTCGACCAGATTGAAAACCGTTCCAAGAACGTTGGACGACAGATTACTAATTAGAAAATCTACGCTGATCAGAAGACCGCGAATGTCCTTGATAGAGGAGTCTAACAAGCTTGTAAGATCTCCTAGAAGGCGGTCGATTATTTCCGAAATTTTGATGACGGAGCCTTCGACGATCGAGTTTGGGTCCTTAATTTTGGAATTGAAGTAATTGAATAGAAGTAATTAGATTTCAAGAGGCATTAATCCGGAGATTATGTAATGTGAAAAAAGTTGAGTTCAAATATCTTTAATTCGTGTACGCTACTTACTCACCTGAGTGAATACCGCGAGGAGGAATAATACTGAGAGAATTAGTCTCATTTCAAGAGCTGAACGTAACGATAGTCGCGAGTAAGTGGAACGGTGCAACGAATGCAGCTCCGGTTTTATCAGGGTTATATTCTTTTTTAGCAACTATAGTCTTATCTAATATGGTATAATTTATTTACCGTTTATCAGGAGCTCTCATTTGACTAAGTACCTCACGTACGAAAAGAGCGGTTCAAATTGTTGATTATGATAAGAAGAGAGAAGAGGTCAAAGGCTCAACTCCATGCAAAACTGCGAGCAATTAATACCACTATCTTGTTTCGGGCTCAATTTCGAGCCATAATTTAGGTTACACGGTTTAATGCTCGTAAACCTTATCTGCATTATAGTGGCAGAGATTCCAAGCTGGAATACCTACGCATATTTGTATTATGCTATCTGGCCTGGTGTTAATGTTAAAACTGATTGGTTGAAACCTATACATATGTTAAAGGGTGAATTTCCTCGTTCATTTTTTAAACAAATAAAGAAATGAAGGAAAAAAAGAGGAATTTTTACGACAATAGAGTCTAGTTTCTATACTGCCTCATATGTCCCCAACTTTCATACGTCTTGTGCGAAGAGAAACGGGAAAAGTTTCTCCCGACGTTCGACGTAACTTGAAAAATTCAAAATCCACGTACAGACTCTTCCTCCGTGCAAACTAGGTACATATCTGGTGCGCGGATGAAAATACGAAGAAAGTTTAAATCTTCGTGAACTAATAGAGGGCATAGCCTTGGTTATATATATATATATTTAGGTAAGGTTTTGGAACAAGTTTTGCCACCAATATATCTGCACAAACTCGGATAGGTCCCATAATTCATAGTTTCGTATTCGGAATCGAAGATTCGCATGCTCGCGAGGATGTGGGGTGAAAAATACTATCGCCAATTCAATACGGTAGTCAATTTTTGTAAAATAAATATGTTTCTCCATGTTGTTTCATTATATTTAATAGCGTCGGATATGGTATTCCAATATCATCCGAATATGTATGAATCTAGTCTATCTATCCGTAACCGGGATTTTTCTATACGCTTTAAAACCCAACCTCGTATTGACAATAACGTCTGGTAGGTATATTCTTCGGGTAGAACAGGCAAAGCGATTCTAGCCTTTAAAAACACATCACCGTGAGAATCTAGTATCTATAATCTAACGGCGAAGAAACAGACTCGAATATTAATCCCAGACGTAAAGGCGCCTTTTTATTACCTCGAATAGGCATTTTCATAAGTACATATAATACTTTGACTTGTAGTAAGAACTTACTGGCTCATGAAATATTGTATGAATAGATTAATTCCGCGGGCTGGAAACTATCATCTTATTTGGATGTAAAATATATCACGGATTATATTATGCCTTGGATATATGTGTACAACGTCCTTTTGTTATACTCGATAAATTCAGCAGACTAAAGTAGGAAATACTATATTTTGATTCCGCAGCGAGTATTGATCGCAGCGGCCTTTTACCCGCTACCTATGTTTTATTTAACCGTTACCATCCGTTTTGCTAAGAGAAATCCAATTCTCGCGTCTTACGAAACACGCGCCACTTTCAGAGTGAGATTTCTAATTAAGGCGAATTAAATTATATATTTCATTTTCACACCCTGTCACGCCCCAGACTTATCCGCACGAGGCGCCCAACTACATAGGCATTTACTTACCGCACCAGAAACTTATACCCGCGCTTACCTACCCGCACCTCTCACCCCCGAAATTCTGCTATAAATCCAAACTGTATATTTCCTCTGTTTTCGTGATACCTCTATAACCACAGAGGATAATATCTTCTCGTACTTCTGCGCGCGATTCTGACTTCCTTAATTATTTCGATAGACACTTCCCCGTCATTTCTAGCTGCATTCCCGTCCTTTTAAATAAAAATTTCACAGAAAGGAAAAATGAAAAATTATTCAACATCTGAAGTAGGGTTTTCTTCGGTTTTCGTTAAATAAATAAAAATTAGCTCGAAATTTGGGATGCGGCACGAGACATAGAATCTGGGGTTCCGTTCAGGTAATTTGGGGCAATTAAAATGAATATTTCATCCCTTCGCAGTTCTTCCCTTGAATTCGGTTACTTCGAATGTCGGTTGCGTCAGGGCCGTATCTAACCAGGGATATAGCAGAGTCAGAGTAAGGGTTTGGTAGAGGGCGGAGGGTAGCCGGTGTAGATTTATGAGCGCAGCGCGAAACTTGCCTTCTTGGAATTTGCGAAATTTAGAGCTTACCCGAGTCTGCAGCGCCGGGTGGCCAAGGGGAAGGTGAAACGGGGCGGTGCGACTAAAATGTTAACACCTTGGTTCAGTCTTCCCTCGCGACCCCGTTTTACCAGAATTCAGTCCTACCTTAACTAAAACGTTGCGGTATACTCGTATCGTTTAAATTTAAACCCAGATTATAATACCCAGTCATTTCGGCCCCCGAAACTCACTTTATATGAATTAATTCAGTGTAGGTACTAAATTTTCTTACTTTCTTTTTATTCATTTATTACACATTTATTTCTATATTTCTATATTTCTATATTTCAAGATATACCGGACCACGGCCTGGGGAAGCTATGGCAATAATATAAGCGATGGAATTAAAGTAAATAATCCCATATTCTACGGGTCTTGGTTTACTATAGCTATATAAGTGCCACCAAAATCGAGGGGATAAATCTTAGGGTTGTAGCCTGGACTCAGCGGATTCACGTGTTGCACGCGTTGCGTGCGCCCAACTGCCTCGATCTGTTTTCATTTGACCAAATTCCAGCGGACGTTTTCGTATAACCGGCTATATACCCGCGATACCCTCAAGCAGTATTTTTTTATCATTTCTTTTTTTTCGGCTGAAATTGGTCGAACAGAAAACAAAAATTTTGGTCTTACTTTCGTGAAAGAAAACTTGGGATTTTATTTTGCAAAAAAAAAAAACTTCATTCTTATTTGTTCAATTTTATTTGCGAGATACATCGACGGTTATTGCAATATCTGTCGCGAAAAACATTACTGCAGAGAATCAGATCCAAATATTTGTTTGATTCGACTCGACCTCTAGATAAACGTAGATTTGATTGCATGTAGGTACGTTCGAGATCGCATTTCGTTCTACTGCAGCCAATCAAATTTATATCTCTACTCTCGGGCATGTGATTATACAAACGATTTAAATCCTCTGGAGCTTTCAGTAGAAAACATGCTGCACTGAACTGATAAACGATACAAAATTATACTCGCCAACAGCGGGGTTCTCGATATTTTTCGCTTGATTTAAATCTTGTTACTCACATCTGTGTGAAAATAAAATATTCATTTTCTTCGATTTGACCTTTTAATGAATTCAAACTGATTATTATTGTATTGAGAATCATCAAAATAATTAGTGGGGAAATTTGAACAAGTTCTGCATTCGTATTTTGAGTCTTGTTAACTCGCAAATTGAACTTTGATTTGCTGGAGGCACGAGAATAGTGCAAAATTGTCAGCGAAAATGTTCAACAGTCGGGCTCCGGTTGGCAATAATTAAAATTTCATTGCAATAGAGAATACGTGCGGAGTGGTAGGTGGGTACCTAGTACGTGAACTCGTATAAATATGAGCTTTTTTCTATAATTTAACGATTCCGCAAATTATTGGGTTGTAGATATAAGGTAATACCATTAAATAGCGGAATGTGCGGTAACGGAAGTAGGGTATATTGGTTTTTTAATAATCGCTTTATTCGAGGGTAGTAAAATGTAAAACAAGAATATTGAATGGCCGGAAGAACCGGATCCGAGAATTACATTTATCGGCAATTATTGTACCCGCATGTAGAGAACTTCCCTTCCTTTCCTTTCATTTCATTTCACGGCTCGATGCCTAGACGCCCGACTTATTTCTTCCCTCCATTTATAATTGTCATAACTTCCTGCATTTTCCTGCCTCTCGAGCTCTCGACCTCTCGACTCACGACTCACCCCCGTCTACCCTCTACTTTTACCCTTTCCAACAACTCCACCATCCCGCGATTCGACTTGGCGTGAAAAGACCTCTCGACGCTACGCTTCGTCCAATAAAACAGCTGGATCTCAGACCAAAATTCGCTCAGATGGTGTACGCTTCGACTTGGAAATACCTAGCTAAGCGTAGATATATAACATCGCATCGTTCGATTCATCCGGTGCTTATATAACTCACCAGAAGTTCTTTTGCACTATACCAATACAAGGAAACAACGAAGAACAACAACTTTCGAACCAAATTCAAGGCGATATCCTATACTATAAACCTTTTCCCTTAGCTATACTCTATAGGTATTTGCCGAGATAGAAACAGGTTAACACACTCGCGGGGCAAAAGACATCGCGGTAAAACAGGCTTTACGATTTCACCTCAAGGCAGCTTTTTTTCTCTCTTTTTCCTCTCTCTCTCTCTCTCTTTCTTGTTTCTTTTTTTCTTCCTTTCTTCTTTTTTTACCAAAAAGTTTTTTAATACTTTTCCCCGAATCTTCTTTGTCTCTCTTGCGGTAACCTTGCGGTAGTTATATGCGACCAACCCCCTCCGCTCAGGGTGGCCCGAAGAAGGCGTCTTTCTGCTATACCTACTCGCTCGTTTTCTAGCTCTTGCTGCTGCTTCTGCCGCTGCTACTGGCTTCGCGGGCTTTTGGGTAGCTGGCTTCGGCGACGGGGGTGGATACGGACCCAAGACGTGACTTGGGTGCAATATTTAAAACCTTCCAGACGTCAATACTCTTCACGACGCTTTCACGCATCTTCTAAGTATATTTTCCCTCGACCTGCATACATACCGAGGGCGAGGTAAAACCTAAATTTCATATAATTATTCCCTCAATTTCTACAATCTATTAGTTTCCCAATTTACTTTATTCCTTCGATACACAAAGTAGATGTAAATGTATATAGTTTTCTTTTCTTTTCTCCATTTTTCTAACTTTTATCCAAGCAAGTTCTCAAGCTATAGATATAATTCCAAGAAGTATATCTGGTCTTCTAATTAACGGACCACGAGCTTGGTTTGAATTGAATTGGTATTCGTTAGTGGTATGGTTGGTTGCCTTAGAGAAGGTCGTAATTTAAGAGTGCTTTTTCTGCAGAGAGGTATAACACCGGAGGGCCAATTCCTTTCCTCGACTATAATGGTAACAGAAAAAGAATTTATACAAACACGAAATAGAGTTGGTCTATCGCAACCCAACGAGGAAAGAAATTTCTTAGCTACATCCAATTACGCTGAGGCATAAATAGCGCCTGTAATTAACGTATGGGACCTAAATTTACGTAAAGAATACAAAAGGTCGTATAATTTGCACTTTTTTCGTTATTTTCGCAAAAAATTTCTCACATAGCACTTGGAATTTTAACGATTCATTCCCGGAGCAAATATCCAAGACGAGGATGCTGTGATCACGGTATACAATCAACGCCTGACACATCATTCGCGTATAAGAGCAGGCTACAAACGCTAGGGAGAAAGCGCGAGAGACGTTATCACGCGCGAGGTCAGATCGTGCCAAAGTATCAATAGATCCCTAACACCCTGACGACCGAGGGATACGCCGTATGTATGTATGTGATATCACGTAGAATCGCAAATGGATTCGGAAGGTGCAAAGAGATGTCGTCCTCGTATACGACACCGTCCGATAGGGGTGGCCCATGCGATCAAACGGATATTTCCATTCCAGACCCAATCGCCGTAGGCATAATGGCAATAATAATCATAATAATGGTAATAGAACTAGTGTCGATAATCATGGGATACAGTGTGAATCGAGTAAAGTAGGTATATTGTTCCTCGCGGTCTAGGGGATGCTGCATTTTCTTTTTTCCTACTCCTTCTGTAACTTGAAACGGGAGAGAAAGCGAAAGTAGAGTTTCGATACAAACTCCTTACTGGGGGTAGCTACCTACCTCCTCATGCTAAGTAAGCTTTCGAGTTTCCGGTATAAACACAGTGCGCGCTTTTGACGAGGGGTTGAACTCTGAAGTTTAAACTCGTCGTCTTTGCTAGAGCAGGGCTGAAAGTGTCGCGAAACAATTGTTTGACCATGATGCAGGTGTATGCCTAGCTAATTCAGAGACTGAACGATAATGATGAAATTTGATTTTTTCTTTTTTAAATATTGGATGAATAAATTATTCAAAATCAGTCGAAATAGCCTTTCAAACTTTTCTATTGTACGTACCTAGGTCTTATCCATAATGTCAAAAGTTCGGAGCAGACCTGCAAAGGCTGAAGATACAGATCCTTACGGCAGGAAAAAAAAATTATACTTTTAGGACCTACCGCAATGAAAATTTAAAAGGTAAAGGGTAGATAAAACTCGACGCTACGTCACCCTATCCATATAATAGACTTCCCCCACTGCAGAAGAACATCCGGTCGGGGTAGAGAATTCTATGACAATACGTTTTGTGCCAGGAAACTGACAATACCATGAATTGTGGTATACGAGCGAGCGATGTTTCTACAGGTATTATCAGCTGTACGATCGAACGTAAAAGGAGAATAAAAAAAAAAGAGAATGAAAAAGAAGACGAAAATAAGTAAAACAAAAAAAAAGAAAGAAAAACAATCGACAGTCGGCAGAGTGCCGAGAAATAGGAGGTTTCGTGGATAACAACGCTATGCGGTATAAACGTCCGCGATGCGGAAAATTCAAGAAAAACGATTCTACGCTTGGAACTACACGTCGCAAATAAATTTTCTTAACCTTGAGATTTGACAAAAATTTACAGAAATGAATTAATCCAGTGGATCCAATGAATCGCTAAGTCATTCTCAGATTACGATCTAATTAGAAAAACTTTTAACTATATTCAAGACTTCTTTGATTAAAAATTTATTCATCAGAGTGGAAAGACCGTGGAAAAACTAGCGATACGTAGTTTTGATTAAACGAATTTGACAGCTCTCGATGGTTATTTAATACGTTAGCTGTCAATTCTTGGATAAGGGTATACGGGGTTTGAAAATTTATTCATAAAACGAAATGAATGACCTAAAAATTTGAGCTTTTCTTATCTCATACATAAAATCATCGAGCTTTAATTGAGTGACAATAAGGTATTCAGATGGTTCGTATAAAAAGTGTTGAAATTTTTCACTCCCTTGATCAGATAACATATCTGACAGAGTTTTTTTTTCCCCCACGATGAAAAGCACCCCTAAAATGAAAGCAACAAAAAAGCAACAAAAGAGAAAAGGAAAAGGAAGAAAATCTCGCTAGAAACCAACGGCACATATTCCATAAAAACAGACGAGCAATTCTTACCATAGGGGGTGATCCGGATGTCCGTCAGCCTTCAACGATCCTTCTCAAACTATGTTCTCCACGTGTCCGTCACTCGTTCACACCACAAATATGTTTTAAAAAATTGTTTAATTTCACGGGAAAAGTCCTGCAGGATCGTGTACTGCACGGGGGTGCACGAAGCCGCAAATAGGTTAGAGCGTTCCTGGTTCACGGTACGACCGTCGTGGCGCTTGTGAGGGGGTGGTTTTGCCAGCATTCGCCTCACCAGCGCCACGAGACTCTCGTCGCACGTACGCGGACCTATACTACTTGGAATCCTGCGGCCTGAGAGGTATTGACTCAAGGGAAAAGCTCGGGCTTATCCAGTAGAAAAAACTAGGATCAGTTCTGGCCTGAAATTAAAACCAGGTATCGCATTGCGTTAGAGAATTACCTTAACGATGATAAAAAGGGACTATTTTATTACTCGACGAGGCAATGAAAAAGGAGAAAAAGCTCTATACACGGGACTAAACTTTGGCTAACTTTATCGATTTCCTTGGGTTAATTTCGTCTCCCAGCGTTGTTTTACGTAACGAATTTATGCACGCTCTCTTCCCTCAAATATACAACTTCTAAGTTAGACTCTGTTACCGTTTGTCGATGCGAGTAGATTGATTTTTTTTTTTACCTTTCTTATTTTTATTCTTCTACTTCTTATTCTTCTTGTAATAAAGTTAAACGCCTTTACCATTTCACGATTTTATTTTTCGTTTCTTTTTTTTTTCTTTTGTTTCGTTTTTTTTTTCTTCTATTTTTTTCCCTTCATCCGCCTCATATTCGGACAATACTTTTTAGACGGGGGAGCGAAGTTGTATTGATTTTTGTACTGTTGTCGCGGCGTGTGCCTTCCCTGTACAATTCGCTTTTGTAGCCCTCCCCGCTCATTCGCTTCATTCGCTACGACTAAACTTCACACGTTGCATATATATATACATCATATACACATATATATATTTAGCATCGATAAGTAACACGTACATTTACTATTACAATCTCTACATGGCGTATATATACACATTCCTTTATATGCACACCTGTAAATCGCCTGACAGTTCATTGTTCGACGACCGTTGCACACTAACATTTATTCTACGTACTTTCCTCACTGTTCGAAACCCATCGCTGAACAAATGGTTCGTCGACTCTTCAATCTTCGTCATGCACGCTTCTTTAATTATTGATTACCAAAGGCTTACCCGTGCATTCATGAAGCTCATTATCTAGATCATGTGTCTCGATTACTTCATTATTGATGGAAATATCAAGGCTTTAATTCAGTCGCTGCATAAAATAAACCCGGAAACTTGTTACTTCACGGTATTTTGCCTTCAAAGAATCGTTGACACTGTTTGCCGAGGGATAAGGGGAAAGCTCACGCCTTTCTCATTTATTATTCTTTGATCTATGATCGTAGGAGAGAGTTGAGTGGAATAGTTTGATAGAAAACGGGCTGTTATATCGCGTAGAAAATTTTCTGAACGCATATTAACTATCGCTTGGAAAGTTTTCACAAAGTGTCTGCGGGACCGTATCGGCAATATACGGCCGGTCATGAAAGAGGAAAAAGTTCTGATCGGTACTCCCCGTCACCGTGGGACGTGGTCGTGGAATAGAAATACGAACTGCGGTCAGCTGACAACGGACATCAGGGATTCCCCGGTCGCCGAACACGTGGATTTGGACCGTGTGACGCCACGTGTGAAATTACAAATTCTCTATACAATGCACCGTCCTGCCAGATCCGACATTCGAGAGGCTTGAGTCCAGAGGTCGCTTGACAAACGAGGGTTAATCGTTGCTCTAGAAAATTGAAAAACTTGCCCAAAAATTGATCGGTGGTTAAGAATTTCATTAAACCATTACACAATGAATGCCACGTCCTATCGATCAGCTTAAACGTTTGAAACGGCGATACTCACCGGCCATAAATAACCCGCAACGTATGCGTTGTGTGATAAAGAATGCAAAAGCTCAGACGCGTGGCAGTGACGGACGGCTGACAAAATTGGAAAAAAATCGTTCAGTTATTTCCGAACTTCTCTTGTTTCAAATCAATATTTTAACGTCCGGATCTTTCCGAGCCACTATACCTACGTAGTGACGCTTGATTTCAATATTTTGATTTGGGTTGATCGAAGTCATGTATAAGCCGCGTGCTGGTAATAGAATGAACGAAAATTTCGGGATCTTGAAGTACCCTATACCCCGTAGTATTAATTAATTGTAAAATTGAAACGAGCTTTAAAATGAGGCAGTGCGAGTATCTCGAGTTCGTTTTTAATTGCGTTTTTATATCCGTGCCTTGTGCTCGAGATTCGGAGTACGTATACGACGGAGGAGAGCCTACAGAAGAGCACCTTCTCCCGTAAGCACGAGGACGTCTCTGGTAAGCTTGCGGGACTGTATATAGGTGTCTATATACATATAGACGAGTGGGAAAAAAGCTGGGGCCGAGAAGAGTTTCGTGCAAAAATAACGCAGTGACAACAGGTTCCATTGTCACGCTGCTTGCAAGCCTGCATAAATATATATATATAGATATATATATAATACATATAGTCTATGAGGTAAATGTGAAGAACAAGAAGGAAGAGGTGGAGGCAAAAAGTGGATGACTGTAGGTATAGCAAGTAGGTCGCTAGCGCGAAACTCATAGCGAGCAATTATAACGGAATGTTTATACGAGAGGTAAATTCTATTCAACTTCAGCAGACTATAAACTCTGAGACAATTTTTTTTTCCTCCTAATTGCTCGAGCCCCTAGCCATTGCGAAAAAGTAAAGCTTGCAATGAATTAAACAAGAAGACATAATTCAAGGCTGTACGTTGAGCTTTGATTTCCCTTGATCTCAGTATCGTCGAGGGCGAGATAATGCAGCTTGAAAAACGCGAATAAAATCGAGAGAAGGGTCGGTTTATGAATATTTTAGATATTCCATATCCTCGTGGGAGTTAGGTTAATTTCCAGTGGCAAGGATGTGCAATCAAACGAATGTTTTCTCATCGGTATACAATGAGATAAAGGCTGTGTAGTTCTCAACGGAATAGACCTGCAGAACAGGGCTCAGTATATCAGAAAATTAATCAGTTCTTCTAGCGGCAGACAAGTAGACGCCGCAGCATCCCGACGCGCGTTGGTAGTGGCCTGAACATGTCTCAGTCCAGAGCGTTGAAAAATGAAAAAAAAAGGCTCGCTATCGCAGCGTGAAAACTGTGAAATTCATGAAAAATAACCAGCAAGTGTTATACCAGCTCGGTGGTTAACGGGTTCTAGCTAATTACAAAAACCCGGTACGATATCAAAATGGCAACGACGACGTGCTTTTCTTTCCCAACCATTTTTCTTCCAACTTTCTCGCCAATTTGTCAATTTTCTTTTCCTTTCTTTTTTTTTTTGGTCATTTAGCAAACCGCAATAATTGCTGCATGATTTTTCACTTTTTTTTGCACCGTTTTAAAAGCAGTCTTCTATTCTTCGTGCCCCGGGTGAAAATTTTTGGATTATTCGGGCAGATTTCGGAGGAATTGAGGGCTTATTGAAACATAACACAGATATCTGCGTACTATCTTCTCTAAATATATACAAAGAGAAAACAGCCTGGTTTAAACAAGCGGCGGTACGCCCGAACGATCAACGAACCATTTCCTATTGTTTGCTAAGCCACCCTCTGACCCAGCAATATACATACACGCCGATGGAAACTCAAGAGGTAACGGAGACTACGTTTCACTATAATATAAACAAGTCTTTCGCGTCGTACGAAGCTAGAGTAAAATAGATTATTGGTAGACACTGATATTGATGCTGTGATCAAAGCCTCGACAGAATAGATCAGTCTATTCGTAATATCGCGTCAGTTCTGCAGATCCGGGAAATGGATGCATCGCTGGTCTCATGATCGAGAAATTCCCTGTGCGAAGTGAGAAAAGAAACTGAAGAAAATAAAAATGAGGAATGAAGGTAAATGAAAGACGAAACAATTAGAGTTTCGTAAGATTTAAACAACTCGCTGTGAAATAACTCGGTAATATCGGTCAAAGGAAACAGGCGAATGAGCAAAGTGTACGTTTCGAGTAAAGAACCGTGGAAACAGCGGAGTTTCATATAATTTTTGTTGCTCCTCTTTCTTTGAAGGTAGCAAACAAGAGGCACCCCCTAATGCTACTGCCTACTTGGCGCGAGAAATGAAAATTCAAGACCAACAATTCGCACCCCGGTGAATATCCTGAACGAGATCTTCTTCCGGGAAATTCAACTCTTTGTCAGCGTCAACAGTAGGAGCCTCCCAGCCGCAGTTGTGGAACCAGTTAAACGGTTTTCAGTCCTTTCTCAAGATTCCGCCACCACCCAAACATCCCTCCGGCTACAATATTTAATATCTTGAAATGGCAGCAGTAGCTGCTGTCGGTTGGGGTGGTTGGGGGAGAAGAAGAAGAATAAGAAGACGAAGAGGAAGAGGAAGAGGAAGAAGAAGGCTAAGGAGGAGGAGGAGGAGCAAGAGGGGAAGTTTTCGGGGATGGAGACGGCTTATCAAAAATTAAAATTTCATTCGCGCAGACGGCGCGAGAAGCGGGATAACCTCGTACTCGTATCCGGAAAACCGGGAACCAGGGATACGCCATAACCAGGTGGAGAACTCTGATCGTAGCGAAGGAATCACCTCTGCGCCCTCGGGAGCGACTCTTTGGCCCGCTATTTCACCTCGGAACATCTTTGAGCAGTCGGTCTTCACCTACTATCTCTTTTTCTCTGTTTCTCCTTCTCTTTCTCCTTCTCTTTTTCCTCTTCTCGGACCTCTTCATCTTTTTTTATCTACTGCCGCAGAAAGAACAATGCGAAACTATTCCGAGCCTCTATCTTGCGACTTGAGATATTGAACCTCCGACTGTTCAATTCGATAAAATAACAACGCTTGAGGATTTTATATGCAGGCTTTCTTTAAATGGAATATCATTTCTGCCTCGTGGACGTATATTGTGTCAGGGATTCAGGGAAAGGGAAAGCGACGATGAAGACGTCAACTCAAGTATTGGCCTACACCCTTCCTCCCTTCTAGAAGGTACACATCATAAAATAAACTAGCTCTGGGGGGATCTGGGCCATCCGGGTTGCCAAACCAACAACGGGACCACCGGTATGATTAAGCCTGGCCATCCGAAACCTAAATTTCCATCCGGGTGGGTCGACAAGTGCCTCGAATTCCGCAAAGCTTACCTTTCGTATATGTATATCGGCGATACTAAAACGAAACCCTATCGATCACTGACCACTGTGAATCCGACTTTATACCTTTATTAGAACTCATAGGAGAGTCACGTTCTCTGGACGTGAAACATATCGTCAAGATGATAATTCCAAGTCGCCTATCGTCACTATCGAATAACTTATTCATCCCTTCGAGATGTCAAATGATATGTAGATTGCACTTCGTTGAATCACAGAATATCTCAGTCAGCTATTATTGAAAATCGAAAACTTGAGCTAAATTGTGGGAAAAAATCCCTCTAGGAACGCTTCAGACGTGAACTAGCTTAAATTTAACGTCATCTTACGATAAAGCTAACTCGATTTAACCGAAAATCAACTCACCGAAGACGACGAGAAATTGAATTACAAATTTGTATGGATCGGGTACGATGCCTGGTAAATTAGTAAATCCTTGTTGATCGGCTAGCTGAAATACTCCAGGATTTTAATACAAACTAGATATACGAGTATCGCGACGTCCGCGTCGGGCTTGGCTTTGGTCTCAGTTTCGGCTTCGGCGTCGGTGTGACGCGGACGTTGAATTATTGAGTAGAAGAGTAGCAAATCGGTGCAATCCGTTTACCACAATTCCGATTCTCGTCGGAAATCATCGCCTGCCACAATTGTCAAACGTTCAGTCAGAGTCAAATAATGGGAATGGCTGAGCCTATACTGCTGGGTGTAGTCTGATTCTGATAATATCGATTCCACCCCGCAGGGAGAGAATCGGATTATACAAATTATCGAAATTCTTCACTGCATGAATTTTGAATGAACGATAGATGGGGAAATGCATCGGGTTAGGCGGGTGCTGTCATTTTTATTATACACCACCTGGAGATTGACGTGTTACACTAAACGGCTTTTCTGTCGATTTGACTTGTTCAGAGTTTATTCGTGATTGTCGAGGTGCAGAACGAGAGAGGGTGATTTATCTACGTGAATATTCATCGGGCTTGGAAAGCGCCAGATTGTGCTTCCAGGAAAAAGTGCAAATTGTGAAAATACACGACGTATAGAGCGCCAAATTGAATCACGCTTGCTTTGGATGTAGCGTAATTAACGTTGAAAATAATCGGCGTGTAGATATATATTTAGAAGAAGAAAAAAACGGGAAGAAAGGAGAAGAAATAAAAGCCGTATACCATCCCGAGTTTTCAACCTATAGATATATATATATAAGTATACGCGAATGAAATAAAAATACGAGGGAAGAAATTGGGTTCTCCGGTACGAGTGCGCAAAAAGAAAACGATTCTTTATGAAAGCATCTTTTCCGGCCCCCGTGTGGACCGACAAAACCTAGCCTGCTCCCTGAACGGCAAGCTGAGAATTGAGTTAGGGTTTCCATTAACGGCACAAACCTTACCGAACTTTTATTGTCCCTCCAATCAAATGCGCAATTCGAAAACAAATATTCAAAATCCAATTCTGGCTAGCTGCCAATATTTAATCAGAAAATCCATTAACTTAAGGAAAATAATCCACTCTGAGCTAAGCTCAAAAGGTTTTTCACGTGTATGCTGAAAAAGCTGGGATTCAATTTTATATATCTCGCAAATTTTACCATTCGATCACTTTTTCTTCCGGATATCATTCCGAATTTCCTGCATATTTCCAAAGACTCAAGAATATATATAGAAGAGAATAATTAAAAGAATTAGGCATATTATAGTATAGACAATATTAAAAGAAGTAGGTAAGTTTATTGGCGAGAGCAAAATTCGTCGCGGTGAATAGATAGTTGGTTAAATATACATATGTATATATATCACTAGCTGTTTCCTGTTTCGCGAAGAAAACGGGCACTCGAAGATTCAAGGAAATTCCCATTTGCAACGACGGACTTTTCCACGGGTGCGGCGAGATAACATGTCCCTAAAGTGCAGTAACCAGCCCGACGAAGGAGACTAGAAGGAAGTTACACCTACCTTGCCCTCCGAACCCGTACAGGACCTTATGACTCGTGCAAAATGAATGCCCCTTACGACGTACGTTGACTAAATCGACCATAGAGAAGAAACTGGAGAATTTAATTTGAAACCATTATTTTTCATCGTCACTCCGTGTCGCTTTTTTCTTCGACTAGAACCCGCTGATTCAAAATTCACGAAGTCGTTGACGATACCTGATACTTTATTGACTCGTTTAACGAAATATATTCCTTTTTTATTCCTATTTATTCAAAATAGGCAAAAATGCGCCACGCCGTATTCTCAAATCGAATTTAAGCATTCTAACAGACAACCTAACTGCTACAGTAACAATCATAAAAAAATTTTGGTAACCCTCTGACCTCTGCAGTGTTTGCACGTTTCAACCCCTCGCTGTAAAATACACTTCATACTCCGAGTCTCTGCTAGCTTACAATTAGTGTTCCAGAAGTTTAGGTCGATCAAACATTATTCGTATGGCTTAGGTTATATAGCAGGGTAGGATTTCTGTCTGATAATTAAAGCTTGACTTTTCCAAGCACCGTGCACACAGCCTTCGACCCTGCCCATTAAAGCAATATTTTATAAAATAAATTTGCGTGCAAGATGAGTGAAATGTGGCAGTTTTTAGTGAGATAAAATTCGGCGGTTTAGATGGGGTAGGTAATGAAAAATGATAACATGAATGTTTGAATTTTACGAAATATTGTAATTAGAGAATGCATGATTGCTTTATTCGATTGCATTGTGTATAGGAGGCTGATAATAGGATGAAAAGATGAAGTGGGAAAGTTTGAAGAGATTGGATGCAAATCCGTGCATCAAATTTGCATAAGAAATAAGAAAAAATAAATAAAATGAAAAAATAAAAAAATGAAAGAAGACGTGAGCCTGTAAAGTATGCCAAGAAATTTAATGCTATGCTTTATTAATCCAGGCGTGATTTTAAAGTGGTGTAATACTACGGAAGCGAAGCTTAAATTGAGTGAAAAATTATCCAAGTAAAAATTAATATCGACTGAAGCAAGGCTTTGTCCCGTTTTCACCCTGCCTTCACTTCGCTTCCTGACGCCAAAAGGGGCGCGTAAACGTACCATTAGGCATTCAACTGTTTCAAAGAACACCCTCAAACTTACTTTTACCTTAACTCCCAGCTATTGTTATTTACACGTCACAATCTACTCGTAATTTTCAAAGAAGCCGTCCAACCCCTTCAGGTCTTGATTCTAGGACACAGACTCAATCCCGGATTACATTTTACATGATCATCTGACATGCCATATCTATTAATTCTTTTTTTTGTTTTTGAGTTTCCGATAGTTGCTGTCGTGTCAACGATTTTGTCGATACGGTAGAAATAAAGCTTATTGTACTATTTTTTGTTCTTCGTGCGATTATTTCCTTCGAAAATTGACTCCTAGCTGATTCAACAATGTTTGTTAAACGGTAATCAAGCTTACGGCGTCTGATTAATTTTAAACCCACCAGCTGGTATATCTAGGGTAACTACTTCGCGAGCTTCTATTTTATAATAAGTGCGTCAACTAACTCTCGGCTGAGTTTGACTAACAACTTAATCCGAGATAACCTCGTTAACTATATTTACAATTAACGTCAGAAACAACTTCAACGCCTCACCCGCAACGAGAAAACTTTGCAGAGGCTTGCAGCACCGCGCGGTTACCTGAGGACCTAGAAGACCCCAATTTTACACGAAATGATTTACTGCGACTTGAAATCTACCAGCACATCGTCTTTATAGACTAAACCAGCTTCACCTGTGTATAGGTACAGATAATTATATTAATCTTCCGGTTTACGAGACGAGGACACACTCAGGGCATTGTTTCATCTCTCTCTCCTCTCCTTCTGCTGAACAGACTTTGCTGCACCGTGAAAAAAAAGTAGTCGCAGGGTGGGTTAATCAGCATACCTACCTATCTGCAGTCTCTATTTCGCCATGATACATCTCCGAGATATTTGACCTCTTTGAACTATGAAGACCGTAGCGCATATCGCATGCTGTAATGTTCATCGTTGCGCTGATATCTTAGAGGAGGAATTTTACCTTGTAATTTTATTCAGCTAATTTTGGTTGGTTGTGTAGTTGATTATGCTGCTATTAATTGGAGTTTGGAATAATCGAATCATTGGTGAAATAAATCAAATTCAATTTTCACCCGTTTCAAGAGAATTATTAGTTTCATTGACCCATGAAACCAATATAGTGGAGACAAATCGATGCCAAATCTTTACGGTAGCTCAAAAATTGTTTCTCATATTTATATCATATGTATAAAAGTTTTATGGAGGGTGCGCTTAATATTTGTGAAATTCGGAATCAACGGAATGAAAAAAAAAAAAAAGTAATGAAGAATCCAGGGAAAACTTGATGCAGAAAAAAATGTATTCAGAGAAAAATTAGGGCTGACAATAAACCGAAATTGTAGTTGAGTAAAAAGGAGACTTGAAGTCTGAGTTGCAGAAGTATGAAGTAAATAATTCTCGATATTTTGCCGCACCCTGCAGTTCCGCTTTTTCCTATAATAATTCACTACAACAAATTTACAGTCACGCTAGACTACAAGTTCTGCAACTCTCTGATATTTCTTTTGCTCCGCCGTTCCCACCCACCGATTCTCAGTTCCCGGCTCTACGTCAACGTTTATTGGCATTACAAGGTGAGAAACTTGCCTCCAACGTAGCAACTCTTTCTTGCATTTTTATGCTCATATCTTTCTACAAAAGTCTATAGCCTCTGTGCTCCCATTCGGGGAAAACTTGGCATGTTTACGTTCTCGAACAAGTGCGCCTTTGTGCTTTCACACTTTCAGCAGAGAAAGAAAAGGAAAAATAAAGAAAACTACACACACATGCACATACACACGCAAATCATTTTTCGCATAGACGGAATTCGCGCTACGCGGAGCAATCATTGCATACATAAAATAATGCAGCTTGGGGAAAATAAAACGTAACATTTGCACGATCGTTTTTCGCTATGAATAGATACGAACCACTGATTTTCATCCCGTGAAACTTTTCGACTATTTACTTTCATTACTTCTCACCTCCTTACTTCTGTTTATTTTTTGATTTTCTTTCCCGAGAGAAAGAGCTCGAGGCTAAAGTTAACAGAGTGCGAACATTCGTTACATTTGCGGAGAGAATTGTTCTACACTCAAAGCGTTTTTAATTATTATTCTCCTCCTTTTTAATCTCGGTCTCGCAAACTGCACTGTATAGATATATATACTCATTTTCATCATCATCGGTGTCTTATACAAACTTCTTTCACCACGTTTAACAATCAAAGCACGCTCCATTTCTCGATCTTTCAATAAGAGATGGTCTCTTGCCGCGAGCAGTTCTACATATAAAATCGAGACTTTCAACCCCTGAACGTACCTAACTCCTACAAGAGGAACTTCTACCCTACCACAAACAACTCATGTAACCCTTAACGTATAAGGGAAGAAAATGCACGTGTCTAACGCGTCCTCTTCCTCTGGTATATCTGCGGACCAGCTAGTCGTAGCTGCAGAGGGCTGAAGCAACCCTTCTGGATGGGACAAGGTGGTCGCATAGTTACTTCACCGCTGACACCCTTACCAATTTCTCCTACCCGAAGTAACAAACGACTGACGGGGTATTACAAGCCGCAAATTACACACTCAACTGCTATCTAGCTACGGGGTAACTGTCACGCCAGGTCTGAGACTGAGCCGGTGAAATTAGAATGGAATTATCCTAATGAGATTACGATTCCATGGGTCAGGGATGATTCTATAATGTATACTGTAGGGATGTGTATGAATGTCGTTTGAACAGGTAAAGGGATGAAGTATTTTATCAGACTAAACACTCTGCCTTATTATACCCATACCTGTACCTGTAGGTGGTTTTTTTTTTTTTTTTTTTTCTTTCATTCTTTTTATGAAGAAAAAATAAAGAGCAAACCCCCCCCCTTTATAAGTCTCAATTATTTCCACGGCCCGCAATGAGGGCCGTGAGAGGGGGGTGGGAGACCGAAATTGTCTTGGAAAAATATCCTCCACTTGCGTCAACCCGAATATACCACCGCGACGCGGGTACTTTGCCCAAGGCGAAAACACCCCTCGTCCAGAGTATCAGAGGCGGACGCGAACCACGTACCGAAAACTTCTTTTTGCCAAGATATCACAGGAAGTCACCAAATGCAGAATCAACAGAAAAAGAATATTGAAAACTCTTGGATTATATAGAGAAGTTCGAAAATCAATCTGAGTTTCGGAATCGAATCGTACTGAACAGAAAAAACTCATATCAAAGACGATTTCACCATGGAAGGATGCAAAATCAGAAATGTGCATCGCGTTGCAAGTCGATTTGGAAAATTTAGAATCTTCTAATCGGACAACAGATTTTTTAATCGAAATTCGATTTCAGTTACGATCATTTAGGAAGTTAAAGAGGTGCGGAGAAGGACTCTTCTAATCATTATTCAACATCTATACAGTCACTTGAAATCAGAGGGTGATTTTTGAATCTGGAAGAAATCCCAGAGAGACGAGTATAATACTGGAGAAGCCACGCGTTAAGTGGCAGCCGTAAAGCAAACTTTGTAAAAATTAATAAAGGGCCCTTTTCATTTCAACGAATTAATATTAACAGCTCATAACCGTCTCTCGCTTGGCAAAGCAAGTCTTATTAAGAACTCGGTATTCGTACCTACCTTATTCCTAACAGTGGAATATATTTTTAACCCCATTGCCAAAAATTCTTTGATTATCTCACGAATCCCTGAAGCATAGCTATGTATGAAAATTAAGTGAACCTTAATCAACTCGCATAATTATCATATCTGGCCATTAGTCGACGCGATGTAATCTTGAAAATAAATAAAAAATGCAAGTAAATATGTAGAAACAATATTAGCTGTGAAATCTTAAGGATGAATCCTATATCTAATTTCGTATACAGTATTGAATATTGTTCGGCAAAATTGCATTCAGAACTGAATCATGAATAATTGAATGAACTCTGAGGTCTCGAGGAATATGTAATATGATAACGTTTGTGTTGCAAAAGGCAATTTTCGGAGGTACGGAGGGGATCGAGACGTAGTTGAACCACGTATGGTTCTAGCCGCGTGTAACATTAGTTTTTACGGGTGTAGGACCCCGGAGACGAATTGGAACCCGTGGTATATTTTACCGGACTTCACCAAAAACACCCGCCATACACAGCCGGAGCAAGCTTGTAGCCCCTTCAGCAGACCTTCGGTCTACACCCAACCCAACATCATCCTACAGTATAATTAGGCCACTGGAGCCCTTTACGTCATTCCCACTGACCATATCCACCTTACCGCCGCTTTTCATCCACTCGAGACCCACGGCATCGACGCCACCCTTATATTTCTACTTTTATAGAAATTGCTGACCGCTATGTTATCTGTGGTTTTATTATTTTTGGGGAAGACACTAGTTCTGGGTCAAAAGACGAGAATGATAATTAAAGAAGAAGAAAAAATTCTCCCACTAAATAAAAGTTGATGGTAAATTTTACGAAAGTATAGATTTATAGAAAAATATTCTTTATTTAATTTTTTTTTTTTTTGCTTTTTCTTACAGAGCCTTTGTCTTCTTAGCTTCAACAATTTATTATTAATAAGAAATTAAATTTTGCGTATCAGTGGGATTGAATTATGTATATATAGTATGTAAAGAGCAATGAATCACAGGATATTAATTATATAGTAAATACTCATCGAGAATAATACGCTTACAGCATTTTAAACCTTTAGATTTTTCGCTTAAAATAGTTAGTTTTTCGAATAAATTACATCGCGAATGAATTGAAAAATCTAACATGATTATTAAGAGTTTTTTTTTATAGGCGTGTATTTTTATATGGTATAGGGTAATTGGATACCGTATACCGTGGTTAAGCTTTCTTATTATTGTTTTATTAAATATTTGATAAACTTAGATGTGGGTTTATCAAATTGTCTTAACTCTATAAAGGATAAAATCTATATTAAGGAAATAAGTTTCAATCCGTGATAAATATACACCACAAACACTAACAAATAGGTGCAATTTACAAGAGTAGATAAGATAATACAAAGAAAGAAAAAAGAAGAACAACAATATAAAGCATAATCTGATATTAAATAGAGGTAATAACGTTAATTAATACGTGATGATAATATTTATGATTATAATAATTATAACTTATCGATTATAAAATATAATAGTTAAAAGCATTAAAATATTGCTTTCATTTGACAAGTAGATCGATTATTATTATTATTATTATTATTATTCGTGTATGTATTTTAATATTGTGTTATTAATAACATCCGTAATTTAATATTCATTCTAAAGATTGAGAGCTCGTTACGAGAGAATATTTCATATGCATACATATATATAGTATATATATATATATATATATGTTACATGAATAGTTGAGTCGAACCTATCGCTGTTCTTCTCATTAATTAGGTACTCTAAAAGTATAATCAATATAGCAAACACATATGTATATATTTGAGTATATATAATTATAAGAAAATATGAACCATTAGTATGTAGCGATTAGCTTTTTAGGTATAAACGATATCCAGCGTAGAAAATATTTTATTTCAGAAATATCGATTCTCGTTCATGATGCACAACCTAATACAGTCTATAATTCTTTGTAGATATCAGTTTTTGTATAGCTTTGAAGTATTTATATCCGACCTTTTCTCTATTCATTATTACAAATTTAATTCTTCTTCTTATCTACTAGTCCTACTCGGTTTGAACACTTTTCACATTGATACGTTTTTAATCAGGCTTATAACGAATTTTTTTATTCTATTTTATATGCTATATGGTTTACTGGTATTATAGAAACGTAACAATTGAGTAGACAATTATACTTGTAATTTATATTTCAACCTGATATGTTGTTGAGTAAAAAAATGTTGAAAGATATTCGATTGAAAGTTCGACTGGAATCGAATCTCTAAATATAGGTAATTAATATTTGTTAGTCTTTCCTATATGTTGTTTGTTTTTTTTTTTTTTTTTTTCATTTTCCGTTTGTTTTGATTAGACAAACTTCACGCGGCAAACACTCTAAGCAACTGAAACGTCGAAAATGCAAAAATGATATAGGTTTACAATTGTTTAATTTATCTGCATAAAATTGCAGCAGGAAAAGAAGGTAAAGAGTTTGAAGAAATAGAAGAAAACGAACTATACTCGCGCTTGTGATATGATATATAACTATAAATTCAGACAGCGCGAGGCAAGGCACATTAATAATGCGCATATCAATGTAATATTCGTTTGTATATAATATGAGGTATATATACAGGGTGTGTGAAAATGAAATTTAAACGAGAAAATGCTTTGTCATTGATCGCGTCAGTGTAATCGATCAATTACGAACGATAAATGAACGAACTGTAATAACAGGAATTCCCAATCTTGAACGAATCCTTAGATTGCAACAAAAAAAGTCATTAATATCAGGTTGTAAACAATTGTTCAGAATTTATGATGAACGGAAATACCTAACGTCTATCATTCTAACGATTCGAAGTTCTATTTACCTAATGATGAATGAATTTATTGTCATCGGTACCATCGCGTGATAAATGAGCATTATATGCATTTTAATATTATACAAAGTTTCAGCAGAATCAGAAAAAAAGGAAAAGTAAAACAATAACAAGAACAAGAACAAGAACAAGAACAAGATCAACAAGAAACACAGAACAAAATTACTAAAACTTGACGATTTTTCTTTCTTTTTTTTTTCTTTTTCATAATTTCAACATTTTCTCATTTAATTTGAACTCCGACGTTTGTTCGTCGATTGAGAATGAAGTTTCGAAATACTTAATGATACGGATAATGGTTTACCCTGTATACTTGATATGCTACCAATGTTAGAAATGTTAATAAATATAGTGAAGAAAAATATAGAGCGATTAAAGACAAGTCGCATATTTAAACATATAGTATACGTTAATTTTATAGCTGCTGATCGGTCATGAGTTCCAATTCAGGAGACTAGTGTTAGGGTATATCTACACTTTTATATTGTGTAATATTTAGCTGTTCATACTTATTAGCAAGACAGAGATTATTGTCATCAGAGATAACGATGGATTAGCGATACGGTCGGTCTGCCCAACATTTTGAACAGTAATATTGGTGTTCCACAGAGCCAAAGAACTGACAATCTTCATTACGACACGGCCTCACCGATCTATCACTCTAAATAAGAAAAAAGGTTAAAAAAAACTTCAATTATTATTATTACGATTACAAGTTCATCTCTTAAATTAAAGAAAAATCCAAAAAAGAATGGGCAGATATTTTTTAGATTTAAGATTCTTTTTCAAATGATCATTTATCACATGTGATAATATTTGTTTATGAATTGCATAGTTTTGTCTGAGAAAACCCTGTCTGGATTCTAAAGTCGTCTAGTTTTAATCAAGCCTTAAAACACATGGGAGAAAAGATTCACTGTCGAAAATTAGAGTATATGATTTAATTTCGAAAATCCAATTTGACTTGATCAAATGATTTGAAACAAATAAATGACACAACTGTACAAAGTAACAAACCTCAATCGCGCTGCCATTATTCCATGTTTCAGATCTCCCATCTCCAGAGTGTGGCTGATTATTATAAAACGTAGATCTGGAAGAAGGGCCATTACCCGGATTACTAACGCGTGGATATATCGCAGAATTAATCTTAACGTAATTCGCGTTTTTCCATCATTATTATGAACTTGTATTACCGAGATAGATAAAGGGTCCGATCCTTGCTGCTAGAATTCGTCGGCAATAGCTTGCTCACGCTGACATGACTGCCTCTATCACTAGCTGCATAGAACTTGGACTTTCCAGCTCCGTAGTTCATCGCGCTTCCCGTACCTTCGACTCGTTGCTCACGCAAATACCTGAATAAATTTTACGAACAGCTTTACTTCTGGATAAATCATTGCTATCAAACGTTAATAGTCATGAAAATTCGCGATGAATAGGATCAGAGTTGAACTGATTCACCCTACCTAGCGTGAGCAGATTGCAGGTAATTTTGTAGCATTTGATCAGCATATTGATGTCTTTTACTCCTGATTTGAACACATAGAGCGCCAGAAGCTCCAGGCGTGGAAGGTGGACTTTTGGGCCTCTTCGCCATTGACCATAGCCTACGGCTTACAGATTTACCTATCGAACCGAACTGCTTTGCTACACCGAGCAGCTGCTTAGCTGCTTTACTTTTGTTCGATGAAGGATTGTCGGACTCTGTATACCTGTTGACGTGGTAAATAGATAGAAGATTAAATTTCGATGGAATCAATGAAAACAACGTGACTTGATATCATTATTATTTGATAAATGTTTTCAGATTAATTTAGGGCAGAAATTGTGTGATTACAGGTATATGTGAAGCGCAGAACTCAATTCTACTGAAATAGTTTAATGATTTGTTGAATTTAAATTCTTTTAAATCTAGTGAATCTGGAAACCTGGTCTTTCTTAGGATCCTGTATTTAATTACGTTTTATACTTCGAGGAAAGTGACTGACCTTTCTATCTCATCGGCAGTCAAGAGCTGATAATCACAGTCCAAGTATTCTCGAAGTAAAACCACGTCTTCCTGATAAGTAGAAGTCGATAGTATTTAGCATAATGCCGATCCAAGATCAGTAAATCAATTCTAAGAGATAAAAAAGGCGAACAGGTTTCCCATACACACCACTTCAGGTTGTGAAACTGGTAAGACCTCTGACGGGGTGATAGAATCCCAACGTGGGCCGGGATCTACGCTAAATAAAACAGGCAAAAGCTGTCCTGAATCAGGATCCACTAAAGGAATGCTGACGCCTTCTCCGGTACCATTTTCACCCCCAATTCCATCGACGGTAACGAGAGGCGAAAAGTGAGCCGAATGATACGCCAGGAGCAACGGAGTCCGATGACAACGCGACGGCGATACTTCAAACGGTAAATACACTCCTCCAAAAGGAATAGGAGCTATAGCAACCCCTTCTGCATCCCTTAGCATTGTTTCGGCAATGACGATTATCGGTCGGCACAATACATGTGCTAATGCTAGCACATGAACCTGAAAGATCAATTTCCTAGTATAGAAAATGCTTTAATTTTGTTTCTGAGGTAAAGATTAAAGACATTCGAATGATGTATAATTTTCTCAATTTATTATTTGATTCCTCGACTCGAGGCATGAATGTATTCATTCCAGGGCTGATTAGAATCAGATTAATTAGATTCTTTGATTTGAAAACCGACGTGGATAATGCATAACCATTGTCCTGTATTGCTATTAAATCTTGTTACTATTTCATCAATTTTTTTCAGATATTTATCATCCATTAATCATTAATAATGAAGAAATAGATAAATGAATGGATAAATGTTACTCTAGTTACCTCTTCCAAGCTTTGGTATGAATTAGCGCTGGGGTTACGAGGATGAGCAGAAGCCATATCGACCAGACTTTGCCATTCGTTTGCCCACTCAGCAGCAGAATAAGCCAATCCAGCGACAGCGTTGAGTCCCATTTGCCTCCATTTCCATCGCCTTATAATGACATGTAGATGAATGAAACAAGGTGTTACCTAATATACAAAACGGCTATTGCTACTTAAGCATTCTTACTAATTTTAAGAGTTTAAAATGATTAGCATGAGGTTTGGATATCAAAGAAGAAAATTCTATCGAAACAGGCTCAAAGATAAGGAGAAAAATCATACATACCTGTAAAGGGCGTGCCGGTATTCACCTTTGGCCAAAGTCGTGTGCAGGGCATCTCTTAAGGTCAATAATCTATCGTGAAAACCCCACATACCAAGGGACGCCGCATGTAACAAACAATTACCATCGCCGGATGTAGCTAATGGCCATAATACTCTGGATCCTCCGTTTCTTCCACTCGCCCCACACCACCAGTTCAAACGACCGGCAGCTTCTAGCGACGTCAGACATCCTCCTTCTATTAAGTCTCTCTCCAAAAATTGACGGAAAGAATCTGTTACAGATACATATTATGCGATGAATAATTAGGGAGAAACTCCATAATACTTTCCGGAACTTTATGGGTACTGAAAAATTATAGCCGAGATGAAATAGTCAAAGATATTCCATCGGACGATTGACTGAAAGCAACCCCTGCATATATTCTCTTGTGAATAATTGATCAAAGCTTTTACTACTAAATTCAAATTGTTGGAACAATTTTTTAAGAGATTTTCCAACACTTTGCAGAACTTGACGAATGCTTAGAATGCCAATTGACGTGAAATAAATAAAGAAATGATGGTAGAAAAAATCTGATGCAGATATTTGATGGAAAATTGTTCATTGAAGACTTTATCATTCAATTGAACTGCTTGAAATAAGTTTATAGACGATTTATGATGCTTTTTGGAATTTAATATACATACAATATTTTAATTATCATGAAATGATGGAAGATATCTTCATAAAAAATTATCCAAAGGAACCTGTCACAGACATTCTGTAATATACAATTTATTCAAGCTTTTGATACCCGCTTAAACAGCTAGAAAATAAATGAACAGATCTGGTAGTAAAATAATGGATAAAAATGAGAACAGGAGATAAAAAAAGGCTGGATAATTATCCACCAACAAACCTGGATAGACGGAAAGATCCGGTAAAGAAAATGTAAACTCTGGGGTATCGACAGCTCCGAGAGGGACCAGTAGCGAACGAGCGTGGGAAACTATCGCCGCATTTTCTGTAGCCCTGGATATACCTCTAGATAATTTCTTTGTAGCTCCTCCCCCATTTTCTAAAGGATTATTATTCGGCGTTGGCTCCTTCTCAGTACCGTCATACAAGGAAACGGCGCCACTCATGTTTTGTGGGCACTTTGCTAAAATATGAAGAAATGCATATACCTAGATGTGTATATAACAGCTGCGTTGATATACACGCGGATTACACAGCTAATTCTATTTTTAGAATGAATTTGGGGAGTTTTTTTTTCTTTCGCATTCATTTTTTTTATCAACGTAATTTGAAAACAACAATATTACAGTTTTATTTATAATTGAAACGAAATATACTTTCGTCTGGGATTCGAAATGAGACATTGAATAACAAATTAGCGTGTGATTAATACATCGATAACAAGGTAGCAATAATGATAATGGTAATGGGAATAATAGTCGCGAACATAACGATAATGATGATAATAATTGTTGATAAATAGTGATGGAATGTCAAAGTAATTGAGGATTGGTTAAATAATTTGTTGATTAGGTTACTTCGAAAATTGATCATTTCTAAAATACCGAACCTTGATTTATTATTAAATTAGTATCCTATATCTTGCGGGACTCATATGTCAGACGAGATTTAATTCCTTGACAAATATTATTCAGTATCACGTTGTGCGTGGTTGTGATCATATTTTATGATATTCTCGTTGATTTTATTCTAATATTATCGTTTTATAACTTAGATTTATATCACTTGTTATTTGTTTTATTTGTAGCTTTTTAAATGTATAAAAATAAGGGAAATTATACTGTAATAATACTTGACATAACCTCACAACCAATCACCATTCAACTACAACCTTGATCGTTTCGCAAGAATGGAAACCTAAGTTTCAAGGATTATCAACGGCTACGTCCTTCTCGTGTACTAAAATAACGACACGCATACTCGGTCGGTAGATTTGAAATATTACTGTATCGATTTTACGGCTCACATCATACCGACCAGAGCTGAAATACGTGGAAATGTGAACAAATACATTCATGTTTACAGACAACGAAATATTCATTAGAAAAAGATTTATTTATTCGCCGAATCCATGACGCTTGTTCGTCAATCTTACTATCATCGGTAAAACCAGGATAGTTTCTTTTCGTTTATATCAATTTGTCCAGCTTTAATAAGGAAGGTTCAATGACCCTCGATCGAGGGTGGTGGTGTGATCGCATCGAATAATCGATCCAGTGGCGCCATAGATAGCGAGAATGATACTCTGACAACTTCAGAGTTATCAGCTATTTTAGCGGGAGGAAGATCCGCGCTTGTGTAATCTGAGTGAAATATCATTTAAAGTATCTTATATTCACAATGAGTCACAGTAATTTACTACAAGGCTACACGTGTGAGTATTTCTTATCATTCATATAATCATTTATTCTGATCCGATCCATTGATCATTTTTAATACCTGCTTCAACATTAGCCCCGCATTTATTTTCTAAAATGAACTGCAAATATGGCGGTTTTCGTTTATTTAATAACTAATATAAAAAATCGGAGTAGTGGCTATTCCTTGTTGGTTTGTTTGAGACGAGGGCTGAATTTTGTTTAAAAAATGAATTTTAATCCTCAAACTTTAGACACTATATTATCATCAGCTCGTATTCCAGCGCTTTGATAGATGAAAAAAAATCGCACAGATTTTAGAAATGTTAATGTCTAATATTCGCCATTCAGATCCCCGCCGAATGCAACAATGGCCAACGGCGTAGGTTGCGATAAAATTCAACGAACTTCCCGACATATGAGAAAGATAATACGATCTCGTTTTTCAAATAGAACTTTACAATCGCAATTTTAAAACGAAAAACTTTTGTTGATACATCATATTTGTACATAGCTTTGCAGTTTGTTTCCCCACTTGACATAAATAACGCACAGATGCATATTGCATTCGGGGAAATCCACGTCGACTCGATGAACCGATCATTGACCCTGTTTGATTTTTTCACCGATTTTTTATATGATAGTTTTAGGTTCAAAACACTCGTGTGATTTTTTTTCTAGAATTTTTTTCATCCAGCCGTGTTTCGGTTACAAATTTGCGAAAACGTTTTTGAATTATAAATTTTTGATTAAATCAAATTTCAGTTTTTTGGCGCTGTTTTTTTTTAGCGAAAACGAATCACCAATTAAAGTTTTGAAGAAAAATAAAGTTTGTGATGGCGAAGAAAAAATATAGAGAAAATTAGAAAACAAAATAGAAAAAATAGATAACGAAATAGAAAAAAAATGTCTCCACTTTTCTTCATAACCGAAAAATATTCGTCGTTGGCTATAGTACTTTTGAGAATTTATAAAAAAAAATCAATCACGGTGCTGTTAAAAACGGCTGAATAAAAAAATTTGAAAAAATCATACACATGTTTTGAGCCAAAAACTATCCTATAAAAAATCGCTGAAAAAATCGAAGAGGGTCAATGTTTTTGGTTCATCGAGTTGACGTGGAATTCCCAATACATACACCTATGGGTATAAACGATCGTGCAACAAAGTCAATAATAATAATAATATTCGTAAAGTGTTATAAAAACATTACTTATCTTTCTATACATTGTATAAGCTATAGTCATCTATAGAAATGAAAATATTTACCCCAATGAATTGAATGATTCTTCGCTCTGTGTAGATAAACTATTTTTTTTTTATTTATATTATTATAAGAAATTAAGAACTGACGAAATTATCTATTGTTCTTTAGGGGACGCTCAGTACGACGATCCTCATCAGCAGTTTTCGCGACCAATTCATGACGAAGTTATTAGGTGAGATATTCGATGCCTGTTAAATATACAGAAAAAATATTCGGAAAATATGTAGATTATAGATGCATAGAAGAAAAGCATAGAATTTATAAATTCAATGTTTCATACTCATCATTTAGCGTTTACGAAGTATACGTTAAGGAGGAAACCATCGGTGCCGATGGTCGTAGCGACATTTCTATCGTCTCAGGCGAGCCTAGTTCGAGCGGCCAACTCATACAAGTGAGTATATAAAATGAAATTCTGGAATTTCTTCTGTGAATAGAAAATAAGGACTGAGCAAAAAATCTTCGAATAATTTCATCTTTCTGTATAATTATTGTGGAGTGTTAAAAGTGGATTTTTTCTACAGAAATTTAACAATTTTTTAAAGAAAGATACGTTTTTTCGATTTTTCTGCTTCTTTTTTTAAAAAACCGTAACTTGAATAACTCTTGAATTTTTTTTTTTCTGCTTCAAATTTCATTTTAATAATTAAAAAATTGTATACCTTATGAAATAACCTCATAATGATTGTTATATTAATTATTTCACAAAATTTCGAAAAACTGAAATCGTGAGTGCGATCAAAATGTGCCATTCCTTTCTCTGATATACATTTTTTTTCTCCTATTTTTCTATTTTCATTTGCAAGAATGACTGTCTTGACCTCGAAGCAACGATAGGCTCTGAGGTAATCAACGTGGATGGAACAATTACGAAACTTTTGGGGAAAGACACCACGAAGTACAAGGTAATATACCGTGTCTCTTATCGACTCAAATTCGAAGATAAATGACTCAATTTATCGGAAGTTAATTATAAAATATACAATCTTGCGAAAGACGTGAAAGAAAGAAATATACATATCGAGTATAGAATTGAAATGAAAAAAGAGCGAGAAAAAAGGAAATAAATTTATTCGGACTTCGTAAGATACCCATAATACAAAGACATATCGTCGTTCATTCTATCAACCTTCTGAAATATTATTGTATCGTATGATCCAAGATTCTGGAGCAAAACGTAAACGAGGAGAACGTCGTGAGGTATTCTCACCCGGTTAGCGAAGGTCCGCCAGCGACTCGTCTCGTAGATAAGGACGATCCCCGATCAAGGTTGCATTTTGTAAAGTACCTTAAACGAGATGGGAAGACGCTGAAAATCTGGGAATGTGGAATCTGTAAGTAACTCGTTTCCCTTTTCTTCGTATAAAATCCGCGAACTAAAGCATAGTACTTGTGAATAAAATATATACATATGATATGTCTACACCGAGTACTGCGGAGGATGAACAAAGAAATTTTAACAGGCCTCACAATCTCTCCCCAATATATTTTCTGCCATTTAGAAAAAATAATCGTTGTATATGCATGTGCACGAGTATTTCTTCTTTTCTTGATAGCTACTATATCTTCCAGTTCTTAAAATTACTCGATTTATGTATTGCGTCCTATTTAACCCGAAATTGACTCGCTTGAGCCTTGCGGGGTCTGTATAAGTAATTTGATTATCCCATACGCCCGCCGATTTTCTAAATTGCGGAAAATTGTCGGAAAGAATTATTCAACTGAGCGAAAGAAAACATTTACCAAAAGAAAACAAAAAAAAAAACCTGAAATAGGCTCGAAAGAATTTCGTCACCAGTACACCTTGATGCGACATTTGCCAACTCACACCGACGAGCGAAACTTTAAATGCGAAGCTTGCGGAAAGGCGTTTAGACAATTATCAACCCTGAGTCAGCACCGGGCGATTCACAGCGACGCTCGTCCCTACGTTTGCGAATTTTGCAAAAAAACATTCAACAGGTTGTAACATATTTCGCCGAGAAATTCACCCATGCAGTTTATGATATTTAACTGTTTATATTATTGAACGTTTTAGAGTATCGACGTTGATTTCTCATCGCAAGACTCACTCCGAACATAAACCCCATAAATGTCATTTGTGCGGGAAGGGTTTTCACCAAAAAGGTACAATTATATTTGCAGCGATTATTAGCGCAGTAGTTGACGAATATACGTAATATAGCCAGATCGAATTTTTCCCTCTCATAGAAAACAGAAATAGAAAAGTAAAAAAAAAAAAAAAAATTATAACAATCGTGAGAAAACTAGGATTTATATAAATTATCATCCGAAATCGTTGCTCGTGCATTTATGGAATTATGCATAGATCAGATTGAAACTAAATCTATAATCTGTGATTAGGAAACTTGCGAAATCACGTGTTTACGCATACGAACGAACGACCTTACAAATGCGAGATTTGCGGCAAGGGTTTTAACCAGATGTCGAATTTGATGTGCCACAAAGTAAAGGCTCATGCTCACGCCGAAAAGATGCAGTACGTTTGCGGTATATGTGGCAAGGAATTTCCCCGTAGATTCTCCCTGAGATCTCACGAGGAATATAAACACGGGATTAAATATCGTCATCCTAACACCCCCGCGGTTCTTCAGGACATGAACGAGTCCGATGTAGCGAGAAAGTACATACAGTCATTGAAATTTCCATAAATTTCAACAAAATATCTCCAAAATTATCTTTCATTCATTTTCAAATGATATTTTCATTTTAGCAAGAACGTAAGCATCGTCTCTTTGCCAAACGGAGATCGTTCCATGATCGGCGACGTAGGCGATAAAGAAAACTTAAATCCCGTTGGTATTTTTGTTCAAATATTAACCAACTGCACATCTAGTATAATAATTAGATAATTTGCGGTATACTTTATCAGATATCGTTTCATGGAAAATAAAAAAAATTGTCTTTTTCTTTCCCACACGAAAAGGGCGGTTATCCTGGAGGCATGATTGTAGATAAAATCGAGACGAAGGCAATGGAAAATGCTATTCTAGAGGGACAAACGCCGTTCGCTCTATTCAAGCCAGTAAAAGGAATACCAGTTCTTGTTAAAGTCGCCAGCTGTGCAACTACCAATCGTAAACAAGTAATGAACGGACTTTTGCATAGTTCAAAAGTTACAGCGCGTATTATGTTATTCCATAGAATATCACAGCTCGTAAGCGGCATTTTCATACCTTACATTTTATTCATTATGAACTCACACGGAAACATAGTATAGCAAGTAATTAGTTACCGATATTAGTCGCATAAATCGGCGAAAATTTTATAGCAAACTCAGATCGATTATCAAAAAAGTTTTCCTGAAGATCGAAATTTTAAATTGATCGAAGCTTTTTGCTGAGTGAATTGAATTAAAGTGACAAGAAATCGATCGACGCTTTCATTAATCGTTTTGCATAAAATTTCTGCAGCTGTAGTAGACACACGTAGATATTGCTTCGTAGTTTGAAAGCTAGTAAAAAATTTACTATACGAAATAGAAAAAAACAATATTTAAAAAATAGATGCTGACACCAGCTACTGCCGAAGACCTACGTATGGCTGGGAAAATGAGTCTAAGTCCAACCTTAGCCGATGTCGATGGCGTTAAAGCCGTTCAAATTAAGGTACCTGTCGTCGCTACCATCACACAACGTATCGAACCCGATGGAAGTTATAGTTTCCTTATCGAACCACCTGGTCCTGGCCAAGAACAAGGTTTGTTGAACTTTGTCTATTGCGAAAAATACGAGGACAAGTCTATTTGAATTATATGCATTCAGAAGTTCTTTGATTCAATTGTAAACAGAGCTTGTCGCATTTTGAATAGTAAAAAAAAAAAAAAAAAAAAAAATCGATCTCATCCCTTAATTAAAATGAATTCCTTTCCTTTCCTCTTTTTTCTATTTTTTTTTTATCCACACAGAAAGTCTGATCGAACCAATCGAGTCTCAATTCTCTTGCCCTGATCAACGTGTGGTAGATATCAGCTGTGAGTTAGATAAAAATTCGCAAGATCAGGTCAATTCAGGATCAGCCGAGGACTGCAGCGATCTTTTAGAGCTGGCTGCTCAGGGTGGCATCCAATTTGTCCGAGCCACAGAAGACGGTCGTTACGAGGTCATGACTAACAGCGAAGCTCGTGATTTGATGGCCCAGAATTCTCACGATGTCACGATACTAGATGGGGCCGAAGCCGAGGCTATATCAGTTTGTAATTTGCGAAGCCAACAGCAAAACGAACAGATTTCTCACCCGCAGAATCAAGAGATGATGATCGGCGATTCGAACAGCCAGATAACGGTTCTTAATTCCGGAACCAGTTCCCTGATCCATAAGAACAATCTGTCGTTGGATGGCATTGAAATCCTGGGGGATAAAGACATCCGTGTGTTGCAAAACGGCAAGAATTATGACGACGATCATTGTTTTCCGCAAAATAGCATGAACATTTTTGACCAGGAGAAAATCGACGATTTCTCTATCGCGGGAAAAGAATTGGGGATTTTTCAGGGACAGGATAATATGCGAATTTCTAACCATCCGAGTCTGTCTTCCATATTGGGGAATGGCTCGTTGAACAGGAATTTGCAGCAGCCTGTTAATCCGTTCTTTTCGAAAAATCAAACCGGAATTTCCATCCTGAATAATAATTTCCAAAGTTTGAAACACAGCCATTCTTTCAACGATAATATCTCGACCGTTCTATCGTCCAACGATGTTCCCTCGAAAATGCAGAAACTGTCGGATTTTGATACTCGCGATCATAGCTCAAACGTTGGGATTAGTCAGCCGGAAGTTAGAATACTTGGGTCTAAGAGTAGTCAGAATAAATTGAAAATACTCGGCCACTCTATGGACAAGGCAGAGATAGAAAAGGTGCTCAAACTGGGAAACCATTCGGGGTCTAACGAGACGGTTAAGATTTTAGGGGCTAAGAATTCCCAGCAATTACAAGGAGCTGGGGGAGACTATAACAGGGATTATACAATCCTCGGTAGTTGCCCTAGCTACGATCAGTTTAACTCGACTTCAGGAATAAATCAGAGAAAGGATCAGGTCAGGATATTGGGGAAGAAAAGAGAGAATCAAAATAACATCGGGAATGATATTAACGCCGGATGTTTTGAGGTGAGCAAATATCGAGGGCAGGAAGAGTTGTCGGAAAATTTGCATGCTGTTGAACCGGACAACGAGACGTACCTGTCTTTGATGAGAATTAATACGTGGTTAAGAAAATCCTGTTAATTAAGAATAAAATTAATGTTCGACGATATATTTTTAAGTATGTGTTAGTATTTTTTTAATAGGATAGATTGAAAATTGGAATAGAAATTTGTACACAAAATGAAATGAGATTAGATGTTTATAGAAACGCGTAAACGAAGGCATAAAGACGCGAGTATGATTGTATATGTATGTGAAAATTGATGGTTAAAGGTATCCACGTCGATTGTTGAAATCGGAAGGAATGGATTACCGGAAACGATTGTGATAGAAGATTCGCCGCAGAGTTTGACTCACAAGTCCGCTGAATTTCTTCAAGTAAAAAAGTTTAGGAGTAATTTTTAAAAAGGAAACGTATCTTAATCAAGGTGCATATCTTTCCCTCCCATGAAATTAGGCGAGCTGTAAAACCGGGGAATTAGAGACTGAAATTTACATTCGAGACGCTTTAAACGACCATCTGACGTCCGCCTCCGAAGATAACGACGATAAAATTAACGCCATATCGATATCTGAAAGAGATTTTCAAATTATTGGCAACTGCCACGATATCAGATACGACAAGCTAATAGATTTCGATTATCGTCATATATAAGTCGTTTATTTTATTTTTTTTTAGTTAAAGTTTAAACACTAGACAAGATTCGTTATTACAAATTTACGTTATGTTTGCTCTGTGGGAAAATTATTATTCGCTTGAAATCCCCACTCATAAAGATATATATATACCTAACAATATAAAATTGTAAATTGAATTTATTAAATGTGATTAAAGAATGTTTCTTCTTGATTGAAATAGTATAATTTGTAGAACTGCACTCGATGTTAATTTAAACCATAAAATTAAAGCAAGGCTAATATTTTTTCAACGATAGAATAAAAGGGAGAGGGGTACCTCTTTTCCAACCGTCAAAACAAAATTTATTGTCTATGAATGAAAAGTGAATTTTTACAATAAATTCGGAGTCTAGTTGTGGGGGAAAATTTATACGAAAATTGATATAAGACGATGTTTTAAAACGTTTTATTTATTTGTATATATATATTCTGTTTTTTGTATTTTTTTTTTTTCTTCTTTTTTGTTTATTTATTTATGCCTTTTTTTCTTTAATAATATGTCCGCATTCCTATAGGAACAATAAATTATTACATAATTTGTTGTTGTATTATTATTATTTATTTTTATTTTTTTATTTTTTTATTTTTTTGTTGGATTTTGGACGTTTTAATGAATGAACTAAATAATGACAGGTTTTATACGACGACGTTTTCAAATATTATCAATTAGTTTATTTCTTTTTATTTTTTATTTTCTCATTTTCTTATTTTGTTATTTAATATTAGAGGTATTTATTATCTACATTGTCTAATACTCAAATATACATTACGAACGGTCCAAGTCCCAGTGAAAAGATCAGACGAAGAAGTTATAATGAAACAACTCCTTTTCCACACCCCTATGGTTATATTGCCTATCAATTATATAGGTACAGTTCGTTAAAAATTACAAAACTAGATTTTATTTCGTCTTGAATTCCATCGTCGATTATCTCAATGATACACATGGATAGGGGGACCGTTTTCTAAACACGTACATGTGGGGATTCGTTTATTTGCAATTCGCAATTACAACGTGTACCACGTTTTCGAAAAAACGAGATCATTTATTTTTTTTTTCTTTTCAATTGAAAAAAGACAATTTTGATCGTAAAAAAATTCTTTCACTTTAACCATTAGCAAAACCTTTACGTCCCTCACGTTCATAATAATCATTCTATGAACAAACATTGAATATTATTTTCTTTTCTCTTCTTTTCTTTTTTGCTATAATATTTATTATCTTCCTCGGCAACCCGCACTCTTGTTTTTTCCAACTCATCTCTACTTGTCGTCTGTCTTTGGGCAGCACGTCGTTTTACTATAACCGACCGAATCGTTCTCCCTCATTAGATTTCCCTTTCTCTTTATATCGGTAAAAAAAGTTTGATAGGCCTCCAAAGAAAATTGTTCCTTCTTTCATTTCTTATTCGAATCTATTGGAGTACCAATCCAATTTTTCCAGGCGGCATGCTTGGACAACGCCAATTGTACAGATAATACTGCAGATTTCCATCCCCAATACCGAATTTCAACGGCTCAAGGAACTCCTTATTATCCATGAGGTCAAGGGCGTTGAACACGTCGAAGCCAAGCTGTGAGAATAGTGAAAGAAAATCCATTCAAATCCTGGCTTATTGATATTAATTTTTAGTTTTTCTGTTCTTCTTAAATAAAGAGACGAGTCTTACATTACGAGCCGAAATTAAAGCGTCTGTCATCAATTCGAGCCAAGGTGTGACCGTTGATACGTTGTAGAAACTGTATGCTGCTTTTAAAATCTTGTGGGTTTGATGGTGCATCACTGTACTCGGCAGTGTGTAGTAGCTCACCATGTCCGTTACCTTTCCATCATTTTCTACAACGAAACTGTCCACTATACCATTCTGGGGTAGAAACCAATGCTGGAATTCCTCCAGCGAGAATACTGGCGCCAGGTCAAATTTCTCGAGGTACTAAAACGTGTTATTTCTTTTTATTTATAACGAACTTGGTTTCTTTCATATTTCATGATTTTTTTTTATTTTCCTTTTTCAGAAAATGAACGGAAAATAATGAGAAATAATTTCGTAAATGTACGGGAATTAATTTTCAACATAAAAAAAAAAAAAAAAATACGTACACGTCCCAGTAACTCGTGGGCTTGTGTTACATCGGTGTAAAGCATCTTTCTAAATCCGGTCACTTTCGTCGTCTCGGGCAATTTGTACAGTTTCAGGGTCCGCTGCATCGTCATGTTTCGTGAGAGGTGAGAGAACTTCACTTCTATCAACTTCTTTGGATTTAGAGATCGGTGCCAGTACCTAAAATTTTCATTGCGTATTAGAATCACGATTTTTATTTTTGTTTTCAATTTTTATATACATATAGGTATATATAATTATGCATATTTTTTATCATCAAATTACCTGCAAGTACTGACTGGTTTGGGTAAAACAACGCCGGCTGTATAGACGGCTTGAAAAATCCCCTGGAGGTTTACCCGCCGTGTTATTTCGCGAATTAATACAGGAGCTACTCGCTTCGATCTAAGTTTCTTGTGAACACACAAGAAGTTAATCTCCACCATACGTTGGGAGCTATAAGAAAAACAAAGAAACGAGAAATTGGTTAGAATTTAGTGAATAAAAAATTAAAATAATAAAATAAGAATAAAAAAGTCGAACTGGACGAAAATTATTTCTGATTCAAATTACGTAGAAAATTGTATAATCTCACTGATTGTAAACGCGAAGTGTGGCAGGAATTGCTGATATGAAACCCACTAATCGACCGCTTTTACTAACGCGAACACCGCAGTGCCACTCTTTCCGCCATCCAGGTGGCTGCAATGCCCTAAAAAAAGAAAAAAGAGACGAGGAATGAGATAAAAAGCACAGTTAAAAATATATACAGTGAAGTTTAGTGGAAACTAAACAAGCCTAATTTTAGGCAACCGCGAAGACACGGGTTTTATTTCCCGTATAGCCAATGAACACGCGATAAAAAAAAAAATTACTAATTTTCGAGTTACCTGTATACACGCGTTTTCGCGATAGCGTTTCTTTAGTTTCATGGTGGCCAGTTTTTTGTTCGGAAAAATAAATCCCCTACTCTTTCCTAACCAAAGTTTTTATTGTCTTCATTAGTGCTACGAATCAATACCCCAAAATTCTTCATTTTATTTCAATATAAATTCATCGGGAAATTGAGCAATTTTTTCCTTTTTTTTTTCTTTAATGAACATTTTTCGTTGATATTTTTCTTTTCCAATAACATGATGAGAAAAGTGAATTTTCGAATTTGCTTTCTAGTCATTTATCAGATTTTTTACTATCTTTTTTTCTTCCCTGACCGGGTTTGAAATTTCCTGACCAATTGTTTTTTTTTCCCCCCTCTCTTTTCCCTGACCGTGGCCACCATCAGTTTTTACTGAACCTCACTGTATACAAAAAAAAGAAAGTATTTTACATTTTTCATAACTCTTGGACTTACCATTTGATAAAATTCGGAGGATAGTCGAACCTGAACATAGCGTCATCGTCTTCGACATAATTTTCGGACAATAAAGAGTATAATTCTGCCAATACCAACGGATCATCAAGGGCCAAGGTATCCCATTGAAAACCAGCCGGCAAAGAATAAGGTTCTGCTCTGATGTCCGCTTTATCTGCTTCTATTGGTTCGTTGCAAACGATTTTCTCGTCTAAAAATTCGAAAAATATATGAAAACAAAAAGAAAAAAAAAAAAAAAATAGACGAAGAAACACGAGAATAATTTTTTCTTCTTCTCGGATCTTTTGTCCTTTTCACTTCTCTCGTCAATTTATCGATATATCAATCAATCGCGTACCCATTTTCGGCACAGGCTGAGTGCTCCAGAATTGATAGGGTTTTTGAAGCGCCTCTTCCTGAGTTTTAGCCGGTTTTTGTTGCATATTGAACACTTCCATAGCCATTTGGATATCCTTTATAGAGATGTTGCAGCCACCAGGCATTTCAGATTCCTCAGTTTCCCCGGCTTCGTTCTGCTCTTTTCCCGCCGCGTTTGCAGCCTGGTTCTTCTTTCTACGATTTCGTCTTTTCGAGCTAGTTTCATGTTTTTTTTTTTTGTTTTTTGTTTTGTTTTGTATGTGTGTGTGTGTGTGTGTGTGTGTATGGTTTTTTGTTTTTGCAAACAAATTATTTTAACGTTAGCCACGCCACCGCTAGCGATTACGACAATGATTTAAGTACGATTTATTGCGCAAGCGCATATATATATCGTTACAACTATATTAATGACGAGAGTGATGCTGACAACGCTTTTTTAAGATTCATTAATCACAAATAAAAATCCGAACACATCAAAGCCCGAGATTTGCATCATATTTCGTCGACCGTATCTGACGATTTAAATCAAAGGACGTAAACTGTGATATGGAATTTAGAAGGATCGCGGAAACTGTAGTATAACATTTACCGAGCGAGCATGAACCCTTGGGTTAAGTAAGCGATGAGAAAATTAGATATTATAATAAACGACAGCCTCAGCAGCACTCTTTTCAAAAAATAAAAAATAAACTACGTCTACATACAGCAATAGGATTTTGATTGGAAAACTTAAAAGGGTTGGGGAGGGGGGGTGATGAAATGAAATAAAAAGCAATGAGCTGTAAACGTGCGAGAGTACATGTGATAATTATCTGAGATTAGAAATGAAATACAACCACAGTGATGTAACGAAATACAGGATAGATATACATCGGGAATGTGAGATAATGGAATATGTAATACCAAAGGTTAAACGATATTCTCAGAAACGGATGCTGGCGTTAATGAACTGATCCCAAGAAATCATTGGGGGTATAATAATCATAATAAAAAATGATAGTGAGCTGCGGGCAAGCCGAGTAAGGTTTAGGTAGGTGGGAAATGTAACGGGGTAAATGATAGTGAAAATCAATGTTCCTAATCGCAGATAAGACAAGTACTTGGAATACTGACGCCACGGAGTTTAAGGATGAATTAATAATCGTAAGGTATCGTGAAATACGTAGTAGTCAATGCGGTAAATGATAGAACATAAGTTCCTGTCAAAATGATGGGCGGACTATAAGAACTGAAATTTTTCTCAGTATCAAATTTAGCGATTTGATAATCCGCCCGATCAACTAAGGCTCGATGTGCAGGATATTCGAATATGATAATTATCAGGCGATACGTATAACGTAGGAACGACGGGGAAGTAGGAAAGAAGAAAAACGTTCGTCATGTGGGTGACGGTGAGCATGCAGGCGGTGTGACCTGCGGACCGGCCTAGTATTGAGAATGTTAAAAGGTGAGGACGCGGAGCGATGTGAAAATACTAAATGAACGTAGAATGAGAGTTTAACCACACGCCGTATTTGAAGTTACTTACCTTTTAGACTTGGCATCCTTATCGAGAATCTCCTCTTTTTTTCCCTTCGGTTCTAAAACCTGACTTTTATCCTCCATTTTAATATAGATTACAGATTTTGCCACTGCGCAAGACCCACGGGATACTAAACGCCAGCGCCAACTTCTGGGCAGTTTTTAAACCCGCTAGAAACGCCGCTAGAGACAATTTCATCTTTATTTCAATTCATTTCAAATCCGGCGCTCTTTTCAAATCGTCATCGATCATGGAAATGATAAAAATACGCATGTTAGCTCACCATTTATGCGACTAATTTCCATCTGAATATGATAACAATAAACTAGGATGTAAAAGTATAATAATATAGAATGCGAGAATCTATCTTAAAGCAAGCAGAGTGCCGTTTTTATCGACTGCTGCGTGACTCAGAATGATTGCAAAAAATGAATTTTCCGCATATACCCTCGACGATCGCCAGAATACGTAGCTTTTAATTAATTTGAATGTAAAATTAGTTCATTCGTATGAGAGCTCCGAGATTATAATCCCTGGCGTACCTCTTTACCTGTATCGATCGTGCGCCGTACCGAACTGTATATCTACCGTCTTTTATCGTACTATAAGAGAAAATAAAAGGAGGTTTCATGTTCTTTTTTATCGTTAGTCAATTTCCGAGTGCATTACTCGAAGCTAATGGTCACAAAGAACCACGAGTGTAGGTAATCACGATGCTAGCTGCATTGATTAGTGCGAAGCCCACGTATTCACGTATCTGACGGAAAACTTTGAGAATGAAATACTTTTTTTTTCTTTTCTTGGCAGTTTTGAGTTCTAGGTATAGAACAGTTTTCTCTATTGCAGATTATAATTGATTTGTTATATTCTGTTTAATTGATTGAATAATTAAACAATGTGGATATAAAGTGAAAGGCATAATACAAGTATAATCTGTTTTATTTTATATTACCAACAGTTTTACATTATGTGGTAACAATGTAATATGTCTATCGTCATAATATAATATAATAGCAATGAAATTTCGTAATAGGCGAGTCAATAATAATTAGCATATTAGGTACATATTTCTTAAAATTTTTAATAATTTCAATATATTTCGCCCTATTACTTTACGCTTTTATTTCCCTCTTTAAAATTTGTCTTTATTTTTCTTGCACCTTTCTTCATTTATCCCGGAACCTCTATATTTCTTACTATAATATATAATGATCATCATCAGCGAGTTATACGTTAATTACATACCGTCATTTGATAATTCTTTTTAAAATTCATTCATTCGGCGTTTTACAAGATATACCTAATATATCATTTTTTATTTTATTTCTTTTCAATCATGAAAGACATATATATATATAATCTTGATTTTCATATATATCTTATTTTTTAAAATTTTACTTTACTTTATTTATTTAATGTTTCCTCTTTATCTTCATATATTCATATTCATATTTATATATATATATCTTTATATACGATTTAATTGATTTAATTACATTCGTCTTCCGTTTCAGGAGTGATATGCATGTAGAATCAGTGACGCGGTCAAGAAAAACACAGGACTGTAGGATTCGCAGTTTCGCGCGTTTTCCCCGGCCCCGTTCCCCGGCGGTTTGCGTTTAGATTTAGATTTCGTACGTCTTTTCCTCGAAAAAATAGCATTTGTCGAATTCGTGGGTGACTCGACGTTGCAGTAACTCATGTCACAACAGCTTATACAGATCTGGAACGAAATAACCGAATTTATTGATCGATCGATCTGTCGATTTTGAAAAATTCGCTATTTCGTACCTTTTGCGTATCTATCGGTACACAACCGACCGATGCTGGGCCACATTCGTCGCTGGTCGCGCAGCTCTTACGCACCTAAAACCAATTACCATTAAATATTCAATTATTTTAAATCACTCCAGTTTTCCACGTCCTATTAGAATTTTCCTAAATTGCCAAACTTCAGCCCCGCAGTATAATAACTATAATTGATTTCTAACATAACTTTTAAACATCACATTATATCACAATTACATTCAACATCAAAGGGGGCTCAAAGAATTAATAAAAACTTGCAAAAAATTTATCTGCACTTAAAATAAAATCGTTAAAAATACGTGAATCGTTTCTATATTCAAGTATCTAAATACAGAATTCGATAAATTCTACTCGCCAATACACTGTTGCCTCGGCTGTCCAGAATGTGCAGAGATCGGCAGAAATCCCGTCCCGCCGTTGGGCACGGGGTGTCAATGGCCCATTCGTTGCACATCTGTGAGATAAAAGAAGGAGAAATCTAATGATATAGAGTCGTGAGATGAGTATTTTTCCTTTTTCGTTTTCTCTTTTATTCAAACTTGTCTCTTCTTTCGATTCATATATATTGTATTTGCTGAAGACAGAAGGACCATTCGAAGTCTGATTGAAACAATAAAATATGAGAGTTGTATTGTGCAGTCGACTGACTACGGAATTAATTAATATCGCAGGTAATCAGCCTCGGAACTCTGGTAACTCGAGTAACACGGTCTTAATACCTTGACGTTGATCTGACAGGTGGTATTAATTGCGCCTTGACAATGGAAGATAGCTTATCCTTGTATAGAAAGAATTTGACAAAGGAAAAGAGAAGCTTGGATTTTGTTCTTCAAGATTATTGTAGTCGGTACATTCACTGGGATTTCGGGAGTCGAGTTTTTAGCACATATTTTCATTTCGGAGTTTATGAGATCGGGGTGCTTACGTGAGAATTGAACCTCGTTATCACTTGCTCTTATAATCCTGAAGATTAAAATATATATTATCAAACGCGCGAATATAATATTTCCACGACTTTTGTCTCCCGTAAGCGTTTCTTGAAAAATGTATACGTGATATAATTTTCTAACCGTTGTGTACAAACTCGTATACTCGTATAGGTATACGGCTCGCGCAACCTTTTCAAGTAGAACAAAACGACGTTTTCATCCCATAGTCGTTCGTTTTCTCTTTGTAAATTATGTACGCACCCTTTTGGTTTATTTTACATTTTTCATGACACCGACGAGGCAGTCTGCATCACCAATAGCTGGAGGAAATGATCTATCCATCATGCAAACTATAGTTCCGTAAGAATCCTTGCTAACATTTGAAACATTTTCCTCCTTCGACGACTATAATAATTTTAACGAAGCTTGAACGTATAATGAAATCAATTAATCACAGATATACTCGAGGTGTTTTCGTCCGCAGATAATTGCTTCTCGTATAATTCGTGAGTAGAAAAATGCGGGATAAAATGCTGCAAGGAGGTGAATAAACGTGGAGTTGTGGGTTTTCGTAAAATAGCTACTCTCCGCTCGTGAGACGGACTTCGGTAGTTTGTTGGAGAACGCGGTATTACCGTTTGTGTTAGGGGTGCTTCAGGAATGCAAAATGCAAAAGGTACATATAAACACGAGGTATTTAACAGGGTAGGTGAAGACTGCACAGCCGTACCTACATTGTACGTAAAACTAGACTTAATACGCTTACAATAGTATTCAACCCCCGTTCCTAACTTCGCGCGGCCCCAGGTCGCCCCCAGGTCACCCCCGGCCCCTAGGTCGCTTCCAACTCTCACAGCTCTGCGTCCAACCCTCTTACGTTCCTATTGATTAAAACAGCAGAACGTAGAACGTCACTTCCTACTCTGAGGGTAGTTTACCGTAAGATAGACAGAATTACAGAATTAGAGAAGGCACGCGAAGATATGCGACATATGGGGGTGAGACTACGTTACGTCGGGCTAAATAAAGCTCTGGATAATTTTCATAACTTTTTTTTATTGTTCATAAAATTTTTAGCCAAAGAAACTTTTCGAGTTCTGAATAATTTTCTTTCGGTCAATTTATTGAGGGGGTAAAAAAAATATATGTATGTATATTTTAATTAATGTTTGAATTTGTTTGTCTCGTTTTCTCGAGGTTAGAGAAGTAGATGCCGCAAGGGTTGTATACGAGACTTTGTATAATAGGAAATTGAGAAACTCGCAATTGCAGCGTGGGACGAATTTAAAATTCCAGTCAGAGGTTCGATCAGGGAGTTCTTGTCCCTGGCCTTCTGGCACCGTTTGTTTTCTTTCTCATCCCCTACAGCGACCCCGAGGCTTTGGAGAGGAAATTTAAAAAAAACAGCACATCGAGCGCTTTTAGGTATTTTCAACCCGCCTTTACCCTCCGGTAAAAGGCTCATTAGGTAATATCGGTATTATCTCGTGATTATACGCAGGATCATTTTTTATCTCCGATGAAAGGGTCGCTGGAACCCTTTTCAATTTGAATTACGCACTTTGTCACGAAGAAAAGTTGCCCAAATTATTATACAGCTATATTCATAGATATAGCTATACACACATCGCATCACCTGACGTATGTACCTTACATGAAAAAAAAAAAAAATACGATACAATGAAAATCAGTCCTATAATAATCATGCATCGATGTGTGAAGAATAAAAAATAAAGTTTCATATCTTTTAAACGTACCTGATTATCGCTGACGTTCACACAAGTGTAGCAGGTCAGGCCTGTACCGAACAGAAAATTGAACAATGTTATTTCAGTCCAGGGTAAACCGCAATATGTTTGCGGTAAAGGAGTAAAGTTACATGACGTAGAAGTCTATGTATCTACATAATTGTCTATTCGCTACTCTATTTTCATAGACTGATATGACGATATAGGCAATATAGGATATAGGTATATAGACGTATGTGCTGTTATATGATGTATAGAGTATTTTTTTTTTTTTTTGCGGTTGTTTATTTCTTTCCTATCTGGGGGCTAAAATTTGTTTTGTATTATCTTTCGCGTATTGCAACCCTCCCCGCATAGATATGTGGGAATAATATGACGTGGGACCGTCATCAACCCCTTGTCATACGAAACCGTGACATTTGTAACTCGATGGAAAACATTTCCTCAAAATACAATACGTATAGGTATTGTATGACAACACAGCGCGAATTTAGGAATAGCAGGTATAGGGGTGGATGCGGAGATATATAGATATATGAAAATGGGGGAAAGAGGCTGGAAGAATTTTTCTTTGACATAGTAATATTTCATGAAAGTTTTAAAGGGAACCTTTGGACCGTAAAGTCTCCGCGGGCAAAAGTATAACCGAGCGAAAGAAAGTTAATACCGGTAAATTAAGTTGTTTCGAAATGTACCAAATACCCCGGAGCTGTTCTTTTGTTTAACCGAGAAAATTTTCCGAACTTACTTTTTCATTCTATTTATTTATTTATTTATTTATTTATTAACTTCGTTTTTTTTTTTTCCATTTTCATTTTCCTTTCTCATCTTTCGAATATCTTATTCCTATGAGACGGACCTCAAAGAACAAAATAAAATTCATTCTCTCGAATTGAAGTTGAAATTGTTTTATTAAAAATTCCTAAAATTAATATAAAACTTGATAATCTCTTCACGTACGATATATCTCCTCGTCGTCAGTCGCAGCCGTCTTCACACCGCTACTCTTCTGTTTCGAGTCTTCATTTCCATTTCCGGATTGGACGTTTCTGCCGCAGGTCGTTTCCGCAGCCAGAAGCAGCCCGACCATCACCCACGTGATCATTCCTTACATCTCTGTATGTGTATACGAATATTCAATTAATTTTCCTGCTTTTGTTAGAAACTTTACACACATATAATGTTCATCAAATTTATACACCTAGCTTACCGTGACCCGACGCGTAAATTTAATTTAATACAGTGGAATAGGTAATATAGGTATCTGGTATACGTCATATATCTATATAGGTAAAGATTCAAGCCCAGCGATTACAAATTACCTAATTAACTAACGTGATTGAAGAGGGATTGAAGTTAACACCGTCAACCCAACTCAATTTTTGTCCAAAGTTTAGCCGCGAACAATAATTATTTCCATATTCACAAAGTTTATCCCAATATCTGTATCTGGCACAGTTATGGGTGTATAATACCCAGAACACAGGGTCATCCTGGATCGTTAAAAAGCTGGCCAATTTATTACAAGTTCTCCATACATACGTGTTAACAGAATTATCGTCGCGATAAATTTTGATAATTGTTTAAAGTTGTGATTGACAATTATCAAGTTATAAACTTTAGTAATCCGTTGAATGAAGACATAAAAAGTGGCGAGCGAAAGTTGAAATGATAATATCCTTTCCGACAGACTTAGATTGAATCGAGGTAAAGTTTTAGACCGCAATAACGATAAAGACGATACTTATTCTCAAAATTTGATCATTCATTGTAATGGAGATTTTTAACACGTCTTTGTTATTCACTCCGCATCAATTTGCATTAGCCACATTATAACTTTTAGTTTAATGCATCTGCGCTATTTTTCTCATCGTTAGCTCGCAGCAACTCCCACGAGCATTATAATTCCCGTTTACGTAATAATTTGGAATAATCTCTCGCTAGGCCAACGTAAGTTGGAGTCTAAAACACTGTGCATAGCTGTCAGATGATATATATTATAGAAAGTAAGGGTAACTCGTACTCCGTATCTAATATATTTTTCAAAAGTTTGACGATACCTTTCGGCTGGCCAAGTATTTCATGATTTCCCGTCTACAGAACTGCAATAAAAGCTTGGCCGTTTGAAAACGGATGTATAGGTATGCATACATCATATTCGTATATCTATAGTACCGATGATGTATAAGGACAGGGAGGGAATCATTTTTATATTCAAATCATTCCCGGAGATACGTCAAGACTTGTCTCTTTATTAAATTTCGTCTCAAAGGTATGAAATAATGAAATGTACCCGTCGCGCTGAGTATCCGTACCCTCGAGTTTGATACTTGTAAATTTTTCAAAAGCACGTTCGTTTGTTTCTTGTATTATTTTAATTGATCAACTCGAGGAGGTCGCGTAGCTTTATTCGAGTGATAAATCAATAATCAATAGTTTAAAAAGTCCCCGGAATGAGAAGGAGCTTTAATCATCGTGTTCCAACTGATTGTTCATTGTTCAATGAACTCGATTGTCCAAGTTGGCTCCTGCTGCGAGATTCATATTGTGTGTACTACGATATTCCCCGATTTATATAGAAAAGGGATTCTGAAAACAGACCACATCGTATATATCGCGTCAACGCTAAATCTCGTTTTCGAATATAATTATATACGAAAGCTCGCATTGTCCCATATTTCTCATTCACTGTTCGTCTCCTCATTGTTTGCTAAACAATTAGTTAAGAGAATCGCTTTAAAGTGTCCTCTCCTCGAACCCTCACTACACCGGCCTCTCACAACTTGACGCCCCGACGACGACACCCCTGCAGGCTTGTTCATCTTGAGAATAAAAAAGGTTATAACGAATATATAGATATACGTGTATACTATAATACGAAGACCCAACACCATCCATCGAGTCAAGAAGAAACGCGGGGGATGCTACGACCACTAATACTAACACTACCCAAACTTCAAGAAGGTACACTTCATAACATTTCTGTTTATGCTCAAGTATAGCTGCAGCACGCTTCGGGTGCTTCGGGTCCAACGTTTGTGGGTTTGGTGGTGAGGGTGGTTTTACCCCGTATATGTGACTACCCCGAATCCTCGAGCTCTGAAGCAAATAAAAATATAAAATAAAATATTTTTTATTTGAATTATTACAAAAAAAAAACTCTACCGCGGTAGGTGGGTAGCTGGTAGGTTGGTTGGTTGGTACGTGGGACGAGATGAAATTCTTTTTCTCTGCAGCGGGATATCAGATAGCCACTAACCCCGAGTGAGTGAGTGAGTGAGCGAATGAATAACTTTTTCTCTTTACGTTACTCGAAAGAAACGAAAAGGAGAGGAAAAAGGAAAAGGGAGAAACGAAGAAATTCACGAGGCGATGAAACCCGAATCCCGAAACTTACCTTCTTCTGTCTCTAATGTAACATCTGGATCGGTTGAATACATATCGTTATCACATGCTTTTTTAGCTACCCCAAAAATAGATAGCGAAATTTTTGACTTTCGTAAGTTTATGTATAAAACGCATTAACTCCGGAGTGCGAATTATCTGTATTCCATAACAGCCTGTTGCTTTTGGATTTTCGATGTGACTGCAGCAAGCTGCAGGTATGTTCAACGTAAAATCAAATTTCCATGAAGATCGATATACTATTTATGTTTGGTTAAGTCGTACTTCTGTAATTATGACGCGCAGTGATTTCCAGAAAAATATTCGGTGTGTTGAATATTTGCGAAAACGGGTAGTATATGTATCAGTTTATCAGCTACAGCTATTCGGTTGAACTCCATCAAAGCATTTCGTTAATTTCTCAAAATACCTACGGGAGTATTGCTCGACCGTCATTTGAATGAAGCGGTATATACAGGTACACCGCGTGGTATACACATAGCTGCGGGTTCATTAGATCAACAACCGAATAACGTTGGAACTGAACAACATCAATAGGTTGAAAAAGTGGAGCGAACAGCTTTGCTTTGAAAAAGTTTTGTTTGCTTTTAATTTACTGAAAACCATGAACGATATCAATCATTTAAAAAATACGATTCAAACATACTCCAAACATTCTGCTGTATAGCTCTGCGACTTATTTATTCATTTATTATTATTATTATTTTTTTTTTAATCACTCACGAAACTCAAATAACGATGAAAAAAAAGATGTAAAGAAAAAGCTTCCCGTTAATGAGGTATAAATTCTCATCAGAATTTTCTACTATAACGCGTATATAATCTCCCGTTCGTGTCTTACAGATATCCATAGGAAATGGGGTGTATTAGATCTGCACTCGTGGAACAACGGATATGTGCGGGATATTTCCTTACTCCGATAAGTAGGGCAAAGTTTCTTACCATTGTCTCGCAGGCTTTCCCACCCTCGAGTAAGGATCCCTCCTCGCATGCCATTTGGGATCAGGTAATAAGATATACCTTCTCACTGATCCGCGGAATTCAAATATACACACAAAACATCGTAGTTATCTAGCTCACCCTGTTCTGTATTCCCCGACACACATATCCTCGCTGGGAGAACCGCGATCATTCTGGTTCTAATAATTAGATAAGTGCTCAAAATTGTCTTAACTAAATATCAGCTAAAATGGATAACAGGAACTAGCTCGTGTCCGCTCGGTTGAATCATCTCTCGGATATAAAGTCTGAGGATTGTTCAATCTCAGCGCGTTTTTCTGACCACGAATATATCAATTTGCGAATTTTCCAGTCGCAGTTTGCGCCAAACCTCCAGTGCAAGATCTGATAGAAACCGTTTTACGATCGCCTTTAGGATCGCGTTTCGTTTCGTTGCATACGTCTGTAAGGCAGAGTAAACAGTTTTCGAAAGCCAGCTTTTATCTTCAAAGCACAGATGCAGGCTGAGATGAGCAGTGCACAGCTATATTGCTCTTCGTTGATGCGTTACCCACCCTTGCACCAACATTTCGGATTCCGAACTTCCGGTTCGCTAACGTGTTTCACCGCAATATTTCAGGAAGCCTTATTTATTAGCGTGATAAAGGCCAGCTTTACTCCCGCGGGAAATTGACGTGTTGTAGTACTGGCAGGGAATGCCGAGATGAGAGTGGAGAGCGGAAAGCGAAGTGCGAAGAGCGAAGTGCGGAGAATGTACAACGTAGTACATGACTCCGTACTACCAACAATTGTCATAGAAATGACATCCCTATCTCGTGACAGGATTTCTTTATTTTTATAATTAAATTTAAAAAAAAAACGTAACTGCGGGTGTAAAAAAGAGCAATCAATTTTTAAATACTGGATACACGTATATATATGCTGCATGAGTAGATTCGTTTTTTTTCTCCTCATCATTTTTTCAATTTTTTTTATTTTTTTATCTTACGCGAATTTGATTTATCGCTGTAGAGTAATTAGAGTAGAATTTAATTACAGAGAAGTTATTGAAACCGTCCACACCCACGTAGGTGGGTTTGGAATGTTTGAAATAATTTGATGTCGCGATGCGATTATAAATAACCGTTGATCCGATTTTCAAGCAAGGTTCTAATTCAATAGGGTTGACATAGCAGCAACATTGAGCCTCGTGTATTTATATCTAAGCCAATCGATACTTACTAACCCAATTTTATTAATAGGATTTCATTTATTGCCAAGATTACTACAGCGGTGCTCTGATGATTCTTTATCTATTTTCAAAGCTTTTGTAGTGGTATAAATAAGCATACAATATATGCCTATACATATATTTAAAATAGCTTATCCCTACGGCGAACGATTTTATCAGAGCTTTGTGCAGTGTAAAGGGGAAAATTGGGATGTTGTACTCATTTTTTATCCCCTTCCTCAGCTTCGTTGTTTCCCTTTTTATTTATTTTTTTCTCTTTCCTCTCCTTTTATTTCTTCTCTCCCTTCTTCTTTTTCTTTCTCTTTCATCAAACAAACCTGACGAAGGTCCTGCTTCGGATCCGGAAGAAGTAGTACAGTTTCTTTTGACCGAAAATAGAACAGATCTGAACCTTTTCTACGCCTATACATCCACGGCAAAATACACCGGCAGGCAGATAGTCGCGAATGATGGTTGATAAAAGAGACAGAAAAATACACCACTCACAAATCCTTTAAAATCGAAGTGGTAAGGTTAGCGAAGAAATGAGCCTTTCAACAACTCGGAGGAAAATTTTGATCTGCGCCAAAGATCTTCTTCTCTTACTTCCACCTATGTATACCTACTATACATTTACGTACTATACGACATAATATCTGACTCGTCGGTTCTTTTTCTTTAATAACAAACCTCTCTCCGAATATCTAGCTGCTTTAAACCAGTGGCTATATGATCGTTGCACACCGGGCAGATCGAATAATAAATTTCATTTCAAGAGCCCTTTTCCACTCACGATTTCTTGGCACCCGGATAAGATTGAGGAAATTTTCCGCTTGTCCGAGGACAGTTGCAGTCGAGCCAGAAACTCTGTCCATCGATTTGAAAACGTTCGGAGTGTTCAATTTCGAATGAATCTTATGTATAGCTACTACGTAGAGGAGCGAGGCAAAAGGGGCACCTCGACGAAAAATAGAAATTGAGGGCAAAACGGGCAACGTCTCAACTTTTCTAAGAACTACTTGTTTCAGTTTCCTGACATTCCTGACAAAAAAATGAATGAATCGCGAAAAAAATTGTTTCCTTATTTTCGTTGTGTGGTGTCCGTCTTGCCACTCTGCCCTACATCCTTTTTGCAAAGCACAGCATTGTCGAGTGTTGGACCAGACGGTATTGGGATCTTATGTAATGCACAAATTCTTGAACAGATCCTCGTGTGTGTGTTATATGATCTATACATATACGATACTCTCATTTCGAAGTCGACTATTCAAATGTTGAAAGAGAATTTTAATTGGAGTGGCTAGAGATCTGGTATCGTTGAGAATGATGATGATCAAAGGATGTAGGAAATTGTAATTAGAAATTCCGAACTATGCTAGTTGTTTATACTATATAGAACGTGGAAATATACTCAGTCCATGTAAATTTCACAGCTGACGAAGAATTGAAAACCTGCTTGTTTTCCGCGCTAATTACATCCTTGCTTTTCAACATCGGTGTATATAGTATAGTACATTCGGGCTCGACCACTCAATGCGATTAAAGCTGTTAGTCGCTTTATTTGAAACCGTCTAAATGTAATCAAAGATTATTACTACAGAGAAAAATTCTGTCCCTGGAAAGTCTGAAGAAATGAATTCAAACGTAATTTTACGCATATGCCCACTATGTCAAAAAATATCGTATGAAACATGTGCGTACACGTTTTACGCACTTGTTGCATGATGGACTATTACTTTCGAAAAATCCGACAGTGGAAATCTCTCCCTATAAAATTCCTTCTTGAAATGAAATTAGATCCAAACATGCGACTCCTACAGAAAACTGTCAGTGTTTACTCTGATCCCCGAATGACTAGGCGGCGCTGCCCTTATTAGTTAGGATCGTAGTTGATTCGGCAAAGAATCGCGTATAGCCGTATGTGTGCAAAGGTAAATTACCGAAATCCCTTGACAAGAAGGTTGGCGTTTGAGTTAAAGGACGACTTCAAGGGTCGATCCGAAGCCGAAAGTGGTCAGTAGGAAGGTATTGGTGGGTCGAACGTCAGTCGTTGGTCGTTCGCGAAACAACCAATCAGTCGAAGCAATCACGAAACAGCCAATCGCGAGACGCGAATCGCCTTATGGGATTTCGTCCGAGTATTTTTTGCGTATTCTTATATACCTTTTGCAACTGTATACATAATGTATATATACCACATACGTATATGTATCGGTATGTACACAGCCAAGCTCCGCAGAGTTGGGTAGAAAATTTCGACCCTTTCCACCCATAGTGCTCTACCGCAGGACAAAGAAAGGAGCGACAAAAAAAAAGAAAACAAAAAACGAACAAAATCCCCAGAAACTGTTGCAGCACTCCCGTCACGACCACTGAAAGCTTGCGGGAGTGAATACAAACGTCGAGAAAATCTGGTGTCGTGACTTTTACCTTGAATCAAACAGGTTTTACTCATTCTTTATCGAAACAGCTGCCAGCTTTTGGTCTCTGCCGGTGTTATTATATTCGGATAAAGATTTGTCGGGATTGTTTCATCCAGTGGTTTATCGATCCCCTTCCGACTTTTGGTCGCGATACGTTCATTGTTTCTCGAAATTAACCAACCCTCACGAATTTCATGACGATTGTAAGAAACTGGAAACTGAATGCAGTCTGAATCCTTTGAATTTATCGTCATGCTTGATAGTATAATGGAGGAAGTAATTCGCGATCGTGAAACCAGCCCGAGAGATCCTAGATCCGAAGATCCATAGAATTTTGACTGCACGTTGGGTAGATATAGGCGGTCAAAACTGTGCAGAGACTACTTCCCGTGGCTTCGATTTAAGCCCATTTTAAGCCGCGTTTTGCGTCTGGGTGAACTACTGCTTGAAAACAGGAAAGTTTTGCCCATTTTAGCTCCTCGTTACTCGGATAGCGCTCGTGAAAATTGCTACTTTCCGCCGTGTGAGGCTAAATAAAAAGGCGACGCAAACGGCCGAACGAACAACCCAGCCATCCAGAGAGACCAGCAGCAGCAGCAGCAGCAGGAAAGGCCGTGGATCCGTGGAGCCTGGCCTGGGCTTAAATAACGCCGGTAGCAGCGGTGGCAGAAAAAATGAGGATATAGGTGGGTTGGTAGGCCCTAGATTCCTCTTTCTCTCTCTCGCTTCTCTCATCCTTACGCGAGTCCTCCCTCTTTATTTTTCCTCTCCACTGCTCCAAAGAGAAAGGAGAGACAAGAGCGCGGAAAAGTTTCTCGAGGGGGTAATTTTTAATCGGGACGTAGAGGTGGCGGCAAAATTTTGCCCCCAGCTTTTTCCTCGCATTCGAGAGACAAGCCCTGTCGAAATCCGGGATATTGTGATACGGATCGCGCGCGTATGAGTCTAGAGAAAATAATTGATACCGTGAAATCTCGAATGTCCTATCCTTGGGATGACAACGTAACTGTATTCGTACTTTGACTATACGACGCGAAACACCTGCTGCTCCTATTGCAGCTGCAGTGAATAGGTTTTCTGCATTTACTCGCAAATGAGTGCACACATGTGTATATGAGCTTGTACATGGTTCTGGTAGCTTGGTCTTGCTTAACCGCGCAGAGTCGTACTTCTGTTTTTCACCGATGCGATGTATTGAAAGTTGAATTTTCAGTCGTTAGAAAGCCGATTTTTAAAAATGGATTTTTTGGGAATTCGGTAGTTTTGAGGGATTGATTTGTTTTCAGTGTGGTAATTGCTTTTTGAGATGTATATTGTTCAGGTAGAATTGTCAGGGTCTGTAAGCTATATACTCATCCGACAACTGTTTTTATACTTGAATTTTTGACGGTCGATCTGCACGAATAAGGCGAGGGGTGGGTCTCATGTCAGAGATTCTGACTTGTACTCGGATTGCGTACTTTGAAGAATAGTAGATGGCTGTAATAAAGCCGGGTTATTAAAAAATCCCCTCGAGACAATCCAGTCCTTGAAAAATACCCCTTTTCAAAGTGTATTTAACCCTTTATGAAAATTCGAAATTCTGCTCTCTCAAGGCTCTGTTTACATACAGCTACATACACAAGTAGGTTACTTGTTTAATTATATACATACCGGGTATGCCTCGCAGATCCCTCCTAGATTGCGGACAACAGATTTATAATAACAAGTCCAAAAACTGCTACAGTATTTAGGCGTTTACCATAAACTGGTGGAACTATAAACATGGACAGTGAAATCCAATGAATATAATTGGAAGTTTCAACTCCCTGTTAGAATTGATTGTCGAATTTTCTCACGTCGTCGTAAAGATATTTTGTACCGAAGAGCAGGTGTCGTAACAATATCTTTCACGTAGAGAGATACTTTCAAGAGTTGAAAAAGTTTCCCTTCGCACTCATATGCCTATATATCTTCAAAGTATAAAGAATTTTGCCAAATATTCATCCTATAGGGTATAAGGATACGCTTTTTTCTTAAAGTAAATACTGTATAATGCGTTTTGAATTTATTGGACTGGCTTCCGTCAACGATATGCCAGACTGGTGTCAATAAATCAGGGGGATAAATACCAAGCTTATATCTTTGAAATTATTTCTAGTATTATCGTATCTGTACGCGTGGGAGTAGACGAATCTTGTTTAGTCGGAATTTAGATCCTACCTACATACCTCCGTAGAATCTCATTTAATTAATCTGAAATTAGGTTAGCAGGGCGGCACGACGACTGACGACCGACGACCAGGGACGAGGACGCTTTGCAGAGGAGAAATATCGGGAAAATAATAAAAGTGTATTTTTTTGGTCGACTGTACCCTCGGGCAACCGAAGCTACGCGCACATGGATTCACGGGATGCTGTGGTCCAGGGGGGATGAAAACTGCTCCAGAGGTGGTCCGCGGAACCTGGACTGCCTCGTATATTTTGTTACGGATCTACCTCGAATGGGTTTTCTTTAGAGGGGGCTAAGGGAAAATAAAATTATCTGATTTAGAACTTCGATACTCAGATATCGGCCGATAGCCAGATCTTGAAGGCGAGTCCGCGCGTCAGCGGAGGAATGAACCTACCGAATATGTCGCGAAGGGTAACAAAAGATTGGGGAAATAAGTGCAGCCACGAATATCTACCAGGTATATAAACGCTGGTCCGCCACACGATTCAACGACAAATCGAATCGCTGTAGGCATAGAGCCACGTAGATAGATACTTCACGATGAATTTTCTTTTTTTTTCTCTCTCCCTCCCTCTCTCTCTCTCTCATCTTTTTATTTTTTCCCCTGTTTCTTCTTTTTTTCTCTCCACCCTCGCGAATTCCAGGTATTTATTTATCTTCGGGGAAAGAATTTCGATAGGAAATTTTTTCACGATCGAACAAATCCCTTGTATCTATCCATACCCTATATACCTATACCCCACTGTGCAGTGTACATATTACATATAAGACAAGAGAGACGTGTATAGAACGTACGACGTATAGATCGAAACTTGTGAGCACCGACGGTATAATTCGAGTGAATCTTTGATATATAGAGCTTTCCTTTTACGGTATGAAAAAAAAGGAAGCAGAAATTGTAGATGAAAAATCGAGTACACGTCGCTTGTTGAAAAAATAAGTGATAAGTTGAAAGAAAAAATTTTTCACAAATTTCCCTGGGTATATGCATATCGTATTTATTTATTAATACATTTTTTTTTATAATCAAACAAAGACTACATAACATAATTCTGTCGATATTAGGATTTCAACATTTCTTAGTATGCTGATCATTTGGAAAAATATATTTCTCAATTTTGTTCCTATATGTAAAAGAAAAAAGAAAAAGAAAAAGAAAAAAATGACGAGAACCTGTGATCTTGGTTTTCCGAATACTCGATAAGAAATGTAAGAGATGTGAGTGCAAAGGCTTCATTCTATACACGGCTTTGAGCTGTTTGGTCCTTTTCACGAAAAATCTTATACAAGATCTTATTATTATTATCATTTCTTATTCTTTTTCGGCATAGTACATATTACAACAGACGCGACACTCCCTCTGCACATAGCAATATGTACACCCATTACTCCGCACTTGATGTATACATGACTACCTACATATACCTATATATACTCAACCGAGGAAAGAGCCCTCTACACTTTTCTAAATTAGCACCTGATCTGACGAAAAGCTATGCCATTTTATTTCTCCCCTCTTAAGTATCTAGCTGTTTCGCCAATTTAATAACCAGTCTGACGATAAACCCTCTTTTCTCTCCACTCTTGCTTTTTCTTGACATACAGCACGTATATATACAACCGGATCTGAATACTGTTTCAAGATATATATATTATTGCGAAGTAGGAAAGTGTGTGGTTTAATATTTTTTCTTTCTTTTTGTCATCTGGAATTATCTTCAGACGTCTTGTCTTGTCAGTGAACGGTGTATATGATAACGCGTATACCTAGGGTATATAAATTTTCGGCTTCCTGCTCTGACAAGCTGACTGGGTTTCACCGTATCTGAGAAGTGGTAACGTGGCGTGTAATATAATGGAATCGCTAAACTGTCAGCTGAATAAGACGAACGTTTTGGTTACTTGAATTTTAATGTAAATTGCCTGCGACACGTATCGCGGACTTTTGCTCTCCAGCCTTTGACCTCATCCCAACCTCGCGATGTTATTTAATTTGCATTCCAAGCGGAGGCAGCTAGAGCTGGTTGAATCTCTAATATTTACATCGGAATGATACGAAAAGAAAGTTTCATTTGAATACACCAATTTTACTATGGCAATCACGAATCCACATCGCGCGCAAAGGAATACATATACCGCATGAATATACGCATATATATATGTATAAAATACTACATGTCTACGTAACACGTATGTATGCATGTATGCGTATGTATCGCAACTATACCTGCTATTTCGTTCCGCGTACATATCTACATACTCCTGCGCACGCAGAGATGTATACATTATACATAGGTATAAATTATACCTGCGTTATGTGTGGATGTGTAAATTAGTAAGGGATGTAAATGTACATGCATGAGCATACATGTGGGGGTCGGGGGATGGTTGCAAATATAACGAAAGGTAATCCGGGAACCGCAGAGGTTTCTAATTTGAATGTTTGATGCCAAGGATCGTCTTTTGTTTTCCACCCCGTCCCCTACCCCTTTCCGCCGCTTCTCTTTCCACCAGGAACTGCGGCACAGTTAGAAAAAAAATAGGAGCAGTTTCACTTCACCTCTTGCTTCTTTCCCTCCGGTTCCAGCTATTGTTCTTATATTCCAATTTTACTATTTCTCACTATTCTATGATCCTCGAGGGACCCTTGCTGTATATGTATATGTATAGAAGGAGTTGAAAGAAAGCTTTTTGCACCTCTTTCTCAACCTCTTTACTGCTTTATTATTTTCATCTCTCCATATCTCACTCATGCAGAGAGAAACGTCTTGCTTTACATTTCCCATGAGAATCGGACGGAAAAAACAACCAAAAAAATAAAAAACAGGGATAACTTCGTGCCCACGATCGTTCGAAAGATATCGTCAAACTGTTATTTTGTATGAAACTTCAATTTTTCATTTAGTTTTTTTATCTTTTATTTTAGGAAACAATATCAAGTGTGATCTTTCAATTATAGCGAATATAGTGAAAAGTGATAGGTATTAGATATCGATGGATATACTTACTTGGAATAGTCCATATGCTGTGCCAACGTGTTCATTTGTTTCTAAAAACTTTGTCATAATTATATTGCCTGCTGAGCGGTGTGTGTATCCTATTTGGCTAGTGAAATTTCCTTTCAAAATCTACCAAACATCAATAGATTGAATTTACTTGACGAAATAACACCTCCGATAAAATTCTTCTCAATTAATTATTTGAAATGAAATAACGTCAATACTCGATCTCGAATTTCCTTTTCTCTTCCGTTATAAACATCTAGTAATTTATTATTGCGGATTGATGAACAGGTAAACATCGTGGTTTTTTTTTTTTATTTATTAATTTCTATTAATTAATTGAAATACGTAATTCTTTCCTAATCTCCTATAATTATTCATTTGGCCCGTAATTAGCCAAGGTGAAGGCTAATTCGAAAAAAGAACATTTCGAACGCTGGAGCAGCTCAATTTATAATCAAATATTGCTCGTCGTTTGCAGTTCCCCGATCGGCCTCCTTCTTCTGTCTTCATTTTATCCCCGTTGTTGCAGTCTTCTTTTCTTTTCATTTTCGTTATAAAAATGAAACTATTATTTACGATCCCCGATCACTTTCCCTCGCGCGACATGTGCCTGCCTCCCTGCCTGCCTGTTCGCTCTATACTATCCTCTGTCGTCTATATTATCTCCTCTCCACCTCTCTTTATTATTCACCTCGGATTTCAATCCTCAATTAATTTCATCCTCGACTAGTTAGATTCAAATCGAAACGATATTAACTCAACATTTAGTCAACATTTACCGTACTCGTTATCCTATAATATATTCTAATATTATTTATAAGATTTAAGAAAGAAACGTTTATAATCCCGAGGCTGACGGAGAGGCGCCTGCGGTCCAGGCAGCCCACTCGACACTGAGCCCGGGACTCGCGCGAGCGGTGCCGAAAATTTGCGAAGATTCGCGATTCGGTATTTGCGGGCTAACGGCGGACCCGAACGGAACCCGCCGACTCTGAGTCGAATGACGCTCTCCGGTATTCCACCTACATAATAAATTTTTATTTAACATCCAATGCACTGTTCGACGGCTATTTATCGACCATCAACCCTTCGGCTTTCCACGCAACAAGATATAAGGCGAAAAAAGGAGTTTCGCGATCTTGCGACAACAAAAGAATCTCACATCCCTGATTATTCACCCTTTCGCGGATATTTCTATTGCGCATACATATCTGCATGATGTACATACACGCGCATGCAGAACACTGCCTTATACACGTATATATACATACCTACACTTTTATTACGTATACAATTGTCATTGTTACTTTGAAACGCCGACGACCAGAGGGACCCAGCGTACCTACCTTATCCTGTATATTCTCCGGGTTCCGGTTGATGTTGTTAGAGATGAGCATAGAGTTAAGCGAGGGATTAAACTTGCCGCATCGTCAGCAAAGCTAGAGGATCGACCGCATAGTTTGTGGGAGTTTAGTTTAATCGCTGTCTACTTTGCACCTGCGATAAGTGGGTTACTGTAACGCTTCTGCGTCTAAGCCTCTCTATATATTACCTCCAATTATCATATCCGCAAGATTATTGGCCCTAGATCTATACAGAGGAACATATGCGTAGGTGTGTATCGCATGCGTGTATACGATACCGTGCATACACCCGTATACACGTATATGTACAATGTACATCCATCGTGGTTTTCGACTGTTGCGAATCGAACAGTTTTGAATGACCGATGTGGCCCGAATAACGCCGAGTACACTCGACCACCTCGCAATCGATTTGAAATAAAACTGAGCCTGCGCACGCCGACCCACGCTCTTCCTCCTGGCGGAGGAAACTTTGAATGAAAGTTCATTCATAACGCGATCGCGCTGTTGCCGCTCCCCCCACTACCGACGATAAACTACTCGGTTCTGCGCGTGGCGTGCAACGCGACTACCTCGCCGTTCCCATCGTTCTTAGAAAACTTGTTGAACTTCGGCACGTCGACGCGATGACTAAGTTCGCGGCCCGTGTTCCCTACCTTGTGCCAAAAGTACGGCTAACGAGGTCGGCCCCAGGATAGGCTGGGCACTGCGTAATATGAAAGTCAGATTATCGGGACATACAAGTTTTTCAATTAACATAAATCATGATCACACTTTTAACTTTGATGCTGTCTTGCCTGGACCGACAACGAGGCCGTGAATTGCCTTGAATCAAAGTAATAAGCAAACTATTCGCAAATTATAAATTTACTCTCAATCTTGGCGAAGAAATTTCAGCCACTTCGTTGTACCAATTCTATACAATCTTATTAGCCATTTTGAACTTCAGGAACTCACTAAGTTTTTTCAAAAATCAGCTCCACGTGCTGTTCAAAATTTGATCTATTCATTCCACGTATCTACTCCTCTCTGTTTGGAACCAGTTCAATCCATATCTGAAATTCGATAACGCTCTAATGTCTGTGCTGGTGTATGACCATCGGTCGATAAAACAAGCTGCATTATCAGGGAAAACAATTGCCAGTGGCGAATTTCTTTTCATAACGAACATCAGACGAATAAGACGATTCATTTCTCCAAAATGCAGCTTTCTTATCACTGATAGTTTTCGGTAACAGTCGATAAGTGTATCAACTTTCGAGACTGACAATAATGTGTTGCTATTTTGTTTTCATTGCTTTTACCGACTGCGCGTCGGTAATGGTATTTGTCTGTGTCTTCATTACCGACGTTGAAAGATGCTTGTGAGCGGTGAAAGATGCCGCGCAAATCTGTCGATCTTTAAGATACGAAACTGGTAAGAATCAGGCGGTAGTTTTTTCAGCTCGTAAAATTTGTTTCAATTAAAAATTAATTTATGTACGCCCTGGTTCCGAGAAATATAGACGGCAATAGGAGTTTGTAAGAGGGGGTTTTCGAGGGGGCAGGGGGTGGGGGTTTGGGGAGGAGGAGGTAGACGCCATCTTAAGTATTTCTGATCGAATTCCGAATGGTTCGTACGTCGGCGTCCGCGGCGGTCGGAGGAGGAATTCAAACCTCGAGAAACAAATGAACGACGAGCGAGACCCAGGAACAAAATGAACATGGAAAGAAACGCCGAACGAACGCCCAGCCAAGAGCGAGCTGCTCCTTCACGGATCCTTCGGATCCTTATACTGCAGCAAAAACATACGCGACACAATTTAATTACGACGGTTAATTAACTTGATCGTCGGAGACGAATTATACCTATATACCTACATATATATCTTATATGGGACGAGGTGAATTTAATTCACATATATACAGGTGTGGGTGTACATATATTATTTATTTATAGATTTACAAATGTAACAAAAATGATTATACCATACTTATATACCTTCGTACTTGATACCTGTACATAAATTTATAATAATCATCGCATAAGGTACGATGATTAAATATATATTGCAGGATACGTAGCGTACACGTATATATACAGGTAGTTACCCTGCATATTGAAGAAATAAATAAGAAAATAAAACTGTATGGATACTTATTGGTAATAAAAAAAAAAAAAAAATGAAAAAGGCTTGTAACCCTAACTTCACCGCGAAAGCAAATATTGATTCGAAGTTACCTACGCGCAGAGCTAAGATGGTCACGCGATCTGCGCCGCCTTTATTAAGTGATTACTCTCATTAGTTACTCCGCACGCGAGGCGCTTTGTACACCCGCGAGACGAGCCGATGAAACACAAAATGGCGCTTTAGGGCAATGCGAGATCCAACATTTTATATTTTACATGGCAATCTGGAATACACTAGATCTCTACATCCGGGGACCGAAGTCTCTTCTTTTAAACTCGTCGAAGATTTTTTTTAGATCTTATATTATTTTATTACGATGATTTTTCCTCGCCTTTTCTCCACTGTTTCATTAGTTTCGTGAATATCACACTTCTTCGCATACGATAGTAGAGAATTGTCTGCGATGTATAAAAGAAGTTCGCGTCATTCTTTAACGTGCGTCTTCGGTATACCGTTTCGTAGAATTCGTACATTACGTTACACCTTGATTTTCTACACGATAAATAAACCAACTCTCATCGACAGGCGAGAAGTTTTTTTTCAACTTTGGATACGCGACGATGTTTGAATCCTTTCTTCATTCCAGTATTCAAGTTTTTATCATTTCTATCACTGACGTGAATCAAACAACTCGCCATTCGGTACAAAGACAGACGATTCTCAAGAGGTGGGATTAGCAATTCACAAAAGTATATTACCGATTTAATAACACACGCCAAATGTCAAAGGTGCAAAAATTCACGTATATTACATATTCTCACATCTCTACGTATGTTAAGTGACGGTGACACTCCATGAAACCGTGTCGCTATTGCAAGGAACAATAATCAACGGACGCACATTGACTGAGAGAGAAATAGAAATCGTATAAAAAAATAAATTTAAGAGTATGCAATGATCATTGGGTACCTATTTACATAATACATATAGTAATATTTTGAATTGCTACATCAGCTGCTATAGTCGATTGAACTGGTGTGGCTATGTCTCTAACGTCTATACCTAATATCTAATATTATACAGTTCCCACATACGAAATGAGAGCCGAAAGATCATCAGTCATTTGTTCGACACCCGGTAAAAAAATCGAATAATATATAGTATATAGAAGTCGTAATGTGTAAAGGGTAAAGTGAATGCCAACCGTATATATATAGGTACTGTTCCGTGAAAATTTGAATTAAGAATATCCCTTACCCCACGAAACTTCGTCCCAAATTTTCAACACATGATCGAATTTTTCCATCAATCAAAATTTCTGACTTCAGTTAAGGAAACGAAAAAAAGAACTACGAATTCAAATTTCGGATTCGTTTTACGTAAACCCCATGCTGCACGTACCTATATCCTACTTTTATACCCGATATACCTCGATCCATTTGTCACTCGACGAAAGATGGGGGGTCCCACACGTCTTGTGAGAAATGATTTTCCTGTTTTTTTTCCTTCGTTCTTCCTTTCTACATTTTTTTGCCACACATTTTAATAGTTCCTTTTTTTTTTTACAACCAACCGGAACTTCCACCTCTCCCATATCTAGACAACTTTTTTCAACCACATTTTCCGGATCTTCAATTTTTGCAGCTTAGTTATTTCTCTTTGGATAATAATGCCAATAAATTAATGGCGGATGCTATACATCCGGTGACGATTATAGGAAACATATATAATTTTCTATATATATATCTTCAGGTAATGCCAGGTGAAAATGAAACTCACCAGTCAGACATGGAAGAAAAAGAAAAAAGAAAAAAAACAGAAAAAGAAAGGAAGTTTTTTAATTCGACGAGAAACTACCCCCTATGGGAAAGGATTTTGGGTTATACCTGTATACCCTGCAGTGTGCCTATACCTCGCGCTTATACCATACGCAGGGGAATTATATAAAATTATAAAAAGGGTGAATCTTATTCAAATAACAGACAAGATTTTAGATTTAAACAGACCCAAAGGTCTGCTACTGCTGCTGCGGGTATGTACCTCGTATACCTGACCCTGGGAAAGATCCTTGGGATTTTAGTAAATAAAAAGACACTAGATTTGAATAAAAACGTATTTTTTACCACTCCCTGGAGACATTCTAAATTTTGGGGTGAGATTTTATTCAATAATTATGTACCAAGTGTACATACGTATATGTGGAGGTTAATATATACAGGAGGTTACTTTGCGAGTTAACAAGGCGACGATTCGTGGGTATATGTGACTTAGTCGATCTATTGTCCCTGGTTAGATATATATGTGCGAGGTGCATCGTATAGGAAGACGAAGTAAATACAGTATATAATATAATTAAGAAAATTGAAGGGTAAAAATGTGAGAATCACCGCTCGATGATAAAGGATTACGGTGATGAAACGATGATTCTTCGAAAGCGTAGATAGATATATAAATATGTATATGTCTGGATATAATATACGGGGGTGAGTGTGTGAGTGGCGTAGTGTGTAGACGAACAATGTCTCGAAACTGACACCGTCATCCTGTTAGATCCTTTGAGAAAATCTCCTCGAGTCCAGACAGTATCGGGATCTAGCGTCAAACTCGATCTAAAAGGATTCCGGCATCGCGGAGGAAAAAGAAAATAAACAATAAGACGAAAATCTGAAATCTCTTAAGAAAACACAGCTGGGTCCTGCATGCAGCGGCCCAGGTAGAGAGAAAGAGTGACTGCGGGCATACTATAAGACTCGTACTACACCACCCTGCAGAAAGGACCCCGTGTCCTTCGTCTCTCTCTCAATGCATACATATATAGCTATACAAAGAACACGACGTGAAAATCCGGGAATCTAAGTCCGATATGTCATCTTGCGCAATTTTTTTCTCCTTCTTCTTCCTTTTTTTTCTATCCACAAGTCCTTTGGTTACGTTGGATTCAAAGGGTACCGGATCCCAAATGCTCCTTCTACCTGCCCGCTGTTTTCTATTCTCATATTACTAAAGACACGGAAATCCAAAAATTGCGAAAGGGGTTCCTTTCAACGGACGTATGTATAAAAAAAGGGTCCTTAACCCCTTTTGGGTCAGCTGCTCTGCCTCGCAGCCCAAGTGGCAAGTACTGCATTCGTGGTCGTGTTCACATGTACACACGGCTCAAGTGAGGGCCAGCTGAACTTGCGGCTCTGTATGATACGTTCGATACCATAAGTATAGAGTTATAGCTCCCTGATGCAGTACCTACTGCACACCGCAATTCCTCAGTTACGTACTACATACATCAACCAACTCGCGATTATCTGACGCACGAAAGGGAGGCTAATTTCAGATATTTCATTATCTTTGTTTCCATTTTTTTTTTCCCCTCTTCACCGAAATAGTACTCAATGCCATAGAATTTGCGAAAAAACTGCATCGGATGTTTTTTTTATACGGATGTAATTTCTGATACTGAAAAATCCCGAGACTTCTTCCTACAGTTTAGTTTGAAATTGGGTTCCACAATTTCGGATGAGGTATTTGTAATGTCGAGACTCGAGCGGGTTTTGATATTTGAGCTAGGTGTATGAGCAGCGATGTTTGCGGCGGCGAGGAATTGATGTATTCAGAAATCTAAAATTATATATTGATAAGCCGATGCCTCCTCCTCCTCTGCTTCCCCCCGGGTTGACGGCCATGTGGGCTGTAAGGAACTTAAATTAACGCGAGTCTGCTGTTTCTCAAGTTCTTATCTCCGCGGCAGCAGCCAGCAAACACGTTCGGCACCAAACCGTGCCGCGCTCTGCGCACTCACGAGCTCATATAGTTAGTTAGTTACTCACCGAAGTCGAGTGCCCGGAAAAGACTAAAACGATTTCAGGATCCGAAAGAACGGCGGTTTTTCAAATTAATAGACCCACTAGAGAAGCGCGGTGCAACGAACTCTGGAGACGAGTGGTACCGCATCTCCTACAGGAGGCGTGGGAGACGGATATCTCGCCAGTCTGGAGGACCTCGATGTACGCCGCCCTTCTTTCTTCGTCACTCTCTCGTTCTCATTCAATATTTCCGTACTAGCATGTCTCCGTCCTTCTCCCTTTCCTTGCGCGAAGAGGGTTGAGAAGTTTTTCTAAATCTCAGGAATTCCATGGGGGAGCACGTTTTATAACAAACATATGCCGCGCGACGTCAAACAAAAACATTTCCACTTTCCGAATAGTCATTCGTCTTCCAGGTCGTTCCCTTCATTTTACCATTTTTTAGTTTCAGTTTTTTCGTAACTTTTTTCATCTTTTCACCCTAAACTCGCGATATAACACTTTACGGAACCACTGAGAATAATTTCGCGAATATTGCCGAACCATATGTGTTATCGATGAAAATTTCTATTGCATACAAGGCTTCCAGCAATTACAAGGAATAATAAGCTCACTGAATTTCTCTCGTCTCTATTTTCATGGGGCATGTATATCTATATAGGCTATTTCACAGAAACTGGGAATCCCCCCATATATTTCGTCGGTGGTTTTTGTTTACACATGTTAACACGACGCAAAAACGGTTTGGGAAACAGCAGCGGGTGTCGGGCTAGCTGCCGCTTCACGAGGGATAATGTTACGTAAAAAAGTAAATGTTTCACAGGTTGTGGGAAACTGTATAATACTCTGTCCTGGACCGGCGCGGCGCGGCGCGGCCCCCCCATCAAATACTCAAATGTTTTACGCCGCCAGTTTTAATTTGTCTCGACTTAAGGGTTACAATTTGACTTCCGCCTTTCCTTAGGGGGTCTCGCGTGGGATTTTCTAGTAACAACTTTATCCCGTATCTAGACTAGAGCCAGCAGATATACACGTTGAAAAAAATCTTTCGATCATTTTTGCTTGTTTTTTTATTTATTTATTTTATTTCATTTTTTTTTTTACTTTACTTTTTTCTTAATGTCTCACGGTGCTACCGTCTCGCGAATTTCAGCCCCAAGCCTTTTAATCGATCTTTGGGGTGCCGAGGAAACTTGTGAAAAGAAAAGACTTGGCAACGTAAAAAATTGCAAGAATGACGCCAGGGGTCTAGGTCAGGCCCCTCTGGGCCCACAGCGAACGATTAATCATCTTTCCGTTTATTTACCAGCGAGGCGAAATTTTTTCCTCAAATTTAAAAACGTTTTTTTTCTTCAACCGATCCATAGGGGCACCTCTTACGCGAATTTTTTCATTTTTATCTCCCTTTTTTTTCGTTCAGCTCACTCGAAAATCGGGAAGGGGTCGGCATCATCGATCAGAATGGCTTGAAAGAGTTCTGGCTTGCGTGAAAATTCTAATGATCGAACGCCATGAGAAAATTTTAATCGTTTTTTGCAGCTCACTCGATTTCAACTGCCAGTTTTTTAAATATATATACATGCTAGCTCTAACAAATTCTTTCTAGCTGTTGATCCGGGTAATCGCGATTTGGTGAATTTAGTTTTTCGTGGAAAATTAAACCACTCAAAACCGTATAAAGATCTGCGAATGTTCATTTATGCAGTAATCAGGCGCTTATGTTATAATACAGCCTAAGCTAAATCCACACCTTGTGTTTATCGATAAGACAAAGCGTCGTGTAATAGATTGCTTCTTTATTGATAAAATTTGGCAAAACTTCTGTTCCCTTATCTTGAGGCACGAGTTTCCGAATAGATTCAAACCGTTTCATAGCTGCGATCGTAAATAACGAGTTCGAAATCTCTCGTGTATTGTCAGCAGCAGCTGAGATAAAGAAATACTCAACGAAATTTACTTTACTGATAAATTGTAGGAATTATAGGAAATGTATAATATGCCTTTTGTAATTTGCCTAGGCTAAAAATACACGGAGGTTCGTACGTGGTAGAGAAAAATAATAAATCGCAGGCTACGTAGGACCCTTCATCCCATAATAACGCCAAACGGAAAGTAAAATAAGAAAGCTAAAAATGAGATCTATATAGCAGAATCTCGGGGCACTTTCCCATTTCGGATGAGTTTTTATCCAAGACCGGAAGTACCCGGAGTCCTACCAACAGTATATACGAAGGAAGCTCTAGCTAGGGTAAGGGTAAGTTAGCTCTGCAACCACAACCCTTTTTTTGTTTTTTAATACGTCCCATATTGTCGTGGGAATGGAAATGTGAATATTACGAAGGGTGGCAGCGTCTATATTTAAATTTTTTGACGGGGGTTCGTTCTTGTACGTCGTCTATGACAAAAAGTCCGGCCCTTATACTTATACCATATACCATATACACCGTTTGTACGATAGTGCAGAGTGAGAGGTTACGTGCAGCCGTACGTGTTATACGTTTATACCTACTTCAAGTATTTTTCGATCGAATTCAAGCCTTCTTTTATATAGGTACGTATAGTCTAACTTGAAAAGTACGCAGGGCCGCGGCTGTCAGATTAAACATATATCAGGTAAAAAAAAAAAAAAAAGAGAAACAAAAAGAGAGAAAAAAAAAAAAAACAACAAAAAATGCGTAATTCTACGTGCCTACTGGGGAGAGGATTACCTAGACTACATCAGATGATGATAAGGCATCATTTATATTTTTGCTGGCGATTTCACGATTAGAGAAAGCCTAGCCATTTATTTGACGATAAGATAGATATTACATATTTCACGTTATTCGCTTGTCGTGAACGGCCACGATTCTCTTCAAAATTTATTCTATAATAAATTTTAATTCATTCCATTCTTACGCTGTTGTCAATTAAACAATTATATTGTGATACGTGCACCGTGAAAGTGATACAGGCATCACGATCTTCCCGTTTCTCACGAAAAAGGTAAAGTTGCAACAGAAAAAAAAAAATTAGAAAAAATATAAAAATCCAAATTGTACCGGTCCGGAAATGATTGGCACATTATTGAGGTGTTCTAATTTGGAAACAGAAAAGTGTATGGATCTATTCATAGACAATATTGAACAACTTTTATTCTGGATAGAAAAATCAGATTTTTTAGTAGATGTATGCATTTTTTTCTTATCTTTTTTTTGTTTTCCTTTACTTTCATTATCAAACTATAGAGAGAAAATAATTTGAAAGATCTTTTTCTTTCGTGAGTTGAACACCACTGAGGCATTCTCTGATTCGGGGTCCGGCCTTTTCGATAATTACACGCTGTATGGCGTAGCAGCCCTGAAATATATGTTTGATCGGTTGGTTTTTTGAATTATTTGAAAAGAGACAGCGTGGGTTTCGTATTATCCCAGGGTTCATTTATTATTATTATTTTTTTTCTCACTTTTTTCTTCTCCTTTTACCCGACAATATTCTTCTTGCGGTTTCGCTTTTGGGCGTGTGTCGAATATTTCTGATTGTGGGATATAGTCGAGACTTCGAACGTGTATACCAGACGTTTTATACTTATATCTTATAGGTATAGTTTTCTATACGTCTTAATATTACGTTTCAATCCCCGATGGTCCAGCAGATTCTATACTATTTTATAAGCCTTCGTTGTGGGAGAAGAATCCCGAGATTTTTACTCAGGTCAATCGAACGTCGTGATTAAGGTTTACGTATCAAAATTTTTTTATTTTTCTATTAGAAACAAAAAAAAAAGAAAAAAAAAAAGAAAAAAAAAAGCTAATCAAACAAACAATAGTAGAATAAAAATATTTATTCGTTAGTATGAATCGTCGGGAATTTAAATATAAGCGATAGCACATGAAACGTGATTAGATTAGATTAGACTTGCGGTCACAAGTATCTGGATTTTTGGATTATTTCAAATAGCGATGATCTAATCTAAATTTCGCTTCACCTAGGGCAGAAGAAGTTGTATCAAATTAAAAAAAAAAAATTAAAATTACATTTCGCCAATTCTATCCAGTCGACAATTTATGTTACAGTTACTTCATAATCGCGATAGCAATTAATCGCATAGATATAACTATAACCGCGTATTTGTGCAGATTATAGGCACATATGTCTAATTTTTGGGACTCATCGAGGCGATACTCTTTGTTCTTTTTATTTTCTTCTTACAGTCCCTCTTTTTTGTCGGTGGTTGATCGTCGACTGTTTCTTTTCTTTTTTTCTTTAGTTTTGTTCATTTCTGTTATTACGTTATACGTGGTGGAAACTGTAAAACTATTGGTAAGTTTAGTTGCCGCTGGGATGCATCGGGTCAAACGTAGGTACGAGTATAGGTACAAGGAGGATAATTAAGGGGGTTGAAAAATTTTTTCGGGATATATATCGTGGCAGATGTTATAATTTGAAAATAACGTAATTTCAACGGAAAATAAAAGCAGGAAAAAAGCGAAGACAATCGTCCTCGGACGTATATACGTGCGTGTACATGTATCCATCTATACACGGTTATGTATAGCAAAGATACATACATTCATACATAGAGTCCAGACAAATCGTGAGCTCGGTTTGCTTGCATGGCAAAGGAAAGGCTTGTGCCAAGGTAAAGGAAGAAGAGAGGGCACACAGAACCAAGATCGTACAAATGACTGTGTTTAAAATTGAACGTGACAAAATTTAAAAATTCCACCGAGGAAGGGGAATCCCCGCCCTCTACCACCATCCAACACTTTTTATTCTTATTCGGTACGCATGCGCGCCATTCAATTGTTTTGCTCTCGTTCGCGCGAAATTGGCTATAATTGCATCGAGTCTCCTCCCGCCCCTCGTTCCTTTACCCCTTTACCACCGTCGCCCTTGCCTGTACTCTTCTCTTTCTCCGCGATCTCTTGCACAAATCTTTTGCCATCAATTAAAGGGCGTAAGAGTTGGTTCAAAATATGACGAAAATTTGTTCTCAAACTCGTCGAGATCTTTGACCCGGGATAAACGAGTTCGGAATTGCAGACTTTACGTCGATGATATTCAACTCCACATACGATGATGTTTCTCCCTAAATATCAGTTCGAATACACGAACGGAATGTTTCAATCAAAAATGAATATTACGAGTAAGTAATCTGCTTGGTTCGATTTAAAGTTTAAAAAATGAGAAAAGACGTTGTGCTCTGCACAAGAGGTACAAAACAGGTTCCCCATTATTCCAATACCTACTTCTGCTCAGGAATTGGTATACCCGTGGTTCTATATACCTACTTACATATGTACACAGTATACGTTCTTATAAATGTATATATACACATATGTATATTACACACATACCCGTGCACGTGTATATATGTATATATGTATACGAAGGCTAGATTAAGGTCGCAGGTATGACTCTGGGATTTTAGCCGCTATCTTCTCCCCGAGATCTCGTTGGAATGATTTTCAAAATATGATTAATTATCTTCCGAAGGTATTTCTTGTCCGAGAGACGTCCAAGGGAGATGCGGAAGATATTTTTTATTATACCAAACCTTTTATTCCGTTCGCGTGTCTTTTTATTTAATCTATACCTGTATATATATGAACGTATATATTACATACATATTCCCTAAAATATATACATCTTTTCACGCGAGTGTAGGTACTTATCACTTATGTTATTTAATAAAAGAACGTGAAAAGATAATCGTGGATAAACATCAATCTGAACTAACATCATTGATAAGCTGAGACAGCGTCATAGATAAAGAAAATAAGAGCTCGTCTTTCTCGCGATTCGAATAGTTGAATATATTCCGTATCCCTTAAATTGCTAAGGTTGAGAAAAAATCTAGAAAAAAGGGGGAAGAAAAGTGAAGAAATAAATCGAAGACGCGGACTCCCCAACTCCGGCTGATTGTGAGTCTGACTTGAGTCCGAGTGACTTTGTGAGGGGGAATGGGGCCCCAAACGCGAACGGCATAAAGCCATAATCTCCCCCGTCCCAGGGAGGCGGTATTATGATAGCGTACCTGTATTCGTATTTCTTCCTTTTTTTTTTTTTCTTCTTGGAATTAAAATCGAGTTTGAATCACGAACAATACGTATCAAATGATTTGACGTTACCGGGTGGCCTTAGAATCAGCCCGACTCAAAGTTCGGACCAGTTTCAAGCCACTCGAGTCTTTATTCCAGCGAAGATCAGAGCTTTATAAATCCTCTCCAATTCTTGCCGTATACAGAATATTTTCACTCTGTTTCACCGTCCCCGCGTTAAAGCCTTACATTAAAGTTTCGATAGTTTGTATTTCTCTGCCTAACTCCGAAAGGATCTTATATTAGAACCGTGGAAGAAATCTTCCTCTATATAATTATCCCCGCTGGACTTTTTAACCTTGGTATAAACGAAATTTTCTTTATCTTTGTAATAAAATCTACAGCCATGTTATGAAAGTGATATTTTTCATCGATTGCGCGTGGAATAATATTCAATTGATTATTATATCACGAGACTTGAAATATCTGACAATGAAATGGTTATGTTATATCGAGAATAAATCTTGTCAGGATATCGCCCTATCCTGTACCTATTGGAATTGAGTTTATGACCTTGAACTTTCTCATCGTAAGATCGATTCGATTCCCCGTTGCACCAGTTAATTAGTAGAAAGAACTAATTAGGCGATTTTTAAATAGAGATACCTCTAATTGACTTCCAGCTTTTTCATGTATTATTAACAAAGATCGTTCGGATTGACTCCTGCGGCGCAAGTCCCAGCCTCCATTTGTATAAAACATATTATAACGAGGATGAAATCAACCCGTTATGCTATCTCAAACCTTATTCCGTTCTACCGAGAGGCAGGAGAGGAGAGCCTGCAACTCTACAATGAGCAGATGCTGCAGCTGCAACGATCTTGGTATAAGGTATTGGTTTATCAAATCGAACTTGAAACAGTCCCCGCGCGAGTATAAGTACCAAAAGTATAAAGTGTAGCACGCGTGTGATTGCATACATACACGCGTGTGTGTATGTATAGCTTGTGTATGTGTAGGTTATATATATACTTGTAAACGTATATAGGTAGAATACAGGCGGTTCTTTCTCGCCCGCAAGAGATATCTCGAATCAGAACGCGTTCGATTCATTTCCGAGATAAGATCTTTCGTTCGAAATATGAATATTATAACCGCGTTGCTGTTGCCCGTTTGATGGCGGAGTGGGGGATGATGGTGGTTGCTGGTCGCTGGTCCCGCGCGGCGCCCTCGTTCCTCGTTTCTCGTATCCCCGTTCCTTCGCGAGACGAGAAGAGCTGCAGCCTTCCTTTTTTTCAAATCTAAGATCTTTCGAAAGAGAAAAAGGAGGAGGATGGACCGACATTGCGAGCGAGCTAGCTAGCAAACGAGCAGGAGCGAAGGAACGGAATAAAGAAAGAATGGAAGAAAGAAAGAAAGAAAGAAAGAAAGAAAGAAGGAAAGAAAGAAAGAAATCGTTCGGTCAAGAAGTAGAAAAGAAAAAGAGTCTCAGAGGAGAGGAGCATCTCCCTCGCGACTGGTCCTCCTCGCGTTGCTGCAGCGGGAGTATTACACGTCAGGTTAGGTCGTATACGCCGACTCGACTCGAACTCAAACTCAAACTCGAACTCGACTCTCCTTCGCCGCGCCCGAGCTCGACGCCCGTCAGTTTAAAGAATTCTTCACGAGTCAGAAAAATGAGCATCGTCATGATTTTTGAAAGTAAAAAATGAATAACGCGGTCCCGACCAAGCGCTCGGTAGAGAAATCCCCTTCTTATACCTTCGGATCTATCTATCTTTCTTTATCTCTATATTTCTATCTTTATCTTTCTATTTTTCTCCCCTATAACCCCTTATCCAGCCGCATGGGTCAATCCACAATCGAAAATCTACTAACTACGTTATAACACACTTACGTCTTGACCTATGAATAAATATACATAAGACATATATATATATCATATATGTCAAATGCGAAAGACAACTTTTTTTTTCTCATACCATGGGCGAATATCTGATTCTAACATAAGTCAAGTGTCACAACTAGCTCGAATCATATAATATATCAATATTTATAATACATGTATACGTGCTGCACCTATATATATATATATATATATATACGTACATAGATATATATACGCGGAGCATTATGATCATTATGATTATTCAAAGTTCTTCTTTTTGGCGGCCGATCGGTCTGTCGGGCATCGGGCCGCCCGGCATTTGAGAAGAGAGGAGAGGCCATTGTTCGATTATTTGAATATCGAACGTGGACGAGAATCGATTCGTGGGGCCTAATGGGGATTACACGGCCAATCAGGCCTTATGGGTCCGGTACTATAGCCTCAACTCGATCTCTGACACGGGGCGAGAACAACGGCGTAACCACGGTGGGGCAGACTGGGGCGCTTACCCCCATTCCCCCTTTGACTCATGTAGTGAAGCAAAGGAACAAGAAATGACAAATATTAAAATGCCTGAAATTGAAAAATTTTATTCAAAAATTGGCACACTATACGTTCGGTCCTTTTTAATAAGTACTTTATATTACGTATTCTTGTTTTCACCCTCCCCCGGAGAAAATCTTGACTACGCCCTTGGGCGAGAATAAAGCTCCTCGCGTATGATGGTTCTTGTCCTGACCAAAAATCTATATACGAACGAGAATATTTTGTCTTTTCATTTTTGAAAATGGGGTTCTTGTTTTTAACCCATAGATCTTAAGGCTGGATACGGGCATTTGAATGATCGCAGTTCAGACGAGCTGGTTGCCTTGACAGAAGTACATATAATATCTACCTACGCTGGAGTTTTAGAAATCAGAGAAGGCCCGAGACCTTTCCTCGTAGGCCATGACGTCGATATTATCGATTTTAAATCCGTCAAGATTTAAGATTGACAATTATTAATTGGATCGACGTTCAGCATTCTAACCACGTCGTAGAACGTTCAATGTTGCGGTTATACGAGCTTCAAATAAGAGATTAGACAAACGATTTAACCATACGGACCTTATTGAACCAGTCTTTTTAAACAGACGATTTTTTTCATTCTATATTTCGCCTTTGGCTACTAGACAACAATTTTTCTATACTCGGATTTAGCTAGGCATGATTTTCATTTTACAATCATTCTCTCAGTTTCGTGCGGACGAAGAAATCGTCATTTACAATAACAAGCAATTGGAGAACTTGAAATGAATTAAGGGGATGGGCGGAATAACGGGGTAAGTCCATATATACACCCTTTTTCCGGAGATTAGGTTAAATTATATCAGGCAACGTTTAACTTATCTTACTTTTCCACTTTTTTCTTATTTATTTCGCAACTATGTTTTTCGAGTTATACCGTTAATCCGGCCATCCCCTAAGATAAAGTCCAGGTAGTTCTTTTCGAGGGTAAAGTTAGACTTTACACCACTCTATACGATTCAATACATTCAAAGCCCGCCCCTCGGACGATTACCCATGTATCGAGGGCACAGCGATATGACTTAAGATACAGTTGTAAGTATGTGACGTACAAACGCACACGATACTTCACCACGCACAATGGGCGGCTCCGAGTTAAGTTCAAGACGAATAAAAGCAACGAAAAATTAAAAAAATGAATAAAAAAGGATCAGATAAAAATGAAAAAATCTGTCCAATGAAAGAGTCGAAAAAAAGAAAGAGAACAGAATCACTCGTACGTTGTGAAAGAGTCAACTCGGGCTCAACTTAACCCGATTAAATGACCAGCTGTGCAGCAGCTATATAGCTTTAGCTACGTAGTACGTTGGCTGTAACAATCGTTGAATAAAAAGATCAAAAGTTCAAAGTTTGTGAAGTTTATTATAACGATATGAATTTTCGACGAAGTCGAAATATGATCGTGAGAAGAATAGAAATCACTATTCTCCGAGGAGACGAAATATGTATACGTCTATCGTAACAAGTTCAATAAAGAAGTGGAAAACTTGAAAGTTGAGTAACTTTTTTGTTAACGATATTCGAAACGACAAGATGTTCGAATTATGTATACATAAAAAACATTCGCTGCAGTCCATGTTCGTCTAAATTAATTCTTGCCTTATAACTCGATTCTAGTTCTTCGTCTTCTTATTATTATTCTTATTCTTATTCTTATTCTTATTCTTCTTCTTCTTCTTCTTTCAGGGGGCGGAAGAATTTGCTGACTGGACCAACGTGTACGAAGAAAGAGCGAAAAGATGCGGATCTAATGGTGAGTCGATTAACATTTAAATTATTAACACTCCTTACATGCGCTGCGACTGGACCATCGATAAAGGATGTAGATATAAAGTTACCGGATCATGGGTATCCTGGTGTCCCAAGTGATTGCGGTCCAGTCGTCCAACGACCTCGCTTTGTTTAATACTATTCTTCGCCTCGGCTACCGTGCTTTTAATTCTAATGCATTAGTTAAGACGGATTATAATCAAGGAAAAAGATCTTTGATTATTCGGACTAAGAACTTAGCCTCTCTTTCATGTTTCGTACATTACTATATTGAGGAGAAACTTTATTCATAAAAATCTATAGTACGATACGCATACACGCGTGTTGGTGGATAAAATGAATCAACGCGAACGCGACTATATATACGTGGGAATAATACCTATCAGAAATAATTCTGGCTAGTCAGTGGATAATAATAAACAAGGGGATATTTTTTCCGCGCCAGGTAGCCACATTAATGACAATTTACGTAATTATACATTTGTCTCGGTACAATCTCGTTAGAATTTAACAATAGGCGAAGAATATACCTCGTGGGTAATACAACCGTTAATAAGTGAGGTCGAACGGACTGGAAAAGGAAGAAAAGGAAAGCCTAGAAAAAAAAAAAAAAAACGAAGAAGAAGAAGAAGAAGACACGAGGAACATAAGACAATTGCGAACGATCGCGGCTACACGTGTGCAGAGGAAGTATAAAAGTGATAAATTTGTGGTATACATTTTTGAGCGGTTTAAGAATCCGAAGAGATTGTTAGAGCCGATCGCTGAGAGTTTTCTGGGTTCGGTTAAGCCCGCTCAAGACAATGATTCATATTGGAGATAGATTCGTTGAGATCGAGCGATCGGTCGACACAAGCCGATCAAAGCACCGCCTATTACTGGCAAACGGACTATATAGAAGACGGGGATAATAATTATTCCTAATCAAGCTCAATCTAATACTCGTAGCATGACGGAGCTGGCAGCATGATATCTGAGGCTTTTTTTATTAATTAAAAATCTAGTCAAACGATTTCATTCTCCGATTAGATTTTGTTCTTAGCTCTAGGTGTACGTATGCGTATGATATGTATCGTAATGTCTGTGCACATCCATGTATCTACTTAAATATCTATTTACGTGGACCCAATATGTATATATAATTATATATGCATATATATATATCACATGACGAGAGCATTCGAGTATCTATGCATATACTCGAGAGTTTGAGTCCCTAAGTTCCTGCTAAGTAGGAGTATCCGAAAAATTTTTGTTCCCACAATATTGAATCGAGTCGAGTCATCGTTTCGAGATGAAAGAACATTATTATTCCAATTTTAAAGGATGCTCGCGCGCGTTCCCGTCCCGAGTCCACGAGTCCGTCCATCTTACTCAACGGCTTAAATTCCGAATACGTCGTTATTCAACTTTTTATCGAACCACCGCTGGCCCTCGCTGGTTATTAATTTCATTCGATGTTTGCTCTTTTTGGGCCGTTATGGAATCTTTCACTATGTTCCATCTCTCGTTCGCGTCCATCTAAGACTCGACAGCATCTGCGCCGATGCTTTTTGTATTCTTGGAACGCCTGCGTATGAATATGCATTGATTAATACATACGTACCATAACCATGTACACATATATATACTCAGGATTAACAACCTATTCCACTACCCTTCCACCCCATCTCTAATATCTCTCCTTTGTCCTGCGCATATATATGCAACGACACGTCGAACAAATGATTCGTCCTTAAATTCACTCTCAAACGTTTACCCGATCCTCAATTCATCTCACATCAAATTCCGCCATTCTACTTCACCGCAAATTCCCGAAAAATTAGTCTTTTCAAATATCACCTTGACTTATCAAGTCTGCGGACAATCGGACTGAATTTTTGACAGGGTCTTTCACTTCGCATAGTCTTCGGAGCCATGCTAACACTAATTATAAGTATATAAATGTATACATGTCAGCGTTTGCATAGCATACACACGACACGCGACACAATGATATATCGAATCGTATTGCCTGACAATGAGAATTGCACAATATCATACGTGTGGACTGGAACTTTAGCTTTCTCTATATTAAAATCAGGAACCTTGATTTGAACTATGGTGTAAATTGGCTGGTGTATAGCTGGGTCGCGATTTATATATCGATGATAGTTTCTCGAGGCGGAGAATCGGGCGAGTAAGAGCTGGGAAACTAAGAAATGACGTAGGTGTAGTATATTGGTATATAACGTTATTTAATAATTGGAAGAGGATTCTGGAGGCAGTATTTTAGAATCCTGGATTCCTCCCGAGTCCCGAAGGCATATTTTGTGGGGGCCGGGCCAGCGAGCCGCTCCGTTCCACCGAGATGTATACGAGGGCCAAATCGTTGACTATAACTCAAATCCGACCAGTTCGATTTATTAACTAAGGTGGTAATTATAAAAGATACTAACCCTTGTAAAAACATGACCAAAGAATCGCTCTGAACTATATAGACATATACATATATACAGTCGTTTAAATCCTAAGGAAGTTATAAAATCTTACGGAACTTTTAATAACGAAGGAAAAGAAGAGCATAATAAATCCCTCAATATCTATATACATGTAATTTAAATTTCGCGACGTTTCGAAATTCGTAACTTAATTGGATCAGTTGCTAATTCCATTTCCACCCCTACGCTGATTCGGGGGTTGATGTAAATTTATTTTCTGTATATATATATAGCCATGTTTAAGTATTTCACATGTTGAATGCTGGGTAATATTAATCGGTTCGGCGAGTTTCGTGTATCCTCGATTTATTTCGGAAATCTTTCGCGCGTCCCCTCGGGGAAGGCTTGATGAATCACGCGCGCCCCTATCCACGCCTCCAAAATTCTGGTGATTAGTTATGAAATATCGGTTTTCAAATCCGGAGAAATTACACCCCGAAGGAGCGCGCGATACTGTAAGCGACCATACAGCCCGAAAGCCGCGGTCGACTAAATACACGTTGTATATATCCTCGATGCAGCGTGGAGTGAAAATTTTGTTGAACTTTAGTCGTCCGTGCATTCGCTTATATCTTCTGTTATACTAGTTTAGAGAAATTGACTATATATGTGCGCGTATAGTGCGGCGGTCGAGGAGATAAAAGGATAAAGAATATGAGAAGTCGGAGGCAAAGGATCGAGGAAAGGGTCAGTATATGCCTGCCGCGGTATGTATAGGGATTTGAGAACCAGTCGAACAATTAAACATCTCGAGACGAGCAAAACAGAAAAGGGCGCGGGTAAAAAATGAGAGAGAGAGTGATAGTTAGCGGGGTTAGCGGGGGACAGAGCTCGGATAGTATAGGAGAGAGTAAGAGAGAAGGAGGGAAAGATGAAAAGAAGGAAAAGGGAGAAAAAGAAAAGAAATGAAATTCGCGGTTGTAAAATCCGCACGGGTTGCACCAAACGCAATTAAACGCTGAAGCCTGAGTCCGTGCGGCAGAACGAGTCCGAGAGAGCTCGTCGTAGCCCAGTCTCGCTTCAACTTCGGTTTGGGCAGCCCTGCCAGCCCTTAGGGCTCCAGACGGAACGCTTTTAAAATTTATTGACAATCATAAATTTCGAAAATAAAACCTTATATTCCAGCGTGCAGTGCACTGCTGCGGCCCGCGAAGCCACGGGTCTGCGCTCCGGCACCCCTGGCCCCTCGCTTCGACGCGTATAACCCTGCAGCCTCTGCACTCCCTGTCCGCGGCCTATCCTTTTCCTTCCATTTTTCAACTCAGTCGAAACAAAAGAATTCGATCACGCTTCGACGATGCGTTTGCCATTTTGGTTTATTCATCTTTCCATTTTTTTTTACCCCCCCCCCCCCCCCCCAAAAAAAAAAACAACGCTTCCAAAATTCCGGCTATCTTTGCCAACTCACAGATAGCAACTTGAATTCGGTATTTCTTGCTGTGAAATACTGCGAAATTAGGGATGTAATCTGGGAAGAGTAAGAATCACCGCTTAAAGACTATAAATCTCGTTATAATTTCCCTCTGAAATTTGAATCCCGTGCGATTAATCGTATGTGTTTATTTTTTACATCTTTCCATGAAATAATGGATTAGGAAAGATGTTATAAGTAAGTTTTTCAAATTTATTTGATAATTATTTCCTTGGGGAATTTTAACGGTTTTGTATATGTTCCATCGTATGGACGTATAACACACGTAATATAAAGGTATGGGAATTTTTCGAGCAATTTTGTCTTCGTACGGTATCGCCCTGAGTTTAACTGAATTTACGGTGCAATTATTTGCCAGTTATTCAAGTTCGAAGTAGAATTTTTTTACACGGCAAAGAGTTAGCTCCTATGCCTCTGGTTATTGCGGCTTGTTAATTCCCAACACGAAATACGAATTGAACACCGGTCGAAGGCGCCGATTCCATTTTTGTACCTGCAGACTGCACCTGTGTCACGTTCGTTTTGACATTGACAAAGACGAATAACATCTTTCGTTAAAATAAAAATCAAACGCACCTATAGATATACAGGAAAGGAATCCCGCTTCGAAATACTTCGGATTGATCGTTTATTAAAAAACAAAAAAAAAAAATATATTTCAACCAATAGAATTCCCGAAAATCGTTTCCACAATTTATACCATCACCCGAAAGATCGAATTTCACTTCTTTCTTCTCCGGTTTCTCAATGCGTCTTGGTAATTGGAAGCAAGCTCTTCTCGCCCCTCGAGTCGCGGCGCACCAATCGTACCGGAAAGTATCATAGAAATTGATAGTTAGTCGAACGCACCAACTTAACTACGGACTAATCGGCAAGTGAGGATTATTGGCCTGACGGTTATCGTTACACCTGCAGTTCCTTAGAAAAGTGGGCTTGCGCCCTTCGCCCATCTCACCTCACTCGCCCACCTTCTCTCACCTGTAATGTATGCACACTTTCAGTCTACATAGAGATGCACCTATGTCAGGATATCGCAGACCAATCTAATCGCGATGCATTATATATAATATGCTAATGTCTGTACAGGTTGATTTCGAAGAGAAATGCATTGAATATTGGATCGAAAGTCCTCAATAAGTTTTGGGATCATCTGGTTTGGAATTGCGAGAGAAACAACGACGAGGCATGAAGTATTACTTTTTAAACTTTCAACCTAAAGGTATAATTCTTATAATTAGGCAAAAAGTTAGCACGACAGTCACGACGAGCTGGGAGAAGCTGTACAAGAACGAGTCTCCCACGCGTCACACTTTCGGACCCTTTGAATAATCTCAAGTCTAGCTGGTCGTAGATACAATTAGTATATGCCATCTGGACTTTCAAGTGAGCATATATCAGGCGAGTTTGTATGCAAGTGTGAAGTAAGTGTATTGACAGAAACTATCAAATGTCGTTCAACAGGGATCGGGATTATTGTTTGTAGAATCTAATATCGTGGATGGATGGATTTTGAAAACAAATAGTATTCCGACCACGTAGTTTCTCAGTTTATACAAACATACCTTGGTTATATGTATCTAATTTTCTTCAATCATGTTTTGGTATGCGATGTGAGTACCGGTGAAATTATTATATTATGCCCAGCCTTAATGAGCCGAAAGTTTATTGAAGTTAATAATTGACGGTGTTAATAATATCCCTCGTGAGTACGAAACGCGTACACATACCTATACACCTCACTGCCTATCTATACATCTAACTATACGACGTGAGAGCGTAACGATTTCATTTTTTTAATTTATTTTCTCCTCCACTCCAGCCTTTTATATTCTCTTTAATTTTTACTTGGTTATTTTGACTGGGCTAATTCGTTTGAAAAGAGGGCCACTTGGAATTATGGTAATTTCTAGCCGAATACATCAGTCCAAGTCAGAAATAGTTTGAAAGTGATACATCACTCTTGACCACCGATCCTTCATACGGATCCATATGTGTTCTTGAATTGAATAATACATTTCTGGCGACACGATACAGTTCTACATACTTTCCACCTTCTCGCCCTGCGTGATCGCCATTTTTCTTCTTCTTCAGAATTACATTACCTCGCTCCGATTCCATCCAGGTATTATACCTACTCTCCTTTCGAAGACCTCTGAACGGAGTTACCACAAGTATTAAGTATAACGCGTTTTCGACAAATTCTTTACGTGCGATTCTGAAAATTGAGTTCAACGAAGAAAAAAGGACAGACGTACAGCGGAATGGAAAAGAGGCAGAATAGTGCCGCAGCACACGTCCTCATTGTCGATCGATTAAAATGAGCAACCGTGTGTCGAGGCGTACCAGGAAACGGAAGTGACGTCACGACAGAGCCAAGACGTTCGCCGTGCGTATGCCTTGGCATGCGTATTTATCCATTCGTTTTAGTGGAACTGTTTGTTTGCCTTTTGCTCAAGCTTATAGACTTCACGATGAATGGGTCGACTCTGAGCGGGGACTCCCCGGACGTTCTGGGTACAAGTAGGTGCATATATACAAGACGCATCTAAATTCCTGCTCGTATTATGGTGCATATACCTTATATACATCGCAGAAGTATAGCTCTATGTACATAGCAGATAACCAAAGCGCGTATGTAGAGATGGCACTGAGTGAACTCCTCGTAGATTAAACGAAATGAATTCTATCCTATAAAATAATCAATTCGTTAATTATTTTCGTCACGATTACCACTCGAGATAAGGGTCCGAGTTTATAACATCTGCATATATTGGTTTATTTCTTGATTATATACCGAGAACCATATACAGAGATCTACGAAGAATAATCACCTTCGATATACACACAAGTAGTATAGAATAACAGTTGAAATATTGCTGACGGTTTATATAGATATTTATGTGACAAAGACTCACCTTGAAATCTAATTTCTATGTAAAATAATATCTATCAGATTCTAGATCAAAATATGAACTCATTTTTTTTTAATTTCATTTTCTCTTTTTTTTCTTCCAATTATTCTACGGGTATGCGCTGCGGTATATACAGCGGGAGCTGTATTATATATCTACAAATCTCCACGCGTGTATATCGCGCATATTTTGTTTAACAACTATCTCGAACGTGTTACATTCGCTCTTATTTGTCTCAGTTATCAACTGGCATTCGAATAATTATATTCGCTCACCGGGAGTTACGATCCGTGAATAAAGTTACCCTGCGGTATATAAACTTCGTGCAATTAAACGCGTGCGCATGTGTACCGGCAATTATAGGCAATTAGTTGTAAAAAAAAGAAAAAGAAAAAGAAAAAAAAAAAAAAACAAGTGAAAATAAAAGTAATGAAAAGAGACGCCTGTAACGAGGCGTGATTTTTCAACGATTACACACCGTAACATCAGACATCTCACCTTTTTGCAGTGAATCAAATTTCGAACACTCATATAATGTAAAGTCTTGAAATTAGTCGATCCTTTAAACGTTAATTACTCGTGATCGTCCGGCTCGCAGGTGACCGATAAATTTTCTTCTTTGTTTCCCGGTCCTCCCGAGGTGAGAGATATCTATTATCTATATATCCCTGTATGATATATTATATCGGGTATACATAGCGCGTGGATAAAGGTTTTGAGTAGATGATGGAGGTCCTAAAATGATACGGGTATAATAACGAAATTCTCGAGATCATCGGACACAGAGTAAAAATTAATTGGCTCGGACGTTTGGCTCTGTTAAGGAAGTCGAAAACTCTGTTATAACTATGAAATGCAGTAGTATAGCGGGCAGTGTGGGTATATTGGTCAGGTAGCGGGTTTATATAGCAGGTGCTACGTAAATATTTGAAATACATTTGAGGGAGACAATCTTTGAGAGTTTTTCACCCGTTACCGAGACACTTTGACTTTGAAATTTTATCGTTTTCTTAGTTTATTGTTTCTACCTCAGAAGCGAACGCCCTGGTATACATAGGCGAGGGTATATGCAGACGATCTCAGGTATACACCCGAGAACATAATTATGATCTATCGAGTAGCCGAGCTTTATGATCCTTCGGTACCCTCAAAGCTACTTTTCTATTGCCTTATCTAAAATTTCTTTCAATCTTCCGTCCTCCTCTAGTCAAGATCGTAAAGCGCGAGTTCCCGATCTCGTATCACTTTCCCATGGTCAATAAATGCCTTTTTGATCGGAACGAAGAAAGAGAAATAGAAAGAGCTTAAAACTCCGGATAATATATGATTCCCATTCCTTTCTTTTTTCATTCATTTCGCTTTTATGTCTCTGACGTTAGCCACCTTTGTCCGATCTTTCGACAGGAAGAGGGGAATTAGCTTGTACGGAGATATAGGCAGATATTTATACTTCCTTACCTACACGCAGCACGTATACCTGTAGATATTATAAAGGTAGCGAACCTTGATATGGTAATTATCGTAAGAGAGTATAGCCTCGGTAGGCTGGAGTATTTTTTCCCTTCTAATTGAGCACGACCGAGCACTCCCTCAAGTTTTTTGAAATTTCAAATTCGGATTTGCGTTGCAGATGCGGTGCAGTGTCGCGCGAGCTACGGGCAGGATGTTTTCTCTCAATTAAGCCTTAATTAAGTTAAAATTAACATTGCGGACTGCATCCCACTCCGATTCTACCGGCCGCATGCATCGTATCCAACTTTGGGTGGCCTCAACAGCTTCGTACAGCCAGGACGAAAAATTTAATTGGCAAATAAAGACTGATTCCAAATGTTTGAGTAAAATTTCAACCGGTAAAACTGAACCGATAGAATTTCAAAAAACACCTGAAAACTTTATATATTTTTCCGAGGAAAATTACAATCTCTGTTAAATCTCGAGTACTTATAAAATGGCAGAGCTAGAGATGGCAAAACTTGCCAGACTGTTTGCCGAAGAGTTTTAAAGCCGGGGTAGAAACGCGAAGAACTTTTGCACCCGGATGTACGCGTAGGGAAGCGGGTGGCTAAGAACGATCGCAAAGGTGTCCTCGGAAAGAGGTGGTAGTATCATACGCGAAGTGTAGGTATATAGGAATGGGATATACTTGGAATCGAAAGCCTTGGCAGATAAACCTTTTCAGCCTTCATTAGGACGCGGGTGATCAGACAAGACGCTATACAGCTCGACCCCTGCGTCTGTGAAGCATATACGCGATAGGTATTCGCCGAGGTGGTGCAGCGCGGAACATCGCTAACGTATTTAAACACAAGCAAATCCGTGACGCAGACTCTGCTATTATTCTATCACCGATATACTCCATACCGGAGTCAATTACATCTGTGTGAAGCCCAGAGGCGAGATTATTCTACGTGCGGATACGAATGCGAAGGGAATTAGGCAGACAGGACATGTGATCTTACTCGTCTCGCGACTTCGAGAATCCAGAGTTTGCATCTCGTATAGTGATTTTCTTATGGGGGGTCCCTCGCAGCAGTCTACAAAAATCGTTTCAAACGTTATTCACGTCTTTTATTAACATCATTTCAATGGATCATAATCAATATTTATATTTTCATTTATTATCGATGGGACGGTTACATAATCGAACGAAGACGAGTGTCCGAGCGTTAAGTTGCTTTGACATGTAAGTTGCGGTACGGATCGATTTTCCAGAACATTGGGCAATCTTGTATCGTATATTTGTATAGTTGAGCGATAATGGTAATTGTTGGAAGACAATTTCCTCGGTTATACCGTGAGCTAGCACCGCCGATGGTCTTGTGGGTATAGGCAGAAACTTGACGGTCAATTTTTATTTAATCCTCGTAATTCTATTGTTTTCACGGACTATTAAGTTTCCGGTAATAGTTGACTTCCGGTTAATGAGTAAGACTCCTTATACCTACCGCGGGAACACTTCAAATGCAGGAAAGGGCGCGCCGCCCCCCTTAGAAACTTTAAGGCGAGGCCTTTGCCGACGATGGTCATTTGTTAACCTACTCGCGTATATAGGTACCACGTACGATTATGCGATTCAACGCATATACATTAAACTTTATTCAAAAATTTAGGAACAAGAATACCGCCACCGCCATATCACATCTTCGGCTAAATACAGCTGGGATGATCAAATGCCAAGGTATAAAATTCCGCCTCCCAAGTTCCCCCCCTAATTCACCAATCCACTCAATTCGTGTCTTAGAAAGACGCGCGACGAGTACATAGATAAATAATCAATCATCCAATCCCCGCGTCATACTGCGCAAATTCTCATCCATGACTAGATCCACTAGATAAAAATCTCCACAGATCACAGAACGACCGATCGAAGAAGAGTCGTATAAAAAAAGAATCATCCCTATCGTCTGTGCGTCCACAGCACATATTGTGAAAGTGGAAAGGAGATAAGAGGATTGATGTAGAGAAGGTGTAAAATTGAAGGGGTTAATAAAATAGTCTGACAATTGAAGTTACGGTTTCTTCCGTAGCTAAATGATGGTGCAGGCTATGTGCATATATACAGATAATATATGTGGTATTAGGGTGTTCGCCGGTTTGTTCGGTGGAGTTGTTAGGCGGTGGTGGGGCACGGGAGAGGTTGGTAAGTCAGTTTGGTATATAATAGCATGCAAGAGCATTATCGCGCGTTGGTGCTATTCAAATGAGGCACATTCCCAACACATTTCAAGATCAACACAACCAAGTTATACGGTATAAACGGTGCGTCGTTGAAAGAGAACGTTCGGTAACGCCAGGTTGGTCGACAGTGGCTCCGCCTAGCATCCGCCCCCGAAACCCGATTGGACGTTAAATTCTCCCGCCTCAAGGCTCATTTGTTTATTAATGTTGTAATCACTGGCGTGATCCTCTTTTGTTCCTCGTGCCCCGGCCGGTTCACCACTGCAATACGCCCGGGGAATGCGACCAGTTTCTCCTTATATTTCTTCCTCGTGCATTTCTTATTGCAACGACGATCCTGGAATATTCTTTCTTCATTTCTTTATTGCGTTTTTTTTATTCATTTTTCAACCCCCCCGATCCCCCCCCCGCGCCCTTTACTTCGCCCAACTCGTGTATTTATCTATCTTTCTCCGAGCTCGAACGAGCCCAGTCTCGCTTCTCTCTCGTAGTTAAAGCCATGCGCGCGTACCGCTGATCCCTCCCTCCTTACTTCCTTATACGTTTTACTCCTTAGTTCTCCGTCTCTCGGCTCGGTTAAGCTCGACGATTATCGGCGAGCCTCGTATGACCCTTCGTCATCCCTTCGTACCGTCAAGGCGGGGGAGGGTGCGAGCTTAAGGAGAGGGAGAACAGACCGGAGAGAAAGATAGAGCGATAAAAAGCTCCGAGACGAGAGAAGAGAGCCCAGCCCGCGCATAGTCAGCGTAGAGATCAGCGTATCGTCGCGACTCGACATCGGATTTCACGGGCGTCAGTTATCACCGAATTGGTTAATTGATTGGAAAGCATATGGCCGGATTGGTGATTGGCGGTACGCACCTACGTACATGCTTTACGTACGTATATACGGATGGATAGGTGTCCTTAGAAAGCGCGTAGAGTTCCACACCTTTTAATAATAGATTCTTATTATTAGACGGACGACTGGGCGAGCGGCGAGCAGGTCAGTCACGTGTCTCTCTGTCTCAAAGTCTCGTATAATACGTAGAACGTCGTTGACTATGTACCGTCGTTAGTTGTACTCGCTGTGACATCTTTTTCTTTCTTTCTTTCGATCGTTTTTTATTTTATTTCATTCTCCCTTTTCCTCTCTTCTTGTTCTTCTCACCCTCCTACTCTTTTGTTTCCAATGTCTTCTGACATCAATCGTACTGCACCGCGTCTCCCGTCATGGAATTAAATATAATAATGATAATATATTAACTACACGTCAAGATGTCCGTGAATTGCATTAACTACATTCGAAGAAACAGAAGAAGAAGAAGAGGATGAATCGTGAGCGTAGATTCGTGTTTCCAAAATAGGTAAAGGGGTTTACTCCCGCATCAGCATCATCCAGTTCTCTCTTGTATATAGAGTTATTATGTATACGTAAGCTGGAAACGGTTTCACGAAATTTTTCAACAGCTTCCTGGCGCCTCTACTTTCAACGACAGTTAAAACAAACAGCCCGTCAAATTGAGACGCGAGGGTGACAGGGAGGGCCGTTTGCTTCGGGGTCTATAAATATTGAAAAATCAAATATATTCCAACGGATTCACGACGGTTGAATAATAAGAAATTCCAAACCACGCATATAATCGATCCACGATAATACGCGACATACACGCGACATACCCGACTTCATACTATACCTATACCTGCTATTATATCCGCGAGACAGAGAAACGTACTACATCTATGCATCTATACATATCTACATCGGTATAAATTTATCCGCTTATAAACTGCAGGCAGATACTCTGCACCGTGATACTTGAAGGGTCTCTCCTCTCTCTCTCTCTCTCTCTCCCTTTCTAACCCTACCTCTCCTCTTCTCAGACACAATTATATTATACCCTCAAATTGCATACTGTATGTGTAACGTCCACATACCAAAGCCCATTTCCAATACTTACCAAACCTCTACGGGATGCAATTTGTCGCATCATCATGGTGTATCATTAACCATTGAAATTGGAGAATGGATAATGGTTGCAATTGGGAAGATTTGGCCTCAACGGTCAGGAGGCGAGGGCGGAGGCGACTCAGGTACAAATGCCTATACGTATACCTATGCATCTACAGGCGATCCGATATCGCTGTATTATACCGTGTACACAATACAATATATCCTTATATAAGGTGGTATATGTACGAGAAACGTGTGGGCGAGAAAAGAATTTCAAAGGTGGATAGGTCAAGGGCAAATTTCCGCAAAGACTGACCGGAAGTAAAGACTGGTTCTTCCTCTATAACGGCAAGGTGTGGGACATGAGCTGAACCTACGCAAAGAGTCTCGCGATGATTACGCGACGTTGGTTCGTTTATACCCGTACGTCTGTACGTATTATATACACACGTATAATTTACAGGTATATAATGTACTATAGACGAAATGATATACATAAAATTATGCGGATACGTATATTATGGATATGGTGATATATCCATGTGGGCATTACATTCTATATGCATTGTGCTTATTTATGTAGGTGAGGTATATTCATACGTACGTACATACGTATGCCATATACCATATAGGTGTTCACGGAATTCGACACGACGAGAACTGACGACGCAATGTCAAGTAGTAGGTACCTACATACGTCCATACGTCCATGCGTCTACCTTCTGCAGTCTAGAGCCGGAATCGTATGTGTATAACGTATGTAGGTACGTAGAGCGTGAAGGTGAAGTAACCCAAAGTAAAAAGAAAGTATTTTAAGAGTGTGTCCCAAATGTTGAATTCCATGTGCAGGGCGTGGCGGGTCCCTGAGTTAGTTGTTATTCCGAAATGACGAATCATAATGTATAATATGCTTTCGAGTTGTGGATGTATGCTGGTTCGAGTTTGGTTCGTCAGTACCGCGTCTACGTACGTCTGTCCGTTCTTATAGGCGTACGTATATATGCCTATATCCATTCACGCGTGTATTGATGTATGTGTAAACCAGCGTGCCGGTACTTACATGGCTTATTCAAATGAACTACGGATTGTCTGATATATCTAAGCTAACTGGATTCTAAATATTAAAGAAAGAAAAAGAGAAGAAAAAAATAAAAAAATAAAAAATAAAAAAAGAGGAGAAAAAATTGACAGAAAATATAATTGAAACCGTTGTTCGTCAATTTCTCTGCGGGCGCGTTATCTTTCACGGCGCCGGCGAGAAATCTTCGTCTCATGTATATATATATACATATCTACCTATATAGACATAAATATATACCTACATCTATGGATGCGGAGCTGGTATACCTATAGATCTAGGTATAATCTACCCATCAATACTATAAGGTATGTGCGCGAGTATTCGGGCAGACAAAAAGCGTATAATTTAATCAATCAGTGATTTCCAATGACATTTACCGACTCTGTTAGGTTTTTGCAATATCCGGGACATGACACAACTTTCAAATTTAGACCAGACCCTGTTTACAAAGAATCTACAAGTCATTGCGGCATCTGTACTGTATATTCGGTATTTGAATTTCCGATAAAAATCGAATTGCGATTCATCCTACGTTACCTGCTGCATCCTTGATTTAGTTTCTTTTATTCTTTCTTCTTTTTTTTTTTCTTTATCTTCTCTTTTCTTCTTTTCGTATTCTTTCTATACTTGTATATCTTAATTCGAACGTTGTCTTGCTAGATATCATACTCACTATTTGCAATGTGCATATATGGAGACACGTGTCCAGATGTGTGCAAGGTAAACCAACACACGCTACATATACCTATAGGTAATTCGTATACCAAGTAGGTATATAATATATTACACCTATACCCATACATATATATCTGCTTCACGCAGCTGTGCGATTGATGCGATTCTAGGAACCGCTTACGTAATTTAACAGCACCCACAATTTTTGGGTGCTTTGAATTCGATCGCGTGACGATTTGCTTTTTTTTTTCGCTGAGTTTTTCTCTTTTTCACAAAAATATCGCATGAAAAGAGTGAAAATCTACCGTCTCAAAACCGCATTAGAAATGAATATGCGGGGAAACGTGAAGTCAACAAGTGACTGTCGCCTGACCCCGGATTCGCAACGGGTATAGACGTTTACGGAAGGTGAAGAGAAAAAAAAAAAAAAAAAAACAGAAAAAATGAAGAATGAAAGCAAGGGAGGTAAGAAAAAGACTATATATGCCAAAAGTTGAACGAAATTTCCACGCTCGCGACCCCTTACACAGTTCATTCTATACAGGCATAAGCCGGGGATCGATTTTCAGGGTAAAAAGTTGCTAAATATGCCCTTAATACACGCCGCGCCGGGTCCTCTGCAAATGCGGTCACATTATGACGCAATTTCCCTGACAGGTATAAAGATCTTCTGTACCTATAAACGTGGCGAACGGTGGGCCCCGGGAATTCGAATAGCGACTTAGGTAAAGAAGGGGGATAAATTGAGGACGCCTCTAGAATAGGGACCCAATTTTCTCTCCTAACCCTGTATCCTTTTTTGGTGTTGATTTATAGAAATAGAAAAGAAAATCTCCGCTCCTGCGCTGCAGTTTAGAGTTTGGTATATATATAAACTCATACTATAACCCAGATTTGCCGCGTGGTCCCTTGTCCTCTAGGTATATAATTCCTGACGCCACCTGGGAGGTGATGATTTCTTCCATTTCTTCACTTGACTATTTTTTTTCTCTGCGCTAAAAAATTACGTTCACGATGAGAACGCGTAAGAGGATACGCGGTGATTGAAACACTTTTTTCTCCGTCACGTAAGGAGTCTGTCGAATCTGACGTCCGACTGTACGGCTAATTTTGCGATACGTACAACCATTTCGCAGAAATTTAAGACCAACCGCGTGTATAGTATTTTTATACAAGCGGTCTACTCATATGAAATAGTTGGTCAAATTAGCGAGCGGATGTTTGATATATTTCTTCAAATCCATAGGCGAGCAGGACAACGATTCTGAAATAAAAATATTTACAAGTTCAAAGTACGTGACAAGCTCTCCTTCTCCTTCTCCTTCTCCTTCTCCTTCCTCTTCCTCTTTTCTCTCTTTCTACTTTCTCTACTGTAGCTACGTGCCGTCGACTCGTGGAGGAACGAAGATCAAAGAAAAAGGAGTTGGTACGCTGTGAGAAAAATAATGTATCAATCAACCGAACGATTCTATGCAATTGAATTATCGCTGATTTTATAAACAACGGAAGCCCCGTGTTAAGCCCATCATGCCCATATTACGCGGAGTCTCATTGTTTCAAAAACTATTCACCGCGTGTAATTCACCGACCGATCTTCAAATTGAACGAGATTGAAGAGAAGACCTTCAATTTGAATTTCGAAGGAACTATCGTACGGACTGACAATGAGACAAGGATGCCGCTGGATATGGACTGATATCCATGCCGTATGTATATCTATGGTACACGTTATACCAGAATCTTGAGATTAGTGATGGCTGTCGACGATACACCGGAAGTGGACATTTGATTGGGAGTGAAGTAACGCATACATTCACAATGTAGGTACACGCAATTTCTCCAATTACCGTATCCGGTCCATATGAAGTAGACGCAACAATGCATCGCGGAGGCGGTTTCGAGTGGTAGGGGATTTACCAAGAAACAACTAAGCATAATATTGATAGGGTTGTAGCAGCCAGCGCATTGTTTTCTTTTACTGATATCGGTGTGAAGTTGGTTGCGGAGTGCAGCACACGGCTCTCACTTCACCAGGATTCTCGAGTGCTCGGCTTTATTTCCTTCTCTATTTTACCAACCTTTATACAACTCGCTCCGTCTTCGTTCGCAGATAAGAAACCCGGCGTGCAGCGTGGGCGAGGAACCAAACACCAACGCCAAGTTCAAATTTCGAACAATTGCAAAGAGCCAGTGGCAGCCGTTCGGACAGCTTCAATTATTCGGGTTAAAACGATCGGAACTTTCCACCCCCCAGTTTGCGACGTGGTAACGTTTTTGTCATAGGTAGATAGTTACGTATTCATAATTTCTCCTCCGATCTCCGAATCCCTAATTTATTCGTCCCAAACTGTCCGGTTTCCGGTTCAGGACGTTCAATTTTCAGTTTGTAAAAGTCCCGTAGTAACGCGATACGGAACTAGATCGATCGTTATGCAAATTAGGGGGGCAGAGATAAATCACGAGTAAAACATATATATCGACCATATTTCATTGAAATTTTCCAAACACTCTATTCCCTTTGGAAATGACACTTCGCACCCCGATCGTCATATGTTTAAAAAGAACGAGAGAGAGAGAGAAGGGGGGAGAGAAAAAAGTGAGCATCGTTTCACCCCTGGGGCGACATGCAAATCTTCTCGATCTTAACAATGACAACACCCCTAGGCCCCCGGGTTCTGGCTCCTGGATCCTCACTCCTGGCTCCTATGGCTGATCCTGACTGTTGGCTGCCGTCCTCCTGTCCTCTTGTACGCCTGGCCTGCTCTCGGCAAAGGTTTGCGGTTGTGAAAAAACTCCGGAATCATCTGCATATCTAAATAATCGAACGCTGTTTGAACGCAGTGTGCACTCATTTGAATTGCAAATGTGGGTTCCTTGAACCAGATCTGATTGGGTACTGGGTGGCAAATCTAGATATCCATTGGTGTTTCCACCGTAAGGACGAATGGTTCTGGCGGAGTATATATCGACCCATTGATTACCAATTGAATTCAGTTTACCCTTTTGTAAATCATGTATTTAACAACAATATGGCGACCGTAGAACCCTTTTTTAAAAACCATCGTTAGTGGCAGCTGCCGATAATGAATTTCGACGTCTTCCCTGATTTATCGACTAATTTGCATTAAGCATCTGTCCCGCGTCCGCGCCTCCGTATATACGTGCATATACGGCCGAGTAATATACCTTTGTACGAATAGACCATTCCCTTTCTCGCTGGCGAGTTGGATCTAGCGATGCGAACAATGCGATACTATACAACAATAGAAGAATTCCGTTTGTTATCAAAAGATAGGCGTTGAATTTGACTCGTCGGTATTGAAACGTGAAGCTTGGCCTTGCTCGTACGGAGGAACACTGTCCACGTATCAGAATCGGTTGGACGGACAAAAACTTTCAGACTATACAAGAAGGAATGTCGTGTTATTTTCAATTATAAATTGCGAACTGGTGATCGCATCCATATAGTGCAAAGTCAAGAGTGTTTTCAGACCCTTCCGAAATTTCACATTACAGTAGATATAGTAAAGATGAGAAGAAAAAGTAGCCGACTCCCATATCTGCATCGTTGTACAGAAAATTGTCTGAAAATGTAATAATAACGTGGTTTCAAAAATTCCTCTTCACATCGCTGTACATATTGGCGAGTAGCCAAGTTTTATCGCTATTATATTCGTGTGTTAAACTTTCACCATTCCATTTCATAGATTGACTTGAACACGCGTCGCGATCATCTTCGTCCATGATGAATGGAATACGTTCAATGCTATTGTTGCATGCTGTAATTATCTAATTGTTGAAGTGAAAATTGGCCCTCTGTTTACCTACACGGTTATAACCTAGGCGCCATTAATCATTGCGACAATTACTGCGGCAACAGTCGATTTCCTAATTGCCTTGTCTTTTTTTTTTTTCTTTCTTTTTTTGTCTCTTGCTATTTTGCATAGCTATAGTGCTAGACGAGATGTATATCTGCACATGTAGTATAGATATACGCGGGTACTTGGAAAACGCCCACAGCCGCATACCTCGGTGGCGATAACCTAGAAACGAATGAGAATTTTCTTAGCTAGGTATCTCAAATATCGAAGCACGTGGACTAGAAATTATACAGTAGATATATAGATATTTATGTATATATGTATGTAATATACATATATAGACGCATGTATATATATATACCGCAGTGATGGGCCGTCAAGTCAAGCCGCGTCGTCTTCCTGCCATCAGGCAACGGGTTAATTTTAGATTTCCGACTTATTTCAACGGTAGTTCATTTCTATGAATGAATGCTAGAGACTGGGCTTCCCTTAACAGCCGATCGTCATTATTTCACCTTTATTCAACACATTACATCTTGATTGTAGAGTATAATTTATGTTAAGTACCTAATCTGTCTTTCGTGATTTACTAGCATAGCTTGAAGGCGCCAACTCGCGTGACGTGCTTTTTGGCAATGAATTAAATTACTTTCGCGAATGTCCGATCAGCGGCAAATTCGATTCCGATCATGCCTCCGCGGCACGTAGTTTTGCTTTAACGTCGTCTTATTTTTTATTGTTTTCGGCGCGTGTCGCTACATCTAAATTCAGGAAAGCCGGCGATTCCGGTATAGGCATGGATAGAAATTCTTAAATCGACCGAAGGAATGTATGGAAATCCAGAGAGTGGACAGTTCCTATTGTCAATGTCCCACATGGTTGTCGCGTCTCGGCAATGCGACGTGTGTGACACGTGTCGAACAACCGCTGCACAAGATCGACGTCGATCCTCCTTTGTCGGGTTCGACAAAGTTTAGATAAGTGAAAAAATTGACAAGAAAATATGAACAAGAATTCACGATGAATAAATATTTTATTCAAAAACTGATCGGATAGCTTGGAATGAAATTCTTCTCCGTTTTGATTCCCCACTCTTTTACTCGTTTTGTCAGAATAACCACAGTGCCATAGCGTTCATAAACTTCCATACATATATTAATCAATACGCAACCAAGACACGTTTTCATGACACACGTGCTGCAACGGTGGAATGCAGACGTCATATTAACTTTACTAATTCGATTTTTACACCGCGTTGCAGCTTGCCAGAAAAATATATCCCATCGTTCTATCCCACTTCTTGTACTTCTTCGAGGTTCTTTTTATCAGTTCATAACCGACGGGTCTTTAGTAGCAAATAGACCAAACTCGCGTGTTTCTTTGATACGACAGATACGTGTGTCACTTAGGTTCTACTATGATCGAATTTCCGTCTCTTTGTGTCTGACAATTGACGATTGCGAGTTCCTATATCTAATTCCTCGTATGTAATATACCGTAACATATAGTCAAGCCACAATGACAATGTTAACTCGCCTAAGAACTTCTCTTCACTCATTCTTCATGGTAAGAAACTTCCTGAATGAACTTGCACCAATCATCTCTCGAAAAGCTACATTATTTTTACTCACGCGTCTTTTTTTACGAAGAGTATTTTGCCTCTGAACTTCCTTGTCGAAAACTGCCGTTTCTAAATTTTGAAAATTTTTCGGTAGCTATGAATTAGAAGAAAAAGAAAAAAAGAAACCATACTCGATTCTTGGAGTAAGTATAGTCGCCAGCGTAGTAGTACACTCTTCGTTTCTTAGACTTATATTTAATCAAAGTATCGAAGCAAGATCCGAAGACCGAATATGTGTGAGATTGACGCGTGATCAACACGACCCTAGGTAGTACTTCCACACGTGTGGAAGCGTCGGGACGCTTGACACGCGCTTACCTGAAACACCATTCGCATACCTGATAACCACCCGGCCAAGACAGTCTTATAATACTATAGTCTTATGATGTGGGTATACTCGTGTTCCTGGCGCGTGAGATAATACAGTGTATTCAAGAACTAAGTACATATATCGTATATACCCTGACTATTCGCCATATAAATTTTCAATTATCACGCAATGATTAGTCTTGATATCGTTCATTCCGCGGCTATGGTACAAAGAAGATGAAGAAAATCTTTCGCACGTGACCCGTGCGCGCGGCTATATTTCGACTTTACAGGCGATTGATAGAGGTGCACCTATATGCTTGTAGATTCCGCGCGTTCCTGATTATCAAACACTTTGGGAATATTAATTTGTCGATTAAAGGGCATAGAGATGGATAGATAGCTGCAGGGAGTGGCCGAGAAAAGGAATAAAACTTTAGGAACGGCGAAGTGAAATATTTTCGGCCATTGAATTAATAACTTTCTACGTATATGATGAAGTATTCGAGAATTGAAGTTGAACATTTTCTCTGTAACAGTATACCTATACCCGTACCTGTACCTGTACCCATAAGGTATATACTCACGGTAAATATAACCCGCAAAAAAGTTAATCGAGCTAAAAGTATAATCTTGAAAAATTTGTACGTAAGTAGGTATATAGTTATATGTATACCTTACCCATACGCCAGAATCAGAGAACATCGACCTTATTACTATACGAAGGTAGGTGATATCCGTGTGTGTGTCTTAACCGCGTAGGTATACACGACAAACTTACTACATTTCTATCGTGTGTAGGTTTCAATACACGCATACGAGCGCCTATATTATATTATATATTCTATATCTATCCGGCAACAATTAATACTCGGGCACTCGGCTCTCTGGCGGCAGAGACGAGCTCTGGTTTCGCTAGCCCCAGGCAACTCTGCGACCGGTCAAGAACCCAATACAAGCCAGTCCGCAGTCCTCGGATTGGGTTGTTGGTGGGTCGAATGCAGATAGATCATACATTCATACCTGGAGGACTCGGGAGCGGGACTCCCACTAATGCCGAGGGTTTAGTATGGCCATATATACCCATACATAGGCATACATGCATGTCCATTCTCGTTTATCCACTATATATCGTACGTACATCGATAACGCTCATATGGTTGCCCTGCTGGCTAATACATACAGGCATACACTTATCTTTCAAATAGTGCAAATTTAACACCGATCGTGTAGGTTTTTCCCTAGGAATTGTATCTATGGCATACGCAGAGCTTGAAGCAGCTGTAAGAGTTGTTCATTGTAGTTGACTGCTGGCATTAGTAGGTATAAGGCGAGCCCCCCACGAGTGTAGATAGTATTTGGAGCAATAGGATATATATTATTATAGTTTCCAATGTTCTGTACCGCGTGAACGCTGACCTAGAGAGCTGATAGCAGCCGTAGTTGTATATTTCGCAAGGCGAACGATCAGCAGTAAATCGTTGATTTTTTACTTACCTCGTTTTTATTGCGGTGTGTAAGAAAAATTGTCAGGGAATTTAACGACTGGGGTAACACCCAACGCCTACGCTCCAAGGTATATGGAATGAAATTTCTCGTACCACCGACGGGGGTTTGTTATAATCATGGGTATAGGCTTCGCCATGGGAATCAATGTCGCGAGATATTTAATACACCGACTGTATAAATGAAAGAAAATAATATCGAAGGATAAGACGATGAAGAAGCAGAGGAGGAAGAAGAAGAAGAAGACGAAGGAGAGGACGTGGAAGGGGTTATATGCTGCTCTTGCATAAAAAGAAATAATAATATAATATCTTTCTACTTGATTCACTGCAGCGGGTGTGTATGTAGGTATATTGTACACGGTTCGCGAAATTACCGGCCTCATCCACCTGGATTACATTCCTTAATATATATGTACCATATGCGAGCTGGTATATATATGCGTAAACTCTTAATCGGTTTAAATTCCCAACAGTCTGCAGTAGCTCGTGATCCGGTATTTTTCCCTGTAAAACTCCTCTCCGTAGCTCGGGGCATTCGTTAACCTTCCTCGTCAGCTGATTGTGAGATCGCGCGAGAATTAGGCTCAGCCGAGGACCGCGGCCGTCCGCATATATCCCGAGGATCACTTATTCAGAAGTACGTGAAAGTATAACGAACCCGCGTTCCGTGGTCTGGGCAAATGTTAAAAACTCTGTATAACGGAAGGCGAGAGAACTCTATACTTATTTATTACTGTAATGTAAATGTGTAGTTGACGGGACTTTCGCGGTGTCCGATAATACATAGAGAAACGTGTACGTATAGTCGGTAGATGATCTAAATCAGGTTTCAGATGTTTAATTAATATCGCCTGTCTGCTATCCCTACACGTGGATCTATTCAAATTTTATTTACACAGTATTAAGAAATACCTAGTTTTCATTCTCATCTAATGTATCCGTATATACGTACGCGTCCATGTGTGTGTATGCCCGTTTGTAAGAGGAGGCGTGTCCTGACTCCAGCATCATTACTGGTCCATGAGGACAATTAATTATCTCCTGATTCTTTCTAAGAACCAGTCCAAGTACACTGTGACTAATACCACCGCTCGGTCTACATACACGTCTCTCTTTTATAGACACATATGATGGAACACTCTCAGGCTGATCGTGTTTCAAACCACAGAGACTCTTAACAGAGGAACGACGCATACTGCAATCTCGCTTGCCATACGACTAAATTCAGATCGAACTAAGCTCAAAGATATTCCATTGCACGACATTGCAACTTGAGATAAATACAGGACTTTTTATTTTCTCATAAACTTCAATTATAGTAACCCTCGTACAAAACGTAATCGATTTAATCTTCGTATTTTTTTCACGATAACAACAGTCAATCTAAAGATCAATTTCGTCACTGCACTATACCGAGGATTTGGTAATAAGCTGAAAGGCGAAGTCATGAGGCATACAATAGAGTCCTTAGAACACAGTCGGCGATCTCCTCTCCCTCTGTATTCGTAATGTACTGAGAAGTTGATATCATATTGTATTGTCTCGCGTGAAGGTATTAACGAAGTATTTCCGTCCTCGATTATTGTCGAGAGTTTTATTCATTTTTTTCTCCTTCTTATTTTCCTATTGGGACCACGTACAGAGCCACGTATAAGATTCACGAAAGTCCTCGACATTTGTTATTTCTATGAAGCAGAGAATGTCAGACTAATGATATAATTCTACTGCAGCGCGGATCTTTTTTCTTGTAAAACTTTATACGCGATGTTTTAAGTCACAACGAGAATCTTTCGTGTCGACAGTTTACCCACTTGTGAACTCCGTTAAGGAGCTTTTTCATATCCCGTGATTGACGGGGTACAGAGGCCGCACTTAGCGGTGGCGATTAATTTGGAAAGAAAAAAAAAGCACAGAAAATATAAAAATTAAAACGAAAATAACTTATAGTCGGACACGATGTAGGCTGTGTAGGTAATTAATAACTTAATGATTTCTCACCTCAAAATGAATCTTACTGTCATTGATTAATTACATTCGCTGGACCGCAGAATTTCAGAACAGTTGAGCCCGCAGGTACGTACATACCTACACGTGTATAATTTGTCCGGTCACGGCTACCTTGCTAAGATTATGAAAATATAGTCTGTGGAATAGAGAGAGAGAGAGAGAGAGAGGGGATACATACCTATATATGAAGAGAGATTGGAGCAAAGAAAAAAAAGTGTGAAAAGTCAGAAATTTATGACGTCGAAAGCGAGAAGAAGGAAGCCGGGTGGGACATGGTGGGGTGGGATTAAGTTCCTTGATGCAAGATAAGCAGACGACTTTTTACCGCAATTAGGCAAAGTGTCGACGACAGGGAGTTGTTTTCTGGTTCCGCCCAATCGCCGTTCCGATTATACAAATATTCAAATTAGCCCATGGACAGTAAGGAAGTCTGGGTAAGCCAGACTCTGTTCGCAACAGTTACGGATTATCAAATTATTATAATTTTCAAGCGCAAAACAATATCGCATATAGGATATATCTGAGGGAGGTAAAAACCGCTCAAACGACACGCCTACTACCGCGGAATATCATGCGCGGTACTTTCTCTGCACCCTTGTCGCAAACCCCCTTAACACGGCGAGATCCTACCAGGTCTTATTCGACTGGGTGGAGTTTTCTCCGTCCGCGTTTGCGCGGATCCGCTTTCCCTTATAGGGGATGAAGTTTCCTCGTTCGCGGTTTATTCGCGACTCTATTCGCTCCCCGGATCTTGCAGAATCTCCGACCGCACGCCCATTGATGAGAATCTGTTTCCTGTTCTGAAAATATCTTTTTTCGAATGCCGACGATTGATTCAGCTGCGGGACGTAGGTATGACCTGAACGTTATTCTACCTTTCGGTCGGAGACCGTTTCCACATATCAGACTCTTGTAATACCGGTAACAGCCTATCACACAAGTGACGTCACGTACAGAGCCGGATACCGTGAACGTGTTGCCCCGTCCGCGCCCTCGGAATAATAACAAACAAAAGACGTATGCTGTCGCGTTTAAACCGAGCTCCAAACTACAACTACATTACACTACACTACGCTACGCTACACGCTACACCTACTGCACGCGCGACTTGACGGGAGATAGTATTTTCTTAGTCTCTGGGGCGTTCGATTATTTGAAAATTCATATTAGGATAGGCATGTGCCGTTAGCTTCCTCTCCTAATTGCGCGCCCGGAGAGTTCAGTGGTCGAGTGAACCCGCCATGAAACAAAAGACGATAGGTAACTTCCACGAGCTATACATTCACGTACATTACATACATTCAAACTAATCGTTTATAGTTCATATACGCGTTACACTTATTACGCTACCTATATACGTACGATCTACATGTGTATGCTATAATATAGGCTCGACTCTATTAACGGTTAGAACCGAGTTCGATATACTGATCCGTTAACGGCTTAGAACTTGCGCCTGAAACTACCGGGTATTAGGATTAAGTATATCCGAGTTTAGACTGAAAATTAATCGCCAAGGATATCGCCGGGTCTTTTTATCAACGGGGAAGGAGAAAGTTGGTATAAAAAAAAGGCTGAGAAATTACGTTTTACTTATTGCATAAACGACACCGACTTATTCCACTTTGTAGAAAAATAATATACGAATACGAATTTCGCACGCTGGTATATCAATTTCAAGCGGAAACTTTGCTCATTCATTCTTCGTTTATCAACAGTAAATTGAACTAAGAAACGGAAAAGAAAAATGGCGAGCCATTTATGAACAATTTTAACTAGTGTAAGGTGAATTTCTTCGCATCCTCCACACGTGCTGAGGAATGATTATTTAACGAATAGAATCTCGAATTGTTTTGAAGTAATTTTTTCTTCTCAAAGCTACAGGTAGTATATAATATGGTATATGTAAGGTAGTACGGGGTCTAAAAGAGCTGCGGCATGAGAGTGAAGTGCACGCTGGGTAAGGAATTCATCAGCTAAAGGTTGGCAAACGTGCTCCACCATAAAACCGAATGATTTACTCTGACATTTTATGGTCCCGCGCCAGACGCCAAAGTTTGCAAATTTTTCTCAATTCTCGCGAAAGTTATTTTCACGAAATGAAAAAATACCACCGGATACTTCGAAGCTCGATTGATTTTAGCCCATCGACAAAAATTCGCTGCTCGTATCCCTCGACAATTTAAATAATTGGCGAATATGTCGCGATCGTTTTTTGGCACGGACGGTACGCCCATATTGTTTCGCTTCGGGCGGTACGCGAACTATGGAAAAATCAGTTTCATTACATATACACAGTGTCAGTCGACCAGTATGAGTAAAATCCGTGCATGTGTTACGCGAATACGTGTGTCTGACTAACCGACCCACCCGACCATCCGCGAGAGTATTTCTATGTGTAAATCGTATACCCCGGGTACCAGTACATCGATACGACCAGCATCCGTTGCAGTGTGAGTTTACGAGGCTGGGAGCAATGTAACCAGAGACTCTCGGTCTCCAGACAGTTGAATTTCGAACGGTTTCATCGTTCAATTGTTCTCCGATTCTATCTCTTTCTCAATCATTTTTTATCCGCTTTTTACATCATTTTTTTTTTTTTTTTCTTATCTTTTTTTTTTATGTTCTTCACATTCACCGATATCCATATATAGGGGGAAAAAAATTACGACTCAAATATTTAACTACCCATCTACCTATATAGGTATATATAAATCTACGTAGTACCTATTTACCTCTATAATATATACTTGAAAATAAATTACGTCCATCTTCTCCCCTAAATATCTTTCACCTGGTTAATATATTATACCTACCTTTTCATTCCACGTTTATATCGACTATTGTACAATTCGATCCTTAAAGAAGCCGTCCGAAAAAAAGAAAAGAAGAAAAAAAAAAGTATATTTTCTCCCCATCTGATACCTATATCGTCATTCTTTACCTCTAAGCACTTTATTTTTGCCCAGCCGCTGTGAAAATCGCAATTTTCACACGTATTTTTTTTTTTTACTTTTTTTTTTTCCTTTACGTATCGAAGGGACGGACCCTCCCCGTCCTTCGTGCGGTCATCCCTTTTTTATTACACAGTTAATTGACCGTTTTTATACGCACGTTGTTTTTTTTTTTACCACGATAGTTTTTTTCGATCGCCATTCTTGCCTCTTTCTTTTTTTTCTTGTCGCTTACGATAGTTCGATAATCCGGACGGTCAGTCTGTCAAAATATTTCAACTATCTCCTTTGTGCCTAATTCTTTCTTGGTCAAAAGCCAACAGGGGAGTTTTTGGGCCAGAATTTCTTTGGCGGTACCTACTTCGCCAAGGGGGCTGGTCAATGGGATAGTATAGGAAAGGACTCATCGAGGACTGAAGCAGGGATCGAATCGGGGTCAATAGGCTGTCGATAGCTCAATTTCACAAGTGGTTGACCATTTAAAAATCACCACTTAAGAAGTTTTTATAACCACCTGGTGCCGTTTACCCGCTTCGTTTAGGATGGTATGGGATTTTTTTTTTTTTTTTTTCCTTTTTTTTCGGGAATTTCTTCGTTTTTTTTTTTTCTCTCGTACGTTGATCGCTCCGTTCCAAGGCTAGTTCTCACCTAATTTTTATGAAATACTACCGCCCCGGGTGGTATTGTCGATTCTTATACGAGAATAACGTGATTTGAATTTTTTTATTATTTTTTTATTTTTTTTCATTTCTTTCGATAGAAAACGCGTGTAAAATTATACGGTAAACGTGTGTCTGTATAGTCAAGATAAGAATTGTACTTATATACAGTAATTGAATCTGATTTTGGAATCCGTTCATACTTACGTGGCTGGCATTGGTGTTGGTGCTTTGAATATGATGGAAATAACTTGAGAGCCGTAAAAAATACGAATAGGAAAAGTGAAAGAAAAAAAAAAAGGGAAAGAAGGGAAGAAAAAAGAACCGGTTTCTCGGCTATCTTTATCCATTATACCTAATACCTGCATATATCCAGGAGTTTAGATGAAAATAAATGTCAAAAATTTTGACTACCGGAATTAGACGAGTGTATATTTTAATTTCAATTGAGAAGAAGAGGTTTTATTGAGAAAAAAAGAAAGAAATATGTAGACAAGGAGAACGTTCATTCGTAAATCCTGAAGGGATTCTAGTTGCTACCTAAATCTTACAAGATTTTCTTACTCTTTATAGATCGTATAATAATAGAAAATTTTATACTCACATCTGTCTTCTGGATTTTATTATTTGAAAACTATCGTTTGATATCAAAGCTCGCTTCCATCCGACTCCACGATGTTGAATTCGTTTTTCTCCGTTCTTTTTCTCTTTTTTTTTATACTAACCTATAGCCTGATGGAGAACGTGTGATTTAACGGAGCGATAGAGAAGAGAAAAAAAAAAGAATCGAAATGATGAAAAAAGAAAAAGAAAAAAAAATGTAAAAAATAAAACGAACATTTCAAATAATATAAGTATTACAATGTTCGTGACCAATAAAGGGTCATTGACACCTCGTGACGTCACATTACACGCACTCCTCTACGCATATATTGTCCCACCGTATCGCCTGCCCATTGTTTCGTCGACTTATCAATTAAATACCCTGCGAGCTCCTTCTTACTATATTATAATACTCACGTGTTAGGTGAATGAGTATGAGATCGGATTTTCATACCAAATTAGGAATTTCAACAACAAATATCACGAGTGAAGTTTATAACAGTACATAATTTCTTTTTTTTTCGCATATATGTGTAAAATTTTGCATGTAGATAATTGCGTTCTAGAAACGAATATATAGGTAGTAAAGAAAAGAAAAAAAGTGAATGATAATTGAATGAGGGGAGAAAAAAAATGAAAATAAATAAATGATTGCAAAAACTGTTCGAATTCGAAAGTATATCATTATTATTGTTATTATTATTAATATTATATAAAATCAAATACAATAGTATGAGCTATTGGGCATATATGAGTGAATATATGTAATTTTACACGCATATTTACTGCAGCATTGTGTTATCGAGATTTGAAAATTAATTACCTTTTAATACCATTTCCTGAAAAGCACATAAAACCGTAGTTAGCCTGTCAAGGAACAAGACTGGAATATAAATTATATAATATATATAGGTACCCGTACCTACAATCTCTTTAAAGTTAACTACATTCCCGGGACTAGACACAATCGCCTTATACTACCTATATATATACACATATATATATATAAGAGGCATTTTGTTATTCGTATAGAAAGAAAAATATATAAGGAACTGGTTGGTGGTAAGAAAAAAATAAAAAATAAAAAAATAATTATTGTTATTAATAACATTATTATCATTATTATAATATTTCGTTATAAGTATATATTACCTACGCCGCTTTAAATATCGCTTTCATCAAACTTCCCACGATCCTTGATTTTGATAGATTTTTATTCCGCATTCGATAAACGGTTTCATACTTTCAAACGTATGTATATATTTTTTTTTATACATAAAGGTATATATCTGAAAGATTTATTAAATCACATGGTATATCACACCACGTAACATTACACATAGGTAATACATATATATACTCCGATACTGCGATCACGTACGTATGAATAATAAGAATACATGTATATATATATTCTTACCGGCGATTTCTATTAATCATCTTTGCAGCCTACTTCCGGTTGACTTAAACTATAAATCTAACTTAAAAAAGTGGCAATGTACACGGGTTTGATGTATTATTTATTTCGAGGATATACGCGGCCAACGAACTTAACTCGGCAACTATACGTAACGTGGATACGTATACGACGCGTTCGTTCCACATATTTCACTATTTCTTTAGGATTTTGATAATTGCCTGTTACCGAATGCTGGATGCTGGATGGTGGATGCTGGATGCTGGATTCTGGACCATAAAGCGGCACGCGGTATGTTATTTAAAACTGATTAGAGTACCACCACGTACGTCCACGGGCCAAACAGATCACCGCATGGGGGGAACTCAAGCGGGAACCAGAAGCAGCAACAGCAACAGCAGCAACAGCAACAGCGACAGCAGAAGCAGAGAGTTATTTTGTAATTCTTGTTAGCAAAATCGAGGCCAAGATGCCCGAAGCCAAACTAACCGTTAGGACAATTTCAGATCCGCAAATTCGAATTTCTGTTACGCACATTACGCGCTCAAAGAGAACACACGTCCATTATATTCAAAGATTGCGTCATCTGGTGCCAAGCAGATTGTTTCTTGATAATCAATTCATATTTTATTGAGTCCTGGTTCACCAAGGTTGTAAATTAATCGCTTAACGCGGCCTAGTTTGTCTATTACTCTCGTATTATTATTACAATTGTTACAATAACTTGTTCAGTTTTTCTCCTTTTCTAGCTTTTCGTGATATTTCGTTTATTTCACTTTTTCATTCTGTTTTCTCTTCTTTCTTTCGAATATGGATTCTCGTATGTCTATTCCCCGGACGTATTTTCCACACTAGTATGGGTGTAGAGAAGGAGACAGCCTGTTGAAGCAGGTAAACTGATATATCGGTCGTGTACAGCTGTCATTTGAAAAATAATATTTGCAAATGTTAATATTTTAATCGGTTATAAGGAATAGGAAAAAAACTACTGAGCCAGCAAATCAATGCTTTATTTCAAGGTGATAGCTACGAGCCTTGTACGATGTTTCAAGAAATATGAGAGAAATAGCCGATACCTGCTCTGTTTTCAAGTTAAACAAAAAAAAAAGTGGAGTAAAAAAGAAATAAAAAAAAAACGAACTCAAACACAACTCGTGGAATTGTAAGAGAATACTTCAACAAGTTAGCATAACGTAGGCTTATAATCCAAAAGAAATCCGACTGAATTTGATTTCAAGGAAATGGTAATTATTCAAAAAATTATGGAACGATGTGTTAATACGATACGACGACGTTAGAAAAAAACAAAAAAAAAATGAAACTGAAACTTTTACACGGTGTAAAAACGTCGAATGAGTGAGTAATTTTATTTATCTAAATATATTCGTGGATGACTTATAGAGCATTGATCACTCGGTATATTTCGTCGCTTGTGAATTATAAAATTCGTATCTTTTCCTGCTGTAGAGAATCATTAATAACGAAATGTTAACGGAAGTGAATAACATTGTATACTGTCGTCAAGAGCATATAGGTACACGTGTTAACCTCTGAAGTCTTTTTCATAATAATATATGAATTAAAATCCACACCAATACATGCCGAAAGACACGCGGTCTCGCGCCTTCTAGATCTCTGTACACGTACGTATACCTTTAGCTAGATACGATACGGTGCAGTATAGAGTCTGTAAAAATAAAATACTGCCAGTACATATAGAGCAATAGCGCCTATATAGAATATGAAGAAACGCGAATACGATCACGTTGTAGCTCGCTGTATGTATGCAATATTCTATATTGTAGAGATATGTAGTTGCCCTACGCCCAACTGTGTAGGTATACGGAGTATGAGGTATTTTACACAAACGCACACCTACATCTCGATCGCAATGTCGGGGGTGCCTACTGGTTTTGATATACGAGTGCACCAATACTCGGAGCATTATACACGCGTGAGTCATATTGAAAACCAGTCTTATCCAATACACAGAACGTTGAACGAGTGAATATTTTAGATCTGCCCGAGCGCGTGTCGCCTCTGTATCGAAGTGTGCAGGCTATACGTGCGTGTGGCTTATAATCTTCGGTTCTCTACCGGGCCGAAACTGTTTTCTCTGAATATACAAAATCTCTTCTTAAAAAAAAATCTCACGCATACTTATATATCGTGCGGGCGAAGATGAACTTCGGCGAAGAAATTTCAATTACGAATTACACATTTTCTTACATATTTTTTCAATTTATTGATTTTTCTCATCTTTTTACACATTTTGAGGAAACAAATATATCTTCCGTTCGGAAATTATCAGGAGAGAAAATTATTCACTCGAATACTTGACGGCACACTTTCTCTTATGGAATATTGTACAGTACAATGGAATTCTGCAACCGCAATTGCGATGTAGGCTTTTCTTTCCGATTTTTCTTTTTCTTTTTTTTTTTTTAATTTTTTTCTTTTTTATTTCCAGTATCACTATCAAAGCTTTCTCATATATGATGATACATCTTTGTATACGTTCGAGTGATTTTCGGGATCGTTTCTTTACGGGCGTTTGTCAAATATTGTAATCGATGTTGTCACCCGCTTAATACGAATGGTTATAACCCGAGTTATTGTATCCATTCTCGAAACTGAACTGGTGCATTTTACGCCCACGGATAAAGGGGAGATCAATTGCTTCACGTATGTGTAAAGTCAGCTATTCGAATCATATAGACACACACATATCTGTATATCTTTGGATTAAAAGGGTAAGAAAGAGCCAAGACTTTTTAGTTATTAATAAACATAGCTAGGGTTATTTGTCAAAGAGTTTAAATCGCCTCGTCTTACTACGCTGACGTAAGTGTTCCTAGATATACACACAGAAATATAAACTAATGAAAAATCTTTTAAAACTTCCGCCTACATCTATAATCGACTGAAATAAATCTAGGAAATTCGTCAACCGGTAATCGTTCGTTATTGCGAGAACGGAGTGAAGAAATATTATATTTTTCTACGTATAAAATTTTACGTTATATATATAATACATAGATACATATATATGGGTTCAGAGGAAACAGCTATAATTGATTGAAGTATACAAGGGAAGAAAATCTACCATGGAACGAGTATAACAACCCTGTTCACGATCATATAGAATAGAATATTAAATAATTTATGTAATTACAATATGCGAACGCCATACCCGAGTAGGTACAGCTTCCATCCACCCACGTACCTACTCGGCATACTGTAACGAGTCTAGAGTGCGTTACGTGCGTGGAGCTATTATACATAACGCATTATAAGATAATAATAAAAGAAGAAAGCAACAAAGAAGAAAGAAAAAAAAGGAAAAAAAGCAAGGAAAAAATTGTAACTATACCAGCTATATATCCCGGGCCGACCACATTCCATGTTGGTCGACAGTGCTGGTCAATGCAAGCAATAGGCGCCTGCATTATATCTCTACGTTTATGTGTTCAATACACGTAAGTACAGACCTACGTCAACCGATTTATCTATGTATTTATGGATTTACAGGCTGTTTCAGTAGCTTAATTTGTTAATCTATTGCCTCTACCGTAAAGGTTAAAGAGACATCGGGATACAGAACTGAATCCGAGTCGAGAAAGTCGGATATATATATGAATGTCAGATTCATTAGGCTTCTTTGCTGCAGCCACAGGGGAAGATCGTCAAATTTTTCAAACACAGACACGCAGTTGCCGAATTTTAACTGTGGTTTATAGTTCTCGTGTTTTAATCAACAGATATAATTTCATCAAACAGAGAAAAAATCAGGATATCGATCTTTTTGTCATAAAAATTTCTACATTTTCATAATTTGTGTATAAATGCGATATTCGTTAGAAGCATGTAAACGCGTATGGGGGGACGATGTCAATTCTGAAAGTAGCGTAGATTATACATTGGTGATTTGCCTCGGCGAATGTATGCACTTCCATAAATTAGTGATAAAGTTATTGTTCGTCAGTGAAAGTGAAGGAGGAAAAAAGAAAATAATCGGTGAAAACCTGGCTGGGTTTCGCCGGATTTCGGGGAAGCGATGAAGACGAGGATGAAAGCTGCATGAGGATGCTGAAGGCGGTTCGTCGACCCTGTACAGAACGAAGATTTTCGTCGGGACACATTAGACGACAAGAGCTAGAAAGAGAGAGAGAGAAAGAGGGAGAGAGTGGGGGAGTAAGAGACAGACGGTGGATAACGTGTTGGCCGCACAGAAATATGACATTCGTAAACAAAAACACCGTAAAATTGTAGATGCGGAAACGCGGGTGCGGCGGTATAGAATAGTTGTGCAGCATCACAACGCTGCAACCCTTTTCTATCAGCGCGAGGAGGGGAGCGCAGGAGGAGAGTATAAGAAAGCCTTGAAGCCTACCCGAAACACCTTGGTTAAGTCCACGTGGTCTAAAAATATTCTTTGGTGAACTTTCTTTTCTTTTTCTTTAACTTTTTGGTTTCTTTTTTTTTTTTTTGGTTTTTTTTCTTTGGGAGGGGGGATGTTTTTTGTTTTTTTGTTTTTTCTTCTTCTCTTACTCTCTTTCTTCTTTAACTCCGAGGAGAAGATAGCTACCTCGCCGCACCATATGGCCGCGGGGAGATAAAAAAATTAATATTTCTACAAGAAGGGCTGAGGCTAGAGTCTCGTGGTATTTTTAAACACGGTTTCCAGGGTATACGCTTATAAATGTATGTAATACATACGTACGTACATCGTGGACTAACAAACCGGCCCACCGCAGTTCAATTACTTGTATACCTTATACCTACTTACTTTGCTTTTTACGTTATATTTATAAATTTTTCATCACGAATTTTTTGGCGTCATTTTCTCAGACGAGGAAAAGAAAAATCTGTACGAAACAGCCTAAGGTCTACAGACATTCCCTTTTCCGCCTCTCGCGTCTGCCGTTAAACGATCCCGAACCGAGGAATCGCGGTTGTTCTTGGATTCTCGGAGAAATAGGAAGACAGATTAACCCAAGGGACACCCCGTCGGTGTAATATCCCGTCCCAGGTAAAGGGGGAAATACACGTAGCCGTGAAAGCTACCTGAATCCGGAAACCAAGATTTGATTCCCCCTGCTCAAGAACTGCAGACTATAATTCGGTTCCTCGACCCCCCCTGTCCCTCTCTTTCTCTACGATTCTCTCAGGCCCTGTCCCAACTCTCATTTTTTACGGGCATCATTTTTCCTTTAATGGACGTTTTCTCACAGGGAACTCACGGGGTACAAGGAACTTACCCCCTCGAATGAGGAAACCCTTTCGTAATTTGATCAACCCTATGGGATATTTTATACCAAATTTTGATATTTTAGGTATAATTTTGACCATCGAAAGACTTTTCTTCTTCTTCTCTATCTTTTCTCTTCATATATAGGTATAGGTATATAGCTGTAGCGTAACGATTCGATCTGGGTTTACGACAAATTTTTCTAATCTACCTCCTTTCGCTTTTTTACGCAGGTACGTAAGTATATATATACATATGCACGTATATGTATAATAAGTATATACGGTACATGGATATATATATGGTATGGCTACCTGCGTAAGGGGATATTTTATTGCTGCTAAAGAGAGTTTTTAGGAAAATCTTAACGGGTTCTCAAGCCGAACCACTCCCGTGCCTTTTGTTCAACTTTCATTCCTTTAACCCTTTCGGAAGTTGAGGATCTTTCGGCGGTAACCCTTTCTCTCATAGTCGTTTTACTTTCCCACATTCCAATTTCACGGGATCCTCAACTGTGCGTATATACTATATATATATATTATATATGTGTCACACGATTAAAACGAAAAACCGTAAAAACGAAAAAAAAATAAAAAAATGAAAAATCATTTCTCATACAAATCCTCCCCTGTTCTTCTTCATTGTCTGACTGAATTATATATTTGTTCAAACGATTAATAGTGAAAGAAAGAATGAGAGGAAGGAAAATAAAAAAAAAAAAAACAATAGAAAGAAAGAAAAAAATGTTTTTCTCAAAAGCTGAAGAAACTGACTGAATGTCTTATATATATTATAGTGTACCTATCGGTAGACGAGGAATTTCTGAGGAATACATACCGCAGCTTTAGATCAACCCTTTGAAAATATGAAGAAGTCCCTTCCTACCCTAACGAAATGCAAGCGGGACTCGACGTGTCAGACATTATATCCGAGTAGTTTTAGAGACGAAATAGAAGAGGTAAGCATATGGAAGTAGGAGGGAATCTTTGGTGCGGGATGTGAAAGATATATGAATTGGAGTACCGGGACGAGAAAGGGTGCTGGGATGCAGGAATATAGAAAAGAGAGGAAAAAAAACGAAATAAAAAAAAAAAAAAAAAACGAAACCGAAAACGAAAACCACCCTAACTTAGCTTACTGCATTATAGACGCAAGCGGGTCGGTGGTTGCTTATTCCTCGTTTGAATTAAACCTTAGAAATTTGATTTCCGGAATACGTAAGAGTTTTTCTTAAATTCAGTTCGCGATTGTTTCTTACTGCAACAAGAGCGCGATGCAGATTAGTTTCGAATCTAGAACGCTTGTAATGTCGAAGTTTGAAAGGGTATAATTACGCCCGATAAATTTTCCCCGTCATTCTGTGAGTTTCTTTTTCTTTTCTTTTCTACAGGTATAGAAGAAAAGCAGATATATATGTATGTATAAAATTAATATACATTATAATTGCTCCATTGTCAGTTATAGCATTATAGAAAGGCGTTTCTCGGAGGTATGCTAAAGGGTTTCGAAGTTTTTGAAGGGATTTTATACGTCTAAACAACGGCGTAGGTTTTCATGCATCGATCGCAATTGCCCTAGGATATATTTCGTTGTATATTTATTAAAACATTTATCAAATCTAACGATCTACCTATTTTATAATGACGAAATGGTTCAGGCGTAGGTATAGCATATATAATAAAGTGACGAAATAGTTAATCGGGTCGTTTAGATGAAAATTTTACTCTCATTTTATCCTTCAAATCTATATACGTACCTATAGATAACGCGTGATTAATTGAAAATCGTCTTTTCTCATCGTATTCGCCCTTTTTTCTTTCAGATTTTCAATATTTCATCAAATTTATTGAATATATAATGTTCCAACGCTGAAAACCATTATCAGGTAATAATTATTGTGAACAAAACGCATCAGACTGAACCAATAACGCAAAGTTTATACCGATACTGTATCTATACATTGCATTATGCACCGTTTATAAATCCTTGCTAATCAAGCTATCTGGCTTCCCACGACAATTGATTAATCAATCAACTACTTGCTTACACTAACATGTAGGTACCTAATTTAGTACAAGAATCAAATTCTTTAATCAGTGCTTTCTCGCTTCACGACATTGGGTGTATTGCCATTTAAAACATTCAGACGATGTATTATATCTATTAACTAGAGAAAGACAAAAAATCGGAAGAGTTGAAATGTTCATTTTTCATCCCCTAAGTTCTTTTTGTAATAATTTCGCGTCTATCTCCGCGCGACAGTGTCAGTAGATTTAGTTGAGCAGAAAAAGAAAAGGAAGAAAAAGAAGAAAAAAAAGGAAAAGAAACCTATAGAGAAACTAAAAGAAAAAAAGAAATTATATGTATATAATATGCATATATATTTCTGGCGCACGTGGAGTCGGGGATAAGCCGTGTGTTCCTTCGCCGCGGACGACGACTGTCGCGGGAAACTTAGGCCGCAGGGTCGTAGCGACGGCGGTGGCGGTGGCTTGGCGGTGGCGGTGGCGGTGGCGGTGGCGGAGACGACGCGGTATATAGTAGAGGGGCGCAGGCGGTGCCACAAGTGCGACGGAGAGCGTCGCGGAGTATCGCGGTAGGGAGAGAACCGCGTTGCGCCGCGCTACGCCGCGCCGCACCACCCTTTCATCCAAGTTCTGAACGCGGAGTGGTGGGGTTCAGTCATCTCGCGCCAGCCGAACCACGCGCACTCGAATCCCACCTTTGAGCGGCGAAAATTGAATCCTGCTCGCAACGCGAGCCTTCCGGGCTCGACGGGCTGTTTTTTGTATTATTATTATTTATTATTATCTGGTTCGAGGTTTGAAATTCGGGTAATTTTTATCGGTAAACGAGAAATAACGATGTAACTACAGAAACAATATCGGGGATAATAAAAGGAACGAGGATCAAGGTGCAGGACGAATACCTTCCTATAACGCTAATTCAAATTCAAATTTCGTTCTTAAACATCATCCGATCTCTCGAGGGTTTGACACTAGTTCCCCGTGCGTAAAAAAAAAAAAAAAACGTTTTGGAAAGATTATCTTTAACAAACGAGTGGAAAGAAAGAAAAATAATAATTATTCTTTCGATATATTTATGTAAATATATATAATGATATACTTATATCAAGTCAACTTGACAGCGACGATTCTCTGTCTCATTCTGATAGGAAACAACGGGTGGTTGTAATACTCGCGCGGCGATACGCAGAGGATCGGAAGAAGAGAAAAAAAGGAGAGAAGGAAAGAAAGAGAGAGACAGAGAGAGAGGAAGGAAGGAAGTACATATATTGACAGCCATGGAACGGACAACTTTTTTCATCAAGAGAATAAAAAATAGTGAGACGAAATGCAGCGGCGATTGAAATAATAATAATAATATCAATATTAGTAACACCTGATATTTGTGTATGCAGTGGTTTGTGGATTTGATTATTTGACAGTGCGTAAATCATCCGCGTGTTTATCGACATATGTATATATGGATATATGGATACATATATATGTATGTATGTATTATATATATAGGTGTAGATATATATACATATAAATGTTGATCGGCGTAGGAGATATGTGAAAGTTTAATAATCCCTTATGACAATTATCATTTTATACTTGTTCAATAATCATCAATTACTATTATCATTGATAATAGAAATAAAGTGTGGCGTAGAGGAAGAAGAAAGAAAAAAAAAAAAGTATAAAGTTATTATTTGTTGTTATCAAATGGTTACGACTACGATAATGATTGTGTGGAACTGCTGCGGGAGGAACAACAAATTTTGATCGATCAAGGTAAAGAATAAACAGACTTCTATACCTACTTGAATCTCGCCGGAATCTCGTATTATAGGATGGTGCAGCTTTTAGATCGTGATTTCTGTTACATTCATTCGGAGCAATGAAATGATCATTCATTTATCGCGACGTCTTAGATCACTAAAAGCAATTTCTAAATTGGTATGAAAGAAGAGAGAGAAAAGTACGGATAGAGTACGCGTTGTATTGTATATTATACGTATGTTACCTACGTCTAGGTATCTTGAAATTCGAATCTTTATTACGACTCGTCCGTCTTCTATCTCGGTAGGTTTTTCATGTATCTTTTCTGTCCTCCTCCCAGGGTTGGCGGACTAAGACGCGCGGCTTTGGGCTATTAAAAATCTTTAATGTCTAAATTTTAACTTTTAATTGTTTCTGTCTCACCGAGGCGCCGTGCGGGCCTCTAGAATGACCAATAAAACGAAAAATCTCGAATCGTTTCTCTCCCGACATTTAAAACCCTCCCTTCACCTCTACCCCTACATATCTACGAGCGCGTTATACATCGACGAAAAACCAACAATCTGATAAATCGTTATGGGGACTCGGGGGGTGCAGACGAATCTCCCCAGAGATTCAACGCAGTCTTCCAAGCCGAAAAGCTTCAAAGCTTTTTCTTTCCCTCACCCTTATTTCTCTCCGTTTTACCTCTCGCAAGAATATATATATCTATAGACAATTTTTATCGACGAAATTAATCTCAGATTGTTTCGTAGCGTAACGCGGACACGTGGTTCTCTCGGTGTGACGTAATGGTACATCGCGGAGGTGCATCAAACCTCGCGTCGTAATTTCTCATTGAGGAGAATCGAAGGTGTTGAGAGTGAATGGACGAAACTAGGCTGAATTTTGGTTGTAATTTTATGACAAGATCCGTGACGAAGAAGAAGAGGGAAAGAATTGCTCCTGTTTTAGTTGGTTGGTAAAGCGTATTAATCGGCTTTCGTTAAAGAGTTTTTTGATCTTGTTTGCTTTTCTCTTGAATTACGACTGTTTGCTATTTAATACCTACGCACGGTGCTCCGCGGCTTTGGTAAAGTTAACCCAGTAACAGCCAGCTAGCTCGAGGTTTGTCGAGATTAAAATTCTTGGATTTACAAGACAGGTAGTCGGGGACACCGCGGGTACAGAGGCACACTCGGCACTCCTTAATCCAACAAACACCATTCTAACAATATTTGATTTCACAAATCCTGGTATAATTGAACACACTGCGCGTAGACGTACAAAACACTCCGCGCTAAAAGTATCTATTCCTCCCCTCTCCTATCTCCTCTTAATTTCATTCAATCCAATCCTACAAATATCACGATTTTCTAATCAACCATTAATATCATCCCTTAGAATTCTTCTTCCCTCGATTCTGGCATACCTGGCCTAAAGTTTATAACACTCGCGTACAGTAGGTGCCTAATACTCGTAGATAATATTGCATTAGGGTTACTGTTTTCTCGCGACCTGACTGACTGTACCTTAAGGCTATAGTAATAAAAGGTTTAAAGTTTTTAATACTTTCAGTTGTTTTTATGGCGGCTCGGCATTTGTTTCTCTCTCTCTCTCTCTCTCTCTTTCTCTCTTTTTTTTTTTATTGTTATTATTTTTTATTTTTTTATTTTTATTGTTCTCTTCATTCTTCTCTCTTCATCTCTCTCTCTCTCTCTCTCTCTTTCTCTCTCTTGACTTGAAGTCGTCGAGTCGACTTTAGACGGAGAGAAGAGGCAGCAGCCCTCTGATGTACGACTCGGCTTACAGCGTGAAAAAAATCCCATAAACCAGTAAAAAAAGCATCAGGATATAATATCGCCAAAGGAATTCTTCTCATACTATATATTCACGTATATACACATACTCGTGCTCACGTACGTAGATATATACACGTATTTAAACTGTATACTGTATTCACATACGGCATATAGATATATAGATATATATACGTGAATATAGGTATGACAAACCTTAAGGGACGCGCGCGAGCTTTTGACCGCGTAAAAAGAAAGAAAGAAAGGAAGTAAAAAAGGGAAGAATAAAAAAAAAATATATATATATAAGAATAATAAAAAAAAAGAGTACATTTGAATACCCATATACCTACATACGCGTGAATATCTCTCGGACTTATACTCAAAAACTGTATAGAATAGGAGTAGACCGTTCACGCGTGAATTAAAAAGCGAAGAAACGAGAATTTCGAATGACAAATGACGAACACATGTGTGCAGTGCTTCTATTCTTTATGTCTTCGGGGATGACTGCACCACAGAAACGAAGAAGAAGACGAAGAAGAATAAGAATAAGTAGTAGTAGTAGTTGTAGTTGGCAGAAAACCTTGCTCATATCCTTTCTTGAATTCCTATGCATGTTCCAGGGAAGCATATATGAATGTAAAAATTACGTTTTCTTGTCTAGTTTTTTTTATTTTCTTATTTTTTTTTATTTTTCATAATTTCACCGGATTAGATATTTATCAAGGAAGTTTTCGGGGTATATTACCGCGTCCCGATGTATCGAACACGCCTTATTAACCCCGAGGAAGTTGTATATTATATATCTATGGGTTTTATTTTTTGGTTGCTGCCAGGATTCTCTTCAATTTAAAGGAGTGACTTTGCTATTCTCTTATAGCTATATACCATAATCTATACGGTTCCCAGCTCCTTATTCTCCTTCTCTTTCTCCCTCTCCTTATTCTTCTTCTTCTTTACTCCTTACTCCTTTTCCACGCTGACTCTCTCCATCAACCAGCACGCCCTTTCCCAAATGCATCACCACCACCACCACCAGCTCTTCTCTCAGCCCTTTCGAAATATAGTAATGCTGCTGGTCTTGCCGCAGAAGCTGCGCTAAGGAAATAAGCAAAATAATATCTCGGACCACGAATCGACCGCGACTTCTATTCGTTAGGCTTAACGACAACGACCGGTTATTAACTCTTGATAATTATCGATTTTAATTATCAACGTGAATTGCTATAAACTACTCCCTGCATCTACCGAGTTTACCCCTTATACTCCCTTCTTGTCTTTAAATCCTGCTAAAAAAAAAAAACCTTTTCATTTCTCATTTTTTTATTCATTCTTTGAAACACCCACATTTCTTATCAAATTATATATATCATATGAAAATATTTTACGTATCAATTTTTCCTTCTTTATTATCACACTTCCGCATATTCGAAGAGAAATTGAACGCTTTTTCTCGTCTAGTAGCATACGGCAGTTAGGTTATAACCTAAATATATAACAGTGCCAACATCTTGGCTATAATACTCAACTATAACTGTGTCAATTCCAAGTTTAAAAGATCCGCGGCGCCTTCACGCTTATTTTCTATCTCTAGACCTGACAGCCCTTTTACCATTTGTAATTGAATTCGTTTAAGACGATTTCGAATTTTCAGAAACGTTGAGGTTTAGAATAAAATAAAAATTTCGAAACATCGGACTGCAGGGAATTCGAGACTCCGAAAGTCGAGACCCCCGAAAGCCCGGAAATATGAAAATTTCGATTTGTTTTTCAGGATGTGAAAACAGAAAATGGTTCATTCTAATCGAGACTCTCTTGACGGAAACTCATTAGCTTTACTACAATCGATGACTTCAATGTAATGAATAATTGACAGGATTTTGTGAAATTTATCTTCTCGGAATTTTGAACCATTGGTGTTCTTCGTTTAAAAAATTTTCAAATCGATTCTAGAGACCATCGAGGAAACACTCTTTATAAAAACTGTGAGTCGGTAATATTCAAATTCGGAGCTTTAATCCAGCCCGGTAATTAGGGCTTCTTGATGGTAAACGGCTAAAAAAAAAAAACTAACGCCATCAAGTATGTTTCTTTTCGATTTTTATTTCTCTCCTTTATCTGTATCAAAGCTGTCGACCCGATCGCCTGAACTCTGAATTAATTTTATCGTAAATTTGCATACATGCGTAGCATTCGTTAAAAACTCCACGATATACCTATAACAACTTTGATCATATTCCATTAAATTCGCTTCTTTTTCTTTTACATAAATATTATATATTCACGCGTTTACGCACGTATGTATATACGTAGTCTTTGCGTCAAGCGTAAAATAATAGAAAAAAAAGAGACAAAAAGAAAAGAGGAAAAAAAAAGAAAAAAAAAAAAAAAAAACGAGAACAAGGCCATTGACCTTACCGAAGCAGCAGTTATTCAGTTTTCGTTCCTTTTTTTTTTTCTTTCTTTCTTTTTTTCTTTCTTCTCCTTTTCTTCGCACGTGCGCATAACTCAATTGTTTTTCGTAATAAATACTGTATTTAGATTATTTGATTATTTGACAAAAGTATATTTTAATCGTTTAACATCTACTTGATATGAATATATATGTATACACATCTTATATATACCTACTCACGTGTTTAAAAGCTATACGATCGGTACTGGACACTTTCCGCGAGGTATACCTACATTACTACGTGTGAATATACACCTCATATATACACATATCGCATTATTATACACACACACGTTGCTCAATATCTACATGTACATATATTCACCCGGACGACGACCCGCGGGTGGTCGATGTCAGCAGTTTCACATTTTTACATTTTGACTAATTAATCAGAAACAAAACTTCACACACATACCTATGACAAAGCTTGCTATTAGCAAGATCTGGGCAAAATTGATGGAAAGAAAGAAAATTATGAAAAAATTTTTTTACTTCTATTCTGTTTTTTTTTTTCTCATGAATTATTATCAATTTTTGCCAATGTTTGCCTGCCTTGTATGCAGATTTCGAATCTCGTCTATTTTACACTCTCAGGATTTAGACGAAAATTTTCTATATCCGAGTAAACGGAATGACGGACAAATAATTCCGCTGCAGCAGCTGAAGTTTATGAAATTTTAATAATAATATATGTACATAGATATTATTATACCTTATTGGACAGTGGCGGGCACCGGTATTATAGGGATTAGGTTTTTCTCTATGTAGGTTATCTGGTTCTTAGATACGATATGGGCGGTCCTCAGTTCTAATTATGAATTAATTCGTGAATAACGGTCGTAGAGAGTCGAAACTGGGCGAAGACATTCAAATTTTCAAGGCATTAAAATTGGAGCGGACTCACCCGGCAACAAAACCTGGCATATAAGGTTCAAGGTATATGACAGGCGAGACAGAATTTCAATGCAACTAAATAAAATCATATGTCATATCTAATTGAAAATTATTAGCGGTTTAATCAGATGAGCAAACTCATGAGAGTAAAGAGGCTAGATTTTCAAGAGGAAACAAACATTTACTTTCGTTTCTCATTTTTGCCAACGTTTCAAATTCCTTTTATACGTTTAATGTGCGAACTCGCTTATTTTTACCAGCATGATAAGGCAATTTTTTTCAATCAATTAACTATGATGAGAATTCGAGTATGTCAGATAAGTATGAGAAAATAGTTCCAAATCTAATAATCACTTATCGGACCTGGTCGAAAAGGTGCAACTATTAAATATGAGAGAAATAATGAAACGAGAATGCTCTACTTCCACGCTTGAAGAAATTCTACCTCATATATTTTCCGTGTATTATATTTAATTATAATAAGTTCTCTGTCTTAGTTTGTCGGCAGGTATATACCCACAGAACGTTGGATTAGTTTATCGAGAAACGCAACGCCATATGTTGTTCGTATAATATTCCGTATTTCTTAGCGTATGATGATTACGACGTGTGATGGAATAGTCGATGTGTATAATATATATCTAGATATTATTCATTTAATAATATGCACACCTATATATATATAGAGAGAGAAGGAGATAGTGGGAGAGCGGGAGAGCGGGAAAGCGGTAGAAACAGAACAAGTACTGAATTAATTTATTCATAACTGCATCAAGCAGAAGCGATGGTGATGAGTGAGGCTTGTTAACCGTTTAATAAGAGGATAATTATTTTCTCATTGTTTGTCGAGGTAGTGGTGGGTCCCTCGTGTATAAAGCCAGCGGGCAACCGGATTGTTTTCTGGTTTTTTCCTTTCCTTTTTACTTCTTTTATCTTCTTTTATCTTCTTTTTTTCGTTCTCTATTATTCGAGATAAATTCGTTCACTCGGAAATGAAATGAAGACGGTTGACTCGGGAGACAAGCAGCCGGGCGAATCGTAAATTTAAATTTAGAACGCGCAGGTTTTTCGGTGAAAAAGTTGCGCTCGAGACGATTTGAATTTCAAAATACCGCAAGATTGGCGGGGTTTTGTCGTAAATTGTCTCTTGCTATACGCACCGCGGCATCGGTCGAATCTTACGAAAAAGTTGTCCGATTTTTAAATCGTTACAGTGGGCATATAGGTATAAACCGGTGAGAGAGAGACGGAGAGAGAAGAACTCACTCGCGGCTCTATAAAGAAGGAAAGAAAAATATAATAAAAGTGAAATAAACAAGAAATAAAACCGAATTCGTTTACTTTCTCAATAAGGGGCTGATCTGACCAAGTTCAAAAATCGCTTTTCAAAATAAATCTCTCTTTTTCTCTTTCGGCTTCTCTTCCCACACAGCATCCCGACTTTATACCCGCGACGGAATACGGCTACTTCCGTTCTTCCATTCAGAACAGAAACTTTATCTTTTACGTTTCCCTCTTCCGTGATACAAGCTGAGGAATTCGTAGATATGGAGAAAAAATAACAAGGAAAAACAAAAACAAAGAGAGAGAAGAAAAAAGAAAAAAGAATCCGATAAGAATGGAAAACAAAAGAGTTGAAAACATTTTTTTGTATAGTTTACATAGGTACAAAAAGCTGTTGAAAAAAGGAAAAGAATCAAAAATTGAATGATATTGTGTGTCAGTAACCTTTGCGGTTCCGCCGCTATACGTGGACTTACGTGGATATCTATATTTCACGCTTATCTGATACCATTTTTTAAGAAACTAAGGGATTATTATTCTCTCTAGCGAATTACGGGGACAGGAGTAATAGCATGGAGTACACAGTTCCGTGTAATTAAAGTACGATTTAAGATGTACGATATATTCTCTTATCTTGAACTTCTGGTGTTAATTGTTCGATGTATACCTCCCACGCCCGGAAGTCAACTTCCTATTTTATAATCTCGCGAAAGAGGGGGGAATGCATTGAAACGAAATAAAGTTAAACGAAGTAAACAAGATCTTGTTTTACAACCACTTTTTTCCTCTCTCTCTCTCTCTCTCCTTCACTCTCGTAAATCTTTCTATTGTACACAGTGCTAAAAAGATCGAGAAAATTCCAAGTGGCAAAAAGAATGACTAGTTCGATTCAATTGCAACACGTATGTACCTACGTGGGGATGCAGTAATTGTGAGAAAACAAAAAGAGTATTACCTAAGGTATATCTTCATCCAGAGTTAAACTAGTGAGAATTTTGTTTTCTCATTCGTTTTCTTTTCTTCGTCTTGAATTATGCATATATATATATATATATATTTTTTTTTTTTTAATGCTAAAATTGATTCGATATCATTTTTATTGCTATAAACTCGAACGTTCTTTACATATCATACGCGCATGTATGTATGTATCTGGGGCTTTCCAGGGTGTGGCCGCCATGCCATGCATTGTTTTTTGAAAAATTACAATATTGTCATTATTAATATTTATGCCTTTCAGACTGACTGACTTTCTAAATGGTATAAGCATAAGCAGATGTTACTCGCGGCACAATACTAGGTGTACCAGCTATAACCAAGCCCCACTCTATTTCTTTGAACAATTTAGGTTCGAGCTAACTCCGGCAACTGTTATTTACCACCAATCCGTTAACATTGTGACAAGTCACGTGGAGTCGTCAGCAAATTAGAAATTATTATTAATATCTTAGCTGTATTCAAGGTGATACCCTATACGTCTATACACCTACTCGTGCTTTTTTATCGAATTTCAAAATCGTGCCATGGGGTTGAATATCTGTCGGAAAAATTTTTGTACAATTTCAGAACGACCGATCCTTTTTTTTCTTTCTTTCTTATCATCTGCTCTTCGTCCATCGAGATCGAAACGATTCACCGAAGAAATATACATTTTTTTTAAATATTCCATCCCGTGGCATGATTTTCTATCAGGCGAGTAACGGAGTGACGATTATATCATATCGTCGAAGATGTTCTTCTCCGTGTTAATATATATAGTATATATATATATTTTTTTTTTCTAGTCAATTTTCTGTGATTCAAACAAGCACATAGAATCTGGCCTACTCTTTGCTTATAGTCGCGAACCAGATAATAGCAAGAGAGTTGGGCATTTGGAGCATATAGAATGGCGTTTGAACAGTTGACTGACATTTCGGGGGCGAACCGCTCGTTTGTCACAGGAACGCCGGACTTCATTTGTTTTCCCCCTACCTTGTCGAAAGCCTTCGCCATAGCCGTGGCTGTTTCTCATTATATATTTTTTTATTTTTATTTTCTAATTATTATTATGATACTTCGTAATTTTTTTTTTTCTGTCTTTTCTCTCTTCCCATTTACAAAAATCATTCTAACGTTTTTCTTTCTTTTTTTCCCCCTTAAATTTATACCTATACCTGCTTCAGCCAGTCTACCCCTTGCTGTGTCCAACTATCGCTCAAAGTCAGTCATACATTATAAATGGTCTTTTATTTGCATTCTAATGTTTCAGATTTCGACTGAATATCATTATTCATTGAAAAGATGGGAGAAAAAAAGTAGATCAATTTTGTCGATTCTATATTTCGTATGCGAATTTCCGAAAAGAAAAAAAAAAGAAAAAAAAATTCAATCACTAATTTATATATACTTATATACCTATGCTTATTACAACCGTGGAATAGATCTCAGATCTCGTTCTGTACGATACAGATGCCCCAAAGTACGTTCAAGACATGAACATTTGCTCGCTCGTGTGTGAACACGAGTATAGCCCGAAGGCTTACTGTAATTCGTATAACCAAGTTGGTGCAAAGGTTGTGCCTCTCAGCAGGCAGGAAGAACCCTAAGGGTCTAACTAAGTTCTCCCCTCATTTCTCAGCTCTCTCTCTCTCTCTCTCTCTCTCTTTCTCTCTCTATTCATCTATCTATACTATATCTATCTTTTTTATTCTATCTTTTCGTCAGCCTCTTTCCTCGCAGCCCTGAGGGTTGCTTAAATTTCGATCACGATTTCTAACGCGTGAGAATTATAAAGAGTTAATTTCTTTTATCTTTTTCTCGCTCTTCATTTCTTCCTATATATATATATATATGTATATATACATATGATAGGTAATTATCGCGTGTTAGAATGCAGGTATAGGTTAGTTCTGATATAATTTATCAAATGCGCGTGGGAGTTCGCGTCTACATATATAGGTAGATAATTGATGTCTATCATCACGGGAATACCTTATACGAAAATGGAACGCCCAGATATCGTTTGGCTATAAAAGAGAAAAAGAATCTGAGCCAATGGCATATCCGGAGTCTAATTCTAAATCGCGTTAAGTATATCGTAACGGGTAGGTATATGTATATACTGTACAGTATACGTATGTATGTGCGTAGATGCGCGATGGTTTTATTATAGATTACTTTATAGGTAAGTATAATATGTATATCGCGATATAAGGCGAGCTTCGAGAAGGCCAAAAAAGGTAGGGTGTAGAAAACAATGGAATAACAAAAAAGGCGCGAAATCCAGAATATGGCCGCGTCGCGGTTGTGTCCCATTCGTTCTTGATTTGAACGTGAAACACGTTCGGCGAACGTTTTTCAAATAAATTAAACCCGCATTCTGTTGTATGGAATCGCATAATAACGCGCTTCTCTGCTATTTGCGCTCACTTACCTCCCTCCTCCGGCTTCTCCTCGTATCACATATGTATACATGCGTATAAACTCAGTTTCGACATACACATGATCACTGTTAAATAATCTAACCGATTGTTAATAATTTACGAATCATATTTCTCTGTCTGAATAAAAAAAGAAAGAAGAAATAAAAGAAAAAAAATGAAAAATTCTTTATTAAAGTTTGACCGCGGGTTGGTGCGTCAAGCTATCATCCGTGCCCCAATGTCCATTCTGTAGCGTAACTCGATAATTGGTCGATTTCGCGCAACGGGACAAGAATTCAATTTGTCGTTGTGCAAGCGAGTGTCGACCATCTTGTATTTAACTGACCGGCTCAGTTGGCCTAGAATCTTAATTTCCGTTTCTCCCTCTCCTCATCCTTTTCTATTAAACCGTCGAGGTATTTTTTTTTGTTTTTCTATTTTTTTCTTCTTCTTTTCCTAGATCTCATTTTTTTTATCACAATCGAAAAGAAACTATTCTACGCGTATATCATACACCGAAAAATTCAATCTCTTGCTAATCGCATACTTCGAGAAAAATGATGTCAATTATTATCATCGTGCGGAGTTTAAACATCTTCTTGTCTTCTTCAGGTGATACTCGATCACCGCTTATACGTTTTAAAAACACTCATATCCTATGCTAGGCTTCGTTCTTTATTAACTCGTTATACTCTTACTCAAGTAGCGTCAGATGATGATTATTATCATCATTATACCTGCAGTGTCATTATTAGACACACGTATACGCGGTTATTTGAATTTTCACTTCACAGCTCTCCTCTTCGCGGCTGAATATATATATGTTTTTTTTTTATTCTTTCAATTTCTCAATTTCTCACTTTTTCCTCCTTTCTTTTCTCTCTCTTCTCTCTCCCTCTCTCCCTCGCTGGCTCTCTCTCGCAATAATAGGAAACAAACCTAAGAAGGGTGCCGGGTGATTAATGAGTCGCAGCTATACGCCAGCGTTAGACCTGGATAAGATCTCGAATGGAATTCTCTATGCTTTTACATTCGATTTTTTTAAATTCGTTACTTTATCTAGCCTTATGTTAATAGCTCCGATATGAGAGCTCACGGCTAAGAGGAGTTCATTTGTCATTGCGTTTCTTGACTCCCTCTACTCCAGAGCATACGAGCTCATATAGTAGAAACCAACTTGACCGAAGAACTACGTTTTTCGTCCCACCAGTTCGCTTCTTACTTTTTCTTCTTCTCGTAGGTCCATCATAACGCAGGATCGTTTTGGGTATACCCATTTATACTTATGCCTACCAAGAATATCACCATATATAGGATAATCGATTCACCCGTCAAATTAATCCTCGTTTCTTCTCCTCCATTACGATTTCATTCATTTGAACAGAGAAATAATCGCGTATTAGTTGAAAATTACTTGCACTAAATTTCGTATATAAATATCGATATACGGGTGCAGTATGTACACGTGTCGGTTTTTGTACGAAAATTTCGTTCAACTATGAAGAAAAAATAATAATATAGGGTCTTCGTATGTTACGGCGAAGGAGAGAGGAGGGTATATACCTCTTAATCCAGATTGAAAATATGTAAATAAATCCACTCGTCCGAAGAAGAGAAGGTAAAAGAAGGAGAAGAAGTTAGAAGGAGAAGAGGCCCATTCTGTATTCTACGTCGAAAAAGTATTTTAATAGAAGCGATCCATCATTCCCTCGCTGACTATAGTATACTTTTTCTTGCCGTTCTCTCTTTCTCTCTCGTTTTCTCACTCCATCTTTCTCCGCGAGTGTGTGTGCGTGTGTTATACGTATAGGCCCGCGAAGTCGGTAGATATATATGACTTTTCTATGTAATACATTACACGGTATATATCTACCGCGGGGTACTGCCGTGAGGCTAATATAACTTAAAAGTGAGAAATAACTCGGAACGGTTTTACTCCGAATTTATATATTCCGAACTCCGTTATACGCCTCTTACGTACGCGTACGTACCTATACGTACTTTAAACTGTTTCATATCGTTCATTGGCCGTTATAAAAATCAACAATAAATAATAAAAAATGTAAAAAAAAAAACCAAGAATAAATTACAACCCGAATCGTGATGTTGAACTGCAAAACCAGTCGGTAGATCAATAAATTATTACCATAGCTAATTAAAATTGTAAGTATAAACCATCGATTAGTTAATTTTAATTTTTTTTTTATTTATTTTTAATTTCTTCTTCCTTTTTATTCGATAACTTGATTTTTTCACCTTTCTTTTCATTCGATTCCCCGCCTGTTACATTCAGTTCCCGATCACATAAACCAAAAGCGTCGTTCGACGATAAACGGTCAATTTATTATAATCATGGATTAAAAACTTAGTGCTTACGTCATCGACACACGTGAGCGTTAAATTTTAGCGATAGTATCGTTCGCAGGGAGGGTTAATGAACAGAAGAGAAAAAAAAGAAAGAAAAAAAAAAAAAAATCTCCAAAGGTGGGGTTGAGGGTTCCTTTTTTTCTTTTTGTTTCTCTTTCTTTCATTTACTTTTTTTTTTATTTTTATTTTTTTCATTTTCAGCTTTGGAAGGGAGCTTCGAACAACCCCAACTTTTTACCTATGTATATAAGTACGTACGAGAAGAGAGACGACGATATATACTATAAATCTCGAAAGTTTTAATGCCTGCTTTAGCTGCAGGCTGCAGGCTTCTAGCTTCTCCTCTCTTTCTCTTTCCCTCTTCATAGATATATACATATATATATGTGACCAATGCCACGGTTTACTTCCCCTAACAAAACCCCTTCGATATTTGCATACGCGCATAATAGGCTAGCGGAGCTTGCTACCCTTTACTATTAATTTTATAAAATTATTCAGGCTATTCGAAACTGCGCAGCATGGCCCTGTTCGCCTTATTTAAATAACGGATTTTCGAAATCTCGTTTTATGGGACATCATCGCTCGCTCGTCTCTACTTAGGGATGCTGTTTCTACATCCATACCGCGGGGACCTTTTTATATTTCCCTCTATACAGAGTGCGGCCCACCTTTTTCAAAGACATATATACCTACTATACATACTTATTTATATAGAGAATTAGAGATGGGTGGAAAAGGGGTTGCTGCGCAAATTCTGTTGAGATTCGTTTTATAATTCTAGCTGCTATATTCGTTGATGAATAGACAAAAAGAAGAAAAAAAAAAACGAGTAACAAATGATGAAAATTTATATCCTTCAGAGAAAAAAAAAAAAAAAAAACGTACAATTCGTTTATTCCTTTTCAAATTCATATTGCGGAGTTTTCATTCCATAGTTTTACCTCCGATGATCATAAGCTGCTGTAGTAGGCTCGATATATCGCAGATGTAGAAATCTTAGCTAAGGAAATGAGCAAATAAGATATCGAGTTTTGAAGGAAATCAGGTTAGCGTTAACGTGCCAATGCGGAGGTATCCTAATTTTCAAAGATGAACGTAAAAAGCGATTTTTTTCTCTTCGTTAGAACCTGTCATCGGCGTAGGTAGACTAGTTTGTAAATCGAATAACCGTAACACATGTTACATCGTTTAAGGGAACAAAAATTGATCTCTTCTCAAAGCGTTTTCCAAAAATACGTTCCTGTCTTCATTTTTGATTCTGTAATCTCTCCGCGAGGAATAGACGCAGACGAGTACCGATTCGAAATGAGCGAAACGAGATCGGAAGATTAACAAATCTCCGCGTTTCTTTCGTAATTTATTCTGTAAGGGCATGAAAGTGAAACAATAATATTTTCCACGCCATTGCTCGTCCATTAAGACGATTTAGCATATTTTGAGAAATGAGCTCCAAGGCTCGCTCGTCGCTAGATGCGGCTACTTAGAGGCTTCGCTTAGGTAGCTCTAAATGCTTGGTAGCTCGCTAAATGCTCTAACCAGATTAGTACATTGTTGCCTGCTCTATTTTTAACGTATTCCCTTTTAGAAACGGTTTAAAAGAGTTTAGCGGAAAATCAGGCCTCACGCACCTCACACTTTATATTGTATTACATAGGTGATCGGTGTACAGGTAAAGACAAGTCCACGGTACGGTAGGGAGCGACTGATTATTCCGTAGCTAGTTTACTATTGAAATATTAATCTTTCGAACAAGATTAACGAGATTACGACGTCTCAATGATACTTTACAAGCATTTATTCATTATTACTTCATTTCTCACCGTAGGAGGAGTAGCAGCAGCGCACTTTGCCCGCGATCCTTGAAATTGCGAATATGTATTATGACTTCAACCAGTTCTTAGAATTTCATGTTTTTAATTCTTTAATCTTAGCCTCTCGCGTTTCACACCGTATCTTACGAACACGTTCACATTCCCTCACGACATATTATAAACCGCACACCCCCACTCGCCCACGTCATACATCCTCACATACACATCCACGGAAATCTTTGAAACGAACAAAAATCAATTTGAAACGAAATAGCAATTTCGGACTCGAGTATTCAACCGCGATATGATTCTTCCGCAATCTCTTAAATCGAACTGATTTTACTCCCGCGGTCCGGCGAAATGAATGAAGAAAGGGTTATAGATTGATCGTGTATAGAAAAATGAATGAGATTTTATGCCTATGTCATATTTTCATCGCATCTGAAGAGAACAATTCAAGGAGTGACTCATTCGACGCGTTGTTTGCTCTGGAATAACAATTTCTTCGGGATTGGGTGCTCTTGGTGGCGGCGGTACTGCTGCCACGCCATGCCATGCCGCGTTCTCGTCTTCGAAGTAAATTATTTATTTTAAGCCTTTCAATTTGAATAATCCTCGGGGATTCTAGACACTCGAAAAGCCGGCTGTTGCAGGCTGGCTGGCCGGATACTTCGGGCGTATACCTATACGTGCTCTCCGCAGTCTCAACTTCTCGCTACATTTTGAGTGTTTGACGAACGCTGAGTTACGTAGGTATAACGTTTTTCTTTACACTTTTTAGTCCTTTCGTTTTATCATTCTCGGCCTGCTGCAGGGACGACCAGTTATTATGTCGAGTGGTCAGTCGCCCTCGCCCTCGCCCTCGCCCCCGCCAACACTCGGCTCTCCTTCTCTCTATCTATCATGTGAACTTTGCGGCATCCGATTTTCTCTTGTAATTATTAGCCCGCAGATTTTCGCGGGTTAATAAAATCACAGAAATATACGAATCCGAGTGTTAATTCAACGATTTGACGTTCGTTTGAAAAGCACTGCGCCGCTGAAGCCCCATTTCTTTTATAGAACCCAATTGAGACGCCAGATTTGGAACTTTAAAAGGAACGGAACGGGTAGGGACTAGCGATTCGCGACGCGAGGTCTTAATTTCCTTGTTTGTCTTTAAAATTAGACCTGCGAGGAAACATTTCGAGAGAATCTAGGTCACCGTTACCAGACTACTGTTCTATCCCATATACCCATACCCACTCGATCCTCTAAGACGGGGAATAATTAAGACGGTTTACATCCCTCGAATTATTTATCCGATCTTTTATTCACGCGAATATTAATAATAAGTTGTGTAGGTAGGTACGTGCATTATATGAAAATTATAATTATCTTTATTCCTCGAAAAATTTGCGTATAGTATAGATTGGGCTGATATTATTCGGAAGCAGTTTGTAACTTGGCCGGTTTTTCCACGATCCCTAGACCTCCAACCTACCCCTCTGCATCGTAAATTCTCCGCATACATCTGATAATGTATTCAAGGTCCGCCCTATGGCACTGTGGTGGGGTAAAACGGGGCGTTCACCGTAGGTACTATAACAGATGTTAATTACCCCTACTGTATATGGTCGACAAAAAGAATATATATATATACATGGAGACATTCGTATTTTTTTATATATATATATATACATATAATCCGTCTACAGTCGTCGCTACCGGATGAAAAATCACGACGAGGAAGAAAAATCAATCTCAATGGAAAACATTCCGCGTATGATGAAATAACTCGAAAATGAACATTTCAAACTCTTTTCTTCTTATCTTATTGGTAGATATATCATGTTTTGTTTTTTGAACCAGCTTTTCATAATTTCCAATTTGCGGTGTTAGTTTTTTTTTTTGATTTGTTAATTATTTGTATACGGTTGTGGAAAATATTGAGACAATAATGATTACTAAATTGTTGACAGATCAGAAGAATTAAAGGGCTTGCGATAAATAGTGTTGAAAAATATTCACGTGTCTTGAACTTATTTTTAATTTGCGTTTAATTTTTGTTGTTCCAGAATGCACTGAGGAGAGGAACGTGAGTTGGAGAAGGAGTTGAGATGTCAGCCGTCACTAGTCCGTATGGCCCCAGTAAGTCGTGAACTTTTATTTTCATATCTGTTATAAATTGGAGAATCGATGATGGCGTGAAGTTCCGAATTTCGATGGTACAGAATCACAGTTTTTAGGAAGGGTATCTTTCCAATAGTTTACATAGCCGATTTAATACACTTTCAAACGAAGAACATCGGAGCTTCACGATTCCGAAAGCTGAAGATGCGAAAAACCAAAACTCCGAAATTTAAAATTTACAGATGTATTCATTCGGCGTTTGATAACTCGAATTACATTGATCGAATCGAAAGCAATAAGTGGCTAAATTAATCGCCTCATCTTTTTGGAAAGATGAGTTTCAAAATCCTATCAATCATTTGTGACATCGAAGTTATGGAATGGGTTTCCGTAGAGAGGGTCTCGATTATAGAATGAACCATTCTTGTCTTCACATTGTGAGAAATAGAGGAAAATTTTCGTACTTTTGGGCTTTTGGAATTTTAATGTTCTAAACTTCAACGTATTTCTGAAAATTCTGAATCATCACAAACGAATTCGAAATTTCGACCCAACTTTTAGGACTTTTAAAATTCGTGCTTTCAATCTAGCCCCAGAAAACCGAAGGACAAAAGGAGGAGAAGAAGAAAGTAATTGTCTTTCTTATTTCCTCTTATCCTCATTGAATGATCTTTTTCTTTTTAATGTAGCGGAGATGCTGTCCGACTCCGTTTACAATTACGCAACGGCTCGTACCGCCGATCAGGATTCGGATTCTCAGTTTGAGTCGCAAACACCGATTCAAATATCGTCAGGTCAAAAGCCTAGAAATAAAAGGAAGAATTTCAAGCCAATTAGCAGTCGTATGGCAGAAGTTTCGGACGAATCGGATCGCGAGGATCAGGACAGGTACCTTGACGAGGAGGATAACCAGATTGATAATAACTCCAACGACAACGCTGTAGAGATCCTAGAATACGAGAGAAAGAAAATGCTTCCAATGGAGGAACAGAGGGTCAAACTAAACATCGATGACAGAGTTAAACAAGGATTAAATAACAACGAAGCTAGCCCAATGGATTTATCGGTCACCACAAGGCCGGCATCTTCGGATGCTGATGACGACAGCAGTGATTCCATGAGGCACAAGTTTATCTTGGAACAGCTGAGGTCACAGAAGCTTTACTCCCCGAGCTGTGAGGTAAGGAGGTGATAATTCATCGAGTATACAGTTCTAGCTTCTCTTTCATGTATCAACGAGAATCGAGCCGTTCTTAATGGTCTTTTTTTTAACTTTTTTCTTTTTCTCGTATGAAAAGAAAGAAACAAAACGAAATTTTTATTCACTCTATATAAGGAAAGCAGAAATATTGGTTCTGGCTTTTTAGATCAGGGAAATCAATCGGGGAATGGTATTCGTTTTTTTTTTTTTTTTTTTTTTCGCGTGGTTTTGAAAGTCGATCTTTTAACCGGATATGTAAAAATTTGTTTCTCACGATTAAGATAAAATATTTTTCACGGTATAAACTCTTCACCATCTTAGAAATCCGTGTAATTACCGGAAATACTGTCGAATATGTGAAGAATACATAGGTGATTGTCGGTGAGAAATGAAAAGTCGAATTTCCTCTGCTAGAAGCAATTGACATTAGTCAATCCCCGCGGATATAAAATCCTGTAAATTTAGTATATTCTCATTATCGACGTTTGTTAGATCGTTCTACGAGTTCGTCGGACAGCCGATATCTTTCCAAAAACTCTTTTTGGACCCAGAGATCCGCGAACGCGAAAATTACTTGAAATTGGCAGAATAAAAAAAAAAGTCAATTTTCATCCAAAACGAAAACTGATATGTTTTGTATCGCCAAGATGACGAAGGGTGGAAAAAGCTGGATTTTCCCAACCCTAATAGCATAATCGTTCATCGACGTGGCTAGTTCATCCCTCAAAAGATCATTGAATGAGAATTAGCGAAGATTTCTGGCTCTCGTTGACAGTGTCATTGTTATTTACTTTGTTTCTTAGTCAGCGTTTGTATTTAACATACGCGAGATGGATGAATAGGAAGTTGGATTGCGTGTCCTGCAGGTAAGAAGTCCGACCTCGGATTCGTCGGAGAAAAGCGGTGGAAGTGGCGTAGGTATGGACCCCGAAATCGCGAGGGGACGTCTTGAAGTATTAAACGGCGGTCAATTTGACGACGAGCGACCCGGGACTGAGGAGAGGATACCGACGCAGGGGATGAGGGAATATGCCGAGTCCACGATGCAGGAACTTCTCGCGATATACGGCCTCGGTGGCGAGCTCGCTAAATCAGTCGCCAGGCAGCTACCGCCAACTTTTCTCAACCCTCAAGTCAGCCAACCTCAGGGTGAGTAGAAAAATTCTTCTCCTCAATTATCCGAATTATTGTTAGTCAATAATTCTTCATTATACATACGAAAAATGTTCAATTACCGTTTCCATTCGTTGTGAAATTTAAAAAATCGTCACTATTCGGCGGATATGTTACGGAACGAGATGAACTAGGACCGATTTTGACGGAGCTCTATGATCAAGCTCTGGGACTTGAAAATTTAGAGGATTTTTTCGATTCAGGTTCTTATTTTGATCCGGAATTTAGATAGTTTTGAGAATTGGCTACACGCGATAGTATAGCGGAGTTTACGTCAATGAGTAAAAAAACACCGATTCCGATGACCTCGTGGGTTTTGATAGTATTCTTTCTCCTCCTTGTTGAGTCGAGCTCCTCGGCCCTCTCAAGTCTGAGGAATAATATAAACCCGTCCAATTCTTAGTTTGAATACGACTGAACCCAATTTCGAATAGCCAGTTGTTGCCCACTTCCCAACGGGTGGGCCTTAGCCAGAAGAAGAAGAAGAAGAAGGAGGAGAAGAGGAGGAAGGGAGTATAGCCGAGTAGTAGTAGGAGGATATCATTTTAAAAATCGTCAGTTAAAAAAAAAATAAAAAAATAAAATAAAATAACTAAAAGTAGTAGAAAGGAGAAAAAAAAGGAAGGGTAAGATAAAAAATAACACAACGCTATCAGTTAATGAATCTTGCGGTCGTTGTGTAGGGCGAGATACCTCACTGACAATGGACGCGTCTCGACGAAATTCGAAAAATAAAAAATGATTCCTCTGGCTCGCCTTCGTTGCTGCTGGTTGCTGTTACAGAGAGGAAAGAAGGCCCTGGCCCTCCTCTCTTCACCGTGTATCCGTATACGCGCCAGGGTCTATCTGTCCGCCCGTCCGTCCGTCCGTCCGTTCGTTCTTTCGTCCGTTCATCTCCTTCCATCCTTTCTGGCTTTATCCGAGCAGAATGATTAATGGGGTTTACAGAAATACGACGTTCAGATGTTTTCTAGTTTTCTTCAGACTCGATGCTCTGCTCTGCAGTGCAGTGCAGTGCAGTGGTGAACCGTATTAAGCGGCACGGTACTAGTGCACGAAATATTTCAGAACGTACCCTTCACACTACGTACATATTATACCCTACTCTATCCACCTACGTCGAAAGTAGACTCTTTGAAGCGACAGAGTAGGTGTAGCGGGTGTTTTCTTTTACTGAAATAAACAAAAGATGAAGAAAATTTTACCAGAGTAGTATAGTAGTATAGTCGAGGTTCAAAAGTCACCGACGAGCCAACTCATCCTGTATATAGATATGTATATATGTATGTAGACGTATAATGGTACTTTTTCACGCCTTATTGACAAAACTCTATCCGCGCACACGTTCGTGCTCTGTATTATATTCTCCTGGTTTTCAACTGTATGGAGTTAGCGTATAAAACCGTGGGGGCCGATGATCGCGGTTTAACCAACAACCATAATACAAGCCACGACAATTTCAATTTAACGCTACTAATTTTCTCGAATTGGTTACAAAAAGGAGATGACTATGCCGCTTGGTTGGTTCTTTAATAGTGACTTGACGAATCCCTGCGCAAAGTTCGCTCGTTTATTCTTTTACGGAAGATTCAATATTTCAAATTGTATTTGAATCAATTTTGCACCGGAACTCGAGCCGCGTTCAAGTTCCGAATTGCAAAAATTACCTACTGGAAAAATTGCGGATTTCAATATTGCCGACTTACTGTTTTAAGAAGGGGCATTTCCCCAAAACTTTCGAACGAAGAACACCGTAGGTTCGAAATTGTCGAGATGTAGTTTTTGGAAAGATAAGTTTTAAAATCCTATCAATCATTCGTGACATCGAAGTTATCGATTGAAGTAGATAAAGTCTCGTAGAGCGGGTCTCGATTAGAATAAATTATTTTTCGTTTCCAAGCCTTGAGAAAATCAGACGAAGTTCTTGAATCTTCGAGTCTTTGGGGTTTCTGGACTTTCGGAATTTCAATTTTCCGAACTTCAACGTTTCTTAATAAAACTCGAAATAATCTGAAAAGAATCCGGGATCTCGTCCGTTCGGAACTTTGAAAACTCCCAACTCGAATCCCCTTCGGATCTGATTCGAACCGCGAATATTATGCAACGCATTTCAGACGTGCGAAACTAGGGCTGATAATTGCCTTTCCGAAGGATTTACATCCCATCGCATATTGTTCTATTAGCGTGTGACTGTCAACCGTGGAGATATTTAGCTGGTACAAATTGTTACGTATGTAATTGACCAAGAGCTCCATAGCCTAGCTCTATAGCTTGCATATCGCAGGATCCCGAGATCGATAGTTGAAAAGTGTTCGAACGATTCAGAGAGTGAAACAGCGCGAAGTAGTAGGTATTATACCTACGCGGACCAACTTTATGAGTTATAAGTCGGCCATCTTGAGAGCCATCATATATTCACGTACGTGCGCACATGTGAAACACCAGAGCAATATGTAAGTGCCACATTCTGTTCTGAGGCCGTACAGTCGATCCTAAAAACTAAAAACTGGAGCTGGAGAAGATGATGATACGGTCTGGGGCGTCAGACGCATCAACGTGTACAATTCTCCTGTTATAATTATTGCCTCATTAGTAGAACTCCGGATTATGTGACGTCGTTCTACAAACTTCTCCACAGATTTAAGATTTGTTTTTTTTTTTTGTTTTTTTTTTTCAATCCGATCGAGGGTCGTGGAATGATAAAATACGACTGCGGATAGCGAATGGCGAATAGACATCTGGTTTATTTTGATTTATTGAGTAATTTACCAGCGACTTGTCTTACTTAGGTTTTTTTGTATTGCGGATACTAATTTGGGACGGAGATGAAGGGGGGGAAAAAATGAAAAATTTTAGACCGAAAGGAAGCATTGACGATAAATTCCGAAGTACGATATGAATAGTCTTTTTTCTTTTTCTGTTTTTTTGTTTCAATCTTCGGAGTATTCGTCTTCAAGTTCTAGCGATTTCTGGAAATATATAATATACGAGATTATACATCGTATATTCGGTGTGTCATGAAATCTTGGAGGAACGATTGAGAAGAAGATGAAAAAAAAAAAGAACGAAACCGCAGAAAAATACAAAACAGGCGAATAAATCATTTAACAATAACCTATAACGCATGTGATTACTTCTGCGAGTGTATAAACCTCAGTCTTACGCGAGTGTTGAGGTAAGATTTCAAAGTTCAAGGATGATTAGATTTCGACTTTTGAAACGATAGATTGACTACTACACGCCTTTGGGTAGAAAATTAATAATAATTTCGCAAAGTTAAACGTCGCTTGCTGCTGCAGCAGTAACATAGAATCAGAATCAGGATCAGCGTCAGCATCAGCGGCAGTGGCAGTGGCAGTGGAGTCAGTAGTAGCAAACGGTATGATGAGATCGTAGAATGTTTTATGAAACATTTTACGACTCTTGGCTGAACAGAAATGACGGTTTGCTAGCGGGTTATATGCGCACATGTGCCGTATGTTCTCAGATGCTTTCAATAAGTTTAAACGTATACTGATATTGTACTGAATTGTAATTCAATTCGAGAGGCGCAATAAATTCATATTTTTCAATTCGCGCATAATCGCGTATACTACTTCATGAATACATATACTGTATATTTATATCCATATATGCGCCCTCGTACCAGGGAACAATTCATCTCTGAAATAACGTAACATCTATATATAAGTTATAAGCTAGCTTGACAAATTATTATTATTATTATTATTATTATTATTTTCTATCTCAAATATATATACATACTTATATGTATATATATATGTATATATCCGTGTAATGTATATAATTGCATCGGAGAAGATATTATGTGTCTTTGACGAGTGTATATCGCGCTATATTCTATTCACCGTTTGAATTTACGTCACAAGACCTATTTTCGAGTCAATTGGTTCCAGGCACTCTGGTTTTTGCCTGTTAATTAACTCCGCACCAAGTCACTCCTTGATTGTCTAAACGCCTGTGAGAATCCGACTTTTTGTCCAAACTAAATGACCACAACGTTGACCGGGAGGGGGAGGAGGGGGGGAGGGGGAATCGCGGAGTTTCACGTTGCGGAGGACCGTCGTATTAGAGCCTTCCCATATTAAGCCAACTTTCGGGATGCCTTGGTCTTGTCTTTTCGTATTTTATTTCACGTTTTTCAATTTCGTCCCATCCTCTCCTATAGTTTTTCATTAGACGATCTTACCAGCTACGGAAACAGAAAGAGTCGAGGAGATAGGGAGAGGGAGAAGGATAGAAAGAGTGAGAGAGTTAGAGAGAGAGAGAGAAAGGCGAGCGAGATAGAAAGATTCGTTTTTTCTCAGCATCTTGTTTATTTTGCCTGTCAACTCGCTGACACTCGGACATTCGTTTAAATTTAGAATTCAATGGAGTCCTTTTAGTGGAAGCCTTTCAAATCTTAACGGATTTCTACAGTTCTTGATTATTTATTTAATTTTAAGGTATGTACAAACGGTGGGCTGCATCGTACACCACCAGCATGCCAGTAGTCGGTATACCAAAGCTATATACCTTATGCATATACATATATATATACCTATATCGACTTGATATTATTATCTTTTCGTTATAACACCTCTATATCCCTAACGATGTGCGTACAAGGTTCACGGGGAATTCCACAGCTGGTCGATTTCGTAACTTAATCCTTTACTTCCGGGTAGGATTGCCTCCGTCCCCAACTTACATACGTCTATTACAATAATACATACATATACGCGAAGGTGCGAACAGAAAAAGAAGAGTTTGAAATACATCTATGATAGAAGAAAAAATATCATTCTTTACTTTCCTCTTTTCGAATTTCTCTGAAACAAAATTGAAAAAGAAAAAATGAATGAGAAAAAAAAACACACCTTTTCTCTCTTTTCGATATCCTGTATCTATAAGTACGTACATATATGTGCCTAGATCCGAACTGTCGATAATCCTCTCCCGCCTCGTCTAATTCTTATACCGATTAACTTTTCAAACAATTCCGTTTTGAGTTATTGAACTTTGAGAGGGCGATAGGCAGCCGCGATCGTAGTTGCCCATTAGGACGCGTAGCCGGAGCCGTCAGTCTCCGAAAACCAGAAAGACTACTCGTCAAATTAATCATGGGCCAATCCATCAGTTATATATATATATATCCATATATGTATATCTTTCACGCTCAGCCTAGCCCATACTTTATGCCTATATACGTGGTATTGTGTGGCTGTATAGAATTATCCGTATGTATCCGATTTATAGCTACCAGTGCGTGGTCGGAAAAGTAATTTGTTGTTAATATTATTTTCTAATTTAATATAAAATTTTTTTTCAAACAATTTACAGCAAAGTTTTTTTTTCTCTCCAAAAATCTATAAATCTATATGTATATATATATATGTGGAAATATTTATATGGATTTACTTGAAGTATATGGAGAAAAAAAAAGTTTCTTGGCCCACTTGACGTGCCTCAGAGAGTGATAAAGATAGAAATGAAGAGAAAGATGGATGGATGGATGGATGGATGAATTGAATCGGACCTAAAACCACATGGCTAGTGGGTATAGGTACAGTCTAAAACAACTCGAACTAACCCGACTGTGCAGAAGTTTAACCGTATCAAATATTCCGTATAAATTTTAAGAATATATTTATATATATGTATTTATCTATGTATATATATATATTGCATGTACATAGCTTAAATGTATAAATGTATAAATACATAATACAGATGCCTCATGCCTCGTGCCCCGATGTATATATATATATGTAGAGGTACGTTAGTTGATTTATAGAAGGCGGCGAGAGGTGCAGAAGAGCGAGTATAACTATCGTGTGAGCGAGGTAACCTCTCATTTCCTAAAGTAACGCCTTTTTAAAATATACCAAGAACGAATGAAAAAGAACAAAAAAAAAAAACACCAAGTAATTATTATTGATGAAATATGAAATTAGCCGAAAAATTATGTATTTATAGGTGTGTATATATATATATATTTATATACAGCTAGACCGTAGCGCCTATACCATCCTGTTTGTCGATTTTTTTTTTCTTTTTTTTTTTCGTCTCTTCATTTTCTTTGCTTTATTTTTTATTTTTTCCTTCTACACTTTTTGAAGAACGGTCCTGCCGACGCCGCGACGCGACGACTCGTCTGATCGGATAAAGTTAAGTAAAATAGTTCTATACAGCTATTCAGTTAGTTGAAAAAAAGTGTATTGGTGCGGCTTGTGTAATACGCTAGAAAAAAGAACAACACTGAAATATAAGAGAGAGAAAAAAAAAGAGAGAAAACGAAAAAAAAAGACAAAAAAAAAAAAAAAATGAGGATAAATTATTTATGAGCCAAATGCCTCTCTTCGTGGCGATGACATTCGTTCCTGCTTGCCGCACCGGGCTGCAGAGTACTTCCATATACTGCCAGTCCAACGAGCTTAATTCTCTTAAATTTTTCTCTTTTCTACTTCATTTTTTTTTTTTTTTTTTTTCTTATTTTTTTTATGTTTGATTTTATTTTTTATTTTTTGTTATCATTCTTTAATTCCCCTCATATATGCGGGTGGATTCAGCTCGGGGCATGAAAAGGTATGCGAAAACCTGTTTTATGGTCGCCTAATGTGTAAGACCAATATTACTAAGCTTTGTAAATGTATATATTATATATTATATATATGTATATATTTATTATGTATCACTGTCTACTCTGAACAAAATATTCTACCTTAGATCCTGTATGCAAATTTTTCGTATCGCGTGCAGTTCAAATTAGGGTCTAATATACCGGAAAGAAACTGCGCCTTGAGCAATTATGAATGCAATCGAACAAAAAAGAAAAACAAATGAAAAAGAAAAAAAGCAAAAAATAAAAAATAACCCAAGTCCTATGAATTTCGGATTTATCGCTATTTTCTTTCACCTGACTGCTGCGGTATCTGCGAATTTCTTTGCGATATACATCGTCGTGGTTTCGTTTCGGTTTGCAAAGGTTCAAAGAGGGATGGAAGAGAGAGGGGTCGAGTATTAAACAGGCTAATTTTAATATTTAAATCTGTATGCGAAACGAGCTTGAAGCCAGAATCTTTCCTTGTATGTATAATATCCTGTATATATATATGTGTGTATGCGGGATGATGCAGGGCCTCGTTGGGCCTTATAGCCTGGACCTTGGTGGTGATGCTGATGCTGGATAGAGTGAGAGTGAAATAGTTACGGGAGAGAGAAAGAGAACGGAATAGAGGGCCCGGAGGAGAGTGGCACACCGCACATAACCGATTCTCGAACTCATAAATTTTAAATTATGTCAAACAAAAAAGAGTACCTATACGCGGTGGGACCAAAACTCGGATAAATAAAAGAGCTTAGGTCCAGGGAAAAAACAGAAAAACCATAGGCCGGTGGCAAAAGGGAGAGTTTCGGGCCAAGGAAGGACGGAGAACGGTATGGCTAAGTTTTTGGAGAAGGGGGAGGAGGAGGATAGAAGGGCAATAGGGGGAGAAGGGGGTACCTAAAACGATCGCTCGTTTTATGAGGTCTAGACGAAATTTTAGCCCATTAGCGAGTCGAATTTCCAGCATTAATTCGATATTACAATATTCAAATTGATCATTTGAATTTTCAAACCTCTTCTCTATATAAACGCAAGAGGTAGGTTATACGGGGCTTATAACGAAATTCCGAGGGAATTTCTTTTCCCCGTTTAGAATGGAATATTATCTGTTTCTATACGTGAAAAGATTGTCTTCAGAAACGTAGGAAACATATAAGCTCCTGATTATTTATTAGACAAAATTCTAGTTATTATATTAATTATATTACGGGTATGTGAAGTGAAGAAATCGAGGGAGCGAAAAGTTCTAAACTTAAGAACGGAATTTATAAGCGTTAAGAGTTATCTTACTTGAGACTTTTCCTTCTATTTTTTTTTTTTTTTTCTTTTTTTTTTTCTTGTTAACCAAGCCGCTAATGACCCTTTGGTAGAGGCGGGAGAGTGAGAGGAAAAATTCAAGGAGAAAAGAGAAGAGAATCGGAGGGAGCGATATGTAGGGGAAAAGAAAGAAAGATAGAAAGATAGAAAGAGAATTATAAAGTGAGAGAAAGGAAGAGACGGAGAAAAAGAGAGAGGAAGAGAGGGAGAGAGAGAGAGAGGTAAGAAAATTCAAATTTTCGAGCGTGACGTGGAGGAATCGTTCCCGTTTTCGAGCTCAAACAATAGAGGAACGATTCCTATAGCGATAGTGGCACCCCGCTGCTCGCCATATTGGTACCCCGACCAATGTATTTTTTTTTTTTCATTCTTTCTTTTTTTTTCTTTCGGTTTTTTTGTTTCGAATAATATCTCGTGATTCGTTGACCGGAGACAAAAGAAACAACGGTGCTTTGAAGAAAATAAAATCCGATCGAAATAGCTATAGGATGCGATGTTCCGCAGTATCATGCGATTCTTATATACATAAATTTGAGGCTCTTAGTTTTTCGATCAACCGTTAGACAGGATAAGGATTAATTCAGGAATCAGGATAGAATTGGATCGATTCAGTCTTCACGATCTGAATTTTCAGTGCTATTCTTCCGAACTCTTCACTTCCCTGTTCCAGAAATAAAAGTATTTTCATTTCCTTCCGATTTCTAAAATGTATTGAATTTTACGTGCAAAAATTTTTGACATTTGATGAGCGAATTTTTAACCTTTTGCAATATTTCTTGCTTCAATAATATATAATCTCAATAATTGTACTAATAAGGATAATAATGAATGGTAAATAACTAACGAGTATCTTATCTCCTCGTCACTCAACACCGATTCATTAACATCAAGGTGTATAGTATAAACTATAAGTCATGTTTCAACGGAATGGACTGAATACGATTCGTCTGATTTTCGAGCTTATTAATGCAGGCAATATCTGAAACTAATACATAATCACGTATGTATGTATAATGCTCGGGGTTATGCGAGCCCCCATTCACGAGGGTGTTAGTCTGTAAAGTTTCTGTATCTCTCTCATCACATGTCCGCGTATACATACAAATATCTATACATATACACCCACCATTGCCAATGCACCCATAGCGCTCGGCTTTTGTTTGGCTCGTTTCATTTTTTGAATATGGAAGATAATTAATCTTGGAGGGCATAAAAGGGTTTTCGGGTACGGGCGCGAGAAAAAATGAGCATAGCTCTCCTCGTTCGAACAGAGCACCGGTTCTTATTATTATTATCATTATTATCATCATTATTATTATTATTATCATCATTATCGTTATTATTAATATTATTATTACTATTAAGATTGTTATATTGTTAATCTTATCAATACCTCATGTCTCTTAGAGCGTATAGATTTTTCTTTCAGTACTATAGGTACATGGATAGATGTAAAAGTGTATGTATATATATATATATATACCTTTTTGAGAATTTGAGTCAATAAAAAATCGTCTGGAACAAAGGGGGTCTTCGGGCCTGTTATTTCTCATAGGATGATGTCGGACCGTAATCGTGGTGCTTCATCTAAACTTCTGTTAGGTGTTAAAAATGGACCCAGACTCTTTATCTCGTATCCAACAACCGACCGAGCTACCTGACCCAAAGTATCTTGCGGGGTGGGTGGAGTGAGGCAAGAAGAGGGAGAGAAGATTCATCTCAAATATTAAAATTTGGAAACCTAATACGAGAATATTTCAACCTGAAACTACTACCATCAGAAACGTGTACTCAACTTGTGAGGAATAATATATTCTCTACCATTATTAATCAGAGTCACTGCAGTGTGGTACCTACCTGTTTCTTCTGCGGGCACAAGCCTACTTACCTATAGAACGTCGAATTGTATATAGGTATCTACGTAAATCGTAATCACTTTCGAAGAGCTGTGGGACTAGCGAAATAAAATATCTATTCAAATTTTTCTATCAACGTAGGATTCGAGGACGCAGATGAAAAAGGGAAACGGGAATACGTTAGTAGTATAGGGAACGAATAAGGGATGAACTCGGACGTTGAATATTTGCTAACGAAATAACGGCTTCGATTCGTTTACAATTCTCATTTAATTTCACAGAAATGTGAAATAATTAGGGGTTGAAGAAAACGGAATAGAACGATATCGTTCGCAAGATTTGAAGCAATCGCTGTGGATATATACCCGGTTAACGTCTGCGACTGTATAGAAAGTCGTAAAAAAATGTTTTCAATTCGAAGTTTCGTAGCTACGAGATTCATTTGTGATTTGAAAAATGTGATATCGGAATTTAGAACGTTGGATTGAAATTGATATTCGATTTCTGATTATCAACAGCCTAGCATGCGCCACAGTAACCGAGGACTTTGGTATCGGACTCATACCGGTATATTCTTCGCGTTTCGTTACTCAAGAATTAAAACAATGAAAAATCTACATAACAGCTGTACCGATAAGGTGTAATATTTCCATTATAGTTTTGATAATAATTGATATAGAGGTATGTATGTCCGTCGGTGTGTAGTGCCAGCTTTTAACGATACCGATTATAGATTTCTGAATCAAGTTTCTACGGGCGATGAATATTGAAAATATCTTCAGGTCAGTAGATGAAATTTAAGTATCCCGAGACCTGGGCAAGTCGATTCGATCTTTCATTTTTATGCCTTTTTTAGTAACAGGTGTGATAATGAACGGCTTTATAACCTGCAGCACTATCGCGGTACGAAATACGTACCTGTACGTATGTATCAGGTATAACCGCCTACGACTGTTAAAAATACAAGGAGAGAAAAAAAAAAACGAAAAAAAAAAAGTAAAAAAAGTTTACAAAAGACGTGCATATACATATGTGTGCCGATCGCTGCCGTTTGGGTTGTAAAGTTCGGTGGACCTAATCCCGATAGGCAGGCTCATTATATCGCATAAATGAACCGACGATACGCAACTTTAATCTAATTTTTTCCGGTGTTGAGTTTATAATTACAAAATATAACCACATATGTAGCATACCTAACACTAGCATTGTTGGTTTCTTACCGTACGATATACGTACTTATATGGTCGTTATACATATACCCCAAGGGGGTTAAAGTGATGAAAGATCAAACAAATAAATATAATACAGTCTTAGAATCGAATGATATAGATTTTCTTCCAAATCCAAAGTAAATCAATTTTTTCGAGGCTCCCTATGCGACGTGGATTTTCAAGTTTTGGTCCAATGTTACTACGTGTATTTATCCGATACTATGGCCAGTCAGGTCAGGTATCCTTGACTGCATTTCTAATCGGGTAAATTCTATCAATTTAGTATGGGAAAAATGCATTTTGAAAAGGTGATAAAGTATGGTCTAGTTTTTGACCTGGTTTTTAATTGATTCGGTATTTTACCATATTATTATACTGCCCTTTTCTCGTACAACCTTTTTCCTTTCTTTCTCGTCTTGGTTTTATCTACGTATCCATTTATCCCCATAAATTATTGTCGGTTCGCGTCAGTGCGGTAATAGAGCGTGATCAATTCCATTAAAATTTCATTTCTCGCATAGACATAGATATATTATACAAATATAATATAGCATAGTGCATAGTTATGAATTCGAAAGATTAAGTCCTTATCGCAGGTAACCTTGTCTGGGCAACGACAGCTGCCTGCTGCTCGCTCAATTTAATATATCGTATAAATCAAGGTATAGCTGTATATATATACATATGCACACGCACACTTGATATTAGGTACATTATCTATTTTCACATATATACTTATATATATATAATAATTACGTTAAATATAATCATCGATATAGCTTTGAAAAAAATTGATTAAACGGTGAAAATAATTGATCGATGATATCATATAATCATATCATTTTTTATACCATTATCGTGAAATACCGTTGAATCAAAATTGAAATTGAAATTGAAATTGAAATTGAAAAAAAAAAAAAAAATGAAGAATTCAGGAAATCCGTCAGTTTCTCATGCTGACTGTAATATAAGGCGTAATATAAGGACGTATGAGAAGTTTGGAGTGCGTCGGTCCATCCGTTCGCAGCTGATCGAGACCCGACCGTGCCATCGTGAATGGGTGAGCGACTAGCGATTACTCAAATTTCCGGAACCTGGTAAGGGAAACCCCGTATCCCTGCTGTAGGAAGGTTTGAAGCAGGAGTCTTCTACCCTTACAAATCCTAAAAGAAAACGAAAGAGGAATAAGGAAGAAAAAACGATGGAAGAAAAAGAGAAGAAAAAAAAAAAAAAATGATGAAGGGGGGCAAAAAATGATCCGAGAAAGAAAAAAAAAAATAACCCCTGGGTCACAGGGTGAATACCGTTTTACCAACTATTAACTCAGTTTTACCCGTTTCCCTAGTGCGGAAACCTTTTTTTCCTTATTCTCTCGGTCGCTCGCCTGCATCTTTTCTCCCTTACTCCCTTACTCCCTTCCTCCTTTCCTACTTTTACCTTTTTACGTAATCTTCCGTTTTTCCTTCTATAGAACGCGACGAGGCGCGTGCAGGTAGACGAAACCTCGGCTACCTGCGCAAATGCGGAAGAGTCCGGGGACACGCTCGATTTAACCTGTGAGAAAAAATTGGGGCTGCGCCCTGGAGGGTTAACCGATTTCACTGCGCAAAATTTGAAATTTGAACCGGTGTCGTTGACCTGATATTTTCTAACCCCTCTATCTTTCTCTTTCTCTTCTTCTCTCGCTACCCCCGTTAAGTACCTCATAAAAATCTCGATTACTCGTCTGTATCCAGAGTTGGCATTTCTTCCCGTATTCATCATAAATATATATATATATATATATATATATCTCAAGATAACGACGTCGTAAACTAAAATCGACGCGATTTTCTTTTCTTTTCTTATTTTTTAAATTTTAATCAGTTTTTTTCTATCTTCTCCTAATTCAAATCAGAAGTTTGAGTTTTTGTTACCGATTCATATTCGAGGGGGTCAGAGTTGATTGTTAAAAATCTAGTAATGAATAAAGTGTGTTAGTGAAACCAGTTCTCCGAAGGTATGGTTAGGTATATAGGACTCCAGGTTCTTGAAAAATCGTGGGTCGTTTGTTATCTTAATTATAATTAATGGAGCGTTGGAGCACCGAACAATCCTATGTGATGTAGAAAAAGAGTAACACGATTTTGAAATTAAAAATTCTAAAGCAGGCCTTATAGTTGTATAGTATAGAATGAACTCTGGATTCCCGGATAATGATTGAGAGGCTGATCCCACGTGTATGCCAGCCTTGCTAGTTCTCCACCGGTCCTACCTTGGATTAAAAAAATGTTTTAAAACGAGAGAAACACAGACGCCCCGCAGCGAAGGCGTCGTTTCGAACCGCGATCATCTGTGAAAAAAAATTGCCTCGATTTAAAGCGCAACTTTTAAAATATACACTCCTAATTTCTCATACCTACAGGACTCGAAAAAAAAAATAAAAATAAAAATAAGAGTAATAACGAAAATATAAAAAAGGAAAGAAATCTAATTGGAATAGTAGGTATATATACGTATACAAAGTTCGAAAGGAGTTACAGGTCGTTGATACCGATCTAGCGGTAGACGTTACACACATCTAGAGCCTGCAGTAAAAATATCTATGAGAATTAACGAAATCGGCACCATAATAATCGACTGGATAAATTGGCTTGCGTAATTTTTGCCAAATCATCGATCAAGCGGTAGAAAAATAAACGAAATAAAGTATATGGAGGAAAAAAGGATGAAAAAAAAAAACGTTTGGGCCCTACGGGGGTCTGGTGGTCCGGGTCTCTTGGCGGGGCCCCCTGCAGGGGACTTTGCCTTTCCCCTTTCCCGTTTTAGTCCCAATTTTTTTACCGGTCGGGTCAAACGTAGCGTGTAGACAGGTATATGAGCTTCGGCTTAGCTCAGTTCTCAGGAGCCTTCTTACTCTCGGCTTTACGATCGGGGAACTAACCTTACCTGATATACCTACCTGCGGCCTAAGAGGCATTAGAAATACAAACCCCCCTTTAGGAGAACGTGTTGGTTTATCGTTTATATCAAAAAATGAAGCACGATGAGTAGGGGGAGAATCTATACCTATATGGATTTATATATATGTATGTAGGTATATAGATTCGGTCGAAGGATGTGATTTTTTTTTTTCCTTCTTCCTCTTTTTCTTTTTCTTTTATATATACTTCAAGGCAACCGATTTCTCGATCTTTTCTATCATATATAACTATATTTTGTCTTAATTTAGAGCTACGCCAACTCTCGCGTGTTAAGGTAAAATTTGATTTATGTTCTCCTAAGATAACGAGAATGAATGATTATTATATATTGTTTTAATTGTTGGTCATTATTTAGTCATTTTTATTTCTCTCTCGATCTCGAGATTAATCTCCATCTAGGCGTACGACTCTAAGCTTCTATAAATGATATTTTCATAAGATTACAATTCACCGTACTTATACTTTTACATAATATATATGGTACATACATACAGATTGTACATTATACCTACCCATGTACAAATTTCGAATTGCGTCTCAAATTTTATTTCCTTCTTATTTCATACAACTACTATTTCTTTTCGAAACTCTTGAATGACGTGCCATTTTTTTCATTTTTCTTTTTTTCTTCAATTCAATTCTGCGCCCGTGTTGTTGCAGATCCGTAATATATTATTCTATCAGCATAAAAATCTTTGATAATACAGCTCTTATATTTGATCTGTAAATTGAGAATAAATTAAGAACGATCAATAGACCTGTCAATGAAACTATATAATCTGTACCATATAGATATACGAGTTCTTATAAATAATTGTTGCATGCCTAAACCGTGTTCAGATAATTAACTAGTAATTGACGAAGTAATTTTCTAAATAGTTTTTTTTTTTCTTCTTCTTCTTCTTCCTCTTCTTGTTCACTCATATTTGTTCCTTTTCCGTTCTTTACTATCAAAACTCACGTTAGTTTCTTTGGAAATCATATTATATATATACACATACATATGAGAGAACATAATATATTATAGTTGGATACAAATAGGTTCTGTAATTACAACGGCACAGTAATTAGTCGCTTTGTGTTTACGTGTCTCTGTGTTCTCAATGATTACGTGTAGGTACGTTTATGTATACCTGTGTATGTACATACCTTTTGAAGAGATATATAGAATGTACATTCGGTGAGATTTTTCGTTTTAAATTTTCACCTCAATTGTTACGCTCTACTTCGCGCGATTCAAGAATTACATAATTACTAGGTTCTAATTAGTAATTACATACGTGACATGCTAATTAGCATGAGCCGAGCCGGGGACGTAATAACTAAACACTTGCTGCAACTCGTGTACCTGTTCCTACCGTTTTTCCCGTTTTCACTAATTGTATGTAAATTCACTATGAAAACGTCTCAATTTCCGAAACATATATATAATATGATACCTACCTTCGTTCCTACGCAGGAAATATCTATGCCGCCAAACTTGTTCTTTTAGACCCAAATATATTCTATGTACAATCGTATCTCTTCTATATATATATACGAACAGTATTTGGTATATAATGTAACTTCTTCCCACCCCTGGGTAGTGCGAGGCCACACGTATAACGCTTTTTCTTGGTCACCACCCTTCGTTTCAACAGCCAATAGAAATGGTCGTGTTCTTATATACGTATATACTATAGGCGTCTGTTCCCCTCTACCGACATTTGGAAACTCCTTGCTTTCCAAAATCCTGGAATCTTGAAAGACAGTCTTGCGCGCAACGCGTCAAGGGAAACATCTCCCGGTGTATAAGTTCGCCAAGACTTTTGGTAAAAGATTTAAATTTCGGTCGTTTTCTTTATTTTTTGTAATTTTTTTATTTTTTATTTTCATTCTTTTTATTTTGCAGTCCATCCGTCTAGATCGGAATAATTGAAATATTCATATGCGATTGAAAATGGAGAAAAAATGTCAATCGTTCGAATGAATATTTAATTTTTCAGATGATAATTATATAATGATAAATTGTCCTCGTCGACACGTGTAATGTTATGAATATTAAATTATTATAACATAAGTTGTGTTTAAACGTTTTTTTGTTTTTCTTTTTGTTGACAAAAGATTCTATATGTATCTAGACAACGACATCGTGTATACAAATGACAGAAAGTTAATTAGTGTTAAATAAAACGGAAGTGCATAGCCATAGATGTTGAGGGAAAGAGAAAGAAAAAGAGAAAAATAACTAAACGAAATGAAACAAAAAAGAAAATTTCTTTAAACACAATTGGTGAGAGAGAGAGGGAGAGAGAGAGAGAGTGAAAAATATATTACACCTAAACGTTATTGTTTTCGCTTTTGTTTCCGTAACAGGAAAGATGAATGACTCGTCGTCTATGGCACCGGGAAGTCCTCCGACACCACCTCACACTCCGCAGAGTCCACCGCGTCAGAATGTCGCATCGAGCTTGTCGCAATCGAGTCAAACGTCAAATCCAACAGTGCAGAATTTCCCGCCGCAGTTACACGCGGTACAAAATTCACCACTGAGTCAAATACTAGTACAGAATCCTGCCTTGGCTCAATTATTGCAACAAAATCCAGCTATCTTGTCGCAACATCCCCAATTGGCGCAACTTCTACAACAAAATTTGGCACAAATGGGGAGCGTGCTGTTCCAAAATGTGCGCAGAGACGATGTCGAGGAAAGGGTAAGCCAAGATTTTATTTTCATTTCTTCATTTTTACTTTAAAAAAAAAAAAAAAAATGGTGTATATATATAGGTATAATTTTTTGGACATATTATTTCCGTAATTTCTTCTTCTTGAATGTGCGACCATACTTATATATACATATATATATATGTGTGAAATGGGAAAATGTGACTGATTCGAATCGCGGTGAGGAGAAAAGGGAATTCCTCGAACAATCCGCATTGTTTTAGCGTTAATCGTTCGTAGCGAATTAAAATTTTAACAGCCGCACTAAATCGTCGAACAAACGGCTGACCAATATAAAAAGGAGAAGGTTCGACACGGGTAAAACGAACGGAGCTGGTACTTAGCGGTATCAAACCGTACGATTTTCACTTATTTCTCGTACATTCGTTTCTATCCTTTTGTTTTTCGTTTTCGTTTTCTTATTTCTTTTTCTTGTCGCGTTGAAACGCAGTACGTGCAATGCCTGGAACGATTTTTTTTTCTTTCTTTGGTTAACAAGGATTCATTGTTTACCCCAAAATTTACATACGTGCGGTTTGAAAATAATCGAAACTCGCATACCTAGAGCGAGGAAAAAGAATCGCGAAATCTGCGCTGCAGAAACGAATCTTTACTCTCATATGTAGGATTCATTCATTTCTATTCAAGATCGATGACATACGTTCCATGAAAGAATTAGTGTTTCGAAATTGAACGACGCTCGATAATTAACTAGTCTTTCTGAATTTGATTATTTTATTATCTATCCGGGTAGGATTAAGGCCTGCGAATTCATTATTTTTCATAAGTAATAAGTTTGAATAAATTAACCCTACAGGTTTACCCGGAAATGAGCGATTCTGTTCTATGTATATGATAGATTATTCGTAAAAATAAAAATAAAAAACGTTCCCAACTCTCGCGTAAAATTATAACATCGATGATATAATTATCGCCGCGAGCGTATGTATCTTAGAATCGGTCCATATTACACCTCTGCGTAGGATTTTGAAATAATCCAGAAAAAGAGAAAGAAAAAGAAAACGACAAAAAAAAAAAAAAAAACGTGAAACCTCCGAACCTGATGCGAACATATCTTCCGCAATTTGTGTTTTACTTCTGTCTTTATATTCAATTTTCATTCTTCTTACGGTTTTCGTTGATTGGTATATCGCGTCGAACTAATGCGAATAGCGTTTCTTAAATTATTACATCACGTAGCTACCGGGAGCTTATAATCTTTTGCAGAAGCAAAATCACCAGGAGTAGTAGCAGCAGCAGCAACAGCATCGTTTTAGTTATAAGAGCGAACCTTCGCCCGCGGTGGATTCCATATACATATTATATATAGATATATATATATATATATAAATGTATATACCTATATAACTATACGTATACGGAGAAAATTTAAATTATTCTCCAATTTTTTCGTGACGTTTACATTATTTTGCCTTTGAATATTAATGGGCATATGCTCTCCCGCGTTATGGCACAAGAAGTAACAACAGCGTATAATACTTGACTCTTAACGTTATTCTATTGTTTGCAAATCAGCTCTATTGTTTTCTCATGTACTCCCTATCCCCCCTATCCACTCCCCTCTCTTCACCTTCCTCTACCTTCTCTCTCGCCCCCGGCCCGCCGGCTACATACACTTATACATTCATCCGTATACGTATATAGATATATACACATGTTATACAGATGTATGTATACTTGCAAAATGAGAGAGAGAGAGAAAGAGAGAGAGAGGCTTTTGCTCTTGCATTAAATCTATAATATTAAATGCCCGCATAGAGGTACACCGATGTTAATTCTCCGATAAACTTGAACAATGCAGCGACGTGTATTCGTTTGGAAACAAAAAATAAAATGAATAAATTAAAAAAATTGAAAAAAAAATAAAACTTTCAAAAAAATGACTGAAGAGCGGAAAAAAAAAGAGAATTAAACTTATGTAATAATTGGATCTACGAACTATATACCTATAGACTGATTCTTCTATACAATACTCGCATACCTAAATGAAATGTCGTGTGTGTACTTGTACTTTGGTCTCTTTTTTTTTCTTCATGTTCCTTCTAAGGATCAAATTTTTCTTCATCTCTATCTGATCTTTTTAAAAGAGGAACTCCGGTTGGGCATAAGGAAAGGAAAGGAAGGGAAGGAGAGGGAAGGGAAATGAATTAATGATAAACTTGTAGGCCTATATCTGACAATGAGAGAATCTAATATATATGTATAACATCGCGTATGTACATAGAATAGAGTAAGAGGTGGGCAGATTAGGTTACGATGTGGCAACCACTTTAAATTCAACGTCTTGGACTCGGTATATAAAGTATAAGGCTTCAGAAATCGTACAGGATTCGAATAATTTGAATCCCAGTGGGGCTTCCGTCTTCGTCGTTAGAGCGTTCTTCTTTTGTTTGTTTAAATATACGTGGATTTCTGTTTTCTTTTTTTCCCTCTTTTTTTTTTCTTCTTCTTCTTCTTTTTCTTTTTTATCCATCTTTTTTCCATCATCTTTCATTCATTGTTTTGAAGGTGGTTACCGGCGAAACCCGTCGACACTAAGCCCCGTGCCGATGCGTGTTGTATTTCTATCCGTCTGTCTGTCTGTCGGTCTGTCTGTCATTAGCATATAAATTCTAATTGTTCCCTATTTTTAAATTAATCAGAATTATTACGCCGGAAATCATTTAAATTCGAAGCCATTGTCCGCGGGGAAGGTCGTTAATCTTAAACCTTATTAAATAATGATAATAATAATAATAATAATAATAAAAGTTATAAAAATCATTCTATAATTTACAGGGAACTATCTATAAGATACATGTTCGTAGGGGAATTTTAAATCCTCGAGGCTCTCCCTCTGTAACTTTAATTTCGACATATTATACTTATATCAAAGATGTTGAACTTGATATAAAGATCGATTGGTTTCTAAGCTGAATTAAGATATGTAAAATTGTTTTATATATATCTATAAAGTTATAGACTTATAAATGTCTGAATATAAATCTACTTTCTTCTTACGTCTTTCAGGTTCCCCCTACAATAGCCAGCCTAGCGGCAATGACAGTCGAGGCAGCTGACCCCAAGGTTTCCGGTGAGTCTCTCTCTATTTCCTTTTTATAGAATTAAGATTTAAATTAAATTTAAATGAAATTTAACGTAAGTATTTGAAACGTCAACTTTTATAAATATACGTACATACGTACTTACATCCATCCATACATATATACATATACCCTACACACTTCACACTTTTCTCCAATTTTACATCGATTTAAACCTATATCTATATACATACGTAACATCTATAGCGTTTATAGTTGCGTTACGCGCTACGCCTTTATAATATATATATAGGTATATATGTACACGTGTACTTTATATATGTATACACATATGTACATGCAACGTGTGTACAGAGACGCGTTCTCCCAGCTTCCAGCGTTTTCAAAGGGTGTCCCCCCTTTATTGGAATATCCGCCCACAGCATTATGGGAATTATCAAGGAAATGGGATGTAGAGGGGCGGGATAATTCGAATTCATCAAAAAAGAGAGAAAAAAGAAGAAAAAAAAAAAACCAGAAAAATTAGAGACAGAGAGAAACGTCAACGGGTTTATATATGCAGTGCACATTCGATCGATTCAACGGCTGTGCGTTTTCTTCTTTCTCATTGTATATATCGTTCTATTTCTTCCCCTTCCTCTGCACATACTATATTATAGACCATCTGGTAATCGTTATTTAGATAAATCTTAACAACGAGGTGAAGGATCTATTATTTTCTCTGTTTCTCTTTTTTCTTCGTCTCGTTAATCTCGTCGCTTGGTATTATAATATTCCCACATTCAGGGGGCTAGGTATAATTTGACGAAAGTAAAATGAATGATAAAAATAAGAAAATAAGAAAATAAAAAATAAAATAAAAATATGATAGTAAAACGGGGGGCAGCAGCAATCAGAGCTGATTAAGCCTATGGGGAATCCAACTGGGGAATCTGTGAGTCCTCTGTTCAGTCTCACGCCAATCGGGCCCAATCAGCGACTGGCCGGGGAGATTTAAAAAATAGAATGCTACTGTCAATTGTCCCATAATTTAAATAAATCGAATAAATGGACAAAGTGGCCAATTAGAGTAGTTGCTTGCTGCTTTAACGTATTCTCTCCGTCTCTCTTTGGTGGAATATTGCTTCTCTTAAACGGAATTACAACTACGGTTTCATCGCCACGACATATATATATACATCTATACTTTTATATACTTGCCAAAGTGTACAAACTCCTCTCACCACCCACCCTCCCCATCTTACTTCAACTAACAAATAATATTCCTCGTCAGATTTCCTCGTGTGATACATACCTACACCCATCTTTATCCTTTTATCATCATTATCACTGCTGCTTATGTTCGTTAATCTTCAAATTTGTCTATCTACGTACACGTACATATTATATACATACGATATACATACATATATATTTACGTAAATAATAATGGCGGTTCTCTCGTACCCCTATTACAGTCATTTGATACCCGCGTGTCTCACGGGTTGCGTATCACGAGGCGTATAAGAGAAGACTCGATATCTTCGAGTAACTGCAGAGGCGAAGACTTTTTTCTTAGTCATTTTCATCCTATTTATTTATAAAAGAAATGAAAATAGGGGAAAACACGTATCGTAAGTTAGATGCGAAAGGGTGAAGGTAGGAGGGATGGGCAAGAGATGAAGAGGGAAAGGGAGAAAAGGGAGGCGAACGGAATAATAGGCATTAAAAGTTAGGGACTGCATTCCGTCTTCGAAGTGTACCAGTTTTGTTGTGCCAGGTCCGAGAGCTCTTTTTGGTCGTTTCGCTTGCCCGGCGTCGGAATGGCCTAAATTAATAAAAAGTTGAATAACGATAAATTAGCTCGACGGCTGGCGGCTCTCACCAGCCAATGAACTTTGCCGGGACTTTTGGATAGGTATAGGTATAAGTATAGGTATAGGGATGACTACTGCGGGTGAGGATGAGGAGGTAGATATACGGTATAGTCGTTCGTATAAATTTCAGAAATCAAATTTTATATCCTTCAGGATACCTTTTTCTCCAATTGCCTTTGTCGTTGGATTCAATTTTTTACAAATCTCAAACACTATCGAAGATCCACGTATATGCAACAGATTTATATATACACAGTTGTATAAAAATTGTCTAATCAATTCCAAAAATATTATCAAACTGAAGAAAATAATTTAGCTATCAAATAGAGCGGGAATAGGATCGAAAAAGTTATTTAAATATTCGCGAGTATATAACTATATATATAAATGGTATACCGCGCTGTCGAAATGTCAAATAATCATTGAGCCGTTAATTTGAAAAGTTCTATCCCCTCCTACCCTTCACTCCCTCACATTTATGGTTCGGCAAGTGTAAATCGTTTAAAAGTTTCAAATGAACCGTGAAATTCGTTCTAACGGACTAGCTATTGGCCCTCTGCATACCGCCTTATGTTTTAATCGCATTTCTTAACGCTTTAGAATATATAATAACGATGTATAGCAATATACATACGATTGTTTCTAAAATATAATCGAATTTAACTATTTTCAATAAACTATACGTACTCGTGCCTCGGCAATAACACTTACCACGTATCTAAACCGAATAGATGATAGTTAGTTTTTTTCTTGTTTTTTTTTTTCATCTCAAATGAGATGCGAAAGAAATAGAGAGAGAGAGAGAGAGAGAGAAGGTCGGTTGCTAATGAAATAAATAGAGGGGCAAGCTAGGAGAGGGTATAACACGATACTTCTTAGCGATTTGAGATTAGCAAAGTGTTTAACCAGCTACAGTATTCTAACCTAATAAAATAACAATTAATTCTTATCAGCTACATCGTTAACTCAATTTTGCTTACCGCGCGTTTGAAAACAAAAGAACTTTTGTATTACGTATATGTAGATAGGTGTAGGTATACACCTGTGCTTTAGTATTATGTATGCAATGTGTTTGTTGAATTAATCTTCTTCACGGATGGACTTAATTTTCTCAATATATCCAAGTTTATCATTATTTTACTGCGATAATTGACATCAGTCGCGAAAAATCACGTTTTAAACTAACCCTCGACGCACTGTAATGACGGAATAGCGACGAAGCATATCTTAACAGGCGTAAAGATAGATTGACATCGATTAGCAACGGGGGAGTGCGTCGTACGTATGCAAATTGCGAAACCTCGGGTCGTATAGTGGCATAATTGTTTCGACGATCGAATAGAGGTTGCAAGAAGAGACACGACCAAGTTCAGAGTCTACGGCGAGGTTTTAATCGCTGGAAAAATGTCATGCAATGCACTTAGCAAAGAGTTTGAACAAATTGTTGGGACCATAGCCAACGGCTAGCCGACGTATCCGTCTTTCAAAGACTCGCGGGATTCGTTCTTTTGGCGAAAATTTGGCCTCGTACAAAATGTCATCGACTCCTAAACGGAATCCTGATTAATGCCCTCGGTGTATGTTTTGTCATTAAACTAGGGGCGCGGAAGGTGCGATAGGGCGATAGGGAAGAAGGGGTGAAATCGAGTTCACTGGGCTCTCGGCTCTTCACTTTACTCACGTTAGTCGGTGGCGGAGACTTGTGAAACGAAAGGTCTCTACCGCCTATTACATCTATGTATATTTATATTTATACATAGATACCTAAATAGTATTGGCGTATATAGATATTCGTATATAAAGCGAGAGAAGCTAGCGTCGCAGTTGGCCGCTTGGCCCGGATTGGTTCGGTTCGGGAAACAATTGGCAATCGCGTGCTGTCCTCGAAACTGGGAATTCGACTGATTCGAATTGTGTTGTATGAGTTACAGCTATAGATATATGCAGTAGTTTACCTACTAAATTAACGCTGTACATAGCTATACGGAGTCATTCGTTCGTGACACGAACTGGAGAAAAAGAAGAAGTAGAAAAAGAAACAGAAAAAACGAAGCAGAAAATGGCCGAGTAATCGATCAGCAGCTACAAACTTTAATATTTTTTCTCCTTCTTTTTTCATTTTATCGATCGTAATTTTGATGCTCCGTCACGAAAGCTGCAGCGTCATATCGTATCGATTGAATCTCAATTTATTTCGGAGTAAATTAATGAGGCAATTTTTTTTGTTTTTTTTTAATGAATTTGTTATACTAGCGAATGAATTATTGACAACATTTATGGAGAATAAATAAGCTGACCGCATCTTATGAAAACGTTGCGTAGAAGATATATATCATACATGGGAATATTTTAGTTTCAACGTCTTAAACGACATCCGGTTTACAGCTATTTTCATAAAAGAAGCTGTAAGACGTATAAGCGACGGTGCAGCTTTCGTCGTTAAGGGCATCTTCTTTATAGAAATAAAGGAAGTGAGAAAGAGCGGAGTAAAAAGTGACATGGAAAAATAAGAATAAAGAAATATTAAAGCTGGATATAAAAAGCTTATGACTTTCATGTTAATGCGTTTAACTATTTTCACCAAGTTTGCGGATGGTCGGCTAAAGCTTTGAGCTTTGAGCTTTCGCTTTCGGTTTCGCTTTCGCGAAGGAATAAGATACAGATAGACTCGCGAATGCCGGGTAAAGAAGCGAAGTGGAGGGCAGGTTTTAACCTGCCGCGTTCTAGTAGGTATATTTCCGTGCTTAACAAAAAAGAACGGTCCGCGGTCCGTTCTAGCCGCATATTCTCGATCGTCGTCGATTGTTTTAGCATCGTAAGATCGTTTTGTAAGAGTCGAAACTTGCGGAGACTGCTGCCAAATCATGCGAACGGAATCGGAGAAATTTAAAAAATATTCTAAATTTAATTCGCGTACGGTCGACCGTTCGCAGTCTTTCGAAATCGTCAAGCCTGCCAATGACTGGTGAAGAATAGCCAACGCTGCAGTAAAACTCGCGTAGGTACCTACCCCCTGATAGCACGACAATTACTCACCCGTATACTAAGTATAACGACGTATTCAATTTTCGCGAATGTATATTACCTACTCGCTCTTTCGAAATTCATCGCCGCCATGTCATCCCGCTGCAGTTGCAATTGAACCACGCGACTCAGAAATGACGCAGATTAATTGACCAACGTTTATAATTGATTCAGAGTTGAGAATATTTCGCTACTATATACTTATAAAAATACTCGATGCGTAATCGAATCTCTATGTGGAAAAATCGCGTGTATTGAGTTATCAGATTTCTGTTTTGACAGAACGCCGATGATCCGTGCGTGTAGCCAGGGATTGGCTTCGCCGATCGTAATAAAATTGAAAAGTTTAATCCCTCGGACAAAGAGATCCCGATCTAAATGCTGCAGGAGGCTTTATTTGAATTTATAGAAGCGTAGGCTTAGCAGTGGGTCGGGTCCGCATAGTCCTCGCTACCTATACGTTATACTGTATGGGGAAAAGGGAAAGGGTTCGATTCTGTTTATTTTCAAGGGTGGGAGGGGTCGGTTTTGTGCGGGTAATGTTACATACTGGCCCCCTCACACCCCCTCTCTTCTCTCTTCTCTCTTCGTAAAAACTAACACAAGGGGGTCGCGTTCGCTAAGCAGACTTCGTAGGGGCGCCGCAGACTCCCGGCGTGCATTGCGCGTTAGACTTAGTACGCTACGAAACCATGGCTTTATTTTTCCTCTTCTTTTTTTTTTCTCTCTTTTTTTACCGTGATGCAGGACGTACGTGTTCGCGTCGTTCACAAAATCTATTGAAAAGTTTGCCCCCGAAAAAAGGGGTTCGTAGCCGATTTAGAAAACTTCTCAATTAAAATGTTCAACATTTTACAAAAGCCGGTACTACTACTCCTGCAGCTACTGCACTAGTAGCACTTATATACCGCCGTCCATAACGTTGCACACACACGTACAAATATCCCTATACAACACTTTCTCCACCCTTCTTTTTTTTTTTCACAGAATAATATACTTTATCCCACCTCGGAATCAACGTATATATATATATAACAATAACTCCAACGTATATTCAAAGATTAATTGCAACTCGGTGAACAAATTACATACCTCCCCTCAAATCAATTTCACATAGGTCAAAACGTATCCACGTATATATAACTGCGCAGTCATTCGCCTATATAATTTATAGACACATGTTATGTAAATGGTTATAGGCTAAAATATATCGTAAAAATATTATATCGTCACATTTGGAATTATCGGATGAAATTTATGTGCCGAAATGTTAATTAACAAATCGTTTGAGAATACATTTCGCGAAGAAAGGTATGTATATATACGTGTTCACGATGATATATAACAGGTACCGTAAATTTGTGAGGAGACTTAGCAAATCCGTTCATAGATCTTGTAAGATTAGATTTAAGCCGAGTCGAGTCTACAGAGCGCAGCGGAAGGATAACGGCAATTAGAATTGGCTTTGTCGCTTGATATGCGAGTTTGCACATATAAACCGTGTTAGAATAATACCAAGAATTTAGATTTATTTTTGGCATCCTCCATCCTCTACAGAGGAATGAGAACCGCAAGCTCTCGGTCGAAGGTGTTAAACGGTGGTGGTGCAGCAGCGCGGTATAGTATTATTATATACCTACGCGAAACGACGTGAAATGAGAAATGGGTAAATGCTTCGAGAGCGCATAACGTAATTTTGACAGAAATAACACCGCCTTGTACTCCGCGACTCATATTGCGGGATAGTAAGGCTCAAAGACACAGAATTCTGCATCTGTTAGAATAGCTGTTCACTGTGACCAGGCCATGAGTCGCGATTTAGTGGGTACTGAAGCTTTTAACTCCGCGTCTTGCGTCGCTGCGCATTCATGCATAATATATACCTACGTGCGTACAGATATGTGGGTAGATGTGTAGCATAGGGTAAAAATCGCAGCGTGTTCGTAAAACAATATTGTGACAAGGATCATTAAAAAAAATAAAATAAAAAAAAAAGAAGAAAAAATTCTGAAAAGGAAAAAGTAAAATGAAAATAAAAAACGTCCGTTGGAAGGTTTTCGGTATTTGGGTCCTCGTTGAAACTGAAAGATCCCCTTTAGCCCCCGCGGCCCCGTTAACGGCGCACTCTATATTATCCAAATATACGTTCTTAAATACAATATATTCACCGGCGATTTTCTATATATGTAGAGCACTATAGCATATAAGAACGCTTATAAAGGGTTATTCAGCCGGGCCTACGGATTAAATGATAAAAAAAAGAGAGACCCCCGTTTGAAATACGGGCCTTTTCAGAACAGCTTTTTGAAAATTTTAAACCCCTTTGCCCGGCTGCGAGAGTTTTAAGAACCTAGAATAAAAGGGGTTTCGTTGAAAGAGGCACGTATAGGCAGTGGCCCGCGGGTGGGGGCGAACTTTTGGAGGGGATAAAAGCGGGGGATAAAGAGAGAGGGGCAGGGGGCGGGAGGGGGGCTGAAATACAGGGGACCCGCGTGTCCGTTCTCCGGGGTTTCTCATATTTTTAAGATTTGCCCTTTAAGCCGCATCACGTTTTTCGTATTCTTATTTAAAATTAAGTCTCCCCGTGCCTCTTCATGCTCTATGCTGCATTCTACTCATCCTTATGCTGCACGTGGGTGGTATATATCGGTATTACTCAAACCTGCACGTATCAACCAACAACCATACCCATCTATACCCACCCATCTACCTACCTACCTACCTACCTACCTACCTATCTACCTACCTACCTACCTTGTGCCGTATATTCACGAGAAAACTAAGTGCGCAGGTGTGCAGCGTGCTCGAGCGCCGGAGACCTCTCGCGCGCTTCCTCTTCTTCCCATTCAAGAATAATAATTTAAACTCGTTCGCGCGATGCGCCGAATCTCGCGACGCGGGAATACGTAGGAGAATTCGAACTCTTCTTTGGTTTTCAACCGATTTGAATTATTCCTTTTTTCTACGAATTTCATTCCCTCGACGAAGGCTCGTGGTATCGATTCAATTGAGATTGAGATTCTATTTTTTATATCTATTCAGTGTGACGATCAGGTTCGAAATCGTATCGAGTTTTGTTCCTTGAGTTTGTATCGAGGTTCAGTTCTGTAGTGTAGGGAGTGTTGGGTTTGAGAAGAAAGATCGTTGGAATTTTTCGGTCATAAGACAGATAAGTTGAAACGAACTAAATGATTAAAAAAGAAACCCGATTCAGTTCCTCGGGAGTATAATTCCCCCTCCGCATATTTGGAGGTCCCATGCGTCTGGCGGAGAAAAGTAATGCTCCACAATAATGCAGCGTGTATCTCTCTCGGTTGCTTTGAACAGAGCGACGTTACCACACTAAACGGGCTAACCGAACGAGTGAACCAGCCTTCATATATATGTATATGTATTATATCTTCGTATATCTATATATATATATAAATATATATAAATATATCTATATGTATAGTATACACCATAATACTATATACGCAACAACGTGCGCGCAAGTCTTCGGGATGCTGCAGCAGCAGCAGCAGCAGCAGCAGCAGCAACAGCAGGAGGAAGGGACGCGAACCGACGACGCGACGTTGCTGTTGCTGCTGCTGCTGCTTGCAGCTGAAGAAATATTCGACAATTTTTAAACTCGTTTCTGAACGCATTCAAACCGCGCGAAATAATTCCTGGAATCGAGTTCGCGACCGTATAGCTCGCTACAGCATCTCGGTGGTGGACAGTCGAGTATAGCCCCCCAACCTGGACCGCGGAGCATTGGGTGCCCGCGATTCCATATAAACGAGAAATTCTTCGCTGGTACGAAGAATGAGGGTTCATTTGTTATAATGCGCGTATGCGCGAAAGGCACGAAACAAAAGAGGGTGTATACCTATGTATGGGCCTCGATTAAGATTGTTCGGCGTTCCGGTACTTTGGGGGTACTTAGCGGGAGTGCGATAGCGTTTTGTTTTTTTGCTTTCTTTCTCTCTCTCTCTCTCTCTCTCCCTTTTCTTTTATTTTCCTCGGTTTTTTCATTCCCTTTTTTTTTTTACTTTTCTTTTTATTGCACACTTCTTTACCACTTTTTACTACAATTTTTCATCCTTTTTTTAAAACCCATTTACGGATCGAAGCCGCGTCAAGCGACATTTTAATCGTCGATGGGTGGAGGTAAATTGGCTGAAAAACAGCTTGTTAGTCGAAAACCGAGCGGCATTCGTTTCAATCTCGACAGTGTTTTATCTTAAATTTTTCTTTTTTTTTTTTACTTACATTTTCAAAACGGCCGTACAAAAGTACCGTTCCCTCGCGATGTTACCCATTTGTAAAAGATATACCAGTTTATTTCAAGCGTGACAAATATCAGAAATTAGTTGGCAAACTACTACGAAGTCCCTGCAATGTCGTTCCGCAACTCTAATTACCTACTCCAATTTACATTTCGGACTTTTGAGTTTTTTATCTTATTCTTTTATTTTTTTCTCTTCGGATTTCTTTTTCAATTTCTTTCCACTCTTTTCTCATTCTTTTTTCGTATTTCATTTATTTCGCGGCGCGGTATCAACCAACCAAACAACCAACGAACTGCAACCAGCCAACCAGTTTCAGGGTCTTCGATACGAAACGAGCGCGCCGGGTGTCTTGGCGTGGGTCGACGAACGGCCCCGCTCATAACTCCTGATATGTGTATCGGAAATTGTTTCGATGTATATCGCTGTACCGCGTGGATAACGCGGCACCGGCATCTGTTGCAGCTAGTTGCATATGGGCACGTTTCTCGGTCGCAGTTGCATTCGTATCAATGCATGCGTGTTAGAGTCGGTAATGTAATTTCTACCTCATCGGCTGTTTAAGGGTTTAGGGGCGACCGACTGAGTCGACTATATCAATTGATGGTAATCTCCGTGTTATCGATGAATAGTAACCTACCGACCTTCGTGCCCTTAGATAATATCGATAAAGTAGATTTACTGTACAAATAAGAGAAATGAAAAATAAATAACCACTTATTATACAGGATTGAGACGTGTAAAACAAGTCGACTTGAAAGGTAGACGTAAACTGAATGACTTTAGTTGACAAGCTATATAAAGAAGAAAAGAAAAAAGTATAAACGACAAATCTTGATCGCTTAATTAATTCGAAAATAAATTGGTACACTGGTCTGTCTGTCGAAACGTTTGATTTTATACGAATTTTTTTCTCTCACTTTTTCATGTTCTTCAACTCCATCAATGCCACGGCGATTGACGTGGTCTGAATAAGGTGTGAACATAAATATTTCCGGAACAAGTTTTCTAGCATTCTTAATAAACCGAGACACAATGGTATATCATAGCGAGCAAAACTATTGGATTCAAGCTTCTAATGTATACCATTTAATTTAAAACTACAAAGATCCCATTGTTATACTCTTCGTACAACTCTCATTACTCGCAGTAGGGGAGCTGTTTTAAATTCTATTCTGCAGAGTAGTCGTACCTATACACTGTCTCAATTCTCCATTGTAATTGCTCGTTTCGTATTTAATTACGTTCTCATCTAATTAGGAAATGATTCGCATTAATTAACGAATTGATCATTAATCTCGCAATAGCGCAGGAAACTCGATTTCGGTTTATTTAGTTTTAATTTCCTCAAATCATCCCGCATCATTCCATATCTCGTTTGTTTCCCACTGTTTCAGCTCTATTAAGACAAAGTATGTCTCCAGTTGCGGACCCCTTGATCGGTAGCACAAAGTCTCCAGTTCCTCAGCCAATAATCGATTACTCGCGATACGTTCGTCGTTATTCGTCCGGTCAAGAATGCGGGAATTCATATTGCAAGGAGTTGGGTTGCAGGGAGCATTTCCATTGTCTTGACTGCAGTGGTAGAGTGTTCGTTAAAAAGGAGGAAATGATCAGGCACTTCAAGTGGCACAAAAAAAGAGACGAATCATTGCAGCACGGTTTCATGAGGTATTCACCCACCGACGATTGTGCGGAACGACACCCCGGCCGGGCATGTCCTCACAACAGAAAACAGACCCATTATCACTGCATTCACGAAAATTGCGACAAGGTCTACATATCGACGTCGGACGTTCAAATGCACGCGAACTACCACAGGAAAGACTCTGCCATAATACAAGAAGGCTTTCAACGATTCAGAGCAACCGAAAGCTGCGGGACGGACTATTGCCCCTTCGCTGGACAGCGCACCACTCATTTCCACTGTCGGCGATCCAATTGCCGATTCACGTTTAAGAACAAGGCCGACATGGGTAAGAAATTGGCATTTGAAATCCTGAATTCAAATGTAATATGATTCTCTTTAATGGCGTTTATTTTTTACAGAAAAGCACAAGTCGTATCATATAAAAGACGAGCAATTGTCACGCGACGGTTTCAAGAAGTTCATGAAGTCCGAGGCTTGTCCGTTCGACCAGTGCCGTTTTTCGCGTGTCTGCAATCACATACATTGCATAAGACCCCACTGTAGCTACGTCCTGCATTCGTCGGGGCAGCTATTCTCCCACAAACGTAAGCACGAGAGGCACGACTCGGAGCTTGCATATAGGAAATACAAGCAAGCCGGAAGCGTCGGTATCCGTCCCCCGGGTTCCTGGGCTCCGGACGATCTCGGCACCCAAAGTCTGGCGCTCAGTTTAAACGGAGAAAGCTCGAACGAGGGGAGAGGATCGCCCTCGTACTTCTCTATGGACGATTCCTTCCAAAGTGCCAGCGACCTAGCGATGGACTTGACTTCGTCAGCTTCGGTTCTGGCCACCGGAAACTCGACTGTCACAAACACGCCGATGTATTCCGGCGACCAACTGACCCAGGCCGAGCTGACCTATCTCGCACCGGCCAGCTCTGACTGCCCGTGTCAATTGGGCAGGGAACACCATCATTGCGGACTCGATCGTTGCGGGGCAACTCTGCGGGACCCTAGGGAAGTCCGGGAACATCTTAGGGAGCACGAGACCCAGGAGAGAATAACCGACGCTTATTTTGAGGAGGGTGGCTGCGAGGAGGGATGCCCTTACCTGGACAAGGAGAAGCATTATCACTGCACGTGGGATAATTGTCGCGAGGTTATACTCGCCACGGATAAGCCCTTCCGCAGACTCCAGCACTACAAGATCCACGAGTACAGCAGACAGCTAAATCTCTCCTCGTCTTCCCACCCGCTATCCTCCGACGTCACGTTAACCCACCTGACCAACATCGACGCGATGTTCAGGCGGAAGAGAGGCAGACCGCCGAAGAATCGAGTGATCGAAATATGGTCGGGCGGCGACCCGGCCACGCACACTCACGATTCTCCTCAGGCGATTTTCACCAGTTTTAAACTACCGAAACCGACGCCGTCGTCGACGCCAAATACGACGTCTGAGGACCGGGAGGGAAGCGTGTCGCCTTCGAACAGCGTCGGCGAACCGGACGGATTTTCAACCTACAATTCGGAATGCTGTCCCGATTCTATGTGCGGTTTGAGGTCGACTAGACATCATCACTGCTCGCAGCCCAGGTGTAATTTTTCAACCGATCGCCCCGACCAGCTTCTCATGCACAGCAAGGACTTTCATGACAACGTTGACATTCTACCCGGGTTTTTGTTCTTTGATAAAATGATCGACTGCAAGCTCAACGGTTGTCACAGCAATCGGGTGAATCGACACTTTCATTGCACCAGACCGAACTGCGGTTATTCATTCGTGAGATATTCCACCATGGCTCTGCACGAGAAACAGCATAGCGGACAGGGCAATGGGGGGCCTGACGAACCTGAAGTTAGCGAATTTAACGTGGAAAATAAGCCGCGAATTCAAGTGAAAAATCAGGCGGATTTGATCGAGAAACTGGACGAAAATTTCGCCGAACAGGAAGGGAGAATCACTACCGTTGATGACAAGGAACGAGAAATACCGAGTCCGGATTCTAACAAGACTACCGGTGAGTTGTATGAGTTTTTTTTTTTTCTTTTCTTTTTTTTTTCTATTCATTTGAATAAAGTATTGCAGATTTTGGAAGAGAGTTTTCATGAGTAGTCGCTCGATTTTATTATACACAGTTTTTCTTCATTTATTTCAAATCTACACGTTTAAGCATGAACTTAGATATTACTCTCTATTGCACGATATAGCACCGTTTATACACACTAGTTGCATTTTTCATCTAGTTTAGAATAGATATCGATAATTTTTTTCTTTTCTTTTTTTTTCACGATATTTTTCCCATGCAAATTCATTGATTGCACAATCTAATGTAAAATGAAAAATAGGAAAATCAGGGACAAAATTTGGCATTCGAACGTATAGAGCTTATACACGTGGAGAAACGGAGAGGAGTTAATGGGGCACGCAAAGTCAAATTGAACGGGATATTGATATTTCGCTTCCCTCAAATTCTCAGCGTAGAATTTTATTCGCTGTTCGCACAGTCTTCGTGGAAGACTTTTGTAAAATTCATACATACGCATGTGTAGTAAAGTCGAGATAAGATAATGGAAAATCGTCGGCACATTTCCTCCATATACCTATCTGCGTAAGCTTTATGAGTTCAAAGGACAATATACTGCAGAAGTGGAGATAGTAAATATTAATTGTCAAATCGCAATGCTTTTCGCCGGTCATACTTTTCAGACTCTTTCATGTTCATTCTCTTATCAATACTCAGTCATTCTCTGCGAATCTCTCCATTCAGTCCACATATACATGTTATATACGATTATAACACGACGATGCATACTGCACACGCCACTCGCTGATATCCTGATCCCAAAAATCTAAATGCTTCGTGTATTCTGATTTAAATGAAAGAAAATTATTTCGTAGCTTTCGTCAGCTCGTTTTGTGCGTTTATAAATGACGTTAAGGATTCCTTATTATTATTATGGCCTGGTTCCTTATCCTTATTCCGATTTCTAATCCATTCGCATTGTGTACAATGGGCTTTGAATCGTTATCGTTTTACTTTCTCATATATCATATGGTGGTTGTATTATAGTGGGAGGTATTTGAAGTGTTGGTTGTTTGGTTGATTGTTGCTAGTGGTGAGGGCGGCAGGCACCTATTATCCGGTCAGCGGACCGCCGATCGAACCGGCACATCCGGGCGCCATGCTATCCATGCGAGCTTCCGTGCATCAAGGTTCGTTTATGATGTTATGCATTTAGAATTTCGATTATATGTTTTTTCCTTGAATAAATATGAAATGTAGAAACCGTTTCTTATTCTTTCTTTCCGTTATTCATTTTATAGCCAAGGAACCTGCAGCTAATATAATACTCAAAGATCATCATTTGATCGAAATAATAGTACAAAATAAAGAGATGAAAAAACAAAGAAAACTTAACAATACATATATGTACCACATAGCTGCAAGTATCTTAATCGTATTCTGCCTTTTCCGAACAGAGCTGCACCTCTGTATAACGTGTTCGTTTTTTCTTCTCATTTTCAGATCCTCAAGCGATTCCATCCACGAGTTCATCGCCCCACACCCTCTACGGTCCGGAGCAAAGTTGCAGCCGTCCATTCTGCAAGCTGAAGCGTAAAAACCACTATCATTGCAACGCGTGTAACCAAGCATTTTCCGAATTGGACAGACTCGTTGCCCACATAGCGAAACACTCGACCGGGGCGATTTTGAGCCAGCAACAACACGAGATGGGTGGGAGTAGCGTCCAAAATCCGCAGCTTCAAAGAGAGGCGATCCTCAACCAACAGCAGCACGATTACCTCACTCAATTGTCCCAGAAGCACGAGTTCATGGCACAAAACGCACAGATTGCACAAAATGTACAAAACTTCCAAAACATGCAGAGGCAGATACAACAGAATTTGTCAATCGGCCAGCAACAGCAACAGGCGGTCAAGGAGTGCATCCCGAAGTCCGATAATCACAGGATAGACTCTTCCCCGGCAATGACGAACACACACGTGAAACGTGAACCGAGCGAGAATAACCGCGAGGAGGACTTGATGCATAGCGAAAATGGCCAGTCTCAGTCTCAGCCTCAGCCTCAATCCCAATCCCAGTCCCAATCTCAGACTCAGTCTCAGATGATGAGCCAGGCGCAGTCTCTTCAGCAGGCAGGCATTCCCCCGGGTTTTGAAATCGATCTAAGTCACGGTTTCCACTTTCCTAGTCCAGCGGTGATGGCCGCGATGAATCAACAGTTCGCACTTATGAACCAAGCCCTTCCTCCCTTTCTTCAACACGGCGGTATGTACGCGGGTACACCGGGTCTGATGTTCGCGCCCGGACTGCCTCCGGGTAATTTCCTGCAACCGTCGAGAGACGAAAATCCGCTGGCGTCTTTAGCGGCTAACTTAAATCTCGGCGGGAAAAGGTCGCTGTCTCCGCCGGACAGCAATTCTCCCGAAGCTAAGAAGCAGAGGCTGCATCACTCGATGAGAATGCTCAAGGACGAGCCGGTACCCGAAGGATATCTCAGGTTCAGATTCAACGAAGATTGTCGCTACCCGCACTGCGGGTATCGCGAACATCAGACGCATTTTCACTGCATGAGGCAAGACTGCGGCTACTCGTTTTGCGACAAGACGCGTTTCGTTCAACACACAGCGAGGCACGAGCGTTTGGACACGTTGATGGGCGGTGATTTTCAACAGTACAGAGCAAACGTGCCCTGCGGAAGACCGCAGTGCGCTTACACGTCGTCGTTGGGATCGATGCAGAATAAAGCCTCGCATTTTCACTGTTTGAAATGCGACTTTGTCTGTACCGATACGAACAAGGTCGTCGCTCACAGAAGGCAACACGCTAAACTTGACAGCATAGCGGCGGCCGGTTTCCAAAAATTTACCCCTAGCCAACCCTGCGGTGCTGTGCAATGCCAGCACTCGGGGAAACAGACTCATTACCATTGCCTGCAGTGCCAATACGCAGTCCTGGGACTGGCCCAGATGTCGGCCCACAAATATCGGCACATGGATGGCTAGTATTTTCAGTGATTTGACATTTTAACGGATATCGCGATCGAGTCGAACCTTATGTGTTCCGTCGTTTACGTATGCATATATTTTGGTTTATTTTCAATCGGCATATGTTGTATGTATACGAAGAAGCGCGTGTATAGAGGCTCTAAAAAGACTTAAGACTATTCGCCCACAGACGGTGAATTCATGGACGATGGATGATCCGATGATGACTCGTCGTCGAATCTACGATGTCGTCGGAGTGTGATGGGTCGGAATATATCCGACTGTGTGAATTGTTGATGAATTCGCCAAGAAACAGCTGCGAGGACCGGACTAAAACCGGGAATGGGGAGATGGGAGATATAATGGTAAATGAAGGAAGAGAGGAAGGAGGTGTAAGGGTTCGGAGAAATGTCATAATTACCTATACGATGATCTTCTGAGCGAAATTTTAAGACAATAAGATATAATTATAGCTTTAGCATGGAAAAGACAAATGAAATATTTAATAGGTAATTTAGAGATTAAACATGGAACGTGTCGTACTATATACGGTCTAGAATCTAGTGTATAGTTAGTGAAAGGAAGAATGAAAGAAAGAAAGAAAGAGAGAGAGAGAGAGAGAGATGAGAAAACAAAAAATTAAAATATTAATATTCGAATAGAGTTATTGAAGATGGAATAACGTTAAATCAAACAACTTGATCAAAATGAAATCGAGTTAAAACTCACATCATCCAAGGACGGCGAATAATAGCGATTGATAGTCCGAGGTGAGGGTACAATATCGAATAAGTCAGTCCGGCTTTAGCAAAAAGACAAGGAAACAAAAGACAGTCGTATTTATTTAACTTTTAGATAATACGGAGTATATTTATATATCTCTATATATATAAATATATATAACGTATGCCTAATGCTGACTTATGATCATTATTATCGTACTAGAAATTATCTCGTGGATTTTAAAAAGTTTACGAGGTGATATATTATATATTGTATTACAAACAGTATTCAGAAATATTAATAAAGACTGCCAGACGATATGAATATGAATATGAGTTTGAAGGGGTGCAGGGGTGCAGGCGAAACGCGATGTATGGCATAAACTGAAAAAAAAAAACAATTTCATTTTTCATAACAGTATAACAATAATATTTATAACACGAGGTATATTACCTATATAAATTAACGAAAATTTTCATAGACGGATTAGAAATAAAAAAAAAAAAACATTTTTTTTTTTTGTTAATAGATTACTGAATCATTGATATAAATTATAGGTTTTTGTTTCTGTTTTTTTTTTTTTTTTTTTTAATTTTTCTTCTTGTTTTTCCCCTTTCCGTTTTTCCATCCCTTATCCCCGTTAATTCTATTGGGGATGATATCATGCTCAAGCGAAACGAAAAAAATATAATTCTGTACATTCTAGTATGTAGTTGTGAAAGAATTTTTGAGAAGTTGCATGGTTGTATATGTATACCACAGATAATTGATTAATTCTAATAATTATTATAATAATATGACAATTGGAAAAGATCGTTGAATGATAATTTTCAGTTTTTTTTTTTTTTAATTTTTTTTTTTCTTCCGTTTTTCTCATACCGTTTTCGAAAAGTGACGTTGAAACAACTTTTTGGAAAACGGTTACTCGGGCTATGTATTTATATTTACAAGATGATAAGAAGAAGAAGAAAAAGAAGAAGAAAAAGAAGAAGTAGATGGTTAGAGAGGAAAAAAAAAAAATAATAATTAAAGAGTAATAAATAAATTTAAAGAAAGAAAAGAAAAAAAGTAAATTAAAAAAAATGCACTATATTATGTGTATCAGAAATATTTTTTAGAAATCTAGCAGGTATATGTATACGTACGTATACAATATTATTGAATACATATGTATATCTTTCCGAATCACGTTAGGGTGCCTTTAGGGTGGTAACAGTTAGAACCGTGCCTTAGCACCGCAACATACATACAGAGATGAATAAAAAAAAATTAAAAAAAAAAACGAAAGAAAAGGGAAAAGAAATGAATAATAAGAAAGAAGAAGAAAAAAAAAAAGAAATCTGGCAACTCGAGACAAATAAACTGAATTTAGTGCCTTACATATGAGAGATAAACAAAAGAATATCAACAGAAAACAAAAAAAACGAAATAATAATAATAAAAAAAAAAATAAAACTTGAATTGTTCTTAGAACCGTCAACATATACATACCTACATAGTAAATTATAGAGATCTGTTGGATTAATTCAGCGTTTCACTGACGTACGTTTTCACATATATGCTCCCTTCGATGTCACAGATTTATAACCACCCCGATTTTGATGAAAAACTAATATCCGCTCCCCTTGTTTGTTCTTCGTGATAGCGGAGAGGGAGGAATATAGATGTAATAAAATATATCTGTAAACGAGAACGGTGAACCTAACTCTCTCCGGGTGTTCCTCCTACAATATCGTTTAATATTATAGAGAAACATGAAGAATAAAGTGGGGAAAAAAAGGAAAGAAAAGAAAAAAAAAAAGAGAAAAAAAAAAAAAAACGAGAAGATAATAGTCTAATTATTTTAATAGTAGCATTCCATAGGAAGTACACACTGATAGTCATCCATCCTAGCCCTTGGCTTACAATTTTCAGTTATAGATATTGAAGAGTGAAAAATTTTCAAATACAAAATATAGTCGCGATTGAAAGAGCAGAGATATGGAAAGAAGAGAAATGTAACAGATAAGGAAAAAGTGAAGGAAAATAATCGATGTAATAATAATAATGGTAATGATAATTGGCATCTAAATATGTGCTTAAAATGGAAGTCGTAATCACAGAGGGCTAGGCTAGCAGCCATACGAGTGCCATACCACAAATAATAATAATAATAAAATAAACATAATTATTAGAAAGAGATAAATCCCTGTAACATATTTATTTAGAAATTAGATGTATGCATGAGATATATATATATATATATATATCTATATACATATAAGTGATACAATAAACACATGTATAAACAACGTTAATTAATATTATACATATATTTCAACTTAAAAATGATATAGAAAATAAAAAAAAAAAAAACAGCAACAAGAACAACTAGACAACAACAAGAATATGAAAATCACTCACGAATTAATAATAATTATCAAAATAATTATATACATAATATACGCATCGTCGGTCTTTTTCTTTTTCTTTTTCTTATTTTCTTTTTTTTTTTTCTTCTTCGTCGTTTAGTTTTACCTTTTTTCTCACTTACGAAACAACGCCTGGTACATATACTATAATAAATATATGGCTATATACCTTCAACAAAAGCAAATTAATTATAATGTACTGTAGAATTTATATAGAATATAATATACGATCATTAGTATTATAATATTTACCGTATGGATGTAAGAGAGAATTATTATATAATTTTATCTATTATTATTATTATTATTATTATTATTATTATCTATTATTATTATTATTATTATTAATCGATAATATTCTCTATAACTATTATTGAACCACATCTTATGTAGCTGTGATTTTGCTTTCAAAAAGTAAAAATTAAAAATATTTATAGCAAAAAAAAAAAGAAAAATCAAAAAAATCAAAACGAAATTATTCACTGTCTATCAGTGAATCCCAGAATCCCAGAGTGCAGGTCCCAGCTCATTTTCATTACGTATCATATCATGCACAAATAAATTCAATTATGTGTCGATCGTGCAATTTCGTTTTGCAAAATAATGCGAGGATACAAAAGTCATTCCATTCAAACTTTTACTGCATTTTAATTTTCTACAGGCATGACAGCTGCTGTTCGTGGCTAGAATCTGACCATTGAGATAATTATTATTGCTGTATAATTAATCGAGCCATTGAAATCAATTTGTATAACTAGTTTGCAACAGTTGACAGGAAGTATAAATCGCCTTCGACAATACCGAGGCAATTATTTTTGAAATGTTTATTCAATTTTATCGACAATTACGTTATCCTTTTCGTAATCAGTCAATATGTAGTTTGAAGGCCTGTTTCCCTGTGCTAATAAATGTGCATATAAATAATCAATAATCATGAAATATAATAATCTTGTGATTTTCTCTCCAGGAAACATGCAGCGTAATTATAAATTCTATAAATTCTCATCGGCTATAGCGGTACCTACTTGTTAGAATTTTTGAAGATCTCCATCATTTATCTGAAGTTAAGAAACCGATTGACTAACTTCCTCCTCTCCCTATATTCATGATTACAACACAACGTGAATCGTGACCGATAGTAGCCACAGTTCAAAGTCTAAGAACGGGTGTTTTTTTCGGTTATACATATATATACATATATGTCCTTCTTTCATTGATTTTGATACAACAAACTGAGAAGTTGGTTTTAAAAATCGACTTTGAACGCAGCTAGACACATTCATGAACCACGTGTTCGTACATGCACGTATTATACCAATACATTGATAGTATCGATCAAGTAGTGAAGTATAATTCAAGTTTGTTGCAGACGTTACGTTTGTACTTATCGTAGTATAATATTTTTAACTCTTGTTTGCTAGAGAGTTGAGACCCTATCCGTCTGGAAGATAACTTAATCGGGCTCTTAGATGTACCAGTATAAACGCTGTCTGAGGAAGATAATACGACACGACTAGAGCGGTCGGAGTGATGCAACGCTTTGCATCTCGATACGGAATCATTCTTATCACTGTAATTAGGAAACATTTAAATTCTACGTCCACTAAAAATATTTAATGGATCATTCCTTGCTGGGAAATAACGCGAGTACTGCCTACAATGAAATCCAATCTATTTTACAGTTTCAGTCAAGTATTCGCCGCGAATTCAGATTTAAATGCGACCCTCCGAAATCCCGAAACGTTTTATCAATTTTCCCAGACTGCAGCGAATGAACAATTTCACAATGATTCATTTTCCTCGTGTACATGTTATCAGAACTCGGTGATTCCCTAATAGGCTTGTACTAGCAAGAAGACAACACATTAGCAACGTCGGAGCGGCGGTCGTATCGATGCATTCGAACGAATTAATCGCCCTGGTAGTACAAGGTCCACATATGATCGGTACTATCTTAAAGTTATATCGTATAGAAGTAGGAAAGAAATTGTTTTGTACAAACGTGAAAGAAAGCACATATTTGAACTGCAGGATATTATTAATACACTTATAGCTCTTTATATATATTCTAAATTTGCATCACTCGAGATCACCGACTTACGTTATACCTATACCTATATCTATATGGAAATAACAGATGACTTGTTCGTGCGGCGACATGCGGAGCATATTAACTTTACGAAGATGTTTACGTTCATCCGCCTGCAGCGTTGCATATATATGCAGTCAATTTTCTCGTTTAAATTTCAACTGCGACAAACTTGGCCGCGTAGCTATACTGAGTGCACTGAGTATGGTATTGTGTCGTTAAGCAGATCGAGTCGGTATCTATTGATGAAAATAGAATGGAAAACCCCGTGGGATAAACGCACGAGTTCGGCCACACGTAGCCAGTATTTCGGTCTGCATCTCGCATGTATTGGTTTGTTTTGAAGGCTGACGAGCGCGTGGAACCCTTTGGAATTGGGTATGAACCTCGTGGGCTCTAGCTGGACAACACGCGAGGCAACACGAGGCTCTGTATACTACTGTTCTCAAAATATGCTGTCCTCAAGCAGAACTTGCCTTGGTGCATATTATATATTAAAGGAGAGATCGACACTCTAGACATAACCGAATCGCTGATCACGCTTCCAACGCGTGGTGCATGGGATCCCACTAACGAACCACGTGCATTCAGCTGGAGATAGGGTGCAGACGAGTTTGATATCCAATACACGCATATATGTCTGATGTTTCTCGTTTTTTAATACATAAATTCCTTTCTGGGTTACCGAACTAAAATAGTCGTTCATAACTATCGGTATTAATTAGCCTCCAAGATAATGCCGATTGGCGTTCGATAATATCGTTCAAAATTTTCATGAGATTACAGCAGTAGTGCAACAATTGAATGAGTTAGTGCAAAAAGGGTTTCAGGGATTTCTGAACGTGAAATTTCATCAGTCCTTTCGATCTTGTGAAACAATTCATCACATTTCCTCAGGCTCCTTACCTATGAACGACAATCATTTCCTACCATAAAGAACCTGAAGACTATGGAATCTTTTTGATATTTCAGATCTGGGCAACTGCGCAGCTAATAAACAAATTCTTATCGAAATCTCAACGATCGTGGTGATTAAATTTGTATTATAATCACCTTGATCGCACGCAATAACCATCGTACGTAATACTCTGATCAGTCTGATCATAATTATATTGGTTATTATTGATTGGTTAAGCGAAATGCGTTGAAGGTGGGTTACGTGCATTAAAATTTGGCATAATTTTGCTATTATCGGAACCGGTTATTTGAAATAACATTATTCTTAGAGAGTTCTTATTGTCTTCTATAACTGGAAGGTTTGAATTCCTTTCTTTGAAATTTCGGACAGAATTTCAACGGCTTTTAAGGAGCCGTACCTGGGTCCCAGGTCGTTTTCCTGAACACCTGCAGAAATCCTACATAAGGAGTACGAACAGCTAAGTGAGTCATGGTTTGGAATTTGGAGAACTAACGAATGCAGAGAATGAATCAGGGATTTTATCGGAAAATTTGATTCGGAATGTTTTCAAATTTGTTTTTTTTTTTTTCGTTCTGTTTCTCTCTGAAATATCGGGCGACTTTGTGCTCGTAGCTACGTGACTGAATAAACGTCGAAAGTGTTTCTTCGCAGTTTTAACACAGCTCCAGGCATTGGATAGTGACCGGGGATACCGGGGCTTCCAGCCAATCGCAGAGCATGATATAGTATCGACGCTTGCGTGGGTGTCTAGACCGTGTGCTGACTGTCAGTTGTTTGGTTTTCGTGAGAGAACATAGTTCAGCTGAGAGTACAATCCAAATAAAGGATCCGAAGGATGGGCATATTTCGTGAATTTCCCATAGTTTTCAATCTTTATAAAAAGTACAGTTAGATATAACAGCGAAGGGGAGAGAGAGAGAAAAAAAAAACTACTTTTATGGAAAATTTGAGTAATTTTTCGGGTACGCCCCTTGTAAATAGTTCACTGTATATTTTGTACAAAGGTAAGTCTTATTATCATCATCATTGTTATTTCTATTTCTTAGGGCTTCCACGTTAGGTTTCCGATAGCCTATTATACCTACTCCTATTTGAACTAGGGCCAATTCAATCCGGTTAATTCAATTCCACCTAATTTTACTGCGATTCCACATTGTATAGACCGCAGAAAATCGAGTGGTTAATCCGTTTGTGTAATTCAGGATTAATTGTAATCACAGATTATTGGGAGTTTTGATTTCGGAGCAATCATCCCCTCCGTTATAAGTTTTACATTTCTAAGTAATAATTTGTTCGACGTATGAGTAGGTACGTAGCTGTCGAGATTCTTCGCTTCGTTATCGTATCATGGATCGATTGATTAAAAAGGCTTGTAAATTTCTTCTGTAGTTGTGAAATGAACCGGTCAATAAGTCACGACACATTATCGATACCGTATTATCAAAACAAGTATATTTAAACCTAACTTACGAAATCTTTTGCCACACGGCACCACTTGGACGTTTCACATTATCGTGCTTTTACTCCGATTTCAGGGTGTTTGTATTTATTTCTTCAAAGTTCAACGTACTATTTATTCTCATTACTTATCGATTCGAAAAACGATTTTCAAATTCGATTGAAAATAACGTAGGAAATTCTGAATCGCATCTGATGTATATGATCAAGTACAAAATCCTCATGACGCAATGCCACTCATAGTTGCAAAAAGATTTAAAAAAACGATAAAATTTGACAAATCATCTGCCATAGCCTTTTGAACTTCTGCTATATTCTAATTAAAGCGCAATTAAATGGCCTCTGCAGTTAGTGTCTAGTAATGAAATTACTGCAGCTCATCCCTCCCTTTGAACTTGATTCAAAGGAAAAGTGTCTAAGTATGCATATTTACATAGTAGTATGGCTAGTACTCGATATCTCATTACGTCGTGTATTAGAACGCAGTAAAAACGTGTTCCTATAAGCCGGGTGTTCTTCACGTCGGAGTCTTCGTGGCCGCATACTGGCACTGTATCTCGCCGGGTTAAGAGTTATCGGAAATCGGAATTATTTTTACAACATTTTTTTTGCAATCTTTCTCCAAACCGATTGATTGCCAGTTTAACTCGGGACGTCGAATGGTATGCATAACAGGTATACCTACCCTAAAGTAAGTCCGAATTCGAATCAATAATTCTAATCGCAAAAAATTTTGAAACGCAATTAGATACACATTTGTTAATATTCGTACATGAATTTCATACTATCTACTTCTTGTTTTTCCTACCGTTCGAAATATCATTGCGAATTCATAAAATAAATCTGCTATCTGATTTTTTGTAAAATTCAATGAAAATAAAACATGAATTAACTCCGTGGCTTCACCGTTCTTTTTATTCATCTCCATACTCCGATCACGTTCTGAGTGTATGTTCTTCGCATTCGTACTTAGATAGCTTATATAACATTTTGATTATTCTCGATTCGCTCTGAGCCTTTTGACGAATCAGAGAACTTCATTCGAACACTTATTCCGCAGTCTTGTAAGCTTTTCGGATTCATTTTCGACAACTTCTGTCTTCTGTCTTCTTACTATTCAAACATCTGAGATGAATCGATTGGATTATCCGATCCACACGAAGACAAGGACATCCACAAATTTGACCTGATCTGTTACGATACATTTTTAACGAAAATTCTCTGTCTGTTACATTACAGAAAAATCATTACCGGCTACTTACTTCGAAGATAGGATCAACCCTAACGTCACTAATAATAATCCCAACTGAAAAAGGACAGTCGACAGAACTGGTACTTCAACCACAAGCAATCTACCAGAGAAATTCAACATGAGCGAGAGGATGGAATCGGCGAAGCAGTCTTTGCCAATAGTCAAACAGCGAACCACGTTGGTACGACGTGTTTCGGGGATGTTCAAAGGTGAGTCTTTCAACTGGTTTGTGTTGTCCAAATACGTCATATCACACTTAAAAAAAAAGTGTTGGCTCAATGAATCACCTACGCAGACGAGTCACATTTCTAAACCAGACAAAATGAATTAAAAGCGGTTTCAATGATATACAATTTTTATCCTCGTTTTATTGATTAGTTCTTTTCATTTGCATGTAATTACACGTTGGATTTGTAATAAATGGTAAAAGAAGAACATAAAAAAAAAAGAACATACTCACGTAAACAGCGAATTATACGATATTAATTAAATACTAGTTCTTTGTTACCTACTCATTGCGTGAGTGCGATTTGTGCGATATAAAATTGAAAAAAGTTACTACAAACCGGTTCAGAAGTTGCCCGATTGCCTGATTGTATAATAAATTATCATAAAGCAGGCTCATTTACGGGAAAAACTCCACGCGTCGTCACCAGACAAGTGATTATAACTTAATCTGGCAATTATTGTTAATGACGTATGTATAGTGACTCGTAGATTATTATAGACCGAGTCCTCCACTCCGTGATTTATCTCTTTGCAATTGCAAACTGATGCCTTAATTACATATTAGCAGCAAAGTGCAGAAGGAAATCAGCCACGAATGACATTAGAATGATGGACAATAATTTAACTATTAATTACCATAGGAAGTTGCAGTATATGTATTATGTTCAACTTCGAAGCTGCAATGGTGTCAATAGACCAGAAATTTTCTTTTGTATATAAGGTTTCACTGCACTTTCTAGAACCTTGTGGTTATCACATTTTTCGAATCAATTCTTCTCCCCTCGATGATCGAGCATGTGTCACCTAGTACTCATTTTTACAGACGGAAAATCCAGCGGACCTCCACTTCTTTTCCGCCACGCATCGATGCAGCGCCTGCGTCATTGCTGCCAGAATTTGAATCTGTTTCCGTACCTGTTATACTCGTTTGGAAATTCCAAGTCCCATCCTACCGTGCAGAAGCTCTACTGTCAATTCGTCTTGCTGATGCACAACTTTTCTGTCATCGTCCAGGGCGTTTTGAAAACGATTCTCAGGATGACACCCGTCAAAAAGTCCCTCCGTTTCGCCATCAGTTTACAACAAGTGATTATCAGAAGCCTCGATTCGAAAAGTTTTGCCAGTTTTTGCGAGGCGGTGGTGACGTTGAGAAACACATCCAAATCTCCGGAAATTTCTACCATAGACGTTAAGGTTGAAAAAAAGTTCGCGAAATTTAAACCCCAGGAACGCAAGAGGATCTCCATTCTTTTAACATTGGCGGTATACACTGCTTTACTGGTACTCGCCTCCCAACTTGTTGGTATTTTCAGCGTTATGTTATTTGGCAAATATCCACCTGGTTTCATATTCCTCGTGTCTGCTCTTCTATTTCTTGGGTATATTACCTTGAAAATTATGGCATTTGACAAAGCCGGCCACGGATTCAAGGAAGAGAAGAGGAAAGCCGAGTGATCTTTTCCCCTTATAGTCTATAGAATTTTCCAACTCCTTCATTGGTTAATTTTTCTACACATTTTAAGCTTGACGCATTCAGGGATTCCCGAAAATCGCAATCGCGCTGAATTCTATCATAGAAAAAAGCGACCAGTAACAGATAGTACGGTGGTTAGTGGCGAGTAATCATAAATTGGAAGTTATATCCAGCGTCAACCATTACCGGTTCCTTTTTTTTTGTCATACATCTGTTTTTACTGTCCAATGAAAGTTATACAGGTTCGCGAACTACCGATCCTTTATTCATTAGCTTAGCTGGTTGATCATCGATGTGGGTCTCGAATTGGAATGAAATGTATGATTGTAGTTTTTTTTTTTTTTTTAATAAAGTCGCTCTTCATCGGCGCAATGATCTTGATATTTTTGCTGTAAGAATAATGTTTAGAAAGTATAAGATCTTCAATTATTCAAAAGCTTATCTTTCAAGGAGATTTTTTCCTTGGACAAAATTTTTCTGATACTTAGAGATCTTTGATGTAAAAGTACAATTTCATTTACTTTCCATGTTGAAAGTCTATCTGATAATTGATCGTTGAAAATTCTCTCTTAACTTGAGAAAGTCTTTATTTCTTGTTTTGAAAATATAGTGAGGATAGTTCACTCATTACCAGTCCCATTCAAAAAATATACTATACATACTCTATAGCTGTGGGTATTGATTGGCTGAATACAGCTTACTACTAGATATAGAACCGGTATTGTAGAATTATTATGTACTATTTTATATTTTGTCAGCGTCTTGAATTGTCTCTGAATTTCACATGCTGCATGTAATTCAGTCGTTGCAATGTGAAAAGATGTCATACCCGTGATTTGAAAGTAAACATAACATAATCATTTCCTCAGATCATAGTAATTTATGGTAAATTTTTGTACATTAAGCCACTCGAATATCGCAGATACCCAAAGCTACAACATTATTATCCGCAATACTCAATTCGTACGAAGAACAAGCGGTGTGTTTGAAGCAAAAACAGAAAGAAACAAGGCAAAACGTGTACCGTTAACTTTTGGATTGATTTTAGTGCCTTTTTAACTGGCAGGTGATCGTTGGCATAATTAATTATGCGTAATATTCTGAAAGCAATAATTAAAATCCGTTCGTCCCACATATAAATAACTGAAAGAAAAAAGAAAAATGTAAGAGAGATTTATTTCCTTCACTAGCATAAGACTGAACATTGTTTTGTGGTACTGATTTGTAAATAAAGATATGATAAATAAATGACATTTTGTTCATGTTATTTAAACACCATCATTCAAGTTATATGTACCTTTACTAGCGACTGCAGTTCTTGGTTACTTTAACAATCCCCAATTTATAAGTAATGTCTATAGTTGTTGTATAATGGTATAATGGTATCGGACCAACAACTGTGAGATTAGTACGCCTTATTGTACGCAACCCGTAGACCACAAGATGTAGAAGAGAGCGGGCTGCAGCTTTGCAGGGTGCACTGATCTGCGGTAAGGTTCCACCGTCATGTGGCATGCAAGAGGTTTGATGAAGTCAGGGAGGCACTATATTTTCGGCAAAAGTATTTCGCCGCCAATATAACGCGGCCACTACCTCCTATATCAGTTAAAACTTTCAAAATTATTTATTATATGCAACCCTTCTTAGAGAACTGAAGCACAAGTTGTATGTAATAAGGCGCATGTATATTCACAGCAAAGGTAGTTCTTCTATTCGACGGCGAGATAGCGATACCATTTGAGACCCCGTGCGCCCAACTAGCCAGGCAAGTCAGAGTACTGACCCAGGACGATGGACTGTCGTCCTATACTCATGAACGATGGAAAATTTTTATTATCTAGTTTCTAAAGATAATTCAAGATATGTCTTTCTGTTACAGTTCGATACCCTCCTCTTAGAGGCGAAACATCTCCGTCCATCATAGATTCAATGCCACTTGCAACGAACGGGTGTTTATACAAATCAGTCTCTGTAAAATTAATTACATAAGCTAGTGTACCATTGTATTAAGAATGTAGTTCAGATTATCTCACATGTACACCTGAATGCAAATAAAGACTGAATCGATTGCGATTCATAGCATATTTATTTATAAAAAACCGCTACGAATTGTACACAATTTTCACGATCAGTAATATTGTATCGATTCTACATCAATAAATCGCTACGCCTGAAGATAACCATACAGATTGCTTCGTTATTTTCCACCTTCCCTTTCTTGCAACTCTCTATGAAGGTGCAAAAAGCTATAGCCACACATGCTAGTTTATACATTGTCACTTTTTCTAGCCAAAATTTTCAACACACGTCCTTGGACCTTGCTCTCTTGATACCAAGGGCATGTATTTTTATAGTTAGAATTATTTGAACTCCAAAAATCGCTAATATAGATTAACATATAGAGACGTGTATGAAGACACGTATGCATGCCCACCTACATCTGTACACCAAAATTTTCGGTGGTTGCGACGCTCGCACGTGGTAGTGAATGCTCTCGCCATCTCGCGGTCAGAGGAGCGAACTGATTTTGCCTAAAAAATCGGGGCGCCTAGCCATATTCAACCCGCATGCCATTCGTGTGAGACATAAATTTATTGCCTAACATCAGACGCTGAGGAATATCCGGCTGTCGCGATACTTTGAAATATACAGGAGACGTGTGTAAAGACACGTATGCATGCCTATATATCCATACACCCGAATTTTCAGCACACCTCCTCGGGTCAGATGTTCTCCTAATACCAGGAGCAGAAATTTTGCGAGTTAAAATCCTTCTAACTCCGAAAATCGCTAGTATAAGTTAATTATAGGTATAGAGACGTATAGAGAGAGGTATGCATGAATGAATCAATACACATAGCCTATTTCGGCACACCTCCTTGGGTCAGATGTTCTCCTGATACCAGGAGCAGAAATTTTGCGAGTTAAAATCCTTCTAACTCCGAAAAATGCTAGTATGAATTAATCATAGGTAAAGAGACGTATAGAGAGAGGTATGCATGAATAAATCAATACACATAGCCTATTTCGGCACACCTCCTTGGGTCAGATGTTCTCCTGATACCAGGAGCAGAAATTTTGCGAGTTAAAATCCTTCTAACTCCGAAAATCGCTAGTATAAGTTAATTATAGGTATAGAGACGTATAGAGAGAGGTATGCATAAATGAATCAATACACATATCCTTTTTCGGCACACCTCCTTGGGTCAGATGTTCTCCTGATACCAGGAGCCGAAATTTTGCGAGTTAAAATCCTTCCAACTCCGAAAATCGCTAGTATAAGTTAATTATAGGTATAGAGACGTATAGAGAGAGGTATGCATGAATGAATCAATACACATATCCTTTTTCGGCACACCTCCTTGGGTCAGATGTTCTCCTGATACCAGGAGCAGAAATTTTGCGAGTTAAAATCCTTCTAACTCCTCAAAACGCTAGTATTAATAAATGATAGGTATAGAGAAGTATAGAGAGACGTATGCATGAATGAATCAAGAGGCATATCCTTTTTCGGCACACCTCCTTGGGTCAGATGTTCTCCTGATACCAGGAGCCGAAATTTTGCGAGTTAAAATCCTTCCAACTCCGAAAATCGCTAGTATAAGTTAATTATAGGTATAGAGACGTATAGAGAGACGTATGCATGAATGAATCAAGAGGCATATCCTTTTTCGGCACACCTCCTTGGGTCAGATGTTCTCCTGATACCAGGAGCAGGAATTTTGCGAGTTAAAATCCTTCTAACTCTGGAAATCGCTAGTATAAGTTAATTATAGGTATAGAGACGTATAGAGAGAGGTATGCATGAATGAATCAATACACACATCCTTTTTCGGAACACCTCCTCGGGTCAGATGTTCTCCTGATACCAGGAGCAGAAATTTTGCGAGTTAAAATCCTTCTAACTCCTAAAAACGCTAGTAAAATGGATAAACATATAGAGACGTGTATGAAGACACGTATGCATGCCCATATCTATACACCCAAATCTTCAGCAGTTGTGACACTCGGAAATATACAAAGAAGGGACCCTTTCGTCACGAGCTGTCACTCGCACGTGATACTGGATGCTTTCGCCATCTCGCGGTTAGAGGAGTGAACTAATTTTACCTGAAAAAATCGAGGCGCCTAATCATGTTCAATTTGCATGCCATTCGTGTGAGACACAAATTTATTGCCTAACATCAGGCGCTAAGAAATATTCGGCTGTTGCTACACTTTGAAATATAGCAGCTGTCGCAACTGCCGGAAATATCCAGAAAATATACAGGAGACGTATATGAAGACACGTATGCATGCCTGTCTATTCATACACCCGAATTTTCAGCACACCTCTTCGGGTCAGATGTTCTCCTGATACCAGGAGCAGAAATTTTGCTAGTCATAATCCTTCTAACTCCGGAAAATGCTGGTATATAATATATACTTATGCAGACGTGTATAAAGACACCACTGCGTGCTTATATCTATACACCAAAATTTTCGACACACCTCCATTTGCGCATTTGTTGACTTGAAATTTTTCCAACTCTCGAAATCAACCTGGTATCGAGGAGAATATTTAACCCGAGGAGGAGGTCACAAACTTTTTAGTAGCTGAAAATACATGAATGTGTGACATAGACGTTGTTCCATCTATCGCTTATTTGAAATGTAGAGCAGCAAGGAAGGGAAAGTGCAAAATAATGAAATAATTGACTATAAAGTATATGTGAAAATTTATTAGTATAGTGAAGATACAATAATCATTAGTAAATGAATGTATGTATGTACTTATAATTATCTCTTAAAAATAAATATGCTTTCGTCACAATGGTTCGAGTCTCCTTATAAAAATATAAATTAAAAATATAAATATTTATATACTTTTTAAACAGAGTTGTTAAATTTGCAAATGAAAAATTTCCGATAACAGAATTGTTTATTATAAAAACGGTCCGAAACATAATGTCATTTATTTACTTACTTGCAAATAACGGCGTAAATTATGCGGTGACCAAGTGATAATTAGAAAAGAGCACGTTAAAATCTATAAAAATACCAATTTTCAAAACTCCCGAAACACTTTCCAGGTAAAACTACCAAATTACGGTACTATAAGTAACTACCAATCATTCTGTTCTAGCCAATAAAATATACAAAAGAGATCTAACTTCAAAGGCATACTATAAATAATGAAAATCAAAGACGAATAAACGATTTTCCAGTAGCCTTGATCACTCTATGCGTTCGACAGCGTTGCAATTTTCATGTTTACACGGGTCGCCTAACATTAGGCTTGTTAAGTATCCATTGAACTTCACGGTATAATAAGAACGTTAGCCCCGATATAATTTTTAACCGAGATTTCAATACATATTTATAGTTGCTTATCGCATTGGTTTCATTACGAAACTATCGCGAGTGAAATATCTGGCAGCTAGGTCCATCGCAGGCACTACTCAGTTTTATGATAAGTTAAGCGAAGATTCTTCCACACGCGTGAGATTGTGAACTCGGATACTTATTTATTTATCGTTGTTCAGAACCAAGGGTGACCCGAAAGCACCGAGCCCAAAAAGTAGCGCAATGCGTTGACCCAACAGTCAGTATCACGTTGAGCCATGGATCACATCTACTGCAGTTTCACTTTCGTAATAGTAGTTTTTTCGCTGCTGTATTACTACCTAACAAGAAGTTATGGATATTGGAACAAGAAATCAATACCATGCGTGGCCGGAGTCATACCAGGTGTCGGCAACGTTCTTCCCATGATTTTGTTGAAAAAGAACTTTGCGGATATGTTTCGGGATTTCTACAATCAGATGCCGGAGCACAGTATGATTGGGTTCTACAATTTGCGTGAGCCATCTTTAATAGTGCGTGAGCCTGAATTAGTGAGAACTGTGTTATCGGAGCAATTCAAACACTTCGCCAATAACCACCTCAAGCTCGACCCAGAGCTTGATCCTTTGTTGGCTATCAATCCTTTTTTTGTTGACGGAAATCGGTGGAAAGCTTCCAGGCACCAGTTCGCCTCATCCTTCACTCCGGCAAAGCTCAAATTCATTTACAAGTCTGTGAACGAAGTATGCTTTAAGTTGCAGGAATTTATAAATAAACTGATAAAAAATAGTAACGGAAAAGCGGAGTTAGAATTGAAGGATCTGTTCTCGAGATACACATGTGAGGTCGTAGCCAGTGTAGCGTTTGGTGTAGAGGGTGGGAGTTTCGAAACTGACAAGGATCGACCATTCAGGGAAATCGGAAGACTTATCTATGAGCCTTCATTTTTCAACGGAGTTACTCAAATCTTGTCAATGTTCCATCCCTCTATTGGTAAGATTTTCAAGGCACGTATCATACCGGTCCACGTAGATCACTTCTTTAGAAAATTAGTGAAAGACATAGTGAAACAGCGCGAGGAGGATGGTATCCAACGCGAAGACTTTATGCAGCTGATGATCCAGTATAAAAACGCCAATAAAGTCGAGCCAGCCTTTGGCCAGGAATTCAACGACGATGTCATTACCGCCCGTGCAACTTCATTTTTCGATGATGGCTACGAAACCTCGAGTATCACCCTGAGTTTTCTTGCTTATCAGTTAGCTGCTCATCCGGAGGTTCAGCATCGTGTTCGCGAGGAAGTGACTCACCTCGTCGCCAAGCACGGTGGCTTAACTTACGATGCGATCCAAGAAATGACGTACATGGATCAGGCGCTGTATGAGTCTATGAGGTTGTACCCTGCCTTTGCAACATACATGAAAGCGTGCACTGAAGAAACTGAGCTGATTGGTTCAGATGGACTTTCTTGTCGAGTAACCCCTGGAATGCCTGTTATAATCCCTGTTTTAGCCTTGCAAAGAGACCCTAAATACTGGCCGAATCCTGAAAAATTTGACCCCGAACGTTTCTCGAAAGAAAACACGCGCGTACGGCATAGATTCGTGTTTCTACCTTTTGGGGAAGGTCCTCGCAGTTGCCCTGGGATGAAGATGGCCACGTTGCAGATAAAGGCCAGCATCGCAACGATAATCCAAAACTTTACGTGGGAGGTGTCACCACGTACAAAGGAGCCAATTCAACTGGACCCAAAGTATTTCTTGTCTGCTGCTGTAGGCGGACTCTGGGCGAACGTGAAAAGCTTGTAGTTATTGTTTGATCAGTGAATTTCTAGTTGTTTGCTTTCCCATCATACAATGATAATAATAAAACTGTAATCTTGACTGAAATAAATTTAGTCTTGACAATAACCCAATGATTCATTTCAACTACTTCCAAAAATTTTTTCTGAAATTATGATAATCAATTTTTATAATAATAATAATAAAAAATACGTCGTCTTATCTTATACAACTATCAATTTTACTTCTTCTGCTGACTATAAGATTAACAATACACATGAATTGAACAAGAAATATGAATTCAGATCTGCTAATCATAATGTTTCTTCATTCGTATAGTTGTTATGACAGGCCATAATGGTTTGTATATAATATGGTCAACACGTCGATCCCCCTCCGTATTTTGCCTTCACGCCCCGCAGATGATGGGTCAATAAGTCGGTGGGGTGTTTTGTTGACGGAGATGTTGTTTTTTGTTGACGGAGATCATCCTGAAATCATCCTGAAGTCACGTGAAATCAGCATTCGCTGTGTCACGAGATTTGGCAGTGAATAGCCCCTCGAGCTAGTCCATTGCAGGCACTACTCAGTTTTATGATAAGTTATGCGAAGATTCTTCCACGCGCGTGAGATTGGGAACTCGGATACTTATCTGCTTATCGTTGTTCAGAACCAGGGGTGACCCGAAAGCACCGAGCCCAAAAAGTAGCGCAATGCGTTGACCCAGCAGTCAGTATCGCGTTGAGCCATGGATCACATCTACTGGAGCTTCAGTTTCGTAATAGTAGTTTTTTCGCTGCTGTATTACTACCTTACAAGTAGTTATGGATATTGGAACAAGAAATCAATACCATGCGTGGGCGGAGTCATACCAGGTGTCGGCAACGTTCTTCCCATGATTTTGTTGAAAAAGAACTTTGCGGATATGTTTCGGGATTTCTACAATCAGATGCCGGAGCACAGTATGATTGGGTTCTACAATTTGCGTAAGCCATCTTTAATAGTGCGTGAGCCTGAATTAGTGAGAACTGTGTTATCGGAGAAATTCAAGCACTTCGCCGATAACCATCTTAAACTCGACCCAGAGCTTGATCCTTTGTTGGCTATCAGTCCTTTTTTTGTTGACGGAGATCGGTGGAAAGCTTCCAGGCACCAGTTCGCCTCATCCTTTACTCCGGCAAAGCTCAAATACATTTACAAGTCCGTGAACGAAACATGTCTTAAATTGCAGGAATTTATAAATAAACTGATAAAAAACGGTAACGGAAAAGCGGAGTTAGAATTGAAGGATTTGTTCTCGAGATACTCATGTGAGGTTGTAGCCAAAGTAGCGTTCGGTGTAGAGGGTGGGAGTTTCGAAACTGACAAGGATCGACCATTCATGGAAATCGGAAAACTCATCTATGAGCCTTCATTTTTCAACGGAGTTACTCAAATCTTGTCAATGTTTCATCCCTCTATTGGTAAGATTTTCAAGGCACGTATCATACCGGTCCACGTAGATCACTTCTTTAGAAAATTAGTGAAAGACATAGTGAAACAGCGCGAGGAGGATGGTATCCAACGCGAAGACTTTATGCAGCTGATGATCCAGTATAAAAACGCTAATAAAGTCGAGCCAGCCTTTGGCCAGGAATTCAACGAAGATGTCATTACCGCCCGTGCAACTGCATTTTTCGATGATGGATACGAAAGCTCGAGTATCACCTTGAGTTTTCTTGCTTATCAGTTAGCTGCTCATCCGGAGGTTCAACATCGTGTTCGCGAGGAAGTGACTCACCTCGTCGCCAAGCACGGTGGCTTAACTTACGATGCGATCCAAGAAATGACATACATGGATCAGGTGCTGTATGAGTCTATGAGGTTGTACCCCGAATTTCCAGCATTCATGAAATCGTGCACTGAGGAAACTGAGCTGATTGGTTCCGATGGACTTACTTGTCGAGTAACCCCTGGAATGCCTGTTATAATCCCTGTTTTAGCCTTACAAAGAGACCCCAAATACTGGCCGAATCCTGAAAAATTTGACCCTGAACGTTTCTCAAAAGAAAACACGCGCGCACGGCATAGATTCGTGTTTCTCCCTTTTGGGGAAGGTCCTCGCAGTTGCCCTGGGATAAAGATGGCCATGTTGCAGATAAAGGCCAGCATAGCAACGATAATCCAAAACTTTACATGGGAGGTGTCACCACGTACAAAGGAGCCAATTCAACTGGACCCAAAATATTACTTGTCTGCTGCTGTAGGACGACTCTGGGCGAACGTGAAAAGCTTGTAGTTACTGTTTGATCAGTGAATTTTTAGTTGTTTGCTTTCCCAGCATACAATGATAACAATAAAACTGTAATCTTGACTGAAATAAATTTAGTCTTGACAATAACCCAATGATTCATTTCAACTACTTCCAAAATTTTTTCTAAAATTACGATAATCAATTTTTATAATTATAATAATAATTTTTACCACATGTCTTGCGTCAAGTATCTTTCATGCAAGTTGACTATTTGGAAAATAAGCACAGGGAATGTAACTAAAATTGTTACACACATATTTTTCATGCTCTAACGATAAAGTGTAAAAATTATTTCGTTGAAAATATGTTAAATTCCTGACGAAGACCACTATGACATGACAGTTGTCTGATTGAATTTTTACTCACTATCGAACAATTCCGATTTCATTTTAATCACTTTCATACCGTTTTTCATACCGAAATTAACAGTCCATTTACTCTAAATCGATATTTTTCAAGCAAAAAATAAGGTCTAACTCCTAACGACGTCAAATACATTTTTAAATTGAGTAAACACGTCGTCTTATCTCATCCAACTACCAATTTTCCTTCTTCTGCTGGCAGATCTGCTAATCATAATGTTACGTCATTTGTAAAGTTGTTATGCCAGGCTATAATTGTTCGTATGTAGCACGCGAACTGCGTGTGATAATATGGACAGCGCGTTGATCCCCCTCCGTCTTTTGCCTTCATGCCCCGCAGATGAAGGGTCAATAAGTCGGTGGGGTGATGCTCCTAGCGCCTTGGTGTATGCAACTGGCAGACCAATTTGCGCTCTTTCTAGTTTTTCAGTTCTGTGCTTGATGGCATTACCGTCGATCGCGATGTAATTCTGGAGGTGACGTCTTTGCTATCCTAGTGGTCAATTTACGAACTACTTTTGCCGCAATAAACGAGCGGCAATCGGTTTGAATCTTGTATCTTACTGACTTATCACTAGGAACAAGAATCGTCATCCAATCGGTACATCAGCACTTCATTACAGTTGATGCGATATGTAATGAAGCTTCACATTGTTCCTTCATTTAATGCTGTAAACTATTTATTTTATGCAATACAAGCATATCCGAGGGATGATATAAATCTCATCTTTATTTTTTCATCTTAAACAGTTTTTTGCAGTAGTTTTTTTAACATTGAGGAACGCAAGTTCGGGTTCAGCTGTCGACTAACCATTATTTAAACTTTGGTATACGAAAAACTGCTGAAATGAATTGAGTGTGACAAGAAATTACAGTTCTTTAATAGTCGTTCCCATCCCCAGAAAAGAAATGAGTTAATCAATTCCTGTTCAGCTACTGGACATTTATTTAAAAATAAATCCAATAACCCCATCTATCCTTCTTTATTCTTCACTGACAACGACTCTATTTGCATCCGCCTATATTCTAATTCGTGATCTGTCAATGGAGCAGATAGGCCCGCGCTATTTACCAGTATAATAATTAGTCTTAACAAACGGCATTTTCACTACTGACGCGTTGTAAGTTTTACCCCGAATTTGAACCAGTACGCCAGCTCCTGAGTTACACAAATCGAGAGGTAAGTAGCCCATAGCAATTGGGCGTCCTAATGTAGGACTTGGTCCACCGGAAGTAACATGGCCAACAGATTCTCCTTCTGGAGTTAAGAGAGCTGCACCTTCTCTCGCAGGTGGTCCTTGCCCCAGGAGAAGGCCGACGCGCCTTCGATTTGGTTTTGATTTAATTTGGGAAAGAATTTTCTTAGCTCCAGGAAAATCGGCCGCAGCTCTACGACGTTTTGCTGTAAGAATACAAATGAATACAAATGAATAAAGATCATGAAGAGTACACAATCAATGAATGGCCTAATATCGTGTTCAGAAATCACAGTTTTTCTTCAATTCCTGAACTACTACTCAACTTACCGATAACCCAAGTCAAGCCAGCTTCTACCGGCGTTGTTGTTTCGTCTATATCGTGTCCATAAAGACAAAGACCTGCTTCCAATCTAGATCGATAGTTTTCAATCAATATCTTGCATTTGATTTGATATATTTGGTCAATTTTTAATGTACATCGAATTTAGTTGAATGCAAGAAAGATTTTGGTACCTTAGACTGTCTCTGGCTCCAAGACCAGCTAATTTAACATCATCAGCACCGAGTAATGCCTCCACAAGCTGTCTTGCAATTGTTTGTGGTACAGATATTTCGAATCCATCTTCTCCGGTGTAGCCGCAACGTGATATTCTGATTCGATTTCCAAAGTACTCTGTTCTAACGCTCTGCATAAACTTCAAATCGTTCAAATTAATCGTTGTAAAGTTCTGGAGAGCTCTACTGGCCTTTGGTCCTTGAAGAGCTATGAGTCCTTGATCTAGGGGATCGAGAAACTCCAAGGAAATCTCCTTGCCATTGGACTTGAACTTTTCCTGGATTTAAAAACGCATCAATGAGGTATTTTTCCAACTAGGAAACATGGAAAGTCTATTTTACTGCAGCTAGTTCCGATTTACGACCGTATAAATTCAGGCACCTGTTGCTCCAGAAGAAGTTTACTATCTTCGTCGCGTCTACCGGCGTTAGAAACGACAAAGAACTTGTCTTCGCCGTCTTTGGTTATAATAAGATCATCAAGGATCCCTCCTTCGTCGTTGGTGAAGACGGTCAAAGTCGCACTTCCAACAGCTAAATTCTTGAGGTCACTTGTGGTCAGCGATTCTAAAAATTCGCCAGCATTTCTACCCGATACATGGGTTTGCAGCATGTGTCCAACGTCGAACAGAGATGCTGCCATTCTCGTATGCTGATGGGATACAGCGATCGCATCTTTGTATTGAACTGGGAGAAGCCATCCAGCGAAACTGACCACCTTTCCTGTAATCAAAATCAATGGGACTTAGAAATTTCAGAAATCTTTGTCCTCGGTTTCTCATAAGCAAGCGAATGATTTTATTTTACTAGAGATTGCTTTGATGAATGTATAATTATACGATCTATGTACATCATTTAAAATAATATCTAACTTCTAAAAAATGGTGAATCTCATGTTACTGCTAATCAGTAATCACATTAACTGACCTAAGCAGTTATTTACAAAAGTGAAATTATACGAGTAGAGTATTGCTCGCAAACGTGCAAAGTGGCGCGTTATAAAGAGATTTATTGGTATGACGTCACGACAAACAGTGTCGGAGTGTTATCAGCGTCTTAATGCTATCAAGTTCGTTTATTTTTGGAGAATATTATTAAACCCATGGCCGGTCATTTCTGATATGTATTACTCGGAAAAAATTTAACCTGTGCGATTCAGAATTTATAGAAATATGTTCAAATGTTCAAAAGATCTCAACCAAAAGAACAACTTTTACGATGATCAAATTGAAAGTTTCACTAAGAACTCGTTTGTTTTTTTGTTTATCTTATAATTAATTAATTATTCATCTTTCTATCCCTATTCGGTGTATAATCCCGATGCAGGCTCCAAGTACGGAAAATAGACAAGTTATCAGCCCTGACTAATGACTACACTACTGATAAATGCGTCAAGTACAGTTCCTGATGACTTGAATGATGAAAAAGCTACTTATACTAATTGTAAATATTTAGTTTACATCTTAATACGAAGTACCAACCTTGATAGTCGACATGTAGATCGTGAAGGCAGGTTTTCCTCGGTTCACTTTTGGTTGAAAATGAATTTTTCAGGAGGCAAGCATTGCAATTACACTGTGTCTTCGAATGGACATCACGTTTGCCAATCTCGTATTTAATTTGTTGATTATGTTTCAAGAAATGATGCTGCCTCGTTTGAAATGAAAAATGTCTGTATAAGTTTTGCGAATTTCTCCCATGGCGAAAGGTAGCACACTTCGAGCAGTAGCAATCCTTTGTTATATAGGTTGAATTATTTGCTTTCGAGCTAGTTGCAGCGATAGAAAAGTAACGAAGCTCCGTATCGAAATTGGAAATTCTCGCTTTTGCTAGCCTTGAAATTTTCAAAACGCGAAACATTTTATTTATTTTCCTATTTCGTGACGGACTTTCGCGCAGCACTTGTGACGCAAGCTCAACTCTTTCCTAACAGCTAATGAAACCTCTGACAACTGGTGAACGCGATATATGTCAGAGATGTACTTGGTTATAGATTATAGTCTATAGTGGGGGAGAATTAACATGCATCTTCTAGATAAGGCCAGATTTCTTATGGTTAAACTCGCGTATAATAATTTATGAATAGACAAATAGCTATAGGATCGCAGTGCAATAAACTTAACGTTGATAAAATAATGCGAACGAATTCATGCAAGATGTATGCATAAGAAGCGATTGGTATGTAATATTTTTCATCGGCAAACAATAAAAGCAAGAATAATATGGAAAAACAATGTCTTATCACTATATATTATATATGTGTGTTGATTAAAACGAAGATTTTTCATAATGTCAACTGATCTCCGTAATAATATTTATATTTTATAATGATCTTGTTTCAATTTGTCCTCGAGGACAAATCAAGATTAAACTAACAACGGAGTATTTATATTTAATATTATATTAAATATGGTTGGAAGATAGATGTCCAATCTGAATATCGACAACGTGTGCAGAGAATATTAATAATAGACACATATGTTCAATTGCTTATTAAATTTTTATTATACCATGTAATAATAATAATTAATAATAATAATAATGATAATAATAATAATAATAATAATAATAATAATAATAATAATAATAATAATAATAATAATAATAGTAATCAATGACAATATTAATATAATGCGTTGAACAGAGAAACGATAAACAAACTGTGTTTTCTTTTTCATTATCTTTTTCATTTTGTTTTTTCTTTCATATTACTGAACGCAGAATATCTCAACAGTTCGACAATGTATGCTTTTTTTTTTTAGTACTTTTCTTAATTCACGCGTTTAACTTCATCACCCATTCACACTGGTTTCATGGAAACGGTAGAATTACTGTATAAAGTAGTATTTTTTTTTCTCTTTTTTTTTCATTTCTTTTTTTTTTTTGAGTGAGGCCATAACCGTTCGAAAAAAAAGAACGTGACGTTTTAATTTACTTTATTTGTAGAAAATTTCCGCTTGTCACGATATGCTTCTTTTCGAACGGTTATTATATAAAAATTAGGCTAACGTTATTTGAATTCCTAAACTGTATAGGTCGCAAATTCTTACTCTGCTAATCCTAAAGTGTCGAAGATACAAACAAAAAATCGAACACCAAGAATTAATTTTGAGTCTTAGCTGCCTGGAGCGCGAAATATCTTTACAATTTTTTTTTTTGTTCTTTTTTTTGTTCTCTTTTATTTTTTGTTTTTTGTATTTTTATTTTTTTATTATTAAATAATTAACTTTCAGCTACTATCATACAAACATCGTCCAGGGCCACTATAATTATTATTTCGAAACGATACAAAAACAAAGAACACCGAATACGATCTTTTTCATTTACAAATTCAAACGTGGAACGCAAACTTTATCGTAATTATTATACCTTTTTTTTTTTGAGGCGGGGAGAAGGGCGGGTAGGGAAATAGGATGAAGGAGAAGGAAAGGTTTTTTAAGTTTATCTTATTTTTGTCATTATTCTTGTTGACATACAATGTACAATCATTTAAATTTTTTTTTCATCTTTCTGTCGATAATTTTTGTCTAATTTTTTTTTTTTTTTCGTCTTAGCTAATATATAACCACGACCGAATACGTCACTTCCCAATATAGATATAATTTTTATGTAATATAATAATAATTAGTCGTCGTATATATAATATAATAATTTATAAAATGAAAATAGGTACAATTTTGGACGCTTTTTGAAAAAGACGCTCCACGATTATTAGTTTCTTTTTTTTTTCAATTTTTTTTTTTTTTATTATTTTTTAATTTTTATTCTTCATAATGCCCATCGGTTGCGATTCTAGTCCACTTAGTATTAGTTGTTCTTAATTTCATCATTTCCATAAATTCTAATCACTTAATTTTAGACGAGACGAGGTACGGCTACCATTTCCGGATTTTCCGAAATATTTTTTTTTTTTTATATTTTTCATTTTTTTTTTTTTGTTTGTTTGTTATATAATCATAATTTTTAAGCCTAACTTAGTTCCTATAATGCCACATGTAAAATTTGATATTTATTTTACAGAATTTTGTCCCCGTTTAATAGGGATAAAATTTTGATGGAAATTCCGTCGAATTAGTAGCCATCTCATTACCTCGACTCTAAATTTCATCTTAATCTATGTTTTTTTTTTTGAATATTCAATTGTTTCTCACATTAGCCTAAACATTGCCTAGTATGTTTACAGTAATTAGAAGTACCTATTTACAAAATCTTTATCTTCTTTGGAACTTTGAATTTCGAATTTCATCTTCCATATTTATCTTTTCTTTGCCTAAATATTACGTTTTCCTTTATAATTCATTCTCTCTTTCCTGTCCTTCCGTATTCTTAAACAACGTTCAACTCCTGGAGCTCACTCGTAACCGAAAGAGACTAAATATATATTTATATATTCATATTATATATATTCATAGTACCGTACTGCGCAAATTATATTCGAATTTCAAAATCGTACAGTTTATCAGAATCCGTGAATTCTCATTCCTGCAGCAATGATTACAACATACAGAATCGCGCCGTTATACCTTTGGCCAATATAATATACAATAATTGCATTCGTTCGTCACACATTCAATTGCTCCGAGTATAATAGTATTATATAATTGGCACAAAAGTAACGAAGCAATAATTGCATGCCTTAAAACAAGTATAGTCAACAAAATATTTCACCGAAATATTTCTTTCTTTCGTTTTCTTCTTTTTTTTCTTTTAAATTACAATATTAGGTAAATATTATATAATTAAAGTAAATGCACGGGTCCTTGTTCTGTGTATGACAATCGTCAGCGTATTTTAACAACGTAAACGTTATATTTATATAGTAACATATATTTATCCAGTGACAAGTTAAATCAAAAAAACAAGAACAAAGAGATAAAAAAAAGAAAAGAAAAAAAAAATTACAGACCGCAAGAAACTAGAATATCATGTCAAGTAATAACGTATATAACTATGCGTGTGCGTGTGTGTGTGTTTGAACGAAGTCGAGAGTTTACAAATTTTACGTAAACGAAGCTAAATTCTATATGCAATAATGGTGGTTACTTATAATATGAAATTTTTACTAGGTATGATAAATTATAAATCATTTATTTATAATTCAATAGCGAACCTAAATATAGTAACTAAAGAACCGTAGTAATTATAGTTTCCATGGGTAGTTCAAATAAAACTATAATTGATAACTGGATTTTGTTATTAACCAATTTTGACTAGCAAACATAACTTTAATTTTCGTTTTTTATTTGTTTTTTTTTTTTTACTTTACTTTACGTCTTTCTTCAAATTATTATCATTCCTATCAGTCTAATTATTATCAATTTTAATTATATACTTGTACAGTTAGTTTGAACGGTATTAGTAAGTCTAGGAACTTAAAAACAATATAAAGGAAACCAAAAGTAACACGGCAAAAGTTGATATTACACAACGTTTTGCATATAACATTTTCGTGATTTTATTATCCTTTTTTGTTTCAAGAAAATAATCATTACCTCGATCTAACGTGCGTAAATATTAAGTTCAACGAACAATTTCATGTCGTTGATTATACAAAAGATTCAGTCATATGCATAGTTTGAGTTCGGCTGGCCGTGGGAAAATTCATTATTAATTAAACACCTTGAATCTCATATCGGTTCCTCTGTAAGTCCCACAGCACGCCTTACGAACGTTCAACTAAATCTCAACACGAATTAAGACTTAAGATATTAAAAAAAAAAACAAAAAAACTTAATCTAACAAAAATATTTACGTAGCCATTACGTACATGTTTATATAAATATAAAAAATCTTGAAATGTATAGGTTCAATGACGATAAGACAAAATTGACCAAACTTTACTAAAATACGCCTTCAATTGCCTTAAGATTAATCATTGTATATTGTATAGTTAACAGACCTATCGAAAAATAAGAAATGCCTGGGCAAAGAATTTTTTTCATTCAATTTTTGTCGTTTCATTCATTAATTCATTTTTATAGGTAATTTTCTTTCAAAATTTCAATCACGGCGTATAGGGGTTTCATATACAAGAGCTTGCGGAATTATGTGCTTGTGAATTTTTTTTCTTCTCACCGCAAGCTGATGTGATTTTGAATATTAAACTTTCGATGCCCAGGCTGCAGGGGATACAATAATAGTCACAATTTTCAAACTTCATTCGCACCGTTCATCCATTGAAAAAGTATCAGTTAGCTCTTAGTCGATTAATATACAACAAATAAAAAAAAGGCTTTTCTTTGTCAACATGTATATTTTAGTCATGATCCCGTAAACCCTGATTAAGAATTTCGTCCGCTATAATTAGTTATAAAAGAATAAAAAAATTTATCATACAATTGATGAAGAGACCCGATTCAAATTCTACATAATATAAGTATCGATTTTCCCTACTAATAAAGCTAAAGCTTCGGTTTATCTTTTTTTGTACCGTTTTTTTGACTAGAATTGAATTTCGAATGCGTTCAGTACTTTCCTAGTATTCAAACTTTCATAATTTATATTCTTAATTGTTGGGCATACGGGACCGAAAATTCGCCAGTGTATTTGCCCAAAAGGGGACTTTGAGGAAACTTAATGGATACCTTAAAACTTTGACAGCTAGCTCGTACGGAGTTTGATACAACTTTAACACGAGCCAAGTCTGCACGAAAATCAACAGTACTTTGCTTTGATGTAACTGTACGTAAATTATTTAAAATGGAACGTTGAAAAAATCGCGCGCCCCAGTGCGTGGGAAGCATTCATGTATCGTTGAAATTTAATTGTTTAAATTCGCGCCAAAATTCTCACTCTCCCGAATTCAAATATTAAACATTATTGATTCTTTGTTAAATAGATGGTAATTTAAACGAAATTTCGATCCGTTTCTAAACTTGCTTAGGCAATCATGTTCCACTATTAACGGGGCGCGCCAACACACATAATAACGAATAAACAAGAACATATGGGTAAAATTGGGGGGTTGTTTTGAAGGGGCGGTGGGGTGGTTGTATTGTGGTAAAACAACGTTGTAAGTGACATAACGCAACGCTGTATTTTAAACAAATCTCTGCAAATCGCGGCAAGCCATCTTGAAACAATTAAGAAAAGTAAGTAAAATTGTTACTGAACGCAAGTTTACGTATCGCCGATTCATAAGAAACCCTATCTCTTTATCTTAGTAAATATAATATGCAGATTTGTTTGTTGAATAAATTCAAACGACGTGTGAATAATGTTGATTAAATTATTGTGATAATTGAATTTCTTCAAAACGGAATAAAGATTCCAAAAGAATGAAGAAGGTACGCGTCTAACTATAAGAATAGACTTCAATTTGCAAAAGTTTGTCCGAAACAAAAACGAGAGTTTAAAAATGAATAGGAAATACTTGATACTACTATAAACTATAACTAACAATTGTTCAAGATGGATCCCGCGTTCGAGAGCACTCCGATCCGAATCTGAGTCGAGTTCTTTATATTCCGTAGTGTATGCTTCCGCGCTAAATCATCTGTTAATAATTAGGTTGACACTGGTATTAATATTGTTTAAATATGGCTGTACGTTAAAGGTACGATCCCTATTGAATACACGTTGGCTAAGCTACACACTTAATACATTTATTATCATATTATTCGTAATATATTATGCATATAGTATGGAAGGGGGCTTGAAAGAAGGCTTAAAATTCTCCAAAATCTAACAAAAATTTTGCATATTTTTTTTTCTGATTTTTTCTTTTTTTGGTATTTACTTAATTATTTATCTATTTTTATTTTTTTGTCTTTTTTGTTTTTTCGTTCTCCTCTATTTTCTCGGTTTTGTAATTCGTAATATTTTGATTAAACTCGAGACTTCAACGAGAAAATAATTCAATGGAAGTCCGTTTTTTTTTTGTGGTGGTGTATTTGACAGCGACGTACGTATAGACTTTTTTTTTTGTGCATTTTCCTTCATTTTCTTAGGCCATTTTGAAACGGGGTTTTAGGTCAAAAATCAAACTTTTCATTTATGTTTTTTTTTTTGTTTGTTGTTTTCGTTGTTCAAAAAAAGGTTGCGAGCAGACACTGAAAAATCCTGTATTTACTTACAATTATATAATTATTCATTAATTATTTTACTGTTTACTATATAGCACTAATTGATTGTTGTATATTGATAATGTTTGTTACTGTAACAAAAACCCTTACAGAAGCATTCACTAACGGATTCTTCAACTATTTTTTTTTTTTCTTCTTTCTTTCTTCTTTTTCGCGATCAATTTGCGTACAAAGCTAATAATTATCGTATCGGATCTCACGTTTCGATCACAATACATAGGTACAATTAACAATAACACCGGCGTTATTGTTCTCGATAAAAGTATTTCACAACAATTTTTCTTTTCTTTTTTTTTTTTTCCTCGTATGCGTACAAGGATGTGTATATCATTCGAATTCTTTCCTATATACCGATCGTTTAAAACTTTGAACTCTGTTCACCTCAGACCCGTATGCGAAGGAGAAACAAAAACGATTCTCGTATTTAACGAAAATTCTCAGAATATTCTGAAAAGTAATCTTTTGCCAGTGGCACAGCAATTATGCTAAGTTGCAATTACCCATGGCAAAAAATACAGTGGACCCCAAAATATATATAGTCATAATCTCAAGATCTCGCGGTGCAACGATTTGTTAGTAGACACGCTATGACTTTATGTTTTTACTTCAAAATGTTTTCTTTTTCTTTTTCATTTTACAAGATTTTCTTTAATTTTTTCTTTTACAACGTTAAAGATTTCTAAAATACAGTGATTTTTATACTTTGAACAAATTCGAGGCGATTGACGAAAGCTATTATATGCAGGAATTGTGATTTTCAAGAAACCTCGAAGACCCAATTTATTACGAAGACAAATTTGAATATGGACTTTTTTTTCTCTTCAATTTATCTCAGCAGCAAAGAGAGTAAAAGGATAGCAGTAATTTTTCTTCTTTCTAAAAGCTCTGCAAGCGACAAAAAGAACTGATAAATGTGCGAGATCTGATAGTTGTTATCGTATAATGGGGGCCCACCATCTTACATATCTATAGTTTATTATATAGTGAATATTTAAACAACTTATTCCGGTTTATAAATGTGGAGGCTCAGTCCGGATTGGCGTGAAAACGCTTATCCGCGAGGCGCTCGCCCTGCTAGACTGTCGGTATTTATGCTGCGTATTACATATATTCATTGTAGATTATTTCATTAAAAAATCAAACCCGATCGAAAAGAAATTAATTTTTGCTTTTTCGACTGTTCAGATAAAAACAGTCGAGCTGCTGGTGCAGCTATACATGGTTGCAATTGGGATATTTATAGCCCCTTTATGCAAAAGGCTATATCGTCATTTCCGGGTTTATATGTATTAGTTTTGATTATGTTGGGTATATATATTCTTTTTTTAATAATATATCATTAGGTTCTGTATCCAAAAGAAAATTTTTTACTTTTAATTTTTATCCATCAAAATCCGCGACTATCATCATTTTAGGGTGTCGTGTTGTGTTACTATAATAAATTTCAATTTATGGTATTTTTAATTGTTTTTTTTTTTTTCTCTCAAACTTATATCGCTTTTTTTCCAAACAGGGGTTGTTAATTTAAATATAGATTTCATTTTCGTAGATGATTTTTGAATAATTTACAAAATCAATTGTCTTTACATATCCGTAGGGTTTTGCGTGTGTAAATCTGTGTGTATATATGTGTGTGTCAAAGGTGTGTATTTATTATAATATATAAACATCGCTGCACCAGGGTACGTGCATTATGCGATATATTTATATACTTTATAATATTATATATGTTCTGGTTTTCATAAGGTGTGTACAAAGCATTGGGCACGCTTTATAATCAGGGCTATCTTGCGTGTAATTGGGCATATATTATTGAATCAAGTCTGTATTTGTATTTCATGTATTATTGTTCACGATATATATATATATATATCGATTATCATTTCATATTTAAGTCGAGTCATATTTGTGAGTGTGTATGCACTGGGAGTATACACCAGTGCATCCGGGCTATGGCATTAATTTTTCATTAGTTATAAACATTTAGCAATTTACATGGAGAGATTAAGATTATTGTAGAGCCGGTAAACAGTTTCTTTTCTCTCATAAATTAATGTCGTTTCGTAGTCGACCGATAAATTACCTTTATTCAATTCACCATTTTTAATCAGCATCCTTATCCTTCGTCATTTCGCTCTCATCTTTATCAAGGGTAATTATATCGTTGGATCACGATTAATATCAACGTAGCATTCTATTCAGAATAATGCGAACATATTAGTGAGGGTTTGCGCTGTTTGCGCACGGTTCTATATATGTCCACTGTATCATTTCCGAATAAAATACAAACTTTGAATAATCGTGTTTCTGTCGTATTTTTTCTTTTTTTTTTTTCTTCGATTTTTCTTACTTTTTTCTTCACCACGAAACGCATCTAGATATTGAGAAAACTGAATGACCGGCCCTCTTACGGGCATATGTAAACCAATATATTTGTAAATTTTTTTTGTGATTTTTTTCGACGACTATCCGCCAGCAGTTTAGGAGACAGTCGTCTATATTTTGTTTCATCGATTACAGAACATACACTACAAGCTATTGTGTTAAGTATTGTACATGCTCGGGGATCCGAAGGAATCAACTTACGAAGTTAACAGTTTTTTCACTGAACTTTGAAAGCTATCTTCATATCCCGATCAAAATGGTATCTTGTTAGCAGTATTTTCAAAGGTTTCAACGTCGTGTTATTTTAGGGACCGATCATTAAGAAAAGTTTCTAAAGCCGTCAAAGAAAAATTACAATAATAGCAATAGTTTTTTTTTTTTTTTGATAGTAAAATCTGATTACTCAATTTTGAATCCCAACGCGGAAAGAAAAAATTAATTTTTTTCTTCAGAGAATTTAGTCCGAAAAAAAATGTTCAGTTTTCGTACGTACCCTTATTTTCGTTAACAGGGCTACCGGAAATTCGAATGTTCTTCATTACTGAAAGTGAATTATGTTAATTTCAAAGAAATTTTGGTCCCTATATATTATCATGTGGAAGCCAGTGGTGCAGATGTGTAAATGTGTTGGCTTAAATCTATATCATATGGCTGTACAATCCATCGCAATGCTGTGATAATTATATATGTCTGTATGTGTTTGTGTGTGTTTATTTATTTGTGTATCAAAGAAAAAGAAACGCATTTTCGTATACCCAGACCAGTTCGCAGAGTTCATTTTATTTCCGCGATATTGAGTTAGAATAACTGATTTCGCGACTCGCGTTGGCGCCAGTCGTTGATTAGAAATGTTCGTTTTTCAACAACTTCTTATCGAAAAGGTCGGGGGGAAACTGAAGCTCGGCAAAATAGTTTTTATGGTGGCAGGGTGAGGGTGAACACTCACCCAGCTTAGGTATTTACATACAAACTAACCTATTTAATTATTTATTTAATTATTTACTTTTTTTTAGTTTTTTTGTTTTTCTTCTTTTATGTAGGTAGGTATGCGTTTAAACTATTGTATCGTAGTATGCTTCGTCTGTGTATTTACACTAGAATTATTATGAGGAAAAAACGCTCTGTAACGGAAATTGTTTATCAAAAAAAGACCTGTAGGACTCTGCGGAGGGTTCAAAGCCGGAACCGGGATATTTAATCACGATCCAAATAATTGTTCAAGTCGAAAATTAATAGTCAGCAAAAATATGTAATTATCATCATTCGATGACAAGTTTTTCGTCGCAATTATCCAAAGGTGTGTATAATTTAGGTATATATAATAATTTGAAATTTACTCATCATGTGAAAATAATTTCAGTCCAAGTTTTGAACCCTCCCAGAGTTCACCGGGTCGATATATATTGTAGCTTTGTCGATGAATTTTTTTAGCGATTTTCGTCTCTTTCGGATAATTCCCAGGCCATTTGTGGGGATATTAGTATATTTTAAGTATTATTCGATATATCTTGTTAACGATTGAAGAACCAAAAAAAAAAAAAAAAAAAAATTAAAAATTAAATTAAAAATGAAAGAAAAAATGAAAATTTATCATACCGAAAGATATTTAACTATATAAAATTGAGAACTTGGATTAATATATATATACATATATACCTATACATGTATATATAGTTCTTTGCGTATACTTCAGGAATCAGAAATAAGTTTTGATTTTTATTCACAGTGCAGAATATCTGTATAATCCCAAAAGCGATAAAAAAAAAAAAAGAATATATGAGTGAGGAAAGAATTCTTCATACTCCTGCACTCAATCGTACGGCATTCATTCCGAGCTCTTCAGTCTGCGATTGTTTGAAAATGAAACGTATAATATTGTCAACGTTTTTCTTTTTCTATAATTTTTCTTTTTTTTTTGTTTTCTCATTCCGTATGTACGTATATGTATATATATATATATGTATATCTATATAAAAGACCACCGAACACGGAAAAATAAAGTTAAAATAAAATTGAAAAATCAATTAATCGGTGATCTTTATTATACAATTAACCGATGGAAGTTGTTCTTTATAAACCTACAAAAAAAAAAACTTCTCCTTTCTTTCGTTCTATATCTTTTTTCTTCTTTCTTTCATTCTCTCTCTCTTTCTCTAATATTGCGAGAACGTAATTATACACGTATATATGTATATTGCAATTGAAATGAAATATGATTAACGCGCAGTATCGCATTTACGTATACGTACGTTATTATTTGAAATAAGAAAATATCTTGTTATTATTATTACTTTTTTTTTTCTTTTTTTTTTTTCTTTTTTTTATAACGATCACAGGACCTCAGATTACCTCAAACATTCTCAAACGCATTTTCAATAAAGATTTTCTTTGTTTTTTTTTGTTTTTTACCTAATTTTATCGCCCGCGCCACGAGCGCTTATCTCGCATATTTTTTCCCGTTTCTTTCTTTTTTTTTTTTTCTTCTAACTACCCTAGTCTCATAAACCCTATATTTATTATTTATAATATTTATATATAATATATAATATTTAGCATTTAATTATTTACTCTCTTTCTCTCTCTCAATCTCACTTTCTCTCCTTCTCTCTCGCTATCTCTCTCTGTCTGCCTTTCTCTCCCACTCTTTCTCACTTCCTGCCTCTCTCACTGTCTCTCTCTTTCTCACCTAATCACTCTCCATATTTTTATATATATATAATATATATATGTACGTATATATATATATTCATATATATTTATATATATAACTGTTTCTTATTATTATTATTATATTTTGTTTGTTTGCTTACGAACTAATAGTTTTCGTGCTACGCTGAGCACAGTATGTGTAACGTGTGTAATGTGTATGTTGCATATGAGTTTATTTACTTATTATTATTATTATTTAGTTGTATTTTATTTTATTTTTTTATTCTGTTATCTTTTATATATTCCTTAAACATTTAAAGTAAGATTAAGGGAACCTCAAGTTTTAGATTTTAGTTTCGACGAGCCTTTCAATAGAAAAAGGTCGCCCGCGTGACCTTATTTCATTTGTTACGACTCTCGTACTAAAAAAAAAAGTAATTATTACGTAGATATAGCGCGTCGAAAACACCGAAAGACTCTCGGAAAAGTTTTCCAATATTATTTCATTCATTTAACACCAAGATCATGCGGGCTTCTTTTTCCCACAGTCGTTAGTTTAATTGAGTATATCAAAGAAAAATAATCAGAGAGTCAATCCGTCCGACTTTCACGTGTAAGATTTCACAGAACGTGTCTCGCTCGGTTTATCAACGTGTATTATCGATATCTGTTTATCATTTACGGCTACACGTTCATCAATCAAGCTGAAACACGATCTAGGTGAATATGATTGGAAAAAAAAAAAGAAAAATAAAAAATAATAAAAAATAATGAAAAATGAAAAATCTTACTATATAAGTTACTATGGTTCCATTCAAAGCCACGCAGAAGATCGCACTCCTATGAAATGTCCTCTTTTTAACGCGTCTTATTTTATCATACAATATAACCACTTAATCACATCATCTCGTATTATAGTCAGTTTTGCTTCTTTTTTTTTTTTTTTTGTTTTGTTTTTTTGAGAATATTAAAAAAAAATTCTTTTTTTTTTTTCATTCTCATTTATTTTCAACGATATACTGCTGAGACAATGAGCAATATTGAATTGACCACGCTTGGACGCGATTTATCTTTCTTTATCCCTTTCACAAACAGAAGATTTGTAATAAATCTACGTAAATTATTCACAGCGATGATGGAGATCTTGATTCCGCACTAATTTTATCAGAACTGTTTCGTTTCTTCTTTTTCTCCTCCTTCCTTTTCTCGAAACGAATATATTTACGCGTTGTTTGTATTCTCCAGCATTTCTTCTGACTTCCTCTTGATGCCTCTCTCTGCATCCGGAAGCTCAGCGGAGGTACTGCTCATCTGTTCTTGTCCCAAGATCTGATTCTGTTGTATCATCTCTTCGGATGCATGAGAACGTTCCTCCCTTTTTACTGGCGGGGTGTAGGATGATTCGGTTGTCCAAGGGGTCCACTCGTCTCAGTAGTAGCTGAATTTTCATGGTTGCTGATTGTTCTGCTGGTTAACAACGTGCTGGAGGGTGAAACCCAACGCTCGTGGATCACCGTGCAATCTCAACGCTTGCTCTAAACGTTGTTCTTGTAATCGCAGTGCTTCGCCTACAAAAATATATCAAAATGTCTAATTAAACATCTCCTTAATTCTCCAAAGCCTAAGTATTGTCGAAAAGAATCGATGCAAGAAACGATGAGAATTTTCAATTAGATTTCAATTCAAATTCGTAAAAAAAAAAGAATAATAATAATAATAATAATCCTCGGGAAATTGCGTAGGTATAAAACTCACCCAAATCAGGGGAAAGGCCATCCTGTTGGGATAATTGTTGGTTCCCGTGATGACCAGGCATTCCGGAACCTCCACCGTTGTGTTGTCCCAAATGATGTCTCATATCGGAACCAGAGCTTGCTGCTGCTGCAGTTGCCTGTGACACCTGGGGGGCAGCAGATGGATTGATTTTTAGTCAAGAATAAAGTAATTCGCATTTATTTCGCCGCTTATTTTTTGTCTTTTAACTAAAAAAAAAAAATAAAAAAATACGTGGAATTAGATCGAGTTTTATAAACCCACCGCAAGTCTTAAGGCTGCCTCAGCTTGCGAACGAAGAAGAGCTTCGGCCTGGTGCATTCTGAGAGCCTGTTCCGGTACTGGTCCTTGAACACCTTGTTGTTGAGGTCCTGTTGAACCCTGAGGTCCACCACTCATATCGCCGTTGTTTCCCATGCGCATTGCAGCAGCCAAGGACGCAATATCGGCTGGGGATAAATTCGGAGATACCGAATTTTGCAGACCTGATTAACAGAAATTTATAGCCAATTTTTCTCAATACGATCATAAAGAGCTTGGAAATTCGTGGCAATAGAATGAATGAGGACAAAAGTGTCTGCGTCACTTCCAAGTGTAAATTTAGACGTTCAACTGATCATCAATATACATTTCAAAGCGGATTAAGTCTTTATAAGCGGTTGTATACTTTCTCTGATTAAATCGCGATAAATTCTGGTTTTTTAAAATAAAAAGAGCTTCGCAGATATATGACGTGGCTAAATCCATAGAAGGATTTATGAGGAAGTATTCAACAAATTGCAGGCTATAACCGTTAATCGATGTTTTATTTTATAAAATGCTAATTGGAGAAAATATACATCGCATAAATCAATATGTCTACGGTAATGGTGAATGATCGTGCGAGATTGATTCAACTTGAATTTTTATCAAGAAGTCATTCGGTAACTGATAGAAGATATGTCGCAATTGACAGTTACATATGTCTGGTATCGCGAGTCGGTAGCATTACCGACCCATAGTCGACGGGAAATTTGCTGAAGCTAAAAACGACCTTCTGCATTTCCATCGATTGGCAAGAATCCGGACACGATTCTTTTTTTTCCCCCTATTCAAAGGAAATTTCTCTATCGACTTAACGATTTCAATCTCTCACGGAGTTTAGTGCTTTTTTATTAAATATTTGCTATATAATTATTCTAAATTTATTAAAAATCATATTATTATTATTATCATCTGTATAAATTATACGTATTTTGTTTGTCGTAGAAAACTCGTCCCATTTACCAAGGTCCAATGAGCGCCAGTATGATATCCAACAATTTATTATCGCAATTTCATAACAATTCATAATAAGCGTGTGTGTTTTATTAGCTAAATAGCGATAAACTCGGAATTATCACTAGGCGACGAGGCGTTGAGAATATTTATCGAATCTATGGTTTGGCAATATTTTATACATCTGGTTTTTTTCCACGCGTTATACATACCCAATGCCAAGCTTATAATAATACGACAACCGAAAAGGACTTTCAATTTGGACTAATAGATAAGTTTTCTTTTTTTCTTATTTTCTAGTTAATTATTTTTCAATTTTGTAAAACTCTTAGTTGAAAATTTCTCCCAACAACTCACCCGCTGATACTGCCGCCATAGCGGCTGCCATGCGTTGCTGTTGAGACTGCATTTCGTCGTGGTATTGCTGTGCTGCTCCAGGTTGACTTCCAGCACGTAGCATCTCACCGAGTTTGTTACCACTTGGACCAGGCGATGCCATGTTGTTATTATTGTTGTTATTATTATTGTTCAACAGTCCGGCGCCTACGCAAAAATCTGCTCTCATCAGAACATCACAAAAACATTTCAGAATACAACTATATTGTTAATTTTACTTTATTATATTTTATTTCATCACTTTTAATCTCACCATCGAACATAATCGCGTCTATAGGTATACACATAGTTTAATATTCAAATCCCTAATCTTTGTGGGAGCCAGGCTCGCGTATGTTTACCATATGAATGAAATCAAAATGAATATAAGTTATAACCAAGGCAGAGAATGAGGAAGTTGATCGATTGGCACACAGTTGAACGAGGATCGTTTGAAATCATTTCATATTTTTTTCTTTCAATTTTTTTTTTTTCTTCAGGTGGGTCTCTTCTTTTTTTTTTCAACAGAAAAGTTTTGTCGAAAATTTTTTCGAAAAAGGTTTAAATTTTGTTGGTACGAATTAATAACGAACTTGACAAAGGGTCTTGAACGTACCAGGTTCACTTCCGGCCGACGATAGTCTTCCGTTACCACTACTGCTGTCGGAATGGGCTGACGGCGATTGACACATTGGTGGTTGTTGCAAATTCTGTGGTCCTCCAGCCTGGCTTCCCAAAACACCCAACCCTGTTCCTGGATTGAATGTATCATAAATTCCCCACGAAATTTTAACAACCAGGCGAAGACGATGAGCTTTGCCAATTGCGATCTTACGAGTTAATAGCAAAATCGTCACAGCAAAATATAAAGAAGAACCAGGAAAAAAAGAAACGAAACACCATTGTGCTTTTGTGCTCGTAGATTTCAGAAAAAGAATACAAAAAAAAAAAAAAAAAAACGATGAAAAAGTGGCACTCACCTAAACCTGAGCCAGCCAAACTTTGACTAGTCGCAGCTAAAAGCTCTCTTTCCCGTCTTTCCGCTGCTGCACGACTGAGAACGTATTGTGCTGCAAACTGATGTTTCGGGTCCATCCTCATGTGTTCCATATGACTGAGTAGCCCTGTAACAAAAGCAGAAAGAGAACGAGTAAATCAGGTGCGTTTTTTGTAAGCAAAGGCAATTATATCACGTCAGAGGTTTGTTGGTTGAAAAGGAATGCTCATAACTGCGTATAATGATATGATAATTGACGATGAGAAGGAGATCTTATGGTTCAGTCTATATAACCGGTAATACACTCGTCACTCATCGTCAGTATTAATTCGGATAAAGTCACAACCAACAGCTAGACGATATAACTTCAACGACGGAGCAATTGACATGTCAATGATCGGAAGTGGGCTCGACAATGACCATCGAATTAATTAGCTTGGAGTGAAAATGGAATCAGCCTATGCCTAACAGGATTTAACCCGCTAATTTGCTCATGGTGTTTTTTGGGGAATCAGAAGATAAAATATGATAGGAAATAGCAACGACTCATTGCATACTGTTAACCCTTGTTCGTTATTAGTTTTCTTCTTCTCCTGGCCGATATATACATACATACATGATTAAATCTTCGCAGTTCTTTCTTTATCGAAATATTGAGCAAAACTTACCGCTCTCATGGGTGAAGACGGCTTGGCATACGGAACATGGCCACATCCTGAGATTCGTACTAAGCTGACTGGTCTCTGGGTGGCAGGCCAAGTGTTTCCGGAGACTTCCCTCGTTGACGTAGTGTTTCCCGCAAACCGGGCAAGGGTGGTTGGCAGTCCGTCGCTTCGCTAGGTAAACCCCGGCAACGGAGGGTGTGCAGTCAGCAGGAGGAACAACAGGGGGACACAATTTCAAGGTCAATGCCAAGCAGGAAAAGCGTCCCAGTATCAAGATTACACCAGATTCGTATCAACCTCTCTTATACCTTATTCTCATTCGTACATTGAGTTCATACGCTTCGTCGAACCTACGACTCGGTTGATTTCGTTGAATTTTGAATACGTCTTCGTTTTCCTAGATATTGCATGAAAAATCGAAAAGGAGAACGGCGATTCCTTCAACGAAGTTAATCATCAACCGAACCTGTAGGTTCTACGTGCATTCAATCAATCTCTCACACGTCTAAAGACACACGTGAAAAAGCCAATTCCACCTGATAAGAAATCGTTAGTATATATTTATGTAAGAAAAATCGTGCAGATGTATGAGAAAAAAGAACATATATGCCCGCGCCAAAGCAAAAATGGGGTAAAGAAAACTTAATGCTATATGTGGAATATCGATGTGCTAATCATGAAGTGATCGGGTTTCCTGTTTCCTATCAATATTCCAGTAGAACTACCCTTCAATCGTCGAATGCATGCCGTTCATTCGTTCATTTTATTGAATTATAATTCGAGTTCATTTCTCGACGATTAAAACTGTATAAAATTCAACTGGCAGCATTTATTGATAAAAGTGGTATTTCTATCTCAATAATTTAAAATCCACGTATCCTAATAAAACTCTTCAGCGGGCCTCGACGAGTATTCGAATTGAAAATTTCATGCTTTATTTTGTACCATAATACCGTTTGGCAATGATCTGAAGAGTCTTCGAAGTAATTCGATCAATGATTATAATACGTATGGTTAATCTACTGTTATTGCATCTATCCACCATCCCATAAGTTGTACTTTCCAATAGTTGATATAAAAACAAGCCAGAACTCGTAACACACATATCTTGTATACATAACAGATATGTACAAAGTGGATTATGCGAGTGATTGAACTATAGGATACGATGCATTACGACGTATAGATATACCTATATGCATTATAGCGTTCTCAGAGAATTTCTAACGGTAAAAACTAGCCGTGCAGAGTTATTATTGCTATCAGCCAATTACACTTAGGCAACACTAATGGCCAAGATATTGGTTTTTTTAGAGATCCTAACAGCATTCGTATCCAATAGTTTAATTTGATTAATTTTATTGAAATTTTCTACTCTTTCTCGTTTTCTTATCAACCTGAAAATTTCCTGATAGGAAAATAGTAAGTGTAAAAGTAAAAGTTCGCGGTTTTTGATTGAGTAATTCGAGAAAAGTGATAGAAAAAATAAATGATAATGAAAAAATAAAAAAATTACCGAAAGCCTTGAGGAAAAAATGACGATTAAGAATGTAAGAAATGACAAAATTAGATACTTACTGGCAACGCCGGAAGCGTTTGGATCCTTGTGAGTATGCTTCATGTGTTCCATGAGAGCCTCACCTCCTAGGAAGAGCTTGTTGCAGACAGGACAGCTGGTAGCATTAGGGCCGCCAATCAGGGCGGCGTGTTGCTGGAACACAACACGCTGTTGCAACTCCTTTTTTGGCCGAGACACGGAAGAGACACGGACACCAGCCCAAATACCACCAGTGTACCAGAAGCGCAGGTTGGGCACAAAACAGAATGATACCAGTCAGACTAGGCCACGCGCCGCCACCCATTATTGTATAAGCGTGGGACTCTTGAGATGTGGTGTTTCGGATTTTTTTTCTTTTGCCTTTTTTTGTTGTTTTTTTTTTTTTCTTGTTCAGGGATAGGGATGTTTGATATCGAAGAGAAAGCACAATACGGAAACAAGGGATCTATGCACGCTGTATATGACTGACACATAAGCTGCTCAATGAATCTACTTGCATATAATCGTGAAGTACCAAAGATAAAAGATCAGATGGAAATGAATTGACATTGTGGCAAGAAAATTGTACCGAATTTAAGGTTTTGATGGGAAAATTAATTAGGTGGGATACTTATGTGGAAAAAACAATAAAAGCGGAGCCCACAATGATTACTAAGAAGCGTATCAGGCATTCGAACGATAATTGAAGAGGTTGATTGCGGAATTTCGACTCGTGGCGAAATTCAGATTCAATAATTCTATCTGATAGATGAGAATGGTCATATTTCTTAAAATCTTCAATCGATCGTTCACGCAGAATGAGTGTATGGGGAAGGGGAATTGGACCACGCGTATCAGATGCAGTGTGTATTTTATATTTTCGTAAACAATAGTGAATTTGAAAACAAAATACGACGTCCGTTTAAAAAATTTTATCTACTTTTTGTCTATTTCTTTTTTTTTTGATTAAATTCAATGAAAAGAAATCAAATGTACAGAAATACTTAATCTAATTACAACTTGTCATTGAATTATAGTTTTTTACTCAAATTTACCGATCTTTAGTTTTATTACATCGAAGCTTTACGGCGGAATTAGTTATTCACACGTTTTAAGTTTTAGTATTATACGGTCTCACTCCAGTTTTACGTCATTTAACGATATTTTTTTCACGTCGAATAAGTCATCGTCAAATTTTCTATACGAGAGGGGAAGAAGGTTGGTTAACCTTGTCGTTAACTCAGCCTCTTAAATTTACGTCAAAACATAACCGAACCGATTGCGAAAGGCTAAAACAAGACCATGACGATGGCAATGACCTGAAAGTTTGGGGGCCTCGTTCCTTTTTCATAATTTCTTTTTTTCCTCTTTTCCCTCTACTTCTTTTCATTCTTTTCATTTCCTTCCCTACCCTTCTTCTTTTCTCTCTATTTCTCATTCCAATTTTATTTGCGGGACTTTCGTTCCTCTCTTTCTAGTCCCGGACCTAGGGCAACACATCTCCTGGCCACCACGGTGCAGCGAGTAGTACGAGAGCATAAGTTATTCTTGGAGGGAGCCTGCGGTCCGAAGGTTCGACGCCCCGACCTGGCCCAACTGGAAAAAACCGGTTTCTTCCAGCGCTTTTTCTTTTTTAATCTTTTTTTCTTGCATGATCCTCGTTTTTGCACACCGTCAGCCGCTGCACCGAGAGACCCAAGTCCCTAGTGCCGAGTGCCGAGTAGCGTGGGCGCGATTCTCTCCTCTTGCATATACATATACCTCTCAAGCTATAACCGAGGTGCAGCCCCAGCGCTGCAGTCAATCCGAAAGATTTATCGAGTCGTCCTCGAATGGAACGGTTCGAGGACTTGTTAAGAAAATTTCGATCACCTTGTCTGGATTCGAATCGAATAAAACCTCGGGGCATGGGATCATTTTTAAACCATAACTACCTCGACTCCAAAAGCTCACGACCATTTTCCCACAGGATCTCCCCTCGATCGTTACTATTCTCGCACAAATAAGCGTTAAGAAGCAAGGAGTACTCTCGTATACAGAATAAGCTCGGGGTTTTGCATTTCTGACTAAAATACGAGCCGGGTAACGAAGGGGTTAGTGTTCGTGACAGGATTGACCTATCGGTAGAACCTTGGCTATTATTACCGAGCCGAGAAACTTTTGATTTGGTTTTCAGTGGCTCGCGTATAAGGTGCGTGCTCCGGGCTCAACCCTTGCTTGATGATTTTCGATTTGTTATAAAGAAAAGGAGGACGGACGGACGGACGGACGGTGCTCGGCTCCGTTAACGCCGACTAGATCGTCGGCTCTTTCCCTAGTATGTAGAAACGATTCTTGTAGCTTCTAGCTTATATAGGGAGTGGCAGAAGAAGGAAGTGGGTGTGAGTACTCGCGTAGCCATGCGTGACGTCGACGAGAAAGTAGCCATTTTGTTTTGATCAACACCGCCTGCGTGCGAGTTACATAGGTATACATGTATATACATGCGGGTATGTTGCACGCGTGCAAGTTGAGGATCCAGAACTGAAACGTTTATTCGTTTCCATACCGATTTTCAAAACTTTATACTTTGACCGAGAAACTTTTATCTACGTATCTATCCTTTTCCCACCCTCGACGGTTTGGTATTAGTTCAGATTATTGCCCGCCGGATAAACGAATACTTTTACTACTTAGTTAGATACTGATGGAATAACTAGGGTTGATGGAAGCGGGAGCGTCGCTGTTTGCATTCGTTAAGAAATTACCAATTAAATAGACACGCGATGAAGAACAAAATAACTAAAAATAAGAAAACACTAGCCATTATATATATATACTCGTCTATATACATATATATGTGGGAGAAAATCCAGTATAAAAAGAAGAAGAAGAAGAAGAAAAAAGCCACGAGAAAATTTTCAACTACCATCTCGCGATGCCTACAGACCGTAGTTGCATTAGGCCGAAGGTCTTACAGCGTGCAATTTTTCTTCATTTTTTTCTTTCTCTCTCTTTCCCTCTTTTTTCATACTCTCCGTACAGCTACGTTTCTTTTTTTTTTTTTTCTTCTCCTTTTACTTATGGTTTTTCTTTTTCTCTCTCTATCTCTCTCTTTTGCGACGCCGAGGCCGCCCGCGGTGCAGCAGACAGACAACCTTCGTAATACCTCGGTGCCTCGGACGAGGTATATACATATACTATGTGTATATAATATGTATAGGTATATACACGCATACATAGGTAGATATCGCGGATCGTACTCTTGCGAGAGAGGATTGCCGCAGCCTCCGTCTGGCCATGGGTCGTTGATCGTAAACGGACAAAGAAAATATATCAGTTTTTCGAAAAATCTAATTAATAGATAAATTCTTGTGGAAGATATGCAGATATCCGTGATTTGAAAAGCGGGTCAATTTTCTCAATTGTATTATAAATTGTAAAACTTCTGCGGACTCCGTGTTACAAATGTCATTTCGAACTGCAGTAGGTATACGTATTGCAGTGTGTCTGGATCAGAGAATGAAGCTGAGAACTGGGAATGGTGAACACGAATAACGCCTTGTAATCCTTGAATAATAGGCGTTTAATCAACACCTCGAACGTAGGAGAGACGAAAGGCAGAAATAAAAAAGGGTGGAAAAAAGTGCGACCCACGATGCAGTAAGGGAACGTGTTTTGCCAATAGGCTATCCGGTTCGTCCTGTACCGTAGTAATAACAGGCGTGGATCACGGGACCCGAAGAAAAAGTCTTATACAATAGAAAATCCCACCCCAGTACAAGAATCGGTACAAATGATTTGATTGCACACCGTGTAACCGTAAGGGTGGTCCCCTTTTCAACATGGTAAAAATTGAGGGCGGTGCGAAGTGAGGAAAAAAAATGAAGAAAAAAAAATATTATATTGCATATAGATGAACACACGATAGTGTACCGGAAGGTAGTCGCTTAGTGCTTGTGGAGAGAGAGAAAGAGAGAGAGAGGGAGAGAGCGAGGGGGGTGAAAGATGAGTTTAAGGTATTGGCGATGATTGTAATGACGGTGATGCGGGATAAAATGAGGTTGGGGAATTAGGGGTTAGAAGGAAATTCATTTGTTTTAATTAGACACTGTTTTATGGAACGGTGTTCGACTGGCTTCAAACTAAGAACATTTATTTATGAATGCAGTCTTAAAGGCGTCCCAGATATCTATTTTAAAACCGAAAAGAGACAAAGAATCAGTTTGGATATTCGCCAAAAGTCGATGTTTACGGGGAAAAACCAGTTTAATTGCAAAACAGGGTTTTAGTACGGGCGTAATTTTCAGCCCCCCCTGTACCATCGTCACTCGAAAATTACCGCGGCTAGAGCCGCTCTTTTTTCTCGATCAATCGACAAACTGACGTTAATCCACGCCCGTTATGATCTGATTCCGATTTCTCCACGTCATGAAAAGCAAATAATAATATCTTAAACAATTTATAACGATCAGACAAATAAGTGTGGATAAAAAACGTAAGAAAAAGCAGAGAGAGAGAGACAGAGAGAAGATGAAGAAAAAAAAAAACGGTTTATCCATCGCGCACGCGACCGTCGTCTAAATATAACGGTTTAGACATTTTCTAAACAGGACGATACGTCAATGCTCAGAAATTAATAAGGGAAATAAATCCAATGGTTAACGAGTTTTTACCAAGTAGCGCAGAGGGGCAATTAAGAAAAGGGGTGACGCGGGTAGAAGTAGGGGTGAATCGTACGAAAAGTGGGGGTAAAGGGGTAGGTGAGGGTGAAATGAGTGGGAGGCAAAGAAGGGAAGGAGATATCGTGTTGCACGGCATTCAACCCTTGTACTGCTAAACTGTAGATAAATAGAAGGGATATACTATATAAAACTGGGTAAAACACCAGCAGATAGATAGATACATGGTATATAGATGGTTTATTTCTCGACTATTACAATATTGTGTTCGTTCGCTTACTGGGCGCGTGTATCGTCTTCTTAGGATAATGTTTAACGGACACGCAGTCCCCGCGCGAGTATAACTTTTCTTTCTTTCATTCCGTCCCCAAAACTGACGATGACCTAGCCTGACGAATTTTTAATCATCAATCCCCACCCATTCGTTAGTTATACTTCCTCTCCTCTCTGACTGAATGAGTAAGGAAATTGAGGAGAAAAAGAGCCTCGAAAAATGTGAAGATTTGCCAGCTTTTTTTTTCCTTCTTTCGCAGGAGTCGAAAAATTGTTTTATCATATTCCAAGGGATGGGAACGACAAGAGGTTGGGTCATGGCGTATTAAGTGAGCGACTAGTGAAAACAATTTCAAGAAATCTCTCGGAGTGAAATTCGATTAGGTAAGCTAGATGGGTTGTCTTCCGTTTGTCTTGTTTTATTTCAACCCTGCGAGTTTCATCTCGACCGTTTTAATTATCACGGTATTTTTGCAGCGCCAAGGTTTATTTTCAAACGGCAAAGGTTGGTAAGAGATCTCCTACCGTTAACCTCGTTAACGATCAACCTGGCTAAGAAACTACTGCCTGGGCGGGCCCTCGGCCTTATCCTCCCCTAGCTACGTACACGAGGATGTTCTTTGCTTCAACATAGTCCGATGGGTCCCAGGACCTCCGTGGGTATCGGACAATGGGTTGCAGAGCCGACTAATTAATAGAACGTCGTCGTGTAGTTGGCGCGACGACTCGATTAGTAAAGATATAATTATTACCAATCAATGCCCAGGCATCGGATGATAGATGGAAAACTACCCCCAATAAAAAAAAGAAGGGCGAAAGATTTTCTACCTATAAATTCAAAGCGTATAGAGATTTTCGAGAATCGCAGATCCGACAGTTAAGTTTCTTTGGAAATATTATAGGGAGAGTAAACGAAAGGTTACCAACCTATCCTGATTACGGAAGATTAGCGCGAGATTTATCGACGAAAAGGATGGTTTTTTGTTTCATTTCGAAAATTAAACCACAGCTTAACCACGGATTATGGTTTTAATTAAGGGATCTTAGAACGGGGTGTTAAAACGTGAAAAAAATTTGATATTTATTACCTTTGTTATAACGCGGGATTAACTTCGGATACATTAGCTGATCAAAGAGCTCTTTAGATAGCGGCCATTTTCCGATTAATTTTACATTGCAATTGAAAACGATATTATTCGATCGGAAATGGTATAAATTTTGTATTCCTTAATCCGGCATTCTTCAGCCTTAGAGATAAGCGAATGAGAAAACCGCAGGACATTTATTTCAGACAAGTAATACGATGAGACCGTGCGATAGCTTCAGGTATACAACAAAGTCAGAGATTATTGAATGAAAAAGAAGACCAGATGTCTTCTCACGTTTTTTTTCCATCGCACATATGTACGGCGGATCGAGACTAAGGGGGATTGAGAAAATCAGAGATACAGAGTAGGGTGAGAGCAAAAAAGTGCGGCTGAGAAGGAGATCCGTGTTCCGAGGTTGTATTGTTCGAAGGGTGAATTTGATTAGGAGATTCCTGCCGGCAACGTCGATCATTTGAGGGTTTCTTTCTTTTTTTTTTACCGAAGTACCGCGTTTTGTTTTTCTCTTTTATTTTATTTTTTATATATATACATTTTTTTCATTCCTTACAGCCGCGCAGCGAGTTACGATAAGATTTACATACTTCCGCGTTTCCCGGATTATAAACGAGAATCGTAAGTTTCAAACGATATATATATGTTCCATTTAACGTATTTATTTAACGCATGTTAAGACCTTCTTTTATCAATCGTCAGTTTACTCTGGCGTATATAAGCTATAAGGAAAGCCCAAGCTTTTTATTGTTACAATTCGTACAAACCCCTGGCAACGAGCACAATACACACATAATCTAGCAATTTAGCGATTCCACCGACCCCTGTTGGCGGGTCTTTAATTTCCTTTTTTCAAAATTTGAGTAAAGATTGGCACGAATAACGTGACAGCGGCTAGTATCGTATTGTAACTCCATAAGTCGCGTTTCTACCAGGCTAGTAATCCGTGTAGTTTTACACAGCCCAAAAAAAAATACGTAGTAAATTTATAGTAGAAGCATATGACGCCCCGTCACCGTGTTAGTTTACGCGAATTTGATACGTACGCTATTAATTTATTATTCCTTTTTTTTTTTTGTATTTTTTTGTCTTTTCTTTTTTTTTTTTTTTAGTAATTAGATTAAATAACGTTTATAATATATGGACGTCGGATTTGGTACATACATGACTGACCTTGGACGTGTGGGTCCTTAGGCTTGACTCCGTGGCGAATCCCTTCCCGCAGATCGTGCAGTGGAAGGGTCGATTCTTGGCACGTTCCACCTGAGCATCGTGATTCCGAAGATGCTGCTGCAGGTTCGAGAGTTGAATGAAGGCTCGGCCGCATTCTGGAAGGTGGCATTTGTACGGTCGCTCTCCTGGACAAATGGCAAAATAATAAACGATGGAAACAACGCGTACTAACGACCTACCAAACCCAATCAACTTTTGTTCTTCTTTCCTTTTTCCCTTTTTTTTTTCTGTTATTCATTTATTTCTTTTCATTCCAATCACCACGAAATTCATCAAAAATTGTTATTCTATCCTTTTTCTGTCGTCAAATTTCTCCATTCTATCATATATCCCACACCATAGTTTAATTTCATTCTATCTGCAGTAGGTATTGAGTACATTCACATATTGGCTATTAAAGAAAAGTTTAAGATCTAATTTTATACCTTTTCACGGGATGTTCATTCTACATGAAAGTATAAAAAATAATTTGTTCTTTCCTTGTCTCGTTTGAATACAAACACTCCGTTACACACAGTCCTGAAGTTATGTCGTCTGATTGATCGTCGATGATCGAAATATAAATGTGTAGTATTTAAATGTGTGTTCTATTTTTTTCTGTCCGTGACCCGAAACGCAGTTTACGATATTATGTTAAGTAAGGGGTATAGGGGATGAGATGATGAGAATAACAGTATAACCATAACATTGCCATATCAGTCTATTTTTATTCGACCAACCGATCCACCTGCTGATTTATCTTTTATTAATATCGGCATTATACGAGGAAACGTTTTTTCATTCCCGTATACTTACATCTTGTCCCAATCAATTCATCTTTTATTCAATCGGCTCCAACCCACCGATGGAATTCCAACGTTTGATTTAATAAAAATAACTCGAACTGAATCGGCCCCGACGTTGATCGCGTTATTTTTCATTCCAGTTCTTTCCCTCTCCTTTCCTCTCGTTATTTCTTTTATTTTCTTCACTTTAATTTCATCGGATCTTTGGGGGATGCTCTCGAGCTTTCGAGCTTCTCGGGATTTCCAGCTTTCGTTCTTCTCCCCTTTTTACACTCGCATCTGAATCTCGTCGAAGCTTATTTAAGCGTCAAAGCGTTCGGACGAGACTGGGGCAACTGAACCTACCCCATTATAATTCTCCGACGTCCCCTGACCAGGTGCCGATTACTTATTTGTCAATAAACTATCGGGAGCTGAGACCAAATCAACCTTGTTACCATCAGCTCAATGTTTGCTTGAATTATTCCCTGAATTCTTAGTCATTCAACGAGATATTTACAATGTACACACACTTGTTGCCGATTATAGATTATAAATGCTACAGGGTTACGTCACGGATTAGAACTATACCAGAAGCATGAAATTATACATTTTATCTAGTCCACAATTCGCGTGAGAATATCCTGTGAAATTGTTTTTCGTATATCGCGAAATATGTCTCATTATCATCTCACTAATACGTAGGCAATTTCGTTCTATCTGATCAGGATGGGGGAAAAGAAGGAAAAAGAATCAAACAACAAACGCGTATACGCGGTTCTTATCAATTTTACAATGTACTGCACTTGGTATCAGCCTTGCCCTGGTACCCTGCATCGAGTGGCTCGACTCGTGGCACACTTTTCCGATAATTGACGCTTCTGCAGCAGCCGATAAAAATTGAATCAAACAAGAAATTAGTTTTCATCGTGTATCGAAGAGACTGGAGTCGCTGCGAACTCTTGGTATAGTCAATAAAGAATTGACGCTGATAATGATCGTTGTTACTATTTTCTAAGTTCACCATCTCCCAGGTAAAGTCAATTATTAATTACTCTCATCGCTCTCATGCGAAGACAATTAGAATATAGAATCGAAGCTCGTGTGCGGATAAATGCCTCGCGATACGCTCATACGAGGGCAACAAAGATAATTATTTATTTATTCAACAACTCCGAGTCGCGCGTTCTTCTACCTCTAAGTTTACAGGCATTCGTATATTTCCACTCCCGGATATCCCCTTTACCTTTACCTTTAGGTCTGGGCACATACTGCTCTACATTAATACGAAACTATTTTCTTTCCCGGTCAATTAAAATCGAATTAATATGCTGCCTATAGAAAGAGGGGATGCTTATTGTTAACATAATTGCGGCTTGAAATATTTATTACAAAGGTAGCTCAGGACGCCTTGAACACGGCGGAAGTATAGAGACAAAATAGCGATACGGTAGTCATTCGATTCTACTAATACAGCTGAACGATAAATAAATTCGGGTGGCATCTGCCGAGTAAACTATTGTAAATATATGATCGTGACTAGTTAGAACGTTGCGTACCTACACTTCGGGTCGTATCAAATATCGTAGAGCGTTGAAACTTGAGAAGAATGAGTATGAGAATAAAAGAGAAAATGAATAGAAATGGATATTTTATATAATGTAACGAGAATATTGTCAAACGGCTACTTATATACCCGGGGATGAAAAGAGTTGATGCAGTACGGCACGTGGCGCAGTTTCCAAGAAATTAAATAATTCTTTCCACTCCCATTGACCGGCCTAATGGTTTCCCTTCGATATAATTGCCGTCCAAAGAATAAGAAGTGTAATTATAAAATTGGAAATCTTGCGTGCCGGAAGTACGGAGATCGGGGTGGTCGCCGTACTCTGGGGCGATGCTACTGCGGCGGGGACTAACGCAACCCTTTCTTTCGTTCTTTCTTTTGTTGAAACAAGAATTACGATTTATAAAGAACTTTGATGAATCAGTGACCCGACGCACTTGGTTAGATTCACTCTTTCAATCTTCTTATGTAGGTATACGGACAAAAGATGAAATGACAAAGATTATTTACCCCAAATTATTCGACAAGGCTGTAACAAAATCGCGGCAAAAAATCGTCTGGTAATTAATTCACTACCCGTAATCAGGGCCAGCTGTCATTCACGTTTAACTCAACCACGGGCCGAGTATAACGATTCTGTCAAAAACCTCAACAACAGATTCCTGACTTTCCTTCGAACCAAAGATCAGATCCCATCTCGCAGCAGTCATTATCTATTCCATCAAAGCTTCCATATCGCACTTCATCCTTTGGCCAGAATAGACCAGAACGCCGCAGCGCATTATGGAGGTGCAGGTGAATATACCCATCGGCAGAGAGGCCGTTATAGCTGTCCAGTCAGCTGGACAAATCAGAGTACTCCGTACGGTTGATGCGATCCTCTCGGAATTCGCACCTCTCGTCTGCAGCGAGTGGAGTGGATATGTGTGCGGTATCAGATCTTGAACCCGTATGGCGAAAGGGACTTGTATAACTTTTGTGGAAGGATATGAATTAACGGGATTATGCCCATCGGATAATTCGTGTATAATGATACTTTCGTAAACGCAGGCAAGCCCGATTTTATACCCTACCTCTTTCCATGGCCATCACACTGGCACAAATACAGATGGGGTGTATACACTTCTTCCCCGACCGGCCGGCCTACACGTTCATGCCAAAGCCAGAAAATTAATGTCCCCTGCAATCCATGTATAATGCATTCGGTCAACGAACGAACGAACGAACGAACGAAACAGAGTACCAACTAGAGCGCCACTACAAAATTTACACCCTGCGCCTCCTCTGGTCATCGTGAAAATACCGGGGTAAAATCATTAAACAAGCCTCCCAGCTCTACCCTTAATAGCCTGGTACCACCATCGAGCCATCGTACACCCACATACATAATACATTACGGAATTTTGCAACTTTACTTGCCCTGATGTCGCTCGTTTTACATACTCAAAGTCTTTTCTGTATATATTATATATGCGTTGGCATACGTATAGATATGGTGTGTGAGATTTTGGATATGTTCGACATGGATCTGTATACGGTGGTAAATTGTCTAGAAACAGTCGATTTTAGTTTATGGTCAAATATGGAAAGGCGGACGTGTATTGCGGGTGTATCGGGCGGTACTCAATTCCGTAGATAAAGTAAAGCCTGACGCAAGGATCCCGGGCAAAGCGTCATCCCTGGGCATGGTAGTATATAAACCGGTGTAGTTTCACGCGTGCATGGAAATCATTAAAATAAAATGGCTGATAACAAATGACTGTTGCAAAGAGGGGAGGCTGGCCGGCCATGTTGGTTCACGTGACCGTCATCCGGGCAACCACGAGTGTGCCACGCCCATTTAATGATTTCTACCCCCTGGCAAACCGTGTACGCGGTGCGAAATTTCATGAACGTGTACTCGTGTTGGGGAGCCTACTGGTGTGCTGTACAGTCATCATCAGTAGTCTGCAGGAATACTGCGCCAGCCAATCTTCTCCTTATACTCGACTCGCACGCCGCGTATTCGTGCAACCAACCGATGCTTTCAGCCACCGTGGACTGAGTCGAAGGAGTTTACCTCAAACTCATAAAAAAATGACACCGAAACTTAAATTTCCAACGTCCAATATCCTCGAAGAGTCCTTGGAAAACTCTCCGTTTCAGATCCCGAGGCATTGATAAACTCTTTCAAAAACGTAATCAGATCTGTGACGAACGTCCACGGTTCTCGACTTTTGAACAAAATCTGTGAGAGGCTATTTTCGGTACGACGACCTGTCGATGGGTCAAGCTTTCGATCGCGAAGGTACAGTCCGAAAATTGAAGGGCTTTAGTGGAGGCCGTGAGTGGCGGGGTTGAACGATGCACACAGGGGTAACGCGGTGCATGCGAGTCTGTTAGCGAAATGATTTCCCGTGAGAATATCGAGTCTATAAATTGGGCGTTTATCGGTAAATATGTTTCGAAGCAGCGAGTCGGTGAAAAATAAGTCGGTAAGATTTTTCGGTTGATGATCGGCGTGTACAGAAAGGGGAGAGAATCCTTGGCATGGGATATCGTTCGTTACCTTAAATCTAATCGTAAACCGGAACAATTCGTTTCAGCTGACCGCACAACGTCGAATAAAATTTAAGCATTGAGGTTTTTATGGTTTGGGTCTGATAAAAATCGATTATAAGATGCAGGTAGGGAAACATCGGGCTTATTTCGGGGTCGACGACTACCTGGTTTCAAAGGATCCTATGCATCTGTGACTCACACGTGTCTGGTGTTCCGAGTCTACGATGGTATTCGTTTCCGAATCATTCTCCAGCTTCGTCGTCGCATATAACATGGGATAAGTTACAATTAATTCCAAGTGGCGGGGGTGTACCGGGCCAGAACGAGGCAGGAGAAAGGCGCGGGTGGACTCGAACTTCGGCATATGGTCCTTCCTTCCACCTGCCCTGTGCCCTGCCCAAACTTTTTACCTTTTATCCGAGCCGTTTTTTGCCCAAAGGGCACGGTCGCTGACCCGGCCTATGAGAACCAGCTAACCGGTGGTAACCCTTCCCGAAAAGGGCGATGAACTTTTTATTTTTATTCGTCGATGGATCGATATCCTCTCTAACTATCGTTTGGCTTATTAAAACTATCAAGCGAAATAAAATTGAGTAATAAAACGATGATAATATGATCGGTAACGTGAAGAGATATCGTACCTATCCGAATTCTCCGTAATACCAAGATATGTCGAGCTTTCAATATGTATAAGTGTGGTAAAGTTAGAGTCTAAGCCTTATACCAAATCGAAGAGTTTTAAATTGGGACAAAGTAGTCAGACATTCGAATGTTTCCGGATCGTTAGCAAGCCCTACTTTACGCCGGGATCATTTTTCTTGATGTCAACTGTAATTTATTCTCGATTCCTGAAGAGTCTTCCCATTGTGCGGCCAACTCTTTTGTCCGATGGACAGAAAGAGAAAAACGAAATAATCTGTTGTTTTCTTCTTTCTTCCTTTCCGTTCCATTTTTTTTTTTTTCTCTTCTCTTTTCTTTTTTCTTTCTTGCTTTCGCGTAGAAATTCGTCACAATCTGGGCTTTACTGGAAATTAAGGAGAATCTTAAGGAGCAGATATGCTGATTGACGTTCAACGGTAATCGCGAAAACAACTTTTCTACTATCAAAGAGAACGCTATGACACTTGGCCGATTCTTCTTCGCCTCGCTGTTCTTTTAAATGCCGCGCACTTAACGTGCACTTTGCGGCAAAAGCTCGGAGTAAAAACCACGCAAGCGCCAGCCCCGGGTCATTAGGCAGAGGCCCTACTTGTCGAGGAAAAGGGGTAAAAATTAATGTCTCAGAATGAATGTTCCTCGACAGCGTTACGAGCGAGGAACTCATATTTTTATGATTTTACCTCACGAGTCATTTGTTTCACGGTGCATGCTTTGATGCTGCCGAGATGTTAAATGAACGAGGAACTCTCCCAGTCTCGCCCCTTAGATTAGAGAAATCCTTTAATACTCAGCGGGGACGATGAGCGAATAAAAGTTCAGAGACTCTGAACCGTATCTACTTTCGTTATAGACGAAATAAAGAGAGAGAGAGAGAGAGAGAGAGAGAGAGAAAAAAAGAGAAACAGTCACTTGTTAAATCGTCATTTCCACGAATTCAAACTAAGAAGGAAGGAAAGAAAAAAAGACTGTTAAGTCGGCCTCATCGACAAAGAAATTCGTTAAATTTCGAACGAGGAGTAGGTATCTATTGTCGTTTAGAAAAGCCAACTTTCTCCCTGTCTGGACGATCGAAGAAAACAAGGACACAGTATTCGTTCCATATACTCGCGAGGACAGTGGCTGGGTTTGAAAAATCTATCATCTCCGATAAGGCTGATTTCGAATAATTCAGTCATCACTGCTGTCACTGGTGGTTCAGTGACACAAAACCCGATGTTGAACTTGCGGTATACACAGAGTTAAACACCGGCTAAATACCACCCTTACTATATCCTGACAGGTTTATATTAATTGTTCAGAGAGTGTCGTGTGGGTGGAATGGAATGGAATGAATCGGATAAATAGGTACAAAAGATCTGAAAGGTTTGATACTCGAAATGCGCCAACTTATACATGTATCAATGTACGTATGTACGCCTGGTACCTAGTTGCAATATAGAAGTAATATTTTCTCTCGTTAATGTTAAAGGATTTTGATCATCTCTCGGCAGACTGAGTTTGTAACGGTAAATGGTCTTGTGCGTGCTCGATATGAGATCTTGCGGTAGAATCTAGGGTATAGTATCTCTTCCTATTACTAACTAAACCAAACCGAGTAACTCGGAGCCAGCCAAACCTGAATGACTGAATGTTTGTAGAGAAGAAAACTTTTCACGTATAGAAACCCCGATGTATGAGTACCTCCGTATACAGCTAGGTATGTCTTTCAAAACATCGAGTTTAGGGGTAATATCATGAGTATATGCAGAGCCAGATGTTTTCAGTTTTTAATTTTCATCTTGTTTCATAACAATTTTCGTTTCGTTTCGTTTTTTTTTTTCGCAAATTGGCCGAGTAATTCGAACGGTTCTTTTCCCCTGTAATGTAATGTTCAAGGTACTTTATACTCGAGGCCTGAAACCAAGGTGGTAATTACACGCAAGTAATAGTACGATGAGCAGCTCTTTTTCCCCCTTTTTCTTCTTCTTCTTCTTCTTCTTCTCTTTCTTTTTTCAACGTATAGAGTAGCACCGAGTCTGACCCAAGAGAGACCGAGCAATTGCACGCAGCACATACTCCAGCAAAATACTCACACACACGGTGGAATAACTAGCTTCACTTATGTATTGATGTATATTCGATGGGTTAAACACTCCTCGTTTGATATATCTATATCTACTCGTCCGTGGAATAAGTACACAGCCCGTATACCGTATGGCGTCTTAACTCCCACACACGCCGGTAGAAAGTCACTAGATGGAAATCTATATTTTATTGTACGCCAGTGTGCTCAATATTATTAACCCCTGAACCACTTTTGCAGCCGGTTGGCTAGCTATCTGATAAATCAGCGAGAGAAGCTTCTCTTGTTTTGTAGATCGTGACGCTGAATTCTAGCCTATTAAGAAAGATTTCACAAATCTTTTACACTCGTCCAAAGAGTTCTTCCATACTTCCTTACAGTTAGAAGTATCAAGATAATTCAGGTACTTTAGTAACAGGGGAAAGACGTTTTTAACTACGTACGAATATCCCTGATAATCATTGCAGTAACAGCAGGAGAAAGACTCGCCAATAATAAGTTCGATGGTTATTTTGAAAAAATAAGAAATTGGACTGAGTGAAGAAGTATCCATTTATAAACAGAGAGAGAGAGAGAGACAGAGTGGGAGAAGAAAAAAGTTGGGAATCTAAAACTCATAAAAAAGTTAGCAAGTGCCTGTGATATTGTAGGGTGAAATTTTGTTGAGAGGGGAAAAAAAATTCAAGCAAAGGGTTGAAAGTGAGTCAGTGTTGCAGACGTGGTGTTTGGTAGTCGGCAAGCGTCTGGCAGATTTCTTAGCTCTTTAATATGAGATATTTTTATTTGAGTAAAGATGGTGTCGCGTGATAAAGAGTATAAACCTTGAAAAATAAGGTGGGAGTTGAAAGTGATTTTTCTCATTGCGAGTGATTTTTTTTCTTCCCGATTCAACCGGTTCGGTTAGTTTCATACGAGCAAATAGGATTCGTTCGTATTTTCAAGACTGCAATATTTCGTTTTCTGCATCTCCGTCAGTGTTATCAGTGCAATAGATAAGATAAATATTATAAAAAATACATTTTGCGTAGCAACTATCTAACGCTTGTATATAATACCGCACATATACCCTGAAGCTCCGTAGCTTAGATCTGTTCTAGATTCGCTAGAAGTTTTATTGCGAGCTAGAAAAGCGACCTTTGATATTTCAAACGCGAAAAGTTCCTCGATCAGGGAATGCAGGACGGAAGAAATGACCATTGTTGTACGGAACCCTCGATCCTTAAAACTTGTAGTCATATCTCCTCCCCACAGGGTAGCCCTATTCAAATGAACCCCCGTAAAACGAAAAAAGAAAAGAAAAATGAAGCAGAAAAAAAAACACAAAAACACACATCTATACGTGTGTTACGCATGTATATGGTACATACGTGGCCCACGGAAGGGTTAGAAAATTAGAATAGGCTTTTTTGATTGCCGCTATATTACTCGCCCTGCATATGCAGGATGACTAGGTTAATTCCTGTTGGCCATAAGGCGTTTTTTGGTTAATCAGTTTTTTTTTTTTTTTATCCTTTCTTTTCTTTACCTTTGATGTTTTTTTAGGTAACCATGAATATCGTAATGCTAGCACTATTTAAGTACAATATTTTGTCCCAGCCAGTCCGGCAGTTGCCCTACGCCCTGTGTCAAGGGTCTGACGCTTTCGATTCAAAGCAAATATTGAAGCGTGGATATCCTGCATGTTCGGAAGATTTTTCGGTTTTCCTTTCAGTTTTTTTTTAGACGATGGTAGCTTAGCTCGTCTTCCTATGCTACTTTCCTTATATCTTGCAACTTTTAAGTTCTATCTCTTCTTTATTTATTTATTTTTTTTTTTTTACTGTATGCTGTAACGTTTTCGCTCTCCTTATAACTTCGAGCTCGTCCGACTGTCGGCGCAAGGTCCGTTTCCTTGCTTCCACTTTGTTTAATCTTTAATTCCGAGCCATTTGTGATAAAAGGCGCAAAAAGACGCTGCCTCCAAGAGTTGTTAGCATTTTGCTTTGATTTTTCCCCAAGACGTCTGGAATTCCCTTGTATGAATTCTTAACCGGTTGAAATTAGCGAATTAAAGACGGGGCGGAGGCGAGCATCGGTAGAGTGGGATAAAAATCTCGAGTAGAGCAAGTAATTTGAAGAGAAAAATAACACAAAAGAGGTAGAAAAGAAAAGGGTATAGTGTGCCCGGACTTGTGTCGAACGCGTTTCATTTTTGTATTACTTCTCTTTCCCTTTATGTTTTTTATTTTTTTTAATTTTTTTATTCTACAGCTTTTAGTCGCTTGCTTCATACCTAGTACTAATTTAGCAGGAGTAGGTGCTTAATTTTTATTCATGCGCAAGCGAAACGGCAATTTTTCTCAGCATTAAGTGGGCTTTAAAATTGTCCGGTCAATTTCGCCCGAGAGACGTGAGACGTTTTTTAACTACCTGATGAAAATCAGAAGCACCCGAGCCCCAGATTTCGAAATGATTTCCGAAATATCTGACTCTCTGAATATGTAGTTCGAATATACATATCTTTCGTTCAGAAATTAATACCTTTTTTTTATTGTTTAATTTGTTTAATTATCAATTGATTCCAGCAGCTATTCATAAACTTTTGCAATATCTAAGTAGCGAAAAGAAAAAACATTACGGAATATGCAAGAGCGGAGTCCAAGATCCGCAAATTTTCTGAAACTCGTCATTTCTAAAATCGAACAAAATTGGTAAAGTGATACCATGAAACAGGTAATGAAATCGGGCGTAGAATGATAAAAAGACAGTTTCCAAGCCCATAAATTGCAATAGAATTATCATAGACCGTTTTGTTACTAAAATCCACGAATGAAAATCGACCAGGCCGAATATATACGCCCGTCGACCGAGTAGAGCCAGTATATGTGAAGCTTGCGTTTCTCCCGTGTGCGTACTTCAGCTGCATTATTGAGCGATCGGGTAATCGAAAAATTGGCGCGCTTTTTCCCGGATGTAGTGGGGGCAGCGGACCTCGTATTGGTCGAACGGGTCCAGCGCCCTCGCCAAAGAGGGGTTAACTACCCGAATATATTTGTCTAGCACTCGCTATTGACCGGCTATTGATATTATGTATTCGGCAACATTATATATTAATGCTTTCGCAAATTTTGGCAAATAAATTATATCACGGTACATTATGATGCCGATGGGAGGCCCGTGAGGTTCGAATTATTATTAATTAATATTTCATACCTATTCCGTAGTTTAAGTCGATGTAAAGATTCAAATGTAAAGAGAAAAAAAAAAAACAACGTCATTTCTTTGTCAAATGTTAAAAATCCTAAATGATAATTATTTCTTTGAAACTTTGTTATGCATATAGAAACGAATGTATATATATGTAAGACTGGATCGTTTATTAACGATTAGCTGTAGTAATCGTGGTTTTTACATGAATATTTATTTAGCCTATAGTATAGCGAGGACGAACGGTAAGATTAATGATCTAGAAATTCGAAATTTTCATCGGGCAATATTTTAAAGTTTTCATCGGTGCCAGACAAAGACGAAAAGACACTTAGCTTACCACCGAGGCTTCATATCTATACGTAATGGTAAGGTATGGATCTATTCGAGGCAGTAGTAGTGGTGTGTGATTATTAATGTAAGGGGTTGCGTTGAACAGTAGTTATTCGTTATTCTTTAGCTGGTGGTTGGGGTCAAAATCAATGCGAGCCCTTCTTTTATTGCGAGCGGGCGAAGCCAGAAAAGAAGACAGCTTACGGTCTGCATAAAACTTTTTAAACTAATGGCTCAACGACGTATATAAAAAGGGAAAAACTCCTCTATATATTCCTAGATTCCAACCATTATTGGATTACAGGCATTTTACCATTTTATTATATTTTCGCATATGTACATATCTATACATATATATATACGTATACATATATATTTAACCTGTATTATATTGATGGTATCTAATTTCCCCGGCTAGAGATCAATTCCTGCAATTAAATTGCTTACATTCCGAGCCTCGTTTTTCTTTTCTTTTTTTTTAATCTTTCTTCACCCCTCCCCTGTCCGCACCCATCGATTTGACCCTTAAGTAAATTTCAATCTGAGCAAATGAGATTTTTCTAAGGGCTGCAACGAGCCTTGCTGCTGACCAGTGATCGGCTGCTAGGGCATAATACCTTCCGAATGACTACGCTCATCTTTTAATGAAATTCTTTATCCCCGGCTAATGGCTAAAGGCAGGCCTTCGCATCCCACTCGCGTTTACATTTAATGTCTACCTTATTTAAAACGTGGATACGTAAAACCCAATACCTACTGCAGTAAGATTGAAAAGAAATTTGTTGGTATTATAAAATATTAATCATGGTGATCTCGGGTGATAATAATCGCGTAAACCCTACGAGATTGAAGTAAATTAATGGAAAATAAGGTAAGAAAGTAAAAGAAGAGAATTGGCCATCGAGAGAAAATAAAAACTGAAAGAAATAATATGCAACTGTATCTAGTAGTTATTTTTTCTTTCACTCACCGGTATGAAGTCTCGTGTGTTGTTGTACGTGGCTAAGTTGTTTAAACCTGCGATCGCAGTAGCTGCATTTGTACGGTTTTTCACCAGTGTGAACCCTGATGTGCTGGACCAGCTGATGGTTACTTGAAAATGACTTGAGACACTGCTGACATTGATGTGGCTTAACTTCTCCACCGCCGATCATCCCTCCTGGTCCTACAAGGCCGGCTAGGCCACCGGTAACTCCACCAGGACGAGCCAATCCACCCCCTAAATCTCTGGCGTGCATCTGCATGGCGTTTTTGTGCATGAAAATCTGCGAGAAGAACTGCCAGGGTTAGTTGGTACGCTGTGCTTTGTGCCGAGTAGCGAGGATTGGCAATTTTTTATTTTTATTTCAGTTTCTTTTCATTTTGTTTGGATTATGGAATAAGGGTTGATACAACTTAATGGGGAATTTTATTCATCTTTTTTTTGGGGCGGGGGAATTATTTTTCTATAACACTATAAATGATGCACAATGAATTTTCATGCAGGGTGTTTTGTTTTTTTTTTCTAATTTTTTATTTTATTTTTTAAAGGGTTGCAGGTCGGGTTTTAAATGCATAGTATTACTGGTGTGGAAAATATGGAGGGGAATTGAATGGGTTTTCTGAGGTATAATAAGGTATTTTTATATTTTCTAATTTTGTGAACCTAATAGAAGTGAGGGTGGATAAATTCTGTGCGGCAAATTATATGTCGTATCATTTCCTAAAGCGAGCTTCTAGGACGAAGAAGAAACATAAAGAACCCTATGATTAGGGGAATTCGGCAGTGGGTTAACCCGGACAGGTGTTGCGCGGGCGGATTCCTCGGGAAAAGGGTTAAGATACTTGACTTAGGGGATACAGTCAGTTTAGAAACTACATCCGTTGATCAAAACGCGGGCTATTTCAACGTGGAGAATATCTCACGGAGTGAAAGCAATCGCGTAAAGTTTAGGAACTGTAACGTGATTGCAGTGGCAAAGAGAAAAGAGAAAAGAGAAAAGAGAAGAGAGAAAAGAGGTGAGAATAGCGGAATTAAAAGAAAGGGGTTGCAAGTGCGAAGCGATTTTATTAAAATATGTTAAAACTGTAATTAAAATCGAAAAATCTCGTAAGAAGTTTTAAGAATCTTATGACCCCGCGCCCGACTTCGTCCGAGAATAAGAGGTGAAGGGAATTGAAATTGTCTCAGGGGTTGGTTCTCAAGTTTCTCGTAATACTCGCCGTGAATCGACGTACTTTTATTTTTCAAACGACCAATCACGACCGTTGAGAATCACTGTCTCTCTTAATCCTCGTGAGAGAAGCCCGGCGCTACTTGACGATTTTCTACATTTCTTTTTTCATATTACCGACTGGAAGGGCCGATCCTCAATTTTTTATTCACCTTTTTTTCTCTCCTTTCCCATTTCCCTCATCCCACCTCAACCCTCCTGCCTTTTTTTCTCTCTCTCTTATTCTTAATGTCTATCGCTCGCGATTTTCGAGATTTCTCCAAAGATTCTCTAATTTGTTCGCGGGAATTTTTCATTTGTTTCCAACGCTTTTAGTAACGGACTTTTACGATGATTAACTATGGACGGAGCCAAGTGAAGTGAGAAACCTGGAGGCTGGGGCCGGGGGTGTAGTGACAAACGATTTGACGCGCGCAAAAGTTAAGTTACGGATTTTTAATGACGATCCCACGAACCGACTTCCTCGTTATACCACCGATTGTCTTTTCTCTCGAGTGCCTCTCCGTACGCCGGACAATTTTTAATCATACCTTTTCCCGCCACTCTGACTTGAACGAAATTACTCTCTTGTCAAAACCGTAAGAAGTAGGCCATCGAGTATTATTCAACTCTTTCAGTGCCCAGAAATCGGAGACACCGACACGATTATCTACGTTGAAATAATCCTCATCGCTATATCATGTGAATAAAAGAAAATAATCGATAGATAGAGGGTCGTCGAAGTTTGTTATAGGAAGAAATATAGTAGGAATTTGCCTCGGTACTGAAAGAGCAGATGTTTTCCGATCTTAAGTGAGTAAAACCACGTAGCAAGTTTCTTAAATTCAGTCCTGGTTCATTAATCAAATTTTTATCTCCAAGGAGACAGAAAATTGCCATTGCGGGGAATCTTTTTTTCTGATTTATCACCGTGACAAAAAAGAAAATGGAAAGAGTTGCTCGCTAGCGGGAAACTTAATGTCTTTAATAATGGAAAAAATATATCAACAGCGGAGGCTATTTCCTAAAAAGCAGTCGCTTCTGTACCGTCGTTTCTCTCGTTAATGCACTCGAACCTATTTGAAAGAAAAAAGCAGACTTATCCAAGCGGTAAGAAGTAACGTGCGACTGTATCATCTTCAAGAACGAAGAGGAGCTCTTCGGAGTGAAAATCCATCAGAAATCGAAAGGATAATTTGTTTAACTTTGAATTCAAACTCTTCTTTCAACTGCAGCTAATCTCTCCTGCGAAACCCTTTCGTACTTTTTCTCCCTCTCCCTCTCTTTCTCTCTTTATTTTAATTCAGCTCGTCAATCTATAAGTCGCCCTTGGAACTGATGCCCTAAAAATTTTGTCTCGAGGGTGAAACCCCCCTTGTCTCTCCGTCCCGTCGCCGGCGACCAAGATCGTTAGCATTTCACGATGTAACCCTTTCTTTTCGTAGTATACAGCGTAACCATTCCACGGCTACTTTATCCACCTCGGATACGGAATACAAAAGCAAAAGTCTCACCTGCTGGCCATATGCCCTATACCCAGCCCCCGGACAGCGACGGTGCCGTCGAGCTCTTTCCACCCACGCACGTAGGACCGCATGTACATCGCATATGCTTGGCCCAAAGAACACTTTACGCTACGTTAGTTTAAACAGAGGATTTCAGTATTTCACCTACCCATCGTTTGTGTGCGTTTCTAATACCCATACCCATGCTTGACACAAGAGAGAGGGAAGGGCTCCTTATAATCGTTAGACTTAACGCAGCTGATTCATCGCGCGATCTATCTCAGGTACAGATGCATTTCCGGTTTTCTACCACCGACCTTTCGGCATAAAAACTTCTTACCTACATTGCACCATAGCTGCTTGATCGTGGAGCGAGCAACAGGCGATTGAAACAATTCGGGAGAGCTACGATGATCCGATTTTTTTTCAGTTATAATTTTGGCCCAGTGATTGATAACTTCGAAAGATTTTGAGTTTGACTACCTCGAAATATAAGCATAAGGTGTCCTCGCTCGCGAATAAATTTCACACCTTACGCTTCACGCTCGGCGATTATCTCGACGATTAATTTAGGCGTTTTTCCTCTCGATTTTTAATCCAACATCGCTCGTTTAAAATTAACAATGATTACCTGGGGTGGCACCAAATGGTGATGCTGATGCTGATACGACGGCGGAACGTGGGGATGATTTTGGTGGCCAGGGTGGCCCGGGTGAGGATGGGAATGGGGAGGGGGATGAGGGTGGTGTTGGGGTGGGGACGGGGGTCGCCACGCACCCTGCGGTGGCGGCGGGCCATGGTTTTCGCTCAAACTATACATCCTTATCAAAGCTGAATTCCACGCGTGTTTTCGGCGGGGTTCATGTCAATCCGTTCCACGCAAATCACCATGGAAAAAAGAAATAAAATAAAATAAAATACCCCACTGTGGAATGCCTTGTACTTTTCGTTTTCCGATCTTTCGTTCTTTTAGCCTAGGTTTTAGTTTTTAGAATTTTTTTAGCCATTGGAAAATAATTATTGATCAAACAGGACGTAGAATTTAATTTATTCTTTCGTTAAAATACGCTTCCTTTATAAGATGCGTTGTGCGTTTCTTTCTATCCTAGAAATTTGGAATCCCTTGCTAAAATTGTAGAATCGTAAATTTGATACTTTGTTAAGTCTCGAGCGGAATGATTGACTCGGGAAGAAGGTTTTCGATACTAAAATAGAACGCGGTTTATTATAATCGAGAGTTGTATCGATTAAGTTATCGGCAATTCTTCGTTCTCTGAATCGTTTCGAAAAGCTGTGATAAACACTGTTGGCACGCGCCAGTCGCGTTCACTATCGCGATAGCAACGAAAGAAAGGATTTTTCGGTACAGTTATCGGTACACTGTGATTTTTAGATTTTTCAAAAAGAATAAACAGGAAAAAAAACCGGAGATATATACTACGCCCGATTTTTCGGTTTTTCTTAACGCGAGCGTTCTCGCGTAAGTGCAACGACGTCCGCCGAGTGGCGTCGTGAACTAAACGGACGATTTCTTGTGTGGAGAAACTAAAATTAAAAATGGACGAACAGATAACGGATTTAAAAATCGCTAGGGAGATATCGATTGAAATAACACCATGCAATATTGAACGGCCAATAAAATTCAACCGATAAACGAATACAACCAATCCCGGAGTTCCTTTGAACGGAAATATCGCAGTTTTAATCCCACCGCTCTGAAGGAAGTTATACCAGATTTTACCAGTAACTTATTAACGATGTTATTTGAGAGTTTTTTTTTTCTTACACTTTTTTTTGGAACAAAGAGAAGAAATGAAACAACCAGAATTTGGATTCGCAATTAGAAGTGAGAGTACGTTGTAGGAATGAATTTCGCAAATGCATCGAAGCTGTAAGTTTGGGAGAAAAAATTATATAAAAAAAAAAAATAAAACAAGTAAAGAATAGACTAACGGTATTCTATGAAGTTGAAAGTATATTATGATCTGATCTGGAAAAGTCTGGAAAAATGGGGCGGAGTTTATAATAGTCTGTTCTTTATCCATAATGGCCGCGGGACGTCTTATCTGTGACGTAATTGCAAATAAATCGCAGATAGGAGAGATGTGACTAGCTTAGAACTCCACCGCTTGCATATGGCGAGGAATCAATTTATTTCTCCCCTTTTCTTCGATTGAGGCTAAAACTGTTATGATAAATATTATACCACGCGATGCGTCCCCGCCGGAGAGATGCGAAGAAATGACAAATAAATCTCTATAATTATTGAATACGATAATTAACATTGATCGACGTTTATTTACTTAATAATTACATTCTGTTTAAGAAGAAAAAAAAGAAGAAAAAAGAAAAAAACGTAAGAAAATAATAATAATCGAATATAGGCTTTGAGATGCTGCAGTTGTATAGCATGTGTGGGGAAACTGACCATGGGCAACGCAGGGCGATGAGATAAAAGTAAAGAAAAAAAAATGGAAAAAAAAGTAAAATAAAAAATAAGAAATAAAAGGAAAGGAAGGAATGAGCGAACCGAACGACCGTAGGGGAAAAATAATGAAAGAAGTAGCGGTGGTAGCGTCGTCGGTTGTCGTTGGACGATGAGAAAATAAGCGAATAACGAAAGAAACAAATAAGAATAAAGGTCGGCGGGGGGTAGAAGGCGGGTTAGGGGAGCTGAAGAGAGAATGAAAATAAAAGTACGACAGCCTTGGCTGCCGCAGTTGTCGGCCGCGTTGCCAAGTCTCGATTGTTTATCATTTTGCAAAACTGAACATAGAAATTAGGAGGAAAAAGAAAAAGGGGGGAAAAACAAAAACTTGAAAAATAGAAACCAAATTCAAGTGGGTATCATGAATCCAGAATCCCAGCCGCGACCGCGACTCTCGGAGCAATTATTATCGCTGAAACGCTAGCGATATAGAAAGGTGAGAAACGCGCGCTTTCAGGAAGCAAAAGAAACTAAATTAAGTTGCTTTCAATTGCTATATCGGCCATAAGTTGCGGAAGGTTTTGCCGTCTTCAGACTCGTTTCTGAGTCACCGCGTACGTGACTCTCGCTCACCGAATGATCGTCGATTGTTTTAAGCCGAATTAAATCGTTACAGGAAGTAAGGGATCGATTAAAATAAGAAAAATTGTTCATCCGGTTGAAAATTTGTAGAAAAAAAAAAAACGAAAAAATCACTAATTGACTAAAAACGGTTACCAGAAACCGAGAGAAGAAAAAAAAAACAAGAAGAAGAAAAATAATATAAAACAAAAGAAATATACGTGTCTAGATGTATAATAACTCCACGTTGCATATATATACATATGTACGCGACGGAAAAGTCATTAACCCAGTACGACTCGTTGCAGTACACTTGTGTTATGCATATTATCGTAAGCCTGCGTGGTTGTATCTATGCGATCTCAAGTATTGCATATAGGATTTTTTGACTGAAGAATTTTTGATACCGAAAAAAAAAGAAAAAAATGAAAAATGAAAAAAGAAACTTTACCTGTAGATATGTAGGTACTTTGTACTCTTTAATTGTCAATTATTAAAGTAATAATTGAAATCGATTAGATATATTTTTGATCTAGTATTTTGAAATATATATACTATATAGGTATATATGTATAAGGATTTCTCGACCGTTACCATATTAACTCCAGACTGTAACAGCGAGCTGTTTAAATACATAAATGATACAATATGTATATCGGTATATAAATATACGTACTACATACCGCGATCGCAATATCACTGCAGCCGGCCGTGCGGTGCAGCCAGTAACCTTGTATACGTCAGAGAATATATATACATATATATGTATATACATATATGTTTTATTTTATTTTTTTTATTTATCATATCAAACGTATGCTAACGGACAACACTAGTTGCCAGTGATGCACCGACACCCAGTCCCTGGACAAGGTAAGACAATATGGACGGGTTTGTCGGTGGTCAGTCCCGCGGTACAGTCTAAGAAAAATGATACCGGTTTGAGGAAAGTAGCTCGTTATACGATTATATTTCTACGAATTGATTCCAATCATTTCATTAATTATGTAACGACCTTAATTCGCGGTTATTTTTCTGAGAGTATCGCGTAACTATTTTTCAAGCATTTTTAAGACAGTCCATATTCTGTTTATTTAATTTTTTGGGGGCGACGTTTTAGATTCTAGTTCAAATTTGGAAAGAAAAAGATCACGATTCGCTGGACTGGAAACGCGCTAGTTACCTACGCGTTGCGGGACGGACGTACGGACTATGTCAGGGTCTACGACCGCGTTGCAAATAAAAGCCACCGACCGAAACTACGCCAAACGTTACGATTCTGATATTGAAATTGAACTTAGGTACACGCGTTTATGTTACGATAGCGAGGATTGAGGGCAAGGAAAAGTACGATACGGGGATTTCTCCCGCTCCCATACCCCTTTATACGTCCCGTTTAGAATTATTCTCATTGCCCAATCTCCCACCGCAAAATCGCTATCAAATCCCAAGCCGTTATACTCAAGTACAGAAAATTTTCAAAGAAATAAATAACCACCCCCTCCCCCCTGAACGAACAAAAAAAACGAAAAAAAAATTAAAAAATTGATCTAACCACGATGAGATATGATTTTACCAGCAGAATTCACGATTGATAAAAATAACGGCTATACTTTTTGCCGCAATGGAAGGTTTAATTTATTTTAATGACATCCAGCGTGACTTGGACTCAGGGAATGCAGCGGGCGTGCTATGTTGGAGGTCAGGTTCACCAACCGCTAGAAGCTAGCCGGGTAAAGAGAGGAAAAAATAAATAAATAAATAAATAAATAAATAAAAATTGCTAGGTATAATATAATATAAGCCTATGTATGTAATGAAGAAAATACGAAGCGGGAATAACTTGTTTTATTTCCTAGTACTTTGTTCGATCAATTTTTCTTCCTCCACTATCGTTATATCAGCTCGAAATATATAGCGCGAGTTTTACGAAGTAGAAATTGATTGCATTGATATAACCTCCTAGCAGCGGTATAGAGAGTCGGCTGGAGTAGGATGCTGTTCGCTGCATCTTGCATATGTTTTATGTCAGCTTGCAATTGCGATGTTGCCACGTTTTACCTAACTCTCTTTATTTCTCGTCCTCTCTTCGTACCACATTCATTCGTGATCCGCACACATCCCCTCTCTCAATCTCTCTCTCTCTCTCTCTTCCCACACTGAACATTTCTCAAACTTAGACCAAGTCCAAGTCCTATACGCGTCGGTATAAAGTCATTGAACCCGCAAAAAAACCCTCGAGAATTATCGCTTCGTAGAGAACGCGGGGCGTGAAAATGAACGAAAAACTATTTCTGCGACGAAAAATTCTCGTCTTTTTCTCTCTCTATGTAATTATAAATCAAAACTATAACTCAGCTGTAATTAATCGAATTACCTGCCGTAATTTCATTAATCGAATAAATTTTACCCTCCGTTTTTTTCCCTCTTCCCATAGCTACCGGATTTTAATACACAATATCTGAGGCATATACGTAGAATTTATACAGGCGAAAATCTGACATCCGGAGAAGGTCCAAGCGGAAACCCCTTTTCTCGACACCTTCCGAGCTCAGATATCCTAAGGACGCTCTTATGTACCGTGGTATATACTTTGGCAGACAGACGTACAGACAGAGAAATAGAAAGAGAAAGACATAGGGGAAGAGAGAGGGACAGAGGGAGGAACAGAGACAGGGGACCACCAAGTGCATGCTGCAGTTTTAAGCGGCGTCTTCGTTTCGGTGGCAGCGTTCTTGCGCCAGTTTGGGATAGGTCGGGGTACTTTTATATTTAACCGGCCTCGGCTCTTCTCGTTTTGCACTTTTTCGCGTAGCTTTTTCTTTTTTTTTTCCTTCTTTCTTTACTCCTACCCTTCTTTTTTCTACCCACGTTATTCTTTCGCCTCTTCGTAGTAACGCAACTCTTTTTTTATTCCACTTCTTCTAATTTTTCGTCTCTTTTTTTCACCCCAAGTAGCTTTATAACGAAATGCTTTAAATCCGGTTCCTTGAACCTCGACGACACGTTGTTACAAAATCGGTTACAAAATGGGTACATAATGAATGAAAGTATGCAAATATGTATATAAAGTTGCTCAAACTATTAAAACAAAAAGGAAAAGAAAATCGGAATAATAATCAATCGCCGTTTCAACAGGTTTCATTATATTCAACGTCATTTAGCAATAGCTTTGAGCGACGGAAACGGCGATCAAATTTTCGCTAATTGTAAGCCGATAGACAACTGTTAACTGACAGGTCTCGGACCAATTCAACTAACAATTGAATCTAATCTGTTTGTAGTTAAATTTCGATCCTGATTAATAAATTATAAAGTCAGTGTTCTCATTCACTTCGCGTATATGGACATGGGAAAGAATGTTAATCGGGATAATGCAATCGCAATGTTTCATCGTTAATTATAAATATGATATACGTGACGTTAGATATGTATACGTGTATGTAGTCTGGAATTACTCTTACCTTACCCTTAGGATACGAAAATAGTACGAAGCGTTTATAGATCACAGTATTTTAGTAAATGTTAAGTAAAAAAAAAAATCACAAAATATGGCACACTGTTGCAGAGGTCCATTGTCTGACACTTGGGACGAACTTTTAACTTTATTTCTTTATAAATATATAGATTTTTTTCTTTCCCTTTTAATTGAACTTCAGGTAGATTAATATAGGCAAACGTAACCGATTATTGAATACACTTTCGCTCTACAGACTCGGTAACGAGACGAAAATCAGCCGATCTTTATTATTATTAGAGAAAAGTTATTAACGATCAGTCGCAAGACATAAGGTCTAGTAATTCTTGTATACCGTTTATAATTGTCACGTGACTGAGATAATAGTTGTAAAAAAATTATTCTCCGACTAAGGTGATGACGTCTCGAAATTGTTAGGGTAAAATAAAATTGAAATAAATAATAATAGTTCAAAACAAAAAAAAATTTAGATTATTTCACAATAAAAAAAAAAAAAAATCAAATAAATAAATATCTCCAAATTTCTATAACTTCCGAAACTATGGTCGAGTCAAAAAAATATACGCGTTACGTAGAGACGAGATAATCTTTGTATAAAAAAAAAAACGAGAATTTGAAGTATGGAAAAAATATATATTTTTTTTTTTCTACAATACTGCGAAAATTTGAAGGAAAAATACGAAAAAAAGAAAAAAAAAATTGTTTGACAATTTTTTTCGCAATATGTGTATATATATATTTTTTTTTTCTTTCAACTATTTTTTCTGACAAATTGTAATATCGAAAAATAAATTGATGCAATGTCAAAAATAAATAATGATAAGGAAAAAATAAAAATAAAAATTGGAATTAAAAAATTAGAAACTAGATCGTTTGAAAAATGGAAAAAAAATAACGAAATTTCTCTCACGGTTATATATTTTGGACTTTAAAGGAAAAAAAAAAAAAGAGAATCGTTTCTTTTATTTGTATGTCTTTTTTTTTTTTTGTTATTTTTTGTTACGCTGTGAGTTTTGCCGCGGTACTAGAGTCTCTACGGTGTCCCGAGTCGGAATTTTTAACCGCGTAAAACTTTTGAGTCTTAAGACGAATGCGTAAACGCGTGTAGAGTTAGGTTGCGACGGCTGCGTGCGCAACTTCTGTTAAGAGTCTTTCTGTATAAAATGCTCGGCCCAGAGAATTGCCTTGTGCCTTGTGTACCGAGCCTGGCTCTATGCAACCGCGTCCTCGCCCCTCATTGGCCGAGACACGTCGAGTGGGGGATCTGGCGCGAAGGTCTGAAGGTAGACGGTTGAGGAGATGGGAAACGAGGAGGGGGTCCAGAATGATGGAAGGTTGAGGTTGTCGGAGGTTAAGGAGCTCGCCTTGCGTAGCCCGCCAAGATAGAAGTCAAAGTCGCGTCGATGACTCAGACGTTTAGGAAGAAAGGGAACGAAATTCGAAAAAATATTATCAAATTTTACTTTTCCTATATTCAAATTTCCAAACCTCTTTTCGTTCGATTTAATTCCAATTTTTTTTTTTTTTCCCCATTCAAACATTTTTTCCGCAAATTTCGAGTCTCACGTGTTCTTCTTTATTCTTCTCTTTATTCCCCGAATCTCAACGATTCAGATATCCCGAAAAATCTCCACCTTTATAATTCTTATACACGGAGCGATGAACCGTTCAGAAAAGCGCGCGAAAATACGATCGAGGTCTGACTTAGGGTAGCAAGTCGCGGTGGTTTCAGCGCGCGAAATTTTACTCGTCGCAGCTGGACGTCGCGATGTATAATGTCTGTATGTAGATAAGTAAATACCTGAACTCTTTAATTCTCTCTTCGGCTACACATAGAGTCTAATTTTCGCTTATTTTCTCTTTCATCTTGCATCTCGAATATTCCCTCTTTCTCTTTCCTTGGCCGTCCGCCTCTAGCGGAGAGCAAGGCTATTCACCCACGCATACGCGGATGCTGTAGAGCCTTGCAGCAGATATTAAGCGAAAATTTTCAACAACTGTAGAGCTAGGTGGAGGTCTGTACGTATAGATATAGATAGATGGGCGTTACGTCTGCTGCAAAGAGTTCGACAAACTCCGAAATTGACGTTTTTTTTTTTTTTTCTTCCTTCTTTTTTTCTTTCCCCATAGAAATTCGGATCAAAATTACGCGATTTGAGATCAAACTCCGACGAATTCATCTTGTAGATCGTAGATCTTCAAGGTCGAGTTGTTAATAAAAGAGAGAAGAACGTGATAAACGAAAGGTGCGAATAGGAATAAGAATAAGAAATTCAAAAAAAAAAGAGAAAAAAAATGGGGACACGGGTTGACAGTGCAAAAATAATGACGTCTGGTTTTCAGTACAACAACGTTGAGAATAAAGAACATGTAGGCTTTACAGAGCGGTCAGTCTCCCCCGATTAGTTATTTTTATCGCGTTCCTTATTTCGCGCTCTCCGTTCATCTCCCCCGATCTTTTTCCCCCCTCGCCAGATCTTATTCTTCTGTCTCGTATGCATGCATCGCTGCATCAGCATCGGCATCAGCATGGCAGAAGTAGAAGAAGGAGGAGAACAGTAATTTTCTTTATTTTTACGCATACGTTCCGTGACCCAGATTCAGAATCGGCTTTATTTTTTTTCCCTCATTCCCTTTCTCTCTCTCTCTCTCTCTCTCTCGGCATTACTCGCACTCGCACGCCCCCGACGTATATGCATACATGTGCGCGTATACGAGCGAGAGTTCTTTTTATCTCGCTCGAGTAGTCTCGCTCTGTTCTTTATTTCGCCTCTTCTTTATCGCACAGCCGTTGTCCCTCGCTGTCGGCGCCCCGACCTACGACTACGTCGAGTAGCGCGCGGTACTCTCTGGCCGCGAAATAAACCCGGACGGATAGAGGCTCGTAAGGAATATAATCGCGAACCAACGGCAAACGGATGAGGCGAGGTACGGAGGGCCGAGCAACAGCCATGCGCGACTCGCGAGGGAGGCCACAGGCGATACAGTACATACAGTATAATACTCTCTTCTCTCTTCTCTCTCCTCTCCCTCTCCTCTCTTTCCCTCTTTCTCTCTTTCTCTCTTTCTTTCTTTCTCTCTCGGTTCGCAGCAAGGACCGAGGAGGCAAAACTCTGCAGTTTTGCTCTTCGATTTTCAAACTTATATTTAGAAGGGCAACGATCTTTTGCTCGCTTGGAGGCTGCAGAGAGCCCAGAACCCAGCCCCGCCGAGGTTACTACTTCAAGCCTACCAGAACTAGCTATATAACTAGTCTTTTCATACGATTTATTTCAACTTCATTTACACGAGCTTGATATTATCTTACGAGAATCTATCCTAAGAAAATCGACAATCTGGGAGAGAAGAAGTTTTCTATTCTTCCCCCCGAGGGAGAGAAGAGTAAAAAATCAAAAATTAAAAAATAAAATAATAATCGCAATGATCATAATAATAGAGAAGATTGCATTTGCCAAATATTCGCTAATGCACCGCTGGATGTTCTGCAATCTTATCGCGCGCGTATATACTCGCGGAGCGGTACGCCGGACGCGAGCGACGCTCTAGCCAGAGCCGAGTCAACGTACGATAAAAAAAAGAGAGAGAGAGAGAGAAAGAGGGAGGGAGAGAGTGAGTGAGATGGAAAGAGAGAGAAAAAACGGAATAAGAAATAAAAAAGCAAGAAACAAGAATAAAAAAGTAAAAATAAAGTAATGAGAAAAAAAGAAAAGAAAAAAAAAAAATGCAACACCATCACTGCACACTGCGGTATATAACATGACCTGGCACAAAGAATAACTTCAGCAAGAAACGCACGTGTGCAACGGGCCAGTTTCATGATACGATGTATTAAAGCACGTGTGTGCGAAAGCCCGCCTATGCAGTCTTGTGTTGGGGTAGGTCCCAGGCGAAACTGGAGACGCTTATGATCTTTTGCGAAATATAGTTTAGCCTGCGGAACTTGACGGAGTCCTTTGACCCCGTCACTCTGATACGTGACGTATACGTCAGTGGAAATCGGAAGTGGCGAGATGCGAAACATGCGGTCTGTTACATCGCGGGTGAGGAAATCGCAATTGCATCTATATAGGTATATACGTGACGTTACTCGTTATTATTTTTACATAGCTACGGAAAAACTCTGTCATCTTCTCTCGCTTGAGATTATTAATGAAAATAATGAAGAATCGCGTATCAGTTATTACTCGTAATATATTATACGGTGCAGATATTGTATGTAGGTACGCTTATACGTGCGATTAGTGGAAAACAATTGAGCATCGTGTGCCGTTTGGTGCGGGTCGATGTTTTGAAGTGGAATACCGTTTGGGTTATTAGATACGATCATGCGATCCGAAAATCATAGAAAATTACTGAAAACCCAAGAAACTTCGGCCTCCGTAGAAGGGGTTAAGAAATTATAATTTCGTTCGCAGGGATCGGGCATAACGGCCAGGCGGCACGGAAACCGTTCCGATTTCAAATCCATTGGGGGATGAAACAAAAGACGGTGGTGCGAGGACCGTTATTTAAATTAGAAGAAATATCCTCTGCTTTAAGAAAAGAAGAAGAAAAAAAAAAGATAGAAAAAATTTCATACAAGAATACGAAACTATGCGAGAACCATCGGAGCCTCAAGATTGGGGTTGAGACAATACCACGTATCCAATTTGCATCAAGGGAACGAGAACTGGAAATAGTTCCTCCGTTTCTTTTACCCGATATTCTTATTCCGATTTTTTGCCACTAGTTTCGAAACCTGTTTTCCACTCTGCGATCTGATCCCCTTCCGGAAGAACGGCTCAGCTCTTACGAGAGAAAAGGTTGCGAATCTTTATCCTCCCATAGTCCTTTTAATTGCCATGTGTCTAAACGGTAGGCCAACGGTGAATTGGTATTGGTATATGTATACGCATGTACGTATCAGCGTACCTACGTGCTACGTGCCCAATGTTTGTACAAGCATGTATGTACCAGTTCACACTTTGTAGAAGAGGAAAAAAATTGATTTGAATAGGTGGAGCTCTCAGGCAAAGGGGTGCGCGTCGAGAGGAACCGAAATAATTAAATTTTAATTTATAAAAAATTCCCTTCGGCGCAAAAAAGACTCTATGAGAAAATCACACACCGAGGGGTCGGGAGTATGAATGCGAAAAATGTTTGGATTACGATACGTGTTGTTCTGTTTTTTTCTTCTCTCTCTTCAGATTCGACGGTTCCCACGATTTTCCGACAGTACTTCCAGCGCCTATACCCGAGTACATGAACATTTTTACAAACGACAGTGCAGGCGACCATTTTGTATCGATTTTGACGGTTTCCGATTGGACACGCTTTCGGGGAATCCCCTCCGCGAAGTATCTTGAAAAATTGCTCGCCCGGAAGGAGGGTGCAAAATATTACGCTGCGCCTGGAGGGTCGTTGTTATAGTCAATTCCGAATCAAAAAATGCCCTCATCTCGTTAAGGAAATTCAAAAATTTTCAACTGCGATGCACCGAAACGAGAATTACTTCTTTCCTCCTTTTTCAGGTTCAGAAACGTTCGTCGAACGATACATGCGATGAATGAGTTTAATTAAATTCACTCAAAGATTGTAACTTGGCAATTATTCTTCCCGGTATTTTTACAATTTTCTCAAAGTTTTAAAACCGCAATGGCTTTTAGAGAGTGCCTCCTCCTTCACCGCTCGCCAGTATACCGACAAGAAAAATAAAACTAAACAGCAAAAACAAAGGACCGCAGCTACTTAACGAAACAAATTGTTGCTTCACGGAGCGAATTTAAAAGTTTCCGTACAGAAGTTACCGCGCCTCGTTTCTTTCAACTGTAACACAATTCTCCGCTCGTTAGTGGTATTTTATTTAAAATTCCTACGCTTCCTATACCACTTTATCATTTGCCTCTGGTTTTCATATACCTCCTGCTTTCGCATTCGTTTCATTAAATTTTTTTTTCTTCTTTTTTTCACAAAATATATACATTGAAAACAAATATTTCTGTATTGAAACAGGATCTTGCAACGAATGGGTAAAAAATCAGCGATGTGATTCCTCGCTTCGTTGAAATTTAATAGGAAAATGATTTTCGGATTCCGCCTCGGGGGTAACGTTCCATGGTAGTCATGGTACCATATATCGGCACACCGAAGTATGCGTTGTTCGAAGCTCGACAGAAATCGAACTTTTAAATGATATAGTTTGATAAAAACGAACGGGACGAGGTTAAAGCTCTAGGGCGATAATTTTCTTAAATAGATTAACTTTTGCGATTAATTGTGAAACTATTTGAACACGTATAACAAAATTTCGCAGCGTGACACGCCTCATATGTGTTCACAAGTATGTATATGTGTAATGTGTATTAAGAGAATGCAGAAATACAAGACAAATACATCTACATTGGTACTGGACAATTATTATTGTTTACATGCTTTAAAGTGTGTTGGTGTAAACGGCAAAGCTAACATCTATAATTCTACAATAGAACGTGTAGACGTATAAAGGTTTGCTGCGATGCAAAGCAAAGTCGTTACGTGAGATATAATCCTGAGATGAGAAGAATCTCCAAGTGTTGAAAAGAAAAATAAGGAAACCAAGGAATCTGGTTCCTGTACTAAATAGAAAATAATTCACGTTCAGATGTAAAATATCAACGAAGACGTGCAAGGGTGACATAATCAAATGTAAAATCAGGACGATAATATACGTGATATAGAAACGATATCGAACGATGAGAAAATACTTGTGGAAAAATGTTAAGAAAAAAACAAAAACAAATTTCATCCGGTCGCACTTCGTGAAAGAAAAATGATATACATTGTATAAAAACTAAAGAAATACAATGAATGACAAACAGGCGTTGAACCGAGTTGGACTTTTCAACTCACTCGCTGTAGGGTGGACCAGCACTCCTCCAGAGTGCGTTCGCTGATGTTTCCCATACCACCGGCACCTCCGAGACCAGCTGCAGAGGCGCGGGACTATTGAGGAAGAGGATTATGTTAGTCAGGATTTGCAGCGCGGAGACCAATGTGTATCGATCGTGATAACTTGACTATTTAGATAGGTACAGCTGATAGCCTGCAGTGTGTATATTAGAGAAGGTCCAACCAAACCCATTGCTCATGGACCCGTTTAATTAGCGTGAAGAGAAATTTTCGATTGAAGAAAATTTCGGCCAAAAACTTGCCGTCAATCGTTAGAAGAGTGTTGGTCCCTTGGGGTGGCGCACACAGATAGAGAGACTGATGTTATAGATTATCGAACAGTCTTCATTCACACGTACCTATCTGTAGTATACCCGCGAATTGATCCTATTCATTGATACAAGTTTGGCAACCTTGAAATCGTACGTTTATAAGCACAGATATACAAATATCCGTGGTATACCTGTATCTAGACGTTCGGTCTTGTTATAGACGATGAACAGCGCTAAGATACACGAATCGTAATTGAACTAGCTGTGTAAAATTAGTATTCCCGATAGTAGAAAAAAGTCAATTTGTAGTTGAGCTGATGCTATTGGCTCCTCGGGCTGGTACGCCGCGTTAAAATAGCCAAGCAATGAAATGACCCGATAAAAAGAAGACAAAGAGTGTCCTCGACGGTACATAAAACGGGAATATTTTGACCCGCGTAACTGCCCGGAAGTATTATTGGCGATAGCGTCCCAGCGGACAGAATATTTCAGACTACCACTTGCCGCTAAACATTTTTCAATTCATGCTAAACATGTCTATTTTTAATATCGGCTGTCAGCGTATCGGGAAAGCGGGTATCGGACTATATTTTATCTCTTATTTCCGAACTAGATTCAAAACTCTAAACCCTAGAACTCCGCGACTTAACCCGGTTGTATTTTTGGGATTTTTCGTTCGCTTACCAGTATCCAAAATTCGCATAAAATTTGAAACAAGCGCGATGAATCCAGGCGATAAATACCGTTCGATATTTTCTTGAGATGTTCTCGTTGCATGATGCGTATGGTATATTATCTATATTGCGCGGGTCAAGAACCCGAGGAGACGTATCTGCATCCATTCCTATCTGTGTGTGCCTACGCTCCGTGAGACGTGTAAGTTTGGCGCGAAAGTGTGTAGGTGTGGGTGTGGTACAGTAAGTCAGCTAGCAAGAGTGTGTGGGTTTGTGTAAGTGTGTTTGCATCTGTGTACGTAAACCGTGTAGTCAGCATATAATACATATAGCACACATATACGAGCATATATCTCGCTCAGTACAGTCTCGAGTTCCAGCGCAAACCTGAGACTGCTTGAAACCTACAGGTTGGAGTTACCTGGGAGGTTAGGTACCTACATGAAATCAAGTTCTTCTGCGGGTTTGGACTTGACGCGACAATACGCGCCAGCCTTCCAAATACAAAATGGAAAATGAATAACGTAGTAAAAAACACTCACCTGCAACTCGTTGACCAATTTTTCCGCAAAGGTAGCATCGTGGCTGTCCGGACTAGCCGCGCCTGGGCTCAGCATGGAATTTTGATTCTGTTGTTGCTGCTGTTGTTGCTGTTGATTAACAAGTCCCATACCACCGAGGGTACCGTTTTGGCCCATAGTGCCGGTCATATTTTGAGCTTGTTGCAAATTTTGCCCAAGAGTTTGGTCCTGTTGTTGTTGCTGCTGCTGTTGCTGCTGTTGTTGTTGTAGATTTTGGGTCAGATTTTGTGCCTGTTGTTGAAGTGATTGCTGGCTTAGATTCTGTCCCAAATTCTGTGATAAATTTTGCGCTTGTTGCAGGCTCTGAGACAAATTTTGCGCCTGATTTTGTATATTTTGTTGTAAAGTCTGAGCCTCGAATTTCATCTGACTCAAATTTTGCGGTTGATTCAACAACTGTTGTTGTTGCTGGGGTGACAAATTCGGGGTAAGATTTTGTGCCAAATTTTGTTGCAAAGTTTGGCTAAGGTTTTGCTGCATATTTTGGGTCAATGCCTGCGTCAGAGCTTGGCCAAGATTCGCGTTGAGGACCTGAGCCGTGTTCTGCGTCTGGGACATACTCTGTTGTTGTACCTGCTGCGAAAGGTTGTGCAAATTCTGCGCGATGCTGTTCGTACTCATCACGTTATGCTCTCCCTGAGACGGTGAGGGAGTCGTTGGCGCCTGTGGTGATGACTGGTGCTGACTGAGCGGTGTATTTTGTTGGCTTGATTGTTGGTGAGCCATTGTCATTTGATGTTGCTGCATTTGCGACTGGGCAGACGGGTTTTGGGTCATTCCGGTACCAGGATTTTGCACCACTTGCGTAGAATTTGATTGTTGTTGCTGGCCGATCGGGCTGTGCATTGAATTTTGTGATTGAACAGTTTGTTGCTGTGCATTTTGTGATTGAGTAGCATGATGCTGTTGCTGTTGCTGCTGCTGTTGTTGTTGCTGTTGTTGCTGTTGCTGCTGTTGCTGCTGTTGTTGTTGTTGCTGTTGTTGTTGACTCATGGGACTGTGTTGAATGGGACTGTGCCCGATTGGACTGTGCTGAATGTTGAAGCCGTGTTGAAGGTTTGGTGAATGTTGAGGCGGACCTCTTTGAGGCTGATGCCAATAGTCGGACATTTTGAATACGTGCTGTCTTAGCGCGTGGAGATTAGCCGCTGTAACGGATACAGCAGACGCCTGAACTTCCATGGGTTCCGGTTTTGGCTCCGGTGAACTGCAACTGTCGTCTTCGTCCTCGTCCTCCTCGTCCCGCGAGCCTAAACCCTGTTTAATAGTAACCTCCTTCAGTTCTTCGTCCTCTTCCTCCTTAAGGCTGTCCCATCCTTCACCGCCGCCACCTCCGCCGCCGCCTCCGCCACCTCCGCCCCCGCCGCCACCGGCTAACCGACCCCCCGAATCGCCAGAGTGATGGTTTCCGGCGTGCTGATGATGGTCCGGACTTTGTCCAGCAACGACAAAGTTGTTTGCGGATTGCGACTGGGCGCGCAGGTCCAGTGCCGTCGCGTCCGAAATTTTGAGGCCTTCGCGCGAAGCCCGTGCTATCCCCTTGCGGCGCAGCTTGCCCGCTTTTTGTCAACGCTTCCTTTAAGCACCAGCTCGATCTCGATCGCTTCAGTACGGTCTAGATCGAGACTTTAGGCGCGAGTTTAATTTGTCAGTTTGACGGTAGTTGTCGCTTTCGCGAGGCGGGAAATCTTGTCAGTTGCTAAGCTTTGCGTTGATATTGAGTCTTTTTATAATCGATCTTCTAACTTCCTCAGATCCTATGCCAATAATTACGTTGATATATTTATGGATCATGTATCGTTCGGTCTCGTCGGATCGTTCGTTCGCCTTTTATCTTACTTTAATAATCAAGGAGTGTCGAGAGTTGCGAGTAATTATTATTATTACGTATGTTTATATACATGTATGTATATATACAATGCCAGTTAACCCCGGCTTATTTAATTCGGAGATATATTAAACACCGATTTATATATTTGTCTTATTTTTTTTTATTTTTTATTATTATTAGCCGAAGATCGCTGATCGTCTTAATTACTATGTGGTTGGTTTTTTTTTTCTTATTTTTTTTTTTTTATCTACTTAACAGCTAGTACACTTAAGTTCAGGTTATTTTCAGGATTGCCCAGCCCGGACGGTGTGAACGAAGCGTTTATTATCCAGACAGACGGTGGCTTTAGCTGTTATCGCGATTACGAAAATCCACTGCAAGCGTGTGTCCCGGTTGCCCTGAGTAGCCCTGTGATTTTGTTGTGTGTGTTTCACCGGGACGCGAACTTGATGCGGGATATTCTTTGGAAAGCGATATTTTTTGACACTAGGAATTTTATCGAGACGGGATATCTTCTCCTTTCTGGTAATTTGTTTCTTCTGATTTTCTTTTCTCGTATCTCGATCTCGTTACTTAATGACTCTTTATTTCCTCTGTCTCTCTGTCTGTGAGATAATGGGGAACGCCTCGTAATGCGACTCTAGATTTTCTTTTAAATTATTTTAATAATTATTAATTATTGTGTCGATTATCGAATATCTCGATATATCCTGACATTAATAATTACTTCTTATTATCGTTTAGTAGGTTTTATAAATATTGCACTTAGGTACACTCGTTTTTTTTTTTTTTTTTTTTTTTTTTTTTTTTGAACACACTGAAATATACGTAATATATAGAGCAAAGTTGATCCGCGATCTCTTCACAAGGGATAAAAATTCCTCCGATGATGATCTCTGACAACTTCTCGTTTTTAATTTCTCCAAAATTTCTCCGTTTCTTATATTCTTCGTTTCACTTCTTCTTTCTTTTTTCTATTAATTTCTTTTTTTTTTTTTTTTCTTCTTCTTCTTCTTTTCTTTCTTGTTTTGGATTACTTTTTCTATTACATCATTATTATTCCACGAAAAATTCCTTCTTTCATTAGCACTTTGTCGTCTCTTATCGCGCTACACTCCCCTCTCCTCTTCTGTACGTATTTCTAAGACTGAGACTGCGCCTCGTGTCCTCTTCTCCTCGTATACCTTCGATTCTGCTTCTTATCCTTCGTCTTTGTCTTCTTATCTTCTTCTCCTTCGCGGGATTCTCTCGCTGCGATTCGTCTCCCGCTCGAAGCTGCAATACAAAAAGAAAAAAAAAAAACAACTGTTAAACGATTTTACTATACACTTAATTACTCGATAAACACCAAAAGATAGACTCAATTCATTTATACGCTTATCCGATCTCCAGATTTGGGTACTAAGATTTCTTTTTTATCTTGTGATTAGAATTTTACAATTTCTCTATAAAATTTCATAGCAATACGATTGACAGAAAATTTTCGTTACGCCAAGGATAAAAAAAATTGCACTTTCTCGTCGGAAATATTCGTTCTAAAATAAACTTCTCCGATGTTCGGAGGATAAACTGTAGGATGGACTTTAAGTCCAACCGATTAAAGTATCGAGGCTGTCATGAAAATTTGAAAATATTATCAAGTCATGTAATTATTGCAAATACAAATCTGTATATAAACCACTGTGACAATTAGCACTGCATTATCCACGCACAAATGAAAAGCCACTACATTGTTTATCGGATTTCGAAGAATTAAAATATTCAGATCTCTGATGAGAGACGAGGGGTTTGACGTTTGATTTTGATGATTGACACGGGAATTGAAACGTTTTCAAATAATACTATGAAATTTTCATGACGCACTGGAGTTGGTTTAAAAACGTGAAACGCAGTAAAATTTATGAATCTAAAATTGACGATTTTCATTGAACCGTGAAAAAGGTTGGGAGAATTGTTTCGCTGGTAGAATCGACGAATTGTAACAAATTCGGATTAGTTATCTAAAAAACGACGAAAAAACAAAATTGATGGAAAAATGAAATCATCCATCTACGAAGCGAACGGACGGCTGTAAAAATTGTCGAAATTTGACCAACGCCGAAAAAAACTGAGGAAACGAAATGAGAGAATGATATCCGAGGGAAATAATCTCGCCGTCGCGACGCATCTCGACGTCCGCGTTGCGGAGTAGAGGACGTTGAAAAAGTATGCAATTGACGAAACTGAAAGAAAAAGGAAACTCATCTTAAGAACTAAAAGGGCTAATGATAAATGAAAATAAAAAACACTCACATGCTTTTAACGAATGGTTTATTTGTCGAAAATCATAAATCGGGTTGACAGGTGTGGGAAGACACGTACAAAAAACATAAAATATACATGAAACACATAGTCGCGATAAGAGTTAATAATAATCGTAAATAACTGTTTTAGCCTAGCTACGAAATTGCAATCACGAAATTTCTTTCTTTCAACAAATTTTGAAACACACTCCATAATATAAGTATACGCTGTCAGTATTTAAATCATAATATATAAATGAATTTTACACTAATTTTTTCACAGTATATTCCATAACGCACAATTGTTTAAAAAATATAAATAAACTATTCCGCATAAAAAGTCGTACAATTATGAAGAGAAAAAAAAAAAATACATCGGTGTTAGCGTGATATAGATAATATTCGTGATTGTATAAATTTCATTTTTTATCTATTTTTAATACATGAATATTGTAAAACGTTTGAAATTATAATGGTTATACGTTTGAAATGTCGCCGGGAAAGAGAATTTTGAATATTCGTTAATTGGGGCAAACAGCGATGAACATTACGGTGAATAATTTCGATATATTTTTCACGTTTTTCATTTTATCCCAATAATTTATTTTCCGTTCGTCGGTCTAAAAATGTTATTGTCAAACATCGAGATGATACGTTACTTTCTCAATCATATCGTACGTTACGAAAAATCCTATATAGCACTTGTGTGAGTACGAATATTTCATCCTTTGATATACAATTTAATATTTGCGGAATATCGGGAAGAACTTGTCAAGCTGCACTAACACCAATTTATTTTTTAATTCACAATTTCACCAAGGCACTATATTATGTTTATTTGTTGATAATATTTGTGTATGTGTGGGTTTTCTTTTTCGTTTTTCGTTTCTTCCGTTTAAATCATTTGATAAACATAAAACTTCATCGTTTAATATAATTATAAATTCGATCGTCTACTCGTCTATAAATAATAAGATAAATATATATTTTTATAAACATATCCGTAAAACACTGAACTAAATATTATATACGACGTAATATAGAAACGAAACTAAATGAAGTAAAGAATTTGTTTTTTGTCGAGTTTTTCTTTTTTTTCTCGACTTTTTCAAAATAAATGATGATTTTTGTCAAACGGGACAACGTGAACGTGTCACGTCCACGCCGGGGGTCAGCGTAGAGTCCGCTTGCTTACTGTGGACTGAATCCAGAGAACGTGTCAGATTTAGGGGTTGGCTCTAGCAGACACGGTGGACACCGTTATACGACTACGTCGTGGTAGGACGAGCTAAGATGCTTTTCGAAAAAGTCCTTCCGTGTTCAAGTCCTTGACGCGGAGGAACCGAACTGACTCAGGTCTGTGGCTCGCGACAAATGCTAAGTCGTTCTCCGTTGCCGGTGGTAGATCGCGTCTCAGACCGCGTGCGTCTGACTAAAGCCACCCCCCGAGCCTTAAAGAACCCGGCGAGTAGGGGCGTTGTCTTAGGTGGCGGATGCCGGTCGAACTTCTGCTTCCCTTCCCAAGATTCCCACACATTTTTCAATTCAAATAAATAGATATTCAAAATCCGAGTACCTGGGTCGATTGCAAATTCAATTACGCTCATTTTGACCACCGGATATCTTACTCTCGTCAAAAAATACACCCCACAGATATCAAAAACTGAGCTGCTTTTGGACAGGAGTTTCTAGTCCACCCCTCTTTTCCTTTTCTCCCACCACGTCTCGGCGCGCGCCCCTCAAGGTGGGGGTGGCGGAGGGGACAGGGGTAGCTTGATGCTCGGTAGTAGGGGAACGTCTAAGGGGTGCCGTAGACGCGCCAAAGAGTGGGGTGAGCACAGCGAAGGAGGGTAGTAAGAACCGACTCTCGTGAGGGTTTCAATTTTTTTTTCTACCTGAGGGCAATACTTTTCCTTCAAATTTCGTTTTTTTTTTCTACTTTTTTTTCTTTTCTTTTTCTTTTTCTTTTCCTATCATCATCACGACTGCACCCTTTCTTTTTGCATCTCTCCGGATCCCACGACATCGAAGGGTCTATTATATAGCTTGGATTTAAAATAAAAAGAGCACGAAACTGTTCGACAATATAAATCGCGATTTTCCATATGTAACTTCAAACATTTCCGATTTCCGATTTTCTTTTCCGCAAGAAACTGGAAACTACTACTTTGGGTTGAAATATTATACCGGAAAAAAAATTCATGTTATAACATTCGCGTATTCTACCTACAACAGTTGTATGGATATCATAGGCACGGATTCACTCACGTTTCTTCTGTATTTTTGAATTTTTCTATATCTTTGATTGTCCGATTTCACCCACCCACCGTAATGAAATACATTAAAAAACACCTTATTCATTAAGACGCATGTGTTCTCGACGAACTTAAAAAGTCGACTGAGTGAAAAATAGTAGAGGGGGTTATATGGTGGAACTCTATTGTAAGGGGGCGTACTCGGTTGTACACAGTGCATTGAAAAAAAAAAGAGAGAATACAAAAAGAATAAAAAAAAGAACGGGGAGAGTCAAATATAAAAATGGCCCCCGTGCGTTAGTTACGTGGTAACATATGCGTGACTGACACGAGGGGCTGATGACCCACATGACCGTTGTAATACCCAAAAGTACAAAACTCAAGTATAATATGAGTCTAGTTATACTTGATACTGTCCTATCCAAGTACCCCTATTTGAATGATCAATTCTATCAAAAATCGGTGGGAAAATTCAAGTAGTTTTTATTTCAACGAAATATGTCCGTATCAGCTGATGCTAAGGTTTAACCTATAGCTTAACGATTAGAATCAGCCAGCTGCTGGTCATCTTGGACCACGAAATTCCCCTGAGGGAAGGAAACCACCCTCCCTACTATTCCTTTCTATCTCAACTCCCTCCACCGTACCTACTTCGGTACGTATACCACCAGCAGTGAACCGTTTCAACCCCTGCGAGAAATTCACCCCTCTGTTCCTTTTTCTAACGTGGCAAATCTCCCCTCATACCCTCATTCCCAACTACCCCCCTTTACTCCGGCCACCCCTTACCCCTTTACTCGACAACATCGCATCCCCACTGCAATAACGTCTCTCCCTTCCTCGGCGTAGTTTCCCTCCCTCATCCCTCAACCGTCAACCCCTACACGCAAGGCTCGTTTGTTTTTTAACTCTTTTACTTTTTTTCCCACGTGTCTGCCACGTGTGTAGAAAAGCCAGTGAGTAGAGGGTAGTCGCGGGCGTACGAGATAAATTCTTCTTCTTTTTTTTTTTATTCACTCACTACACGATACAGCGAATAACTTTTAATGATAAATGTTTTTTTCCATATTAATCCATGCACTTTTTTCTAACCCACGACGGGGTGCGTCGGGGTCAGACGCCTCCTTCTGTTCTTTTCGGATCTGAGGGGTGGGGACGAGTCGTAAATGAGGGAAAAAAAAAATCGGCCAATGGGCGGGCGGAAAAAAGCAGCAAGGGGCTGGATTCTTTTTCTCTAAACGACGCTTTAAGGGTGGACGGTTGTGGTGGGACCAATCCCTGCAGGGGGTAGAGCCCAGTGAAGAGTGAAAAACCCGGTACATGTTCAGCCCGTTATCTTGGCTCAGAGGCACAAAAGTTTTATAGAAACAGCTTTGGCTCTTGAGACGGTAAAGCCGCAAGTCCAATCACGGCTCATGTCTTAATAGTCTGATCGCCATATCCGATATAAAAAATGAAGAAAAAAAAACTTACAAAAAAATTTCAACCCCTGTTAGAATCAAAAACGCGTATCGAAATAATTGGCTAAGAACGAAAGGGTTGCGTTACAGATTGCTACCCTATCGATGGAATGCCTGGTAAAAATGGGAGAAAAAAATGAAAATTAATTCTTCAAGTCATTTATCTTCGGGTCAATGTCCGAATGGTTGAAAAAATCGATCTGAATTGAACCGAAGACTAAAGCTAATAGGTTGCACGAGGGATGAGGCACGTAGAGTGTATCTGGCAATCGAAACCACTTTAAATAACAAATGAACGCGGGTAAGTGAAACAGGTGAGGATCGAGCAGCCGAGCAATGCATGCCGGGAACTAACTTGTATTGTGGGTGGCTGGTTGGGTTCCGATCACGATCACGATCGGCAGCTGGACGTTAACGGACGAAATAAAAGACGATGCAGCGATCCCGCACCATTGTGTAAGTGACTCTCTCTTACATACTCATACATACTTTTTGTCCATCTATATACAACGAGGGTACGTATACCGCACTCATGTGTCTATGTATCGAATTCAGGTACCATACACCCACACGATTCTAACCCGTACTGGCCAAAGCGATAGGTGTATCCTCGTAAAAAGAAAGATCTCTTGTCGAGATTAACAGCCATAGGAAGGCATTTGTCTTATAGCAGTGGTGGCCTGGGAGATATTGTCATTTTTATGGCACCCTAATCGAGGGTGGTCACAAGCTTGATACGTGCAACGAGAGAAAGAAGAAACCTTCCGATTCTAGCGAGGCGAGAATTGAGGGGAAGAATGATATTGAAAATATCTTTTGATTTATGCTAGATGAGGGAAGAAACAGAGAATGAAAAAATCGTACAAAGGTTCGGTTAGCTCTCAACAGCTGCGCCAGAACTGCTCGACTATGTGCATTGTACGTGTGACGATGAGATTGAGAATTTTCTGAAAATACCAAAACTTTACCCTTCTTTAGTTTGAAACGGGGTGTTTTTAGCGCACCGGGAATCAACCCTGTTCTAAGGTGACGTCTGGTGGCAAGACTGGGAACTAAGAAGGGGTTGAAAGATCGCGGGTTCTCGTCCGGGCTAAAACGGCGAGTTGGATAAAGAGAGACGATAGATGGAGCGATGAATAGGGACGTGGAAGAGAGAACGAAATGCGTATTTGAATCGCATCGGGTCGGAATGTTTAAACTGTGGTAGAAATTGTTGAATTAAGAATTACACTGGCTATGTAGGATGAAATGAGTGGTGCGTCCGGCGTATGCGTATTACGCAATGAAAGAAACAAATGAAGCTTAATAGAAAAACTGCCTGCGCTAGAAAAACCGCATTGTACAGCTGGTTTAAAAAGTCTAATCGGATTGTAGATTGTGCAGAAGGTCGTTATTAGAGATAACTGCACCAGCGACTCTTTGCTGCATATAAATACTAATTCAAAGCTTGATGACAAAATTATACTTAAAATGATCACATTCCGACCCATTCTTAAACCGCTATGATATCCCTGATATGAAAGGACTCTATGCTTTTGAGAAAAAACCAAAAAAAAAAACCAACAAAAACAATTGACAAAATATTTATTAAATACGTAACATAAATGAGAGTGGAAAAATATAAAATTAATAACGTCAATTTTTCCCGACTGTACGTATGCCAGAGGTCTCTGGTATGACTGTGTCAATAGAAGCCAATCTAAGTACATATGCACACATGCATCATTGCGTGATGCAACGACGAGCTATAAGTACAGTCGTGTTTGAGTATATGTGGATGTAATCTTTGCGAACAAAACACGCCTCGTTATTGTACAGTAAAGTCGATGATGAGGGCCATTCGTTCGACGAGATTGATTAGAATTGTAAAAAAAGCAGAAAAAAAAAAGGAAAATAAGAATCTGTTGACCGATACCGTGTATGTAGGTAATGTACATTGCCGTCATATATTTTTTCCCCTTTTTTTTTTGCCTCTAGACTTGCTCAGCTGGAGATAAGATTAGAGGCTTGTTCAAGATCAAGGTAACTCACGATCGGATAACTCGGAAATGGTCCATGATTTTGGCGAAAAAAATGGAGAGGTACCCCGCTTTGAAAGGGTCAAGTATTTGGTAGAGTTAAGTAACAGGGTCGCAATAAGGGAAGGCGTTTGATAGGGTAGAAATTTGTTTTATAATTATATCAAATTGTAGAACACTGCTATTTTCTAGAACTGTAGGGCCAGAGGTAATTAAGGGTCTTCGATAAAAAGGACAGGGGTAGTCCAGATAATTATGGAAAATTGTTCGCCTTGAATGAACAAAAAAGATATTACCCTTTCATTCGTGGATGGTTCTGAGATTGTGGTCTCTAAAAATGTACGAATTAGTTGATTGTAATGCGATTTCAATGTTTTTCATCAACTCCACCCTGTTCATTAATGACCGGGTAATTACGCTTTGTACTTTTGATATTGGTTATCGTGAAAGGTACAGGTGCATAAAAACATCTAAGTTGAGATTGGGCTCGTTGCCAATGAATGGATGACGTTCAACGTCATTCGCGAGAATATCTAAAAGTGGAGAGACACCTGCGATGAAATTTCAACTATCGTATCCCTAATACTGAATCTTCCCAGCTCATTGAAACGCTGGAAGTTCTTTTGTCGGAATCACGAGATACGAGAGGGAATATATAACGACTATTAAGTAATACATAGACGAAGACTCAAGGATAATATACCGAATGAAGTAAAAGTTGAAAAACTAAACGATATCAGCATGAGATTTGGTATTGTATTCCAGTTTGATGATGATCGAAAATTTCAATGGAAATGCTGAATTAATTATCGCAGTATATCCAATAAATTTCAACCCGGCCATCGGAATGCATTTTTTGTTGAAATTTTTACAAAATCATCATACGGTCATCGGAGAGTTGAAAATGTCGGGGGCTAGAGGCGAGCGGTAATCGGGGTGGCTGCAGCGACGGTGTTCTCCCATTGGACGGTCCAGGGGTTGCCTGCTGCAGTCATCGATTTACGCAGTCATTGGCTGACTCTAGCCAGCCGCCATTTTGAATGACTCCAGGATCAATACGTGCTATGCCGAAAAAAAAAATTCGCTGCCAGGCTGACGGCGGGGGTGGCGGATAGAAAGCGGGGGTTGGTTAAAAGGGGGTGGAGAGGCAGTCATCGAAAGCAAAAAAATACCCTTCGTGCGTTATTGGCTGCGTGAAGCCAACACGTATGCACCTATATATGCGAGGGAACAAACCCTCACGTACAAATCTCTATTATACCTATATACACGCCTATATAGGTACATAAATATCTTTCGATGCACATTCTATGCGTAGAATGTGTATGTGAATAGCCAGACGGCTATATACTAGATGAAATTGGAAATGGCCTCCAACTAGCTTGAAAATTTTGAGGGTAGATACAAATTTTCGATACTATACTATATATATATATATATGCACATACATATATATTATATTTATATATATCTATGTATACGTAGGTATAACGATAGGGTGTGGCAAAATATTGGAAATTGTAAATTGATGCTTGTTTTCCCAAGAATAAATATATTTATGCAACTATAACACCCCCGTCATACACCCTTCCCTGACAAATACACACATATATATATATATATATATACTCGTATGCGTATCCTCTATCGAGGAAAATATTTCATGGAAATCAAATAATTGCGCTTTCTGGCAGTATTTTTCAAATCATATATTTACAGGAATTTTACACGCTTTTGAAAATTCACTGATTTCAATTTGCTTCCATAGTCTGGGATCGGACGAATTTTTTTAAAACTTTTTATCGATTCTTTCGAATCGTTAGCCCGTTATCTTTCGCTGGAGAATTATTTCAATTTTCGTGATGATCTTTGCTCTCGAAAATAATTTTGGACTTTCTATCACATTGCATCCGTTTGATCAGTCTGAATATTAAATGAAACAATACACGGCAAAGTATTTCCCTCCTGCAGACTTCGTGCAAAGGTTTTCCATACAACAAGAAAACCGTGCTTGTTGTTGACCGTTTACGATTTACGACTTTGTTCAGTTACCCTCTGAGCGAAGGGTAATTGGCTCGGAACAATAATTCTCTTTACTGCAGAAATTATAATGCCGAGGTGGACAACAATTATCATACGGGGCGTTTGACGTCACAGTAAATTGAATCGGCATCGTACGTAGGTATTTCAGTCGATATCTTATACATGCTTAGATTGGAAATTTGATAAGGTAAACAACGATACTGAGGAGAAGAAGAAATTCTCAACTCATTCATCAGGGAGACTGACAATTGCTATATATATATTAGTAGCTATCAACGTATTCAATTTTCCTAAGTATATGCTGCAGTCTACTTACATTCGGAACAGAAATAACTGAAGCAAGGACATAAGGCTCTCTTGGTAGCAACGACTTTTTAGATCACATTTTTTGTTTAATATAAATTTTATCTTTGGACATTTAATTTTTCCTCGTATTACGTGTTCCGTTTTTTTTTTTGTTTTTTTTTTGTTTTTTTTTTTTTATATTATTTTATTCTTTGTTACTTTTTTTTTTTTTGTTTTTTGTTTTTTTTTTTCGTAATTTATTTAAAATCTAAAATTTTCAAAACTTGTTAAAAATATACTTTAGTCATATCTTTACTTTGTAACATCTAAATTGTTCTTTGTGTTTATTTGTTTATTATTTTTAGTTTTATTTGTTTATGTATTTTTTTTTTTGTTTTGTTTTTTCTTCCAAATTTTCTCTTGGTGTAGGTATGTTGTAAGGCAATGCTTGAATTTTGTTTATTTTATTTATTTTTATTTTTTTTATGATTTCTTAATCTTTTTTCTTTAAATTTTATAATTTCGAAATGAGATATTTTTTTCAAACCAAGGCGTAATATAGTCTTCGATAACTTAACTGGGAGTTGTTCAGACTTTTTTTTTTTTTTTTAAAGACAAAAATCGACTCTTCAACGATGAAATTAATTTTTCAATGAAATAACTATTACAACACATAACAACACAGTACGACGCGTCTGAAACAAGAAATTTTCGAAAATATTCTCAATTATAAGTTACAAAATTCGCCGATTATAAGCAGAAAATTTCTAGTACGAAGAATTTCTGTCGTGAGTAATAATCGTCGAGTGATGTAACTTGTTTCATTAATCCCGAAAACACTGTGAATTTTATTATTTAGAAAAAATTTACTCCGTTTACGCGTGAATTTAAAATCTCCCGCGAATGAAAATCCTATGAAAGTTCAAGTCCCCGGATGTTTCAAAGACGATTCAAATATTTTTCACCGTTTTCAAAATTCAGTCTCGCTAATAAATTTCGAATAGAAAAGAAAGTCATTCATCGAACGGGTTTGTTTCAAAAAAAAAGAAGAAGAAGAAGAAAACAAGAAATCGACATTCCAAACGGCGGGTATTCAAACCGCGCGCTACAAGAAAAAAAAAGACGAACATAAAAATCGAATCACGTGACCGTATGAACGAATGAGCGTCTTTCTAGCCGCCCCACTTCTTCCCCCACTACGACGCGGCGTTCCTTGCGTCGTAAGACGCGCGGTAGGCTACAGCTACGGCGCTGCTTTCCGACTTTTCTCCCCACGTGCTCCTCGCCACTTCCGTTTCGGAATTCGCGGGAATCGTTTCGCCGACTAACTAGAATCTAGACTCGCGGGGAATCGACTAGAAGACTTCGAGACCGTCGGAACCGGCGGATATCAAGTCCGATTATAATCCCCGGAATTTGTTAAACGGTTATTTCCAAATCTCCGCGATTTGCATCGAACTAATCCGCGACATATATTAATCCGATTTTTAAAATGCGTCTTTCGTTTTTTTTTTTTTTTCGTAATTTTGTCTCGAGATTTAGGAGATTGTTTTTTAAATCGCGAGGAGGAATCGTAGTACATGCGATTAATCGAAACCGTTTTTCATATTTCGTTTAATCAATTAATCGTTTATTATTTTCGACGATCCCGAACTTTCGATTTGATATTTATCCTGAACGTCGCAAGCTCGAGACGAGGGAGGCGAGCGTAAGGAAGATGCGCGAATCTCCCGACTCCCGGGATAACGCGGTTAAAGAACACTGCGCCCCCGGGGACGACGGGGTTAAGGTATCTCAAGGATTAGAGAGAAAAAAAAATTGATAAATATCACGATTTCGAACCTTTGATAGAGGCATTGCGAGCATCCCCGTGTCTGACTAGCAACTGCGCGTCGGCCCCGTGCCAGGCACCCCCACTACACCTAAACCTACCCTCGCGTCGCGCCCGCTTCGGGACAGGATAGCCACGATTTCGCAGAGTATAGTTGATCCGTGGCCCGCGCTATGCTGCATGAGACTCTATCGCACGTTTCGAATCTACACCACGGCCGTACTGACCACAGCCCACTACTCTACGCCATGCAACCGAGGTCTCGCGCGAACGGTGTCCACATAGTTGTATGTACACCAAGTAGGTATACATCTACACTCTACAGTTGTATAGTTCTACACCAATTCTCTCTCCACGCTTGTATACACGTATAACCACCTACCTACCTACCCGGTACCCGGCGTTCTACAGTTACGCGAAACCAGCGTCTCTGCGTTTATTCGTGTACCGTATACAGGGTTGAACCCAGCGGTTGTTCCGCACGTATATCGATATACGTGTAAGTATGCTTTTCGTTATCCGTAAGACGGAAGTAGAGGTGAGTAGATGTCGAAGGGGTTGTCTTGGAAGATGAAGAAGTTGGGAAATGTTTAGGAACTTGAGATATGACGGAGGCGATATTTACAGGAGGTTGGAAATATGATTGCTGGAGTTTTTTCACAATCAATCGATCGGAGATTGGTTTTTTTGAATCTCAAGCTGTTTGTGTAAATAATCGACTCGTCAACTTCCAATCACAAGTCATTTCTCTGAGATAATATCTTGACTAAAATCGTCCTGACTGACTAGGGGATGATCAGAACTCGCCCAAACTTGTCGGGGTGTTTACTTCTACCAAACTATAAAGCACCTGCTATATACTCTCTGGAATAGGCTTTCGTTCTATCAATTCATCGAAGTATACTATACAAATCCGTGTTACATATGGGTTCTGCAAATTGCCCTGAAATGATCTGTTTTTATATTCAACATTTTTCAAGTCAGAAGAGGAAATATCTTTTCTCAAATCGGCTAACGTCAACTGATTATATTGCGAAAAAATGGGGCGAAATTCTTTCGTTAACTTTTTACAAGGTTTCATAACGTATGCGAATGCAAAGTATCAGTGGAAAAAAAAAAACAAGAGAAAGAAATGAAACTTGCGAGGGGATGAAGCTTTTTGATAATTTGCAATCCAAAAACTGTATAAACATTGAGATCACTTTGAGTCACATATTTTACAATGTCCAAAGTATGTTTCATCATTTTTTCTTCCCAATCAGATGGATAGTTTTCACCGTTAACTGTTTAAAAATGGTTGGGGTCCATTTGACCAACTTATTTGAAATCGAAGGTATGACCACGAAGAGTTAAGCGATTTTCCAGTATATTCCAGTTTATGTTAGTTTACGGTTTAGAGATGGAGTGCTGCTTGAGCTTTGAGTATCATATTTTATTAATGAATTTTTCGGAGAACAACTATACTTACTTCGTCCGAAAATACAATAAATTTCACGATTCGAATCGATCGCAATTCGGAATTCTCTCATAGGTATATACAGACTCGCGACTTGATTTTCACGGTTATATACGAGATTGAGAAATTAGCGTAATCGAGTCACGACTCGGGTGAAGAAGATGCGGAAAAACCAGTTTGAATTTATTTTCAAAATAAAAAGAAGCAGAGAAAAAAAAGCAACTCCGCCAACATGTTTCCAGCGCAATTTAAATTCTTATGAAATTTTTATACTCATCAAATTCCCGGGGCATATATCGGCACGTACCTATTGATCCCTACCACAAATTTGTTAATTCAGTTTAATTTGAATTATTATCGTGCTGTGATACCGATACGAAATACGCAGAGTGTATTATACCAACAAGACAGTAAACTGTGATAACGGGCGAGTGAGCCGCGCGGTAATTATGTGATGGAAAGCGTGTTGAAAATTGCGACGAAACAACAAAAAAATTAAAAAAAAAAAAAAAAAAGAGAGGGAAGAAAAATGCACTGGTCGACTGGCAATAATTTTTCATAATATATCACGCGACACGTGGAAGCTCCACAGGTGCGTGTGTAATTAAATCTTTCTTTCCGATTTTAATTACCTCCCGAATAGCGGGACTGAGGAGGAATACGAGCGTCATTTCTGCTCACGGTCGAATCGCCCTTTTCCTCCCCCTGCACAGCCGAAGGTTCAACGACTCAATTAAATTTCTGTACATGTATATACGCATATAGCTGTACCTACGTGTACGTGTGGCTGGTTTCAGTCAGTAATTTTCATTTTTCATTTTACTTTTTTCCAAAGAAACGTCGTCAGGTACCTGGATATATTTATTCTCAGTTCTAATTATTTCGTTCTTTCACTCGAGGACAATTGACAAATAAAACAACCCCTGCATCGACCGCGACGTACCGAGCTGTTGAACTTTTCTCAAACTTTTTCCAAGCCTCGTTTTATCCCAGTGCCACCTTGTCAAGGGGAGAGAACCGCATCCTCAAGCGAAAGGGATGAAGAGGCAAAAAATTCTTCTCAGAGACCAAAAGGTTTCTCAAACTTTTTTCTTACGATCCTCGTATTAATTGTATCAATTGTTTTATCCTCGTTGCCCTGTTACTCGGGTCTCGAATCCCTTTGAATAGAGTGTTGTCCCGTCTCTTCGAGTTCGTCCTGTCCTTTCCCCCCTCCGTTTCCTTTCCCGGGGGTCACCCTCTTTGTTATTTTAAATTGAAAAATAAAAATTCTTAACTGGATTAAAATTTGACCTGAGTTTTTTTTTGTACGGGCAGAGACAATGCCGGAAAAAGGTTACGTATGGTGTTCATTTACATACGGACGGGCACGGCCAGACCGTCTGGGCGAGGGACGCTGGACCATTTCTGTCCGTTGGCATCGAGCCCCTGATTTCATTTTATTTCCCAAGATATTTGGATTTGTTTTTCTTTCAAATCAACCAGATCACTTTATTCTCAAATCCACTCTGATTCGATTTCGGAAAAAATATTCCAAAATTGTTCGAAAATCAATCAAGGCTTGTGCACCCTATTTTCGAATTCCATATCAGCATTATAGCTGCAAAAGAGGTCAGTACGTAGCTTACATGGTAGGCTTAGTAGGATATTAAACATAGGTATACAGGTATACATTGACCAATCTGTTCAAAGTTCGAAAACAATTGACGGGCATTTTTTGCTCTGGCAGCTGCAGACCGCGGTGATTATTTGAATCCCAAACAGCAGTTGACGGACACTGGACCCTTTTCGAATTGACAATAACAATGGTAACGCATCGGTTCGCCCTTGCAGGCAGGCCCACCGAAATTTATGTATCTCTACTGGCTAGTGGTGATAAATTTTTATCTCCAAAGTCTGACTTTGAATACACGTATTTGTATAATCCAAAGATATCACATGCTTTAGGTAAGCAGCTGTAATTAAATTCATCAAAAAGTAGGTATCACTCCTCGCTCTTTTTACATCAATCTATGGCAAGGCTTCTCTAATCAAACTATCTTAAACCTTGCCTAACCCACTGAAACCTAACCGAAATTAGCCTAATCTAATTTAACACCATTCCGCCGAAGAGGGAGAGTTGCGCGGAGAGAAACACGACATTTCTTGTCAGCTTTATCCCGAATTTATATAGATCATTAATTTGTTGGTTTTTAAGACGGCTTAGGATCATGAAAGGTAAAAGTGTATTAGGTACTAATTCAATAGTAATATTTTATCGGAGGAAAACGTCGCGGTATAAAGAACTACGGAAGAAGCTTCAAGTTGGGGTAAAAGTCTTGAAACACATTCTTGGCTGGTCGCCTAATGATCGGCGCTGGGGTAATTAGTAAAAACAAAAGACTGCGGTTGATGAAAAGGAATCACAAAATGGCTGGTGTATAGATGGCGTGGGAGAGGGTGGGCGATAAAATCTAAATGAGAAAGTAATCCCCTATTCTTAACCGAACGTCGAGTTTGAGGTCAAACTGAAAATAGCTGGTGGTTAAAATAATTAAACCTGAAACCCACGGGTAATTAATAACTTGGAAAAAAAATAAAATAGAATAAAAAATTATAGAGAAAAATTGTGAGTTAGGTAAAAGTTTTTTTTCTTTTTTTTTCCTGATATTTTATCAAACAAATTCCATCATTGGTGAATTTATTCCGCGTGGTAAATGAGAAAAACTTTGAAGGGAAAAATAACAGTGGCAAAACGCCCTGCTAGAGCCTCTCAAGTTATTCCAAAAGTTTCTTCGGTAATTTAATGAAAACAAAAATCTCTCTCAAACCGAGTTTTCGAACTTATTTTTCATCGCAATTTGCGGCCAATTCATCCGTGAAGCGCCCACTCGGTTCGCCCACTTCTCAGTCTTAAGATATCAGTACGAAACTTTATTTCTTTGCAAAAAGAGGTCCTCCAAAACGATCAAATTAATCGCAACATTCAAGGATGAGCCATTCGTAATAGACTCAAAAATGATAAAATATGTTCAATAAGAAACCACGGAAACTGAGAAAAGAGAACAATCAGAAATTGACAAACTAGACGGAAAACGTGATATTCCTGCTCTTCGTATCTTCTTCTCGCCATAATCGATTTGACCCTCGTTAAAAATTTTCTCGAGGTCACGGCAGTGGCCGATACGTATAATCATCGGTCAGGATGCGTCATGTGTACACTTTACGAATAAGTTTTATTGAGAGGTGTCATTAGCCTTGCCAGATGTCCAGATCTTACGGAAATCTCCCTGCGGTCGACATATGCCACATGTGCATACGTGCCGATCACGGTATCCTCGCTTACCTATATGGAAGGTTTTAATGTATATCGTTAGCTACTCTCACGTTTCTTCCTCTCGTTTTTTTGCCCCAGATTTTTTTCCCAGGAAATCAATTTCCACGCTATTTCTATCCTTTCTCTATCTTTTTCCCTCATTTTCATACAAACTGCTGTTATACTCGGTAAAATTTTTATCGAAACACGCCTGCAGGTCCGCGGATGCAAAAAGTATAAATCGGGTCCGGGTACATAGTGTATCGTTAAAGGTATTAATTATAAATAAATGAAGAATAAAGGGAAAGAAACTGTTTTGGTAAGAAACAGATGATCGGAAAGAGAATCTGGCTGGATGTCAGGTAAATATTTATTATATATATATATATATAAGAGAGCGAAAAACAGTTTATACAAAGTGACGTAATATTTCATTTCAGTCTTGGGATTGTGAGCTAAGTTCGCGCTTATCTTTTGGCGTCTTATAATGAAATTTCTGTGGGATGAAAGTTTTAAAAGTATAAAAGTGTGAAGGAAAGAAAGGGAAGATTTAAGAGTCTAATAAATCAAGCTTCTCGGGCGCAAACCGGTGAACACTCGACGTAGACGCGGATGAGAAGTGGCAAAGAAGTAGCAGGCAAGTGGCAAAGCCTTGCTAGGTTAAAGAAAAGAAAATAAACTTATTTTAACAAGATTTTATCAAATCTTTCCGACGACGATGAGACACAATGCTCGGAGCATAACTCAACTTCCCTAAACTATCTTGAATAGTTTTCAAAAACCCGCACCGATCGTTGTCGAGACGAAAAATCTTTGCGAAGAAGTACAATAAGTAAAATGCGATATCCCTCATCTATTATTTATTTAATATCGTGAAAGCTGCGTTGCAGTTATCATTCGAGCGTCTTTTCGTCCCCAGTTATATTTTCCGATGTTTGGAATCATTTGTTAATAAATGGTGGCATTCGAAAGCGTGAAAGTCTAACTCCTTTGTTAAAGGAGGCCCTTGAAATATCTGAAGATTCAGAGAAGAGTCTTGTGGAGGGGTAAAGGTCGGCCATTTTTAATTGAAAGTAAAGTCTGTATTTTTAATTAAGGAAATATAAGATCCCCATCCATCCATCCATCTATCGAGAACTCCTGGTGTCTACCGCTTCCAAGGCTCCTCAAACAGTTTTATAATTGATTTCATTTTCATTTATTTTAGCTCGCCTCTTCGGCAAGAAAGACACAGAACCGTCCTTGCCTCAGACCTCTTTCACCGGCAATCAATTTAATATTTTAATCAAGAGGGTATCAGTGGAAAAAATTTCTTTTAATCGGATCTCATTTTTTACTCATTATTTAGATTTTTACTCAATCAGAATTTGCAAATATTTAAATATCGATCTGCAGCCGATGGCAGTGTCGTGGAATCAAGTCAATTCGAAAAAATTTCCCGATAAAAGCAAAGAAGAAGGAAAAAAGCTTTCGGTTTGTCAACGTTTCGTTTTCGTCCCTATTTTTAATATATTTTTTCTTTCTCAGAGTGAGGAACCGGGCGGAGTTAACCCGTCATAAATTGAAAGCGATTAATTTATGACTGGCAAACATATCAGCCATTTTAAAACTATTTCGAAGTCTTATGCAACGCGTTGCATTTAGCTTCGAAAGTATACCGCCTCTGGTGCCGGACGAGCGGATGGCCGATGCACGCGTTCAAAAATGTTTGTTTTTGCCTTGCCTCGTCTTACCTCGCACAGGCTGTAGCATATAGGTACTATCGCGCGTGCAAAAAGCCTTGGAATATTCAGAATGTGAAAATTTGCAAAATTAGCACTCGCGTACTTCGAATCGACGATCGAGGGCATCTCGGCTAATTTTATTGAATCAACAATTCGAACCTACGATAAATGGTAGAAGTCCGAAGTCTGCAGTGAGCTGCACGGCGATATCAAAATTGGAGAAAGACAAAAAAAAAAGGAAGAAAAAGAGTTTTCCAACTCTCGACATATCCGCGTGATATTACTACCGACAGTGAACACATATTTGTGAATAATTTATTTTATTCTTTCTGCGCTAACGAGACACAGGATCCTTAATGGACGTCTTAAAAAGTTTCCGAGCCCTCGGGGGCGTATAAAATTTCAAAATCTCACAAGCCCCGCCAAAAATGGTTCGGGTTTCAAGCCGTCCTCCCCGAGGACTGCGTGGGACTGCCTCCCTAGTTTTTCACCCCAACTTTTTCACCCTCCATTTTTGCGCCATCTTTTCCTCGACCCCCACCCCCACAGCCCCCGTCGTCATCCTCATCCCCCGCTCGACAACGCTCTTCGATTGTTTTGATCAATAACGCCGATTGCAGGGGCCGACCTTTCTTCAAATTACATTTTCCACTGCAGCGTGTAATGGTGCTCACTTTTAGTTTTTGTGTAATAAAGTAAACGACGAAATGTTCGCGCACTTCTCTCAGCTGGTAGATTTTGTTAACATCATAAACCAGCCGAGTTTAAATAGGTGTATACAAGTTTGATCAAAACTTTTGCCTTCAAGGATCCACGGATTTATAGAAGTTATCTGGCTCCGTTGAAAACGGACATGCGGACAAGCGGATTCTGCAAGTTGAGTTTAGCGTAGCGAGGCGTGGGCAATCGGCCAATTGTATAAACCAAAGAATGCATACCAATACCCCCATGCGTTATAACTCGTCAAAATTCTACAATTTTACCAGCGTTATAAATACCGTTTATAAAATCGTCTCAAACGAGAGTAAGGAGGTATAGGAACGGTGGGAGAATTTCTCGAAAATTTTTATTACGTCGGACGAACGGCAGAGCCAATTTCCGGTCCATGGTATCCGGTAGAAACGATCGAATCTGAATTACGGGCAAAGGAGGGAAGCTGGGGTAAATTTTACCTCAAGAATTTTCCTCGTAATGTCTATTAGCCAATCGTGTTTCTATATTCGGCTCGCGTTTATACAGTTGATTTTATTTTTCTCGAATTTTATCCGCGACCATTAACCGCGTGACCGGAAGTTGTGCGGCGTACTTATCAGTCGTCCGGTCCGACTAGCTTATTAACCTTATTTACCGATTGCACAACTTGACTGTAGCTGGAGCAACGAAAAATCCACTAATAATTAGTCAAAATGATGCGATAATTTGGAAAAGGTTGAATTTTCAATTATTCAATAAAATAAGGAGGAAGATATTCAACCCCCATTAAAGTTTTTTCCCGCTCGTCGCGGTCGGAGAAGTAATTATTTTTCCGGCCCCTTGACTGGCTCAACTCTTTCCACCCTTCTTTTCTCTAAGGGCGCGAGATTTTTAACGTTTCGTTGTTTGAGTCGCGAGAGATAGCTCTTTGCTCGAGTGAAAGACGAGGGCTGCGTTGCTGGATGATTTTCGGGCGTAGAGGGTAGCTCTGTAGAATAGAGAAAAGACTCTTCTGAAATATAAGAGGGTTGAAAAATCTTTCTCACACCCTTTTTTTTTTTTTTTTTGCTACCCTCAATGCGAGGGGCGGACAGAAACGGGGAAGAGGTTCAAACTACGTGAGCGGTGTTAATGAAGAGGAAATAAAGAAGCGGAAAGAAAAAAAAAAAATGTGTAAAAATTAAGAAAAACCGCACGGTAAATTAAAAAGAGAATAAAATAATCACGGAACTGAATAATACCTAAAGTCGAAATCAAATGAAATGAAATGAAATTGACAAAATTGAGAAATTAATGAAACTATTCAAATTCCCGGAGATCAATTCCATAGTTCCGCTTCAATTCGTGGATCGGAAATCTATCCGAGTCTGGAGTAGGATAGTTATCGCACGATTCACAGACATTCAGGCTGATCGACGTTCGGGGGAAATCATGGCCAGGGGGAGTGGGAGGAAAGTGGGGATCCCTCGGCCAATGGAAACAGTACAGACCGACGCCGGTTACGGAGTACCGCACCATGAGATTCGTATCTCGAATGAATACCACGAGCAATTTCATTCTGATAAATAAATGAAATGAAAAACTGGGATACACAGAAAGAGAGGGGGAAAAAAAATGAAAAAAAATTGATAAAAGGGGTGAAAAATTACGGAAAATTATTAGCACACGAGTTTCAGAAATTTATATTACCGTTTGTAAGTCGCGGATCCATTGCTCGTACACATCATTACGGGGGTATTACGGTATTATTTTTGGAAACAAAAAAGAAAAAAAAAAAAAGGAACGAATTGAATAAAAAAGACACGGTTTAGTTTTCACATATTGATTAACTTTCAGTTTAACGCGGGGCACTTGCTTAAATAAGGGAAAACTTTTAACGACACGGTTGAGGATGTCATCTGAACGAACGGTATTGAAATATTTTTACTTATCACGGAATTCGATGTACGGTGTATAAAGTAGGTGTAAGAATAATTTGATTAATTTAATTTCATTATGAAACGCGGTTTATAATTTTGCGCGTCACATCTTAATTCGTTGCAGGCCCGTCGAAAACTGACCCGCAGCTGCCCGGGTCAAAAAACCGGGTATAGAAAAGGGGGAAAGACCAGCGTCCAAATTTTTTTTAGGACAGGCCCAGTGGATCTAAAATTCAGGTACTACGGACTACCCATCGTACCATGTATACATATATATGCGTGTATATACCTATATACTATACTTAGTTACAGGGAGGGAGAATCATCTTATGCAAATTAGTAGATACTGTATTATAGCTTGTGTAATGGGTTAGTGTTGGTATGACCTTTTTATTTAATCGATATAACAACGTACAAACAGCTCTACATATACTGTGCAGTTTGTCGTCTGAAGTATGTACCGTCGTATAAGAAGTATATAGGCATTTCAAAATTTCCTCATTTTTTTATTATCAACCTTTTGGATCGTATCGAAGCATTTTCATTCTGACTTGATTTTCACAAAATAAAAAGAAATCGAAAAGAAAGACGAACAGAACGAGAACCACTTTTGTTTCTAATGATTTATTTCATTTTTCTCAACTTGATTCATTTGTTCATTTTTGTTTATTCTTTCTCTCTTTTCTCTTTTCTTTTTTGTTCTTTAAAAAGGAAATTTGGTCATTATAATAGCGAGAGTTAAGAGCGGTGACCACAGCGTCCACAAGCGTTCCGTTTTAGCAGCAAAGCGATGCAGTCTGTAAGCAAGGTTATGACTTTTATATATTAATAATGTTAACGGCATCAAAATTTTATTCTTCTATTTTTAGTTAAAAGAGGTAAACGATAGATGAGAAAAAAAACTATAATTAAATAAAAATAAAATCAAAAATCAAACAAACTCATCTCACCTTGCGAGTAAATTTTCCTCTGCTGATTTTCCGCTTCAATTTTTATCTCCTTACAGATTACGTATACTTGTGTATATATATACGTATATAGTTTGAGAGATATTCAATTATCTCGGAGCTGGAGCAACCATTTTCCTCTTCCTTTTATTATTCTATTCTTCTTTATACTGTTCTTGTCTTTTACCTCTTTTGGGTAAATTCACGACTTCATCGAGCCAAAGTGTGTGTAAAAATAAATGAAGAGGCACAGTTTTCTCGTAGTATATGTATGCGTTGTAAAAAAAGAAAAAAAAAAATTCACTCGTTTCCGAAGGATATAACACGCGGTAAATCGGTGCCTAGCGAACGACCCGAAGACGCGAAATTATTTGAATTGTTCTCAAGCAGTTCTTCGCCAGAAATCGAAAATAGTAAAAAACTTGTTTTGGCCGTCCGATGATGGTGGGGGTGGCAACCGCCAGCGCGACGCGCTAATGCCGTCGTACTTCGACTTCATCGAAGTAATTTAAAAGAAAGAAAAAAAAAAAACAGCAACCAAAAAACGACTGAGATTAAAGGAGAAAAAAATTGAGAAAAAAAAAAAAATTAAAAATCGATGAAAAATAAAACCCGAGAAGGAAAAAAAAATAGAAATTCTCTTCTTATTCCTTGATCGAACGTGTGTTTATAGACGTGTGATGAAAATGTGTACGAAAATTAGAAATGAACGAAATCGCACTTATTAAATATCGTGTCAATGAATGATAATCCCGGAATGAAAAATTCCACTTTAATATCGAAACACCAAAATCGTATGCAATATTTATGCGATTTATTACGAGCCGACTTAGAAATGCATCTAATGCGGTGCACGCAGCATACAGTGCACCTTGGCGGCGGGAGGGGAACGAAACGATTCGCAAGATCTGCGCATGCGCTGTGCAATGTCTAATGTTTGAACCAGTGACGTCAGTCATTGGCGTCGAGATCCTAGACAATCGCCAATTCTCTTGGGTTTAATTTGCGAAGGAATCGGGAGTTCGCCATTACTCCTACGCTCATGTTTCATTTTTTAACAAACGATGAAAGTTAGTTGTAAGATATTCTATTTTAAACTTTCGGCCGCAGTACCGCGTGGCTGCTGCTTCCAAGCGTGCAGTAAGAAATGGACTTCCTATTTCTTTTTTTCTCTTCTCTTCTTTCTCTCTCCTTTTCCATTTTTTCCTCTTTTCTTTTTCCTTTTTCTTCTCCTTCTCATTTCCATTTGTTTTACTTTATTTTACGAGACTCGAGACGGGGCTGAAACTAGCCAGCTCTCTCACCGTCCATAGGTACTTATATACACGTACGATACGTTAACATGTATACATCCACATATATATATCCGACTACCATAACGTTATAACATATATAAAAGCGATCAACTCCAGGAGTTATATCAGTCAGAGTATAAGCCCGAAGAGACCCAGCTGTGTAATGTATACTATGGTAATTACGTCGTTATATACCATAGCTTTGTACAGTTTTAAAAATTCAGCAGGTCTGACCGAGGGTTGGTATAAGGAAAATTGAATTTTTCATTGTCCGGCGATCATTACTTGGAATAATGATTATTTTTTCGTCTACGATGTCCCTAGTTTCCTATACCGTTATATATTTTCCTCAAAGGATATGCGTTCACCAGTTTTTATCATCGGCGTGGTTTGATAGAACTTCCGTTTAACAGCGCGACTTGCAAACGTCGATTAATCATTGCATTTCTATGTACGTATGATGCATATATGCACGTTACATATCGTTACTCGTTTACGCGTTCGTATAACGTTAGAGAAATTGAAATGAAATGAGCACACCGAGTTACACAGGTGAACACACGCCTGCCCATGCCCCATACATTTACCTACACAGGGGATGAAAGGTCCCGTGATGTTTTTTTACTTCTTCTTCCCACCCTTTACCCCAGAGTGTTTTATTTTCCTCTATTTTCCGGCTTTTTTTACAGTACGCACCGTGGTGCAGGACCCCGACCAACACTGTCGACGCAACAAGTAGCAGATTATAAAAATCACCCCGAGGGCTGGTGGTGGTGGTGCTGTTGCTGCTGCTGCTGCTGCTGCTCCTGCTACCGGGATGAGGGAAAAAAAAGCCAATGTAAAAAAGGGGTGCGCGGATACTCGCTCACGGGTTAAAACGAGACAGAAATCTGGCCACAGAGGGACGGAGAGACAGAAATATACTGAAAATAAGTAACGAAAAAGGATAAACCCGCGGCGTCCGACCACGCCGTAAACTCATCTATGGAAGCGAGAGTCTGGCGTGTGCAGAAAGGACATTTTTTTCTCAACAATTTAGAGAATTCTTTTCCATAAATTAAAGAATTATATTTATTTCGTTAACTGAAGGGATTTTTCATTATTTTCTTCTTCGTGTTTCCCCGCATGTATACCTACGTCAGACAGGAAATATTATACGGTGAAATTTTATTATCAGAATGAATAAATTCAGCCAAATATTATAGGTTCGGTTTTATGATTTATGAAAAAATTCAAATTCACGTATATTAAAACGAGTCTAAAAGTCTGAGATTTAGTTCGTTCGGCTCGACGAATTACATTCCGTTTATACGGATCGGTGTATAAGTATTCCTGTTCTGTTATTTTTAACCATCGATTATCTATAACGGAAGTGATTATTCGTATACAAATTGGCTCTTTCACAAAGCGTGGATATAACCAGCAATAAATTATTTAATATATAAATATTAAAATTCGAACGTCAAACTGGAATTTACTACTAGACCACAGAGTGAGGAGAGAGCATCGAAGAGAGAAAGAGAGAGAGAGAAATGAGAGGAAATTTACATACATGGTCGAACTCTTTGAGTTTTACTTTTTTTATCATTCACACGCGTCTGTTTTACCTACTCCCGTTAAATCCCACACCACATCATCCCTGCTATCGCTCGTGATTAAACGCACGTTGGTGCGCGACGCGTTGATGTGTACGGCTCAATTACACCACCGACGCTTTGCTAATAATTAACAAATTAATCGCCAATATTGAAGATTATCTATACACCAGGATTTTGCATCGCGAGATCACGCATCTGCACTAACTTCCTTCCTGGATGTATTTCGTCATTTTGATTCCTAGCGCCGGCCGATACGCGGAATTACTGTTATTCTGTTTATTGTTTAAAAAGCACCAAATGGCGGATCGACTACTCCGCTTCCTCCACCGTTGACCATAACTTTGCCTGCGAGTCGTAAGGCTCGTTTCTGCGAGTGGGAGTCGCGCAAATCAACTAAGTAAGTAGGTATCTAGGGCTGTCGTTGCCCTAGGCTACAGGATCTCGCTGCAAGGTTCAGGTCAAGCGGAAAGGAATCGAATATGTTAGTCGCAAGTAGAGTTTCAAGTCCTGTTCAATTTCTCGCTCTTTAGTCAGAGTTTGGTTTTTTTTCAAGTTCCCATAATTTCAGTGTTACTTCAATATCCGTGGAAGATCTATCGCGGAGGTATCGGCCCTTTGAAAGATGGTAAGATGTTCTGTGATAACCTGAAAAGGATTTTAATACCGTAATACCGTTTTCTAGAACGTCTAAAAATAAAATCGTGCTCGTAGAATAAAATGGCAAGGCTTAAAAAATCTAAAATTGGCAACTGAGCTAGCTTTGGCAAAATACCATGCATTTATGCAATCGTTTAAATAGATTGCTATTACCATCCGATCGTGTCTCTTAATTGCTGACTTTTAGAAACTGCAGCATCAGCGGTTGTATGAGAATTATAAATAACATCGAGTCACCTATAGGACGAACATTTTTTCTATAACAATATATCGCGGTGTCTATCGTTAGCTCGATACCTAAGTAGACTCAAGTTCTTCTCCTTTTCCTTTCTTCGTAACAACTCTAACCATATATTTATCCGAGCAAGGAACCTTGTATAAAAGATTGCCGCAGTCACCCTGCAGCGGGGCAATGAAGGTCCGACCTATGGCCAAGGGGGTAAAGCAAGAGGGGATACAGCCGGCCTTGATGAGAATAGCTGCACACAACTACGTCTGCATTTGTACGTACTCGGGTTTGGATCTTAAGAACCTCGAACCAGACAAAGAATTATTCCTTAATAGTTATTAAAGTTCCCCTAAACCAGACGAGACCAAAGATTACCGGACATTCGTAAAGGGGAAAGATCGTGGTCAGTTACGAGAGGGTCAGCGGTTCGGGTTTCGGCAAAGATGCTAGTCGCGCCCCTTGGAAAGGGGTGCTAATACTTTTACTCTAAAATCATTTTTGCACGATATTAATTCTCACAGTTCACGTCGTATAAAACTAACGAATACTCCAACACGCAGAAGTATAACGCGTTGATTTCAGTCTCGGGTTTTACCATCAGATGGCATTAGTGAGCGATGAGAAGAAGGTAAATGGAAATTTTTCACTACATTCTTTTCCTTATCAAAATTCATTCGAAAACCAAGCCTAATTTATTGAACTGAAGCTTTTTGGAGGAGTTGGAAATAATTGCTTTTCAAATCCGTCGATTTAAAGAAGAAAAAACTAGCGGATATTCTGGCCAAGGAAAGGGGCGAGCTTTCGCGTGAATTTGATCTGTTTCAGAAAAGAAAAGAATCGAAAATGAGAGAAGACAAACAATGAATTAATACTGGAAAGCGATTAGGAAAGAACTTGTCAAACACCGCCCGAAAAATGAACGTATGGTTCGAATCTACAATCAACCGAACCGCGCGTGAAAGTAGAGGCTCGACGACTCGGTCGGCTAAGAAGATCCCGACGAAATGTAGGGCGCCTGCAGATGCCAGCATCGAACTGCAAGCTCCAGGGTAAATCGACGAGCCAGGGTTCACTTCCGTGCTGTGCGAAATTCAGTTTAATAATTTGCAACTCGAACTTTGTCCGATGGAATAAAAAGATTTTTTCATTTCATTATGGTCTCATTTATTTTATTCCTATTTTAGTCTCTTTCATCCACCGCTGGGGTCCCTATATAACAATGTGCAAACGTTGGGAGTGATTATCTCCATAAATCGTTAAAATATTCATAGTCATCAAGTTTGAAAGTTATACACGCTGCAGCTATACGCCGGGCACTGTCGAAATCCAGGGTGCAGCAAACACTGCATAATATCTGCTTGATAGGGCTTATTGTTACTAACGTGTCCAGCTGTTACCATTTGGGCATTCAGCGTTTAGTTAGTGTGCCTTAGATACCGTCAAGTACTGAAATCAGCACGTTTCACCTTCAGTCATTCGCGTGCCCGCGTGAAGCAACAGCATATACTAGTAGCTATGCATACCTGCAGTATAGACAATCGAGTCGCAGGCTTTGATCCGTGATATAAATGTATAATTAGCATCGCATAAAGCGAAATTTATACTTATAGGGGTGCATTAACATCGTGGATGAAGAAAAAAAGGCGAAAAAAAAAGTTACAATTGACGTGAAAAAAACACAGGGGTGTAGAGAAAATGAGCCGGGTATAGGGTAGGGAAAAAAAACGACGTGAGGTGTCAAAACAAGGGTGTCAGTTTTTAACCACTCTCCAACCCTCTGACACCGGCCGAGGGGAGTCTCCTTTTTTTTACGGGGTACCATAAGCGTGACTGATATATATATATCTACATATGAGTACATATATGTGTGTATGAAAAAAAGAAGCGAACGAGAACAAAAAAAAAACGAATTAATGGGGTAGAATACGATTCAGTAATTTTTTATTTCTTGTTTTTTTTTTTTTTTCTTTTCTTCTCTTGGATCGCAAAGGGGTAGCCACCGGATCGGACGCCCCTCATATTACAACCTCAACCCCCTCAACCCGAGACTTTCCCGTCTAAGTGTCACCCCACCATGCGGCCTATTTTACCCCACTTTTAGCCAAGCCTCCCCTTGCCAGGCTTACCCCTCTTCTGCTTAAGGCTGGCCACCCCCCTCGCCAACCCAGGGCTAGCCCCTTCTAGCCTGTTCTTACCCCCGGGCAAACGTACGACGACCTTTTCCCCCTCAAAAATAAGGGAGACCCTGGACCTTAGAGTGCCTACGGTTACTGAGCTCCGTGAATTCTCATTGGTCGTACGTCAGTTTTTTTTTTATTCTTTTCTGTGTATAGTAACACGCGACGCGGGGTGACGCTAGTTTTCAATTTATTATCATGCCCCCTAGTACGAGGAAAAAATGGCTGTCCGACACGTAAGTCACGGGTCAAGCGGTCTGCGGTCTAGGGGGATGAAATAAAGAAAAAGAAAAAAAAAAACCACATCACATCACATCGCGGTACATCAGTTGGGGAGACTTTTTTAGAGTCGGAAATTTTTTTACACACACTATACAGTCTGTCGACTCAAGTGGTTTTTTTGTCAAACTCTGTCGAGACTCGATCTTTTTTCTTTTCTTTTCCTTTTTTTTTTTCCTTCTTTATTTTTTATTTTTTTGGATTTTCGGGTTTTTGTCTTGTCCTCGCCGTTTGACAACAAAAGATCCGGGGTACACAATAGCGACATGGCTGTCTTGATTAGAATTCCCAAAATCGGGTATAAAATGCAAATCTTCTACCTCGCAGCTCAGTGTGGCTCGAGAGGGCTCTTTAAATCTCTTGCACGTTTACTGCTTGCCCAGTTGTTTATTTTTTAATTAAAGTCTTCCACCCGGATTAAAAAAGGTCGCGCAGAGTTATTAAGCTAATAATGTGTCCGCCGCCACGGCCTCGTCTGGGAGAGGAGAAAAAAAAGAAAGAAAAAGAAGAAATTGGTGGGACTTTGAAAGACGAGAAAAAAAAAGTGGAAAAATGTATTTCTTGTATCTTTTTCATATTAAAAAATGGGGTACTATGAGTCTCGAAATTTATCGTATCATTCATAGCGTTACGAAAAATACCTGATCAAAAATGCCAGGATTGTAATTTAGTGAATAAAAAAAAAAATTGAGAAAAAAAATATTAATTAAAAAAAAAAAGAAATAATTTTTTTTCAACGCAATTTTTTTTTTTTTTTTTTTTTTCAACGAAAATAAGGGAAAAAAGTCCGACTAAAAGTTTTGGAAAAGCTGAGCTAGCCCTGAGAAAACGAAGGTAGGACCACCGGCGAGCCCACACCCTCCCGTCATCTCCGGGGCGATTTTCCACGGCACCTAAGAGAAGGGGCCAATGAGACGCTGGGCGTCGGTATTGATCCGAGGCGTCGTCCAGGAGACGCCCGCTCCAAGACGCCCAGCATGCCCGCCGCGCGCGGGGCACTACCGACGCAAAACGACAAAGCTCTCGGAGGGAGGTCGCCGCTAGGGCCTCCAGAAGTATAGAGCCTAGGAATCCTCGTGGGGTTCCGCGAGACGCGGTCAGCTGGATTCTAGATACTTTATAGGAAGGATGCGAGGGAAACGTTCTCCGAATTCGAAAATTCTATTCTCTATTCTTCACCCCCGAAGATTGTCATCGTCTACTTAGCAAATTCTTATCATCGAAGAAAGAATCTTTCCGCACCCTCGAGACCGTTTGACGGGACATTCGACAAAAACTAGAGAAAAAAAATCCAAAAAAATCTGAGAATAGATGAGCGAGAGGTCAGTTTTGTCATTTTATTTATTTATTTATGTTTTTTTTTTTCGAAAAAACTTCAGAGGAATATCCCATTTTTATAATATAATTTTTTTTTTCTCTTTTTCTCGCGAAAACATTCTAGAACAACTCTGAAATATATGCGGGGACTGTTACAACTTTCTATGGAAAGATCGGGTTTAACTTAATAATTATTAGATCCAAGGTAATAATTTCCTCGAAGCTATGTAGAACTATGTATCCATAATTATTACTTGTGCTGGGTCGTGGCGGGGTAATCAGAATACCACGTATCTCGTTAGATCATTTAGTTTTATAATTAGATTGATAAATCTATGAAAACATATGGCTTCGATAGAATTTTGTTGCTTGAAAAAAAAAGAAGAAAAAAAAAAAAAAAAAAATTTATTGCGCTTGGAAAAGCGATCAATCAAATTGTCAGTCCAATTATATTTTCCCTTTAATCATATGCTTGTCACGACTTGAACAACCTCTTTGATAACTATTCTTGCGCTATTCTAAGTCCCTAAGTGTTCTGCGGTTAAACTGATACAAGAATATGTAACCACCGTACAATTAGTCTCAAGTAGGTAGGTACAACGTCAATCATTCCATCGATATTATGGAGTGTTAAATATCAACTCCGGTTGTACACTTTTCTATAAAATTTCTAATCCACAAAGTAAAACGATAATAACGAGGATATGAACATACCTTTTTCAATTTCCGGTGAAATCCTCGTCCGCACGATGTCCTCGATCTTTGGAGACGCTCCATCTTTCTCTGAAACAAATGATCGAATTATTACGTAAAGTTCATTCGAAGTCTGATTTTTTCTTGCCTTTCGTATTTTATTTTATTTTTATTTTTTTAAATTCTAATTCTTAGGATTCTAAGTTCACGTATTATTACACTGGGGAAACCCAAGACGGAGAATTGGAGAGTCGTACTGGGAAGTAGATATAATGCCAGGTATATACATATAAAGAAATTCATCTCAGGCTTTCCTTGGCGATGTTCGTTAAAACGTAACTCATTACGTTCCCACGTTTAAAATTAATTATATGCCGTGTTATCAATCACATCCGGTTGCCATAGAGACCAAGCTACCCACCCCGCTACCCTTTAGCCCCTGAAAACCCCCACCGACAGCATCGCTCCACCAAACAGATGAGTATTCGGTGAACAAATACTGTTCAAATTTACAACGCACACTTCTGGTAAGAAAACAGCTACGCTCCTACGAAATGGAACGAAAACACTTCGGATTGCCTTTTCGTGAGACTGGACTAATAGATTTTCAACTTCCCTGGCGCCATTTTGCACATAACTGAACTTTTAAGACGTGTTTACCTCGGCGAAAGCACTGCAGCTGCATAGCTGATTAGAACACGTTTCTTGAATTCCTTTTCCACTAGTTTATAATTCGCTTCCCAAATTTTCATCCCGGGGATCGGATGCAGTGAGTGGTTTATTTTTTCTAGTAAAAACGATCTAGTTTCCGTGAACGGATCATGATATTTTTGATCACGATTGCCAATTAAAAAATAGTTCTGATCAGCGATAGCCTGTCAGTTTATTCTGTTATGCAGATATAATGGATGTTTGAAGATGAAAAAAAAAAAATTAATTATGAATGAAATAGAGCGTCGAATGTGACACGGTTGGTGGGAAACTATGATCGCAAAAATGTTAATACCGTGTTGTATAATTATGTCTCCCTGTGCCCTGTCAAAGGTGGAATTTTACGAAGGAATTTCCAAGCGGAGAGTTTCCTTTTATTTTCCTTCAATTTCCTTCCTTTCAGGTTTCCCATCAGCCTTTCCATTAATATTAAAACAGGAGCGTAGCCTCGCGTTGGGGGTTCGTTGGGCGGGTGGAAGGTGGAAGGTGGAAGGTAGAAGGTGGAAGGTGAACCAAGGGGGAAGAAAGGGGTGGAAAGAGAGGTCGAGGAGGCAGAGTAAGAGGAGGAAAAGGAGTTGGTAGGGGTGGTGAAGGGAGCGCCAGGCGTTTGGGTCGTTTTTCATCTTAATCTTCTAGAGTTACCAATTTGAACGCAGTCTTCTCACGGGCGGCAAGCTGGATATATTTTGGGATAAATGAAAATGGCGGTGAGATTAAATCTTGGAGAAAATAAGCCACATCTCCCCCTCGTATCCTCTTCCCTTCTTCATACACCTTGGCACCACTATGTCGGTGGTCCTCTTTTTCTCACCCCCGTGGGCCCAGGGCTACGAGAAAACCAGCCAACGTAACTCATCGCCATGTTTGTTGTTCTGAGAAACCACCTTATTCACGGAAAGATTCTCCCTGACAAAACCATCTCTTCACGGTACCAGCTATATATACATGGCAGGTTCAATCATAAACTGTATGAAATCGGCCACACGGCTTTTCCCTCTTTCCTTCTCTAGCTTGATAAAAACGTGAAAACGTTACAACCGAAACGTGCTGAATTCTTGTACAATTATTTGGGAATTGTTGGAGAATGATGCACATATATGCTTTTAGAATATAGGTAAGTCTTGATTGGCTCTTGAACCAGTCGCTGTAATATAAATGAGTAACTCGTGTCGTAAGACCTAAGCCATGCACTTCGGGCAGTACATTTGTTCAAGGTATTATTTTCTCACCCATCCCCCAGAGCGGGAAATATTCTCGGTAAATGACCAGCGGTGGAAATTTACCGATTTTCCAGACCTGACCCTTTCTTACCCTTGCGTCGCCCTCCTTTCGGGAACCCTCAGGGTCAGCAAACGGTCAGTCAACCCTTTCCGTGACAGAACCGGTTTTTGGCGTCCTGTTAGGATTTTTGGTAGGAAATTTTTATCGCTAACTGGTTTGACCGGTCATCCCGTGTCCAGGTGGTCATTTTATACTTCCTGGACTCTTTCGGTAGGGTCAGTTGTCAGGAGGGATGCGCGACCCTGATTTTTATTCACGTCCTTCAAAACCGTAAGCTTCGTAACTCAAAGTTCGACCGGGGTACGTTATTACATGCAAAATGGCATATGTATCACGTACATAGTACCTATACGTGCTCACAGCTAGATAATGCGTAAAAATGTATATCTTAGTCTGCACGCGCGTGCAAACGCCACGCCACGTCTCACTCGCGCCTTGTTTCCTTGTTTTACATTTGTTCGAGATTTTCTGAGGTCTGTTCCGGAGAAACCATTCGTCTTAGTATCTGCCTTGGAGGGCGGTGAAATATAAGCCAGATCTACGGGAAAGATAAATGAATCCACCCCCTCGCGATTCTCGCGAAAACCTCCTACCAACAAGACTACAGTCTCAACTCTGTTACGGGAAACGTAAAAAAACAAAGCAACGTATACGGAAGCCTGGCTTATCTTACGCGTATGTATGTCTACGTACTTCATCGTCTTATTGTTGAATGTTGTTGCTTATCTAACGACAATCAGTTGCAAAAAGGTCGACACACTGAGGAAACTGGAAACGGCATTGAATTAAGAACCGCGAGTGTTGAGCAATGCGGTAATCAATTGGGGGATGAAGAAGGAAAAATGAGAAAAATTGGAGGAAAAAAAAAAGAAAAAAGAAAAAGACAACTTGGAGAAATGAAGGGAGAATTAATTGGTGGGCGGATATAGTGTTGGCGTAGTTATAAATGCGATACCTTTCTGGTAGGATAAGTACTGCTTTGCATACGGGCGCCATTTTGAAGGCCATAATTTAAATTTCGTTCCATTGTTTTGCCGCTTTTCTTACCCCTGTCGCCTGCCTCTGGTAGTGCCCCACCCAACCTTGGCCGCCCCCACCAAGCGGCCATTTGCATGAAATTAGAATCAGAATTTTCTTGCTGGAAAATTGGCCCGTGCTTCCATGCCGTTAGGGGGGTAGGTACCCCTAGACCTCCTGCTCAGCCGATGGAAGCGTAGTGCAATTACGAAATTTTAATTAGTTTGTTAATTAAAGCGAGATAAAATAAAAAATCTAACGAGCTACTGTACCGATACACTTGTACAAACCTATGTATACTCGCGTCTCATTAGTTCATGCAGGTATATCTGGAGAAATGGGGGTGGGAAAGTGGGAAAGTGGGAAATGTAATCATGGAAAGACTCTGAAGAATCTGGGATAGCTGAAGTTAGGTCGGGGATTCTGGGCGTGTGTCGAACACCGGTAAGATGTGTGATTTTGTGTGAAAGCATGTGTGTTGATGATTTCGTTTGAATTTCCCGCCAGTTTTCGGAATGCAGTCATCCCGGTGAGATAGTACCATCCAACGGATTCCCAACGGGTTTGAAACAATGGACGGAAATAAATAGCCCGTCTTTTGTCTTTTGTTTCTTGGCTCCATTGTTGGCCGGAGATAAGAAAACAAGAGACTGTCGCTGTTTACGAGCTCCGCTCTGGTACAACGTGAACGTTGTAGGTACCGGGACACTGAGACGCTTTTTGCATCATCAAACACACGCCCGCTTCTGTTCAACGCGAAATACTTCTTTTTTTTTTTGCTGCTAACTCTCGGGGAAACGTTAATAATTCTAAGCTCGCTTGATTCAACCCTAATATGACCTAAAAACCACGAGTATATCTGTATATCGTTCTACCCCAACCCCTGAACTGCTTTCTCAAAATTATCCTTCATTCTTACCAAAACTGAGAAAATGGAGAATTTTTTAACGACGATCTTGCGAATCAACTCACGCATCCTTCTTCAGTTCAAATCAGCGTACACCAACGGTCAAATTAATTCCCGACGTACATTATGCGTAGGTATATAAAGCCACGCTGCGAGTGTAGAGCTATCGCAATGGACTTCTATACAATTCAATTTCAAGTTAAGCCCTTTGACTGGACATCGGGCAGGCGGCGAGGGGACCCTAATATCGAAAACGGCAAACTGGTTTGTCCAGTTCTTGCTTCCTTCCGGGCAGTGGTCATTTTTCGGGGCCCGAGTCAGTCCCCGTCAGGCCCGGACAACGGCCAGTTGCATTTTTCCTTCGATGCATTTAGTTCGGTTGGTTTGCGGGTCTCGGAAAAATCTCGGTTCAATAATTAAACAAAATCTCAAGATGTCTCAACAGTTTCTCAAGTGATTGTTACTTATCGTCAAAATTACACATAGATGAAGAAAAAATTGGAAAATTGAGAGGGACGGTAGTAAAGGAGAAAAAAAAAAGAAAAAAAAATGGAGAAGTATGTGTTTCGAAGAGGTGTGATTAATCGAATCGAATTAGTGAGAGACGCGAACGTGAAGTAGAATTACTTGACGATATTAAAAGCAATAAATGAATACCGTTGCAGAGTTGGCGAATTTCGCCATTTTCTCTTTTGACTCTAACGAGTAATTTAAATTTGGTTAATTTCGGTGATTTTTCAAAGTTTCATTAGACTTTGGGGAGAGAACCGAGTGAGGAATGGTCCCATACTTTACTCTGCGGTCTGAAGGCTTCTCACTGTCTTAGGCAACGGCAATGCCAACGTGGGGCGGGTGTCGGACGGGTAGCGGGGGCGTAGAGCTGTAGGGGAACCCCCGGAGCCGAGGTGGATCTTAAATTGAAGCTACCTCGATTTAGATTAGATAAATTTATATTCCCCAGGGGAAAACGGCACCGGCGGTCGCTTGAGATTGACAAAAAAAAAAGCGCCCCGAACTTTGCCAGTGGCACTTGTGAAGCAACTAAACAACCGTAAAGTTCGATATGAATTTAGCGCCAAGTGTTTGAACCAGCTAATACTTTCTATCTTTATCTTCTTCAAATATTGAAATATTTTCCCATATTCATTTAATCAGGAATTAAGTTGCAACGGAAACGATAATTGCTTATCCTTGAATATATCGTGCCCCGAGCACATGTCAGCATCTGGGTATAGCTGTATATTCTTTGCAATAGTAGTTCATTCATAAATGATAGCTTTCACTTTTTGTAATAGCTACCTATACGTATATCTGGCGAGACCAGGCGCGAAGTCAGGGTGCGTGTCCACATGTCGCGTCATCTGGCCTCTCGAGATTTTTTCACTTTTCCGATTTTTCTCGGACTCTTCCGGTCGCCGCGGGGCCCTCGCGCTTCTCTTTCCCCCTCCGATACATATCCCACGTGCTGTTTCTCTCACGGTAAATAAATTATGAGAAAATGGTGCAGGCTAGTCGTTTTCTAACCAGAGCTTACTTATTCACCAAGCGCCTTCACGATTCCATACAACTGTCTTTCAATTGTTTGCCGATTAATTTATCGCTTCATATATATCAACCCTCGATCATGCCTCGAGATACTTTTATCATAACTCGAATATTTTTTACCGAGATCGAAGAAGGATCTTTTTTTTTATTATATTTCTGGTAAATTTAACGAAAACAAAAACTTCCGAAACTTTGACCGCTGAAAATATTCAGTCGATGAAAATTTCGGGAGTTGTAGAAGTTTCTTCTTCAGGACAGGAAAAATTAAAACTAAAATATCCCACAGAGTGATGATGTGTTTCGGAGTTAGGGACGAGTTGAAAAGTTTCGTTTTCTTCAAACTCGGTGGTTCATCTTAGAAATAAGAACTGAATGAATTTGACTATCTGTCAAAGTATATATACCCAAGATTGATTTGAATTCGAGGAATTATCAACGTCACCGTAACTGAACTTCTATATACGATTAATCAAACGATATTGTGATTATCACAAAGACGTACTTAAATATAACTTCCCCCGGTTAAGGTAGAATGGATCTTTTGTCCCCTTCAGAAAACATTCTATAAATCTATATATATATACATATCTACTTATGTAAGGCTGAAATATAAAATCGATATCAACAGACTGAAAAATGAAATTAAACGGCGTCTGCTGCGCCGTAATCTTATAGTTAGAATTAGGCACCAAGAAACTTTTCGTCGAAGAGAATCACCCAATTTCAGGTCTAATGTAAATCCGTCTACATACGTGTATAGGTACGTATAATATATCGGTATCAGCTCGAGAACTTGAAGAGTGAAGACGCGGGGTGCGCTGGAGAGGTGGCGAGGCGTCCCAGTAGGCTGGTTCACCCTTTTACCCTTTTCCCGCGATATTTGGACGCCCCCGTCTGAGATTCTGAGAGTTTGGGTGTTCGGCTGCTTTTAATGATTTTTGGGGCTCCATGGACGAGCGAACACCGACGAACCAACCCTTTCTCGTCTCGCGGAGCAGCTAGGGGTGGTTCTGGATTTTTAAGCCCTTACTTTCGCAACCCTTACCGTACTCTTCCTTCGCCCTCGCTTTTAGCTATCGAGTAAGAGGGGGCGAGGTATAAAGATGGCTGTGCAAAATGGAGGGATATCTCTTTCTATTGTCTTTTGCTTGGATACACATTTTCTTAGAATATCGTTTCAGTACAGAAACGCGCTTGGATTTCTTTCAAGCCTTAGAATCATGGCAAGAAACTGAAACGATTACCGAAATCCCTTTTACACTTCCAAACGATCTTCAAATTATCGAAATAAATTTAAAGACAAAAAACGTCGCCTTTACACATTTAATGATTAACGGTTGCCTCCAGGATGTGAAGAGAAGTTATAACAAGTTGTAATTCCATACACACACACACACACGCCCATATGCATGTGTATATTTGTAGCCGGTACATGTAACGCGATGTTCGTTAGTGAAGTTTTTGCAAAATTTTCTGCCACGAGGTAGAGAAGCCAGAAAGGTTTACAGGGTGTGGAAGAGGGGGTGAAAACAAATGCCGGGGGAAACTCAATCTCAACTTTTAATATATAATTAATTTTTCGAGTAGAGATTTTCACCTTTCCCTGTATAGTATACGTATATATATGCGGGAACCTAGCTCCACCGTAACTCTCCAGTTATCCAGTATCCAGTCCCTGCGATCTAGTTTGCTTAATTTGTTCCCTAACGAGTCCTCAGTCTCCTTCTATTGTTCATCAAATTTTGCCTCCTTTTATTTTCATTTTCTTTTTCTCTTCTTTGTATCATTTTCTTCTATTCTCTTATATTCCGTCTTTCGCATAGCTGCTACAGACACGTCTGCAACGTTCGCCGCCTCCTTCCACTTCCACTAGCCTTTTCGCTGTTCTCTGGCGTAAATTCCTGTCTCTGGCTCGCGTGAAATAAATAGTAACAGAATCCTGGCTCAACGTATCTTAACGCTCCTGAGATCCATAAACAAGAAATAACAAGACAGGCTCTAAGCGGGTTGTGACCCTGCTACAGCTATACCCTGCCGCGCATATCTTAGCAACATATTTTCCCGTCAAGAAAGCTGTACTGGTAACCGTTGGAAAGTAGTCGGAATCTGTTCAGCGATAGACATTTTTTTTTAGGAATTTCGAGCGAAATGGTCGAGTGATGATTTTTGGTAAAAACGAATTTAGAATTGAACAAGAAAAAAGTACACATGTATACATTATACATATACGTGAAAAGGCACACCTCTTTCACGAAGGATTTCAATTGAGAAGAGTTTTGAATGAAAACGCGAGGACATCCCGTAGTTCTTTATATATCTGCAGATGTTTAACTCGTGAAGGATTTCATTTCGTGCTGAGAGCAAATGTTTGATTAAACTGAGCTAAAAATCTGTTTGTACGTGAAAATATGAGGAAAATACAGAAATGCTGAGTAAAAAAAAAGAAGAGGGGGAGACGGTTGAAGTAGCAATTTTTTTTCCTCCTTTTGATATGTGTATACGTACCTTCGTTTGAGGCTCTTATGTGCACGTCGACATAAAGGATATTACGTGAAGTTATTTGTTCAGTAAAATTTATCACGGAAGAGATAGCTCTTTTTTCACATGAAATTAGCAATATGGTATCAGCAGTTATTCGTTCTTCCGTTAGAATTCGGGAGATGGTATAGGATCGAGCGATCTAATTCAGTGGCAAGATTTTATACCTATTGTAGTCATCCTAATTTCGATTGGATCAATTCATATGAAATTCGAATAATTCTGTTAACTTAATATTTCTACAAGATTAGAATCAGACAATGTTCTCCAATATTATCTATGCTCCAGCAATCATCGAATAGAGCTTGTTAAATATTTGATCGAGATGGAATGATATGATATCACAACGCGAGCCTGATATAAGCGGTTTATTTTCTAGTCTCGAGATCCCCGTGAATTTATTTTCGAAAATTATTCGTCCACGAGAATTTTCACAATTTGATAATCGACGCGTATCGCATTAACTTTCTCTGAAATTTTCCATAACTTTGAAATCTTCTATCTCGTCTGCAGGGACGTGAGCTTAAATATTCTACGACGTACAGAATTTATGTGCTCTCTGAATCTGATTCGATTAAGAGGCAGGAGATATTCGCTATTTTATTTAACAATTAAAGAATAAATCTTGCCCAAATAGGTACCTAAGTTCGCTCAGCACGATGAAATATTTCACTAAATTTCATTTCTTCGTTAAATATTTCATACATGTTTTGTATTCCTATATATCAACCATATCGCAGCTTATGGTATTTAGATATTACACCGACGAAGGGATTACTCCTAGTTCGATAATCTGACCAAGTTTGTAGCTCGGAAAACGCCAGAGCGTGCATTTAGTGGCGCAGGTTATTTTTCGAGAATTTATTACATTATTATGACTTTTTTTTAAAACTCTTTTGTTGAGATTTGTTCGCCATTGGTATGAACGTATTATTACATCGTATAGCATAGCTACCAGTGCGCGGGTACAACTATTCGAATAATACATATAGTGGAACTAAATTCCAGCGTATTAAAACGAGAAGCGAGTAAAATCGTCGAGGCTCTCGTAAAGTTTTAAATGATTTTCAGGAAAGTTTGCTTCGCGAGTTGGTTTATTAGGAAAAGTCAATTTGCTCAGGCTGCAAGGCTGCGACCGGCTGCGACTCTCAGCTTGCTAAGAAAAGTCCCTTGGTCTTACCATACAAAATTACGATACTTACTAAGACGAGAAATGTGCTACGGTCTACCGGCGCACTATATCCACCCTCGAAACTCGGGCTGGTACATACTGTTGCTTCTACTGCTTCAATCCCAAACAATTGCATTCCCCCAAGACAATAACATATACGTATTTCAATCATTCTCATACATTCGTCTCTCGACGCTCAAAAAGACCTGCTAAGTATCAACCGTGACAAAAATTTCTTCACAAATCCCGAAAAATTAACTGATTCCGGTTGGAAACATTGCGATCAAGATTCGCCCTGCGAAAGTGTTAGAAAAAAAGAAATTTGATTACTTCTTTTTTCAAATTAATTGAGATGTAGTTTTGATCGGCTTAGCGCGAAATTGATTCTGGATCGTTGTTCTGTCGTTTGGGGGTTTATAGAGCGGAGCAGAATTGTGATGTTTGAGGGTAGAATGAAGTATGGAAAAAGGTAAATAATGTATATTCTTTCGCTTGCGCAAGGTCCATAAGCAAGAGTCCAGGATGGCTTCTCGCGGAGAGGGTAGCTCCTCTGAATCAATAAGAACTGTTCCCCCGCGACACCCCCGTTCTACCCCGGACCGCCTTCACCCACCCCCGCGCCGGTACCTTCGAGTCGCTCCTCAGTTTTCTCCCCTTTTTCCTTTTATTACCCCTGGGCCACCCCTGGGAGGCGGGAGCGGCCATCTTTATTTCTCTCCGCGCGGCCCTCCATCCGTCTTGCCTCGGCGTTCGCGAACCGCGTCGTTCAGCTTTTAGAAATCGCGTCCTTTTCTACCTGCAGAGCTTTCAGTTTTCGAACTTTATCTTTCCAGGAATCGGAGAAGCACTTTTACCTTATTTATTATATGCAGAAGTCTACACCGTACAAAATTCGCTGCTAACTAATACATCGTTACCACTTCACTTCAATCCAACCAGAATTCTCAATAATCGCATGCCAAGACGAGAGCCTTCGATCTTTCGGAATATCTCACCCTCGCTGTATGTCAGATTTAAACTTATACACGTGCATATAGTTTGCGGAACGAGTTTATAGAATAAGCTGTTGGCAGATCGGATGTCCTTTAGGTACTTCGCAGTCGCTAAATCCTCCGCTTCTGCTGCTCTGGCAAAATCCCAAGCTCAGCTTTTGCAGCATATTCTACTATTTCATTTTTTTTTTATTTTTTACTCATCGCTCTTTCTTTCGTTTCCAAAGAATTTTCACTGAAAATAAATTAAGAAGAAATGAAGTATGTAGAAATGAACGAACTTAGCTGCGGCTTCGAAGACGTAAAATACGATCTTTCTGAATGCGGAAAGAATAACGCTGAAAGAAAAAAGGGAAAAGGGGACAAGATTTCGAATAACCGTTTCAGAAAGTCCGGCGATTCGCGGTATAGAAGAAAAAGCGGCCGAGAGTAGAATACCGGAAGTTCGCCCGCGCCGGCGAGTGTTGCGAATAGTTTCCTCGCGGTGTTGGCGGATCAATTTCGGTGGACCGCAGACACAACCGTTTCTCAGTGGACTCAATCGAGCGGTTCTATCGCGGTTTCTCTCTCGTATCAATTTTCTGTCCTCCTCCCGCCCTTCTCATACCACGGGTCCTCCACCTCTTCACTCTCATCCTCCACCCCTTATTCTCCCTCTTGGCCACAATCTCTCGCTTCAAAGTCCGTGTGTATACCCTATCCAACACAATCATAACTCTAATTTCAACTCGACTTAAATTTCGCATTAAAATTACCGTCGAGTTAGGGGTGGGAGCGAGGAGGGTATGTGGGGCCTGGGCGGATGGGTAAAAGGAATCGTGAGATAGGGGTGGGATTGTGGAGGAGTAAGGTTCTCCGGAAGACAAACTCAGGTGTCTGTTACGTATATTTATTCCTTATCTGGAAATTTGAGAAAAAAAAATCGAGACAAAGTTCTGAGGACCTTATACAAAGATCCCTGACGTAAACATAGGTATTACAGCTACCTATGCATGTGAATACCTGGTAATTTGAAGAAAACCAAATACACACCGCGTGAAATAATTCAAGGCCAAAGTAGCCTAGCCCCGTCTCTTTTGGTACCTCTCGATGGAAACTATACACGCTGCTTTGAAGCGAGGGTATGTTTTGTACGGAGGGTGAATTCCGTCTTTAATTAGCCATTTTCCACCCTGTAATTTCACGGTGATTTTTCATTTCCAAGAGATTCACCTATACCTCCACCCCCTGCAGATGTCGTGCCTTGAAATGCCACTTCAAGAGAAGTAGGCACATATACTATTGATTTTGTAATTAAGAATAAAATAGCAGACGTCATTTATCCTAGCCAACCCCTTGTCGCTGGCTAGTCAACCCTTGATCATTTTCGATACGTCTTATTCATTGACTTACTTTTGGTTCACCTTCCGATGAAATTTCAGAAACGAAAGATAAAAATCTACTCGACATACTTTCGAGATCTTTTTAAAAATTCCGGTACGAAGGCGCTGTTCGAGGAACGAATCCATCGGCCTCTCTGTAGGAGATGGCTGGGTATACGGTAGGTGTACCAAGTCTCTGAATTTCAATTAAAATTTTCTTCTCTAAAAACAGGTGGCGGAGGCGGGGGATGAATGGGTGAAACGAAGAGGTTGAAGAGAGCGGTACGGGGCCGAAGGGGGTTTGGTTGAACGTAATTAAAGAAGGGGGTTGGAACACAGCCCTGCACACTTATTCCAGATACGGAAAATATAGGATGGCGAGGACGGGGGGGATGGTGGTCCGGGGTGGTCCGGGCTATGTCCCGGGTCTGGGGGACCTTCCCCGAGCCTCAACGGCGACGAGGACGAAGTAGGAGGCGAGGGTGAAAAAGGGGTAAGACTTTGTTGTTTCCCAGGGACTTTCCTCCGCCTGTCTTCTGTCGCGCCTGCTGCGCCTTCAAAGGACGCGTAGATATTCAAATTCTGTCGAATTGTGGAATAGGTATATATAGTATATATGTATACATATAGAATGTATATACATCTATACATATAAATGTATGTATACATACCCGTGCCCCCTCGGAATATGGCTTGGTCTGATTTTCTTCGAAAAGGTCACGTACCTTCTCTCCGTGCCCACTCAATCACACGAAACTAGCTCTGCCGTACTTACGCAGGTAAACCTCCCTATCAAAAGCACAATTTGTCACATACCAGTTACTCCGTAAGATAAACATGTGCGGCTAACCAGATGAGCATTTGGTAAAGAGCCTAAAAATGTCAATCTTTTAAATACACAATAATTCACAAATATATCATTCTTGGACTGCAGGGTAAGTATGTGAATTTCTCAGATCAAGAAGAATCTAGAAACAAGAAGAAAAAAAATGGTTGCCCTTTCTTATTTGATAAGAAAAGGTAAAAAAAAATGTATGTATTCGGGGGTGTTATAGGATTGCGTGTTTATTTTATCGTTTTTTCTTTTCTTTTTTTTTTCTTGTTTCTTTTTCGAATCTCGTATGAAATTCTTTCGTGAATTTGGTTACTTTTCCCTTCAGGAAAATGTCTAAGATGCCTTTTCTCGTTGGGATCAATATATAAGCGAGTGGGAGAAGGACGGCGAGCCAGCGGGCCGCCCCACGGGGGTTGATATTTAAATCTCCCCTTTTCTAATTTCTCTCCCTACCAGCACCCCTCGTCCTACCCCCTTGCCCCAGCCCGAACTGCTGCCTCCCCGTCCACCCTCTACCGGCTCCGCCAACGCGCCGGCCGCCATCATGAAAATATTAAGAACTCGGGAAAATGGCCGCCCCACCCGCGAACTAAGGAAAAGCTTTCCGTCTCTCTCGCCACCCTCTACCCTCTAGACCCCCAGACCCCACCTAACGCTCGACGCTCGAAGCTAGGGGCAGAAACTCGTTTTCTCGTGACTTTAACTTTGTTCTACCCCCCCTCGGATACGATTCCAGGCCTTCTTCCTCGGGTTTTCTCTCCTGCGAAACAACACACTAAACTGAAGCAGCGTCTTAGGGTCGAATGGACCAAATGCAGTAGATTTTATATGCGAAGAGATTGACGAAAAAAAAAAAAAACAACCATTCAATTCTGTCCGAGACAGAAGTCGTGGTTTAATTCTGGTCGAGAGATTTCATAAAAAAAATTCAAGAGCTTTTTTCTTTTTCCATTTTTTTTTTTACCTTTTTTTAACTCGTGGTTATTCGTCTGCCACGACCAGCTTGTTTGTTTGCTTGCTCCCTCGTCTGTGGTAATAATGCGTGCAGCACCTTCCGCAGGGAAAGTGTTCCATATTCGGGTGTCTCGAGAGTCAACTACCCTCCGCATACAAACGCACATACGTACAACTCACGGGCGAATATATCTACGTACACGAGGATTATGTGGTGTGCACTTCTCTACCAAGTCTCTTCTCTTCAATTCGAACATGTATGCGTGCACCCTGGGGTAGGAGAAACATCTGAGGTGAAGTTAAACGTTTTCGTGGTTAAACGGAAAATCGAAAGCCCCATATGGGATGCTGGATTAAATTTACGATCAGTCGAACGATTTTTTTTTCTTTTTTTCTTCTCATCATTACACACCTTTTTCTATTTCACCTGCATACCATCGAGTTACTGAAAAAATTCTTATTTCTATATTCAACGCGATGATGAGTTAAGAAAAAAAAAGAATCTATTCAATTTTTCGAAATTCAACATATTTTTCACACAAATTAAATTACAGTCGCTTACAGATCTTATTTTTCAGGCATCTGCGATGTAATTGAATGGAAATGGTTTAGTGCGAATAAAATAATATCATCGAAAAATAAAAACTTGTCTTAATTTTTATCGAGTTATTTTTTTGTCCCTTGAATCCTCAAGTATCCAATCTCTTAGAAACCCGTTAGGTACGTTCACCATCCCCTGCATCGACTCGCCGTTGGGGTAATATGTCTTCGTCAGCGGACGCCATCTTGGTTGAGGGGGTGGCCGGGGGTAGAGCGATTAAGAAAATGAAGATAGATACTACAGGATAAAGGAGGCGCGGGCGGAAAGGGGCGAAGGATGGTGATCAGCAAGAAATAGCTTCGAAGAACGGTAGATCGTGCGGAAGATTTCAGACGCTTTGGGTTAATCATTCGGAATCATTCGAGGGCTATCCTAATCAATATACAGAATCCACTCTTAAGGAATTTCAGCCTATTTGATCTACTACCCTACATTGCACCTACCGCGTTAATTCAACTCCAGGAAGTCGCGTTTAAGAGTTCTGCTAACGAGTTGGATTGATTAAAGAAAAAGAATTTCTACCCTTAGCTAATTGGGAGCGTTTTAGTTCGTTGAATGCGGAAGTAAAATAAGAATTCCTTCTTTAAAACCTCTGTTAACCTTCCCCAAGGGTTAAGGGAATGAATCGTAAGGGCTTAGGGATGAAAACCGCAATAGACGAGTGAGGATAAGGAGGAGAAAGAGCAGAAAGAGAAGGATGAGGTAGGTTCTTGAGGCAAAGCACGAGTCGTTCGCGAGCGTAGAGTGCACGGAAATATGGTGGTGCTATTCATCTTTTTATGGGCACTTAAGAGGCGTAACCATGGCAACGCCCGGGGTATCAGAGGCAATCGTAAAATTAAGTAATGAGAAGATAAGAAAATATCATCTTGCTACCGCCCCTCGACTACCGCGCCCGTGTTGCCTCCGGGCAGAAACCCACCCACTCCCTCTTTCTCACTCTCTCAACCATCCCCATACCACGGTTCCAAGCAAAAGGGGTTGGGGCAAAAATGGGCAAACTTTGGACCCCAGCCAGAGGCGCGAATTTTCAGATAAACTGATCCGCCGCGGTGGCATTCTGCTCGGAGTTATTCACCGCCATGATGACGTCTTTCGTACCAACTTTAATTGCCGTCTACCTGCGAGAACGGGTTTGGTTCAACGTTAACCGCGTTTAAAACGCATCATTCTTAGGGATTCTCTCTTCTCGACGATCTAAAGATATTCTCATCTTCTTCATTCCGTACGAAAAAAAGTTTGGGCAAAAATATACACGAGGGGGTTTTAGATGCGCAGTGCACTTGCACGTTAAAATTATGGGTATCTCTTTCGTGGAGAGAGACCCAGCAGCGTTTGACATTAATGTTTTTGTCGTTGGTTTGCGGGCAGGGTAGTAAACAAGTGATATACCTATCCACCTACTCGTTCATCCCCCTTTTCCTTTGCCGTAACGTCTAGGATAAGAGGATGCAACTCTATACGAGCTTCGTCGACCGTCAACCGTCAACCACCTTCAACGAGGAAGACCTCCTCAAACCCATGACCGTGCAGTTTAAGCTCCAGGATTATGACACGACGATATGGCATCATGATTTCTCTGTTACTTCCTCTCTTTCTCTCTCTCTCTCTCTCTCTCTTATCCTCTCAGTTTTAGTCAACCAAAATTATACCCGCGGGTTCTTAACTTGTATATTTTGTTCATTATTGTTACTGCAGCAGATTATTACCAACCCGCACGTAGGTATGTGCTGCACCGCTAAGTGAAGTCGAAGAAGTCCTGCGAAGTCCTGGAATCAGGCATTATACCCATACGCTGCGTCGCAGCTTTCGGCGAATAAATTCAATGGCAAAGATTCCGTGAGCGTGTGCGGTGTAGGTAATATTTTCCTAAAAAGTTTTATAGTTAAATTTTCAAAGTTCACAGGGTAGTTTTACCGAGTTTAAGGGTAGTTCGAAGTGGCCGTAAATTTTCTGCTTGCGAGGTGAACCCGCGGGCGGGCGCTTTCCCACATATCTTTCTACCATCTTCTATCAATAATTCCTGCATGGAGTTTCGTAAAGTTCACTTCTTACATGGAGAATAATGGCCGCCGGTGTTTGCTTCTATCGCACCAGCCTCGTTACACTTTATGATTAATCTGAAGTTTAAAAAAAAAAAAAAAAACGATTATCTAAATCTTATTGAAGATTTTCAACACATATCGTAGATCTTCCTCAAAGGATTTGTACTCAGACTCAGTAGTTTTATTCCTAGAAGCCGAGTACTCAACTGAAATTTTTCAACTTTTATCAAGTTTAAGCAACATCTGAACACGACTCTCGGCAAAACTCGTCCCAAAATATTAACGCTACGTTGCGTTACGTTACTCAGATATACGTAAGGCCGCTTGAAAGCGGATGTAGTATGCAGATTCACTAAATAAATGCCCGAAACTTTCACTATAACTCTGAGGACAAAATCTCTAGCCTGCCCTACCACCGAGAGCCAGGCTTTATTTAGTGTTTCCGTGTCGTAGGCTGTATAAAATCCAGCAAGAAAATGATACGAAAAAGGTGATAAAACCATAAATTGAATGATGAATTTTTTGTCCCTCCCTTATATAAAACAAATCAAAAAACAACTGGCAAGCTCATCAATGATCATGACTATAATTACGCGTTGAAAATAGCTTCTCTACGCATTGTGCAAATCTTTGTCAACTATAAATGACAGCGAAGGGGAATTTATAAATATTTTTAATGTTTATTGAATTTTATAAGTTTGGTCAAACGTCGAGCAAATATTAACGTGTCGATATTCGTCATGCGTCTGGCAAAGTCCCAAGAATTCTGATGCTCGATTTCTGCCACGGTGATAAAGTAGTACTATATATTGATTTCGTTTATCAATTGATGAGTTTGCTTACCCCATTCCTAACGCTGTAGCTGAAATCGCCCACACGTCGGTTTGTAGGAATTAACTGCCTAATGCTCGACAGTTTGCTTTGCCTAAGTGAATATGTACCGGATAGTCAGTTGAACGAACTCAACTATACCATCAGACATTGGCGTGTTAATAAATAAGCAAGGTTCTCTCAGAATATAATATTTCAAAATAGTGAGGGTGGTTCCGCCTCGCTTCGGCTAGAGTCGACGCAATTAATTAGTGTTAAACAGAAATTGAGTATGTGTACGAAACGGCGATGCATATTATAATGCAGCCGATTTTATTGCGTGGGGATAAAAATACAAACTCAATCGTATAAAATAAAACCATGGGGGATGTGAATTTCATTTTCGATTCGAGATCTTATTTCAAGACGGTTTTATCCACAGTTATGCAAGACGTCGTCTCATACCTGCGTTGTACTTTTGTATAAGAAAATCAATCGATGGCTTGTGAAGCTCCGTGAATGGACCGCAGCGGCAGTTGGAAAATTAAGATAAAATGTAAAATCGAAAAAAAAAATATATTCCTTCTTTTTCTTTATCCAAGTGACGAGCGACTTCTGACAGATTCATTTTTCATCCACAGAATTTCTCAGCCATTGTTTCACGCAATTAAAATGAAAATTGTCTCGTGGACTTCCGCGGTTTTCTCCAATAAACACGGGCACGTGGAGTTCCAGTAATAGTATTTCACGTCTACGCGGTAGCATATTTCAAATGGCACCTACATGTATAATCAGTAACTGTACTCTGCTAAGATTGCCAATTATCGAAGACGTATAGAAAGCTTGTATTGTTTACCTGGAAATTTTCGTTCATTGACAGGCAACCGTGATTCAATATTTAAAGTTTGGTCAACCAGCTTGCCCTACACCTTTCATCAACATTCATTTTGAAATATTGAAATGAAGGTTTTGTTGATGAATTATTCTCCAGATCATTGCAACATTTCGTTTTTATTCAATCAAGAATTCAATGGTTTTTTCCGGGCCAACCAAGTGGTCGATCTTGATGGGACTTGGAAATTTTTCATCGTCAGAACACAAGCTATAATCCTGTAAAGTATCAAAACTTTCCGTCCAGTCGTTTTCCAAAACGCTCAGGTTATTTATATTTCGGACAGATCAACGCATGTTCAGAATCATGTGTAACGTCAACTAAGGGGTCCGAAAGTCGACATTTTTTTTGAATTGGTGAAAGTCATTTTTGACACGAAACCAATACTTCCCTATCCCTGGCATGATAAAACGTAGAAAGTCTATCGGTTATACAAGATCTCAAAAGTCTCAAAAATCTCGGGGATCTTTATTCGCGTCCTGATTGGTATGAGTTTGTTCAATAGTGGAGCGAGTATCGATTCAAATTCGTTCAACAAGCAAGATACGCGAAATAACCTCAAGCAAAGTGAACCAGCGTCACGATTCTACGTCTATTCCGTAAATAGGTGGATTTAGAAGCTTATTAACGTATGTCTTGGAGGTCAACTGTATCGAAGATTTTCTCCCATAGCTGCAGGCTCCAGTCAGTCACCACTTATCGTTTACTTTATAGCTGATGAATTTATACTTTTTTCGGATTCATTTGTGAATTTTGGTTTATTCAAAATGATCAAATAGTTAAGTGGTCGATTCTTATTCCAGTTATCAGGAAATCGACTTCTGAATACGAATCTATTGGGAATCCGGAACGGGTGTGGAAAGAATCTGGAAGTCGCGCCAGCGAAGAATGAATTTTAAAAACAAGGATCGCCAGTAAAAAAAATAATTCGACATCGAATAATCGATTTCTCACCCGAAAATGTCACTACACTGAAATATCTGGTCATAGTATAGAAAACGAATTGATGTAACAATCAAAAAACAAGTAGGTATGGGCTGAGCATGAGGCAGCCTTTGAACTTTCCATTTTCGAACTTGTTTTTCAGCGCATATTGAATACGCCAAATTTAAATTTTGCGAATCTGACTTTAGATTTGCGATCAGAGACCTAAAAGCCAAAGGGTACGAATTTTCATTCGAATCTATTCATCCATTCTCAAGATATCGTCATTTTTGTTTCATTTTTCAGAATGTTCTTATTCGAATAATTCGAAAAGTGCTGAACCGATCGAAGCCAAAATCAAATCTAGCGAAAACTCAACTTTTCATTTGCAGGTTGATTACAATAACTTCCGTTTTTCTTTGAAAACCGAGAAGCGGGGAGTTAATAAGAAGTGTAGAAGTTAATCTACTAGATTGGTACCATGAATTTTTATTGGTTTTTTCATTCAATTGCGAGGGTTGATGCTTACGTGCCTGCTTTTTGACGCGTCTGCTCCAATATTCAATACGGCGATATACGTTCCTTATAAATTTATGCTTCATTGGTTACCAATTTGTGCCAATCAGATATACCACATGACATTCAGTTTTGAGCAACACTATAGTAAGTTGTGAGTCATATCCACGTAACTTATTAGATTTCAAGACTTGAATTATGATCAGGTAAAATTTCCGAGCATAGTAACATTCGGATAAATTTTTCGGAAAATTATAGAGACATGGAGTTTGGCTAATGATTACCGATCCGTACAGGCAATTTCAGGGTAAATTATTAACTCAGTGTAAAAATTCAATGCTCAGGAAGGACGGGTAACAAACCTGACGTATAACAAACTCAACGATTTGTCCAAATGATTTACGACACGTAATCTACGGTTCCTATCTTGGCCCACACGGGTCTATCATGTACGTATTACGCTGGTACCTCAAGACTCTAATTCCCATGCCTGGCGGGGTAATGGGATGGAAAATGAAAAGCACGGAAAATACTGGCGCCGATGGCACAATTTCGGTGTGTTTGCCTACATGCGTAAGTATATATGTGCGCGTGTCTCACCATGATACCGTTACACGATCATTCTGCCCCCTCACCACCCCCTGGTCTCGCCCTTTCGCACCAATTCTCTCTCTCTCTCTCTCTTCCTCTCACTCTCTCTGTCGTGTCTCCTTACTATCGTTTTCTCACTCTATAATAAGCGTGTGGGTTTATACGACGATTTTGCAGGGTGTAAGTATGCCTGACACGTGCTAGGTTGTGGTAAGGAGGTAGCGAGCCGCAAGATGCGAATTTACCCTCGACTTTTGTGACGTCATTCGGCAACAGATTTCTTCCCGAAGCGGAAATCTGACTACGCGCTAGTACCTTGATTAGCGAAGTGTAAAAACGTGTAATCGATTTATTGAAGGATCAGAACCAGCCAGCATTCTTTTCATCCATTATTTCTAGATCGAGACCAAATTCTCATATTTATAGGTCAATGGAACGATTTGAGCTTGCGATCTTTCACACGCAACAATTTGTCGATGGTTGATATATTCATCGATAGTACCGCGCGATTAAACGAATCAATGCTACTGACTGAAAATAATATTGCAGACCTATGAAAACAATTACAACGCTACCGAAGATCGATGAATAAATTGATTGAAAAGCGGAACACACAAAGGGGTTCAAGTTTCATAAAACAAAATCCGTGAAAGCCATGCAGACTAAATAAATCAGTCGTGCGAAATCTCTGCTGAAATTGAAATTGGCTCACTTTGCCGTACCGCGGTGTGGAACTCGTTTTACGCTGAACACACGTCCTCCAGTACCCGTTCCACCCTATCCACCCCAACCCCCAACCCCCAACCCCCGTTCCCTTTCCTCACCGTCGGTTCATCCCCAAACCCTCCCTCTGGCGTGCGGCACTCGTTTTTCTACTTTTATTTTTTGTTTTCACCGATAAACGCGGCCAATAAAAATAACGAGTGGTTCTCGAATACGCCGGACTGCACGTTGGTGTTCAGCCTTGGGGGTTGCCAGAGGTAAGGGGTGTGAGGTAAAAGGGGGCTGACCGCAAGCCACCAACAAGTGTACAGGGGTGCAGCCACTACCGTCTCCTATATCTACAATATTAATTTGCCTCTTCTCCTCATTCTCATAATGACAAACTCTTTGTCGATAAATTATGATCAAAGATCATAATCAGAGTCAGAGCGTCACACATAATTTCACCCGTTGACATATGTACGAAAAGAAACATTATTAATATTTTTGGATTAATTCATTTCTTTTTTTTCATTTCTTTTTCTTCTTTTTTTTTTTTAACCAAATTTCTTACGGGGGTAGCGAAGAGAAAATGGGAAAGGGAATGTACTGCAGTGAGTATAATCAACTGTTTGTAACGTCGTAGGATTCGTATACACCTTTGAATAGTGTGCGTATGTATATGAACACATTTATACAGCTACGTCCGTGTATACATGTATACGTACTAAGAAGAGGGTTCCGCTAATCCTTGGGGATTAAGCTAACCCCTAAAAATGTTCAGCTAAGTCGCCAACTTCGCTTGCAAGACGTGCTTAAAACGTGGAGCAAGATCCTTTCTGGGGGAAAGTGGTAAACAGCATTCCATACACTCATACACATGTATAACTATACCTATGCATAAGGCGGGGATTGGATTTTCTTTCATAAATGATCTACCGATATTTTTCACCACTTTTTTGCTTCCTTCAATTGCGCTTTCGTGCATCCAATTCATTCTGTCAATCAATTTACCTACCGAATTTCAATTCTGTATTGCAATGAGTTGATACTCTCCCCTCGTCGTCCATCTCATTTATTATCAAAGTCGTAACGCAATTCATTTGAAAGAGACTCGAAGAAAGGTTGGCTTCTTTCTTTGAACAATTAGCATTAATTACCCTCCGGATGAAATCAATAGACAGAGGTTCGCTGTAACGAAACATTTGTCATCGGAATCTGCTGGTCAGTATTCATCGAGTTTTTCTTCAATGGCCCGCAAGCCGATCCAACGAAAGCCACGTGACCATCGATAGGCTCCCTCTCGTTATCTTCTCTCTATGTTATTTCCAAGTACTTGCGATGATGACTTCATTTACAGGAATCTCACGTTGAAACTGATTTGTTCAGATTTCAATGAAGGGAAAAAAAGAAATACCGTATTCATTGTCACAGTTTGGAAAGAAGGGGACAGTCTTTGCAGTAGGTACACCACTGTACTTGGGAAAATCGGTTCTTCGCAGAAATGTGACATTGAAACTGATTTGTTCGGACTTTGATGAAAAAAAAAAAGGAAACGAAAAGAAGGAAAAGAAATACCGTGTTAAAATCGAACCATAATCCATGAACATTGTCATAGTTCGTACGAGAAAAGTACAGCGTATAGTATACCACTGTGCACGCATGATTAGAGCTAGAAATTACTCGAGTTGCAATGAAATTACGGGGCTATGCCAGCTGGAAGGCATAGATACGCGTAAGTCGATAACTGCTCTAGGTTATAAGCGTGTGATATAGATCGTTGATAATTCCTACACCTACGCACGTATGGATCATTTCAATAAAACGCGATTGCTGTTTAATAAGAAATGTCGTGAAATTAATTGTCTGCGCAAAGCTCGGCTCGGCTTGGATGAACTTTTTGGAGCTTTTTTTATGTATTTCATGAGTTTGAAGATGTGTCTTACGAGATTGAGAAATATTGTAAGGGAATGATTCTTGTTCAAATGTGTGCGGCGCTGGTAGGTATATTTCTGTATACACGAAACGCACAGGAGACAAGATTGCTTAGCAGAGCGTAGCTGAATTAGCGCGAGCATACAAATGAATATAACATCAGTAAAATCCATATATTTTGTCGGCCATGTTTGCTCAGGCTTTCTTAGTGAAATATGAGCAGTATTCAGACGTTTCTATTACACCGTAATGGAAGGATACCAAATGAATGGTACAAAATTGATTATTATACTTAGCGAATCCCCTCCAACTCCTATATCCTATGCCAATCCGTCTGCAAGCCCTCCAAAACTTTCGATTAAAATACTGTGCGAGTCTCAAGATTCCCGCTGTCTCAAATTTCCAGAAATTTAATTACCTACACGTTACGGAATTCTGGAAAGATTCAATTTCATTTTTCATTCATAAATATTGAACATATATTATACCTATACAACAGAAAAATATTCAAGTCGAGTGAAGCTTCACAATATTCTTACGTGAAACAAAGATGGCCGCCTTCACGAGCCTGGAACGACGCTCATTTGTCAAACCGCTCCTGACGTGGCGGTTTGTTGATAATTTCATCAACAATAAACCCATTGTTGCTGCGGTACACACCAATCGACAAACTGATTCGAACGGGCTGAGTACGAATAATCACTTGCAATTTGTACAAAAAAATCAACATAACTATTCTACAATTCACAGAAAATAACGAGGTATTATACCTTACCTATTACGGGATACACTATTTACCGATCATTCTATGGTAAGACCGTGCGGCGACGCATGTGATAACGGATGACAGTTACGTGAACATTATAAAAAAATGATTTTGTATTAAGTAGATACATGACTTCAATTCCCAAGAAAAAATGGATTACTGGACTGATCTTTGATTTTCCAAGGTCTTTTGGTATCTTCGAAAGATGCAAGGCTAAGATATAGTCTTGTAGGTAAGCAAAGTCTGCCCCATCATGGGCGAAATGTAAGAGAAGTCTTCTTACGTCTTGAGAATAAAGTTATTTGCGGTTTGCATAACGCGAGATCTACTTACGTTAGATTCGCGGCATGTTGCATAAGGAGTGTTGAAAGCTGCGTACTTCGCAGCATGAGTTATTTCACAATCGACGTGGGTGGCCGAGTGAATTTGGAAATTGATTGATGAGCTAATGTTGGAAATGAAATTGGGATGGGAAACGTTAAAAAGAAACGCGCGGATTTAGAACGAAAATTATACCCCAAATTTCCTGATTTCTTATGCGGTTATCCAACCCGCATCCTGCCCAGAATAGACACAAGACTGTGTGTACCTAAGCTTTACTTACAATCAATGTTCAGATAATTCGCGAAAAGTATAACAGCCATCCTGAGTTGTTGAACCGTTTATGGCCAATCCAATTGCGTAATGTTATCGACAAAGCTTAATAACCCAGACCTACGGTTACAGACATTGCGTAAAAGTAGATCCTTGGATCCCATTTCATCCTGACTAAATTCTTCGCCCTCATTTTACGTAACATTTGAAATTTATGCGTCAAATTTCACAATACTAATAGACGAAGTGATGTTATATCAAAAAGTTAATCCCCGAAGAAATACTCGTTCGACGTTGAATATAGAAAAAGATAATGAAATCTCCGTCCACGAGCCTCGGAGACGAGTCCACCGTTCCTACGCCTTGAGACTAAGCTCTGGCAGCAGCCCTTGAATATGGATATTGAAGCTGAGAACGATTTTTCAAAGGGTAACCCTTGCCAAGCGGACATATGTTGAGGTCGGGTAAAAAATGACCTCGAAAAAACCACCCCCGGACGTGTAATAAAGTAATTTTATGAAGTGGTCGCCAGTGTCCGTTGTCCGGTGGGGTTCAGTGAAAAATTACACGGACCCGGGACCGGCGACTACCGGTTAAGTGAAAACATACTGTCCGTCGTTGTCTCGCGCTCTCTTTTTTAACCACTGGTTCTCACTTTTCACGGACAATAGCCCCTGTATACATCTAAATACCTCACTCATCTTCCGGCCCTCGTAATTACTGACGTCTTTCTTTCCATGATTGAGAAGAACCGTGGCTCAATTAATTACACAAAACGCGATCCTCTGACCATGCTAATTAGCACAAAAGCAAAAGCTTCGGCTACTCGTGCTCTCTGAAACGTGTGTGTCTGTACTCCGCAATGCTCCTACGATTCTGAGTGAAATTTTGCCGATGGAATTGAAATAACCAAGAGATATTGGGATTATTCAATTTCACGTGTATATCTAACGAACGAAACATTCGTCATCGAAATACATACGAATGTCAAGACTTTCTGGTTCAACGTGCGTGTGCTTATAGAACATAGGTAGGTAACTGTAACATATAAAAGTTGCATAGCTGTGTATGTATAATAATCAGAAGCCCGTACCCTTATAAATAATGAAAATAACTTTGTTGGGACGTAACGTTATACGTAGTATACGTATATGTGGGCGGAAAAGGGGGGAGGATTGCACCCCGAAGCAAACGGTGAAATAATAAATTTCAAAAAGCCAGCATCCGTAACTTTCCCACCTCTATTAGATTATACCGAGCATCTGCAGAATCTCGGGTGGGCTCGTTAATTTTCGTTAAAAACCAAATGTTACTCGGATGTGGGGGGATACAGCGGAGGGGATATAGGGGTGGGCATCACCATGTGATAGTAGTGAGGTGGTTTTAGTTTCGAGGAAGCATGGGATAAGTAAGTACGGTTTTACATGGTTACCCGAACATTAACGCGGTCTTCCAGACTTCTATTAAGATTTAACGCCCAGCATTTGTTTTCCTTAAGTCTCAGCTGCTGTGACTTGTGACTATAATATTTCAAAACCCCGATGTAAAATACAATAATTAAACAATTATTTACAGTTAAGGAAAACTTTTCCCTCCCCCGCCCAACAAATTTCTAAATACGTTTCAAGAACCGAAAATTTCACACCTACATCATTTCTTACTTTTAAAAAAATTTATTTTTCAATTTTCGCGACTTCTTTTCTCACTCGAAATTTCACTCCAACGAAATTTTCATAGCTACAGAGCTGGCGAGGTAAATTATCTCGGTTCTACTCAGTTCCCAGTTTGTTTTACAGGTAGCGCCACCATCCGCGAGATGAAAGGGTTGTGGTTCAACTCCGGGCTAATGGAACAGGGGTATAACTTTTATCCCATCCTCGTAGTTCAGGCGTCGATTTTGTTCGACTCTAAACAGTTTAGATATAGTGACGGAATAATGCGAGTCGGGAAGAGTAAAAATCGTATTTTTATAAACATTTAAACTGGTCCAATAAAAAATATCAGCGTAACTGAATAGCGGCCGTATCGGGTGTAAAGCCTGTATTTCATTAGGAGCTTTTTAACAGAGTTTCAAATTTATTGTCCAATTCTCTGGCGGTTTACGACCGTCATGTATTACAGCGGAACGATTTTCTCGTTAATCCAACTTTTTCACGCGAACCTGACTGAAAGTTAATCAGTGTTGAATTTTGCGGCTTCGCACTTGTGAAACACCATTTCCTATTAATACGCTATCAGCAGTATCGAATTCCTCATTTTTCACCCCACAGTCACGTGGATTCTCTGTCTCCACATTCAAGCTACGAAGAGTAAAAGATCTCTCCTTTTTAATCCGAGCGAAATTATCGCCGTAATTTGAAACGATTAAGCTTTCCGAGGATTGAAATTATTCTCTTCCCAAAAGAAACGCCGGCGAGCAAAATAAATGACCAACACTGATTAGTCTGAAGCCCCAAATCCACTTAGCGCGTCAGGTGATGAAAACAAACCGCAGGGTAACCCTAAACATTTTTTTCCATGTCGGCCCCCACCCCTGTAAGCGGTTCCCTGTAATTCACCCTGGAGGCCAAAGCAACCCCTTTGAAAAAAAACGTGTCCCACTTGGCCCACGAGCCCTCAGCACTTGTCGGTAAACAGTCACCCCCGGCACGCGCCAGGGGTGCCAACATTTTGTGCACATTTTTTTTTCCTGAACAGGTGCTACTCTTTTTCGTCCCATTCAAATTGAGGGGTGAGAAATAAAAAAAAAATACCAGGGTGAATCATACGGCAGAAAAACGAATCTCTGTATAATTTCACGCCACACGATTGGAAGCATTTGAAGCAATATAAAAATTAACCAAAAACTAGACGATTCATTATTTCATAATTAATTATGACAAAGTTATTATTTTGCCGGAAAAAACTGGGAATTACAAATTATACATTCTCTTAGAATTATGAACGTAAAAAGCCTTGGCCATTTGCCTACCACGAAAGGGTAGTTTTGTCACATATATTAAAAATCGAAAAATTGAAAATGTCAATGGTCATTGGTGCTCTATACGTTTGGTGGGTACCTACTCGTTACGAGAAGAGCTTTCAGGCGATTTCAAGAGCAGTCTTCTTTCTTTGTATACTTTCTTGAGCGCAGGTTAACAGAGTGGGGATAAAGGTATTGTGGAAGGGATGGCGGGGAGGCGAGATGGTAGAGTTTGGTGGGGACTGAGAGGAACCCCTGAAGGGGTAAGACTAGCAACCCCTTAAAATCCCCTCCAGAAGCAAATCAATAAAAATACGAAAGAGTTGTTCTGCAGGGGCTAAAGTAAGAACGTTCTTTAGACGGAATAGGAGCTCCATACATTTTCGGCGATCCGATATGTCAGCTCCAAGTTACACCGCCGCAGAGCCGAACTGCTTAACTGCTCGACTTTTTACCTGCAAGTTTTGCATATTCCAAAATTCGAATAGTCAACTTCTACCTGAGAGCAGGGGACACGCAACTTCCAAAGTTCATTCGTTGCTGTTTATTTCTATCGATTTGATGCCTGCTTATGACAATCGCTAATAAACATTACAGTCGAACTGTATAATTTATTTAAAATTAGGTTCAAACAGAATTAGAGCCGATTTGTTACGAACGAATCTTTCATTGATCAAACTTTTGATCCTTATCGGTCTTGCAATTTTATTATAACTTGAAGACTATTTATCTGACAGTAAATCTAGGTACAAGCTACTGAAACAATTACCCAAAACATAGTCAGGATTATCCTAGAGCTGGCTGAGGGATGAATCATCGCGATTACAAGAAAGTTGGTTCAGAAAATTATTATACGTATGTGATTATTATTTAATTTTTTTTTTTCGTCAGAGCAAACAGCGGAATCTTTTATTTGCCGGAAGCTTTTCGCGTAAGTGAACGTGCGTGTCAGGAAGAGTGAATCTCCACGCGCTTAAGATGGATAAAATAATATTTGAATATTTTAATTGAACACGAGAGTACGTCAAATCTAAAACTGTTGGGGTTGCAGTAAAGCAAGCAAGCGAGCAGTAGGGGCAGTAGCAGCCTGATTATGTAAAAATCCGCCCCTTTTGGAAGGCCGGGCTGGATCCGAGATAGCCGAGGGTGAATCTTAAAATACGACCCCTTCGGAGACTCCAACCCTCCCACTACCACCCCGACCCCCATCCACCCGTTGGATTCACCCTTCGCACCGCTTTTACACAGAGAGATCCGGCAAATCATCCCAGAATTTTTCTTTTGTTTCACGCCACGAACAATGGCCAATGGTTTCGCTGGCGTGCAATTAAAAAGGACTTAGTTGGAAGCATTTTCGAAATCGTCACTGGCTGACGGCTCTTTTGTTATACCATTTCAACAACACGAAGATCTCGAGCTATCAGTAGCGGAGTTCATATATACCTAAGATTGTCGTTAACACACATCTCCCAAATTTCGCAAGAAAACATGAAATTTATCTTGCCTCCGAGAATAAGAAATAGAGAGTGGAATGAAAAAAGTCTGACAGTTTCCTGATGACTGATGAAGTATGGGGCAAGCATGAGGCTCGTTTAAAAAATCAGTATTATACCTGGTCATCAGGCAAAAGGGTATAAGTAATGGATTAGGGATGAAGGTAGGAATTACCGAAGATTGTAGCTCGAGTGCTGGAGAGCTCGTACGGGACCACATGTTGCGAGCGCTCTGGCCGTGACTAAAAAAAAATCCTGACCATATTGCGATGCTTACTGGAACCCGGCACATGTCTAACTATCGGTATAATATCTACGGTAAGAGTTTTTTGACCGGAAGTTTATGGCTTTTTTGACCGGATGGAATTGATAAACCATATGGTTGCGTGCGGGCCTCGCAATAGACCCGGGATCCTAGATAAATCTGTTTGGTTGATTGGACACGCAGCTTTTTACCATCTTCGAGTCCAGCTTTCAATTTTTTGCCGTTACCTATAAGATGATGTTTTTTAGGAAGCATACGTTCCCGAGGCAAATGACGACGACGAAAAGAGCTGAAATTCATAAAATTGTCGTTCTCACAATACCATCGATACGCGGCGCCTCTTCGAAGGGTTTCGCGATACCGCGGGTGGAACCGGAATTTCTGATTTCGTTTCGTGAGACAAGCTTTCATTAGAACAGGAAACAAAAGAGGATCGCGGGGTGGTGGGGTGGTGGGGTGGTGGGCTATAAGGGGGGTGTAAAAATCACCCCTTTGTCTGTGGCGCCATTTTATCATTCCTCGCTTGCAGCCCCTTGGCATATTTCAAATGACAAAAACCATCTCACCCCCTCGTCCCACCTACCCCGCATCCACCCATCAGTTCATCCCTCCAAGGGAGATGGGGGAGACGACGGGGGATGAGGAAATGGGTTGAAGAGGTGGCAGGGAGGGGGGGAGGGGAAGGGAAGGGTGGTCGTCTTAAACTTTAATTGCCTTTATTTTCTCAGGAGAAAAACTCTCGCTGACAATTTATTACCGTTCGACCAAAAGTAAACTGATGCTGCAGGGTATTAGATATTATATGATGTAATACATCTCGTAGATAAGAAGCCCTTATAATGACAATGGGAAATTGAGTAGGTAACTGTTAATTGTCTATAAAACGTTTTAGACAAGTTCAGGTGAAATCTGTTGTTACGTGTAAACCGATAAATGGCAAACGGGCCAAATTTTTTCTCTTCTTTCCCAATCGAAAACTGATTAAATTAGCTAAGCTATTGAAGCCTGTGGAAATTGCTTTCAACTGATTATAGGTACCTCGTTCTCATTCGTGTTTATTTACGATTTTCTTCTTTACTTGAATAAATTTCTATTCAGGATACTTAATATCCAATGATCAAATACATTAAAGTGATAAGAAAAAAGAGGGAAGCGAAAGGAAAGGTTCGGGGTGGACCGGAATATTGATAGTCCGTGGTTAATAAATTATTATGATTGTTGTAAAAATATTTTTCCTGTTTTTTATTTTTCCATTTTTATTCAAACACGAAAAAATTTCAAGCCTTGAAAATAAATAATAATTTGTTAAATTTCTACCCCCAGATTCAATTTGGCAGGATGTTAATCCCTCTATTGAACAAAACTCCGACTGTAATTTCTTGACTTTTATCAGCGAGGAGAGAAGCTTGCTTTGAATGAACGAAGCTAAATTGCGAAAACGTGTAGAAAAACAATTCGTAGGTAAGAAGCGCATAATTATTTATACAATTCGCATTTCTCGTTCTTCCTTGGCAGTCAGATTTCTGGCGTGTATATTTTAGGCATTAGGCCAGCCATCGGCCATTTTATTCGTCTTTCAACCCCCGAACTCCTGAAGGGCGGGGGTGGGTGACGTCAGAAAAGGCCACCCCTACCACTGCGAAGCACTCAACCCGGCGAAGGGTGGTTGAAAAAGAATCTTCACGCAAAATGGTTGCTACTTAAATTCTCATTCTAGTTTTTCAAATGCTTCTTTCCTTTTTTTCATAAACAAAATCATTTCTCAATTCTCAATCATCTCGGAAACTGTATATAATCACGTATAGATGATTGAATAAGAACTGTGCAAAATGACTAAGAACTGACTGTTCACGTTTAAAAATTGATGAAAAAAAAGGAGATGAAATGATAAAATTATTTATACGTAGAGGAGTATATGGGATACCTAATTCAAAAAAATAATTCAATCGCGAAACACTAATGAGCAGCAATTACGTAACAACATAAAAATTTTTTTTCAAATGACTTTTGCTCACCCGAAAGGAAGGCAAAAAATATGTCTCTCATTTATAATTGCAGGAATAAAACAAGAAAAAAAATGAAACGAAATCGCATTAAACAGCTGATGATTACAAAAATGGGTTACAGTTTTGGAGCGTAGAAACAGCTAACTCTTATAACTCTGGAAATGGGATTAACGTAAAAGACTTATCACCTGCGGCTGTGAGTCTTATCGAAAGAGAACATAAATTTTTCGGAATCTTATTTATTAAGAAGTGAGCGTAATATTTTAGAAATCGAAAACTCGAGCTTTCGGATAGGTGAGAGGAGCGACTCGAATGAAATGAACTGTTCTTGCAATCTGTGCGTAATTTGTATGTATATACCTACGTAACGATTGCTTATCCAAGAAGAATTGCGCTCCTGAGAGATGTCGAAAGGCACTTTTGCACTATCCGATTCTAAGCTGTTCTAAGCAATCTTAAAGTGGCACTGTTGCGCGTCTTAAGTTAAACTTTAAAGTCGAGAGCTCTATCCCTAAGTTTGCGAGATACACGCGCGCTCCGGACCGACTTCGACCACTGAATCCTTAGCGGCCAGTTCTCTCTTGTTGCAAAATTCGTGGGTACAATCAGGCCAAAAAATAACATGCATTTTGCTCCAAGATCCATCGATCAAACCCTGATATTTTATTTTTTTTATCCCCTCGAGTCATCCGCGAAAATAAAACCACCGCGTATGTTCCTCGAAATAAAAACACAAGCTCTCGAAGCTCGACTTGTTGTTAATTTCCAGAACGTAAAGAAGATCATCAGTTTTACCACGTAACGTAAAATTTTGAAAGCAAATGTACGAGCGTGCATTAAGTTGACCGAGCGTAAAAATAGCGGGACAGTCGAAGCGAAGATGCATTTTTATACTCGTCTGAATAATGAAAAATAAGCTGGTAAAAATTATTTTTTAGGAATAATTATATCCCTTTGTTACTTTAAATTTGCAATATATTTCAGGACGGAAGGTGGCCGATTATTTAGATAATGATTTTCGCAAGTTAACAAAGAAATTTACACCGTATTTGGAAAGGAAATTAATGGACAGGAAAGATTATTCCGAATAAGTGAATATTTTCAAAAAAAGTTGGAAAAAAGCGAGGAGATTAATTTGCTGAGGTACTGTACGATTTAAACCCACTAAGCGCATAATTTAGGCTGCGAAAGAGAGCGCAGAAAAAGTAGTAAAAAAGATAACCGCAGCTTGGAAGATGGTAGATGTTCGATTGGGGCGAATTGGAATATATTGTATCAGCCGGGTCATAACTCTTTTGGCAAAGCGTATAGAGCATAGCGGGTCGGAGAGTAGATTTATAATCTGAATATTCTATGAAACATGAAAGTCTCCGGTTTCTTGGTATACTTACTTGAAAACGGAGCTAATAAACTTAAAGTAAATTTATCCATTGATTTGTTTGTTAAGTTAGTAAACGATTGTCAAGATATAGGATAATTACGGAGCTAAACGCACCGCCCATATTTCATGAGATCGGAAACAACCTGGCTTAGTAAATAGGTAGGTACTTCTAGTGCTTTCAAAGCCTCCGATCATCGATATTTCGCTTTCCTCGTCTGAATATCGTCCGATACTCCTCATGAATTACTGACACTAAAAACGCCCCGACTAGCTCTATCCAAAGCCGGAACAATTCACTGTACAAATTTTCATACTGCTTATACTACCGCCGAATGTATTAACCGCTGATGTTTCTACCCTGAATAACGAATCTTCGATATTATTGCCAACTATCACGTTGACCTCGAGTTTCACGAGCACGCAAGAAGCTCCGAAAACTTGAGGACCTCTTTCCCCTCGAGTATATACGCCAACTTCACCGTATCTCTAACTAATTTTAAGACACGATATTACCGAAACATCTACTGCGCGGTGACGACCTATGAGACTAATTAAAAAAATAGAGAAGAAAAGTCAGGGAAGACTGAAACTTGGAACCGAAAAAATGACTGCATAGATTAACCCAGTGCGCAAAACAGTATGAGGAACCACATTCACAGCAGCAAGTTTCGTAGCCTGAGGTTAACACGACCGCAGACACGATGAGAGACATTCCTCTGCGACGTTAGAATCGTTTATTAACTGATCACTTTCCCACCTTAACCCTTCATTGAATAAACTAAATTCCGGAATAGATTTTGATTCGGGAACAATTTCGAGGACGTGGTAATAACGATCGATGTCAAAACTGCGAATACTATTACCTATAGGTGAAACAATTACCTAGACAGAAGTGCACTTCTCTGAGAAGTCGAATTGAAATCGGTAGATTTAACGAAATCACTGTAAGCAGGTATACGGAAGTTTTCAAGAACACAACTGCGCACGGGAGGATATGCGGGATCTGAGTATCGAGAAAGATTAGCTTCCTGCATGCGGTGACCACTAACGGAACCGACTAGGTATGTCCGACCGAATGCGTCCCCACCCTAAAGCCTAGTGTAAATAAAAATCAAAACCCGTTTCTCAAAAGTGACCCTTTGCAAAGGGGTTTTGTAATAGGTAATAGGCATAGGCAAAGGACCCGCCAGGGCTACCGAGGGCTAGCCTAGGGCCAGACTCTCTGTCCCACTCGAACAGATTACCATATCCTTTCTAGAATCCGACGCGGGGACGCCCGGAGAACTGGTCAGGTCAGTTTTTTGGCATTTTTTAATTTCCGATGACCAGATGCCCGGATGGGGTCCCGTAGATTCCGACCTGCCCTGACCTCCCCTTTAACGATGACCCCATAAAAATCCCAGAACCGGTTTGACCCTTTGGATTCGGACGTTACGCGAGAGCCACGAACGCACGTACCTAGACGTTACGCGTCATCGTATACACACGCATGGCGTATAATATAAATACATCTACGAGGCTAGCACCCGGTCACCTATTGTTGCCTATGCATAATGACCGTTATGTAATCCTAGCTTGCTTTTTACTTGCAGATATACAATATGTATGTATGTATGTATAGGCACGATTTTTTATTAGACCGATAATTAGCCGGCCTCCTTACAAAGGAAGAAGAAGATGAAGAAGAAGTAGAAAAAGGAGGAGAAGCTAGAAATATGAATGGATTTTGATTTTCTTGATAATATTCAGATGGATTCTCGTTTGGAAAAATTGAGGGAACTCGATTTCGAGTCTTGTGGAACAAATGCACCAGTTAAGGGTACCTTCGGGAAGGAAATCAGTGTTATTGTAATGTAAAGCAAAATCGATTGGCCAGAGGCTCGCAGGCGCTTGGCAATTTAGCTAATGACTACAGCAGATTCTCTACCGACTGAACCAGTCCTGGTACCTGCTACTTGGCAGGGCTAATTTTGTACTCTAAGAGAAACGAAAGAATTAGAATCAACTTCTGAAACTATATATTTGACATTGGAACAGCCTCAGGATAATAATTATGATGTATCGTAATTGGATCACTCTAACAGCTTTTTAGTTCGATTAATTTTACAAATTCGAATTGTCCATTGAATCTGGGCGAAGAGAAGTAGCTCAAAGCTCTTTTGTAATAAAGTTAGAAGATCCTATCCCGCCTCTTTGATAGTTATATTTGCAGATTTGCATCGATTTGGTACAATTCGTTCTGAGGGAATTGCAGAAGGTAACTGCAAGAAGATTTGCATTCAATTCCGTCCTTTGATCGACTCGACTTTCTTCTGTATAACCAAGATGAGAGAAAAATGAAAATAAGAATCGTGGAAATAATGTGCAACGATCGCGAACGAAATGGCATTGAATAGTATATAGATAAAAAGTTGACCGTCGCGGAGAACGCTTTGCAAGTTTATTTTTCTGATCATACTCGGCAAGTTCTATTTGGCGAGAATGAAGACAAGGCGAGCGACGGGGGCTCGGTAAAACGTAAAAGTAGAAATAATGAGTTTCCCGGCGAGTTCCTCGCAGTCCTGGTTCGGAAAAAAGTTAAGTCGAGGGTCTTTCCCACCCCTAAGCCATTCCCTCCTCCGGACGCCCCTCAGCGTGGATGAGAGTAAGAGGTGGGGTGGTGGGCCGGGGGTGGCATTAATTACGGTCCTTTATTATAAAAACTGAACGCCCTCCGGCCAGGAGGAAAGGGGCAGTGGAAAAGAGACAGAGAAAGAGCCCCGGAAGAGTGGAAAGGGATGGTAAAGAAGGCGAGCGAGAGAAATAAGGAGGGAAAAACCCTCAGCTGTCTCCCTCTGTTCAATTTAAAATACTTAATCTGTCTTAGTCTCCGGCACACGGGTTGTCAAATGCAACTGTCGCCCTGCACCTCGACTTGACTATACATATAATACTAGTTGCGAAAATGACAAAGATTTCATTATAATATCATTATAATATTAATCAACGTTCGATAATAATCATCGAGGAGGAGTAAAATCGAAGGTTTATAAATGGCCAAGGAAATTTAACGTTTATACTATAATTCCATCCAATATACTTCTAGGACGTAACGAGTTAGTCTACCTCTTTCAATATTTCCGAAAAATAAAAGCTCGATGGTGTTTAAATTTTCGGATAATTATTCACCTATTTTCTGTGACTTGCCGATAGTAGTTATTAGTATGCCTTAGTCCTCGCAAGCTAGTTTCATACTCTATCTTCCGAGGAATTCTTACATCGCGACTAATCTTACAGAGTTTATTTTCAGCTGGTCAATATCAGACGAGAATATAACGAAATTAACAGCAGACAGTTGAGAACCTCTGGTAAAAATAAGAAACAGGAAAATGGCGGAGGTTTTAATTTGCATCCCCGCCTCTGTCTATTCCAGAATCCAGTCCAAGACTTTTCCTTCAAAGTGCAGGGTAGGTTCTCGATGATGGGCTCGCCTACTCTTACATTCAGACATTTTTAGTTTCACATTTTTCAACTTCTTCTTATTTTTCAAACTCCGGATCGACTCGCCTCGGAACATGAACGTACAATAACTGTAATCGACTTCTTTTGTAATTCATTGTTAATTAAAAACATCTACCTAAAATATACTCGTCCATTCTTCGCGAAGCCTCAAGAGTAAACGAATCTGTTCAGATCCAGTTTAATCCCTGGCCCCGATACGTCATCATATCGCATCTCTAATGCCAAAAAGGTATGTACCCACGATATACCTTTTGGCATTATAGAGACGCGATATATTTGCGTAATACCGGTGTAATAACCTAATTGGACAAGTCTGGAACGCGACGCGAATACAGTCAGAGATTAAACGGAGGTTCCGATCCTCTGATAAAAATTCTGAACGCGTTCTATTCTAGAAAGCGAACTATCACTCTGCTCGCATTGAAATTCTTACTTTCGAAGAATTGAATCGTACGCTGTGTGCTTTTGCAGCAGAGCGACTTTCTCTTCTTCGTCTTCACCTCTTCTTTCTACTTCTTCTTCGTCGCTGAAATGACAATTGGACGGATTATAATAGAGGAGAAAATCATTGTTCCGAAAGTTACGACTCGCCCCTCAAGATCCATGGCGAACAATGGGTAGGTATCTATAAAGTAATTCTTTTCCATCGGGACTGTACCGTGTATAACGCTTTGAAACGAGCGAATCGGGGGTCAGCGCTTGGGTCAACTAGCGCGCGTAAGTAAGTCTCCCTCGTCCCCCTGTACCCCGCTTCTCAACCCCTTCCACACTCCCCCTTTCCTTATACTGGTACCTACTGCCATTCAACATATGGCCAAAAGCCCGAGCCAGAGTCGATGTACGCAGTACCTATGTTGGTGCGTGCGTGGGCATCATGTAGGTCATTCACACGAGGCATGGGCAGTCAGAATTCAGAGATTTATAATACTTTGGGATTTTCTTTCCGCGACTGCATTCAGGGTTCGGATTGGCGAGGGGGTGCAGAGCGATTTTGAATCCTGCGCCTCGAGTTACTTAGGGGCAGAATTTTTCAGCGGGGGAAAGAGAGATGAGGGTGGGCTGGCGGCAGACACCCTTTAGATTAGGTACCGAGATGAAAGAAGCCAATCTTACAGCGGCCTCGAGTTTTTGCTGGCAACGATTTTTGGTAATTAGAAATACTCCGAGCTTTACTCGGCCTCCCTTGGGCGATATCTCTTTCAGATTTTAGAAACGGCGAGATAAGGTCGTCCAGTTTCAAAAAGAACATCGGGGAGGATGAATGATCGGCTCATGATGAACCATTCCTGAGGTTATTCACTTCACGGGAATCGAGCTGATCATAATGCCAGCGATATATCTCGCTCTTTCTCCGATAGAGTGCAATCGCAATTTACGCAAGTATCCAAGTCCTCGCAGTCTTTGTTAGTCTTTCCACGTCCAATTCTGGATTGGAATGAAAAAAACGCACATCTGTTTCAATCACTCCGGATCGAACCTATGGAATAGTTATCTAAAATTTTTACACTGGAAGATGAATTGTTGGAAAAAAATTTTTGCCTTTATAAGAAATATATGAATTTTTTTGCTTTTATATAAATTATCGAAGCTATACCCTCAACCCTCTTAAATAATATTAATAATAAAGAAACAAAAAAAAATTCGAGCCTTGCCTGAGGATCGAAGGAAATTTTTTTTAGCGAAGAAGACAACGAATCCTCGTGCTTTCGCGCAGGGTTTCATAATATTCCAGTTCATTAATTTCTCGCAAAGACAGTGTCGGGGCCGCGAGACCCGCCATTCGTATTTAAATTCAAAAACAACCGACTGTCGCTTGCCCACCCCTTCACCCTCTCGCTCTTCCTTATTCTCTTTCTCTTTCTATCTGTCTCTCGTCCGCTCACCAATTTATAACATTTTCCGTCCTCGTTCAGGGCGAAGGCTCAGTCAATAAAGTATTCTAAAAAGCCCGCGCGAATAAGAGCCGTCTTACACCTCCCCAACCCCCAACCCCCAACCCCCGCCCAGCGCGCAGCCACCCTCGACTCGGCCCTCGGGGGTGAGCGGAAAAATAGGGGTGGCAAAAAACGTCAATAATATCGGCAAGATGGAGCCTGCGAATGTTTCGAGGGACCTCAGAACTTTTACCTCCATTTACAACACCCCAACGCTGGCTGCACTGTCTTGAGATTTTTTACTGGATTCTCGGACTTCAATTAACCATTTAATTACACATTCCTCAAGCCAGGATTTCGATGAATCTTTATACTTTGGATTCGGGAACGAACCACTTTCCTTCTCCTATATATTTCTACACAAAAGTTTTCCAAAGCTATGTGAAACCCTGATATGCCGATATTAACCGGAGAATAATTACAGACCAGGTTCTCACCTCCTTTTTTCTCACTATAATCGAATAAAGACGATAGCATTGAAATAGTGCAAAATTGACGGTTAAATATCACCGTACTTTCAACAAAGACCACAACCCAATTCCATCTCCCAATTCCTGAGTGACAAAGTCATCCAGCATCCCTTCAAACCATTATCATTTCCGTCCAAAGGCGAGATAAAAAGAAGCGAAAAAGAAATTCTATTCTTTACCTCAACCCGTTCTCGAGAGTATCGTTTACTCTTCGAAAAGACATGCAGTTAACGAGGCGAAGCTTGAGGCAGGGATTACGACACACATCAAACTACGAACACAGAGACACACAAATTTCCGCCTTGGTTCATGCAGAGGGCCGTCGCCAATGTCCCAAGTAGGTAACACTAGGTCGGGGTCGGTAGCTAGTGAACGGGAATTGTTGGGTGGTTGCGACGACGGTGGTGGCCTCTTGGCTTGTGCCTCGCGTCAAGGGTACGAGAGTTGGACGAGGGCAACGGAAGAGAAACGGGGGAGGAACGGGAAGATGGGGTGATCGAGGGTGGCTACGCAAACGTATAGACATGCCTCCGTATATAACGCAACCTAACCGAGTTCCGTCGATAATGGCACTTAACGGAAAACATGGTTGGGGTAATTATATTCCCACGCGTAGGTATATACCTACGCTTCTCATTTTCCCTACGCCCGGCTGAGACTGGTATAGACATATTCGAATCTCGCCTAGATGCGCTTCTCCGTTATATGCCTATGCGATGTATACCTGTCCCTGCGCCAGGTTGTCACGTGTAGTACGAAGTGCTGCGCATCCTTCATTTATGTATGTAGTTATTAGTTAGGGACCGATCGGCGATGCACTTTGCGAGACGTTTCCCTGCCATATTCGATATATGATAGATTTTATCGAATTCCCCATGCTTTAAAGGTGGAAGATATAGGCGGTGCATTCTTCCTGCGATTCCTACGTATATACATATATGTATATATAGTCATTGGTCAATCCAGCGGAAATAATCGCCGATTTTCATTTTTGATTAAGAAATATTCCCCGATATGGAAATCGACCGATTTGCTCAACAATTCGAGGTTTGAAATGTTGTTCTTAGTTTTGCGATGTATAAATGGAACTGAGCTTTACTGGTGAATTTATCTCGGACGATCTGCCGTCTTTTTCTACGTTGCCTGGCCAGGAGAAGGAGAAGAAGAAGAAGAAGAAGAAGAAGAAGAAGAACACCATCGTCGGGAAATAATTCCATTTTCTTCTGCGAGTACAATTTTGCTTTCAATTTATTTTACCCCTTCGCCCCTTTTTCCTTCTTTGCCTGTTACAGTGCGATCTTCAGCCTCCCTCACACCCCTTCTCCACCCCCGCTCCCGCCTTACTCTCACTCTCTTTCTCTCTCTCTCTCTTTCTCTCTTTTTCTCTCTCTCCATAACCCCCATGCCCCACCCTATACCACCCCAGCCCCGTTGCTTCGACCGTTGTAATTATTAAACATTGCGAGAGCCAGCGGCAGTAAGAAGCGTTTTATAACTGCATAAAACGTGAAGTAATTTGTAAGAGCAAAATTTTTCAAAACTTACCAAGAAATTTGTAATTTCTTCATGCCTTGTGATTACTTAATATTTATTAGCCAGCTTCTTCGCTCTCCACTCGTGTTTATTATGGGTAAAACAGACTTACAAAATTATTCATTCAAAAACGAAACAAAAAGATAGGGATAGGAATAATTTTCCGAAAAATTGTTTCCCAGTGAAAGTTTCGCAATAGTCATACGTATATGATAAGGTCTCTGATTTCAAATACATTAATATTCTCTGATCTGAAAAAAAGTGTTGAGTAATTTTTCATTTTTATTTTCTACTGAGTTTTAAGACAAGAAGATATATACATATATATATACTCGTCGTTGGTTCTTCCGAGGCGTCGATACGCCGCATCCCCTCGCGACCACCTTAACGTCAATTAATGACAAAGTTGGCCTGCCAAGGGCGCAAGTGCAGTAGGTACCAAAACTGCGTGATCTTCATTTGTTTCATGCCCTCGAGCGAGAATTTCAGGATCATCTCAATCTGGATTTTAATAATTCTGGAAGCGACTCAGAGGATGGAAGAATTCACCTAGGGTTTGGGGTGGGTGGCAAGGTCCTAAATTATTTCGGGGTGAAAATTTTCAGCCCGTGGGCTGCCCGGGAGTCAAGGAATGTCCGTACCTACAGTTGGTCGATCACCTCCAAGACGGATAGAAAAAGTTTCTAAACTCGAGACGCCGATGTTCAAACTTTAGAGAAGAAAAAATAAAAAATTTAAAGTAATAGACGACCTGCGTCGCTGCGAAAAGACTTCCCCTCAATTTTCAATATAAATTATAGCTATATACTTCCAACGTAAGAAATAAAGAAGAGATAAATCGATTAGGAGAAAAAGGGACTCGAAAATAGAGTCGGGACTCCGTGTAGTCGAGTGAAACGACACACGTATAAAAAGAGAGTCACTGCTGGACTCACCCCACACAGTTTTTTATTATACTTATTACTGGCGCCGCCTAGTGAGGAAATGCTCAGACATTTAACCCCTGTAAGGCAAGTTGGAATTTTCACACAGCACCATCTACGGGAGGGTGAAGAAAGTCTGTTGTCGACCAGAAAATCGATATTACGCTTGATGAGCACACTTCTCAGACACGTGTATAGTGTTGTGAAGAAATTTTTACCCTTGCAGCGAGGTAGAATTTTTTCTCCTTTTTTTTTGTTTGGAAATTCAGAATTTTTCTAGCCCAATTTCTCATCCGAAATACAGATATATATCAGATGATATTATCCACCGCTTGAGAATAATTATATACCCGATTTTATACATAATATAAAGGACGTCGATCACAATGTCAATTAGACATATACTTAATTAGGAAAATGGATTAGGAGCTTCGAAAGCATGGAGTATATCAATTATTGTAGTAAATGATGAATCGCCTAGTTTGAAGACTCGATCGAAAGGTATACTCGTCGACGTTGAAATAGGAAAAGAATATTACGTAATTATATAGAAATGTAATTGATCGAAAACAAAAGCAGTCGTATAATAAAAGCCATTTAGCCTGGAGCTGTGAATTAGCATGACAAATATTGGCTTGTGGTTCAAGCACAATGAGGCTCGTTTTACAATGAAACAATACAGAAATTTTTTCTCCTTTTAATGCGGTCGATATACAACCCAATTACTAATTGGTCACACGCTGTGACACCGAAGGCGTTATACCACGATACCTGTGCCAATTGTTTCGAAGATGAAAGATGTGGACGAGGTTTCGTTGCCGTAAATACTTGGACAATTTCAACTTTAACCATGCTATTAAACGTAGGGCAAGGAGAAAGGAAATGCGTCGTTAACTCGAAGTATAATAATGGCAAAAGTTATCGTAAAAATGTAAATCTCGGGATTAAGTGCACATCGCATAACGGAAGAGATCCTCTGCTTGCTGCGCTGCGTTCAGCGTCGGTAAAAAGTCAAGAATGAAAATTAAAAATAGGGGAAAAAGTCTCGCGGAAAAAGTAGGGTGGAGAAATGTTGCTTTTCGCGAATGGAAAAGAGAACGAGAACGTTAACATGAGAAATAAAGATAGAGGTTATCGCGAGAGTGGTAGTAGGGAAATGCAAATTGCAGGATTAAGCTCGCGTCACACGTCGCCGGCATTATGTTTATCTTGACCAATCTAAAAGGCAAAAGGCTGGCTTTTACTCGTTCTCTTTCCACTTAGGTTGCCGTTAAAATTTTGCTCCAACTTTACGACCGGTTTACCCAATAATTATTTTTATCTTACTTATATGCCTTGCTTTAACGAGCACTAAAAATAAAATTCTTACATTGTAATTCGCGATCCTACAGCCCCATCAAGTACGGGGACTAGGGTCGTCTAATATTCACTTTACTATCGTGCTTTATAGGCATAGAAAATTATATGTGCTGCTATACCCTTATAAAAAGATTGAAGAACAACCTGACAAAAAATATATCATCGCATGATTTCCATTTCCAGTAGATTGGTAATAATTAATCTTTGGTCAAATTCACAAGCGATTACACGTGGAAATTCTAGATCGCTTGAATGCCACGTCTGACGATGAGGAATAGACCGCCAGCAGTTTACTCTTCCATTGAATAGTGCGCAGGATTCCTTCGTGGCGTAATGAAACACCTCAAATTACGTTAATAATTTCTTGACGCAAACTAGTTATTTCAAGACAAAGATCAGCGGAGTATCTCTGGATCTCTGGAATTCAAGTCTAAGAAATAGAATAATTGTTGGTATTGAAAATAGCAAATAGAAATTTACCCGCACAGCGAGATGGACCAATTTCTGTACATTGCGGAAGGAAATGAGAAATATGATATTCATCGCGCTCGTCACTGGGATTGAAAATAATCTGAATCATCAATAATAGATCTTTGTTCGTAATTATAAATTAATCTAAGACGCGAATCCTAGTTTATTGAGCAGGACTAAAATTAAATCAATCAAGATTTCATCGGTTTCGTTCACATTTCAAATACCAATTGAAGTCGAAATTTCATCATACTTTCAATCGTCGAAAAGTGTCGACAACTTTATCTAATTATAAATTTCATCTGTAATTAGTAAATCCATAAACGTCGCTCGAGCCAGAAATATAATCGTGTTTGGCTGAGTTGAAAAGTATGTTCGGCGTGTGTTGAACAATTATCACAATACGAAACAATAATTGATTGTTCAAGACTCAAAATTGCTTCTAAAGCTTTGTGACAACTCCGCATTGTCTTTCGATCCGAACAAAATCAACAATATACTACACACAACTATACACCGGTTATACGGATTATATGCGTAAGTGTATTCTGTATGAGTATACTTTACGCGATAATGGTAATTATAATATTCGTACAATAATAGGAGTGAACAAAGGAACGGTTAATTGCTTTAGAATTAATCTTCCGTACGTGTGGGATCCAACTCGAATTCAAATTGACCGTCAATCCCGGGACTCCCAAGCGTAACTAAGAACATGGGTGAAACAATTGACCGTCATCGTCGCCGTCACTACCTCCTTTACAACTTCGTCAAAGAAAATAATTTGCCTAGCCTAAATCCAGCCGGATTTGATCCTTTTTTAATCAATTTTTTGAAATTTCTTTTACTGTACAACGCAGCTTCCTATAATCGTCGATTTTAATCCAAAGTATCGCACGGTCAAACTACCTACCTGTTGAATAAATACGGCATACAATTTTTTTCCAATAATACCCCAGCCCCGATCTTCCAATATATATCCATAACTTTCCGTCGGAAATATTCCGGTCGTTTCCTGCGGTAATATTTCAGACCCTTTTTCAATTGGACCCAACGCCCTTCGGGCCCGCCTTGACCCTCGAATAACAGGCCCTTGAAATTGGATTGGGTCGTTTTCCATGAAGGGTTGGATCTCTTGTTGAAGGGCCTGTCCAAGGCGGTGCCTGGTTTAGATAATCAAACTTCAGATAAATCCTTAAGCGGGTATTACACTTTGGGAGATAAATTGATTGTGAAAAAATCTGTGTTCGAGTTGGAAAGATGATTTCGGTTCTTCTTTTCAGACGGATTTGAAATGCCAGCTGCAAGATTATTCCGCGGACAACTAATAGCAGGCAATTTGTTTTCCCGTCATGTACTCGTTGTTTGATAAGAGACGGAGCATCGTACCTCGGATCCCACCTGCTCGGTCTATTACTGTACAAGTTCCGAGTTCGTCTGCTACGGGGTAACCCGACCTCAATCCTTCTCGCGATGGAGGCGTCCCTATTATAAGTTGCGAACAAACTTTACTTATACACAGAACTATCCGCATGCGCTGTCTAGCTAGGTGCTAGCTTGTCTCCTTCCACGCCCTATCGGTATCCCCCTTTACTTCCCCCTTATTGCACCTATTCTGCACCCCTTTGCATCTCCCACACACACCCCGTCGACCACCACAATCTCCGCCCGCACCTACACCTTGATAAGTAATACAAGTCTATGCAGGATGCAGCCACTAAGTAACTCCAAAACGTATTACAAGTTTAAATTGGAAATTCATACTAGCTGTGGGAACCTGATAGGAAAATGGTGAAGGGCAAAAAAAAGAGAGAAGAAATAACAGATAATATCTTGCACGGTTATATCGAATAAATGATCAAACGACGATTGATGTTGGTTCACCTATTTATTCTTCCGATTTTATGCACCCATACTGCTTCCTAGTGCATAGAGGGTGAAGTGTGCGAAAATGGGCCACCAAGTTCAGAAGAATTTCCTCGTATTCTTGCCAAAATGTAAAACCAGGATATGAAATTTCTTCGTTTTTTTGGTACATACGACCTTATACCATTGGACACGAGAAATGTCTTTGCTATTTTGATTGAAACTTCGAAATTTGATAAACTCATGTAATGTAAAATCTAAATAATTGTTACAATTTTGAAATTGTTCATTGACTATGTTTTGAGAAATCGCCTGGCATATATTTCGCAGCTGATCCATCTTCGTCGATTTCACTCTATATATCATAAGGGAGAAGTAAATACATGAATGTGTATTCGGACGCCAGTATATGTCTGTGCTTCTGTAATCCCGTATCTGGCCTCAATTGTTAAACTGGAAAAACTAGCTTTCCAATCTTTTTATTTTTTTCATTCAAACGCGACCCATCCGGCTTGACCAGCGTCCAGTCCCGGGGGAACAGAACTGGGGTTGAAGAGATTCAAGGGCAATGAAGGGAGAACAGCACTTATACAGGGTGGCGTAAACTGTTTCAGATCTCAATTATTGTTGGATGAATATATTTTTTTTTTATCATCTATTTTAGGATAATTTGAATTACCTTTAAAATCTACCTGACTTGCATTTTTTTTTGACTCAATCGGAGTAAGAAACTCCATTGTTTGGATTATCATATCGATACTAATTTCAGAATGCTTCGATTGTATTTTTAAAAAAAAACGTGAGACCTTCAGTTGAATAAAATACTGAGTACAAATTTGGAAATCCAGTTCTACTCCTCCAAAAAAAAAAAAATTGAACGTAAGAATCGTACGTTGAGAGTGGTCACTCCACTGAGTGTGACTGACCAGTGGTCATTCACTGTTCCAAGAGTGGACAGAGGGGTGCCAGTAACGCCTCGGGGCTTCAAGTCGCGTTACAATAGCACACATTCTTTATTTTCATTGTGCCTTGAAATCTTATACACGTAACCTAATGAAACATTAAGTAATTGCTTATTAAAAGCCAACTGACCACACCGGACATTGTTATCGGCCTGACGCATTGAGCTTCGTTCGAAGTTTGATGTATAAATTATAACGAGATCGACTGTGGGGTAGGCAAATTTTCTGCAACTCCGCAAAATAATTTTGGGTGGATATAAATTTTGCTTCAGTTATTCCGAAACTCTTTAGTTTCTTATACTTTCGATACTGAATAGGCGAGTTTAAGAAATAACGACTGAAAGGGAACAAAATAACGAAAAAGTTTCTTCGGACCGCACAAGGTAAGACGATGTAATAGATAGTCGCGAAGTAATAAATTCTTTATGCAAGCGACACTTGAATCAAAAAGTAAATTTTATCTTTTCAACGAACGAATTTGTATGGACAAACGTTCCGCATCTGCTCCCGCAAGGAGAACCCAACATTGTCCTGTCCGAAAAATTTGAAAACTGGTCTAACTGGACGTTACACGAGGTAGCGACTGCCGCACAAACGTCCTCCTCAAACTATTGGGAGTAACTAGTTATAAAATTTCAATTCTGAGACTCGCCCGATCCCAAACTGATCCCAAATGCAAGCGAAAGAATTTAGTTCCTCGGAAATTGGATAGAATTTATAAAATTTCAAATACTTAAATAAAACCCCTAATTGATTCTTCATTATTCTTATTTCGGTTTCAATGTCAGCTTTTTAGTTACCTAACAATTTCGAATGCAGATGAAAATCGATTTTTTTATAGGAGTTTCGGAAACATTTTATGAGCGAAAATAATTGCACTTGGAAATAGGAACGGATTTCTATCCGTCTCGGATAATTTCCCACAGTATTTCTCACCAGCCAAGAAAGGGTCAACGCGCGCGTTGCCGACTGACCTAAAACAGGTTTGATTTTCAATTCAGAGTCGAAGTGACCCTTTGGCAATTGTCCATCTTTCCTCAGGACTCTGTCTTGTCCATAACTGGTTTTCTTTCCCACATCGGGGTGGCGGTCATTCTTGAAATTTGTAGGGGTTGATTTTGTAAGGGGGAGAGAGGGGGATGGCCAGCCAGCTCCGGACTTCGACTCGAAGTGGTCAGTCAGTGAATTTAGTTTGTGCTAGTTGGGTCAATCTAATCTGTACTTAACTGTCGCTCCTAGCTCTATGGATTCCTATTTACTACGAAATAGGTAAAACATACATTATTCTATAAAAAATTTACTTCTTTCAGGAGAAATTAATCCCCATTCGTAGATCGGATGAATATCAGTTTAATTTCTTTATTGTACCAAACAGAGTTGAATAGATCAATTTTTTTTTCTACCCCTTCAATCGAATCCCTCTCAGAGTGATTAATTCATTTTTATAACAAGAAAAGCTAATGAATTAAAACACTATTCTCTCAGGTTTCGAATGTCGTTGAAAACTGAAAGAAATTTCTTTGCTTTTCAGTTCGCACAGTAGAAAAAATTTCACTAAGCTAATCGCGTTGGGATGAATGATTTCTGGCTTCTATTCTAATTATTACAAATAATTTTTCTTTTTTTTTTAATTAAAAAAAAACTTGCTGCAATGTTCCGGGCAACGTGTACCGTAGCTTTTTACACTTGGCAAGTAGTTCGTTAGGTTTTATACATCATTTCTCTCCCCTAGCAATAGGTACTTGAGGGCGGAGTCCCAGGCACGCCGCCATGTTGCCACCCCCGTCTTACCACCCCCAGCGTATCCCCCCAAGCCTTAGTAAAATAAGGGATGTAAAACACGAAGGGAGAAATGGTGTTTGAAACTTCAATGGTGCGTCGCAAAGTTGGTAGGCTACAAAATGCAATGGAATTCGTACACCAAAACATGTAAATATTCTCCACGTGTGGAATCTAGATGGTCGTTGGGATTAACAAATTACGATTAAGGGTAGGTATTACGGAGGCGCTAAGGGTTGAATTCTAAATCAAGGAAAAGGATATTCTCTACTCCTTAAATATTATCTGCACGCCCTTAGAAATTACCGATTCGTGACCGGCTGGCAATTACTAACTCCATCGTATCGTTTCATGCAAACTACACCCACGCAATGATACCCAAATCATTCGAAAAATCCTAAACTAATTTCCCCTCTATTATTTTTATACTTTTTACTTATTTCAGATCATTTTATTCCCCACTATATTTCCTCTTTCTGACCGATAATTATCCAACGCCTTCACCATCGTTGTGGAATCTGTTGTTGACGTCAGGTGCATACGTATAGGTGTAATACGTACACATACACGATTCTCGGATCTCATTATGGATTCCCAGTTTATTAATACGGTGAAATAATTTCAAAGTTCCGGGGGGTTGGGGGAGAAGGATCCTGAGAATCGTCTTTTGACGTGCCAGGCGCGTTCCTTGGTACGCTAGGTGATAATATTTCTCTCTCCTTCGCCCTCTTCTTCTCTCCCTAGGAGTTGCTCGTGGCGTTCACAAGTCTGCAGGAGTGAATGCGCCTTAATTTCCTTTGAGCCGTTTGCTTCGAAGCAACCTACCCCTCGCCTCCATTCCTCGTTCCCTTACTAACCCCCACACCCCCAAAACCCCCACACCCCTACACCTTCTCATTTTCCCGCCCCCACCTGCCGCCGGCCCTGGCTTCATCCTCTGAGCTCGCTCTCTCAACCTTATTCTGTAATTTCGTTTACAAATGAAAGGACCTGGAGCGTCGACTTTGTGCTCATCGCGTCTACCAAGGCTGTATAGCGTTACGCGTATACATATATGCCGAGAATGGTATATATATACATATATACATATATATATATACGTATACACCTACGTCTTACCTTAGATCCAACTCACTCCATGATAGAACTTCTTATACACTTGAAAGGAGTTGTATAATATGCCTATAGAACACGGTACACGTATCATATATCAAATGGTTCGTGGTATAGATGATCAACGGTTTTTGTCAATTTTTCTATAGGTGAAAAGGTTCTGTGAAAAGTACGTTTTTTCGACATCGTGTAATAAAAGAAGCAACAAGTCTTCATTATCATTTTTGACACGATTTTCATGAATTTTTTGACTAACACACTGCAACGAGGACAATATCACAGCTTTTATTCGATTATTTTATTATTCTCTTCTTAAACTCACCAATTTTTCATTATCGAAGTAATTGCGGGGAGATGGAATACCCCTTGATACGAACTGACACGGGGTTATTTAGGCTTGTCAACGTATGCTTCCTGTTCAATATTCGCCGGTTTATGCAACTGTTAATAATCTGCGATAATTATTTGCGCAATTTTCTCCAGATTTTAATATACGCTATGTGTTAATTACGGGAGTATATATTTAGCTCTAAATATTCATTAGGCTCACGATTAGGGTCGATAACAACGCACGTTTCGTGGCCTTTAGGGGATGAACTATATTCCACTGAAAATGTGGCAACTGGCCCTAGCCTCCTTACCTACGTATCCACCTACATACGTATACTACATGTTCACGGCGGTATTTTAATTTGCCAGGAATTTTGGACGACAGCCAAACGGCCACTGAGATTTCTTAATACGCCAGCCACGAATACTTAGTGTCACGTGTACGCCTGCAGTGTGTATGTACATCCACGTATCTACGTATACGTACATCTATGTACAGTACGGATTCTGCGGCTCAGACTATTCAAACAGGGAAAGCCGCAGCTCCAAATTTCTGCTTCCGAAGAACTATATTATTTTCAAAATTCAAATATCATGCTAGAAGTTTTTTCTAATCAATGGAATTCTAAAAAATGCAAATACGATCTCCATTAATCATTTCTCAATTTGAAAATATGAAAAATCTCGTCGTGAGTTTGTTCGATATTTTCTCAAATTTCAATATCTTGATGAAAATGAGAAAATAATAACTGCCGATTCTAAAACTGCTTGATTAGCTTATCGAATCATAACATGTTATTAGAACGCAGCAGTGAGTCTCGTTGATCGTTCAAACTTCTAATTTAGTTTCGGCCAATCGTCGTTTCGCGAATAAATCGAGCCATCAAGCAGTCACGTCCCGAAGTTAGGCGAACCCCTGCACATCGCGGCCGCGATCCTTTGTCTTCAACTTTAGGCTGGTGTTTCGCGATTATAATTTAACGACGACGCCAGCAACGAAGCGAAGTTGGCCCCAGAAATCAATGCAGAGACAAAAGCTAGCGACTCCGGTTGAGAGTCGGGTGTTCGGTGGGCGACAGGATGAGGCGGTATGGGGGTTGCGAGTGTTTTCAACGGCAGGAATATAAGAGGGAGTATCTAAGGGTGGCAAGAGTTACAACATAGAAGGGCGTAATAAGATGTCGTAAATATTTCAACGAGGTCGAATTCCTAGACGAAAACGAAAAAAAAAAAAAACCAAAGAAACTCTTCTCGATTTTTTCCCAGAGCATATATATGTCTTACAAATTTATTCATCCCTGTAAAAATGACTCGAAGCTGGTAGATAAATTATTTAACATCAACACGAGGAAAAGTAAGCCAGTAAATGGGGTGGTTATACAAAATGATGAATATTTTGTCAGGGTAACTCGGTTGATTGCCTTGCTTTAATCAGACTTAAGAGTTAAGACCGTATACTTAAACCGTGGTGTTTCTGTACCCTCAGTTTCTGTCCCCCGTTCTGGCGTTATTCGCCCTGTCTTTCTAGAGGCTGTTTCTCGCCTGCAGAGGTTCCTTGGTGAGCCTCGAGCTCCCCTTTAGAGTAGTAGGAGATGCCTTAAATAAATGAAACTTCAGGAACGGTGCGCAAGAACAGGCGGCACCAGCATATAAATTCTCTCGCTTCGTAATTTCAAACTCAAACAGCAGCGAGGCTCTCACACTCCGTTCCCACTCCCACACCCCCTTAGGCGAGGAGGTACACGTGGGGGATTCCTAGGGGGTGGCTGGAGAGCCAAGAAGAGAAATAGGAGAGACGAGGAAGCGAGGGGCGAGGGTAGCTGAGATTTTAGCTGGGACAGAGATGGTAATAATTATAATAGCAGTACCGCAGTACCCTGAGAAATTTTCTTACCCAAATATAAGCCCCGTGTGTCACGAATTCAACCCCTCTCGTCTATTCCATTGGAAATGTTTAATCGTACTGAGAAATCGACGAGTCGATTGAGGAAGCTCGCGAAAAAGGGGGAGTAAAATGACGGAAACAAATTAGAGCCTCTCTCTCTCTCTCTCTTGACATTTTATGATATTTTTTTCGGGGGTAGAAAGACGCCGAGTAAGACGGGAGAAGGAAAACAGAATTTGGCATGGTTCTATCCCGGGGGAGTGTATATCTCGTACTGTTTTGCTATTTGCGAAGCGTATCTTTCTCCGTCACTCGCAAGCTCAGCCAATGAAAGCTCCGGTGAGCTTTTACTGCGTTCTTACACGACGCGGCTAGAGGCCAGGGTGGGGCTGGTACGGCGGCGTTCTTATTGTTTCAACCCCTAGCCACCCCCTACGACCCCCGGACCCGGCCGCGACTCCGACCCACCCCTCGAGCGAGACTCTGTGCTTAGAATTTTAATGGACCAGCTTAGAAATTGTTGGTGGAATTAGATTTTAGAACGAGATTAGGGATGTAGAGTGTCGGGATGCTGCTAGAAATTACACACGGGGCTAAAATTTATCTTAACGTTGAAATAATTACTTTATGCACAAAGACGAGTATCCTACAAAATTCGCGAGTCCCCATTCCCCCTGATCGACTAGAAAAAAAGGAAACAAAGAAGGAAAAAAAAAACATTCAATCGAAAATTATTCCTTAAACTCAGGTCATAATTGGAGCAGAAATTTTCTGCTGTTCAAACCTGCTGCAACCCTTGGGAATTAAATTTCATCTTGTGCAACAGCAGCAAGCAAAGTGTGCAGGCCGCCAACCTCTCTTCTCTTCTCTTCGCTTTTCTCTTCTCTTCTCTTCTCTGTTCTGTTCGCTTCCCTTGGTCTAGCTGGCAATCGAGTTTCTCCACGAGAGAGATGCTTTCGGTTCAGTCATGGTGCCTGCGATGGTTAGGCGAAGAGAGAAAGGGGACGAGAGAGCGTGTAACGCTGTTATTGCCAATAATGGCATAGGTGCCACGGTGTGTATACCCGCGGTGGTGGTTGGTAAATAGAAAATTTAGAGGATGAAACTAGCTTGACAATGACCTGTATAGTTCGAAGAGAAACGATCATTCCCGAGTATGTAGGAAGATTCAAAGTACCATGAGTCGCGGTTGATAACGAAGATGAAAAAAAGTGCTTCTTTCTCTACGATCATTCTCATTTCTTTATTGAAGATCCGCGCGATATTGTTCATGCCGTTAAGCTAGACGAGACTTCCATTTCGTGCACAAAAGCTTAGCTCGAATCACCAGTTATTCAGTGAGCGAGGCATTCTCTGGAGTTTGAAAGCACCTAATCCAAGTTGAAGTAAATCGAATGAACTCTAGAATTAAATACAACCCTCTCTGTATTCTAGGCGCGAGGCGACGCGAGTCGAGGTTCCTTGTATTTAATTACCAACTCTAAGTCTCCAGCCGGGAACGAGAAAGCCTCCTCCAATGCGCGAGGGACCAAGGGGATGGTATAGGTGAGGTGGGCGCCTCCAATTAAACAGCGTCGTTACCGGAAAAGGCGCTTTCAATGGAAGCCTTAACGTGTTTCATTTTTGTTCACGCGTATCCTACTGCTTCCTTCCTTACTTCCTTCCTTTGCAATCTACCGATCGATCAATCGAGCCTTAGACCTTCACCTGCCCGTCTCCTATGGTGTCTCTTTGATCCCATAGTTCAATCACATTCTTGTTCTACCAACGCATTTGCGTCACTCAGCAAGGATCCTACCATCTCATATAGTTTATGAAACAGCAAATTATAGGCCAGCCAGAATTTAGAAAACGTATACAGCAGATTCTGAAAGGGAGTCTTTTCTCGGGAATTAATCATCCCTAAGACAATTTTTCAACAACCCCGTTTTTATCGCGAAAGTTCATTAGTCCCTCGAAGATTGAACTTGCCTTGCTCGTCCTCCGATTTTCTATAGCACTGAAAACTTACGCCGACTGACTGCATTCAACTATATGAATCAATAGACCAAAAATTCTGACTCTTATCGAACTGTGCTGATAAAACTTGTTTAGGAGAAAAGATCCTCAAAAAACAGCCGCCTTTGGGCTGAAAATTTTCGTATTTGTAATGGAACGAACTCCAGAACGAAGTTACTTCATTGATTTTCTATGGTATGAGCATTTCGCCTTTGGCTACTCTCCGATGAAGCTAGTTTCTGAACAATTTTTCATCTCTTCCGTAGAAGATCCTCCTTCATGATCCTATATTAATTTCAGGCCCCTGTAGTTAGTTTTCAATGTGTTGGTTCTTCGATCGATCGATCGGCGAGTACAAGTTATTTGGTCAGCTTTGATGGGCCATCGTTTTTCAATTGAGGGAACAACTCAATCTGGCAGTTCGATGTCGTTGGTTGCAGTGGGTATGGTGATAAATATGAATTGGTGAATTTTTGTATACGCACGTGGTAGCCGATTTCGTGAAAATTAGATATTCAGCAGATGACATCAAAGACCGTTCTTCCAGCCTCCCAGCCTCCCAGCCTCCCAGGCCTAGGCGCCAAAGAAGGTTTTCCCCTTCATCCCGTAAATCCCACCCGAGCCGTATTTACGCCCTCCTGACTCCGCCGCGTCCCGCTACCTCTACCTCTTCGCCACCCCGCACCACCCGTCACCATCCCCCGTGCACACGTTCGCGCAAATATCACCTTTCATATTCCTTCGAAGGAGCAGAAAATCGTTACCGGGCCTTTTGCGCGCGCGCTAGTGAAATACCTAGCCTTGTCCTTGTCCCACTTATTACAGTCGGATCTACTCTTCGTAGGGGTGGATAGGGGGTGTGTAAGTAAGTAAAGTCTCTCAACTGGCTGCCCCACCTCAGGCTACCCTTCCACCCTTCCACCCTTCCACCCTTTCTCCCTTTCTGCCTTCCGCCCGCCCGTCCTTCCTCATCTAGACCCAACCACCGCCACCCCCGGACACCCCTAGGAGCGCCAAAGATGGCGGAAAACTAAACACGAGCCAAGAGGGAATTTTGACCTGTGAAGCGTGTCTCGCGCCTTGTCCTTACCGCCCTATACCCGCTGATCGGTAAGCAATGAGGCTTGGGATTGGGAAACTTTTTTCATTATTAAAAAAAAATAAATAAAACGCATTTTCGCTGGTAATAGTTATAGTCTGTGAATCTTGAGATGAGTATGAATTATTTATCCAACGATCAACGAAAGAAAAACTCTTTTTTTTTCGTCGATCATTACAAGCGTAGTGGGAGATTCCGGGGAAACGACAGATGGCATCTTGTCTCATTCGCATGATCCTTCAATATCACATAATTTATTACCGACATATATGAGCCAATAATTAAAGAAAAAATCAAAAAAGTAGAAGAGTAAATACTCAAAAAGTCGTACTTATTGTATATTAAAAAGTTTAAAACGGTACATGAAGAGCTTGTGCTATCTTGACAGATAATCCCGCCCGTCATTTAAGGGAACTCCACACCCTGAAATATGGCAAGTCGTCGCCGCTGATCGTTGTCGTTCATACTGCCATCGAAGTAAAGATTATTTTTGAAACTAACGAGACGATGATCAATATGCTGTCTTCTGAATGTGGCGTAAAATAACTGAGAAAATAAATTCCTTGAATAAATGTAGGTAATTGAAGAAATGAAATCCAGAATAGTGAGATATCCCGCGAGAAAGCTCGTCGACCAACTTGTTAAGAACCGTCCCCTGAGTTTGTTGAATAAATTATGTTTAATCTTCATATCAGAAATCCGGGAGGCTGCAGGCAACGAGTAGGCGAAAGTGGGCTGGGAAAAAGGGGTGAAAAGTGGGTGGCTGGGTAGGTGGGTGGATGTTGGGGAGCAGGAAATTTCTAGAAACTTCAGGTTTAGTAATTAACGTCAGAAATTAACGATGCTCGCTGGCGTCGTGCAAAGCGGCAGAGAAATTAGTCTCGGAAATTCTCGTAAAATTTTGCTTTCCGTGTGCGGCCCCCACCCAGCCGCCTCGCTACTTCCGCCCCGCACTCTGCCGGTCCGCGCACCTCGCGAACGGTAACTTTCAGGAAATTTTCATTAAGTCTGACAGTAATGACGTCATCAGTCAGCCAACGTCTCCTTCGTTTCGACTTGGACCAAGGAACGAGTACTCGAGGTTTCTCCTTCTTAAATAAGGGACTTATACCGACCATTCGTATCATTTGAACGAATGCATTTACAGGAGAGTCTGCCACCCACACGAATGTATCAGTTTTCCTAAGTAATCTCGTCTACCTTCGGGCAATTCTCAAACAATTCTATATATCTGAGGAACAGGGTGATCACCCGGGAGAACGAAGAGAACCGGGGGGGAGGGAGGGGGGAGGGGGGAGGAAGGGGGCAGAAGGAGGGGGACAATGAGAGGAGGAAGAGGCCGCGAGGGTAGAAGGAAGGTGAAATAGACAATACACCTTCTCGCGCTGGGTGGCTTATCTAAGAGTCCGTGGCGTAGCCCCAGGGGGGCAGTAATAACCAGGCAGGCGATACAGGCTAAGAAATGATAACGGTAGTCGCACGGCGACTACCTACCTAGCGAGCGAGTGAGCTACCATTTTCAAGTTATATTGTCGCCCGAGCAAACGCTATCGCATCGCGGGGGTCTTCGGGCGTTACTATCCCTCGGGACTGTCTTCCATTCTCCTATTATGTTGTTCAATTGTTATGTCTTCGTTACCATTATATTATATATGTATATACATGTGTATATATACGAATACGAATTGACTCGCTTTGCTTTACCCAACAATCATTATTGCCTTTCCTATCCGGAGATCTATCCGCCGATCATACGCTGAATCTTAAAATATCCGATTCTTCTTCGATCTTATAATTTTTATAAATTATTCCCCGTTCCATCATTTCTCGCGTCTCATTCAATTCGAATTTATAATATAGAAATGAATGCACCCTCGGGGGGTTTGATCAACGGAAAATAATAAGGTGAGATTTTTCGTTTTTTCCAGATTATCGGAAAAAGATTGAGAAAGCAATGTCAATAAGCCGGATTCTCGTCCGGGGACCGCGGCAGGACGGCTCGCTCAATTTAGTCGAGAGAAAAAAGGTGGAAAAAGGCAGGAAACAGCTTAACGGGGTTAAAACCGCCCCCACGGGTAAAAAAAGCTAAGCGGTGTTTTATAGACCCGGCAACCACCCCTACCTCTTTTTACACCCTTGTTGGAAATTAGAGGCTTTTTGTGCTAAATATACCCTCTCGACCTCCAGCCAGTGAATCTCATTTTAATTTTCAGAGGAGGAGACGGCTTTTTTACCCTTCGCTGTCAACCTTACACTACAATTCACGTCATGTCTTTCCATTGATTTTTCTCCGTGCTTTTCAAAGGGCTTTTCACCGTAAATATATAGGGCACAGATTCATTAAAATACTCCCTTCTTCTTTTCAAATCTTGACACAGCTCTGTCAAGTAATCTTTGCCTGTTAAATATCAGAATATAAATCGAGATTTAAAATTTCATGTAAGATTTTATTTTTCATATAAGTTGGATGTAATTTCTAAAAACAAAAGGTTATAGTTGTCGAGGTACGATACATCGCGGCTAACTGCAGAAGCGACTTTAATCTTGGAATATTTTAGCATGCGAAACGACGCGCGTTTCACTTGGCTTTGAGAATCTTTTTTGGGTTAAGTGAAAATAAAACGCTTGAGCGACCAGGCAAGAGGGTGTGAAACAAGGGAAGCACACTTTCTACATAAATTACTCGACACCGGCAGAATGCAAAACATTCGTACAAAGTCCGCCGGAGTTTTGAAGAAATTATCTTGTTCGTGTTTCGGATTGTTGCAAATCTCAAATCACAGACGAAAAGAGAAAATCACTTTTCTCGATCAAGTTACACAGTTTTATTTTTCATTCGTAAGTCGTGGGAATTGTCGAAAGCAAAAAACGACAATAGGTGACGCAATAACGTTGAAGAGAGTCTTAACATTTTCCCAGTCATTGTATGAGTTCGGATTTAATAGCTGAACGAATTAAACTAAAGTTCATCCCATTTCGTCGCACTAATCCTGTGCATTAAAAGTTGACGTAGTATCCCAGAGACCGAGGATGTCCTCTCAGCATTAGATTTCTGAGTTTCTGCTACGAGTTAGAGGAACACCAGACCTGCATTTCAACTTCAAACAGCGTTAAGACCACACTGGAATATCTAATGGATGCCAGAGTTCTTCTCGTCTCGTATAATAACGCCCTCTAGACTTTGACAAAAACGTCAAGCACTCCTTGGATGATTTAAGGGAGTTAATTATATCGCATTTCGCCGAAATTAATTGAGCCAATATTTCATTGACTTAAAGTTGGATTTCTGATGGTCTTTGTTCCAGCTGCCACCAAATAGCAACGTAACCACTATCAGTCTTAGACTCTAACCGCTCACGCTCGAAAGGAAGGATCTCCTTAAGGCTTTGGATAAAGGTGTCTTGTTATGTCTAGGATATTAATTTCTCGCTTTATCTGAGGTGCAGGAGGTTCGCCATTGTAACCGAATATTCGATTGTAGGGATAAGAAGCAGCCCCTAACATTAATCAACCGACATCTTTGGGCTGGAAGGCACCCTTCACCATGTAACGTTCACGTTTTTCATCTTTAATGATTTTAGCCACCCCTGCCAGTACCGCTTCGCCGAAAGTAACTTTAATTGCATCGAACATGCCCAGCGGTTTTAGTTTGGCTCTAAACTGCACCGAGGATTTGATCCCCAATTAAAACCGACGACCAAAAAGAAGCTGCAGAACCTACTAGACGTGAACTTAAACTGCTGGGTCCTCGTTTTTTGGGGATAAAAATAACTCTTAAATAATCCCACGATATTTTGACTCGCGTATAATTTATTGGAAACAAAAGACAGTACTTGTTCGGCTGGAGGACGTTTTGAATAATGACTTGCCGCTGTGGCAAGGATGGGGAAGGCGCCATCTTGCCTTACCTCTACTTATAATTATTGATGTGGCTTGAACTTTATATAAACTCGAAACTCAACTCTCGCGCTACCACCTACCACCTACCACCTTCTTCCCCTCTTCCTCCTGCCACCCCGTACAGCTCAACCTAGCAGAGGGAGGAAATTGTTGGAGTTTTCAAAGTCTGACGTGCAGGATATTATACGAGAAGTCTTGTACAGCGGAAGGGCGGCGCAAAGGCTTAACAGAATCGAGAAAGCTATGAACCCACCCCTGCCCATGCGTACATACAAAAGTGTCAGAGGATCGGATAAAAAGATAATTACATACGTCACATGCAAGCAGAAACTTGTCACAAGTGAGGAATAAAATTTCGTTTCAACACCAGAGGTGTTTTGCAAAAGGCCTAAAGGCTTGATTGTACGAATGTAGCACGTAGGAGTCGATACATATCCAAACAACCCCAACATCGGCCTTGGCTGAAACACCACTCACAGCCAACAGGTCAATCACGTTTTCTGCTTAAGACACACGTTTCAGAGTCCAAATGTCAGATCGGTCTGAACGACCGTGCTTGCAAGAAGAAATGGCCATTGAAGTATTCGACTCTAAGAAAATCATCAATGACCTAAACAAGTCCTGATGACTGTTTGACGAAGTCGATGGCCGTTATAAATAATAATAATCGTATGTTCATCCTCGCGGCGCCATCGTAACATTAAAATTATCATTCGGAACAACGCGAATGTTTGAATCTTGCCCATCAAGTGTCTTAGGGGGATCTAAACAGCGCGATGGTTCTCATTACCGGCCAAATCCGTCCAAGGGATGCTTGAAAACAACATCAATACGTAAATGAAAGTCTGGGGAGTTGTAAGATATGTTGAAGATTCTTCCTCGGAACGTCTTCAACTCTCTGCGATTTTCTTCTTCGTGATGTCCTGAAAATTTGAAGAAACTTTTTCGCCGATACTTGACGTCCGATTTCGAAGCTCGAAGGAATTGCCTGAGAGTCAGACGAGTCTGCGAGGTTTCGTATGCATAGTTTATGGCCACATGTCACTGTTGGACAGCGACCGTTCTCAAACGGCATACGACACACAAGTATGACGTGTATAGGTACATACATACATAGTGGAAATGCGAATCTATCCGACCATCCTGCGAAGACTTGGTGTATTTAATTCCGCGTATAAAGTCGGGTTTACAAAGCGAATTTGGTAGATCAAAGGGATTATTCCGAAGCACATTTTCGCGGGAGACTTTGTCTTAACTATCGCATACTTTTACGACCTTGAAATGAGATTTCCACCGCCCGGCGAGATAATACAGAGAATATTAGAGGCCAAGAACGTGGTATAGCCTGATGTAGGATGGTATAACTATAGAGCGTATACTATACGGGTAGTATAAGCTTTCCTCGCAAATGAGGTAATATATATACAAAAGCTAATATGAGCAAAAGTTCGCAACTTGGATGAGTCTCCAAGCTCTCTACAGACTAAATATCTGAAGGGATCTCTGCACTGTACTTGCAAGAACGTTGCCAAACCTTTCAACCCCTGCAGGAAACTATGGACGTATAACGTTTCCTATCGTTACAAATATTAGAACAAATTCCATTTTTTTTCTTTCCTAACATTTTCCAATACTGCAAAAGATTTCAACCAGTGATCAGGATTATTTGGTAATGATTCATGACTGATCTCGACATCAAATAATATCGGAAATTATTGCTATGAAATGGTAGAGGAAAAACGTATGAAAAGAAGAAATCGAATCTATGAGAGTTTGATCAATGTTAGTCGTGCTTTTTAGTATCACGAAGGGCGTCAAGTTTCCCAAGAGAAGATAAGACTCCTTTGATTATTCTGCGTGGAGATTACTTGCTGAGCATGGTCAATGCCGGCGAGGAATAACATCGGGTGTTACTCTCTGACAGTAATTACTAATTACTAAACTGGCAAAGGGTGGCTGTGTAGAAGAAGCTATACACTAATTAAACTACGGTCTGAAGGAAGCAGCGAATTTTCGAATTTGCGTCTCAGGTATATAGTTGGTGTGTTATACATTCAGTCGCGTTTTTCCATAGACAGTTCTGTAAAATGACGCAAAGGAACTCTTTCCCCGTTTGAATGATCGGTAACAATTCAGTATCGAGTAAATTTGAAATATATACGATTAAGGAACTAATTTAAATTTAGTACGGGACATATATCGAACGACAATTGAACGTTGAGTAAACGCAAGACATTTGACAATGACGTAATTTAAACGAAGATATAAAGGAAATGTATAACCTGGCTGTGGCGAAGAGCGCGTATGGTGTTGCCTGTAATAAAACGACGTTGTATTTTATCGGACACGTTAACAGCTCCGTAAATCAAGGGGAAACTATTTCAGTTTAGCGCCCTGAGACTGGGGCGTAACAATTTAAGACGCTACTAGCACTTTGGGTTAATTCGTAATCAATTACACGGAGAACAATTACCTCGAAGTCTCGTCACTTCGGCGAAACAAACTTTCGAAAACTATACGTGAGAAACGAGAATTATTTTCATCACATATTCGGTCCGTTGATCCAACCGTATCCAAAATTTTTTAGACAATTATTGACCAATGAAGAAATAAAAAAAAACATCTGTTTCAGGAAACGGATGGGTGGAATAATGATCGAGAGCTTCGAAACGACGAACTCGGATTTTCTTGGACCCTTTTTCGATCACGGAAATGGTTGTAATCTCAAGTTAGATTAAACAAACACCAGTTTCTCGGTCCTCCGTCTGGTTGTGGAGAGGAGATGGAGAGAGAATATAATCTCTCCTATTTGAGGAGTGAACCAACAGTAAGTTAGAACAAACGTAGTTCTCCATAGAGTGTAATGCGGCAGTACGACAGAATTCAATCCGCACCCTAAATAGAATTATTATTCTTTAGTCTACGTTCTGGATTATTTGATCCTGTTGTATCCTGTATCTTCTTTGAACCTCTATCCTCTATCCTCTACCCCATGGCTCCGCGCTTCTTCTATCCCGAGGATAACCTAGCTGCCTAAAATTCCAACCATATAGTATATTATAAACGCCAGCTATTCCCGGATCCACGATATAAAAAAACAAAAAATTATATACAAATAAAAAACAACAAGTAAAAAGGAAAAGAGATATTTGTTCAGTGGTTGTGAAATTTAAGAATACCCATGCGGGGAGAACAGGGTCCACGAAGCATCTCACTTTCCAAAAATATATATCAGGAATTATGACTAGATCGTAGAGGAAAATGTATAATTCTCATGAAATTAGGCAGGGGAATTGTAGCAATAAAGTTGTATAAGTTTTTTGCTATCATGAAATACTGCAGCCTCTTTTTCATAGAATTATTCTCCAGGGGTAGGTTGGCTCATGAATATTCATTTCTTGCTGGTTTCTTACAGGAGGGTGGCAAAGGGACGGGGAGTTGGCGTCGGGCTAGGGTTGGGGCCCGGAGTTTCAGGGATGGAAGGTGGAAGGAAGGGTGTACTTTTGAGCTGGTACTAGAGACTGGAGTGGGGGATGCTGGATCAATGCTGAAACCACGCCTCCTTCGTCTTACGTGCCACCCCTTCTTCTGTCTGCAGAAAATTGAAATTTTCCCTATCCACCAGGAATGGTAGAATATGAAAGGAAAAAAAATATCGAAAAAAAAAATATTTTTTTTTTTTGTTTAAAGAATATCAAAAAATTCGGCGAAAAATTTTTTCAGCACAGAATAGCAAACCTTTTTTATATCTCATTCGTCTTCTCCTCAATCCTATTGACTGACCGAAAAAAAAACTGTCAAATCACGACCACAATCCCTAGTTTTCATCAGAAGTTTAATAAGAAAATGAAATGTCAAATAGCTTATCATTTTTTCCACTCCTATAATTTCACCCTCTGCACATCTTAAATTGAATGCAATTGACTAACGAATTTATTCTGCAGAATTGAACTTCCGACATTTTTCAGATCGGCAGTGATATATCTTGAAGAAAAATTTGGGGATCAAGAAGGAACACCTCGCACCAACAGACTCCGTCTCATATACATCGACAAGAAAATGTCTTGTGTTATTCCAAGGTTCCCCATTTGATACACCTAATTTTCGAGGATCTGCACGAGCTCAACTAGCTATTTCTCATCTTCTCCTCGAAAGCCTCGGGCGGTTCTTTCCTTCGACAACAGAGTACTGAGCACGGTTCTTGCGGAGTCCTCCTAATTGTACCTCAAGCTATATTCTATATATATCTATATTAATTAGACGAACGGAGATGACTACGAAGACTTGACAGTGAAAAAATTACACTAATGAGCTACGAACACCTTTGATCCTATATAAATGTTAAATTTAAGTTAAGGTATTGTGAATTTACTTCATGAACCACGAATATATCATCCAAATATACACATTCGCACTTTAATATCGTCGAATTATTTTTCCCTTTGCATGAAAAAGAAGAATTTCAGATTTTCAGATTTTCAGAACGGCCGATTTGATGGAACAATCGATATCGAGATAATTAGCGAATAGTCTCAATGATATTTTGAGAAATTCCATATGATTTTATAACGAACTATAAAGTAAAGAAGTAAAAAAAATACAACTACCAGTATTCGCACCGCGGTTATTAATCTAGCCAGTTGCTAACTAGAAACGTTTAATTTGGCTTATAATTTATACACACATCAATAGTTTTACGAGATTATGAGATTTGATAATATCCAGTAGATCATCGATCAGAAATTAGACGCGCGCTCAACGATTGCTGAAGCTTTTTTGAAAATAAGATAAAGCACGATCTAGACAGTTTCGTCATCACAGCGAGTCTTTGAAATCGGCTTAAATTTTTGAGTTAAATTTTAGCAAGGGTCGTCCTTGATTAAGAAATTCGCAAGCGAGCTTAATTATGCTATAAACTAAAATCAATAATTTCCGAAGAATGCCTACCGGCGCAGCCATTCGTGCATGCAATTCAAGTTGCCATCCCTTAGGCGTCTCATCCCCATGTTAACCCCATACCAAAATCCTTGACGCCTTTTACTAAGGAATTTTGGAATGAGTAGTTATACGCGAAATTACGCGGCACGCGATCTAAGGGCACCATTTGTGGCTGATAGCTGTACTTTACTCTAAGCACAAGGATTTACCATTTCCCATAGTAAATGGCCTATGCCAATCCTAATGACCCGTGAACCGATTCGGCTGCCTCATGAATTTTCAAGATTTTATCATCCCCTATATTCGCCGAAAACTTATATTGTCTTATTTCATTCTTATCTCACAATCGACTTTCTAGATTCTTACAATCTCATGCACACCGAAAGAGTGGAGTGAAATTGTTTTTCGATTATTTTATAAAACTGATAGAAAAATTGGCAAAATTTATCTCCTGCATTTCTTTGGGAGTTATTTTTTTATTTTACTTATTTTTTTCATTTTTTCGTGAGCTGATTATTAGTCGAATTTATAATATGTGGTGGATTCTTTATCTGGGAATATTCAGGGGTGTTATTCATTTTACTTTTAGGTTCCTAATCGCGCTTCTTCCAATATATTAGTGCCTAGTCTTGCCGATACGCAGCAGCACAAGCTGCACTATTAAAGCAGGGACGACAACCCTCAATTCGGTGAATAGTTTAAGGGTTGTGATCTGGTCTAGCCAAGTTTCGAACCAGGCGTATACCAACAGAGCTTGTCAGTAGTAGGTAACAAACTATCTGCAATCTCAGCTCAGCATGATATCTAGATATCCTCCTTGGTAGGAAATTGAACGAATTATGTGATTAATTTTTCCCCGCATTCTCGGGAGTGCTCGTTCTCCAAACTCTCCTCTAATCGTAAAATGGCATATTCAATTAAAAAGATAAGCAAAAGGAAATTGAAAAACTTTAGACCATTAACTGAGTCCTGGTGAAAGGATTAATTAAATGATAACACGATACATATTCATACGATTATTATAAACCTCTACATTATATTTTAAAAGCTTTTTCCCACTCGACCGTAAGCTCAATAATATAATTCTACTGTCTTCGTTGAAAACCCTCGAAAAAATGTATTTCCATTTTCAAACCAGTCTTTCTGTAAATGAATATCCTTGAAGCGGAAATACACGAACGAGTAGAAAATCTAGACACGTTAATTACTAGTTATAATTGAAATTTCAGTGAGTACAGACTTCACGATAGGACTTTGAAAACATCGCGGTGGTTCGATAGGGGTTCTTTGATGCTTGAAACAAATGTGAGTAGATCAATTGTGATGTTTGAAATCGAATTCGGTTTGAAAAGCAATACGTGTGCGGAGAAGTGAAGCTTATCTTTCGATCTTGGCTCCGCAAAGTATTTCGGGCGAGCCGCAGGCAGCCCTTAGGAACGTAATTAATATTTATTCCATCCCCCGGTTAGTAGGGGAATCCTACTCGTCCTCTTCAGCATCCCCCTGTTCCTCCTCCTCAGTTTCTCCCACCCCGTGTCGGTTCTCTAAAATCCCAGCGCGCTCCTTGTAAAATCTAATATCTGAGGAAGCTAGGTGAGAGAGGCAGTAGGCACCGAGGTGAGTTTCCACGCTCCAACGTTGCTCGCAAGGCAAGGCAGAGCGAGTATTCAACCCCTGTTTTCCCGGGCGCTTTAGGGGCGGAGTCAAGACGCTAACCTCAACGAATAGTAGCGCAAGCTCGAAAACTGAGTCATTCGCTATTGGCGGAGAGCTTTCTTAGAACCGACCCACAGAGGAAAAATCAAGTAAAAAATGGAAATCCGGCCCCGCTATTGGCCCGCGGACTCTTCTTTGGTTTTCCAAACCTTTAAGGGGCCAATGGCGCGCTTAAAGCTTCCACGAGAAATCGATAAGTTAGAGCAAGCAAAGCAACCCGCCTGAGGCATCCGTATTCCCGGTACAACGTGGGCTGCCTGCCCGGGCGTATTATACATGCATACACATCAAGGTATACCTTCGCAAATGCCATAGATCTTACTTTCCCACTTTTTTCTATACCGATATTTCCCTCGCCGTTTTTCCCCATTCGGACCGATTTCCCGCTCACTTATATAGCGGCGAAGGTAATTTTAGATTTTCTCAAAAAATCGGGGCTGTTTTATCGCAGACGGGAGAGACAGCGATCATAGGTAATGTCGGAAGGGTAACTGAGAGCAAACAGGGGTAGAACTGGGGATAGAGTAGGAGATGGGGGACGGGGATGAGGATGGAGGACGGGGGATGGAAGGAAGGAGGGATGGGTAGAGGGTTGCGTAGGGGGAGGGGTACTTCTTCGAAGGAACGCATTACGCGGAGCTTGCTTCCGGTTTCATTTCAAGTTTGCTCCCAGAAGACGAGACGACCCTTTGATAATATAATGTATAGGTCGGTCTATCGAGACTCATGCGACCGTTCAATTTATCGCATCTTCATTAATGAGAGTGCGGGCTACGCTTCCATAATGAGGAAATATGGTTTTATACATTAGGAAGATGGCATTTTTTCGTTTTTTTTTTACCAACTTCCTTCAACTTGCGTTCAGCACTTGCGTTGATGAATTGCATCGTCTTATTTAGAAATCCAATTTCGAGATTATTTGTGAATTTATTGAACATTGCCTAGGGGGTTGAAAGAGATTCTTGTAGATTTCTTAGTTCTACAATCAGTACAAATTCATGTTTTACAGAAGCTCTACAGTACCATATCAGATAATAACACTTTTGTTTTAATCAGCCTTCATATATCGAGAATCAAACAATGTTCGAAATTTATGAAGGGGTGCGCGTTGGAGCAAACAATGAGAGCGTGACGTAGGGTCTGATTTTTGAGGCGGAAAACGCTTGACTGACAAAGAGTTGAAAGTACGTGAAAATATTTCTGAAAATTTGTAGAAAACGGGTGATCCACGCTCAATTCGAAGATTATTACCAGTCGGCGACAGTCCCATGATATAATCAAAAAGACTAGATTGATCGATTATGAAATATCAGAAATTATTCTGTTCATATGAGTTTAAATGATTTTTATTTTCTGGAAACTACTTCCGATTAAAATTCCGCTTTCGTTATGCTAAGGAAATGATCTATGCCATTTATATCCTGTGAAAAATGAAAGGGATTTGAATTATTCAAAGACTTGGTTCAACCCTGCTTATTTCTGTAGGAAAATTCGTGTTAATCGAGCGGGATGGAATGACGATCACACGCTAAGTATTTTTGCACGCACGAATGCTCACCCCACGGTTTGACGCGTTGACAATTTCAACCAAAATTCTAATTCCAGTTATGCCTGCAGGTAATTGCAGACGACCCTATTAAACGCGTGGTCGTTGCTGCACCGTACGCGTGATATTTGGAGAGCGTCAAATATTCGCGCAAGTGGCCACAGCCGATCGAAAATCAAGGTCGGGTTGGGTTGGGTTGGGTGGGCCATAATCACGTAGATCAGTTGACAAAATTTGATGCGTTTGCTTTCCAATATCACTGGAATAGAAAAAATAAAAATAAAAAAATTCAAACACTTTTTCATCATTGCTCAGAATTTCTTAACCATTTCTCCAAGCTTTGGTCAGCTCCAAGGAACGAATCCTATCCTGAAGAATTATATTAGTACAGTTTCCTCAGTTTTCCTGAAAAATGATCAAGAATCATCGAGGGTGAGAATAAAACTGATTGAAATATGAAAATGATGCAAGTTAGCCTTCGAATTCGGGTTTAGATTCGGCGACTGTATTGGCAAGAATGCAATAACTAGACCTGTATAATTTTCGACAATAATCGAGAAACGCGACACTTTCCAAGTACATTAACGTCAATTTCCATCTAACCTCTCCCGTGCTCCTCAGTTTAGCGAGAACTTACTTCGAGTCTAAGTTGTATTACTACCAAGAGGGTTGAGAGGGCGAAAGGGCGAGAGAGTAAGTATCAACCCGGGTTGAGTATGAGCGACAGAAACAGCGAGGGCTTCGTGCAAGTAGAGGCGACCTCGCATTATTAATGTTACAAGACACGTGAACTGAGTGACTGAGCGAATGGTGAGCCGCATGCTCCCAAGTCTTAGATGGTCTTATTGTTAACAAGACCATAAGATACTTGAATGTCTGTCCATCCTATGTTTGTCACACGCTTCTCTTACCTGAGAACAAGAAATAAATCTCCTACAACGACGACATTCATCGATCAAAATTTCACGTGAGATAATTCCAAGAATGACTGAAATCCACAAAAATACTTATCGTCAGTCGCGAAGAAAATTGATGCCTTTCGAAGAAGATGTCTTCTACACCTTCGGAAGGGACGAATTTAATTATATAGATTTACCTGCTGTATCTAGTCTACTGTATAATTTTCGAGACGAAGTATAAAGCTTCATTTTTATTTTCATTATATTTTCAGATCCCTCAGAATTTGGAGACTGAATCATTCAATATCTGTGAGTTTCGCCATTCGTAGAGGCTCCACGGAATTTCACACGTTTAACAAGGCTTGGTGCTTGATTGACAGACAAACGATGACGCTGCGGTTACCCGATACTCTCTGCAAGCCATTTCAATTTTCACTCTCCCATATTCAATCGGAATGAGATTTGAAAAGAAAATTAAATGAAAATGTATCTTCGCAGTCTGTTGAAGTCGATTTTTTTTAATCTCAAGGTGGTATAACCCCTTGAATAGAAACGATTTCTTTTATGCGAAATACGAATCAGAGTCTACTCTTGACAGCCAATAAAACCGGGGATTTGTGATTTGGCTTATTATTCACTCGTTGAAATCGATGCGGTAAAAATTGACACCTGTTGATTGTGAAAAATGTATTCAAATTAAGAGATGATGCAGAATTTCCTGTATTGGTTCAACCTTCATTAAGTTTGAGCAAGAGGCAAAGTCTGGTCTAGGTAATCCTATATAGAGATAATATCTACGGTCCATGGCTAATTATTCTTGGATAATTTAAACGCATATTATATATACAGGATGGCGAATGAATAGGTTAATTTCACGACTCGAGTATAATATTCAATTAATATTATAATTGCAATGTTATATTAAATACGTGCTGAAAAAGCGAGCAAAAATTTTGAAACGACACTTTATAACGAAATTCTATTCCCTCGGAAAATTCAAAACGTCTTCTGGCTGTAGGGGCAGGTTTTAATTCTTCTCAATTCATGCCTCGAGAAAAGGTAGTAAAAAAATCAAACTAGAATCAAGACCCACAGAAGTTATGCCGTGAGAGCCATATCTCGATATACTTGTTTCCATCAGCGATTCCCCCTCTCGGTAATTGAAAATCATACAAGTTCGTTCGTAACTGGATCGTCGGCAGGTTTTCTGCCGTCTGTCACTCCAGAGTGGACGAAGGTAGGGGAGGGCTGACCAGTGGTCAGCCATGGTAAAAGGGAAAACTTATCGTTAGAAACTTGTTTTGAGAAAAATTATGTAACCAATATACATATAAGTACACAAAAGCAGAATAAGAAGGCAGTTTTGAGTGGACAAAACGAAACCGGATTTTTATTCTTAACGTCAAACGAAGGGTAGGCTAGATATTCGTGTTATTCATTTCTTCGCACGACCCCTAGATCCAAAATTGAAACGTAACTCTGTAACCGAACTGTGCTATTCGTCGACTTTTTAAAATCTGGTTTGAAAAGTACGGTTTGGAGTTGACTAATGCGGTTCGAAAAATTCTACGAGAACAAAAATGACGAGTGCGGTATAACTCAACAATAATCAAGGAATCTTTTGCTACATTCAGCTTACTACTAGTTGATATACCTACCAACGTCAGCCCGCATTAAGGATCAGCATAATTTTCGTCGCTTAATTCGTTATCATCAATAATTTTCTAACTCGCTAGCGGAGCCAATTTATAGGGAGGCTGGCAGGTCGGAGACTCCTTAAACTAATATTATAATCCAAACTGACATCAAGCCATGCCTATGGTTAAAACCAGCGCCTGATAACTATTGTCCATAGAAATTTTGGAAAAGTTAATCCCAGGGGAAAATGGCTCTAGATATTTTGGGCCTTTGATGAAATTGAATTGGCGGTATAGGAGCGATGCGGAGGACCCTTGAAATTTTTAATCAGCTGTAATATTTGAGGAGAATTTTTGAGGAGAACTATTTTTACGGAGGCAACAACAGCACAGCCTCCTTTCCTAGTATGCTAATAAAACGGATCTTATAGAGAGAAGACGCCATTTTGAATAATGTCGACCAATCAGAACGAGCGAAGCGTCTTGGGGGTGCGAGAGGGTGGAAAGCACCCCCGACTCCGGAGCTCCGGCACAAACTACCCTTATATTACACTATGAGCCTGCCTCCCTCTGCCACCCCATCCCTCCCCTTTCAAACTCCATAACCAGAGATAGAACTAAATTGCTAAAACATTTTCCATTACGAAATCCGCTCTGCCAATTGTTATTCCCAAGGGTTTCGCCGAGGCTTGTGATTTTTCATTTTCAACTTCTCATTGCAGACAATTATATAACCGCATTGAAAGGCATTCCTCCACTGCGATAGAAACCCAGAGAGTCTATAGAATATCACCGCGAACGAGTAGCTTTACGTTCATTTCTATGTGCCGATGGAAAAGTAATAAGTCGATTTCAAGCCCACCCGTCAAATTTTGCGTGACAATTATTCGACAGGCGAAGATGATATTTCAATAGCAAATTCGATAGCTCATTCAAGATCGCCTGTCCCGTGTCCCGCGTGTTTCGCGAACGAGAATGGAAATGTAAATGAAAAATGAATCGCATGTAGGTAGATGTACGTATATGCTAGTATTAATAATTATTATGATTGTACGGACCGGATATTTTCTGCTCGCCAGTCAGTTTAGCAAAACACATATCGAGCAGGAGATGAATCGCATACACGTAGCTTTTTAGCCGAGGTATATGCGCGGTGGAATATCCATAATTAAATCGAATTCTCGGAAGATATTACAAGACAGACGAGAGAACGGTCCTGGAAACGTCGGGAAATGCCAATCACCTGAATGAAATGAAAATTGCATAATATATAACTGTGCAAAGACAATGATCGAGTTCGTTAATAGAACTCGGTTCGGAAAATCAATCCATCTTTCACATGGAATAAACCTGATCTCGTTATCCTAAGAGAATTAACAAATCAGCTTATGGTTAGTAGGTATTACTTCAGCAGTTGATACTGATCGGATTTGAAAAGCAATTAATGTTCACAAACGAACAAATCATCGTAGCTCGAAGATATATGCAGTGAAATCATCTTTGGCCAATGTGAAATGAATTTATTCGGGAGATTGGACTGACTTCAAGATGACAAGACTTCAACACTGTGAGAAAATACTTTCTGACTAGCGTTTTCTGCCATCGAATTACAACATTATGGCTAGACTCTGATTCGTCATGATAATATCACTCTCTGATCTTTCTCAAATCTCGTGGATGCTAACGTATCTCAAATATAGAATGTAAACTGTAAGAGCATCAGCCGACGAGCATCTCTCTGCTGATTACGACGGCTGGTGCTGTCGTCTTAGACTCGAAGAGCGTTCTCTTCATCTTCCCCTTACGGTCTCCCGGTCTCTCGTTCTCTTACTCAGTCTCCGCGGTATAGGAAATGTAGGTATTCAGTCGCGGGTCTTAGGGGATGGCGTCTCATGTTTCTCATTTCATCATGCAGCGCCCCTCGGAAACCCAACCCAACACATAGGTGGATGGGATGTCTTCTGTTGGGTGGCTGTTGGATCTCATACATACATTAACGTCGCTTGTCAAGGGAACCAAGCCTCCTCGCTCTGAGACTTAAGATATTGCGCGAGACCCGTCCTCTTCCTCTTCCTCTTCCTCTACCACTTCCTCTTTCACCCCCACCCCCACCTCCACCCCCGTACCCCATCCCCCATCTCTTCGACTCTGTTCTCTCTTTGCCTTCTCTCCTCTGCTGTCAGTCTCTCCGGGACCCTCTTCCATTAATTATGAAGCTTGCCAAGGCAAAACGGAAACGCGTGAGGTCAAAGACTCTGGGATCCTCCCTGAACTGATCACGAACGTTCTAGCGCTAATAATGAGAAGCCAAAAATTAAAACTGATCATCCCTGATCGCCCTGATTTCAGGTTCAACACATCTCCAAGCTTCCTCCTACCAAAATCAGCCCAATGAAAAAAGTAAGGAAACACAAAGCTTAATTCAAACCTTGGAAAGGATGAAAAACTATCGACTATCCGAGGAAATGATAAGACCGAGTATGACGATGATTGAGATGATCGATGGATACGAATTTCCGAGTTCCTTGATTCTACGGTGAGAATCGAGGTTTTTAATTCGTAGTTTAGTCGAGAAAAATGTTCAACCGCAAACCCGTGCATCGATGTCTCCGTTTTTCAGGCGCCCTGAGCGATGGGAGTTTCCAGCATCCCTCGGTCCTCGGTCGTATATATTTGCAGTAACCCGTAAACGGCACCGGAACTAAAAGGCCAGTAGAAGTTGTAGAGTTTTTGGACGCATTTAGGCGCATCGTAGGAGAGAGTGGAGGGTTCCAGGATGAGAGTAAGACGGAGGAAAATCGTTACTCACTAGTCGGCGAAGGTAAGGGAAGCGGGAGGTAAAAGGGGAATAAAGGGACCTGGGCTTGGGATGGAGAGGCGTAGGAGGAGAATCGAGGAAAGAGGAAAAGTGGGGGTAAGATGCGATCCCGGGAAAATGGCTAAAACGCGTCGATATGAGGCTGAGATGCTGCGAGGTACGTAGATTGCTTCGTTCCTATATATGTTCGTTCGTATCTATGTTCCTATGTATCCAAAACGAACCCCACCTCTCCCAGGGATGAATATATATGCTTGTGTCTATATACACGTCAGATCTTATACAAGATACAAAAATCATTCGCGTCTTGAACCCCTATTTAATTACAATACAAATAAGTACACGCGAATATATATTTTCAGACAAATTTGTTAGCTGTGATTCTGGCTTAAACATTTTACGAATAAACCAAAAAATGAATTGTCAACATAATCAAGACACGTGAGTAATAAACTGTAGAAAACTTTGACCTATGCAAAGAAAAGTTCAAATCATTTTTTAGTGAATCTTGATGGCATTTGCGTGATCCTGTCAGTTATCTTTTTTTGCTCTTATTCAGAAGTAAAAATTCGTAAAGTAGAAAAATCTGAACTTCTCTCGTAAGGAAACATTAAGGGTATGGGCACTGGGTCTCGTTGATTTGTGTCAAATCTGATAATCTGTTTGAACAATTTTGACAAAGTTTGAAATCAAGTTTTGAGACTTGAAGACACGGAGGTAAGAAAAATGAAGAACTTTCACGCAGTAGGTATCCTACCGAAATCACGCGAGCGAAATTCTCGACGATTTTCTGGGAAGGTCTCGCACGGCTGTTGGCAATGGCTCCTTTGATATTTTCGACGTAAGACGCGCGCCGCAGTGGGTTGGTTGCTTCAATTTAGATAATTAATGATATGGGGGTCGAGGTAGGCACCGGCGAGGCCAAACGCTGGGGTAGATGGTGGTTGTGGGCGTAAGAGGTGGAAAGGGAGGCTGGTTGCTTTTGCAGTTTCCAGGGAGGCTGGCTTTGCTTCTACTCCTGGGCGAGTAAGCGAGAAAACGAGGGAAATAGAGACGGGAAGATCGAGGCGGGAACAGGGTTTTATCTCCAAGGGCTGTTTTGAATGCCAACGCAAGGTTTGCTAGTTCTGCAAGAGAACGCGATGGCTGATAGCACTGGAAATTGAATTTACTTCACCCCGAAACACACTCCCTGGGTGTATCTGACATCGGAGGGGGGTTTTCTGAAACGTTCTTCAAACAACCGAGAACCTAGGAATACCGCAAGGATCCGCAGCTATCTACGCAACCTTATATACGTATTACGTATAGACCTCTCGCCGTACCACTAAAAATAATTCATCACGACTATATATTCACAAACACTGTCTACCCTACTCATAGATTTTATAGAGGATCGTGAAAATAATTACCTATGTGATTGGATAGAACTAGATAAACGGACGACAAAAATATGATTGCAGTAAAAAAAAAAAAAGAGAAGAGAAGAAATTAGCGTATAAAAAAATGAAAAAATATTTTTTATGCCAAAAATATGACCGTAGAGTTGAATTGTCATCCGTGAACTGATCATAAGTGGCCGTGCGCTTATTCCATATCCGATGCTATTCTTAGCCTAAAACTTGAGGCCTAAGTTAGCCTTAGCTCAAGTTTTGACTTTTGTCCTAACGACTTGATTGTGTGCTTGGGAGAACTTGAGTTCACGTTAGCTTGCGCGCCGCCCGACAATACCTGTTGTATCGCATTGTCCGTCCTACAACACCTACAATGTACCGAACACTAAACGGTTCTTGACAACGCCAACAAATAATTGTTCCCCATTCTAAGGGAAATCGGAATTTCCGGAGAAATGAAAATTGGTGAAATTTTTTTCCGAAAATAAACAAGCTGAGAATATGGCCGTAAAAAAAAACGTCGCTTCCTCGAGGACGGCAAGAGTCTTCGACGTGCGTCCTTAACTTCCCCTAGATCCAATTGAATATTTTTTTTTTCTTTTCAAAACTTACATCGTTTCATTAGACGCAATTTTAAATTCTGCGTACAACAAAGCGGATAGACACCGGCATCCGTCGGACGATGTTTCCTGAGCTTGAAAACTACTTCACCCTTGACGTTCGTATTTCGATCAAAAATGAAATGAGAAGTTTGGAATGGAATGGAAGTTTCTTTCGAAAAAACAAGCCCGCAGTTATTCGTGGCTGTAGAAATTCATGAGGAAAATTAGCCGTTTCGGAGGAATTTTTTTCTACAATTATATAGAGACTGAGAATTTGTCATACCAAGCGTGATTAATTGGCAAATGAAAGGACGAGACGACAATCATTTCCTCGCGTGGGATTCCCGAATTCTGAATCTATTGATAAGTACGTTGAGGAATGTTCTAACGCGATGAAAAATTTCTATGAATATTTAACATCACTTCAGTACAAACTGACTCAAGACACTCTCAATGTTCCATTTTTGTTGTATAAAAATGTAAGACTCGAATCGCAGTTCGATATTAAATTAAAAAATTTCACCACTGATTGGATTCCAAATGAATGAATAAATTTATCGACTAGCGATAAGAATAATTACGAATAATGAATAAATATTTGAATGCATATAGTTTTTTTTTTTTTCAATGAGGCGTTTCTCACTTTTCCATTATATAAATATACCGAGAGATGAACGCGTCGCGGAACGGGGCACCAAACTAAATTTCAACCCTTAGAAAAGCGCGGAAATATTACAGTGACCACTTTCACTCTCAAGGGACTAGACAACCGATGACCTGTTAAACTGGACACTTGACCGGTACCCAGCGATCGATAAGCATTAGTCTCCTAGCTAAGAAGAACTCCAAGGGCGAAACTAGCTTTTGTTGAGATATCCGGTTTTTCTCCCTGGCTGAAAGGCCATTTTCTTCACTGAGTTTCAAATACTCAAGAAATCAGACCTTGTCGCGTACTTGAATTACGATCCAATTCAGGAGATTTGGAATCGCAATCTCGCCGTTCTATTCTTCAAGGTACTGCGGGATGTGTTATAAAAATTCAAATAATCTACCATCGGTATGAATATGTGAAAAATATTGAAGAAAAGATCACTCGGTGGACAATATTCCTTACAATACAGGTTCAGAATCCCCACCCTAACGCGTACAATGCATCGAAGGCGTCGTAAAAGTGGTAAAGCAACTTACTGGTGAATCACTGGTCAGTCCAACAGGTTCTCAAAACGCTGACCACTCCGTTGAAGAGTTGCACGGTGGGAATTCCTGCGTCTTGGATTTGACCTAGGAGAAAAATGAATCAGTTTTGGACGTAAGCAATAGCCAGCTAGTGTACAGATGCACTTATTTCACCCTCTCCCTGGCTGGTCAGTGGTCAGTACAACAGGTTTTCCAAATACTGACCAGTTCGTAATAGTTGCACTGTGGGAATCGCTCGGATCTTAGATGTATATCCGATACGAAAATACCCAGTTGCCGTTCAGTCTTCTTGTCGAGCGCTAGGCAATCGCTACAATTTTATTCTGTATCAAAGGTATGCGAATTTGTGAAGAAACAAAATTGCGATCGAAATTTAAGATTGAAAAAATACTTTCGTAGAAATAGTCGAAGTCTTTCACAGTTGGTTTGAATCAAAACCAAATTTAAATAATTCCGCAAAATTCGCAGCCCCTGAATTTCCCCCTTTCCGAGAAGCGGGCTTAATTTATTCATGATCTCGTTATTTTGATACACTTTTTTGCACGAAGAAGAGTGGCATGCAGAGTGTGAAAGCGTTTAACCGGGCGAACACTTCCCCCGCTTTGTTTTAACATTTTAATTGCTTCGTATTTATTTCGTATAACGGAGTTCGCGAAGCGTGAGTACGAGAGAGGGAAGAGGGAAGAGAGAGAGAGAGTGAAACGTTGAGGGTTGGCGAAGGGAGCAGAAAAAGATAAATATACCTGGCGGTTAAAAAGTACTTAACGTTGGAGACCAGGGACTAAGTGGTTAAGTGAAAATTTAGCGGAAAAAGTGTGCCTGTCCTACAGCGCGGGAGTTCAGTCGAGGTCGCCGGGGGTGGCTTGTTGGCACGTATAACAAAACCGGAAAAGTGAATTAAAACGACACCCTTAATTAATCATATCTCGCGCGTTTATAAACGCCGGGTTTAAAGAATTAAACACATAAGACCGTGAAATGATCGAGTCAGCATTATACCGTATAATATTCAAAACTAAAGCTCCATTACTTCAATCTGCACCGACAAGTCATTAAGTTATCTATTTATTTTTTCCTGTGTTAATGGGGTTAATATCTGCAAACTTTCCGCCATTCTAATCCAAAATATCGTGAAATGTAAGGTGCCATTTTGGAACCGTTCGAATTTCTCAGATATATGGAAATTTCCTTAGACCGTATTCAGAGGGGTGGCCAAGTAATATAAATTCAAATCAACTTCCCTCGCCCTCATCCGCCTTCTCCCATCCCCGTGTTTTCTCACACAACAAACTTGGACTTAGAGGCAGCCACCAACGGTTCCCAGGAACTAAGTACCTAATGAAGACATGTGATCCTAAGTCTAACGCGTAGTAACTATAACTTTCCCCGCAACTGTACTTAAGATAAAACAACCCAATTACGATTCTTACGTACATCCTGCGGGAGTTAACGGTTCAAATTCTTATCGAAAATGGAATAAGTAACTTGAATGAATTTTCTAAAGTTAACCAATATTCATGCATATAACACGCATTCACGTGTGTAGGCCTGCGTACAGTTGTGCGTGTCTGTTTGTTTGGGACTCCATCGAGCTGTGTATATACAGGTATATATAGTTGTGTCGTGAGATTTCGACAAAATTTCGGGGTACATAATTCCCTTAGATTTCCATAATCTTCGAAGGTGGCTTGGGGGTGGCCGGGGGCGTACAGTAGTGGAAGGAGCGGAGAAATCGGGGGGGGGCGAGAGGGGTAACCGGGTAAGCCACCCTTATAATATAATAATATGTGCCAGCCAGCAGGTTCTCGCTTCTGCGACGAACGACGTGGGGAGGAGAAGAGAGGTTAAAAGAGGGTGGCTGGGAATTGAAAGGAGGAAAGGGGGCCGGGGGGCTTTGGGCTGATGCAAAATGGCCGCCCACGCTAATGCCCTCTTAATATTTAGGGATCTTATACGTCTAACCCCCCGCACCCTCGTGCCCCTTCCTCCAACGAACTCCATTCCCTAAACTGGCTGCGTATCCTCCTAAAATCTACTTTAGTACGCCATTACGGTAAAATATTAGACTCCAATTACTTTCAACCTTCGGTTTGCTTCGGATGAAAATATACGTATAGTTTCCATAGCGTTTTCAGGAATTCATGTGTAGGTAGTCGTGAAACTGAGCTTCAAAACAACCAATATACAACCCTTAACGACCCTATGAAATATATCGTCTTCTACATCGAGGTCGCACTTCGCTGCGAGTATATCTCCCGAATCGTGACAATAGCGAGGAGGTTTTCAATCCGTGAGTGAAACTTTTTTTTCTTTTTCACATGGGACGATAGATAGATAGATAAACTTTTTTTTGCGCAAAGATCATGGACTCGAGTTAGCTGCGACTCATACAACTAATCATGGCCAGTATTCCGATCACGAAGTCGTAAGATATATCGTGTCAAAGTTCTACGTTGTAAAATCGCAAAGCGTAGGTAATAAAGCGTCGTAACAATGACCGGGATGATTCGCAAGTCGCGGAATTTATTCCGCAGAATTCCTGTTGCAGAATGAGAAGAGAGAGTTTATAGTTACACATACATACCCTTAATGTTTTGATTGTGGAAGTTGCGGTCTAACGATATATAGGTATAAGTATACGGGGAAGTCCATCCCAAATCACCCAGCCCCTGACCCTTGCCATTTTTGATTTCGTCGACATTTTTTTCATCTTTCAGTACCTAGACTTCTATCTTAACCCCTTAAGAACTTAGGGATTTTCCGAAAATTTGTTGTTGAAATGTTGTTGTTGAAAAAAATGAAAGTTTGGCCATAGCTTTGCCAAAAATATAGACATCGGCGCAAGATTATAGGTCATGTTTTTCGTCTTGGATCGTACTTTCGTGGAAAAAATACAAAAAAAAAAATGTCGATTGATTTTCATACCGTTATTTTAATTTATAAATTATGAAATATCATTTTTCACAATTCGGGCGATTTTCATAAGATTTCATGTCGTGGTTGAAACCGTAGACGTTCAATTAATACAGTACGTAGATTTTGAGTAACTCTATGTTCTTCAAGTTTAAACACATTACAACATTGCTCACGGAACGTAATCAAAATGAATGAAATATTCAATAACCGAACAGCTGTGGAAGTTGTGGGGAAGTATGAAACTGATATTGAAAAATGTTTTTGCATTTTGTCCATAAAAGTAAGAATCAAGATGACAAAAATGACCCATCATTTTGTGTCGATATCTATATTTTTGGAAAAGTTATGAACATCGACAATTTCAGGTGCGAATTTGAAATAAGATTCTCTTTCGGGTCAAACTGTTCTCACGTAGATCTCTGCACTGGAATATCAACGAGATGAAAAAGTCATGAGAATGTGATATCCTTTCGTGTTTTTTTGGGGAAACAATGACTTGTGGTATCGGATGCAACATGCACACGTCCCCGGGAATAAAGAATCAATTATTTATACATAAATCGGTATAACATGCGCTGGTTATTTCATCGATAAGCAGAGTCGAATACATCCGTAGTATAACGACAAAGGGCATACATGTTTACGAGCATGTTTATATGCACGGATGGCATAGATGGGTATGTGTGTACCGTATACGTGTACAGTGCAGAGATTGGAGCCGCGTGCGATACGTCAAAGTCGAAATTAACCGGGTTTAATACATCTTCGAACACAGTACGTTGGCTGGGGGGGACAGGGGGGTTTGGATGAGGTTCGAGAGAGCGGTACCACCGACTTGAATAGACATGCATCATTTGCTATTCCAGGCGTCTCAAAACGCGAAATTTGAATACTGGGTGCGCGGGTATTAGCGGAGTTCTCCGCGGAGTTCGTCGACGGATCGTGGTATGAGGTATAGGCGGTGGGCTTCGGGGTTCGGCGAAGACTGGTATGAGGATGAAGAGGAAGAGGAGGAAGAGGCTGGATACATATAGGAGGATGAAAAGCAGGACCGAGAAGGGCGCAGAAGGCACGGAAGGCGCGGAAGGCGATGAGGGTGGCTGCCAGAGTCTAAGGTAGATTATATTATTTCTCCGCCCCCACCTGGCCCGGTAGAGCAGCCGCCATTTTGTGAATGTTAAATCATTTATTGATCCAAGATGGTGCCCCATCCCCCTCCTTTTACTCCACCCGCAACGCCCGGGCTCACGCCGCAGCAACCAACGTCTGAAAGGGGCTGTAGCAATCCTTATTCCAGCCGGTGAATTTATACTCTCGCAGGAAATTCTACGAGAACGAACTGGATTTATGGCCAGAGAGGGTTGCGACCGACCCGCTAGGGTTTCGAGCCCGTCTTAAGGCTCGATCCCAATTGGCCAACGGCCCATTATTCCGCTAAGCACCATCCACCTCCCGCGAGCACAAATTAATCGTTCATTTTTCATCCCTTTGAATTATACATTACAACCCAATCGTACTTTTCAAATTCTGCTTCAGACATGTATGCTGTGAAACATTTTCGAAATCTTATGTCGGACGAAGAACTGCAGGGAATACTATAATATATTTTGTAATGATAAAAATAATGAATTTGATCGTGCTTCGCAATCTTTTTTTTTTTCATATCTTTGGCGGAAATATTCAAGGCACTTATTAGATCTGAATTTCGAGAGCGTCAATAACGAGTAAATTCGTGAAATGAGGAAGGTCGCTAGAGAGTTGATATGCCGGAGCAAAAAAGTTGGTTTAAAGAAGAAAAAAGCCTGCACCCGGTAGATTGAGATTGAAAAACAGCCGAATTAATCTCTGGACTAAATACCCTCGAAATCCCTGTTCATCTCAACGAAAGCAAAGTATGTGAAAGAGAGGATGAGGTGGTGGACGGTCGGGAGTTAAAACCGCGGCGGGGCTAAGGGAATTAGGAAATGAAAAAGGAAACCCGAGAGAAAAAAATTAGCCAAAAACAAAAGAGCCCTTTAATCGAGGCAGTCTGCCCAACAATCGGCGCGCGAGCTCGCCGCTGTACGAAAAACAGCATTTTTCGCGCGCAGAATCGTAAAAATTTGGCCTGGGGTGGGGACGGGGGCAGAGGGGGAGGCTCAGGGGTGCCGAGTGAAAAATAGGGGCGAGGTCAGTACGCCGCGGGCCGTGGAAAAATCCGCAATATAGTTCGGAGAAAAAATCAACCGCTCTGAATAATTTTTCTTAATTTTATTTCTTTCCCTTTATTATTCCTCAAATTTTTCTATTCGAATAATATATCTAAATCAGACATCGCTGTTTAATTGCAAAACAAATAGCTCACCGTGCGGACTGAGCTAGAACTGATCGAATCTAATTAAAGATACCCTATCGATGTGATTGATTCTACAAAATCGAATCTCCGTTTAGCAGCTTGGGTGTTGAGCCTATATTCAATCACGATGATCGATTGTTAGATTATGCCTATCTTAGCTTCAGAAAATTGCATTTATTGATAATTATTTTTTCGTTAAATTCATCGATCCATGCACTCGAAGAAAATAAAAAAAATTTAATTTTTATAAATACGTCAAAGTCACTAGCTACTAATTGTTATACAGAACAATTATACGCGTGCATTTAATTATTTACTAATGGCAATTATTAACTGCATATCGAAATACAATTTCCGAAATTGGAATAAAAAAATTATAATAGCTTCTAAGAATTGTGCTATGCCAAGGTTTAAATTGGAATCAATCTTCCATTTGTGATGTTTTATAGTTTTTAAGATATTTATGGTTGAGTGTGTATAGTTAATGGTGATCTCGTCAATCGTGACATCGTACCAAGACGATGGCTGGGTATGAAAAATAACATTTGTTATCTACGAAAAAAGAACTTTTTTTTTTTATAAATATTCTTGACTCGATCGTTATGTAATTTAATTTCGTGATTTTCGCAAGTGAGAATGCTTCCTTATTTCCTTCAAATATTTTTTCGAAATCATTTTGCAGCTTGAATTGGATTCTTGCTTGGTGAAAAACAGTTTGAGAAAAGCTTCTATTTAATTAATTTTTTTTTTTTTTCTTTTCTGTTTCGAAGCATTTTTTTCTGCAAAATTATTCGTTATAACTATACGTTGTCCCAGGAATTTACAGGCAGTGGCACGTGAGTCGAAATCTGGGTGGTTGTTGAAATTTCTGGCATAGATACAACCCTCCGTCCCAGCATTCCAACTACTACTGTATGTAGTGCCTACAACCCAGACAGCAGAATATAATAACTAACATTCTGAGCCATGTGTATAGTTCAATTGACAAAACCGACCAGAATACGAAAATGATCGAATGGCATTTTCTAGTAATTTCACAGTACCACATAATTTCACAAAGAAAAGTATACCAACCAAAATGAACAAAAAAAAAACAGCATCTAATCCCAATTTTTGTTTGCATTCGCAGTTTATCGAAAGTCTTTTTTTTTCTTCTTTTTGTTTTTAGAAAAGAAAGCTGACAGTAGGTGGAGAAATTTTGAATCAATGCCAAGATTTTTCGACGTCTGTAATAATGAGTTAGTTTCTAATACGGAGGTTATTCCTAGAAAATACACCATTTCGCTTTTGAGAAGATCTGAGATGAAGGGTGCGCCATACTTTCAAGGCCCCACCCTCGTAGAGTTTGGGGAACAACGAGGGCGAGGGGTTACCAACCAGCTTAGCTAGAGATGAGAAGAGTAGAGAGCAGAGAATAGAATAGAATAGGGGCGACGCCATCTTGAATTAGCCTCGCTTAGAGAGTAGGGGTTGAAATTTTTATGAGGGCAGTTTTCGCGCAATGGTTGCCGGGGACCTCGTTAAGTTTTACTAATTTGTTTAATTATTTCCAGACACCGGAGGCTCGTAATTTTCAACCGCGAAACATGTCCGAATATTGTTCTCGGTTCCACCCTTCGAGGCGACGTCAAAGATTAAAATATTCCATAGAACACGGGACGAGTTATTTCGTGCCTCTAATTCACGCTACAACTGACTGCAGAGTTTATCCCGTGGAATTACGTCAAGCACAACTCGTACTTCATCAATGATAAAACATGATATTAAAATTTAGAAAATTTCCCGCAAGCTATACCAGCTACTACCCTGCAACAAATTCTCATAATATGCCAAATAAAAGATGGATTTCATTCGCTGTTCAACATTGCTTTTCGAAACAATGTTTTCTTCCTGTAACTCAAAAAAAAAAAAGAAGATACTTTATCAAACACCGAATTATAATTATTATTCATTATGATATCGATATTATTTTTCTAACGATAAGCTGAAACAACTTTTAATTTTATTTTCTAGAAAACTGTTTTACCGTCATCTTCCTGCCGCACCGATCGACTTTTATTTCGTTTAGCAACCCCCTACTAGGGGCGTTTCATTCAAGTTCCAACAAGGACCGGTAAGGTAGAAACCTCTAAAGCTGCGCTTCAGTTTGAACTTATAACGTTGTACGTTGGTCCAGAGGTACTCAGACGCAAAGTTCAAAGTGTGAACTGGAATGAATAAGAAAAAAAAAAAAACATTTCATTGACAAATATTCTGCATCTACCCTTATTTTTCGACTTTCTCTGTTTATCAATACCGAATTAATACTATATCGTTCAGGAAATGAGAGATATATCTGTGGAGCTTTAATCTATTGAAGATTTGAGATACAATTGATAAATGAATTTTGCAAAATGCGTGACGTTTGAAAAGAAAAACAAGAAAACTCTTTCTGTCGAGGAGCTGCCACATGTTTCTAGTTTTACTTGCAGTTTCCTAGTGCATTGTAAATTTTCAACGCTAAGCAGGGAGATCTTGGGAAAAATCTATTGCCCAGCTTAAAGCGGACTACTACTAATTGCTATCTCTGGTGCAGCGGAAATGGTAGAAATAATTCCAAAACAGAAGATAGGTACGAGTGTAGCGTTTGGAAGCCTTTAAAATTTTCCATAATTTGTGTAAATAATATAATTACTAATACGCGCATCTCGAAGTATTCGAGTGTTGCGGAATAGCGATAGAGCGATGATTTGAAAAATGAATTAACGCTCGGAAATTGATAATTTATCAAACTTACGGGCAAAGTGATAATGGTCCATCGCTCGAGCATAACTTTTTCCTTTTTAACTTTTAAATAGTTTCAGACAAGTTTTAATTAGGAAATTCATCCGACCCACCCGACGCGGACGCCCCGTTCCTTGCCGTTGTTTTAAGCTGCGCAAAAACAATACACCGTCACGTTTAAAATGAAATAAATAATAATTGCGCGATTTCCAAGCGATTAAATTTGAAAATAATTCAGCCCGTTCAAACGGTGAGAAAAAAAATTCATTCAGCTCGTAAACGAGTAATTAAATATTTATGATATTTCAGATAACGGCGAAGCGTTTTTCCCCGCGTCGTATATACATACAGAAACGTATAATAAATATTACACTGTACTGCAACTATTCGCAGTTATTTCATTCCCTCAGCAAGTACGGAGTATAAATTTCATTTTGTTCGCTGGGCAAGGAGGCATCGATCGCCGTATACTTTTTGCCTTCCCGGGCGTTTTGATATGCCTCCCCCTCCCCCTGGCCCTCTTTCTCAAGAACCCCTCGCCCCTTGGTTCCCCGACTTTATTCTTATCTCAAATACTTCGAGCAGGGTGCTTTCACCCCCTCAGTCCACTGGCTGGTTGCCTGTTCGCCCCACCATCACCGGCGAAAAGGAGCTGAATAAAAAGGGAGGAAAGAACTGCGAAAGAGGGGAAGAATTTCCAAGAAACCAACCGAAGGAGTCGCGCCTCTGCACTGATACTCAATGTGGTGGTACCGGTACAGTAGTCGTTGTGACGGTGCCACGGCGGTTGTCTTAGTAGTAGTACCGACTAGTGGTGTCGGGCCGAGGCTGAAGGGTGGGGGAATTTTTAGGGGTTGATCTCGGCGTGGTCCCGTGGGTCCCTCTTTTTACAACGACCCCACCCCAACCCGCCGTCTCCCACTTTTTACGAGGCTTGGTTCACTCCGCACTTTTTATAAGAGGGTATAAAAACCGCGCTGCCTTTCTCGCTTACTGCCTACCCAACCCCCGCGGTTTGCTGCAGAGCTGCCATCAAACCGTACAGTTTTTAGCATTTAACACGGCCGCGTGCATTATGCAAGATGCGTAAAGCGCCCAAAGAGCTTAGCAGATATAATTAGATCTCGATTTTTCTTCGCGTCGATTGTCAAAAAGAGGATTTCAAGTAGCTTTCTTGCATTCGGGGGCCTTTGCTATGCGTAGGTATGCAACTACTTTACAGGAAATTTGTTTTCTTCTTTAATCGTCTAAAACGTACTCAGTCTCGTTCGGTATAGGTATAGCCGTCGTACCAATACCATCGTATCGATTCATTAATAATAAATGACGAAACGATTATGAAAATATCATTAATAACCGCTGGTGTTTTCTCACTCCGTGCCAATTTTCCCCAACGTCAGTTTCTTTCGTTATGTAAAGGAGCGGGCAACCCTAAACAGTTTAAACGTTGAAAACAGGGAAAATCCTCTCAGTTTTTCGTAATCTTTAGGCATCTTTCTATCTTTAAATCTCTCTCGGGTTCAAAAATGTCCAATTAATTTCAAACCCGCCCCTTCGATATCGATCAGCCTTCAATATAAATATTCAAACTAAATTCAAATTGACGCAATTACAACCGATGAATAAAATTTCTGTCACCGCAAAGTGGGTTTGGCGGTGCGATGGGTCCCTCGACGTGGGGGTGGAAAAAGAGGATGAGGTAGCGGCGGAAAAGAGGGCGAATAGAGTGTGGGGGTTGGAAGGGGGGGTCACCGTCTACCGTTCTCTTTTGTCTTGGCTTTTCCGCGAGGCGCCATCTTGAAAAAGAAAAGACACTCGAGGGGGTAGCAGTGGCCTGCAGGACGTTGGCAGAGCCGTGGGAAAAGGACAGAGTATAATATGAATGTAGCTTTCGACCAAGAAAGCAGACCATCCAGTATTCATTTATTTTTATGTTAATAACCACCCCGGCGATGCTGTCTTGTTTTCAGAACTGCAAAACTACTGTCTCTCTTATCTCACTACTGTAGAATCTATAGACCCCCTACTTTTACGAAAGATTTCCATTTCACCAGATGCATGCTACCTACTCGAAGCCCAAAATCAACGATAAGTATTTATTACTCCACGCAAAAATTGATCGATTAAAAAAAAAAAAATTGCCAAAAGTTACAGAAAATTATTATTCGACTGAAAAATGATCAGAACTATTCAGTTTACTTCTATATATCTATTCGTAGACACATACTTCAAATCGTCGGTGAGAGAGGCATGTATGCGGTCATGACATTTGCAGTCTGAAACGCACACGAGTCTGAGGTATACCATCTCTGGAGGTTTGCTTGAAATCTCTTATACTTCTGACGCTGAAATTCTTTTGTTCCAAGGTTTTTGCTCCGACAGGTTATAAATAAATTGTTTCTTGCTTTTCTGGCAAGAAGATTGCGGAGAAAATCTTAAAGCAACAATAATAAGCAGCTATCAGAATTTGGCAATCAACTAGATTTTGCAAACCAGATACTGTGATAAAAATCCACACATTATTATTCGATCATTTATAAACCGCGTGATCTTTTTCGAAGAATTTCAAAACGGAGAAAAAGACTTTTCAAGATTTTCCAAGGCTTGGCTATGAGATCCTTAAACATGCGGCTAGGTATAACTATAGATACGAGTTCAAACTTTGTACAGCCCTTGAGAAGGGCCTGCTGGGTAGAGATTTGAAAAAATGCTGACCAAAGGGTTGTCGTAACCCTCACAGGACAAACCTGTTTGCAGAAACGAAAATTTCAACCCTTAACCCCCTTAACCCCCTCCTTTGGCCTAACCTCGCCGAGGTATACCCCACCTACCAACCCGACCCATCTGCACGTTGTCCCTGAACGTAAACGTATAAGGGTTAATGACCATGTAGAATCACCGCGCGTGGGTATACATGCACATAGATTCTACCCGCGGTAGATCGAGCTATGAATTTCTTGCGATTTCCGGATTTCTACAAATTTCAATGCATGTCATTGCTTCTTGTTTATTTCATCGCCATTATTGGATTCATTATCGAAATCAGGAAGTGTACCGGCATTGTTCAATGCTAGTCTTGAATATTTAGTCATCAATGATTTGCCTAAGTGCTCGTACATTTTGAGCCAATGAGGTTTTAATGCTCTGCGAGTCTCTGTACCCTAAACGGTATATCACTTGAAAATCCGTTTTACCAACTCTCAGGAATTCTAAAAGGTGAAAGTTAGAGTCGACTTACAATCAGTGAAAGTTGTCAAGGCTGATGCCAACTTTTGACGATTATCATCACGCGGAACGAACCCTTCTGAATATATAGGCAAAAAATGATTCATATTGGCGACAAATATGGAATAGTTTCGAAACTTTGAGCGGAATCGATTTTAATTCATAAAATAAAAAATGTCAATTTTCATAAAGTTTGTCCAGGCATAGATTTCCGGAACTTATAGGCAAAGGATATTATATTCTTAAAAACAAAAGAAACAATCATCCCAATATGGTGGATAACTATGGGTTTGGGTGAGCAGCGTGCAACGGTGTTAAAAACAAAAGCGTTTAAATTTATGGTACAATTAAAAACTCGTCTTTATTATTTTCCTGTACCCTCCTCCCCCCCTTCTTTCCTACCCCTTGCCGTCGCGCAGCTAGATCTTCTTTTGTTTCGCCTTCGAGCCTTGCCTTATGACGTCATAACTTATCTCGACCGAGCATTGTCCCTTGGAAAACAATGTTGGAAAATCAGATTTTATTGTTACTTGCGCGGACTGCTGCGGAGTATTTAGACACCCGGCTTTTCTTTGTACTTTCGTCCTCATTTTACGTTCTCAACATTTCATATTTACCGGCTATTTTACTATCGCTAAGACCTGAAGTCTGCACGAAGATTCACCTATATATATCGGAACTGAAGAAGAACAAAAACAAGAAGAAGAAGAAGAAGAAGAAGAAGAAGAAGATGAGCCTTAAACATCTCATCGTTCCTTTTCTCGACCTCGGATACGCGCGTAAAATAATGTTTCTCTCAAGCCGTGAAAAATGGAGGAGCTCGTTCTAAAACTGTTTGTAGAAAAATAATTCGATACTAATTATAAAACAAGGTAGTAACTTTACTCGACGGGGTAGCAAGTACTTATTATATATAGTTATGTAATTATGCCCATGCAAATTCTTTTCAATAATTTTTTAATATCAAAGCTTTGGCTTTACCTTAATTAGCTATACGCTCCGGGGAAATTAGCATTTACATGAAAAAATTAACCAACTCAAATTAATTTCTAAGCCCGGCAAGCTCCGGGCGGCTGTGAATTTTAATAAGTTCGCGGTCTATTTTACTTGTATTTTCATTTTTCGCCTTTTTTTTTTTTTATTTTGTTTTTTTCATATTTTCTCATCGCTAAGGTAAAGAGCACTCCTTATAACTTCATTCTTCAAATAATTGAGCACCCGCTTGGATTAGGGTACGCGAGAAATTTGAACAAAAATCGTTCGGCTTCCCACTTCTCGTAATTATATCGTCGCAACTTCAGCGATTATCATTTTTCTATCAAATATAAGAGTAATCAGTGATTTTCCGTTTTATATACGGCAACTGTTCAATCATTCAACATATTATTGTCCGACCGTTGAAGTAACAGAGCTGCACAATGCCTACCTACTCGTCCGACATGGGCAGCTGCTCAAAACTGGCCGTATTAAAAAATGAAAAGCCCTTTTTAGGGTGGTCAAATAATTTACATACCAGTTTGACCGGCCGCTGATCGTTTATACCCGTATGACCACGGGACTCGTGAAGCTACGGGTGTATAAGGTACGTGTTTATAATGCATTCACCACTCGCAGGTTTTAGGTTTCGCCGCAGATACTTTCGACCGCTTCTATTAGTTCGTGCCCGAGATCAGTCAAGAACGGATCAAACAAGATACCCGCGATTTTTCTACAATAATTCACGAATCATACTGGCGAGAAATAATTATCCGTTAATCGTATATACTTGGATTTCAAAAAATTCCTTTAATCAAATTGAAAAAGGAACAAAAAAAAACAAAAAAACAGTTCAAAAGTCAGTGCCAAGTGTTGAAAAAAAAAAAAAAAAAAAAAAACAGGTAAATCACAGCTGCGTTGAATTATACCCTCACTAAATATTTTTCTAGGGCTGTAAAGTTCAAGTTTCAAAAATTAGTCCCTTACACAATCCGATATCTTTGATCGAACCATCAGATTTACATTTAGCTTTAGATTCTATGAAATACCGCGATTATATATTATCGCAATAAGATAAAGGAAATTTCTGTATATTTAGTAATTCCGTTGATATATGTATAGGTATGTATATATATATATATCCATACATAAAAGGAAAATTAATTGTTCACGACTTGTATTGAGAATCGTTTTTCAGTATTATAGTTATACGCGTGAAGATGGTCGACAGAATAAACTATAGCTATCTTATTCTTATCTCCCTTTGAACTTTGAGCGTTTTAACTTAAAACTTGACGTTTCCGGGAAAAGTTTTAACGCGAAGAAACGCTTGTCCGCAAACGTAAGAAAAAAACCAGGCCCAACCCCATCTTGGCGAAAACAAGAACAAGTCGCGATATTTGCGTACATACATTTCGCATTACCTACCCCCTCTCCCCCTCACCCTGCCCCTGCCCTGCGTCAACCCTCTCTCCGTTTCCCAGCCACCCTACTACACCTTCTGACATTCTACCCTTTCAACGCAATAAAAACATCTTCAGACATTTTCACCATTTTCTACCAACTTCATACGACTGCCCGCTTGCAAAGTAAACTCAAAATCCCCTCTTTCTTTCTCTCTTCCCTTATGCAAATATAAGCCGCGATCATTTTACAAAATATAATACATCTAATATCATGAAGAAAAAAAAAGGAAAAAAAAAAACGACAAATATAAATTTGCTTGCAATTAATTAACATTACAACTAATTTGATCAATTATTGAACAGAAAAACATCCCTTCCGATTATGAGAGTGCCTATTTTTGATATTTTATACGTGTCAATGATTTGCATCATATACTTGTAGCTGAAGAAATTTTTCACCTGCGTTATAAGAAGAGATCCTGAAGTAATTTACGGTAGGACTTTTGGGCAATTTCAACTCACAATTAGTCTTTCGTACAAATGTAGGGTATAAGGCGTTAGCTAACCAGTCCAAAAACTAACCTTGCTCAATATAAGTTTCCGAGGTCGCAAACTTGTAATCCAAGATGCTTTCTCGCGGAAGAACTGTAGGTATATATAACTAAGTTTAGATCCGGATGAAGGTGTGGGTTCACTTTCTCTCAGGTTTTTCATTTATTTTTTGAAAAAAAAAACAAAAAACTAGAACAGTCGCTTCATGCACGCATTTCTTCATAGGAAATTGATTGATCCTCTTTCCTGATATGAATACTCAAAATTCCCATAGGAATGCCCCATTCTTATTTTTTGATAGAAAATCCTCGTACCTACGATCACGTGTATCATTTTAAAGTAATTTCAAAAGTCAAGAAAAAAAGTGATGAAAGTTGTAGCGACGAATGATAAGGAATTCCTGTAAGCTTGGGCAACGAAGGATTGAGTGCTCGCTGTTTGAGAGAAGCAAGAGAATGTTTAAGACATCGTTGCAAGTTACTTCAGTGACCCTCGAGTCTGTAATTTGTCAGCTTGCATCGTGATTCACTATTCAAAATAAGGGAAAATGCCCGCTAGTGAAATCGTCGCTTTCGTATGACGCGGTATATTGAAAATAAGGGAAATGAGGGGTCGAAGAGGAATGAAAAAAATGTGCTTATGTGGCTAATTCGAATCCAGCTATAATTAGGATTGTATTTATGAAGGAGATGAGAATGGTTCGTTGTAAGAAACGGCATAATCTCGAGTAATTTATTTATGGTAGAACAGTGATCGTAACGATTAAGTAATAATGTTATTTGATTTAATTTCATTAATTCGTAACGCGATCGTTCAATTACTGAACCGTTCAATAACTGTCAATGTTGATTAAAGCTTGTAAAGTTTCAGCGGAGTTATAGCATCGGCATTTGAAGTTCTGAATCGAATTATTAAAGCAGGAAATTTAGAATACTACCATTTTTATTATTTACAAAGAAGACCCTCTTTAAGCGTTGCGTCAGAAGTGCGCCCTTTCTGGGTGCGGATGCGCAAGAGTGAGAAAGAGACGATAAGAGAGCGAGGGAGTACGAGGGGGTGGCCGGCCTCCGTCTGAATTTCCCTTTAAAATATCCCTGCCCATTTTTCATCCCTCCTTTTCTTGCCGTTCCTTTGCTTCGCTTCGCTTAGCGGGGCGAGGTGGATGAAAGGGGGTTAAAATGGGGGTGGGGGCGAGTAGGGGAGAGACAATGGAAAAACTCCCGCCATCTTTAATTCCGTCCGTTCCAACCTCCGCGGCACGAGGGGGATGAAAAAATACGATCAATAGCTTCTTCTCGTTTTACTTTCAATGTGCTACCGCGTCTTACTTTTACTTCGTATTATTAAATTTCCACGAAAATTACAAAACGCCCGTGCTTAACTAACCCAATTTCTACTTAACGTATTATAACACGATGATATCTCAGATCATTTAACTGACCAACGAATATAATTCATGAAAATCGTTTATCTTATTGCTATAACTAGGATACTTATACTTTAGAAAATTTAAGAGGCTCAAATCCCATCATCTTTATTTTTTTGAAATAATATAATAAATATGTAATAAACTAGCAAATGTAAAATTATGAAAATAAATATATAAACGAGTATGAACTTACCTTTTCTGTGATTTATTCCTTCCCCATTTTTAATCACCTAATCCTGAATCAGATGAAAAAAATTGTCGTTCGGTCAAAAGTTATTTGCCAAGTTTGATTATCAATGACTATTACGTATTGCTATTAGATCGTAGGACAAGGAAACCGTGTCTAGATTCTGAAGTCGGATTAATTTTTATTCATATAACTATAAAATTTATAGCGACGGTAGAAATATCCTAATTTTTTGATGACTCATTAATTAAGTCAGCGGGAAGACAACAGCCGATATCTACCTTCGGACGAAACAAGCAATTTCGTATTTTTCAAGAGGATCTCATTCACGCTTCAAGGATTCATGGAAATTCCACTGAAGACATAAAATTAAAGAAAACCGTGTGTTTGGTCAAAAGGGTCGTTATAAAAGGCTCAATTACCGCTTTGTTGTCTGCCATCGTTAATTTATTCCTCTTAATTAAACCGTTATATACAATTATCATTATTGAATTATAATAAGTTTCTTCTTGTTGTTATACTTATCACAACTGTTCTGCTCGGAATTCGGTCGACTAATTCACGAAATGTTCATTTAACAAGGATAAAGCCAGTGGCAATGACCCATGCGTTTTTACACGGGAAACATCCAATTTCTTATAATTAAACACTAGCTTTTGCTCACCTTTAAAAATTTCCGTTGTCTTCTCACGCCACAAATAATCCTGCAATAGTATATTCTGATTATTACTTGATTGTTTTACTGACTTGGATACTTTTCAATACCGATTTTAATCAATACATTGATAAGGCTGTACTTGTTTAAGAAATCTTTTCCCTAGTCTTTGAATAAGAAATTGTTGACAAATTAAAAGAGACATTTGTCCGCAGGCCAACTTTTAAAGTTAGGTGCACAGTACGCTTCTCGCTTTTAGAATTCGCCTTCTAATGACCCAGGGGCTTTAATAAAGCATCGAAGATTTCCTAAATTGAACTATAATTACAAACGTTCATTTACTATCCTCAGCTATGTATATCGGACCGTTTATCGGTTGAATGGTAGAACAAATTTCAGGTCTAAATACCCAGTGGCATGAAGAATCGATGTTTCACAGTTATCTACAGAGTTTTGCGACTATCAGAAACTGGCTTGCCGACGGTTCATACTTCGCGAATTAATTCTCGCGGATACCTCCGCGACAGCACAGTCTGGCTACATAGGAACGCGGTTCCACTTTTCTCTTTTGAATATCTTATTTCTGAATGAAAAAAAAAAAATAATAAAGCCACAAGAAGAACATTCGAATGATTATTTTTTGGACTATTTTGTCATTTTGAAATTCCTCGAAAACATGGATATAAGGGAAAAATTTCATCTGTAAAATACCGCTTGTGTAACAAAGCCATATATTGTATAGCCTGTTGCAGCGTTGACACTGATAAGTTAAATAGCAGCCTAATGATAAGTTATGCGATAATTTTCCTTCAATCTATTTGCCAGAGAGTAGCAGTGAGATACTCTTCAATCGATATAATCGTTGTTTAACATAACGGTGATAACAGCTGTGGTTTGTCGACTAAGTTTTAATTTAAAATCTACAGCGAAGCACCATATGAGAAAAACTCGACTACACTCACAGGCTCACATTTCTTAGGCATCCTAGTCTCATACATCACTTTACAATCCCCTCCCTTCTACTACTTTTTCCCCTTCTTTTCGACTTCCGCTAAGTCATCGCCCCACTAACTCTCGTCGTATTGTATAATATATAAATAAGTAGTCAGTCAGTCATACGAACGGTCTATCTGCCACAGGTTTTCATTGTCATGCTAGTAAACGTGCTTCAATTCATTACTCAAAAATATAATGGGATGTTATAATAAAACAGTGATATTGACTCTGAATATAATCATAATCGCGTCATTATTCGTCAACGAAATACGCGGAGATGGCCTAGAAGGTGAGTTTTCGAAGGCTCACCGTAAATATTATATCAATCGCGAATCATGGCATTGATATTTCCTGTCTGTACACAGATCGAGATTATTGGCGTGATATTGCTCAGTCGGAATTAGCGGCTGCATTAAGATATCAATGGAACACAAATGTGGCGAAGAATATAATCATCTTTCTCGGCGATGGGATGAGCTTCGAAACCATAGCCGCTAGTAGAATTTATAACGTTGATGAAAAGGGTTATCTGGCTTGGGAAAAATTCCCAAATGTTGGTTTGCTCAAGGTACATACAAACATATCGTAAAGTATGGTCGTAAAAAAGCCTGTTGCATTTATTGCAAATGAAGTTTTTACTCATCAAAAAAAAGTACAATTATCTGCTGACTCTGCCATAAAATTGTAGACGCAGCTTTATCATAGCTCTACATGATCTGTGCCTTGGAAATAATTTTTTTACATCAACAAAATATTTGTTGGCGTGGCAGAATATTTTTCAGCGTGTATCGGAGTGAGTTTCCTTAATAATTTCCTTATCTAGGTAAAGCAGATGGTATAGCTACAGCTGCATGTCTCACAGTGTTATACCCATGTGCTGGCAAACTTACCAACCGAAGATTCAAACTGATTAACTTAAATTGATGATTATTGGAGATGAACAAGTAGCATTTAGTGCTGACATTAAATTCATTCTTGATTTGTACGTCATTTGAAAATGAATTCATTTCACAGACTTACGATGTAGACAAACAAGTGCCGGATTCAGCGTCCACTGCTACAGCGGTGTTTTGTGGTGTTAAAACAAACAACGGAGTATCAGGTGTTGATGCAAACGTGCAAAGGGGTGATTGCGAGGCAAGTCTCAATGAAGAATATTGGGTTAATTCTGTTCTAAGTTGGGCTCAAGGAGTCGGTAAAGATACAGGTAAGATTTAAGGTCGAACGTTCATAATTACTCGGAGAAACAGACCAGCATCGTTAGCTTAAAAATTGCCAACTATTATTCTATCATCGATAGTTCAGTCGGAATGTACACGACTTCTGTTCGAAAATATATTATTGCTGGCTATTTTTATAAATGCCAGATGAGTTCGATGGTATCGTGTTAAGAATTCAACGCGTTATTTAATTCTTGAATAAAAGTGAGCTCATTTTTGTGAGGGACTATACTATCTATATGATTGATTCAAACTTTGCTAATTAGAACCGTGCATCGATGTTCTACATTTCAAAAAAGTAGATAGATTTCGTACTGACGGTTCAGATATCTGTGGGCATATAAGCGTTCTGTCCGATTGTATTAACAGTATTATCTGTTCATCTAATCAGATGCTTGTGATAGTCAACTTTAGACGTCTATCAATGTGTGAAATCGTCGTCTATATCCACCAGGTTTTGTCACGACGACAAGAGTCACTCACGCAACCCCTTCAGCTCTCTACGCTCACACAGCCGATAGATCATGGGAATGCGAGGACAGGATGCCCGCGAGTGCCGCAAGATGTAAAGATATAGCGAGACAACTCGTCGAGGATGAACCAGGAAGAAATATCAAAGTGAGTTATCTAAGAGAGTGAAATTTCCATTTGATTAATTACCAATGATAACCACACATGCATATCTACTCAGGTAATTATGGGAGGTGGCAGACAAATGTTACAGAGTAATGCAACCGCCAGAGAAGGCGATCCGCTAGATACCTGGGCCTGCTATAGTCAAGATGGGCGAGATCTTATCGAAGAATGGGTGAATGATAAAACGCAGAGAAATTATTCGCAAACTGTAGTTCAGAATAATGAAGAATTATCCAAAGTCAATCCAGAAGAGACTGACTTCCTTTTGGGGATATTTGCCAATGGTCACATAACCATGGACTGGGAAAGGGATGTGAGTCCTGAAGGACAGCCGAGCTTGGAACAGATGACGACCACGGCTGTGAAAATTCTGCAGAAATCAAAAGAGGGATTTGTTCTTGTGGTATAACCAGATCATCAGTTGAAAAATTCACAACAATCGACTCTGTGAAGTTTGATAAATAACTATTTTTCAGGTCGAAGGGGGTCTCATTGATTATGCCCATCATCGAGGACACGCGGCTCAGGCTTTACGAGAAACTGTCAGATTCTCTGAGGCCATTAATGCTACTCTAGAACTAGTGGACACCAATGAAACGCTGGTCATAGTGACAAGCGATCACAGTCATTCCTTGACTTTCCAAGGAGTCAGTGACAGAGGAACAGATATTCTCGGTAAGTTTTTGTCCGGATTAAAATAGTATCAAAAATAGAATGAGTAGGTATACCTGAAGCCTGAGTGAAATAACATCCCGAAGTTACTGCAGCTCCTTCGATTTCACCCTTAACAGTCATTTAATTTGAAGGAATTGCTAAGAACTCCAGTTTCGACAACATCCCTTATACGGTATTGGGCTATAGCACAGGAGGTCCAAATAACATAGGCTACGAAATGTACAACGAGACAGTAGCCCGGAGGAAGGACCCTTCTTTGGAGGATACTACTGCGTTTACTTACAGTCAACAAGCTGCTGTAATAACTGACGAGGCTAAACACGGCGGGGCTGACGTCCCAGTATACGCTATAGGTAAGTAATCGATCATAGTCTGATCTACAAAAAAAAAAACTCTACAATTACATATAATTAGACTGACTGATTAATATCATTTTTCAGGCCCATACGCTCATTTATTTCAGACTACCCATGAGCAGAACTTTGTGGCTTGGGTTGTAATGTACGCAGGAAATGCCACCCGACAAGACAGTAATCATGGATCAAGTTTGAAAGCTTGTTCCCTTGCTATCTTCATGGTAGTACTGCCAATTCTTCGATGAGGCTTGAAACTATAAATTATAGGTACCATAATTGACGAATTAGTTTGTGCAATCGTCCAGTTATTGAACGAGACAATATAGGCCAGGAACTGGATCGAAGAACATGTGTCTAAAATGCATTATTCTACGCGTGCGATTTTTTTTTTTAATCGTCATCGTATTCAACTATTTTCACGGTTTGATCAGCCGTTAACGAGATATTTCTTTAGAAGCATCTTGACGAAGTTTCGGCGCGCTGCAACTCGAGAAATAAAAGTCGTATAGAAAAAAGCTTCAAGTAAAAGTGATAGGGAATTCTATTTTCTGATGAAAAGCTTATGGCCACGTTTATCGTGAGACGTACCATTTATGAGATATTTCAAAAAATCTTGTTCTCCAAGATGGCACCTGAAGCACAACCTCCCCCGCCAATTTGCATTTATACTCAGGAGGCGCCCCTCAATGATTGCCGAAAAAAAAATCGTGCGCGTAGAATTTTGCAGCAAAAAAAAAAAAAAAAAAATACTTGGCTCCTGGACTAATGATAACTATAAAATTTTGTCAACGTAAAATACAGATCAGTATTTTTGAGTACTATAGTGATAATGGTTGAAAATGTTTGAATACATGGTGTATAGGTAAAATACTAGAATTTTTCATCAATAAAAAACCTATTGTGATACTCTCATTTGAATCCCTCACCCTCGTATTTCCTTAAAAAACGATCAATCATCGTTGGATTGAAACATACAGGTAGGTTGTACGAACTTCTTATAAGATAACTATATCCTATATGAGTAATTCTATAAGGATAGAAGGTGTATTTGATCGTCTGATGTATTCGATTCTCCCTATCGTTGATTGAAGCAATGATTTACGATGAATTTTTTTTTTCTGTCTGAAAGCTGGTGACGTAGCTCAAATCATATTCCTTCTTACCAAAAAATGCAAGACTCTCTTAGAATCTCACTGTTTTTTGGAATTTCTAATCCGCAAGTCTTGCGCTTTCGCATTTGCCGAAGGAAACCGAGCCTACTAACCGGGAGATGTGATTCTTCTTCAATCTCGGTCAGCTTACAACAAAGCTGTTCAGACTATAAGTTCATAAAATGAGCAAGAAATTATGAGATGTAGATTACTACTGCAATGAACAAAATTTAGTTCGATAAGTTGTAACAATTCGTTTGACTATATTCATTCATAAGTGATTACAGTCACATTGCAAAAATGTTAAAGCACGGAAGTAGGAACGTTCGCTGACATTATGCAACGTAAAATTGACCTGACTAAGAATTATTTCACGCGGCTAATGCCATAATGTCGTAAGTGACATTATTTTCCTTGTAAGTATATTCATGCAGAAAACATCAAGATATGATCAGAAATATTGAAGTTAAATAATTGATAAATTCAAGGCAGATACGACCTTTTGCCGTTTTCATCCCTTTTTCAGAGAATGGGAATAAAAATACATCATGCGACCTTTTGGCAGTAGAATCGCCTTTTTGTCAGGTACGACCTTATGGCATTAGTCACGCGATACGTAGACGAACTATAATGAGTGGGAAGTAGGACTTAACCATAATTTCGAAATTTTTTAATACAACAGATTAGATTCCAGGAGTTGCATTTAATTTCTTGACTATTTCCCCAACTCTTCCAGCTACTTGAAAATTCGTTAAGTTTTCCGCGATATTCCAATGACCACTGACCACATAAATGCATGACTAATTTTGACTTTCCCAGTCTCCTAGGCTTGGGATAATCCTGAATGTTAACTACAATTATTGCATATGATATATATTGCAGCTTGATTATAAGTTCATTCGTGTTATTATTTCACTCCGTTTTCCCTGAACTAGAGGAGGAATATAGCGACGTAATTAGAGTAGATTTCAAACTGAAGATACGTCAAGTTCATGTACAAAAGTAATTGTATTCGTTTTTCCAATCACATATTTTCAAGGAATGCGCATGGGTTTGCATTCTGCACTAATATGCAATATCGGTGCATGTAGACCTATATCCATATAATTTTCTACTTTCCTGCATTTTTTATTTGCTCTGGCTTTGTTCACGCAGTAAATAGTTCAGAAAAGCACAAAAAGGAATAAGAAATACCCGGCTATGACAAGCTTTCGCGGTCCTGATCTCGTGCATTATTTTACACGTGATTCCACACATGCCCCTTCCAATAGCTCTTCGTTCCCCCTCTATTCCCACTTCCTTCACGTCTTGTACAATATAAAGAAATGCTTTGGAAGAATTTGCAGTTGCTTAAACACCCTGTCTGCCTTGGTCTAATTGTAATCCGTATACAGCAGGGCCTTAGCTCTGAACTTATAAGAATCATGGGCTCTTTTGTCAAGACAAGTGTTCTGATTGCTGAGTTACTTCTACTTAGGCTATTCATCGCAAATGCACTTGGAGCAGAAGGTAAGCTTCCTTTCAAAATGTTCCATAGTATCGTTAAAAAACTATACGGCCTAAATGCTTATTTTTTTCATATGTGTAGAGATAAGAGAACATTTTTTTCGAACAACTGTTCATCGCATATTATACTCGACTCTTCATACATGACAATTATTCAATCTACAGATAAACATTATTGGCGTGATGATGGGCACTCGGAGCTTATGGCTTCATTGAAGTATAAATGGAACACGAATACAGCAAAGAATGTTATTATCTTTCTCGGAGATGGTATGAGTCCCGAAACCATAACTGCAAGTAGAATTTACAACGCTGGCGAAGAGAGTTATCTGGCTTGGGAGAAGTTTCCACACGTTGGATTGGTCAAGGTAAATTATATAATGAAATTCTGTCAGAAACTGAAAACTGCGACGACTCTTAATCATTTTACTCCCGTGCGAACTGCGGAATCTCATCAACTGAACACATAAAAAAAAAAAAAGGAAAAAACGCGCCTGCATTCCGCAGAACTTAATTCCTAGTCTGAAAATTTATCGCGTTTATGTAAGTAGAATCTATAACGTTGGTGGAGAGAGGAGTTACGTGGCTTCAAAGAAGTTTCCACATATTGGATCGGTCAAGGTACATAAAAATACAAATAAAATTCACTAATTAACGTCGAGAAAATAATGTACAATAAACTGAACTTTATCGTTCCGAGTCAGTACAGGGACACGTTGCATCGTCTATACCTATGTAGTCACTTGCGCGATATGCGGGGAGATTTCACATGCAAACAACAACCTGTTGCTTTGAGTTTAAAGAACTTTAACATTATTACTGGATCTCTGCTTCAGGCATAAATATTTTTCATTCATAAACTCGTACCAAATTTCACCGAACTCACTACTTGAACTAGAAACTTTGACTGATAAATGCACAATGACATATTGCTTCATATTTTACACGATGAAATAAAATGAAGTTGAAAGATTGAAAATGAACATCATGTCGCGAACATTCTTACATTTTTTCAAAGACATGCGTTTTTCCCTCGTATCGACTATGAGACGCTTATAAATTCAAGGGAAATTATTCAACTATAACTGGTCTCGTGAAAAAAAAAAAATGATCTAAATGAATAACTGAATGAAATGCTCCTTGCTTTGAAAATATTAGGATTTTAAGATAAAACTTTTCTGGCTGATATTTCGATATAATTTACGGAAATTCACGTCTGCGTGAACGCCCTTCAAAGTAACGTACAAGATATAAATATGGTCTTGAGCGCAGGCAATAAGCACATCCAAGGACCTTGTATATATTTAAGGAAAAAGGTCGCGCATAACGCTGTAGAATTTTTAGTGCATTGCACTGCAGTGCAATCCGCCGTAAATCCATGACCAGAATACAAACTGATATGCCGCGTAGTATGAAGTAAGAAGAAAGGAGAAAATTGTTTTCGTGTCTTAGCTGAAAACCAGATCATTCGATCCGTCAAGGATTATCATGGAAAATGAATGTCTGGGCTGATTTGCCTTGGCACAAGTCTTAATTCGCGAACGTAGAATTATCAAGTGTGCATATGCGATTCTGAAAATTATTCGACAGAGGATCATTAGTATTCCTTTCAGAACCGGGGGCCCCAAGGCTTATGCTGCTAAAAATATATCGGGCCGAGCATTATGGAATACCTGTCGTAATTAAACGAAAATCCCCGTGCGCTGCAGGTTTACTTGAATGGTATTAATTGCAGAATCTTAGATCCTGCTCATGTTTTCCATCCACAACTCTTCAATGATTGAACATCTTTAGCCATCCGTTTCAATGTTCGGAAGAAAGAATCGCAAAGTTCAATTTGGACTTTAGTATAGTTAGGATTCACTCGCGAGTGCGAACGCTGATAGCCCGATACCCACGTTACTGTAGATTGGGCTGATCATATTATCCGCGAAATTAACAAGAGACCAGAAGACCCGGTCCTTGGTCGAATCCGTCGCCAGTCTCGAGCCTGACAATACAGGATGACCTTACCGAATATATTCATTACAAGTAAAAAAGAAATGAAAAAAATCACTCGACCCTCGGAAAAGTGAGTCACAAACCAGCTGAAAATAATACACAGGCGTAACCACATGAAAATTTTCAGCTATACATTCGAACTCGTATTATCTATCTAATCGTGCATGATCACATGATGGATGAGACGAGTCTCTGAGTGGGCAATAGTCGCCCTTGAATTTGACGATTTCATTATTATATCTGCGTGATAATTTTTTTGGAATTTGTCATTCGATTCGTCTGAATAAATTGTGTGATAAATTTTCTAAATATCTTTCAATACTTCATGTATGTGAAGAATGGAAATTATAGCTCGTCTATATATCAATTGAAATAAAAATGACGGGCGGAAGGGAGTAGATCGAATAGCGATTTATCAATGCGTGAAACAAGTGTCAGCTTCGCACAATCCGTCCCGAATTTAATAATTGAATCGCGAAATTGTTTCATACAAAATGTATTTCACAGACTTATGATTCGGACAAGCGAGTCCCGGACTCAGCATCAACGGCAACCGCAGTGTTTTGCGGTGTGAAGACTAATTACGGAGTCGCTGGACTTGATGCAAATGTGAAAAAATCTGATTGCGATGCAAGTCTGAAGAAAGAACATCGTGCCGAGTCGATCATCTCTTGGGCTCAGGCCGCTGGCAAAGATACGGGTGAGATTGGACAATGAAGGTCCAAAAATGTAGAGATTCGTTGAAACTAGAATAAGTCCGAATCGAATTTTCTGAACGGAACCGAAACACTTTTCTTGTATCACTAAGGTGATAAGGAGTGATTATGTTGAAGGGTTGCTCGATTTCAACTTTTTATACTTTAACTTCCTAGTATAATGAAAAATCTAAGAAATCCGACAACATTTCACATTGTTTCATAACACGATTCGGTTCTCAATAGGATTCGTGACAACGACTAGGGTCACTCACGCAACTCCTTCAGCTCTCTTCGCTCGGTCATCTGATAGAGGCTGGGAATGCGAACAAACCATGCCGAGAAGTGCCGTGAAATGTAAAGATATAGCTAGGCAACTAATCGAGGACCAACCAGGGAGAGATATCAAGGTTAGTTATTGATGAAGCTAAAATTTTCGCAAGAATTTTTCGTCGCTTAAAAGTTCTTGAAAAAAAATTTGTCTCAAAATTATTGATTATCAAAATTCTATTCATTTCAATTACCTATGATACTAAGATTATTATTCACAATGAATATATTCCCTCAGAATCGGGAATACATAGATGTAGGTTAGCGAAGACAATTATAGCAAACTCGAAAATGTACCTACTACAGATCACGATATTTTTCCCCATAGGTTATTATGGGTGGTGGCAGACAAATGTTACAAAGCAACTCCACTCCGGGAGAAGGTGATCCGGTAGATATGTTGGAGTGCCACAGTCAAGATGGACGAAGACTCATCGAGGATTGGGCAGCTGATAAAGCACGAAGAAACTTTTCGCACACTGTGGTTCAGAACAACAGAGAATTGTTCAAGATCGATCCAAACGAGACTGACTTTCTTTTGGGAATATTTGCCAACGCACACATGAGTATGGACTGGGAAAGGAACACGGGTCCTGATGGACAGCCGAGCTTGGAAAATATGACGACCACTGCGATTAAAATTCTCCAGAAATCAGAGAAGGGATTCGTCCTTGTGGTATGAACGATTCTTTGATGCGTATTTATCGGCATTCGGTAGTTCATGATCGTCAGTACATGATTTTTATTCGATTAAAATATACTACGTCAGAAACAATCATCCCTTCACGAAGATTGACAGCTCCTTAATTTTAGGTTGAAGGGGGTCTCATTGACATTGCTCATCATCAGGGACACGCAGCTCAAGCTTTACGAGAAACTGTGAGATTCTCTGAGGCCATTAGTGCAACCTTAGGACTAGTAGACACAAGAGAAACGTTGGTCATAGTCACAAGCGATCATGGTCATTCCATGACTATTCGAGGCATCAGTGACAGAGGAGGAAGTATCCTCGGTGAGTCTTTTGTCGAAATCAAACAATAATCAAAAATCTAATTAGTATACCTCAAACAGAAGAGAAAGAAGAAGGTTGTGGTTAAAGTTTCAAACTGATGCTGCCATTTACCGAATGAGGTCGGAGCGATTTTTGGATCTACTTTTTTTTTTAAATGATGAAACAGTTGCCTCGATACTGTTCATATCTATATAATATCATCCTCAACCTTTTAATTTCAAGGAATCGCCGAATTTTCTAAACATGACAACGTTCCTTATACGACATTGGGCTACGCCACCGGAGGACCAAAAAATATGGCGTACCAAGTGCACAATGCCACGACAGCTGTGAGGAAAAATCCTTCCTTGCAGGACACTACTGCCTTCACTTATAGTCAAGATGCTGGTGTAATAAGTGACGAAGGCAAACATAGTGGGGTTGATGTTGCAGTATATGCTATAGGTAACTGAACTTTATACTGATTTTGCCACTTCGTAGCGATTAGAGATCCAGTTATTAATTATTCTCTTCTTATGTTTACAGGCCCGTACGCTCATTTATTCCATTCCACACATGAGCAGAGTTTTATTGCTCATGTTGCAGCCTTTTCAGCAAAGATTGGCGAATACGCGAAGAATGTTGGTTCAAGCAAGACTGTTTGTTCCTTCCTTCTCCTAATAGTAGTTCTGCCATTTTTGTGATAATTATCGATGCGGTGAATATATCTTTAAATTGAAAAATGTGCGTCTGCAATTAGTTGAGAGAATCTGTTCAGGCTTGTTCGTAGAAAGTGTTATTTTCAAATAAAACACTGCATCAATTTAGGAACAATAATAGAAACAGTACGATATTGTGATAGGATATACATGAAGAGATCTATTTTTGTCATTCGCCATATTGTAAGACTTGACAAACAAAAAGAATCCATTCCTTGAGAGTGAAAGAGGTGTTTTTTTCATTACATATTTTATATTCATTGGAGCAATCACCTGAACAATTTGAACAAAAATATATCGAAAGGCAAATATAGCTGCGAATTTATACCATCATCCCTTTACAGAATATGGTATGGCAGCCAAAAAATATATTCAGCCTCGTTTAACGAGAGAATGGAAATGCTACAACTTGAAAATCAAATACATATCAGTATCAAGATTGTATAACTGACTGGCATGCTTGCAAATATACGGAAATAGTGAAATGGAATTCTTCAATTAGCAAGGGCCCGTGTACTCTCATTTGAATCCTTGATTTCTTCATTTCCTTCACACATGTTCAATCCCCATTAGATCAAATTAAGTGTTGAACTAATTTTCACAACGTGGATTCAATTCCAATGTCACAATAGTCGTTTTAAAACCGTTTATTCCATTCTGATCCGCAACCTGCTCATATATCTTTTTCATTGCAAACATCTTTTGCAGTAGTATTATTCGAGACTCTGAGGTGATGCAATTAAGCGAAACAAGTTAAGAGATAGTGGGACATGTATTATTATAACAGCTAAAAATTATATTTTTAGACAGAAAAGTCGGCGTGACTTCGGCACAAAAATATACGACGATAAGCTCCAACGTTCAAGCGATTTCTTTAGTATATATGGGGCATTCCACGTTAACTTAGCGGCTGATGTACCTCGGCCCCAACGATTATCATTTTTTAATATGTTGTTGCTACCGACCAGAAAGGGTCTCCGAATTTTTATCTCTGAAGGATTTTCGATTTTTTTTTTCTAATCCACCGGTGGTTGAAAAAATCTAAAAAAAATTCGGAGACCCTTTTGGGTCGGTAACAACATCATACCAAAAAATGATCAAAATCTGAGGGGGTGAGGAACATGGGCTGTTAAGTTGACGTGGAATGCCCCATATACAGAATATACAGTCATTTAGATTAACAAGGCACGGGGTAGGTTCGTGTGTCTAGTGAACCATAGTTCAGCCTGATAACCATACGGAGAAGCTCGACAGCAATCAATTCGCAATCTGTTTCCTCCGGATTGGGTATACTTTATATTAGATACCCGGTTCCTTTTTATTTTTACATGGGTTTATTTATTACAAAATAAATTTCTACTCTACGACATTTCGGAGATTTGGATTATGCTTTTGCAGTGGTTAAATCACAAGAGCACCGGGAAAGAACAAGTGCAAAAGAGCCCCTGGCCTCACAAATAACTTTGCACGTGATTCCCCATACATGTCCCCTCCAGCATCCCTATTTTCCCACTCCTTTTTTCCGATCTTCCTCATCGCAGATAATATGAAGAAACATATCGAAGAAATACGTAGTCGTTTGGGAGCTTTGTCTGCTCAGTTTTGATAGTGATTTCTGTCGACAGACTCCAGCTCTGTATCTCAAATTATTATGGTCTTCAATGGTTCGACAGTTGTATTAATTTTCAAATTATTCCTGCTTGTATTATTCACGCAAGATACGCATGGATCCGAAGGTAAGTTCTGGAAGCTGTAAGTTACCTAATATGTCCGTAAAAATAATTCTACTGAAATTTCTCCTCGTCATCGCCATAACTGAACGTCTCTTATCTCATGTGCAGTTAAGAGAAAAAGAATTCTTTCGTACAATTGCACAGTGCCTCAATACTCATCACTTATTTTATCAACAGATAAAAATTATTGGTATAATGTCGGACGCTCAGAGTTATCGGATTCATTGAAGTATAAATGGAACACGAATACAGCAAAGAATGTTATTATCTTTCTCGGAGATGGTATGAGTCCCGAAACCATAACGGCAAGTAGAATTTACAACGCTGGCGAAGAGAGTTATCTGGCTTGGGAGAAGTTTCCACACATTGGATTGGTCAAGGTAATATTATATTATGAAATTCTGTCAGAAACTGAAAACTGCGACGACTCCTAATCATTTTACTCCCGTGCGAACTGCGGAATCTCATCAACCGAACACAGAGAAAAAAAAACGTAAAGATGTGCCTGCAGTCTGAAAATTTATCGCAAATAATTCGCTAGCTGTTTCATACTACCGAAATTATCTGCCGTGCTATATGTACGAAAACAAGAAATATGGTTGAAATCAGGTCGAATGACGATGAGACTATATATACACGGATTGACACGTATAAAAATAAATATCCTGGTTGATATTAAATAGAACTACAAACGGCCGTGAATATTATAAATAAATTTGATTTCTTAATCAGCTCGCTGAGCTCTGTAACACTTGAGAACAAAGTATTACGAATTATACAGTGAGCGGCATGTGACTCGTATTTCTTTCCGAACTCGGGATTCGAGAATTTATTTTTGTGAAGATATATTGACTCAGGAATTATGTGAAACCTGACGTAATAACGTATGAGGGGAGGAAGAACTTCGCGCTGATTTTATCACAAATAAAAATCCCGAGATCTTGCATCTCGCCATTAGTCGCAATCATTTTCTAATCTTAGAGCAGCTTGTTCTAATTCTTTGAACAAAAGACTAACAATGAGAAGTGTGTGATCCGAACTTTAGCGCGAATATAATTCACTCAACTCATGGTGATATGCATGCGAATCGCCAGATGCACCTTATGTACTCGGAGTATTCGTGGAAGTGCGACATACAGGAAAGTGAAGACGCCTACATACACCCAACTCAAAATCGTGAAAAGCTCGATAACCCAAACCTCGGGTCACGACTGACCAGTCATTCGTCTGATAAAGATGATTAGAAGTAATAGATAGATAGAGAAAAGATAGATAGATAGTAATGTATAGATAGAGAAAAGTAGTCTCCACGCACAACTTCTTTAATTCGTGTTAAAAAAATTTGAGACTCTCGTACAATTACATAACTTGTTTCAACATTAACTTGAGTCAACACTTTCAAACTAGTATCGAAAAATACTATTATTCTACAGACTTACGATTCGGATAAACAAGTCCCGGATTCAGCGTCGACTGCCACTGCAATATTCTCAGGTGTAAAAACAAACTACAAAATCTCAGGAGTAGACGCGAATGTGAAATTCTCAGATTGCGAGGCAACCCTCAAGAAAGAGAATCAAGTTGATTCCATTATCGCTTGGGCTCAAGCTGCTGGTAAAGATACAGGTAGGAGTGAGAGCTAATTCAATAAAAATGAATTGCAAAAATAACGTCTAATTCTCACCTCATCAAAATACCTTCATCTTTAATATCAATTTACATTCTAAAGGATTTGTTACGACGGCGAGGATTACTCACGCAACTCCTTCTGCGCTATACGCTCACACAGCCGATAGAGATTGGGAGTGTGAACAAACCATGCCAAGAAGTGCCGCAAATTGTAAGGATATAGCCAGGCAACTAATCGAGGACCAACCAGGAAGAGATATCAAGGTCAGTTATCTAGGAAGCTGAATTCTTCCGCAAGAGTTCTTCCGAATTAAACGCACGATATTCTCCTCTCAGGTCATTATGGGTGGTGGCAGACAATTTTTACTGAGTAACTCCATCCCCAGAGACGGTGACCCCATAGATGACTCGATCTGCTACAGTAAAGATGGGCGAAATCTCATGAAAGATTGGGTTGTCGATAAAGCACGCAGGAACTTTTCTCACACTGTGGTTCAGAATAACGAAGAATTATTCCAAGTCGATCCGGAGAAGACGGACTTTCTTTTGGGTGTCTTCGCTAATGGTTACATGAGTATGGACTGGGAACGAAAAACGGGTCCCAAGGGGCAACCCAGCTTGGAAAACATGACGACCACTGCCATAAAAATTCTCCAGAAATCTAAAAACGGATTTGTTCTCATGGTACAATGAGATCTTTGAAAAATATTCATTATTAAGATTCAATGAACGATATTCGCTACTCGATAATAATTAATACCTACGCCAAAGTCTCATCGGACTATATCGACTACAACGCTTTCTATGAATTGTCATTCAGTTTCGGAATTAAACGTTCTCTTCTAAAATGGACTAAAATTTTTAGAGCAATCCTCCGTTTTAGGTTGAAGGAGGTCTCATTGATACGGCTCACCATCGAGGATACGCGGCTCAAGCTTTACGCGAAACTGTAAGATTCTCTGAAGCCATTGCCACAACCTTAAGCTTAGTCGACACAAGCGAGACGCTTATCATAGTGACAAGTGATCATGGTCATTCCATGACATTTCGAGGCATCAGTGAGAGAGGATCAAATATTCTTGGTAAGTCCTTCGCTTCTTCAAAAGTTTACTACAGTTTCTTCATAAAATTAGAGAGTGATCTATTATATAGAGAGGAGATCACTGATCTCAGGAGTGAAGTTGTGGTTTCGCGAATGAGCGCGGAGCAATCGTTGTAACGTTAACTTTCGTTTGGAAATAAATCTAATCATTTGATTTTGGTCTGGAAACATTATGAAACTTTTGTAATTCGTAGCTAAAATATATTGCTACTGCAGGGGCGAGTATAAATCAGAATCGACGGATTGATCCTGTGATTTCTATAATAACATCCTCAACCTTAATATTTTCAAGGAATCGCTGAATTATCTCAATATGACAAAGTCCCTTATACGACATTGGGCTACGCCACCGGAGGACCAAAAAATATGGCGTACCAAGTGTACAATGCCACGACAGCTGTGAGGAAAAATCCTTCCTTGCAGGACACTACTGCCTTCACTTATAGTCAAGATGCTGGTGTAATAAGTGACGAAGGCAAACATAGTGGGGTTGATGTTGCAGTATATGCTATAGGTAACTAAACGTTATGCTGACTTTAGCCTGCACTCATCGTCAGGGCAAATTAGAAAACTGGATAATGACCGTGTCCTTTTTGTTTTTCAGGTCCGTACGCTCATTTATTCCACTCCGTCCATGAGCAGAGTTTTATTGCTCATGCTGCAGCCTACGCAGCAAAAATTGGCGAACACTATACTGGCCATGGTTCGAATCTGACTGCTTCTTCCCTGGCCCTTTTCATGGTATTATTAACATTTTTGTGTCTGTGATCGATGTAATGAATGATAGTTAAAATTGAAATGAGCTGAGGAAACCCATTCAAACATGTCTGAGAAGGAGATTCGTTTACAAGAAAAAACTGCATCAAGTTCAGGGGGTATGTAAGTCTCGAGCTCCATAAAACGGCAACGATTTTCAAAGCTATATGGCGTTGCGGGTATTGTAGGGAAAAATATGTAAAAGATATGGTTTTAAAGAACGAAATATCAGCTTGAATATGAAAACAAAACTTAACATTGTCGTATTAAAATCGTGATCGCTATACCCACTTGAACAGAAGTCCGCAAAAAGTGGCGTTGAAAAATTCAGCCAAGCTGTGTATCTGAAAATCGAAAACCAGGAATCATTTTTTAGGGCAGGATGACCTCTTAGCTTTTGGTGCCGTTTTATGGAGCTCGAGAATTACACACTCCCTTGAAACAAAATAATAGAAATAGCTTCATATCGACAGATCTATTCTTCACCATACATATTCCAAGACTTGACTATTAGAAAACAATCCATTTAACTTTGTTGAAATCGGTGTTACTGAATAGCTACAGGATCTTGGTATACACATTATATTTATTTAAACATTTGAAAAATGTACAATGAACAACGTAATTTTGTACTTTATACACATGTGCCCATATTATCTCGTATCAATCTATGTATGGGTGTGTTGTGAAATTATGAGGAAATCGTCCTAAATGAAAGAAAAAAAATAATAAACAAGTGTATACCTATCTATAATTATATTTTTCATTGTTTATTTTTATTCTCTGTTTCCAACGCATACATTTGTAGTTTTAAATATTCAGTGTTTATTGTCTTTAATGGCAACAAAGTCTGCTCCTTTATATCGATCATCCCTTCGTCAGCTTCAATCCAAGGAAAATTTTCACATTTCGGATTTTCACTCAAAGCTACGTGCGCTGCTTCGTGAGTATGGATTTGCACCGAAAACGTAGAATTTTCGGGAAGTGGTTTCAAATACGATCCACACGTTGATAATTTCAGGCAAAACGTCCTCAAAGCCTCTTCGGTCTTTAAAAAAAATGGATCTTCCCTGGAAACACAAAAACATACGAAAATTCGCTACACGTTCCTTTCAGTAACGCGTAGATATATTATACAACAATAATACATCAATACATTTCGTACAAATAATGAGAATAACAACAGTCATATTTCCGAAGTCAATTCAAGTGCTATAATGAAGAATATTGAATGTTGCACAGCTATTTGTATGGATGCATCTTTTGCCGGGAACGTTAGATATGTATTTCAATTTGAATTCGCGGTGAATTGGCGCGCCGCGAACGTGCGGACTTTGTACTTACACAGCTAGATCAGCTTTCAATTTACCAAAGTCGAAGACAAATTGTTCAATCGGTGTGCCGTTCTCGTCGTAAAAACAGAGATTTATTTTTCTAATACTTGTTTCATCCTGCCTAATTAATTCATTAATAGAATTAAGCACTTCCTTAAGATAAGCGTTAAGCTCCGGATGTTGGGAGCGTTGTACACCGATGCCGTAAATTTGTTTCCTGACGAAAATCTCCTTCGGATATAATTCCCTGATGTATAAAATATAGTGAAACGCTACCTCGAGAAATTCTAACAAAAGATCCGAACCAACTGTAAAAAAGAAACAGTCAAAAGAGAAGAATAAAGTTTTTAATTTAAAATATCCTCTCATCTGTTCCTACTAATCTACATAATCGCTGCAGTTGATTGGATCACGAACGGCCACGTGACCCGCTGTCAACCAATCAACTATTCCCACCGTTGTGCACGTGGATAACAATTATACAAATCTTTTCTAACAAACTGTCAAATAATTTTTACCTATCTTTTGCCGTGACATATTCGAAACAGATAATAATATCTTGACGATATATAATTCCCATTAGTCTAAACCACTTTACATCACAAAGCGCATAATACGAACAATATATTGTAGGTTACGTCGGCGTGCGTGGAGCTAGCTGTCACTCTATGTTGTCTAGGTTATAACGCATCTATGTTAACAATTTTGTGAACGAAATATATCCGCGTTAATAAAATCTACGAGTTTATTTGAATATTTATCAGCTTCACACTGTCGTTAGAATAATCAGCAGATAGATTCGTTGAGGTAATTATTTGATATAAAAGATCTGAGAACGGATACGTATTTATATAATGTACGGGTAAAATCAGTTCGATGTAACAGTGCCTTTAACGGTTACGCGAATATAATAGGACTTTAATCTCGTATTGTTTGTCGGTATATTCCTCATCGATAATAAGCTCGTATTAAAAATCACGGTTTCGCTATACACCATTAGAAAACTGTACACGAATATACGATTGCATATGGCAGCAGCGTTTGCTCGCGCAGTTTGTCATCTATCTAGTGCGGTACATACGTCGGAGGTTTATTTTGATGTTATATTTTTCACGAATTGTAAATAATACGAAAATTGTACAAATAATCGATCCGGAACAAGCCCCGTTTTGTTTGAAAGCAAAAAACGGTATCGGGATTATTTAAACCGGATACTTTTCGATGAAAGTAACTAAAACAACGTAAACAAACACTACGTGCAGTTAAAGCCGCCTATGTGTATCTGACAACGACAGTATAACCTCAAATATCGTAAGGTTATTAATTATCTACGTAGATTAATCTCGGTGAGTCTATGCTACCCGGGTGCTTCTTATTTTCCATTTATCGAACAATAAAATTCCTGTACTTGATCAATATTGCTTGAACTAATTTTGTATAGAAAAATAAACGATAATTCCAGGCAGAAATATGCCCCCCGTAAAGAAAATAGATTTAGATAAGTTGGCCTGGTCTTGGATAGAAAATGTATCTGTCGAAGAGATCGAGGGTATTCATATGAAGGCTGCTTACAGAATAGGTTTGAAAAACTGCAAAAACTGCAAGTAAGTAACGTTAGAAAATATCTATTTTCTTTTTTTATTTTTATTTTCTCGGGCAAAATCAGTCTTCGATAATTCTCGTGCTACAATAACACGTTCTCCGTATCTTGCAGAAGAAATTGCACGAACAATCCGCAATGTCTGACCGGCATGGGGGAAGAAAAGTTCATAAAATCCCTACCGGCCGAAATAGCGCCCTTGGAAAGTTCGCTCTCAGAACTCAGAGACCCAACTCAATATGTCGGGCTAAAAAACCTGGGAGCGACTTGCTACGTTAATAGTTTAATTCAAGTTTGGTTCCACAACGAAGATATGAGGTATATTAAACGAGAAGCTCTGAATCCATCGGGATGCGGACGATCTTTGAATTTCCACATCCATTTCGCACCAAACTCTGTAGTAACTAAGCTAAATCTGCCTCCAGGAGAGTTATATACAAGTGGAAGATCACCGAAGATCCTGAGGAGAGCGAGAACTTGTTGACGTCCAAGAAAAACGGCCAACCTTATCACCCTGTGACGGCCGTTGGCCAGCTTCAGTATATATTTGCTATGCTGCAATTTGGGAACAGGAAATCATTGGATCCGACTAATCTCGCTATAGCCTTGTCTCTTGACACTAGATTGCAACAAGATGCGCAAGAATTTTCAAAGCTGCTTCTTTGCCACATAGAAAGGAAGCTGCAACAGAATACCGTGCTTACGCACACCCTGCAGAGACTTAGTCAGGGAAAATATAGTTATGTGAATTGGTATGTGACAAGAAGCGGAGAGTTTGTCATTGTTTAGATCTTTGCAGGTGGATATTGTTCGTTTTATTTCATTAACGACGTTTTATCGGACTTTTACAGCTGTACAACTTGCAAAACTGAGTATTCTACGCCGACAACATTTTACGAACTTGATTTGCAACTGGCTGCTACTTTGAAAGAAGCTTTGGAAACTTATCTTATGGAGGAACAGTTGACCGGCGCTAATAAATACCTTTGTGCGACGTGCGATGAGAAAAAGGACGCTAGGAGGTTCATCAGGCTTGATTTGCTCCCGGAAACGCTGAATATTCAGCTGTTGAGATTCGTATTTCATCGGTAAATTGCAGGAATTTCCATTCGGCCTGTCTCTTCTCTCTCCAATAATCTAGCTCATCTTCTTTCTCTTCATTTTACAGAGATTCTGGACAGAAGCGGAAGCTGAACTCGTTCATTCAGTTCCCCGAGGACTTGGACATGTCCGAGTACCTGAAAAGCTCCCCGCAAACTCATCTCTACAATTTAGTCGCCGTTCTGAGTCATAAAGGTGCTTCAGCTCACTCTGGCCATTACATAGCAAACATTTGCAATTCTAATGGCGAATGGTATCAGTTCAGCGACGACAAAGTCGAGAAAATGCAGAACAAACGCATCGAAGATGGTCTGAACGGTAGGACAAGCAGCTTCTTCGTAAAGCTCGATTATCAGACACCTTTTCAATAAATCATGTCGGAATTTACGGCTTGAGCAAGTCTTTCACATCCGAAATCGATCTTATAATTTACAAAGGATTTATTTTCGATGTTACAGATGCTCCTAAGAATGTGAAACGTTCTCGAGTGCCAAAGGGATTTCTGTCTTCCAATACTGCCTACATGTTGGTCTATAAGAGAGTGAACGATTCAGCTAGAGCAAATATGTCGAAGAGAAGTAGATTGAAAAGATCGGAGTCCGAAACCAACATAATGCAACAGATTGAGCCGGTTAATCATTCTGGTAATCAAACTGAGACTGTAGACGATGAGAAGAAGGCTGATATGGAATCACTGGGGACTCAGGACCTCAAGGATTTTGTTCAATCAGAAACTGCGACAGTGGAATCTGCGGCTAGCAGTTTGCCCGATAAACAGCGAGAACCCGATTCCAATATGGGGGATGCACTCCCAGAGGGAAGTACAGACTCTGTCGAAGACCCTGAGAATGATAGCTCGGACAAAACTGATGATAATCAATATACGACAGAGGAACTGAGCAGTTTGCAAAGCTTGAGAAATGCTTGGATCGATTACAAGAAACTTAACGGAGCTGCTCATAGAGCAATGAGCTGTGGACAGAGGGATTTTTACGAAGAGGTAAAAGAGGGTTAATCTTTGTGTAGTTTATGAAATTCTTCATCTCCATTGTGAAACGAGTGATCGTTTGTAATAAGAAAAGAAAGAAAAAAAACAAAACCCAATTTCTTCATCGGCTACTGATAGAATTGAAACTTTTGTCTAAATCGTTGGTAAAAAGAAACGAATACGTTTTTACAGATGGAATTTGAAAGGTGGGAAGTGAGCGATACTGTTCGAGAATTAGTCAAACAAGAAAACGTCAAACACGAGCTAAGCCTACTAGCTGTACAGCAGGAAAAGGTAAATTAACACGAAATAAAGAAGGTCGAAAGGGATGAACGTTTGAATTAAGTTAGCGGCGGTGGAATATTGAGATAAATGATTCTGAGGGACTGTTTATTCTTTCAGCAAAAAGACATAGAGGATCAGAACGACAAGAGGCAGCTTGTGATTGACTTTTTCAACATAGTTTCAAGCGACACAGAATCAAGGGATTATCAATGGATCCCTTCTGATTGGTTGTCGAAGTGGCTCACCAGCCCAGCGTCATCATCTAACAGGATAATACCGATAGATAACTCGGTGTTACTCTGTCCACATTATCGCCTCGATCCCCTGCGAGTGAATCGTGCTAAATATATTCCTGCAGCTGCGGCTGATCTCCTCTATGATAAATATCGAGGCGGTCCTCGCCTCGACGATAATTCACTCTGCGAAGCCTGCGTTAAACACAGATGTAAAATGTTGCGTTTTAAAATGGCCCTGGAAAGGGATCAGAAGGAAGTCACCGAACTCATGCGAAACTTCAAAGAACCGTAAGCTTCGGACTGAATAATTTGATGATTTAATGATTTGATTTTGTTATGGGAAAACGAGAGACGAATAATTGGAAAATTTGTTGCAATCTTTTCAGGATGGAAACGAGCTACATAGTAGGGGCGGATTCTCTGAGATCCTGGCGCCGTTTAGCGATGGAAAAATTCACCGAAGAAATGGAAAACGAAAAGGAAACATCGGACAACAACGATCAGCAAGGAGACGAGCCAGGGAGTCCAAAGAAGTCGGAAGATAATGAAATAATTATCAATTTCAACGAAGATCTGCTCTGCGAACATCACTCTTTGAAGACGCCAGATGCTAGCAGGAAACTAGTGCCTCAAGAAGTTTGGACAATCCTGAAAAAATACTTTCCTGGTGCCAAGGAATACCCAATAACCACTTCTCCGTGCTCTAATTGCGTGGTATGCACTCCTTCCTGTAATTCACGTCGAAATTACGTACCGAGTTTTATCGTCGTGTGTGGATACGACTTGTTCGTTTATATACCCTATTTCGTTTCAGGAACGAGTGGAAAATGCCCAGAAGGCAAAAGAGGACGACAAACTGAAGGCTAAAAATCAAAAGGACGAGCTGGCTGATTTCTACTACGGAAAAAATCGGAACGAAATTCTCAAGTGCGATGATCCTGAGAAGGTATTTTACGCTGTTGAAAAAGGATTCGTCGACAGTTGGCGATCCTTCATTCGGTGAGTCATTTATCAAACTATAAATAATACGTTGGTATATAGGAATAGACTCTTATTCTCATGGATATAATCCCGTGATTTTTATTCCGTAGATTATCATTAGAGATTTTTATAAACCTTTAGAAATTGTGTATCGATCTTTGGCTCATTTGGCTTTTAGTCAGTCTAAAACTGGAAGTATTTCTCACGCGTTGTTTGATTCAATGAAATTTCAAAACTGACTAGAGAAAAGTAACGATTTTATAATACTAGTTTTCTATAAAATTACCGTATCCAACGGATGACCAAATACATTCAAGTATATAGTAATAAACCGCGTTTCATGTCAAATTAAATATTTATCATATTAATGGAAATTTAATTGTCTGGAAAAAATTGTCTGGAAAAAAAATCCCAAATCAAATATGACTGTTGGGATTGTGATGAAAAGGAAAATGAAAATAGGTTTCTGGGTGTTTATTTCAGTGAATAAAATTCAAGGAAAATCGTACAAACTTCTCACCATTCTTTTTCGATTTTGATTTTTATCTTATCTTATCTTTTCTTTATTTATTTGTTTATTTTTTTATCCAAGTACATCGATAATTAATACTTACGATCATATTTCTATCAAAAAATCCCTAAAACTTGGGATCTATTTATAAAAAAAATCGCATAATTTATCTACTGATATTAATTCAGCCTCTAAAATCTGACATTTTTTTGCCATTCTTCTCCCAATTTTGAATCCTACTTTTCCATTCGTGGGCTCAGCATCTTCGCAATCTCTGACGAGATATACGTATCAAATACGGTATCCCTGATCGTTGATAAAGATCCCGCCAGATGCCGGTAGCTAACCCTAAGTCGATCCCGTGTTTAGTTTGTATCTGTACATTTAGTACGCACAGTAGGTACAGCGCCTTGTGTTACACGCTATTGCTTCCACCCCTGTCGATAACGTTATCTGAACGTAAATGATGGATTAATAGTTTAATAATTGAGCAGCCACGCGACTCGAGTCAAAATTGTACATTAATCATTGGAATCGATGAATTATCGAACAAGTCTGTAATCAGATAACGTCATAACGTTTTCAACCGAACGACAAACAGCCCTTGTATTGAAATTCTCTATCCGAGTTTATAAGTAGCGATAGATAAAACTACTCATCGATCAATTTTTTTCTTTTCGTTTTTTTCTTTCTTTTACCTATACATACTTTGCGGTGTAATTTCGCTGTAACATTATTGCACGAAGAGTAATGTGCAATTTCTTTCTCTAGTATAATGCTCGCTATATTTCCGCTCGTAATCATAATTGCTACTTATTCATCTCTTTTTTCCCGTTTTTTCCCTTCTTCTTTATCGTTTAATACTCGAATAATTGATAAATTGATAAATTCGTACATTGTCAAGAAGCCTTTCGCGCACAACTATTTCACTTCTGGGTAAAAGTGACCTAGGATAGTGGACCGGGGTATCGAGGGGTAGGAAACCTCCTCGTCGCACATTAACGAGCTTTTCCTAATTATAAGAAAAAACTGGCCCACACGATTAAGGGTAGGTCCGCGTGGGACGGTGTGGGGCGGTCAGAGCTAGGGAAAACTAATTGAAACCGGCTAACGACCTGCGAGCAAATGATACATCGCCCCAAGGAAAGATCTTTCTCCTCTTAATACCTTTCCATCTTACTCACGAGTCCTTCTCGCGACTTATATCTGTATTCTATGTCATCCATAGTCTACATAGGATTCAATCGTTTCATTCTACATACCTTGGTACACACATATATACACACATGGCTATATCGTTAATAACATTTTATCGGGTCAAGATCAATCCTTAGATTTTATTTCTTATTCATTTTCACAATTTTTCGGCTCTTTCTCCTGTCGGTAAAAAAAAATTGACTTTTAGTACGGGCTCTAGTGGAGTTTAACAATTTATGAACTTCATTGATGAAAAAAAAACAAAACAAAAAAAACAATTGTTTCGAAGCAAAATGGTTGAATAAAAAAAAGTAAAGAAAAAATACGTACCTATATATCTCATCTTCCCTCTGATAATTAATTATATAACTTTAGAAATATCCTCTCCAAAGACAATGCCGGGGGTTGAACAGAAAAATATTTTCACTTTCCACGTGACCGGACATAATTTCAACGATAACAAATAGTAGCTATATATACATATAGGTTATATAGATACTCGCTAAACCCCTCATAAATTTTTTTTTTCTTTTCATACCTTTCGGGGGTCGACTGCTATCTCGAGCGGTTGTCTTTGCGAGACAATTTTTAAACGTATCCAATTTGTCCGTTAAGTAGAGGACGGGGGGTTGATGCGTTGTTATACAGAGGGATAACTTAATTCGGGAAATCCAGAAGGCATATGTGACACCGGATGTGACGTTGGTATAAGCCACGTAAAGAGTTGATCCCCGACGGTTTGTCCAACTGTCACTGAGACGCGAGCGAACTCGCTCGCGGATTATGTCGCGGCCAATTTAAATCTGTCAATCTCAGTTGTCACGGGTCACGCGATATTTACTTTCACTATAAGGGCTCACCCTGTACATACACCCTATTAAACGTTCATATTTTATCGTCGCGAAATCAAACGTTCAAATATTCATTCAACATAAAAATGATCCACAATATTCTACAGATTTATACAACGAATTTCAAACAGATCGGTTCAAAGTCTAAAGCGAACCGCAATACAAATTCTTCTTGATGAGATCTCGTGAAAAAAATTTTTACTAGATCCGAAATATGAATGAATTATAATGAATCAACCTGCTGCAGTACGATCGTAGTTCCATTAAATCGTTGAATACAAGTAGGAATGAGATTAGTAATTGACGATCGATTGATTATTGAATAGCGCCGAAAGTGGAGTTATGGTATTAGCCGATTGAATTTCTGTAACACGTTTCTCTATACCTCTGTAGAATAGTATATAGATGGGTATAGGTTCTTGAATTAATAATGATAATCACCGCGGCTTAAATTCGCGCGCGATTTACTTACACTACCTACTCGAACCTCTAGAGCCGCCCGACTTTAAGGTGAAAACAAATGGATTTTAGGATACCAATTTGTCTGAGCGAATTTTAAAGTCTTTACCAATTCGTCAACGTCACTCTGACGGATTTTAGAAAGGATTAGACATTTGCATAGACGATCGCTCACCATGTCCTGCGCCCCGGGTCTTTCGCTCTCTCACGTTCTTATACACATATACGTATATATATACGTATAAATGCAGGAGAGACAAAGAGAGAGAGAGAGAGAGAGAGTTGAAAGTCTGGAAATTTCAAATAAATAAATATACCAGCTGGTGTAAATCGTAGATCGATCGATTTCTATGTATTATGAATAAAAATGTGTCGAGAAACTGCAGGTGATTAGCAATTTATTAGGGCGTAAGTGCGTCGCGAGTTCGTCCCACCCTAAAATCGGCCTCTTGGCTCGGTGAAAAGGGACGCTATCTCAAAATTATTAATCATATTGTAACGCGTCGGGGACCGCGCGACCGCTCTATAGACTTATCTGACACCTTAATCAATCCCAAGTTATTAATTACGGCGCCATTCGCTCTTCGCCCTTCGCCTTTTGGCACGCGCACCTCTGACGCGAACTTCCCATTGTCAGTTGGGTACAATGCTACGTGTCAACAAGGATGGGACTCGTATTTTCAAACCGGAACCAACAACAATTATTCATTTCATAAGTATCACCCAAATTTCTCTGCGAATTCTCAATTGGTTGATCCAATGTATAAAACAAAAAATTCAAAAAAAAAAAAAGAAAAGACTTTACGCGGATCTTAGAAATAAAATCGTCTAAACAAAGTCACGGACCTATTTATTTGTACGAAAGTACTTTGCGTTCATTTGGCATCGTGTTGTCGTCGTCGAGGCTTTCCGGGGTTGGCTAGACCAGAAGTAGCTATAATAAATCATTCTCGAACCGGTAGCGCGGGAGGAGGGAAAAGTCCCCGTGCATCGACTCGCGAAATCCAACTACCCTTAAATAAGTTGATTCATAGCGTTCACGGGGGATGGTAGAGAGCAGTTGTTGATATTTTGCTAATTCGTAAGATATAGAGAGACTCCTTTTGCCTTCCCGGGTTTTTCCGACCCAAATACTGCACCTCCTCTCTCTATCTTCTTCGGAAAATAAAAAAGGGTGAAAATACCGGAAGTTAGATGCGGAAATACATTCTTTCTCCATTATATTACTCAATTCTTACAATTTTTTATTCCTATAGAAATATTAAAACGCCCTTTCATTTTCCGAGAAGAATAATTTTGAAAATTAAACAAAAATAATCATTCCTAGATACGCGGGTGTATCCTGGTGTATCACAGCCCCCGAAATCAGTGCTAACGATTCAATATTATATACATATAGGCGTATGGAAGGTATATATCGTACGAATTCTTCTCCAGGATTCCGGCTATTCGTGTCTCGCTCTATAGAGGGCGGCCAGTGTCTCGGGGGCGGCCATATATCATCCACCCCTGGTTTGGGGGGATGAGGTTGGAAGGTGGGTTGGGTGGGTGGGTGCAAAAAATCTTGCGAGGCAAAAACTATCATCAGTGCTCCGCGGGGCGAGCTCGCCGCGGCGGCAGAATTTGCGAAAGGGAGCTGTGGAAGCTATACGAGAAATTCAGAAATTCTAGTGGAATTCAGGAATTCTGTAGGATTCATTCGCGGACGGACGATATCTTGTACCGCGTTTTATATAACCATATTATACGGGAATTGTTATAACTCTTTGGAAACTGACCACTGACTCCACTTCGTAATACTTACAATGCTTCAGTACAGCCTATAATAGTAAACAGTCTATAATAGTATAATCCGTTCGAGTAAAAACTCTGCCTATCGTCATTTTGAATGAGAATGTTCGTTTGCAATGATCTTCTTGATTAAAAAATTCTCAAAAAAAACGAAAAGAATTGGTTTGACACCGTAATCTGTATTTTGGACCTTTAGAAATCTCGTCTCTTTAATTTCTTGATAAAATCGCGTAGAGATTTTCGCAATCGCTCGAAACAATTCATCGACGTTCTGGAAGAAAGTATATCGATGTGACATTTTGTACATATGTAGGTACTTGGAATCGGAGACAGTAATAGGAGTAGTGAAATAAACGTAATTCCAGGATTCATTCTCCGTTAACTTTATTTTTTCCTGATCAATATGAATACGAAATCGAATGAAATTGTTCAGAAAATGATCCGCAGTGACCTCAAAAATGATGCGAATTAATTGTAATTGGGTTTCAAACCGTTTACGACAACGATAAATTGCCCGAAATAATGTAAAGTCATCGATTCCATCGTATAAAAGAATCTTACTGTATAGCCCCCTTGATTTCGATAGTCTTTAAGGACACAAAGGCCCACGATCGGTTGATCTGCAGTACCGTAAATCCGACACTGTCTCGAATATACAGACACATTTACACGTGAATATCGAGCGTGTGTTATACGAACGGTTAATCCAATTCCTTCGATGGTTCGTTACACGCGAAGTAGTTAGGTATATAATATACATACATATCGTATCGTACAATTACAAACTCTGATCTGACACGGTGTAACCAGCCTCTGACCTCCAACTGTGGTATCTATTTCACATATCTCTATCTCTTTCATTCTTTTCATTTCTTTATTTTTTCATTCTATTTTCTCTATCAATTACAATTAGAATTTTATGAACAGAATGGGTAATACGAACGAATAATATAACCTAGCTGACTGGTGCAAGCTGCGAATGAGATATAGTGACTCTATATACGGTTTATATCAAAGTGGAAAGTCGTTGTTATAACATCTTAGCGGTTAGCCCGGTAATATCCATGCATCTGGATGATTGTCAAGTTAAAATTGGAGAAAATAAAATGTAAAGGCGAGTGTGCCTTTAAGAGGGTAAAGAGAAGATGGCTTGGTTGAAGAAAGGGGCCCGTTACGTCCTCCTCTTCTACACCTTCCTCGATATACCTACACCCGAGGGTCCAGCCTGCAGGAGCTACTCTGCTGCTGCGGCCCCTGGTGAAGCATTCGAGCGTATAGCGACGGTCATTACGCGAGAGAGACTACGTGTCCGTAAAAAAAGAGAAGAGAGAGGTGCAAAGACCAGAAAAGATAAAAAAAAAAAAGAAAAAAAGAAAAAAAAAGAAGAAGAAAGAAAGAAGAAAATCCCAAAACCGTGTGTAAAAAACTGTTCGTTGTACCTCATCCAGCACGGGACATTAAAAATAAGAAAAGTAGTTATAATGCTGGTAGCTGGTATATATCGGAGATGAACGAGGATCGGGAGGAGGTGCGAGGACCAAAAGCATCAAGATGAAGAGACCTGCAGGGAAATAGGTGTATAGGAGGGGAGATGTGAATGAACGACGGTTAATCGTATTCTTGGAATAGCTTGCCGCCGTTTGTCGCTTCTACTTTTATGACGCGGCCATTTCTTACTTTCTTGCGACACTTAACTTTGCCGTATGTAATTATTCCCCTTCTTTCTTACATATAATATATATACTACATAATATATACGCCCGCGAATCACTATATTCTAAACTATCAATAGCTATATACCCACTCTTCGCAGTACAATATGATATGTATATAGATATAGGTAAAGCCAGGTAGGTATACTCTGGATATTATACTGCAGATTTTATTGTGTCCCCGAAAAAGCAGCTCCGTGATAAAAATACGCGGTATGAAGTTGACCGTTAAATTGACTTTGGTTGGCGCACGAGGAGGAGTAGTCGACTAATTAAGGATATTATGGGGATTTAAGAAGCGTTCAAAATTGTTCGCCGAACCTGTACATCTCTCCTTTTTCCACTTCGTATATGTACCGTGTATGCCGGAATTTCGATGGATCGGATGAATGGGTATTAAAGAGGCTGAGCTGCGCAGACGTATAATATATGTATGTACATTGTACGTACATGTAGACATTGGATACATTCATAATCGAGAGATTGCCGGTTCTATACCCTTTGTGAAAAACGACAAAGTCGAGTGCACAGAGGCTGACTACGTCTTGTCCCGGGGCGCGCACTTGTCCGCGAACGGAAGCACGGGAGCAGCCAGGGCGTGCTAGAACAACGAAAGCTAATTATGCGCTTCGAGAAAAACGAAATCGAAGCAAAAACCATCGATAATCGACATCCTGTCGGTCAATTCTTTTTCCACCAAGACACTCGGCGTCCCTCGATCAAAGAGGGGCTCATGGTCGGATCGTTGGCTACCTGTTGTCCTCGAAAATTCGTATACATATAGAACAGTATCTCGCATGACGCCGCGGCGACAGTTCATCTAAAGTCTGAACGAATCCTTTATCTAAACAACGCGGATACGGAGTCTTTATCAAAAGACAAATTCATCATTAATAAAGCCGAGAGATTGATACAAAAATTTTTGGGCTCGGTAAAGCTGCGAACAATTACGCCTGCCGTTCGTTATTTTTTCACCAGTTCATTACTCGAGGTATCTTTGCTCCGGCACGTTCTTTGAGTCAATTAAATAAGAAACCTTGAATCCTTCCAGCCTCTTAATTATATTCGTTCAACTGTTCATTAAGCGCAATTGTTTTTCTGCAGTACTGGTTAACAGTCTGCCGATACATACTTGCTCGGTAAATGATTACAAGAGCAAGTTTCGTATACCTATTCGTATTCTCATAACCCTTGCTACTCCAGGACCAAATCCTACGGGGATCGGTATAAACTCCCGGCAAAGAAACGCTTCCATATTCACCTATCTCCATATATTCTCAAGAATTCATTTTAGAAAATCAGTTTCAACTTATTTCAAGAATCCGTGAAAAAATCTATAACTAATAGACTTTCACGGGCTTCTTGTTAAAAATTTTTTTTTGTTTTTTCTGCAATTCGTTTCGATTTGGTCTGCAGGTTGCAATTTTTTTTTTTTCTTTTTCTTTCTCTCGCGTAAAAGCTCTGATCTGTTGGACCAAATCGCGTCAAGTTTCTTTAAGCCTTGTAGAATCTAGGGTCTTCTTGTCAGGGTGAGGCGGCTATACGGTTAACCTGAAGTGTGCCTGGACTTCTTCCGTCTTTGGTACAGGGCTGCCTAGGTTTGCCCCGAGGCAAACTTGCCTACAGGAGCAAGATGCGCTTCTGTTTTTCTTGATTTTTACGAAACCGATCTCTGTACGATCGTAGTTGAAGGGAAACGTGGATGCCGCATGGCCGTGGCGGCGGGCATGACCACGCTGACCACTGGAACTACCTCAGGCATCAAGCGCTACTGAGATACGCGTGAAAAACATGTCTCTCGCTATGCTTCAACGCTTGTGTGTTTATATCCCCGTATCCACTACATGATTTAAGTGACGCAACGCAAAGTTGTTGGCTCAGAACTTGTACCAACCATCGCATTATATTCTTTTTCCCCTATATCCATCTATTTGCCTTCGTAAGGCGTTATTAACTTGTCCGGAATTGTATCGAAGAGATACGTAATAAAATATTTCAGTCATATATATTATATATTCCGCGAGATTTCTACCCGGTCAAAATCAATCGGATCTCCGGTGAATTTGAAAAGGAGTCGATGTAATGCAAAAAGAAAAAGAAGAAAAAAAGAAACTTGCAATTATTAAAATCATTACCGCGCTCCAGTTGTCGTCGAAGAAAAAAAGAAGGAATAAAAAAACGGAGTCCCGTATTTCCATGGAAGATGAAGAAAAAAAAAAGGAAGGAAAAAAAAATGTGCAATAAACGCGTTTTAACGACGTTTGCGTTCACGTTTTACAATTAGATCACTCGTCCGTTACATTGTCCTTGGTACAGTAAATATATAGTTGGAAAATCAGAGTATATAATAAGTTCGCATCAGTTTCGCTGTGTATACATCGATATAACTGATGATATTCTCTGGTATGTATATTATATTGTCGAGTGAGTCGAAGCATTGAAACCAATCGAATCGCGGACGATCAACCGTCATAAATTTCCTGTCGTACACGCGACGATCAGTAGCGGTTTAGATAGATAGCATCGATTCCGAGGCAACTATCTATACAGAGCTTACAGTATAGTGAGGCAAAAACAACAGTCATCCAGTCATTGCGGTTGAGATCTTATTATTTGAAGCTGGGCCATAATATCCTGTTCTATGCACGAACGACGACGGTGACAGCCCTTAACTAACCGCGACGAGTCGCGCGCGTATATAACTATACCTGGTCGGAGGTTATTGGATATGAAGAAACTAAAATAAAAACTATATAGTAGTCGGTATAACAACGGGATAATAAGCTTTTGCGTCAAGTTCTATACACTGTGATATCCACTCACCGTTCAGACTCTCCGAAAACGATCCTCCTCATCTATGCAGTCTAGGGTTTATCTTTTTTACCTTTTACAAGACGCTCGAGATATCAAAACCTGACAAGTTTCATTAATTATCTTATTTTTTACCAGATATTTTAGCGATTTCTTCCAATTTTTATCTTCTTATTATATGAATATAAGCATATTATACCACGATGTGTCTTTCGTGCGAAAAATGTCTGACATTTATTCCATTAATCCTGAGACAAGCTATGCAGGTATACATAGACAAAAACTGTATTTTCAATGAGAATATTATACCTTCTCACTTTTCGTCAGATTTTATCGTTGAAAGGCCTCACTTGGTGCTGGAGCTAATATATTTCTCCCTGATCTCTTTTTTTTTCGCGGCTCGATATTAGCAGGAACAAACCGCCCTACAAACGACACGATTATTTGACCGTAGGGGTTCGCCAATGTTTCTCCCTCCGCTTTAGGTATACCTCTCTCTTTCATTCTTTCTCTTTCCCTTTCCCTCTCATCGCAGGGTCCTTTAGGCCTCGCAGAAATAAATCTTATGTTTTCGCGTATAAGCGACCTTTTAATATCACCACCGCTGATTTACGACCCCGAAATATACACGGGCTCATGCATCTATACCCGACTACTGCCCTCTTCAGCGATTTCGTGAACGAGACTGGGATCCGTCCACCAATGCCAGTACTGTGCCATGCTTCTGCTGTCTTCCCTACTCTCAACGATATTCGTCTTTCTTCCGAGGACAGAAGTGCCTCAGTCTTATATCGTCCTACCTCCTACCAAACTACTGCTTTCTTCTATGATTTACGCCTTTTTATTCCCCACTCGATATCGTCCATACATATGCGTATTCCTGGCTCTCAAAATTACTGACAATAAGCACCTACTCAAGTTCACAAGAATGAACACGGAATTTTCCACGGTCCAAACATCGAGAGAACAAAAAGACGAAAAGTATGAACATACCTGGAATTAGGTACATTTTATATCAGCGATTTACCGGATCTAGTTCTAGTCGTAGTTAAGGGTTGCAGCTGCCCAATGGAGAAGCAAGAGTGTCTGCAGAGATTCAAAACTTACTTTGTGTGTAATTTGATTCGCTTTTTTGACGGTCGAAGGTAATGCGATTGGATACATTAATCAATCCGTTTCACAGCTGCTGTACGTTTTTCTCTTAATCTCGTACGGAATTATGACATGTATAGACAGCTGTATAGGAGTACGTACATAGGTACCTATCCCAGTACAACGTTATATAAACTTGTCAAGAGTCTTTCTTAATCGCGTCGAATAATGCAGTGCGTCGTTGACGCAGAGACCCATATCGTCTCGCGAAGTACTGGCTAAGGATGAAGATGGGGATGGGGATGGGGTTGGGGATGGAGGGTATAACCTTCCTCGAGGCTTCAGCCTCCGGCTGGTCCGCCACCCCGATTCCCCCGACTCCAGTGGGAGGAGGGACCAAGGATTGGGGTTGTGCATCATTTTTCACGCACCACGGGGGTGGACGTTTTTGCTACCCCTGCCGCTGAGTATCCAGATAATGTCCTTAAAGACAGATATCTCTTACAACTACGCATTTAGCCGGCTACGCACGGGCTAATAGGCCGAATCCGTTTCGACTCCTTTTCCTTGTCTCCCGGGGAACCGGGGAACCCGGGAACGCCGCAACGCGCGGTAACCGCGAGATACCTGGACCGTTATATCGTGACCTTGCAGCACGGAAAAATGGAGTAGCTACAAAGAGAGAGCGGTAGAGACAGAAACAAGATCTTGACTGCATACATACGCACACATACAAGTATGTACATTATACATACGTATATACGTCGTCTAGTTAGCTATAGAGCGTTAAATTATTCGATTCGATTTACCAATGATTATTACAATTCTGGCGCACGATTCGATCACGCTTTGCACGAACGAATCTAGACACCTTGACGTGAGACGGTTAGGCTATACGTACGTGGGCGCGATTCCGTTCGTGAAATCTAAATAATACCGCGAGTTTAGGTTTACGCCACTCGACACGACACGGCTACTACCTACCTACTTTCACTAAAAACATTATAACGTTTCGCAATTAATTTTATATATACATTGTCTTATATCCTATAACCATATCAATCCTCGGAACAGTAGCTAGCGATCTATAAGGTAATTTGAAATAATTTAATGCAACAAATGCTAATCACATAATTTATCTCTCCAAATCGTACGAAGGTTCGTTCCAACGTATTGTCTGTGCTACGTTTCTCGTCTTTCCAACTTATATGGACCGAAACGATGCGCGATGGAGAGAATTTTATGGTGAAAAGTGAAGAGAAGAAGGGTAAACTCGGCAACTGAACGAAGGGGTTACGATTGATAGGTATATACGTAGATGTACGTATAGGTATATATTTGTATGTATACATATAACCGTGGAGTATGTTTGTCGTCGCTTACTATACTCGCCCGTCGGCAGAAACGGCGGTGAAGCAGTACGTATTAATTATACGAGGCTTGTTCAAACACGCGAACAGCGAGGAACGTAGGCTGTCCAACCCCTTATTACAGACAACGATCCCTTCTAACACCCTCATCTCCCTCTACGTTTTTTTCAATGCTTTGTTTAACTTTTGTCGCGGAATTTTTCCGCTCGTAACGAAATTGTACCCCAGAGATATATCCTATGCGACGTACGGTGGTAGGTTTAGACCTAACGGGGAACATTACAACGACAAACGAACTCTGTACCATCAAATTACTCGTCGAAGGGACGAAAGATGTTTCGCAATAAACCGAAAACTGAGCGATACTCAGTTAAGGGAACTGCAGGGAACCTCGTTCGTACTTTAAACGAGCTGAATACTAACGAGATACTCGTATCCTCAGACCTCGACTTTTTTTTTATTTCTTGTCAAAAATTATCTAGCTAATTAATATTTGTTCAATATCATTTATTATTTTATTGAAATATTTTTTCTTTCTACTTTTTCCAGATACGCGGAAATTTACGATCGCACGCCACCTCCAGGTATTCAAAACTTGACATTGCTCTGTGAACCGCATAAGGGGCTGCTGTATCATCCGAATGGCGTGAACGAACAGTAAGTGTTTGTGTATAAGTATTTTTCTTCTCTTTTCTGAATCGAATGATGGAAGTTGACGTAGCTATAGGGTATAGGTGCTCGATTCGCGGGACAATTTAAAGCCGAAAAAATGATCGCGGCCATATTTGATTTATACGAGACTCACGATATTTCGAAGGAACGTTCGAAGCCTCGGCTAACACAAGAAATGGAATTGAATTTCAAATATCTCGACTCAGGCAAAGTCTTTCCCATCGAACAAATTGCTCTCTTAAACTTCACCACGCGTGCTGCACCCGATCTTTCGAAAAATATATAAAAATTTCATCCTTAACTTTACTCTTCATTTTTCAACCCTTAATTTCTCGTCGATTATTACTTTTTTTAACTTTTTTTTATTGACAACGCAGATCGATCAACTTCGTTAATTTCTACCATATTCCTTCTGTCGCATAGCAGTTTCCTTTTATTATATAAAGAAGAAAATGAAAAGCTTGTCGAAAGTCTCCTTACAGTTAATTCGGAAATTTCCTCGTACAGAAACACTTTGCATAGCAGGTTTTCTTAAGAGAGACACACGCACTGTATTATAAAGTAAAAGCACCAAGTTTCTACCCCACCTAAACGCTTCCCAGTTGATGGATACGCACTGGTGTCACCCGCACGCCCTCGGGGGCAACCCCTGACCATTATACGAAGCCATTGTCCACTATCGGACTAAGATAGCGACGGCGAAGTCGCGCGCTTGCCAACTTCACCGAACACCGTTAAAAAATCATTTCTCTAACACTGAGTTACACACACACACACACAGACAAAATATATACCTACATGTATTCGAACGTGATCCGCAAAAATACGTACTTTAGATTATTAAAATACATATTTAAACCGCATGTGGTACCAGGAAGAAAATTTTTCTTATTCCTGGAAATTAATTATTTTTATGAATATCGGAAAATGGTCGTTAATTTTTCTTAATTATATCATATTTACGTTTCGATGATATTGTCCGTTTGTGATTAGGTAGTTTCCAAATATTGAACGGTACACAGTCGACGATCTTGTATAGTGATCCTATATTCTCTTTCATAAAAACTATTCCAGGTGAAAGTAGGTACTTGGGAAATTGTATGCTTGAGGATTATCGTCCTGTTTTGAACAACCCTAATATTATACACATGTATTCCCCAGTTAAAACCGACATCCCCCATTTACAACGTAGGTATTTATTGATAGTCAGTTTGCACCGCTTTCTCGATAGCTGGTGCACGTGATGCTTAATTTAACAACTTTTTTGATCCCATCGCTCACGTTCGAATCCGGAATTTTGTATCTACGAAAAAGTTACTCTCACCATATGTATGCGTATATATAGTTATACTTATACATAGCGAGCATCGCGCAAGCGGCGGAGATCACCTGTGGCCAGTTTCGTTGTTATATTTTCATAACTTGCCTTTTCACGAAGCTAAGAATTCCACTTTTTTTTAGCATACCTATATATACAAGTTGCGAAAAAGTTATACGAATTCCTAGACCGAAAGGCACAGATTTCGGAACTTTGCTTTCGGTAGAATAGGATTTTTCTGAAAACCCTTGATTTCGTCCATTTTATAGAGTCTTTAAGTAGGTTTTCAGATATTTGAAATACACGAGTATCATTAACAGAGCGTTTCTTTTTCACCGTCATAAATATGCTAATGCGATAAATATTCATAAAAATGTTGGTAAAATAGTTGAAATAATTTCATTCTTTCGTTGATGAAATGAAATCCCTCAGCACTCAATAAATCACATCAGATTATAAAGTAGACAATGTATAATTATAACGTGCATACATGAAAATTTATTTTATTAACCGAAATAATATCTCAACAATTATTTTCATAACTTTATATCTGGCTTATAAATTTACTTGATTTAAAACGAATACAGAAAAGAAGGACAGATTTTTAGCCCGCACCCTAGTTGACGTAGGTATACATACTTATGGGAGAACTTTTCCTCTTACAAATCAAAGAGTTCGCGGTCTTATACCTTGCGTCGATCGGAGTTTGTTAAATTTGAATTTTATTTTCCTCGAGTGCATTTAAGGGAGATCGATAATGTTTAAATTAACAGCTTTTTGCTACTCATCATTCAACCGTTAGGCAAATATGCGGCAATATGCTCGTCAACTGTTTTTGCCAAGGGAAAATTCAAATGAGACCGGGACGGCATATTGTGCTGAATGGAAATTAATGTCGCAGAACTAATTATGAAACGAAATTGGCAGTATATACATCTACACACATCCATATATGTATACCATTAACTTGTGCCTAACCTATTATTACAGGTAAACACGTAATACCCATACCCACTACCTGGTTTACGTATACATCGCGTATTTCAAATCTACAACGTATAAGATAACATCTACCTTATATTTGACGTGTACTTAGGTATACCTATACTACTTCTATGACTTTGAGGTAAACGCGTCGGCGTACGCTTCGTCTCTTCTCCGGTTCGTTTGGTAGAAATAATTCAGTGAATTCAAAGTTAAAATCCACGCTTCCACGGGCAGATGGCTTCGATCTCTTGGGCAAAAACGAGGACGCCGCGTCCGTCTCTGGTGTGCAAGAAATTTCTAATTTGCGGTATAATTAAGGAGGGGCGATGGCAAAAACTTCTCTAGCCTCGATCTAAACTGTAAACTAGGAAAATTGAGAATTCCTTTGCAGGGCGAATTCCTATGCTTTATTATACACACACCTACGCCAACTTTCCTATCTCTTTTATTGCAGATTCAGTCTCGTGACTGCTGAAGAATGGGTCAAATTGACGCAGCATTATCAGGTCGATCACGTTATTAGCCTCAGAAGGAAAGGCGAGCAAATACTATCAGTGCCTGGTGAGTTAAATAAACAAATATATATTGCAGATTTTATCATATGAAAAATTCCATGCATACATACGATTAAATTATACCTACGATTAGCGTAATAATTTCTCTAAAAATTTATTCAAACGTTCATGCTATCTTTGCAGAGTGAATTTTCTCTGTATCGAGCATTAATCCAAAACTCTATAGCTATATAGCCAATTCTACAGTCAATTTATTTCTTGCTCAAAGCTGAGATCCTCGCTAGCTGGATAGCGCAAGTACCTAAGTTTTTATTTACGTAAGGTAGGGAATTCCAAGGATCCGTTGGTGAGAGTATATATGTATGGGTATTATTTTTGTAAAAATTATCGCCCTGAATCGTCTATCATGTATAAGTCATGTAAAAGATCGAGTGCATTTTCTTTCCTTTTGTATTTTTACTTCTGGTTAATTGACGAAAGAAAGGTAGAAAAAGAAACGGTAATCGAAAATATGTCCGAGTGAGGAATTAACATATCACTCGAAGGTTGGAATCCCACAGAATTAACATATCAATTTGTCTGAAACGTAAGGTTTCGTCTGGGATAACTAATGACTTTTGTATTCCAGGCTTTTCGATCTTATCGTCAATTAATTTCAAGCTAATTCAAGTGTCATTATGTAAATACCCATCTAGATTGTTATGTACATCCTCCTCCGAGGTTATTTACTAAAGTGCATACTAAGTATGTACGCAGTTACGTGTACGTATACGTACATCTATTTTGTATATGGTCAGGTTCTTATATACATAAGATGACGTAGCCGGGATAATGCCAGAAGACATTAAGCATGATTTCCATAAAGTCCTCGTCAGACACGGTGACAATTTAAGCAGCCCTCCCTTTAAAGTGTCTCGTTATAATTAAGAAGTATCTTGAAAATTAACCCAACGAAAGAAGAGCAAATAGCTTGCCGGCCAAAAGCCAGGGGGGGGGGGGGGGGGGTATAACCCGGAAGTCTCGCGAGATTTTACCAACACCCGCATTACTTCCGTGAGTTATGCCGACGAATCAGACGATTAAAACGATTATCCAACTCCAAGCGACCGTGAATCCCTTTTACTTATTCCCCTGCCATCGTCTCTCCTGTATTCTTACGCGTTCAACCCTCAACTCAAAAAAAAAAAATGATATCATTTTTTTCGACCTCCAACACGTTTCTAAAAATCTGTTGTTCGCGATATGGATTTCGGTTGAATTCTCTAAAGGGATGCCTCGAGCCCGCAAGAAGCAGAAAACTAGGTGAAAGGATGCTGCGATAATTTAGCTTCTGTCATGATTAGGTATCCATGTAAGTGTAGAGGGAATTCATACCTCAGTACAATTGCAGGAAAGTGTGACAGCCGGGCTATTGTACGATTGTATCATACACACGTGGCTGATATATGTATATACTCCGTGATACACGGGAGGGAAGACAGTTGGTAGAGAACCTTTTGTACGAGTAAATGTAACGCGGTCATTTATAATTTTCGAGGACAAAACCTCAGGAGTTAATTCAACGCGACAGTCTCGCCGGAGATATTATATAGCTGGACTTGAATTTTTGCTACTTTAGACAACAAATGTTGTTAGAATCCATATACCTATGTATACTCATATTTGAGAAATGTCAAGTTAAGAAATGTTTTTTCTACGCATTTAACTATACGCTGTGTAGTCATGCATTGAGATTTCTCGAGGGATTGGTCAGTCTCTCGACTCCGGTAGACGAGACTAAGATTACCTATACGTATGTACGTGTACGTGTGTACATACATATATGGTATAAATTCACGCGTCTTCGATCAAAATTGAATTCACGTTAGCAAAAATGACGCAAGATATATTAAAAGAGCACAAGTTTCATTCATAACTCCAGAGTCACCCCATGAATGAAAGATTAATGTTCGATCCTGCAGCAGATATCAGCTCGAAGCAATAGTGGCCCCGACAGATTTCCTTTGACTTTTTTATCCCATTTTTTATCCCTCTTCTATAGGGTGTCCCTCAGGCTTCATATATGTGGCTTTGGACTTTCTACGGGCAAAGAATTAGCCCAGGTTAATAAACGACGATAGGTTTTTAGTGATTATTAAATTTTGATGAATTTATTTCGACGCTATCGAATTTAATTTGCATCAATTTCTTTCTTTTTCTGAGAGAATTGCCAGGATCTGAATATTTATATGTGTTGTTTGATATATACGGCCTAGCTATGCTCGTGTTCATCTAAGCTGGTAAGTACTGGCGCATTGGTATAATACTCGAAATCAGTTTCCCGGCTAATTGTAATAAGAAGCGGTTAAGATCTAAAGGTTCCAGAATTCGTTGCCGCACAAGGTAAGCGGGAAGAATAATTATTTCGCTAACGAACATCTTGAAATACCACAACAAAGTCTATTCGGAATCCTCTTAGCTCGAAGAGATTCAACAGCGAATCGAAACTTAGTAGATAATATACCATTAGGTAGCTAGAATACCTCGCGTTTCTCAATCTTCGAATAAACTACAAGTGAACCCGTTCTTGTATTAAACTGACAAATAATTTTCATCGGTATAAAGTTTGCTGAACAGTTGTCCAATTAATTATATTCACACCTTGATTAGCTCGGACGTTTATCTCGACAACCTCACTGTCCTAAAGCCTGTTCAAGAACTAGGATAAAAGAAATGAAAAACTAAGAATAAAGTCGATTCAGACTTTTAGAACCTTTTATCCTACGGCTAGAAGAATTTCTCGTGCTATTTAATCTGAAACGAGCTCTACGAGGATAGCTCAGCGTCTGAAGGTCCAGTCCTCAGAAGAACGGTCTTTAACGAAGGGAGATTCTCCCCGGAAGGCGATAGATATAAACGTTGCAGGACAATTTCACAGGAGCAAATTAGTGCCTTCTCCGGCGGCCCCTTATCCCATCCGAGAGAAATCTCCCTCTTCCTCGTTCTCCTCGCTCTTTCCTCCTTCGCTCCACTTCTGGACGGGGATGATGTCGGCGTTCTAGCTCGGACAGCGGGGGGTGGCTTTCGGCTGGGATTAAATGGTGCGTTCGGATGACCGATGCTCGAGTTTTGGGGTGCGTTCTGCGTGTGTAACACCAGGCCATGGGGTGAAGAGAATAAGATAAAACAAGGATAAAATGTGCTTAAGGGACTTTGAAGCACAAGTTCTACCTAAAAAGTTAACGCTTTAACAAAACCGAGGAAACTTTCTATGTCGTCATTTCAACGCTGGGTTATATTTTCTGCATCCGTTTCCGCCAGTTTCTACAATAAATTTTATTCTTTCAAGCTCATTCTGTGCCTTTTCTATTTAATACCTGTAAAATACTACCCCGATGTTAACGGACGCGATAGCTGTATATACAACCATGTGAAAAATTCAACAGCAATGAAACGTTATGGGTATAGGTACGGCGAGGAGATGCTACGTACAGCTGCATTATTACTTAGGAAGCAGTTAAACCCTTTCTGGGTATCCGGTCTTAACTCTTAGCCACAATCGGTTGCCCGAATGGTTATAACTGTGATAAAAACTTGGAAGGAAGCTGGAGTGCGGAATGATTCCTTGACTGACCGGGTTTCCTGGAAAACAATATCTCGAATTCGATTCATTGAGCTGCTGCAAGATACGTTGAAATAAAAAGGAACTTCCAGATCTCCCATTAGTGTAATTCCTTATTCTCTCTTATTTCCACATCGGCTTATACACTGTAAAAAATGGGCGGTGTTGATTTGGTACGGTGTGAGTGGTTAAGGGATGCGGTGTTACGATCAGCACCATTTCGTTATTATAGTTAACCACATACACCGTTTTCGGTGTTGAGCAATATTATATCGAAATTTCAAAAAATTCAACACTAGGTTGAGTACCTGACCACATGTCACACAATTCCGTGAGGAACATACTCCTTTCGTGGAGTACTTATAGTGCGACATCAGTTCGGTGTCGTGATATTTCGAACTTGGTGTAATTTTCTTGTCCGAAGTTGCAGCAACGCACGATAGACACCGGCTGAGTGCTATTATTATTGATCGAATACCCCTGCGGTTTTGAATTGAACATTTTCTTGTGCACTTCTACATTACTTTGATGGTATTAGATGGTCTGTCAAACTCAAAAAATTTACAGTCTCAGAGAAAATTCAGAGAAAGAAACATTTTCATTAAAATTAGAGTGACTTTTCGCTGGAATTTTTATGGATCCCTCCAGAAATTTCTGAGATTAACTAAAATTTCTTACATTACCACTACTGAATAACGAATTTTTGGAATTTTCACAGAAATTATAATATAAATTGCTAAGTCAACACGTAGCATGTTGGCACTCTGTACTGTGTGAATATCACACGCAAAGTGTTATAAGTTAACTCCACTACACTTGTTCGTTTCATCGGTAACACCACTGGTATAGCACCCTAACACCAATCGCCTACGCTGATTTCATGGGCTAACACCGCATTGATATGCGAAAATCGTTGGATTCGAATTTCATTCCGGACGATGTTACAGCAGCGCGATGCGTTTATTTTGTCTTAACTCATGCACATGCAGACTGTAACCTACAGTGTACCATGCTTGCGCCCTACTTTACAATGAGTTTTTCTGTGCTTCCACATTCAGTAATAGTACTGGAATTTTTACGACGTGATCCTAATAAACGTCAAATGTATTTCACGTGAGAGAATTAATATGAAACTTTTTTCATCGGCGTTATGTTTTGCTATATTAATTTCAGATTAGCTCCTGAATATTAAGAAATAAACGTGTACGTAGGTAAACGAATGTCAAAACATATACAGAAAAGTTTCTCTATTCCGCAAGCGTTATCGTGGTGTAGTGGTTAGAGCGTCTGACTGAAAAGCGAGCGTCCCCGGTTCAAATCCCTCGACTAATATAGGTTTAGGAAATAAAAAAATTAGGCTAACACGGCGAAGTGGTTACATGCGAAGCAACCGTGCTTTCCGTTCGGTGTGGATACGGAAAAATTGAGCCATATATAGTGTTGGAAAATATCTCGGTTCTGTGCTATGATCTTGATGTTTCGAACACCAACCTCGTAACACCGAACCCTACTTTTGGACCACTATAGACTATATCTCGGTGTCAAATTGGAGTAACCACATTTTGGTGTCATTATAATTAACCACCGTCTGGTGTCAAACATTTATGCACCGAATGGAGTAACTAATGATGTGTGGCTTTTTAACACTATCTTAACACCGGACGATCAACACCACCAGGTTACACCGAACAGGGTGGACCACTATAGAATCTGTAAGCAGTGTTGAATCTGTGTTAAATTCAATACCGCATTTTTTACAGTGTAACCTCCCGAGGAGATGACAGCGTGCAGAAAGCCAACTGTCGCTGAGACCTCTATAACACGGTGTATAAGAGAATATTGCTGGGGTTAAACATCCCATTGTCTTGTCCGTCTTTGCGCTTAACTTTTTGCAGTATTTGTCAATGCGGCGTTAGCCTATCGCGTTCTCAATTTGAATTGCAAAGCATTATCCGAAGCGGCATCAGTTCGGTGGTCCAGAGTCCTCCAGCTCGCGCCCTGCACCCGACGGCACGGATCGAGCTTCCTCAAAGCTTCCTGCTCCGGCTATCTACACAGTCCCGTGTGTCTCCGTTGAAAATGGAGATGTTCGCGAAGGGTTAGCCGAAGATCCTTCATTCAGATATCTTCGATAGGGACGCAAAGTGCGAAAGAGAAATAAAAGAACTCCTTAATTCCCACGGTAAAAATTATTCTCAAGGATCGACTGCAATTGCAGATCTTTCTTTTTCTTTTTCTTTTTCCTTTTACCTCCGGCTCGCAAATTGAATATTCGAATCAGTCAGTTATGTATTCGATGCGTATTCTAGTTGGGAAAAAGCCACCTATGAACGTCACGGAATTAGGTACTAAAGAACGACACGAGATGCGGAAAGCAAACAGACAATTTAGCTTATTTTAAGGGTAACCTAACCTTGCCTAACTTTACCTAACTTAACTCGTCCAAAGCCGAGCTAACCTCGTGACACAAAAAATTAGGGGCTGCGTTTTGGTGACTGATACGGACCTGCTAACGAGTCTGTGGGCTTAGAGGGTGGTCCTGGTCCAGTCACGGATGCGTTACTCATCTCTTCACTCGTCTAGAGTAAACCCTAGACTCCAGAGCTCGGTGCGATTATTTTCTGACGATCAACTGTCATTTGTTTATCGAATTATCTGCTTTGTAATATCTCACATTTTAGGAAAAACTCATTAAAACTCATCATACCATTTAAATTCAGCTTCTGCCAAATCGTAGATCCTATTTTTACGCGGTCAAAATCGCATACGTATATTTGTCAATGTGGGATATTTTCCGAAAATTCCACGTTCGCAAAATTGTAAAATTGTCTCCATATACTCTCTTAAAATTATTACTTAACGTTTCATAACCAATTTCGATCGATTTCTGACATTCAAATTTCGCCATCGAGAAATTTTTACAACGAAACTGCGCCCTTAGCGAAGATAGAAAATGCCATAAATCTATTCGAGAATTGATACTTCGTTCGGTAAGTTGAAATCTGCGGGACACTTAGCTAATGCATAAATTAAGACTTGTCCGTAACACTTGCTATGGTAACTAATTTCGCGGACTGACCACCGCGTCGTGGTCGTACGGGCATTGCTACCTCCCCTGTTAAAGGCCAGGAGCTAAATCTCGCCCGACCGCATCCTAGAGCAAACTAATCTGCAAATTTGTGTTCTAAATCTAAACTGTGCCATCCGAATATTAATCCTTTAGAGAGATGTTTTGCGATACAGAAAGGACTCCGCCTTCTCCTAGCCGCGCTAGAATTACCAATTTGATTTGTGCCCCAAGCCGAATCCCCGTTTCGGTTATACGGACAAAGTTTACCGTCACGCCACGATCGCCACATTCATTTTTGAGCCCGATTTACCGCATGCTACAACGGTCCAGACTCGATAGTTCAAAGTCAGCTCAGTATCTTGAGATTTCTCGCGTAGGTACGATATGTATTTAAAATGCCATCGTCCTAGGACTTCGGACTTGTCACTCAGGCCGCAAGGCATTTGGGGACAATTCCGGTCTGTCTAGTCCTGAAGCGATCGTTTTTTGCTCCACGGTTTCTTTTCTCCTCTGTTTCATCTCCTTTTATTTTCCCTCGAAAGACCCCTCACTAATTCTCGTGAGGATTTTCTCAGTCGCTCTAGCTGTCTCTCTAGTTTTTGATTTATTATCCCTATAATTAGTCTCTACGACTCGAATCGCATCGACACATGACAAACAAAACGCCAAAAGCTTGGAATCGATGCTAAAATCTGGCGACCAACGAACGACTATGAAATACAAATTTGAATAGAAAAACCATCGAAGTAAGTGTTTTCGGAAAATGTCTAGTCAATTTTCGTGATTTTTGGTTATTGCTGAAAAATCTCCCTCCGCCATAGTAAGGAACGATGTATAGTTGAGACGGTATACACTCGAAATGAAATCCAAGACCGTCAAAACGTTGGCGTTGGGCAAAACTTTGTCTCGACAAAGTTTTTGCACTTCCCTTTTATGGTTTGACTGCCTTCCTGCAATGGCACTTTAGGGAAATACGTCGAGCCACGCGGGCCTATTGTACGTGTATCCATCGATGCTTTCGTGGAGAAACTCCTTGTTCGCCAATAACCGCTGTTTAGATTGCCCACATAGTCGGTGGAGGTATAACGCGTTTAAGGTATGCGAGAACGATATATAAGAGGGAAACAGAGATATGTAGAGACGTATAAACGGCGAGGGAAGCTGTTTGTTTATTTTCAAGTGTCTATCCTTCGAAACTACATTTCCTAGCATAACACTTGAAAGTGCCACGTTAGGTTACGTTTATACAACCCTTACCTTCCGGCTGAGACGTAAGGGTTCCTTCCTCCGCAAGCTATCACGAGTACGAATGGATATTATGTATTATTTAACTGCCTCAACTTCCACGTCTGGTTAGACTGAGTACTGGCATCGATACCCTAACAACTAGATCTTAAGGTAACACTTAAATTATCATTGTGCTCGTCGAACTTGTCGACGAAACGACGTGATAACAATAAAGGGAAGTAATTGAGGAGCGGTTACTATCACATTTACCTACCCTTGCGATATTTTCAAACGTAGTTCCGCACGTAATTGCCAATTTATTATTCAACTCCCAATTCATCGACACTCGAAGCTTATTCAATTCCTCGAACATCGAGTCTCGCAGAGGTATAATTGAAGAATTAATATGCGTGCATCGCAAAGGAATTTGGTTTAGAAATGGGGACTTGGAGATCGGGTAAGGTCAAATCAGTATCAACCCCTTATTAGCTTAGATTCGCCGTATTTCTCAGCTTCGTGATTCTCGTATCTGGTTGTCCTATCCGATATCACGGTGGCATAGTAATTAGGGGAGGTAAGAGAGCGTCGGACATTCGAATGCGCAGGCAACCCCTTCCTTCGATATAATTTCACCCCATTTCCCATTTTCTACAGCCCCCCGTTCCCCGCCCCCCTTCTCCCTGCCCGACCCGATCGGCCACCTAGGGGGTGGAAAACTGTCTGAACATGACGTAACACTCGAGCCTCGCTAGCGTAGCCAAAGTTGAAGCGGTTTTTGTCGTGTCCAGCCGGTAACAATGGTCGCTTCTTACTCCCTGGTCACCCTATATTATTAATTACCGTATTAATCACCACCATAAGCAATCTATTATACATGGATAAGAGCTCGGCCAACGGGGAATAGTGGATGTGGTCGCTAGCCTTAACGCTCCTCAGGGCGCTGATGAAATCTGGGATATATACGAAACTAGGGAAGGGTCCAACCTCCCGCTGAGGGTGCGAATGGGTCAGCTAACCTTACCGAGGGTGATTACTGTACTTGACGCCGTTTACCGCCCAGGAAATCAAACTCTTTGTTGTATTGTTCGAGAGGTGAAGAAGAATAATAAATATACGAGGAAAGCGATCAGCAGACGAATCTAATCGAGATTATTCATTCTTATGAAGGAAAAATCATCAATCGTTCATTTCTTAACCATTCAATGAACGTCTTCAACTACATTCGAACAAAAAAGTAGCAAAAATGGATACCGAAGTCGCCCATAAATTCTGACCTGTCCAAGGAAAAACCAAGAGGCTAACGTCGTATCAGGACAGAATGGCCTCCCCCGCAGGCGAATCTTATTTTTAGCAGTATTTTTAAAAGAACGTTTAAAACTCTTAGAAAAATGATCTGCCTACCTGTTGCTTTTACGTATAGGGATATCTGACAGCGAGTTTAATGAAATGTGAAAATTGTCTTACCTCTTGATTATCTATGCGATAGCCAATTATACTATCGCCCGATATAAGTAGGTACGTCACTGAATTTTTATCAGAAACTATTTTTCTGTCTTTTCAGGACCCTGTGCTGTTTGCATGTTAGCCAGGGTGGAGCAAGAGCGATTGGAAAGTTTAAAATACGAAAGAGCTACGATTTACGTTAAATGTGTCGACGACAGTGAGGATGGAAAGACGGAAGACGACACTGAGGTGAGTCTCTCTACTGCCATTATCGATTTTTCCAATATCTTATTGCCGCTTCAAGCAAACTTCATAACTCATATGAATCACTTTAATACGAAAAACGAAAGAACATTGAATGACGCAAGGAACTCCTCATCATGTGTATCTATTTAGACACGAATATGTACAATAATTGCAGCTCTACGGCCGCTTCACATTCTGTCCAGTTGTATCTCATCGAAGTACGTTAATTGCAAGACAATCGTTGATTTTTTTTTCTATACACGCAAACTCTTTTCTTCGAGAGATTTTTATTTATCTCTCAAATTGTATAACGAATCGAATTGAATATCGAGTATTGGCGGACTCTGGAGTATATATATATATTATATGTATACGGGGAATGAATTTTTCTCTGCAAATAATAATAAGTCCTATTCCACGTATAAAGGTATAACGAAATACCCCGTGCGTGCAGTGGTGTTTAAATGTATTTGATGCGTGCGATGAATTTTAATGGCAAAATGTCGAGTCATGGAGTTGCATCGAGGAGAGCTCGCAGGACGAATGGAGGAATGGTGGAATGGAGGAACGAAGGAAGGGCAGCGGAGAGACAGAAACCAAAGCGAACCATCAGATTGATGGCGGGTGATAAGGAAATTGGTTCCATCTCTTTCACAATAATAATTGTTATTACATCTCTGAGTGGCCCGACGACTACAGGTCGTACTGGGACACCTGCTTCGGGATACCCGACGACTCTTAAGTAGCGTCTGCCTTCCTTCGTCCTCCGTAGCCGTCGCCTGGTATACTTTATTCCAAGAAAGTGCGATGAATTTACGTATACACCCATACGAAAAATGGGATCATCCAAAGCGTCATTAAAAACGGCCAATGTTCACACATTTCTTACAGATTTCTGCCAAAAGGCCTAAAATACAATGTCAACGACCGTCTAGGACGCGGAGAAAAATCAAAGGGTCACACGAGCTGAAGGTATCTTCCGACGTAACTTTGAAGGAATTGAAAATCATGGTGAGTAGTCGAAAAAAAATATATATACGTATATTTATTGATTTTCCGAAAGATAGGGAATTCTATATCATAGTTATTATACAAAAAAAAAAAAAAATGTGTTGAATACGCAGGATTCCCACCGGAGGATTTATTTACCTCGAAGTATTTTCCATGCTTAACATATTTGATCCTGCTGACGATAGCAGCTCCCTTGCCCCAGGTTCGCAGTCTTCGCACCATTATATTCTTATATCCTGGCCGGTGGTTCACTGAGGCTAAAGTAGTTAAATATATTATAGTTCGGGCTGGTTAGCATATACGCGAGACTCGAAGTGTGCTTAAACTATTAAGAGTATTATTTATATTACGAGGTCGGGACCATCTCGCGGGGCCTACAGCAAAAAACCAAAGAAGCATAAACCTTGCGCTAATAACAGGCCTCGCGGAGTCCACCGACCACTCCACTTCGCTTCACTTCACTTCGCGTCTTCGGCTCTACTCTTCTCTTCTCTTCTCTTCCTTTCTTCCTTCAGTTTAGTCCGACCGTTCGCAATACTACTTTAGTTTATCTCTTTTTCTCTTCTATTTATTTGTTTGCGTCGTCCAGGCGCTGCTTTTCAACCGTCTCATTTCACGTCAAGGTTACATCCTGGCGGTACAGATAGAGAGATCGACTCTTCGCTCTCCGCTCATTTTGGAACCGCGGTTCTATTCATAGAAGGAATTTGGAAGAAATAAAGAATATATATGGTTTCAAAAAGGCTTGAAGATTCCTCGTTTCCTTCTCTTATTTCCTGCATTAAATTCTGCTCATTTTTCGTGTGGAATAAGCCTAAGGTCCGACCTGCACTGTGTGCACATCTCATCACTACTTAGGTACTTACTGCTCTTGGCGTGTTTCGCTCGTAAAACGAAACTGAATATGCTTACACCAACACAGTCTCAAGTCACACTTAAAAGTTGTTACACTGACGAGCGTTCACGAATTAAGCAATTACTCAGATGCGTGTTCACCGGCAACTAGAATTCAAAATTGTTTTTTAACTGTTGCTCGTAAAAATTTCGAACTCTACCAACTGCTCTCTTATCCTTTTACACACACGTGTTCAGTCCGACATCTTTTCGACAGCGAATCCAAGTTTTGAGGTGTTACTCTAGGTAGCCAGATCCACCCAAGGTACACCTAGCTACCGTTGCTTACGTCCGAACTGGAATAAATGTCATTTTATAGACAAAATTGCGTGAAAATCTAACCAACAGAAAAATCATGTGTCGCATGCTTGGTGAACTCTGTAAGAAACTCAAATTGGGACAACTTCTTCTTCTTCTTCTTCTTCTTTAGTTTCACGATCATCAGCTGTACTAATGCCGTGATGACCTCACGTGCTTCGCCGAGCCCAAACAAGCCGAAGCCACTTTCCATGTCGATAGCTTCTTCATCTTTTTCTTACTTCCTTCTTCCACGACGATAGAGTAAAAGAGTTCCGTGATCTCGCGTGAAAGCTACACAGATTACGTCACTTCTCACGCGGAGAATAAGCCTCAAGGATGCGACAGCGACCGCGGAAGAGCTAGCCTGATCGCATGTGCTTTGAAAGCTCAATCTCATCCTCAACGCTTCCATTTCTTTTTCTTCCATTACAGATGATGCAGATATGCAGAGCTGGGCCGTACGACCAGCACCTGATGCTCGGTGAGCACGAGTTAACGGAACACGATCAGAGTCTTGCATCTCTTGGAATTTATCCCGGTGCGCTTTTGACTTTGAAGGTAAGAAGGCAAAGAATATATATATATATAAACATTCGTTCATTTACTTTTTCTCTGGGGTAAAATTTTGGCCTGTGAAAATCACCCCGTCGCTAATTACCGCAGGTCTAATCTCAGGGCGTTACAAGTAATCCAAGGGAAACGTTGTCTAAGGTGTTATTCTCGCCTTATCTTAAAACGACGAGCGTAACTTATCCATTGTTAGAAACGAGAAAGGGTTGCTGTACAGATCTTAAATCTAAATTGCAACTATCCGTCACCAGCCCCATCTCAAATTACAAGTTAGTTTTCACCGGCTACTGTACTGCTTCATCTCCTTTTCTTACGCCTTGATAGTGACACAGGCCATAATATAGGTACGCTGTTACAGGTATGGAATGGAACAATTATCCATATAATACGGACTGCTGATAGTTCAGACTTTATAGTGTGAAGCAAACACAATGAGTACGATATTCTATGCTCGGGGCGCGTTATTGCTGGGACTTTATTTTTTTTCAATTTTCTCTTTTTTTTTTTTTCATTCTCTCGCCCAACCTTACCACGTTTTTACTGCTAAACACTGCAGCTAGTGACTAAGCCGTTTATGTAGGATAGATATGTGTCGGAGTTTCTACAATTTATATAACAGGTCTGAGTATTTGTAGACAGATCTTATTTTTCACAACGGAATATTACATGTATCGTAAGTGTATTTTATGGCACGCCTCAATTTGTAGTCAGGTACTTCCTGCGGGAGGTAAATAACTCGGTTTTCTAGACGCGTGTGTGTGCGGATATATTCATAGAATTGCGTTTGTGTTTACGGCGTAGATTATAACGAAGGCGTGAATGGACTAGATATCTTGGATGATCCTTTTCGATTCTTCGTACAACGTGTACGAAACAGAAACTAGATCAGCATCCGTTCGCTGCACGTTCACGCCTAAGTATAACGGTGTATCGTGCCAACACCAAGAGCTCGAGCTGGTTTCATAAAATCAGTCAACTGTGAACCAAGGAATGTGTCGGAATGCTGAATTGTTAGCGTCCACTCTCAGCCAAGTCAACCCAACTAATCTTTTTCTACTTTTCTTGCTCGAAAAATTTCATGCCGTTAAAACACCAGGCGACACTCGGTGAAACGGTGAAACGTCTGGAGCACGAGGTATAACTATCTTCGCAAAATAACTGGCTGCGAAAAAAAGAATTTAGACGAAGAAGTTTTTCCAAAATCTCTGATTCTCTTAATTTTGTAATTTTTTGTTTTTATTTAATCGATATTTTTCACATCCTTCACCCTCGGTATCTCACTCGATTTCCGATCAGCCTGAATGTGGGCTGGGTAACGAGTAGAGTGGATGCATTTTCTGATCAAAAATGTATAAAATTGGCCGATGCTTTTTTCGTCTACGAGACTTCATGGCTGATCGAGCCGAGTCTTTAGTATGGGCAGAGCGTGCGGCTGCTCCTTTTGATGTTGTGTGACGAATGTCCACCTTGGACGCGCATCTCCTCTCCTGCACCAGTCTCGAACCCATTCTTGGTCCACATCTTTACCACTGAGAACAGCGTCCCAGCATCCATCTCATCCCGATCGCCCTCACCCTCGCCCTCGCCTCCTTCTGACAATCAAGAATCTCATACTGTTACAAACGTTCATCTTAAACGCGCCGCTCTTCAAACCTGCACTGTGTCTAGCCTCCTTTTCGGTCTCGACAGAAAATTGGAAACATCCGACAGCCCCTGATGTCCTGCGTTCTATACACACGTATATCCACGCGTGACCGTGGAACGAAGTAAAACGTGTCGTATAGAAAATAATTTCTACACTTGATCATACGACTATGAAAATTTACGGATGAAATTTCAGGCAAATGAAATTACCGAGATACTGGGTTCATCCCTTTGAACGTCGTTAGGTGTGCTGTTGATGATTTACTTTTATTTGGAGAAAAATCGACATAAGTCACGATTTGAAACGGAGGCTTTGGTGGACCGGATAGACCCAAGAGCGTCTCGAACGTAACCACGATCTCTCGTGCAGGTAATGGAGACAATTACGTGGGCTGTTGACCTCGGCATTAAAATCAAATCACTCTAATGCGTAGGTGCGCCCGAAAACTGTATCTGTATCGGCCCATGTAATTTTCTTTAGTCTCTGTTTTTAATCGGCGAATACAAATATGTATCGTATGTATGTACCTACCTACCTACTTGTGTAAATTTTGTCCATTCAAATTCCCGCTTAATGGAATATCTGTATCTATCGACAAACCAACGCCAGACATACGACAGACTCGTGATTCCAATTATAGAATAACTCGATGTTTTGCCCTACGTATGTACGTCGCGAGACACTGCGTCATGTAATTTAGAGACTTAAGCGGACTTTAATGACCCAAACTATTGAAAAATTATACTTTTTTTTACAACAGAATCTTCCAGTTCGCTAAACTCACTACCTCACGTACCAAAGTTCGTTTTATACCTCACACCCGTTGACGACACCAGATTTATATCATCTCACACTCCGACAAAGAACAGCAAACTGCAACGAATCGGTTAACCTGTTCAGTACTTGCGCAAAACTTTGCGTAACAATTAGTCTACGAATTTGTTTCGAAATTGAGAAAGCCGGTGTGCCCTTCTCACGATCAGTGGCAAGACTCGTACTCTTTTTATCAAATAACAGAATATTTATGTACATTTTTGTATAGCCTTAATTCCTTCCAATGCCGTCGCGATTGCGGCAGGAATTGAGATATTAAAATCAGACTCGATATCTTCGATGTACGATACTCGGGAGCTAGATACGTAAACGTGAAGTTTGTCTGGCTCATCAAGCTCATGGGATCCACAAGAGTCGATCGATCCCCCAACTCCCTCAGAAATAAATCAATTAAGACGCTGCGCATCGCTTATTTTTGCGTCGTCATCCTTCTTTCCCTCCTTCTCTCAGCTTATACTCTACCGGCTCTACCCTTCGTCTAAGAAATAATCCAACAAAAATTATCCAACGAGTATATACGTGCACGAAATTTTAATAAAACCGAATAAAACTTGACGCACGAGAGCCTGTATCCTACCCAAATTTAGTCATTCCAAAAAATCTGTTGTTACTCTCGGCAGAGATCAGATATCGGTTTTCAGTACTAACGATCGCATACCGCATGTCCATATTAAATAAACGAAACGGCATTGAAAAGAGGAGAGACTCTATCGCACGATTTTCTCAACATGTTAAGAAAGTTCGGAAGCAAAATTCACACCGATCCGATGTATCGTTTTAGAATGAGATAAAAATTCATTTTTCTCTGAATGTTTCCCTCTTCTGCTTCTATATTCCCAGCTGTGCATCGCGGGCGAGCGTATATGAGTTTCGTCTCGGGCATACGAGATTCTTCGAACTTTTTCTTAGATTCAAAGATTCTTCGGTATGGGTATCATAGGTATAGGTGCGAATACGTATATAGCGAACGCGGCGCGGACCTCCTAAGTTAATATTAATAGCGATATTTATGACCAGGGGTCAGTACCGGGGTCGGCCACCCTAGGCGACTTTTGATAAAAGGAAATCTGAAAATGCTTTGATTTACGATCGCTTTCTGCAAATCCTAAACGGTGAATAAGTTATGGCCAAGAATTGGTATTTATGTTTTGCCGTGGGGAAATGTTTTTTTTTTTTTTCTCTTCTTCTCCCCTTAAAATTCTTCGCTCTACAGAGAATTGAGTCGCACTTGACTAGAACTTAGAAACGAGGAGGAAATAGTAAAGAACTGAGAGCGGAGAGAGGCTCGAGTTTTGCCGGAGGGTCTTATCAGCGAGCAGACTTCTCCTCGGTCAAGTGTCTTCACTTAGGCTTTGATTTACGTACAATCAATCGAGATTCCGAGCTACCATACGAGTATAAAAACTTTCACCGAATCAAATCATTACTAAATGGTAAAATTCAATTTTTTTCTACATCCTCGAGGGGTGGGAATAAGTTTCGAGCCTAAGTAGTCGCGGTCAAGTCAAACCACCGGCACAAAATACAAAAGGGAATCCGATCTCGTCTAAAGTTTGCCTAGAGGGTGCTCTCGGTTGATCGTGGGAGGTTTCGGAGGGCCGAATAATAAGGGGGTTACAGAGGGGGGATTCAGCTGGCCACTTAGCTATCGCGGTGACGTCCCGGGCCTATATTCTTACGTCGTACAACTAAGCTTCTGTTTGTTGATGCTAACCTCACTGAAAGTAGAGTGCGCGACCACCATGAGATTACACGGGATGTCTTTGTCGGTCATATTCATCGTCCCGCTCCTTCGCTCTATCACTCGTTCACTTCCCTCTCCTATACGTTAGATCGCACACATGACGTTCAAAGTGAGGACGACATGTGGCAACCCAACACATCCCAGTCCCGATCCCCCGACCCTACCCCGAAAATGTCTCGGTGACGAATGCGCACTTATTTATATCTAAACGACAGAATGAGAGCATTAGAAGCTGGTTTACGTCCTCTTGCACTGTGAACGCTCGTCTCCACAGGTTGCCTCTTAAAACAAGTGGCTGTTGGTGCTAATTTTGGACACGGTGAAAAATAACTACGTCGAGCTATACGTGACGTCCCGTACACAATATCCCATTGATGATGGCCTCTTTAACGCTCCGCGAGTATAATAAGCTCCGCTTCGTAATTTGTTAATTTTCTACCGCGTTGGAAGAGATTGATTCCTTTCTATCGGGGATAAATAAGTTTCATTGTCAGTTGATATCGCGCGAGGATATCGTCGCGGTTTTTCAGTCCTCAGACCCGGGCGACTCTGAGGGTAGATGCGTTCGGGAATACCTTGAAATTCTACCCTTTAGCGTGTGAAAGACCGTGGCAAATTGAAGAACATAAGACGAGGGTGGCGGGGGCGGTTGGTCTGGCGATTTCGAGAGTCAGGGAACCCTCCGACGACTGTCTTAGCCTTAGTGTGTCGCTTAGCACCCTATCTGTAGGGATCTTCGCGAACGCCCCCGCTGGGGGCTGCGTTTGTCGTGAGCATTACTCACTTTCGGGACGTCCCCTGGAGGAACCCCTCCACCTTCACTTCCACCCCTGAACTAGCGTGGCTCTCTTCGTTCCCCCCAGGAACAGCCAACCCTCGCCTCACACTCTCCGAGTCCACTGACTACATTAGAGAACGAATCTTCGCCTCCCTGTTATATCCAGTTTTCTATCTGTTCTATTGGAACGATGAAGAATCCCTACGGGAAACGCGCGGTGTCCGTCACTCCCGAGTTATCTTTGAAATCGTCGCGATTTTCCGTTCTACAAATTAACTAACCCTCTTCAAAGCTTAACGACATTTATACATCGATTCGGCAATTATTTCTCGCTATAATTTTCTATAATCTGATTGGAATTTATTCATATTCAATTTTCTACGTAAATAGTTGTGGATTTTTACCCTGTGCAAAGAATTTGATTTTTCCATCAATTATATAACTGATACTGGAATTATTCTATTGAGTTATTCTTGAATTGCTATATATCGTCGTGGTAGTAAAAAAGAAATCGTCCGATCTTCTAACTTCGCGTTACGCGACCTCCACATACGTCGGTATTGAAGTCTGCCCTGGTTTTGGGCAGGACTTTGGTCCCCGTATCTCTCTTCTTCGTAGCCTCGAAGATTTCCAGGAGTTAGTAGAGATTCCGCCGGCTCGCGAGCTAGGCAGGCTATAGAGAATCGAGTAGAGGCAGAGGCAGAGGCAAGGCAAGGCAGGGAAGGCAGACAAGAATCCCGTGCGATGACGGTGTAAGATTTCCACGCCCTAGACCCTTGCATTTAGAACGCACGCCAGTATCGTTGGCCACGGCGTGTCGTTTCTCATACTAAAGTACTACGGCATTGAGACGCTATCACGTCGCGACGCCATCCTTGGGTACCTCATTTCTATACTATAGAGGAACGGCATCAGAGACGAACCATGCTTCCGCCGGGCACAAAGACCGCGTTCATGGGGCACCATGGATGTACAAAATTATCGAGTGACTAAAACTTACGTTACGCTTCGATTTATCAACGCGTACGAAAGCGTTTAGGGACGCTGATTCTATGGATTGTACCTATACGTGTACGACTCAGCCCAGAATCCTGAGAGCTTGTTGCAACTACATAGGATTCACGGATCACTGATTGTCAGATAGAATCACTCGCTGTTACGGAGACGTCGTTAGGCACCGGAATCCACACTTTCCGAGTCGAAACACATACGGCTGATTTTACTCACTACATTTTTATTATATCTACTCAGTGCTAAATTTACTTCGATAAACTAATTCCAGATGTTTGTAATAAAAATTAGAATCAACTTCTGAAGACACGTAAGGGATCAACGAATTGCGAGTGAAATGAAACGCGCAGCACAATTTGTTTCGCCGAATCATTGAAAAGTAATAAACTCATCAATTGCACGGTAGCTTATGCTAGTTGTTTAAAATAGGTAAGCCGGATCGGTAGTTCGTCGAATAGTTAATCAACGATTGGTTATGAACAAACAACATGTTTTTGTTAAAACCTGGTGATACCACCCTGTAACGGTGGCCGATTCTCAGGTCGGATTCATTCAGCATATCGCGGCAGGTTCTTGATCATGATAACAAAAAGTTGTACTGCAATGTTATAGAGCAAGAGTATCGCGAGCCGCGTGTCTTACCCGATCAAGCGGAAAACTCATCAAGTCTGGCCACCTTCGTGGACCCATAATGCCTCGGACAGACTCGTTCATCGACCGTCAAAAGATCTATCTCATCTCGTTGCTCTTTTAATTTCTCTTTTTACTCTACTGGATAAATTCTTATTCTCTCATTTTTACTCTCTCCCTCTCTCTCTCTGCATGTTTCTGATTTCAAGTCGATTTTTACCACCAAGTAACTGCAAGCGAGTAAATCACTGTAGAGACTCGACGATTTTCTATCGCACGTTGATTTGTTGTTAATTTATCGCAGCCGATGAGAAAGAAAAAAATGAAAATAAATTTTCTACCCAAAAATTGCGAGGATAATTTTTTTCGGTCCAGTCAAGACGACGGATGCTCGTGCACGCGGTGACATAGCTATACTCTCTTAAAAATAATTTGAATAATTACCTCCGAGTATTATCAAGGATGCTAAACAGCTGCCGCACGGTTAGCTTCTGCGTATCTTGTGTAAGTCTTTTGAGCGGTGAACGTATAATTCCAAGACGACGGAGAGATCGCACATATACATTTATACGGCGAGATGAGAGCGAAATAGTCTAATCTTATTAAAGGCTGTGTATAGTTTGGTAAAAGCAAAACACAAGTATTCGTTCCCAGCTAAGTCAACCCCTGAGTAATAATTTCTCGAGTGAATTGGCTCCATAAGTTTCACCCTGAGACAGTGCGCAGGGAGTATATTAATTTACTTTGAATTTACTTGGTAACGTGCGGTACGCGACCGCATTATACGGCGGAGAACTTTTGTCAGTTTTATCCAACTCTTCAATTCCCTGTTTCTATAAAAGTTGAAAATTTTTAGCTGATCGTTAGTTGATGTGGATTTTCTACTGTTTGATGAAAAGAAAGCGGAAAAAAAGCAGAACTATTCCCGCATGATTCTCGACGTTTTCTTAGCTTGCTGACGGAATTAGAAACTTGAGTCGGCGTTTATTAACTGCTGTGGTTTTGGGTATTAAGACGCTGGCTCCTGGAAGGGTGAGTTTCACCCTGCCGCGAATAAATAACCCAAGACAGGTTGGGAATAACTTAAGATACCAAGATGTTAGTGTATACGCTGCGGCATGGGAGTATGGGAATATATATGATGCGTGTATGTATTTCATTTATATAAGTGTGTAGAAAATGGTTGTAATACGCAGAGCGCACTTAAAACGTATAAGGAACTTGAGGTAGGGAAAAAATGACCGGTAAGGTAAGAGGCAGCACCAGACTGCTCCGCGCCGAGGATTAAGACATTTGCGAACTAATAATTTTCAGCTTCGACTTGAGATGTTTTGTCCATTCCCCGCGAAATACTTTGGCCAAAAAATGAAGAAGAACCTATATTTTTCCGCCTCTTATTTAACCCGAAAATATTTCTTTGTCTCAAGTCATTAAGCCCTTAAAGATCGTTCGTTGTCATCTAAAATACTGATCGATATTACTCTCAATATATTTCCGAAATTTCTCCCGGACAATAGGTGTTAGACTGAGAAGATGCACTGCCTCGAGGTACTCACTTCCAGAGCTTACTCTACAATTATGAGCCATACCCACGTCCGAGCGAAGCTCATAACGAACCCAGTATATTACCGCGTTCACTTCGAGGCCTCAATTCGCTATTTTGTAGTCCTCTCGTCCCGGGAACTCGCGCAAAACTTATATTACACTTCACCTTCTGAAAGAAATCCGCCAGTATCACATCGCCGGCGCAGGTTAAGGGAGTTCAAGTCCCTGGGAGTAGAAGAAGTATCAAAACTTGTTGAAATTGGTTCAAACCTTGACTCTTTCTGGAGTCATAAGAGGGTGGAGAAAGCTGTGTGGGGTTTTCACTCGTCTTTCAAATTTTGCAGATCATTGACAATGAGCCAGTTATAAATATGACAAAAATTCAACACCATGATTCGAGAGGTTGGAGCGAGTGATCAATAAGCTTTTCATTATACTAACCGAGCTTAGGATGCCTGGTAAAAAGCTGAAATATAATTAGAGAAAATAATCAACACATAGCTATACAAAGATCCGGGGATTTCTGTGTCATGTAGCTCAAAACCCTTTTCCCATAGGTCTAATTATAGCAGTCTCGTATAGCCTGCCCGGCTGGATGTGTGTCCTCACTCCTCACATATGTCGGGATATACTGTTCACATCTGGCTACTAGAAGCCACGCTGCCTATCTTTCGATGTGATTTATTTTCAAACAAAATTATTCACGCTCGTGGTATAATATTATAGTCATGGACCGCGAGGCTCTCGTTCGAACGAGACTTTTCTACATCACTTGGTATATTTCGCGGATCCTCGTTGCACGGACGATAAGGAAAAAAGAGAGAAAAAAAAAAAAGAATCCAAAGATGAAAGGGTTGATGTAATGAAAATTTTCAACTTCAGTTCAAACGACCATGGGTCTAATAATTCGTATATTAAACCGCAACCCGATACCGATGTACAGTCACGACTTCTCTTTTTTAATTCAGCCAGCTTTTCATGAGGAAAAAATGTGGCGTTGGAAAACGTCCGTACTTCATATGTACGGCTATTTACCCACGCGGACGGTGCTTAACCGGTGATGAATTTTTAGTAATCGTCATGAATCGAGGGAAAGAGAATTTCTTCATTTAGATTAAAAGTTACTAATTTTAGAAGAAGAAAAAGAAGAAAACTGTATGCAAGTGATTTACTCCGTTTCAAATCACTCGTCTTATTATGATTACTAGTTCATAGAGGGTAATCTGTTAAAGCGAGTTTTTCACCCAAACATGGAATTCTCCGGTTGTAGTAATAATTATCTTCTATAGAATTACAAGAAAAACACTGCCCCCGATGCATCTACTACAATTCTTAACTAATTGTAATCACCGCGTGGATATTTCCGCATATATTTTGCACCGATGATGATTAGTTCAAATTACCACAATTATTATATTTTTAAACAACTCCCTACTTATCTCCTTCTGCAGGGGTTGTTAAGACAACTTCAAACGCTTGTTAGGAAAACTCCGGTCATTTATTTATCGAATCGTTAGTTTAAACAGCGAATCATGGTTACACAATGACCCATAGTCAAACGTATTTCCTTGTCATTGAGTCAATTATTCTAAAGTTTGAAAAAATTCGTGATATTGTCGTCTTTTCAAAGGCAAGATATCGTTGCGAGAGAAGCACCTCGGTAAAAGATACTTGGAAGAGGTCCTTACACGGCTCTGTCAACTAGAAGTTCGAATATTCACACCCTGAAGTTCTTTGGGTAGTTTTTAATTCACTTTTTCTATCAACGGGGGCCTTTTTTTCTTCCATCTTTCTTAAGTTATGGGTCCTGTTTTTGCGCTACCGAGCCTCGATTTTTTTACACCGGGTCAGGGATCATTAAGAGAAGGGTGAAAGGCCAGACGCATTCTTCAGGGTGCCTCAAAGTGTCATCAACCCCTTTTTAGACTTTTTCTGGATTTAAGTCCTATGAGCTCTGGTCGGTAGAGAAAATTCATTCGATGTGTGAGTCGTCGATGTTACACCGTGTGGGTTTTGTACGTTACGTCGCGTTACGTTGAAACGCTTTGCCATGCTTTGCCTTGCGTTAAGTTAAGTTGCGTTGGGCTGCGTGCGTATAGAGAAGATGCGTGGGAAGACGGCTCTCTACCAGCCGTCGGCAGCTGTTCACACATGTCGTATAACCGCGTAACTAAAACTGACTTACGTCCAACAAAAACAAATACGAATCGCCCCTTTTCCAATAGACGATTCCGCCTTTGCGCCAGATCTTTAGACGAAACTTTTACGTAATCATTAAACAAAGAACGCGGATCAGTTGAAAAATCACTCTACCCAATAAGTATTCGGAATAATTTCAAACAAAAATCACAAATATATACCATTTTTGTACCCTATATTTTCAAAAACTGTCAATTTTTTATCGTGAATTCTGGGAAGAAGTCAATACTTCGCCCTGACGTGTTATCCAAGATTAATCGTCGCGTCGATTTTGTTTCTATATAATTTCGTATTGATCGATCTGAGAAGTGATAAAATTGGAAATCAGATTATCCTGATAGCTGCGATAAGATATAAATGTCAAGCAACTATATACAGCCGTAAGAAAGTTTCGTATTAACTATTGAAATAATGAACCAAAAATTTGTAAAAATATTGATATCTGAATTATTTTCGTTTGTTTTTTTTTTTTTTTCTTTTCACAGACGGACACGCCGATCGACAGCGAAGCCGACGTAGAGGCAGCGGTGATTAACCATCAGCAACCATCCCCGGAAAAAGGCTTCAAGGGTTAGTGTGTTTCAATATAACTACGTAGCTTAGGTATATATCTGGAAATATATGTATAAAAGCTAGACTCTAGCCAAAGTCTTGAGCGAAGTTCAATGTTAAGTCGACATTAAGTCATCTTCTAGCTGGTTCTCCGGCTCCTCGTAACCCGCGATCAGGAAACCAATCCACTTAGTAGTATAAGGGAAGGGAAGGCTGCAGTTTTCTTCTCAAACAAGAATCTGACAAATATGCCCCGATTTGCCGAAGAAAGGAAGTAAAGTGATCCGACTCACGGTCGACCCTTTCCTTAGATCGAATGCTGAAGCCGGAGGGATGGGGCGTGGGGGTGACTCTTAAATTACTTAGACCCCCGAACAAAACGTAACAAATGACGGTGAATCAAGCCACTTATGCGATATTGGCCCATTTCGTCCACCCGTGTGTATATTGATACGTCGTATCATCGCGCGGAAGTGACAGCTATATTGAGAGTCCCCCGGGGCGATAGAGCATGACCGTTTCTCACGAAACGATACGCGGCTAATGCACAAGCCTTTGCTTTTTAAAATCATAGTTTCTACTTATGGCGCTAGACGTCAGTTTGACTAATTCGATATGAAAAATACATCTATTAATTATGATGTTTTGATCAAAACTAGATTCTTCATTCGGGACATCAAATTCTCACACGTTTTAATAAAAGCTTAGAAGTTGTAGATATTTCGATTTCGAACTACAAGCTTCTGTATACGAGTGTTGATCATGGAAGCACAATGAAACCATTTTATTATTCAAAGTAACGAGGTCCTGATTTCTATTTCGAAAATCAACACGAGTCATTAAATTCGATTTTAATCTATGTGTATATAAATTTGTGAAAAATTATAAAAATGTGAGCAATTCATTCTACGCGAATTTCGCACCTGCCGTATCACGGCGTGAAATTAGATACCGGGTATTTGCCATCTTCTTAACGTCGGGGCACAGCGCAGCTTTTCAAGAGTAGGTATATATATACATGTAAGATATCTCTGCAGTATACGTAGGTGTATATAGGTAGAAGCGTCCGTGTATAGCGAGGAATCGGTGCTGAAGATAAAAAATGAACCTTGAAGAATTTGTCTTGAAGACTTTAGCCGGGAAGCGAGAAAGATCTGGTGGCAGAGGAGCAGCCCGTTTGCTTCGCTAAGGCCATCAGACGGATCTTAGCAGTCTCTTCCCGAAGTTTCAACGCTCTTACGCTAAGGCTCTCCTCCGCGTGATTATTAATGGTTTTGCGAACAGGGTTCATTAGAAACGCCAGTTCAAACTTCTAGGCGTTTAGGAACACTCCAACACTCTTTGCACAAGGCTTGGCTACTACGTCATGTGCAGTTCGAAGTCTTACGAGGTAAATGCAGATGTTTGAAACACGAGAAAATAAAAAATCGAAAAAATAGAAACCGTAAAATTTCTTCTATTCAGACAGAATATTTATTATCAGCAATATTCGAGGCGAAGTCTAAACTTTTATGGAAAACTGAGTCAGCAAATTCTGAATCGAAAGGCGGATGTATGTATCCTGAAGTGACACAACAGCTGAAACCGTAACTCGAAGAATTTTCTAATTACTCGAAAACTTTGTGAAAAAATTTAGTCAAGAAATCACCTCGGCGTGTATAGAAAAGATGCGGGCAAACTGCCAGAGATTTTTGTACGAAATTCTTATCCCACGAACGTGTCATGGGTCAAAGTTAAGCCGACTGCATCCGTCTGTTGCACTTCTGATCGTTTCAACTTAACGTTGAGGCAGAAAATTTAGTCGAAAAGTTCTAATTGGGTGGAATAAATTCGTGATATGACGAGTAAAAGTGACAGAAAACCTCGAATACCTAATTGGCATGAACATTTAGGAGAAAGCCATTAGTTGCAAATCTCTTGATTTGCCTTTCTGCGAGATGAGATAAAAGGCACGCGGGCTAAGACGTACGAAAATGCTCGAAGGCCTCGAAACGACATAATAGTTGGCCAACGTTCAGATTGCTGCGCGGGTACACCTAACTTATATTTATTATTACATTACCAGACTGTCGGAGTATAGTAGTATAATTCCCGGGGAGGTTATACGTCGTCGGCAATACCACCATGAACATACATACATACGCAGGCTTATGCATTAACAGTATGGCTTAACTTGACTTCAAAGATGTATACATTTATTTCTGTCCATGCAGGAGCGCATCGAAATGGTATAGTCAGTGACGCGAGTCCTTTTTTGCGTCAAGGTAGCACGCCGACTAAATTACGAATTTCTCGCGAGGTCGTAAAACAAAAATTGAACGAAATGAAAAAGAAAAAAACGGAAAGAGGGAAAGAGGAAAAAAATCAGGACGCGCTTGCAATTTTCTTCAAATTATGGGGACAAGGATTAGGGTAGTTTACGCCGGTATGTTCTATAAGCCTTAGGCACGAACCGCGTGTCCCATGTCCTTAACCAGCATCTACTCTGAGGATGGTAACGCCCGCATTAGCGAACTGGACGGCGCCCGTGACGAACTTGACGTTTTCATCATTTTTCACACTCCTCCTCTCGGTTATTTCATCATTCTCACTTCATTCCGTATTTTATCCTGTTTATATTAAAAATTGGACGAAAATTTGGACATTTCTAACTCTCCTGTGAATTATCATTCGTATTTCTATCGCAAACTCGCGGATGCAAATGTATCGAAAATAAGACACCTCAAAGCTTAAGGTCTTGTTTGGATCGTGGCCAGACGGGGGATGCCCCTATCTGTAGAACATCCCGCAGAGGGGCAGGTCTGGATGATAGAAAGAAGCAGGGTGGAAAGTGAAGTAAAGTAAAGTAAAGTAAAGGCAAGGAAAGGAAAAGGAAGGAAAGGAAATGAAAGAGAAGGGAAAGAAGAAATTTTTTGCTATTAGCTAAGTATACGGCTCTGGCTTATGTTAAGCTTTAGCAATTATTTATCATAGTCAACTAACACAAAGCGAAACAAAAGAATAATGAAGCAATGAACAAGATACTCCATCCCTCCTTAACGCGACATCGTTAATTATATCTTTTTCTTTTATTTTTCCATTTTCCATTTTCTTTTTTTTTTCTTTTTTATTACTATTATTTTTCTTATTTTGTAGAAAAATAATCTGCTCAGTATTTTGGTCGTATTGGTTAAATATCGACGTAATCGTTAATGTAATCGGTCGAATAATTAACATCGGCGCGAGTTTCTCTAATCAAAGGCAATCATCGAGTTTCGGTTAAAGTTCCTGACTTTCTTAAGCGTAAAAGTATCCCTAATTGAAAACGGAAGTCGTCGCGGACAAACGAGTTAAAAATTACCAGCTACCTCGATTTCCGGTAGCGTCTTTAGAAATTACCTTTCCGTCACGAAACGCTGTTAAACATTTTCTCACCTAGTTTAAAACTACTACAGTCATTTCCACGCGAGTCCTTAGGTATACCTTTTCCTCTGATGTATTTTTAACCGGCGCGGAAATACCCCGCCACAATATTCAACCAAGGATATAACCGAGCCCTAAATTTCTTAGGGGTTGAAATAAAATGACTGCAGTCTTTGAAGTTTTTGTCTTTTTTTTTCTGGTATTTATTTATTATCTTCATTTCTCGAATCTCTCGAGTGCAACCTGCACATTTTTTTTCTCACCCTCTTTCGCCTTATAATTTTCCCCGTGAAAGTGTGACGGATTTTTTCTTTTTTTTTCTTTTTTTTCTTCTCTCTCTTCTTCTTCAACTTCGTGTATCAATGCACCATTAGGTTTCATTTATACGACAAAATAGTGAACTTCTTTATTCCTTTTTTTTTTACATACCTCGATCACAAAATATCTAGTAAATTTTTACACTGGATAAAAACTTCGCATTTATATTATATGATCGACTGTTATACTGCAGCGAAACTTCTAGAGATTAGAAAGGCTGAGGCTAAGTCATTTGGCCAGTATATGTATTATAACTGTAAGTATATACCGGTATATATACTTACTACCGTTTGTCGAACGAAATAACAAAGAAGAGGGAAGAAGAAGAAAAGAAAAAAAAAAAAAATAACATTCGGGGAAGAGTTATTCGTGCAGAAATCTTCAATGAAACGACATAATGAACTGACAACTAACTTAGACGATCCTTTTATATACCGATATATACACGCGCGACCCCGACAACTATCTGAAACTTTTATCAGATTTGGAGAAGCTGTCTGCACGCCACTTAGATATAAATTATTGAGGGATGATGTTGCGGTTAGAAACAACAATAACGGGGGGAAAAAAAAAGAAAAAAAATGGGTAGAAAAATTTGAGAGTTTATTCATTTCTTAGGTATATGTATATTATAAATAAATAATGAAATGGGAAACGTGTCATTATTCTTTCAGGCACCGAGTTGGTTCCAAGCTGATCTGTGTGGCCGGACTTAACTAGTATAATAATTTCTACCATTACCAATCTGCATTATATATTTTTATACACGATCTAGGCTCTATGTATTTTATAATTAGTAATATCGTACTGTCATAAAGAAGGAAGAAGAAAAAGGAGAAGAAAAATAACAACAAAAAATCGATCAAAATCTTTTTACTCCCTCTTTATATTTTCAATAATTTATAAAAACTACGACGCGTTATCATTGGAAAAAGAAAAAGAATAGGGAAAAATTGTACATATAATAAGTAGTGATCAGTTTTTATATAAATATATATATATGCATGTACATATATATCTAATTATCAAAAACATCACATTATTGCATATTATCTTGTCTCCTCGCTATCTCGTCTCTATAGCTTCAATTTATTATATTTACAGTCGATGGGTTTACACATGGTATATCTATACGTTGTAACGTGCATCATAACGTGTGTCATAATTGCTTAGTTCACAACTCATTCATTTACTGATAAAGAGAAGAAAATCCTTGAAGAGGAAATTTAAAAAAACAAAAACCTATCGTCAAAGTTGTAAATAAATAAATAAAGTATATATATCTGTATAATAATAATTATTCGATTAGAAATATAACAGAAATCAACAATAATTATTATCATTATTATTATTATTCTAATTCTAATTAGAACCGTAATACATATATATATATATACATAATAGCAGAAGAAAAAAGCATACATAAAACGTAAAACAGGCATATTCACAAAACTGTAACGCTACACAAATATGCTGGGGTATATTATGCATGTTATTGATACAGAGACGAACTAAAAGATGAAGAAAAAAAAAAAAAGGGAAAAACGTGCATGTACGTAAAGATATATCGTAAAGGGCCAATCTGACGAAACCCAGCCTGGTAAGTGACCACGAATGAATCAAGCCTGAATCTTATGAATAGACAATTATCTTGCAGACGAATCAAAGTCAACGCTAACTTTCTTAGTGAAAATCGAATCATTTTTACTACAATTGCATCAGAATTGAGCTGGTGATACTTGTAATTTTTGGTGAATATTTATGTACATAAATAGGAGTGTTGTTGGTATAGTCATATGTGTTCATACATGTATTTATATATACGTGTATAACTAAAGTATGATATACTATTTCTGAAAATTTAATATAAAAATACAGAATAAATGATGAATTTTTGTAAATTTTATTTTACATTTTATTTGGACAATTTTTTTTTTAACGCTTTCTTCATTCGTTTTTTTCTTTATCTTTTTTGTTTAATTCTTATCATAATAACGTGTTTCAAATTTACCTGTGCCTTTACACCGCTTCCTTGTCTCAGGCCTTTAGTCCTTTTACCTCCTTCAATTTTTACCGATTTGTGTTAAAGCTGGAAATTACGGTCGAAGCAAAGACAAGAAAAAAGTGGAAGAGGTATAATTTGAAAAAATTGCAAATAGGAAGGATGTGTTACGGGGTTAAAATCCTTTCGAAACTCGTTGCGCATAACGAAGTTTAATTACATGGTGCCAAGTTTGATATAGTTAGAAGCATTGAACTGCTCGAAGATTGTTTTAGCGGCAAATGAGGCAATGATGACTCGAGTCTTCTGGACCACCTTGCAGCCTCCCGGTCGCCGTTATAGTCCTGAAACTAATTAATACGTAGCCGCGTGCACACCTACTCGAATGCCAACTTGTAGGGAGGGTGCCAACTATTCATCCGGCGTGATATAAATATAAAGTCCACAGAAAACTAATTATTTTCCATTTCAATTCAATTTCTATCAGGTAATTAATTCGGGTCGAGTGAAACAATAATGTGTTATAAATATGTCTATTTCTAACCAGAGGATAAAGGGAGAAAAAAAGGACCCAGAAAAAGCCTAAAATAGCTTAGATTATCTCTCGGAGAATTCGGGTGAGGTGAGAAAAAAGATTTGCTTTGCATACCAGGTTTTACTCCCCTTTCCTATGCGCCAGTAGCCACCTTTTTCACTTCTTTCACCTTTACACCTAAGCCTTACAAATGTCACATCCGTTAAGTTTTTCCCTAATTTGTTGGGGCGACCCGCATGCCAAAGCTAAGCTTTGACTGAACGTTACTCGCAAGCCACCAATCCACGCTGTACGAAGAAACCCTCGGCAAACATAATTAATAACTATAATTTGGTCATTTGTTAAAAAGCTCCCGGGTTTTAAGAAATTTATTTAACTCGGTACTTCCGGATCCTAAATCCTGACTCGTGATCAACGCGGGTTTAGATGGATTTGGTATTTTTTGAACAACAATTTCGCCCGATTATCGAAGAACTGATATTCACCAGGATCACGTTTCGCGACGTAGATAATATCAGCTAGGATACAAATGAAACAGTATAGAGCGTTGAGCAACTCCTTTCATTTGTCATCTCCGTTTTGCGTTTGACTTGCCAGTTTCCCCTATTGTCTGGGTAGCGTGAAAATTATTGTCCGATATTTCCGGCTTCGAATTAATTGTTCGGGCCTTTAATACGCTCGGATTTCTTTCTAATTTATTGAATAAATTTCAAATACCAAGTCGATGATATTTGGAAAATTTCAAACCAATCAGTCAACCGGTTCTCCTACGTTGCGCCTCTTTAGCAACGTCGACTCGGTCGAAAGCGACGCCGCTTGTCCTGCTTCTATGACGCCTCCCTCGTGTTCCGGTTTTTTGCTTCGCAGTTTCTGTTTTCTTCGCGGGCAAAACTTGAGATGCTTTTTGCTGGACCGCAACTCCCTCTCACGATCGAAGCTTAAAGCCGGCCTAAGACTGCCTTAACTTTACTCTTATAAGTCTGCCGTGCTGGTCTAACAGATAGAAGCATTGAAGATATATCGAGGGGCATATCTCGACTGGCAATTATCACATCGATGCCAAAATTCGCGACCTTTGATTTTTTGTATAAAACAACGAAAAAAAAAAATTACGAATTTTCACGAAAATTTCATTTGATAATTTGTAAAACCTCTTGATTATTTATGGCGATCGAGGTTGAGTGGCGGGCAGCGGTGTAAATTTTCGGAATTTTTTCAATGCGGCAAAAGCGATCATTAGCGATAATTAATATCCATGAAATGTTGGTTGATGTGAAATCGCGAGAGCAGCCCATTGAATTTGGGCGTTTGATTGGTGGTTTTAGTATCTGTGAGAATATATTGATGTATAGAAACTATGGGCAGACAGCATGAGGGGATCGAATCGATGTTAAAAAATTCATTCCCGGAATGATGTTTCCAATTCGCATCAAAATTTTTTGTAATTAATCTTTAGACTGCACCCGAGACCAGTCTGCTGTTGTTGCTGCTGCTGGAGCAGCGTATCTACTTTTTGCCTCAGTCGCAGATGACAGTCGCTTATTTACAGGGGCGCGGCCATCTTGCAACGAGTTGAGAAGTATACTCGATGGTGAAAAAAATAAATAAATACAATCACCCATAGACATTGAAAATTAAAGAAAATTTATCAATTATTTATGAACTGTGCAGATCCCACCGAGAGGTGAACGACTCTTCGTCATATATCTTACAGTATCCATCGCACGAATCAATAATAAGATTGTTCTTATTTTTACAGGAAAAACAGCAAAAAAAAAAAATATTTGGCAGATTACATTCAATAATAATTAGACAAAAATACTATTTTTTGATCCAGTTCTTTGACGAGCTAATCATATTGCTTCATTTCAATCCAATTCTTCATTTTGAATACGCTCTGCGCTCTTTTGGGGAACAAATCCTTATGTACTTTTTTGTAATCTTGGGACAAATTACAGATGAGTTTGACTCGGTAGTCAATTATAATGACATTACGGCGTCTTGACGAAGAGTGAATATGAGTTGACGTCAAAAACAAAAAAAAAAAAGAACATTTCTACACTATCGCGTTTCATTATTATTGACGTTAACGGTAAATTTTGAAAAGTGAAATAAAGCTTTATAAAAATAGGTGGATTTTATCAAACCGTACGTAAGTTGATATAAATTAATTAATTGTATCTTTCGAACGATACGATTGTCCCAGGCCAATAGACCATCTAGTGACAGTCGACTGACATGGGACAATAAATTTCCCAATTACTTTAAACTGCAATTAGCGGTTTAACTCGAACTTGAAACTAGCTATCTTATAAGTTGAAGCAATATATATTGTGGGAAAAGAGATGAACAGAATTGGAGTTGACTAATTAGATTAATCGTTGGTATAATTGGTAATTGCAGCCTAGCGTTGCGTAATTTTTAATCGTCAACAGCCTCGTTGCTCTGGTTACAATTATTGTATCTGTATAACGAGAGGATATCGGTTTCTTAATTACGGGAATTACCGCGGCATTTTTTTCCACAATCTAGACTCCTTTTTTTCTCTAAATTTTTTTTTCTTTCTTTCTTTCTTTCTTTTATTTCACAAACTATATATATACGCCATAAGCACATCGTCAAGAATTAGTCCCTAGAATCTAGGGATTCTAGACTCCATCAAGACTCCGATGTATTCCTGGAAACCCTTTGAACGCCCGAAGCCGCTCTAAACGCTAAAACGTCCTTTAAACGGATCCTCATACCTTTCACGACCGAGGATAAAGCCACGATCATTCCCATACAAAATTATTTCTGGAAGCACCGATCAAGGGTATCAAATCTCACCAAATCGCTAAATTATTTTGAAAATCATTCGGCTTCAATCACCTATCAGAAAATGAACAGATTCGCTCCGCGCGATTGCATTCAATTTTCAAACAAACACCTAAGTCCATTTTTGCCAACGAATGAGTCCGGGGTTTTCGGTGGATTTGAAAGAATGTGAAAGCAAAAAAGGATAGAGGAAATGAAATAAAACGAATATAGTGAGTCTGGGGAGAAGGAGCCAAGGAGCCAAGGAGCCAAGGAGCCAAGGAGCCAAGGAGCGAAAAGGCTTTGTGTGGCAGCAGGACGACCGCCAACCAGGCAGCCCGAAGACGAGCAAACGGTAGCTACCTCGCGCCGATGCGCTTTGGTTTTTGCTTAGCACTGATGCGCTTTTGTTTTAGGCAGGTTCCCCGCGTCCTCGTTCTTTTCTTTTAAACTTTCATGCAGCGAGGAACTAATTTAGAACGAGCGCGAGTCTGCCGCTCCTGCCGCTCTTGCAGTTTCTGCCTCCTGCGCGTGCTCGCAAAAACTAATCTGCGAGTATTAGCATTTGTAATTTTTCTATCCGGAATTAAAACCTCCGGCCACCCCCGAACCACCCCATCCCCCATCCCCCATCCCTGTCCTCGCTGCAGGCTATTTATTTATCGTCACGAAATCCGAACCTTCAACTTTGAGAAGTGCGATTTTTATTTAAGCTTCTTATTCGAAGAGACGCGCGCTCGATCTTATACATACATGTATTGATTGGAGAATGAATAAGATTAAAAAAAACTGTTTGAAATATTTCTGTAAGAAAAAATTTCAGATGGATAATCGCGGGGTTGATGCTAAAGGAATAGAAAATGAATTTCATTTAGGCTCTAACTCGGACAGGTAAGAATATATTAATCTTCGAAGGTAAAAGGATGCGAGTTTACCTTAATAATAATTGATAATAATCTTCCAAGTTTTTCACCAAAGCGAGTGGTAGGTATATTCGTTGGAAACTCATTAGTGTTATGATATTACACTCGCGAATCCTTAATTGGGAATAACTAATAAGGGATTCGGGAGGTAAAAAGAGAATGGATAATAACGCGTGTAAGTTAGCTGAGCTCAACGCACCTTTCTTAATCCACGGCTTAAGCCAAATGGAAAATGAAAATCCTGCAACAAAGTCAAGGGGATATGGTGCCAACTTAAGTCTTGACTTTCGGACAAACAATATATAAATTAATTTCTCAGAATAAAAGAAAAGGAGATTGAACGAATCCTTAAACTTTCATAAACTATATGATCCGATTCGATTTGGGGGTGGAAAATTTTCAACTACGCTACTGTACGCTCAGAGTATAGACAGGTATACCTACATATAATAATGCAAACGGTAGCATCCTGTAGGATTTATTTTTTCTTATTTATTTTTTAGGTTCATTTCGACGGTTGTAAAAGTGAGTTTTACGAGTGTGAATAGACGCCGTCCAATTATACGGCTTAATTTAAATGGGATAATTACCTGGCAGCATTATACATACGTCTAATTGGGTTGGTTAAAATATTCATTTGTTTTACCTCAAGCCCCCCTGTGCAAAGTCTCAAGAAAACTTGATTCCTTTTTTTTATCCAGTCATTTCTGCGGCATATTTCCCACTCTATTCTTACCTACGTGTCAATTTGCGACGAAGGTGCAGATCTCATTCGTATAGGTACCGTTCATGATCCCCTTTCTAGACTCTAACTAGCTGTTCTGTGTAAAGCTGTGGAATCGACGCGAATCGGTTATCCATTGACCCAGAACGACGATCCAACCTTTCGTGCCTTGAAAAAAAGTGTTTTCCTTTTTTCATCCGGGTTCACAAACCCGACCAGCAATCGGAACCAATCTGTCGGAACCCAATCAAAGTTTACTTCCTAAAATCACTCGCTTCTCAATTTTGTTTCTTGATTCGAGGGCGAGGAGTTTCTTCATTTTCATGTAAAATTCAATCGGAAGGTTAGAAAATTCTATTCCTTTCTTTCAAAGTCTTATAAAAAAATGGTATCGCGGGTTTAATAGATACCCATATGTAGGAAAAAGAGACCCGAGCGTTGAACAGCTGTCCGTGTTAAATTTATTTGAAACTTTTTGCTTTTTTGTGGTCAACATTAGACATAGTGGCGATCAAAAAATTTCGTGATTAATATTAAACCAGAGCTGGGCTACGTAAACATCAGGAAGTCTTCCGCACCTGCTGCTACCTGTTCTGCCTACCCAAATTTCGACTCATTTTTTCACCGGTTAAATCCTTTGAAAAAACTCGACGTCTGTTATAATGTGACGAAGCTGTGGCTTCCTAATTCAGCTCTATCTCAATGAAAAGCATTTCCGTAGGGTTCCCAGCGTTATAATTTTTTATTTATTTTTTCTTACTTGCTTAAAAAATTTGGTAAAAAAAATAAGATTCGTGGACTTCGTTACACTGGTGCAAACGAAGATTGGCAGTCAGGGGTAAGGCTATTATCGACGGAAAGCAGCAGCAACCCTGGCGAAGATTACGTTGCATAATCCGCAAATGACTGAACTTAGTTCGTGTTCTAATTGCAAATATGACTTTGCTCGATTTCCCCCCTATGCAGTAGGTACCGAAGTGAAGAATATTATTGCGCGAGGCGGGGACGAAATATCGGCAACGTCAAAGTAATTGGCTACAGAGAAGTAGAGATGTTCCGTGCCTCTGTTTATACTCTGTAATTATAAATCAGCGGGGAATAAATTGTGAAATCTTTATATAAAATTATTTAATTAATATCTCGACCGCAGTCCTGTCGCTCCTGCACAAGCGTTAGGAAATTACAGGCTCTGTTTCTCATCTTAATTGACAAAAAGAACTTAGTCGACAAGACTATAACTATTAATTACTACGTCATCAACTAACACGTATATCATTTCATATGAAACGCCGAAAGTGTAATTTACTGATGCCAGCCCGAATTAGTCTTCACACTCTTTTTATCTACGATTTTATACTCCAACACCTCAGTTCTAAAGTCTCACATCTATTCGATAGAATTTACATAATTTCCAGTTTTAGCGTTGATCACACCCGAGTAGGCAGTTGAAATCGTTCAATTCTTGTACTCGATTCTCTCTCGTTCGTATAATTATTCTTATCGTTAGTATGTTAAGGGACAAAGCAGCTCTCTCCTATTATATCGGTTAGATAAATGTCCTGGTTTATTATAATGACGTTTTTAATTAGGAGTTTCTTAATTCTATCCCAGACCGTTTAGAGATTAGTTTCTAGTCCATTCAATTCGTTACGTCGAACAACAAAGCCGTTTATACAGCCTTACGGCCGAAGGTACCGTTCGGGTTGCAACACCTAGGAATACAAGCTGATTGTAAGTGAATCGAGATCGTTCGGGAACATTTCTCTACCATTTCTTATATACTGCAACAACCCATGTTAGATATATATATATATAACTTTTTCTATTAAATATCGAGACCGAAAGAATTTCGAATTCTATGTGTAAGATTTGCCCGTGTCAAGATCACGTATCTCGTTTAACTGTATATAACAGATAAATTGTGCGGAGACCCGCTTGTGCCTCGATAGTGACTAATTGCAAGATCAAGTCAACCCGTGCCAATCTAACGCGCCGAAACAAATGGCGAGCGTATCGCGCTTCCGCGTTTAACATTTTTCTACTATCCGCGTCAACGGATTCTATACGGAACGCAACGATGCTTGGAACCTATTTAGAACTACTTTGCGGTTCTTTATAGAACCATTTCAAATTCACCGTGGAGCTGCAACTGTAGGATTCTAGTCGGCTGAACAACATTTCATTATCTTACAAATTGAACGGAACTTGAGCAGAATTTTATACCTAATATAGAATCGATCAGTGAAGAAAATCCACCATTATTCAAAAGTTCATTTATTTAAAGAAGTTATTTAAGTCCTTGCTTTCCAGTCGGAAACTCAATCTTTATAGATTAATTACAAAAAATTGCGGAATTTTTTATTTTTTCATTGACCCGAGTCAACTTTCTAATCAGATCTGTTATATTTGCGCATCTTGGCAGAATATCCGAGTGGATGCAGAATAATCAGATTTTTTTCATTTCAATGTATGTCGTATGACGGCCCGAGTCTAATTCTTGAAAAAGCATCAAGGGCTATAAGAAGAAGGATCGAAGTCAGGGTGAATCCAGTTGTTGAAGGATCAGGACTCGAGCCTCCGTACAATCGAGGTATTAAACTTTGGTGAATTGTCGTAATGGATTTTGTGAAGCGGTTTAAACTCGGGGTTATAATTCGTAATAAAGTCACCTTACGACAACCTGGTCCACCATAACCGACGCCACGGTTCCCAGAAGAGAAGATGCAGTCCTGTAAAGACTGCGATGCACGGGACACCTTAATTGGACCTTAAGGGACCTTAGCGATGTTGGACTGGTGCGACAGGGGACATCGGCCTTAACCCCTACCAAGGGATGGCAAATCGAATGTGACGAAAAATAGTAAGTTCTTTTGTTTTTTTCTTCTCGTTTTTTTTTTCCCCACAGCAGCACGCTGTTTCTTTTTTGTTTTCTTCTTACCGAAGGTCTTTGTGAAATGAAAGAGAAGAATAGGACAGAGAGACAGAGGGAGGGACTCGTTAGCTCAACCGAATTAGGGAAGGGAATGAAAAAATGAATTACGTATACGACAAGATCGACACAAATTGCTGAAAATTGTTTTAACGACAGTTGCGTTACTGTTGTATATTATACCCATGTTTCACTAGCTTCAGTCTTCGAAACGACTTAATAATCGTGGTAATCTCTTAGACGTTAGGGTCTTATACAATTAGGCTATTTTTGCGCCGGGTCAACGTGTCCTCTCCTGTGTCTCGTATAATAATATAATAACTATTTAAAGAAAGGCTGGATACAACCGGATAAAATATATTTCATATCTCCCACAATTAACTAAGTACTATATATTGTACGAAGATTTTTTATTTTTTTTACCAAGAAAATTTCCTTTCATTCATCCATTTCATACGTACATATATCTAAGTACGTGCCGTGATTATTACTATACAAAAGTCGACACGGAAATTTGCGTAATAAATTGTTGTATACGATAACGATGCGGTTGCTCTAAATTTTAGGTATTCATAAAATTGAAAGAAGATTTCATTAGCTTATGTAAAGAGTCTAATATCTAGTCTGACGAGAAGAGGGATCGTAATTTTTTTTTATAAAATCGCAATTAGTTACATTCTCAGTGAACTACTATGGAAGAACTTATATAGCTAATGCAAACGAATGAAACGATTCTTGGGTAAATTCCTTCCCCAAAGATAAAGATACGAATGAAAAATAAATGGTAATTGATAAGTTTTCGTTACTACTCTTACTATTTGGTTGGGAATAAGAATCATTGATAGTAGAATACAAGGTAGTAGTATTATATAGATTAGGTATATAGATTTTGTACGGTCGATCGGAGGCAGGAATGATTAGTTTCGGAATCTTGTATAACTGCGTATTTGAAGGTATATAGGCCGGTATAGATATGTAATAGGATTGATAATCTAATTGTGAATTTAACTTAGACATATGGCGTTTCGATTAGTAACAAGCGTTTTTATACAGATAATTATCATCCGATCAAGTTTTGGCTTGAAATCAATCGAATTTAATAAGATTGACAAATCAGTGCGTATTTCGAAAATATGCGGGCACGTTTACTGTTTGGGATACTTGTGTCTTTTTTCATCGCATTCAATATAAAAGAATGAAATGATACAAGCGCAAGCATGATTGAATTTCGGAATATACCCTCAGTAGGAAAAATGCGCGGACACTTACCCCCAGGAATACCGCAGTTCGTAAACTAGTATCATATTAATTCATAAATCTGACAATACAATGAACCTATGGCCTCAAACTTCGTTCGGATGTTTATACTAATACTATGTCAAAGGAACTCATAAGAAATTACCGAGCATTTGCGAATCGAGAAGTTCGGGTCTCGCACACTTTTCCGTGATGCGAAAATCCGAACAGTAAAACCATAAAATTGGTTCTTTCGCGAAAACTCAACTACCAAAGAACGCGAGATGCAAAGACATGTGTGAAGTATGTCGCGACTAGGGGATTGTTGTTCGGTCAGAACAATTCGCCAACCCCTTCGCCTGCTTAGGGAGCACTTTTCCCATTGCACTCGGTTACCCCGAATGACTCAATATAAGTATTGGTTTTGTCTGTCTATAAGATCCCGGTGGTATATCGAATCGTTGTTGGTACCGGTGCAGAGTTAGAAGGCGTGAAACTGCGATTGGAAACATTCTGGCGCGGGCTGACCCGGCCGGAGGCGATAATAACTATAATACAAATGAAAATTAGGAGTTAGAAAGTAGGAAAAAATGAAGAAATAGAATAAGAAAACGAAGAATAAGAAGACGAGGACTACGTAAAGGCAAGTAAAAAAGAAAAAACTCCCTTGTCGGAAGATTCTTTTCGTTTGTTACAAAAAACCTCGGTACTAAGTCTAAATCCGCGGCTCGTGCGACGCCGAAAAACCGCTATCCACGGTATATATACATACACCTACTACTTCGCATTCGGGGCTATATAGTTATATGGATCATAATATCTTATACATATTAGGTATATACACCCTTGCAGAAGACTTCGGGACGAATAATGAAACTGTCAAACGAAAGTCGGACCGATGTATTATACGAACCGTTGAAAATCTTGAGGATGGGATCAAGCGGGTCAGACCTATATAAGTCGTGAAATTTTTTTCTTTTTTTTTTTGCGATTTCTTATAAAAACGAGCGAATATATTCCGCGAGGATAATGTGCAATGAGTAGGATAATCTGTACAAAGTTCCAAAATATATATGCATCAGAGAATGACGTTCGATGTATAAAATTTTGGGACTAGAATATTTTTATTTTTATTTTCTGTTGTGTTGCTATATTGGAGTAGATCGACGTGTGTATTCCGTAGCCGTGTATACGGGTCCCCGTGGAATTTGGGGTCCTCGCGTTGGATACAGTGTCCTCGTTCGTGCAACAAATCAAAGGCAAGAGACGTTATCCGGCGCTCGTGAGCCGCGTAGGTATATATGTACGCCATGCGCGTATAGCTAATATATATAAAAGAGAAGACAAAAGCGACTGGCACCAGTCCGCGAACCAAGCTGGAAGAATATACCTAGTAGAATAATAAGAAATCCAAAAAGAGGCAAAAATCGAATGAAATGAGAGAGAAGCTAAAAAAAAAAAAAGAATTCAACAAAAATAAATTCAACAAAATAAGAAAATAAGAAAATCAACTCAGTCAAGGGCGGGGCGCGAGCTGTCATGGCGGCTGCCCTCTCGCGCATCTCCTCCTCTTCTCTCTCACTCACTCTCTCCCCCTCCCTCTCTCTCTCTCTTCCTTCCTCTCGACAACCCTCTGTACATATACAGTAATAACGCGAAGCTTTTCTGTACCCACATATCAACGCATATCACGTGTCAATACGCGTGATTACACAGGCTCTGTTCTAGGCGCTATATACTCTCGATATCATTCGGAGGTTCGATGATTTTTGTCGTCCGTTTTTAACTCATCGCCTGCAGAGTCCGAGCTCGCGTTCTTTAGCTGTTCTCGCGGTTTCTCTTCACTCTCTGACACCAGAGCTCGCCTCTTTCGGCATATACGTGCGTGTGAGTGAACGTATGTCTGCATATGTATACTGAGATGTATGTATGTAGTTATGTGGGTATGTTGGTATATATAGTCATGTACCAGGGAGCTTTTTATCGTTCATGCGCCTGCGATGGGAGGAACCGGGTCCAGAGTACCACGACCAATAAGCGAAGAGGGATACGCCTCCGCCGGAGGGAACCTCTTCGTACGTTATTGAACCTCTTGGGGTATAGAGGGTGTCCCGTTAAACGCGCATGAGCAGAAACGTACAAATGTATAGTTATACAGGTAGAGAGGTTCGAGCCCTCAGCTTGAGGTGATAAAACGAAAAATTATCAGCTAAATATAGATCTGGACGAGTTTTCATTCAGGAAATCATTTCCATCTCGGATCAAACGGATAAGCAAAACTTTTCCTTTCATTACCCTCCAAATTTCGATCTCTTTTCTTTCATCCAAATCGAAACGATTCACCCGAGACTAAGAGATCGTCCTGATAGATATTCATCCCCTATTGCATCAGGCATGATTTTCCCGTATCGATAGAAAAACACGAGTATATACCTGGCAGAATTCTCCATTTGCCCGAAAGACTTTCAGGTGAAATTTCCACTGAGACTAATTATCATGAGATATTATAGCTTCACCCTGCACGCGCAAATTCGACTAGACGATACACAATCAGTTCACATAAACATGCATGTCTTATCATACGCTCAGATACAATCCGCAATTACTGCACGCATTCGTTTCTGGGCAGAAGCTCTACGCCCGGACGCATGGTTGTAGTAGGTTCAGGTATACTCTCGCGGTACAGCGAAGTGTAGTGTGTGGGTAGGTATAGCGTTTCCAGCGGCTATTCAAAGTCATTTAATTTCTTAACGAAGGCATACAGTATGAGTTCGTATAATAATTTTGCATAAACGAGTCTCAACCTCTTGGTATCTAGCAACGCGTGACCGACAGCTGTAAATCTATTTGATTTATATGCTATACAATGTTAGATGTATCCGTTTCTAAGTAGGTGTACGCTGGTATAACTGTGATTATATAACCACGAAAGAGGGGTTGGGATTTACTATTCTCAATTTCGTAACGTGCAAAGTTTCACATCATTTTTATACTGATATAATAGTGAATTCAATTAGCATAAGCGAGCTTCTTTTCACTCGTGCTCTGCGGCAATCGCATATAAAAGATTCAAATGTTGAAAGAAACAAGAAAAGCCGATTACTTTCCAAGTACAAAGTGCGCTTTATTTCGGGGCTTGATTCCTGAATATTCGTTCATCTTTGAATTCTTACTTTCTAAGGCAGCGAGGATCAATCGAATTATCTAATCAACGAGTCGCACTGATCAGAAGCGAAATCTTGACCGATATGTCGCAAAAATGTTAAGTTATCGGAAATGTTGTGGAGTACAGAACCAAGATGGCGGATGTATGAACGAGAGAGTCAGTATTTGTAACCCCTGACGTTATATGATAGTCTTGTTGATAAGACAATGTATGTTATTAAGTTCACCGCGTATGAATACTTAGAAGATAAAAATGGTGGAGTTTTAGTCAATTGAAAAATCATCGTTCATTCATACCAGACGTTAGTTACAGGGTCGTATATATTACAGCATGTATTCAGCTACCCGAGCTTGTAAAAACCACAAACATTGGAGTTCAGCCGCGGTCCTCACGGGGCAGCCCGCGCGTTATATACCACGCCGGTACCAAAAAATTATGACGAATTGCGCGCGAGATTTTCTTACTTAGAAAACTTTCGGCCATTAACCCTGACCTACCCCATATTCCGCAAAGATGGCCTCCCCGCAGGTTCTTATACCATAAGTCAGTATATATACGAGCGTCACCTTATTTCTTCAACCCTCAGCTGCAGCAATCTCAAATCTCTTGAAAAATGCCTCAACAAACTCGTGGTATAGAAAAGAAAGAGAAAAAAAAAAACCGCACCATAATTACGAGGACTGAGAGATGTATTTGATTCGATCGGCTAGGAAATCTATCATTTACAAATTCAGTTATTTTTTGCAATCAATTTAATGAGCTTATCGGTTCGTCGTGATATCGGGCTGCGTATTATTATCACAGCATATATATAAGTGAGGAAAAAAGTATGAGTCGTGGGACGAAGAACGCGACCTACCCCGCGAAAAAATGGTCTGGTGTTAGGGAGCCGGGATCGCGTTGCGCGGGAGGGAAGAGTAAAAAAAGCTCCGTCAACGACCTTGAACTTTGGGGGATGGCCCAGCGTTCGAAAAACGGTGTCATAGTTTTTCCGAAGCCCCGTGTCGAGGGCAAACTCGGCTTTTCTTATTGGCTACTTGTTAGGTGCACCGGAGCTTTCCCCTGCCCCCACTCCCGCAGTCTCGGCAATAAGATTTGTGGTTATGGCATGTTTTTGGCCACGGGGGTTTACACTTTTAGCTTATACTTCTTCTCATCGCTACAGGGTAATACGGGAGGGAATATTCTCCCATACTCATACCGTCACTGCATCTTGGCTCTAACAGACGGAGAAAGACTAGATATAGACCCCCGAGTGTATTCACCTCTGCGAGCCAAACTAGGGTCACTTTTTCAAACCCTTTTTATACTCCCACAAAATTCTCGACCAATTTATTCTCAACTATGTCAAGGATCGCCCATATGGTATAATAGATAGTCATATACTCATTTTTGTCAACCTTAGAGTATACTTTCGTGATCACGATACGATCTTACGTTATTAATGTACATTAAACGAATGCCTATTACAATTATTAATCATCGGGCTGCGGTTCATCGTAATAACCTAATATACGTATAAAACGTGTTGAAACCTCTATAACGATTAATGAATATGAATAAAATTGACTTTATGGAAGAAAAAAAAGAAGGGAACCGAAAAATTAAAAGAAAACGTGAAATAAATTACAATAATTTCTTGTATATATGTACATGTTTTATTATAATTTTGATTCGCGTATACATATATATATGCGGGATGCGTATATTCCTCCCTCTGATCTCCCCTCCCATTTCTTGATCCGACGTCGTCCTTTCCCTCCCCTTCCTCTTCGTAGAGAGTAAAGCCCTGCGCGCGAGTGGAAGAGGACTGTCAAAGCCAGACACGAGTAAGCCCGAGTATATCCGAGGCCGTCCGAATCTGGGTTCGAATCGTGAAGCCCGCTTCAGTGTATCTACCGCGTTCGCGGCCCACGGTCGAATTTCCGGGCGATGCACGCTTTTTTTGCTACCTGGTTTGCCCCCGAAGTGATTTTCGGCGCGTAAAGAAGAAAAAAAGGAGAGGGGAAAAAAAAACGAAAAAAAAAAAACGAAAAAAACAACAGAACAAAAAAACCTGCGTCCCCCAAGATAAAAAAGCCACAAACAGACGAAAAAAACAACAGAAAAAAAAAGAAAAGAGAACCACGATTACACAGAGGAAAAAAAAAAAAAATACCAGACGGGGGTCGAGGGAAAAAAAAAAAAAAATATCGTCTCACACCCCGTAGGTATACGCTATAACGACTTTTAGCCCCGTATACTAACACCGGCCTACTGCAGGCTAACGATTACGTCATAATTCGTGTGGCGCTATGCATTCCCGAATTTTATTGAAATTCGGGAGCTATTTATCCCAGGGCGAAGGGCTCCGTTCAGTGATAGAAAATTTCTATACGGTTTAACATTTTCATCGTATTGATATACATATATATTATATATGTTATACACATGTGTGTATATAATATATATATATATATATGTACCGAAGTTGAGAACGCGTGATAATATATACTGTGTCTTCGGAGTTAAAGATTTGAACATCTTTATATCTCGTCAAACTTTAGCTGCAGCATTGATTGACGAATTACCTACAAGCACTGCAGTTCTTTATGACTCGGAATTTAACGACGATTTTATCATGCATAGATGCAATATATAGTATACATATCTGTATGTATACATTTATAAAGAAACGTGATGAAACTAATCTAAACTATAATTATTAATCGTATAAAATAAACATTCGTGTGCTGCTAATATGGTTTTGGGAATAAAGAACCATCCGAATTCGTTATACCTACCACTTTACACCGCACCAACTTATACTAATGCAGTTGTCGCAGTTTTGACTACTACTAAATCGATGTAATTCATTTGTCTAAATAAATCGTTAAAGGAAATATCAATTTCATTATAAAATTAATAAAACTCTCTTAAACAGTGATTTGTTACGATACATAAAATACAATTTTATAAACAATTTCGTCGTATTTATTCATTTACATACTATTACGATGAGTAATTGTTAATTGTTTGAAAACAATACGCTGCGTGAAACGATGACTCGCGATCGTTGTTAATTTTATTCGTTTTTATTTCGTTTTTCCGTTTCTTTGAAATTCTTTTATCGGGATCCGGAAGTTTTTCGTTAACCCGTACATGTATAGTTATCTAAGAGACGCATGAGATATTGAGAAGGTCTTCAATAGTTGGGATAAACAAGTGCAATATTACAATAGAATATGAATAACGTGTTTAAAAATCTAGTCAAATTTGTGAAATCCACCTGACTGATATTTATTGAATATTATACTCCGAGCACGTTGTGAGCTTCTTGTGTACTCGAATGCAAATATAAGCGAGCTGCGGGCTAACGAGAAATAGAGAGAGAGAGAGAGAGAGATAGAAAGAGAGACAAAGTGATATAAGGAACTGTTGGTATACAAGCGCGACACATCGTCAAATACAAACGACGCGAATGTGAATGTCAAATAGTTATGAATGTCGGTGTTGTTGAAAAACAAACGCATCGTAAGTACACCAGTAGGTACGGCTTACGACCTCTGTAATTGGCTTCTGATGCTGCAGTGTAAAGTCGAGTTGATATAACCGCGAAGGTACATAAAAGATTTATGCGTTATCGCCGTGGTATACTGTATACCTGTATAACCGATTAAATCGTGCCCGTTGAGATTCAATCGTTGCTTCATATTTCTGTAATTAATGTAACTAGAAGGACGAAGAACAATTCATCTGCTATTATAGAAAAACAAAATTGAAAATAAACAAATAAATAAGAAACAAAAAAGAATCCGGGTGAACAAGCTTACGGAGATAATTTTTCAGCGCTACATCTCGTGAGCGCTATCGTACCACAAACACATCGCGGGGCAGGCAGTGTCTAACCACACGCGGGCAGCTTCTACTGCCGCACCAAAACGTGACTTATTTCAAGCAAGTTTCATACGTTTCGTTACGCAATTCAATTCTGTACTACGTTATACTACGTTGGCAATCCTTTCCGACGCTGCAACGATCTCCGTACTGTTTCTGTGTTAAATAAGGTTAAGATAAAAATGTATAAAAAGCATATAATTCTAGTGAAAATATAATATTACGTACATCGATTAACGTATAACTTTACCCACGGTGTATAGAACCTTTGGATAAAAAGAGTTCGTTGAAGTTTGATTGAAATAAAATTCACGATAAAATTATAAATAAATAACTTGCGATAATAATAATAATATTGATAATTTAACTGTTTTGATTAATTAATTGATTAAATAAATAAATAATATTTATTCCGTTATTAAATACGTATATATGTATTACACTGATGCAGTGATTATATGTGTATATAGAAAAGTTTATTTCAAATAAAAGGTACACTCAAAGTGTGTTAATTAATATCATTAATTATTATTATTCTATGTATTAGCAATCAATAAATTGTGCAATATAAAAATTGAAGAAGAAAATAATAAATAATAAATAATAAATAACAAAAATAAACTACTTACTCTAGTTTGCGCCGATATATATATATAAATATATAATAAACTTTATGTCTAATATGGTATATAAATATTTTGTGCAATATAATATATAAAGAAGTTATATAAACTAAGAGAAACTTCCGAATCAAGTTTAAACGATATAATATATTCGTTCGTTAAATCGATATAAATAATATCGAAAAAATTGCACCGACTCTTAGCATGTACCCCTGGTACCGGGAGAGCGTCGCGGCGGCAGCCGCCGCCGGCCTTGGAGGACCGGTAGGCGTCGTTGGTTCCGGGTTCTGCGCGACAACCCCTGGCCAAGGTGGTACCACTATCAAGACAGAAAGTGGTTATTCCGATTGTATGCTGGCCCTCGACTACGTGCAGAGCAAGGTGAGTTTTAAATCTTCTATATATAAAAAATTATTAGTTTCCTGTTTTTTCGTTCATGTAAAAATTCGCTTTTCTTCCTTCATTTTGTCTAATTATATATATATATATACCTGAGCAGGTATATAAGTCTCTTTTCTCTCCGCTCATATATCGAATCTCGCGAACTATCCTATACTCGTCACTGCAGACACACGTTTGACGCAATTTTACGGGTCAATGCTGCAGCTACTCCGCATGCGATAGGTGCGTCGAGATGAGCTCCCCCGAGTTTGTACAACGTAAACGAGTACGACCAGCTTTGTAAATATGAATAAAAGTAGGGAAACGGGTAGAAAGGGAAAGAGTTAGACTGCAACGATCGCTTCACCGATGCTATAATCGACTACCTCATTCTGCGAGCAATAATTCCACTTTCGAAGCATCTTTTTCTTTTTTTTTTAACGTAAGACGCAGCGTAAGGAATTCGATAGACTGTATCGGTAAAGTTTTCTCCGCAATTATTATTTCGGTAGTATTTTGACCATCGAAAATATTAGCGGTTTTAAACTTTACCATTAATTTTGTTTTCTTCACCTTCTTATTGCTCGTTTTTTACAATGGCAAAAACCGTCCGCAGGCTACGTTCTAGCATACCATCGATTTCGAATGACAATTAGTGTAATTATGCAATGTTTATACCGATCGAGTATAGATTTATGCATGATGCACTTAAAATGAAAACCTGCTATTAATAGCGCGTATAATAGCTGCAGCTAACCCCAGACGCGAGTATAAGTGTATTTGCATCGCTGTATTGAATACGATCGCTCCTATATACAGTATATATGTATATCGATTATATCACGTTACAACACAGATTTATATTCATGTAGGACTCTCTCTCTGTCGCTGACATCGAACTATACCTAGGCATATATAAGGTATAATTGATATAACCGGGTATATAGGTACAAGTTTCATAATCGTGAAATCATTGTTCTACATGAAGTGTTGGATATAATAATAATAATAATTATTATTGTTGTTTTTTTTTTCTTTTTAATTCTAATAATATACATAGACAGATTATACTCTCTCTTCTCGTCGTCAATTCGCTATCGCATGAAAATTATGAGGCGAAATTTAAATGAGGAATATACATAGAAGAATGGGAATTCGCTTTTTTTTCACGAATATTTTTTGTTCCGAGGGTAATTGACTTAGCATTTCAAAGCCTGAATGACAAATTATACAAGCGATTGTACATAGAACCGTAAATAATAGCGTGACGCTGTAAAAGTCCAAAGTTACTGAGAGAGTGTAGGTATACATACGTATAAAAGGCGAACTAATTCTAGCGTAAAAATAAGTGAAACGACAGAAAAAAAAAAGAAAAAAATCAAGAACAAACGAAGTCGTGTAGCGTAAGAAGAAAAATCCGTAAAGAAAATACAACAAACTTTAACACCGCAACCACCACTACCACCTAGACAAGTACTTCATTCAGTCAAGGTATCTCATCCAAAGTTCCTGCGTACTGTAGCCATACTGCATATGCGAGCTATACCCCAAACTGCAGCAGCATGCGAGCGATATTCTTTCTCTTTATAAAAGAACAGATAGTCGATTGTTGGCCGGAGTTTAACTCTGACTAAAGTTTTAAAGGTTGAAATTTTTCGGGGCCAAAAATCTTTGGAATTTATTGTGCTGCGGAATACATCGCGATGTACTGTAGATATTTATATTCGCGGGAAATTCTCGCATGACATATCTATTAAAATCAGTCCGCAGTTTTGACGTTAAAGTATAATATAGTAGATGGGCGAAGGTTACTTTTGAAAATTAATCATATCTCTCTACTCGGAGCGACGTGTAGATAGGTATATGTATATATATATACACACGTATAAGTCTCATCGGAGTTGATTAATTTTCATAAATCAGAATAAAATTAAGAACCCCTGTTGATTTTTCCGCTCGGAAAAATTCCACCGCGTTTTATACTAGGTAGGTATATTACCTTACAACGTAGGTTACGGGAGAGTCTGCGATCGTCGTACTTGTAAGTTATGAAAATATTTGAATCCCTGGCCTAGGTCCAGCCTGGAATAATATAACTAATGACTATAGGGACGTAGGTTTGCGTGGATACGTTAGGAGCTTTATGGAATTTGGTCGAATTTTTGTATCTTATAATTTCTAATTCGTATATCACGCCCGTGACTCTGACTACGTGGCTGCATCACTGCAGCGGCATAATACGTCTTTGGATTTCAAGTTGAAGGCAGCCATTGGTATAAGGTATACGTTGATCCGTAAAAGGAGTTGGACAAGTTACCAAATCTGTCGATGACTACCACTTTTTTCCTCACATTTTTTTTTTTATTTCAATTTAGTTTTTTCTTCCTTTTTTAACCTTATCAAAAATGGCCTCAGCTCCACCCTTATAATATCGTCTTAAGAACTTTAGAACCGCACATCATATCGAACTTTGATCAATCGTTTCATATCTTCTGTACACGCAGTAATCCTGCATTTATTATGAGTATATAAAATAAGAGATGACAAAAAATTAGATTATTCATTATTATAGACACAAAGGAAAGTAATTTACGAAAACAGCGAGTGATCTTCTATGCATCTAATATACCTACTAGATATGATAAAGATCTATCTATAAAGGTCGAGGTACCTAATGTTTATCGAGGGTTAATTATTCTTGAGAGTTTGACCAGCTGCAGCGGCGGAATAAATCGCGCATATGTATAATATATAAACGAATCCTTGTACTCCGAATTCCCGCGTCTATAGGTATACAATATTCGGTGGTACAGCGAACTATAGGTATATAAGTGTAGGTGTAACTGTATGACGCATACATGGATGGGAATAATAATATCTCGCACAACTGACCGTAACATGCTCAACGTTTATACGTAGGTAATTGAAAAATAATACGAGAACCGTGACGACACGATTTGGGTGGAAAGCCTTTCACTTATAGCCAGGTGTGAAGAGTATGTAGTCTACGGGTTATGTGAGCGAGGGCTTCAGGGGTCTGGGTCTATACGAGTATTCGGTGAAAAACGAAGAAAGACGAAGAACAAAAAAAAGGTACTGGATCAGGATCTTTTCCGCGATGAATATAATTTCAGACAATGATAAAATCATTCATCGTTCATTTTTTAACTTGTTTTTTCGATTCAAATTCGCGCCACTATGTACGGAGATTGAGGGGGTGAATTTTGATTGGAAAAAAATTGGCTTATCGAGGAAAATAAAAAATGTAAAAATAATTATAAAGGGTATAAAGAAAAGCTTTGAGTATCGGGGAATAAGGTGTATTTATACCTACACCATGGATATAACCTACCTTGTCACGATCGCGTAAAAAGAGTAAAGATAAAAGCGCGAGTAGGTATACAGAAGAAAATAAGAAGAATAAGAATAAGTCGCGGTGCATCCACGTAGCGTAGTTCGTTCTCATTGGTAGGCGTACCGCAGGTGCGCGTGGGTGGGGAGGCGTGGTCGGTTTCCTCTGATTGGACCAGCCCCTTCCTAGACCGGAAGTGGGGGCCAACTCACGTGTGCAAAAACAATATCGCATCGCCCAGATGGTAGAAAAAGTAGCCAGGTGACATTTCGCGGTAGTGGCGGTATACCGGTGGTAGTGGTGGTACTGGCTGCGGTGGTGGCGGCTCCTGGGTTACTGCCTTTTATTACACATACATACATCTACACCTTACACCTACGTAAGATACGCGGTTATACCTACACGCATGTCTCTCGCGATCATCGTTACTTTTCTCCTCCGTTTCAGTATAGATATAGTAACGCCATGTAACTCTCGTATGTCGAATGTTATAAATTGAAAAACGAAATAAAATCTAAAAAAAAAAAGAAAAACTATATGCTATAAGAGGAGGAGGAATCAAGGAGGGAATTTGGTCCGGTGCAACGTTGGGTTATTGCAGTTCGTCGGTTACCACATGACGCAGCCTATCGACTTTGGTTATTCTCTGATTTAGATGCATTCAAGGTATAAGTGATACCTTTTCAATATACAATTTCAAAACGAAACAAAAAAAGAAAATCAACTTTTAGATTGGATAATTTCCTTCGACACTGAATCAAGTATGGTGTTAGTTTCTAATGAAAAGGAAGAGCGATAGCTTTCCAAACGTTACCTCAGTTGCGTCTCAGTCAGATCATACGTAATGGCCAGCTGCACTGCATGGTTAGGAGTTTAACTAGCCAGACGTAGACTGCGAGTAGAGAGACATACCCCGAGTGCATATGAATATATAGAAAATGCTTTATTGCACCGTAATTGGAGGTCTGCAAGACAAGGCGAGTCGAGGTACTTGGCTGTGTTATTATTCTATATGCAAATCATTAATTAGTTATATAAGCTTGTTATATGCCAATGGAAGATATATAAATTACAAAACTTACTTCCGTAATGATATGTAATAATACGTAATATACACGCAATTTAACGCAGAATTTCGAAGAAAAAAAATGAACAATTTAAGATATAATATACGAAGACGTGTCGCAGTCTTCGATCACATATCTATTAGGGTTTCTGATTCACGTTTTCTCTCGTATAAAACGAGGGTTGAACAAAGTGATTGGGGATCCTTATCGATGGCGTATAGTAACTGCATGCTATTCTACCCATAATTTGTATGGCAACGAGTAGAGAGTTCGTTAAATTGAAATCGTCGGACCGTTTCTCGCGCACCGTTCGATGTACGTTGAATAGAATGGTCAAGTTTATACGGTAATGGTACTGCAGAGTTCGACCCTGATATATAAATTAATTAGATAATTAATCGTGTAATGGGTTTTAATTGGGCCATGTTAAGTGTCAGCGGGCGGGGATTCGGACTCTGTTATACCCCGCGTAATCTTCTTCCGAGAATCTCTACATCGGTGGTGCAGGACAAGCGCGCCCTGGTCACGGATACTCAATGCAATCTACGTACGTAGTAAAGTGCATATAGCGATCTTATACATTTCACCCACTCCTGAACCTGAACCACATTCAGCTACACCGTATAAGATGCTGTGAGGCTGCTGCTCGCAATCTTTCGAGATATTTATAAAGGTTTAATATACACCGACATGCGGTTCGCCGTGTTTTCTTCTTAGATTCGCACGATAAGCTCTAAGATTTAATCGATCTGATACGTCTATTAATGCGTGCAACACCGCAGCAGAACCTCGCAATTTATTATACATTATAGGTATATTGGCTTCCTTCTGCAGGCCGGCATTCTTCTTTCTTTTTTTTATACTCATTCTTACTTTTCATCGCGTATAATTAAATGACAGGAATAAGTATTGGTTTCAAGTAAAAAAAACGAATTTCGTCTGCAATGCAGTAGATTTTCAACTTTCGATTCTTCGATAGCTGAGTTATTAATGATTTTATGAAATTTAATGAAATTTAATGACGAAAAGTCTATAGGGCATTAATCACGGATTCAGTCAAACTTTGAGATTGGAATGATTTTATTTCGTATCATATTGTCGTTGTGGAAAGCGTCGATTGTACAAAGCGCTTTTTCAATACGTTGACATGTATGCATGTGGCTTGTAGAGGAGGTGTTGAAATGACGTTTCGCGATGATGGAGTAAAAAATGAATGAAAAAGGCGTATAAACTGTTGACCAAATGATCGCGGGTATACAGTGACAGTATTAACGCACCCTGTACCATCCGCGGACGAGGTCCCGACGCGGCATACCCAGTTGGACGTTTTACCGATACGTGGCGCTAGCAGCCTCGAGAATCTATTATAGCCGCGATATTTCGAATGCGCGCAATACAGTGGGTATGGGTATGGCCGAGGTCCGAGTTATTAGGAGGTCGTAATGCAGGCAGGTAAATAATTATTCAAACGTTAATTAGCGATTATATATTTAACGAAAAGTCAAACCTGGAAGTAAAATGATATTCTTATGCCTCAGTGTTTTCGCATTTTGTTTTATTTTTTCCTTTATTCTAAACGGGTTCTAACGCCCCAGGAACCAACTTATCGATCAGCTCCGTTAAGCCTTTTCTTATACAATTAGAGGAGCTTTAAACCGTAAAAGTTTTACAGGTGTCTTACGCATACCTACTCGCCGATGATTATCAATATTCCGGATTATAGATCCGAATTTATATTTCACGCTAATTATACCTACTACGGAGCATATTTTACCTCTGCTGTGTTTATAATTGTTCTGATATCGGTGCGGATATTACGGTACGGAAAGAAATTCTACAGACTTTAGAACGATAATCACCATCGCAGGTATCAAAAACATTGATTTTTTTTTTTTATTCTTTTTATTAAGGCTTTCCCTCAGTTCGGACCCTCGATATTATGTATATAATTAAGCTTTCAAACAACTACCCCCTTCTTCCTTACGATTTCTATCTTTACTCCTGTTCTCGATACAGAGACGCGAGTTCCCGAGCGACGGCGGCTATCGGTTGAAAAAGATACAGGATCGAGTTTTCGATAAGAATTGTAAGAATGAAAATCTTACATTTATTGAATTACGTTATCAGTTAAGAATTCATTAATAATTGAGACACCTGATTTTTTCGCGTTTTTTAATGTCAATCATCAAACAAGAGTATATTCTTCCGATTATATCATGCTTGCTGTTCAGTGCGCAACGAGGTCTGGATCACGTATGTAATATGTATTGTTTATCCGTGAGTTTCCTAGATACGTCGTATAAAATATTGTGTTATAGAAATCATGCACCGTTTCGCGAGTATGTTTTTAATTGTTGTTGAAAAACAAGAATATAAGAAAAGAAAGCTCGCGTTAATGACTCCTGACTAAACAGTGGCTAGCATTGTGAACGCGAGGAAGCCAAACTGCAGCAAGGGCGCCGCCCGCGCCGAATGATGATGCACCCAGCTACTTCTACACCCACCAAGGAGCTGCTCCGGCATTGCATCTGCAGAAGTTACGACTCCATTAAGAAGAGAAGCTCCGCTGATTTTTTCGGGTTCATTTCGGTCGCATAAAACAAGCTATTTAAAATGCAGTGGTGTAGAATCGACAGATTGTTCGCATCGTATGCGCGGTATATGCAGGGGTTAACGTCATGAAAATTTTCATTCAATTCATATACATATATTATATTCGTCATAATTTATTCGTTACAATGAAAATTTCACTCGTAGCTATATACATAATAAACATGGAACTCTTTTTTTTTTTCTTTCTTTTTTTTTTGTTTCAACTTTTATATACAGATACTTACACACATATGATAAATCGCTAATGATAATCCAAAGTATAAACGAAGTATATAGTGAACGACGGAAGGGGATCCGCGCCACTGTGGACAGCAAGACAGTTATGACTCTCCCTTCGTTCGTCAGTTGTTTTGTACTTCTTGATTTGCTTTTGTTTCGAGCGCTCCTCCGTTGTCCGGGCGGTACGTTTTGCTCCTGTTTCCTACCGCGGAGAGGATATTCCACTCTACTCTGCTCATCTCTATTTCTCTCTCTCTTTTCTTCACTCTATCTCTCTCTGACACGTTCTCTCCACCCTCGTTCCGAGGATCTTCTTTTATTTTGACCTTTTGCTCGCTTTCCTTACTTTTTCTTTCTTTTTTTTTCTCTCTCTTTCTATTTTCTCCTTTTTTATCCAACCATTTTTTTTTTCCCCTCTTTCCTTCTGGCTTCTCATTCTTCTTTTGTCTTTTTGTTTCATCTGTTTTTTTTTTTTATTTTTGTTTTTTTATTTTTATTTTTTTATCGTTTTTTGGTTTTTGTTCTCTTTTTTGGATTTTTTTTTTCTCTCCGGGATGAGAAGGCCGGCTTGAAAGGAGCCGACGCGACGGTGCGTACAGTAGCGGCTACGGAATAGTGTACCCAATTATTCCACTTTACTATACTAATGCCATCCACCCCATAATGTCCCATACCCTAACGCAACGATGTCGCCTCCGATCATTTACCTTCTCGTATCGAAACAAAGATCAAGATAAATCCTACATAGATATATACCCATATATAGATATCAAGAATAACTTTTTGATCGGCGAATTCCCGAAATCGTCGTTTCTAGTCTAAGAATGGATCCTCTGCAATCTATAGACGCGAGTAATAATTCCTGAGAAGTTTCTCGGGCGGTTTATCGCCTTCTTTAATTCAAACAAGATGCAAAACTTTTCTCTTCTGTCTGGCATTCTTAAGAATAAATTTTCGAGATTGTAACACAAGTCTTACGGATGTAATCGTCTTTCGATTTTCACTACGATTTTTCTCTCACAAAGTGAAGAGGTATTAAAAACTTAGAAATTTCTATCAAAGTCCAGCTCTAGAGAAATTCTATTTCAGAATAGAAATCACAATCAAAATGACCGTTCAAATCTTACAAACTATACTAAAGCCAAATGTATCAGAGATTTGAAATCACTGTCGGAATAATTAACAGTTATCTATACCTACTTATGTATGGATAAACTGCGTGTACCTACGTATGTACGTGATTGAAGTCAGGAATGCTCCTTGTTCAAATAGTATGTATTTCTGTTACCTATAGTAATTTAGGGATCCAATCTATTATAGCAATATAGTGATTAGATAAGATATATATTTGATGATCACTGATACGAGGAGACCATTTTTTTTTTGTTTGCTGATCTTGACCAACGTTGATTATCGTAAATTTCAGGTGTATTTCTGACATTGATTCGATATTACGCTTATATACGTATATATGCTTATCAGAAATAGTAAGGCTGTCATTGGCTTGGGTCAAGCACTAGGGATATGACGACAGTGGAATTCAGTCTTAAACTGTACGCTGTTAACTGCTTAACTAAGCTACTTTACGAAAAAAATTTCAATGAGAAAAGTAGAAGAGTTGCTTATCTTCGAATGCATCTTTATATAATAAAGTGCAGTTGGATACCAAACCTCTATTTACTCTGAAAAATTTCTATATTCCTGTAAAAATAAATTCGCACCTCACATTAAGAAGTAGATAGGGACAAAGGGAAAGGAAAAAACTGAAGTGAAATTGACCTAAACCGTCTTATTAATTGAGAATATCGATAAATTCATCGTTTTGTAATTGGTTTGGATTTATCATTGGTTAACCTGTTCTTTGATATAACCTGCACTATTCTAGTTTAGAGAAAGCTGCACATTCGAGGTTGTTGTGGTTTTAAGTAAACCATACTTATTGTTAGGGTATGTATGTAGGTAGATAGGTAGGTAGGTGGGTACCTACGTTGGGCTAGAAAATAGTTAACGATAGAAATAAAAAGAAAGAATGAGAAAAAAAAAAAACGAAAATGGAAAAAAACCGAGGAGTAGCGATAGCGTCAGTTCTGACACCATTTTTCTACTCACTATTATTCTTTCTGTCAGTTGACACACAGTAGCGTCAGATCTCTACTACTCCCCATGAGAGAGAAAATCAGGAGACACCGAGTCTGGACGTAATTTTTTGCGTCATTTTTCGACGTCATCGGCAGATACACACCCCCACAACCACATTTCTCCACCCCCGTAAACCCCTGCGCCAAAACGTCATGTCTCCTTCTGGCTCGCTTCCTGGCTTCCGAACCCTCCTTTGTGTCACGATGGAGAAGAGAGGATCACTGACAGTTCCTGATTAATACAAACCTTAATGCTGCTTTGCTCGCTTTCCGCAAAAATACGACCGCGACGCCTTATTCCGCGGCGCGAAAGCTAACTAACGTTTTTTCTTTCCTTTTTTTTTTTTCATTTACTTACTTCGTCGCTTCTTTTTTAATGCGGGATAAAACTCGACGTAAACACGTAAGAAAATAGATTGAACAATTAGGCATCGATATACTTGCACAAAATTACCTTACGTACGCTTTCAAGGTGAAGCGAAATTGATTCTCTCAGACGTGCAAAAGATCCACCATGATCAGTATAAAGGATTTCAATTTGTGGAGGGAATATAATTTGAAATTTTACAATTTTCATGGCCATCAATTTTCTTTTTTAAACCATTCACAATATTTCATAGAGTGGTGATGCGCGTTTTTGGCAAATTACATTTTTCCAAATTCTTTCCCGAGCTTGATTAATTGCGATAATTATCGCGTTTGATTGCCTCGAAGACAATTACCACATCTCTTCCTGCTATGCAGGTACTGAGATATCGGTATAATACAGCATAGCCAGTAATAGTCGGTAGCTGATCTCTTAGCGATCTTGCGTCCGCGCACGGACTCATCTCATTCGTCTTGTCTGACTGGTCGCGTTGTAGAGTCGATTATATTACATCGGAGAAGGCCCCGGAGGCCCTAAATAGCTTCGTGTACAACATCTCTCAAGTATTTCCAATATCCTGCAGGGCGATAGCTGAGCGCCTCTTTCTCTCTCGTCCTCTCTTTACCTCTCTTCAACTCCATCTCTCTCACTGGCCATTCCCGCCTCTCTTTCACCTCCGCTTTCCCTCTCTCGGAGTTCATTCATGCCGCGTGGTGGCGAGGACCTCATTACAGCCGGTGAATGGGCCTCCCAAGCCTCGGGCTGGGCCCAACCTAACCTAACCAACCTGCACCCGCCAACCACCATCACAATCCTTTATGGATATTTCAAGCATGTCTATACACCCGCGCACACATCTACGCGTAGAACCTGTGTGTATGACTTACTGGCTCTTCGTGTCCCACCAAATTATCTACACCTTGATTATACTCGGAATCTATACCGCGCTTCTAACTCAATGGGCCTTATTCTATGTCGCCTCGACGTTTCTCTATGCGAACGCGAATCTCGAACGCGACTTGTTGCAGAAGCTTGATTGACTGTTCTTAAGCTTTTTAGTTGACAACGGATAATTGGGGTGGGAAAAATGGGTGAAAAAATAATCGACCAGATTTCTGATATCATTTTGAATATTATATAATATAGTCGAGTAAGTCTTGAATCTTTTTTCAGATCTATATCTCGTTACTTGCGAATGTGAAAAACGGTATTTTTCTTCTGATTTTCTGAGGATTCTTCATTCTAACAATAAGCTGCAATAAAATGACTGCACTTATACCTATGCGATCATTTTTCTTGTCGAATATAATTTCGCGTAACTCGTGTGTATAGAGGCTACATTATTATCGCGATAATTGAACCGCGATAAAAAATAGGTAATGGTATTTTTTTGTGAAAAAAAATTATAACCGATGATCTCTCGCCGGAAAATATTATCCAGTTATTCATGTGGGATGGAAAAGTGACCTGAGACTCGAAAATCTTACGTCTTATCAGCCTGTCTGAGTTGAGTTTGTTATCAATAGTTCCTAGCTATCTTTGCTGACCCCTGACCCCTCTCAAGCCCTTTAAGAATCACGTTATCTTAAGCCTTATTCAAACCGAATATACGCATGTATGACATAGAAAAGCGCTACGCTGCGCGTAGAATATTGAAGAAGATGACGACTCCGAAATCTCCTGTTCTTTGACATTGGTAGCTCGGATTGCGGATTTTGAAAAATAAATTGTCGAGATATTTTGTGCGGGTATTTTACGTCTTGATAAGGAAAATAATGACGTCTCTTTCTCTCTACGTGAAATATTGGTTCTAGAATAAATATTTACATTTTGTCGATGATTATATTGAATTTTGCTATTAAGACGTGAGACCGAATAATCGTGACTTATAATTACAATTTGATAACAATTAAGATTATATCGATTTTGAGTTCTATAGGCTTTGGCCTTCTACAGATAAGTCAGTCGTAATGTACAGCTTGATATACCAACGCGATTGAAATTGTGAGTGTCGCCCGCGTGTGCTTGCTAAGTATGATGTTATAATTTTGTATATTATCGTATGTTTCTTTCAAGCCCAGTTTCTCATTATAGTTTTCATTATAATTTTCTTTCGTTTCACTAAAAATGTGCATTTATTTGAACTGGACTCATAGAAACGTGAAAAAACAAACACACGTCGCAGTAAATTTAATCAGCGATATTAAATAACGATATTATCAAGCTTTAAAAATCTTGCAATTTTCCTTCTTCTTTGAAGCAAAAAATTCGTCGAAATGTGGACGAAAATCAAGTGAAGAATGACTTTGTCAAAGAATACTATATTAGCCAGTGCGGGTAATGAAGAGGAATGTTTCTCGCCGCAATCCCGATCCCTGAAAAGTCATGAACTTTTTTGGAAAAATTTAAAAAAATATTACTACCAAAATGCGCCGTACTATTACCGCAGTGGTTATTACGGATTGGCTTACAAACCCGGGAGTCCGATGGGCTACACGAAGTCGCGGAGTCCAAGTCCGGTGAGTTAATTTTTAGGTCCCAAATTGTAAAAATCAAAAGAAAAAAAGAAAGAAAGAAACGACTCAATGGTAATCTTAAATATTAATTAAAGACCATGTTCACGTGACTAATACAAAGATAACGAAGTTATATCGCATAATAACGTTTGTAGGTGTATATATATGTATATACACACGTCATTGACATTAAAGCAATCCAGATTCATTTTATGACGGCTACTTAGCGATGTTTTTTACATCCGTTAGTCATAGCCAAGAGGTCTGTGGCTTCTATGAAGCTGAGATGATAATTCGTCGAGGAGAATTTTCGATACAGGTATAATACATACACGCATACATTTATGTGTATATACCTCAGCTTATATATAGCGTCATGCAATGATACTTTCTTCTACTACCTATCTAAGAAACATCTGTTTGAAATTGAAATACTTCGGATCGAGTGAAATAGACGTCGTGTTAAACGAAAAAAGTTGTTTTCAGAAGAAAAAGTAGAGGTAAAAATGGAGCAAAAATTGAACTCTATCTAGTGGGTACATACTGATTTACGAGTAGACTACATCTGGCCCTGTCTACCCATATACGTAAATCTTTGCGACAATTAGCGGTAGAATCATCGTTGAAAAAAAATGATGAAGCAATTGAGTTTGAATTGAAAAAAATTTCTTCTTTCTTTTTTTTTTTATTGCTTTTCAGCGGGGATGAAAAATCGTTGAATGGTGTGATAAGCGTTTTTGAAACGCACTATAAGATCGCGTGTTTGCTCTGGGCGGGATTATAACCCTAAGGCAACTCCGAGGTCCAAGGACTTGTCTCGCGTACTGAGAAAATCTCACCAACACAAGAATCGAATCGAATGAAATCAAGACAAAACCTTGAATGTCAGGAAATGGTCGCACAATCATGTGGGACGACGCCTCCTCAGTTTCTTTCAGTAGTTGGATTTCTATATATAGTATAATATGCGGATTACAGGTATAATTCCCAGACTTGCGAGAAGAAACGTTTTGCCGAGGTTTTGTCTCGCTTCAGTTTCTATACGTATATTTATTCGAAATTAGTCTTGGCGCGTGCTCTTGTAACGATTTGTCGCCAATTGTTTTCTATCACGTACGCAGCGAGATTACGGAACTATTTACGAATAATTAACGATAATATTCAGATAAACGTACCACTCGTCTTTCATATCGAGACAAAGAATATCGCGTGCCTCAACAAACGCTTCAGAGATACATATACCTTTATGCTTGAAAACTAAAATTCTCGTTTGCGCCTATCATACACTCGGGGTATTTTATTTTCAAGTTTCCTGCTTCGGGCGACGTGCTCAAACACTCGTTAAGAACTTGCGGAGCAACACGCTTGTTAATTTTGATTCTTCTTCTTTTTTTTTTTTTCATTTATCTTTACCTTGTCCCGCAGCAATGAGAACTGCAATAATGATTTTCAACAACAGGATAAGTCAATCTCATCTCGAAAGAAAAACGACTTCACTTATTTTTTGATCAATCAAAGCCCGGATTTCGTCGTTTCTAGTATAAGGTACTTTGATCGCCGAAAATCTAGACACCGGTAATAAATATCTGAAAAGTTTCTAGGTCCGTCTGACATAAATTTGACACAAAAAAAAAATTCAAAAGATATACGTATTAGAAATGAAGTATGAGACGGCTCGACATTTCATGTAACAAAACTTTTTCTAGCGAAAATTTTGTTGAAGAAGAAAAAAATTGTTGACCAAGTATTTCAACCGATTATTATTACAAGTCTTTCGGAAGTCCGGCTTATTCGATAAATCCAAATTCAGAGTAGAAAAAGTAATGCCTACCGATTTTCTCTTCAACGGGGTTAATACCGCGAGTTCGAATTATCGTCTCGACGTCTTTTAAATATCAGCAGACAAACTTTACGCAATCGCATACGAATACACTATATCAATTCGCCTGAAAAGAAGACTTTCGAAATTTATCCCCATCCAAAATGTACACGTATATATAGTTATACTTAGTTAGCAGTTACCTAGATCAAGTCTACACCTCAATCAAGTCTCGTGCAACTCTCCTTATAACGCAAAGACGCTTCTCTTAATCGACATCAATTTTCCCCCAAAGATATACCTACACTTCTTCTTTCTCTGCTATCGTTCTCTTGCTCTGATCTCTTGGTCTGACCACGACGTATACATGTGTAGCTACATCTGCACTGAATATATATACCTACGTATACGCGTATGCGTATGTGTGCAAAGAAGAGGTAGGTACTTATAGATAGACAGACAGACACACACATGCAGATATATATATATATATATATATATATATGTATGAATGTATACCTATCTGTCCATCCGTCTGTCCGTCCGTCCATCCGTGCGTCCGCGTGTAACGCGGCTGGCTAATGATGATGACAGTCTTATTTCTCGGGGACGCGGGTCATTTTTCAAAACCCCTATAGCAGAACTACAGCGACTCCGCGAGCGAGAGCTAATGTCCGGAACGATTCTAACCATTAGAGGCTAGACCTGGGGGAGTCTTCGGTGTCCCCGCGGTCCCCAAGTCTATCTAAGAGTTCAGAAGCTTAGTATGTATATATATGGTGTATGGTATCCTTCGGGATACTCCTAGGTTCGTATCTCTTTGAGAAAGGGAAGGGAGACACCACGTCGCGATATCTTAATCATCGCCGTCGACATAGCACCAGGATATCCCTTTTCTACGTCAACCGTTTCCCGGGTACTCATTCAACGCGAGTTTTCGGTCTCGGGTTAGACCTGGACCAGATTTAGTCTTCTTTTTATTTTTTCGTTTCATTTTATGACGAGAACGAAAACGACGACGACGTGTGTATTATCGTCATGGTGAAAATTACCTGAATCGTACCCAAAAACCATACGGTTCATATACCTATCATGTGGGGCTTGCGAAGCTTAAATGTGATAAATTATTCTCCGTACGTACAAACTTAACTTAATTCAACCCCTTCGTATATAAACATAGTCAATTATTTAAATGAATTCGTATGTATGTTATACCTATGTGCGATGGTCATCTCGTTAAGAAGTTGGTCGTTAGTTCGTTTCGACTAAGAGCTCCCATGACCCATATGAATTAAACAACGTAAAACCATAGAAATGCAACAACAAAAAGAAAAGAAGGAAATTCAACAATTTCAAAGTTTCAAAAATCACCGATTCAATTTCGAGTTGTACGAATTTGGTGAGATTTCGCTTACCGATTGACTGATTGAATTATCGATTTATAACATTGTTCGTTACCTATCATGCGATTCGTGAACTCTTCTCTAAAACTCTCAGAGTTTTTTCATTTTCTAATTTTCTAATTTCGCCCCCCCCCCTGTGTAGATAGGGTATTTCTATGAGTTTATAATACCTCGAGGCAGAATAATCTCTGTCCATAGTTTTATAGATCGTTTTAGTAAACATGTATAAGATAGGCAGTACCTACTCTGCGGTGAATTTTCCCGGATTCCCATAAGACGGAAGTGCACGGCTCAGCTGTAGGATAAGATAGATGTGCGCTACTTCCGGTTGCGACGAGGCATGGCGTCTAAGGGGCGGCAGAACCGACGACGGGCTCTTGGCGGGAAAAGGGGGGCTATGAAAAAGGGGGAAAGAGGTAAGGATGAGGGTGCATGAGGTTGGTAGCCGGCGAACGGAGGGGGGGAGTGAGGAAGGGAACCCTGCTAGTTTCGCAGAATATAATTACCGAAGATATATTATACGTGAGTCGCTATAACCTGGAGCTGGGTCAAGCCTCTTGAACTGAAAATTATTCTTTCCAATTTTTCTTCATTTTTAAGAAAAGTGAAAAACAAAAAATGTAGAATAAAATTTATTTTATATAGAATATTTTTTTTCGATATTTTTTCGATATATATATATATATATCTATGCTAATAAAACGTAGAGAATATTAATTCTTTATCTATATAACAGATATGTGTAGAGTGCGCATGTATTATTCTTGAGATGAATCAGTTTGGGTAACAAGCATGGCATATGTAACACCAATACCGCGTAATGCGATATCTGCACCGTGGAAAGCTAAACCCGTGAAAACAATTAAAGATCTCGCCTTACCGTGACAGGTGAGGGCCACCATCTACACGCGGTATACAGATACACATGTGATATTGAATAGAGTACAGAAAATGTACACCTAGAGTTATTGTCGAGCGTTTGATTCTGTCCACGTATATGCAGGACCTGCGTAAGTATACCGAAAGATACGAGACGACGGGACAATATTATATCTATCATTCATAGACCGGCGATCAATGGTCGTGGATAAAGAAAAAAAGAACGTAGTACGTACATAGCGATGCTTAAGTAAGACGATAAAAACTGAGAGTAAAAAAAAATAAAAAAAAATAAATAAAAACAGAAGAAGAAAATTGGAGTAGTGTGCGTCTGTAAGCAGGAACTGTATCTCTATATGAATACCGTGCGGTGTATCTAAGTGCGGGGGATGCCGCGAGGCATATGTCTACAGGAATAATTAAACTTCATTCAATTGCTCTATTTTTAATCTAACAATAAAAGTACTCTCGTAGGGCGTGGTGAGCATGCAGCTCCACCTTGTGGGCGTTCACCTGAGAATACTCGTGTATTGTAGAGGTATCTATATACAATATATATAACATTTATACAGGTAGTACATATTGTGTCTAGATGTATACATGCCGAATGTACCTTTTATTCTCATTTATATTATCACACATGTATAGATATTTATGCAGGTATATATTTAAGACGCAATTTATTATTCTCGATACTATATATATCACCACTATTATACATATCGGGACTTTACCGCGGATTCGAGTGAGTATTGCGTTATTGTTCAGTAGTTATAACCTGACGTTAACTTGTAGCAATCATAACGCAATGATATATGTAACCTACCTTCCCATAACGTCGAGGAGTAATTAACCCTACCTGTTAGGAGTTCGACCGAGTGATATAAGAAATGAGTAAAATATCGTAAAGTGAAAATCAAAAATGGGGAAAAGATACGGTCGAATTTAAAAAGAAACTAGAAACACCCTTGATCGCGAATTCATCAATTTGCTATTCATTTTTATGCTTCATCTATGCGATGACTGGTGGTGAAGTTATCGATTGGTCACAGTCTAAGATCTGTGAGATTAACAAACAAATATAATCGTTGTATGAATGATTCGTAATTATTGAGGAAAATTTATGACAGAATATATAATTATACTATCGCGATTTATTTGCTCGTGGAAATATTTGTGCTTATAATTATTCTTGATTTTTCACTCGCGTTATCAAGATTATGAATATTAAGCTGCAATTGGTCCAATTTCCATATACTTACGATTAGTACAGATCTAATGTATCAATATCATATATACAATTAATGATAATCGTCGATAGATACCAATCGATTTTATGCTATTCAATTATAGATTTATGAAGTGAGTGTTGTACGAGATGACGCGTAGGTAGTATACGCAGTGACCCTGATAATTAGGTGTTTTATCTTACGACGCGTCACCTGCTGTTTCAATTTAATATAATTTCAACTCGTTGGTCACGCTTACCTGCTCTCATAATTATCATGTCCTCAATAGCTCGTTTGCGCCGAAATCACAATTTACCTCCAGGAAGCGGAATAATGTTCCTCCTCTCTCTCTCTCTCTCTATCTTTATAGGCATATAGGTGTATAGGTATATTCATATGTTTAACACGGTATATATATACAAGGATATATAATATACGCACATCCAGGTGATATAATAGCTGCAGGTATTCTGAGGCCAGATATATGAAATACCTGCCACTCTCGACCGGCTACATCCAGAACACGTTAAATTCATTCTGTATTGAGATTTGAGGTGTAAAAATATTCTAAACGTTTCCTCGAATGAAAATATTTCAACAGTTTTTCCTGCATGAAATATAATACAATTGACGCTTTTATTTGTTTGTCTATTCTATACAACGTCGGTCAAGTATGGGATAGACAAGAATATATATACGTATATGTAATAATAATAATTATAATGATGATGATGATAACGTTTTCTGGCTACTTCCTATTACATGTATATACATATGTCTGATATACGTTCCATTGTGGGTGTATAGTAACACGTAATGAATTATCGTGTCACTTTTTAGACAGTGAGAATAGAGAATAGACTGTTGACACTATTTTTATTTATCCTACAGCTCCGAGGTGATATAATCAAATTTTAAACCGAATCGAAAGCATTATATTTCCTCGACATGCGGTGTAAAAATTTGGATTATTAAACACAATGCGGAATTGATTTTTGTATCAGATTCTATGCAGGAGAGGAACGGATGGAGGTTTGATTAATCCCCGTAAACAAGTCTCATAATTGTCACTTGATAATTAAGTAATAATTAATTATATAATTATACGCACCATCGATTCATCACTCTCTATAGATTCTTCGGTTATTCTTCAATCCCGATGAAAATCTATACCAGAATAAGTATACAATATCATGCCAGCATAGATAAGCTCATACTTAATTGCAATAATAATTTTCAATATTCCTATCGGTTAAGATTAATCGATTGCCAGGTATTGACATTTTTTTCCTCTTCTTTTTTCTTCTTCCCTTCTTACCTTCTACCTCTCTCAATGATTAAGTAAATAATCTTTACAGTATATAGTGATTCAACTTTGATATGTCTTTTCTTTGTCTTTTGAACTTATAAAAAATCCCGAAGCGGTAAATAGGAAATAATAAAAAAAATCGATTATTATACCCGTTACTGCAGCTTATTAAAAGGAACAAAATCTATACGAGCATCTGCCCGAAGTTGGGAACGGGAGGGGAAAAAAAAAAAGAAAGAATCTGCTTTCATTATTGACGAAACAATGAGCGAGTGAAGTCCGTTGGCCAAGAAACACCTGCTATTCTACTTATTATGCCTACATGTTACATAATTTCGCCCATAAAGCAACGAATTCTCTCTTGCGGATACTCGTATATTGAGCCTTCGGCTATTTTCAATGTCATACAAGAATATAAATATATTTAATGGGCGTAATACATCGTCGATCGTTAAAATTATTCAGGCGGAACCTCGAACACGGAGGAATTTTTAATTGAAAAATTATAATAAGGAGATCTGCGGTGGAATCGAGCCTTTTGAATAGTAGAAAATATTGAACAACCTATATATGCGATGTGAGAATAATTATACCTCGAATGAACGAAAAGTGTCGTCAATTATTATCGAGCGGAAACAATGGAACATTGAACATGGGACATGAGGCAGGGAAATACTTGTATTCAAATAAGGAACCTGAATGACCCTTTGGTCGCAGATTTACGCATGGGATTAATACGGCCGTCATATATGTAATCATTGATGCAAAATAAGGTTAGAAGTTACCTATCAATCATATCTTAGCATTGAACTCCAGGCTGTTTACGTCCTGGTTGAAGCAACGGTAATAACTAATAACAATGTACCCATTATGTGGTAGGCAGTTATAACGACTGTCCACACGTCTGTATAAACGAGAATCACCCGTATCGCCGTAATCGACGAGTTCTATAAGTTTCGCAATTATTTTATTCGGAGATTTTCAGTCATTTCTGAAACTTGGGGAATGGAAAGAAAAATCATAATAACGACGTCAATCATTTTATCACTCGTGGCGATGAAAATAAATGAAAATAGAACCGTTTTATGAAATTCTGGTGACACATCACCGGGCTATAGCATAATAATCAAGTAAATTAAAGGTAAATGAATTTTTGTAAAATTTCTTATACAGTGGTATAGAAAGTACGTCTTTAAGTCGCGCCTAAGTTCCGGCTTCCGGAAGAAGTCTTTCCCGCGCCCCTGGGGTGTCCTCTGAACCATGCAAGACGCGAAACTGGTATACTAGTATCGTCGATTTCTATGGGGGAGGATTTAGGGAGAATCTGAGAATACATGGCTGCAGGGAACTGGAGGATGTCAACGCGGCAAATAATTGCAGGGGTATTTATGTAACGGGTTTCTTCTTCTCTTTCTCTCTTATTAGTTGACACGTCACGTCCTTTGACTAATTATTATCAGCCCATAGATGTACAGGCTATACCTACGTATTTATACAGCCAGTTTGTAAATTTGAATATAAGCAAATCTCTCACTGCCTAGGGTATGGATGAATATACATATACGATGTACGCGATTACGTATTCGAGAAGATTGCAGGATGAAATCATTCCTACTTAAAAGTTAACGATCATTCGGTATCATTTATTTATCAATGTTGACGCAGGTCTGTAATTACGAATAAATAATATAACATAGTTCTTCGTCAAAGATTTTGTCTTCTTTCATCGCGATGGATAATTATTAAAATAATTTCCATAAAATATCGGGCAGGAATTTTCCGCGTACTGTATATCATTCACGCGTGTGTATATTTTATATATATATAAATATATATGTATGTATGTATAAGATATATAGCAAAAAACATCTGCCGACAAATTCCGCAATGAGTTTGCAGACTTGATAAAAAAGAAATAAACTAAAACTAAAACGAAAACGACAATGTGCGATTATAAACGTATGTAACAGCGGCAAACTCGGGACGACGAAGACTCGTTCCAATTATACGAAGGCGGTTTAATAGGTCCGCGGGAGTTTCTGTCGCTGACAATTCTTGAGGCGGTATATAGCCTTCTCGAAATTATAAAATTTCATCCCTTCCATTTGTTTTCGCAAGAGTCAAGAGTATTTCGTCGATCCTTTAGTTTCGGCAGAAGCGGTATAGTAGTCGGTCTTTGTATATAGCGGGCGAAAAATAAGTAAATAAATAAATAAATTAGAAAAAATAAACGGAAATAAAGAAGAAGAAAAAAAGAAAAGAAAAAGAAAAAAGCTACCGAATCACGGTCACATTTCTCTACGCGCAACGACAACGCGGAGGGAATCTCTCTTCTCTCTAGTCTCGAATCTCGTTCCTTCCTCCTCCTGGACCAGCGGCTGAGGTTTGACGAGAGATTGATGCTTGATCCACGCCGCACGCGGGACTCGAACGCTGACAAACAAAAGAAGGAACCAGTCGAGAGGAATAAGGAAAGGAACAAAAAGAGATCCGGCGACTCCGTGGGGACAAAAGACACCGCCCGGAATTTTGAGCGTCGGCGATCCCTTCAGTTGTTCCGCACGGATAAAAACCGAAAATATTTCCACCTTTTACCTACCTCCCTCGACGGACTGACTACCCATACCCCGATACCCTCGCACAACGTCCTCCACGGACCGCGGGGATCCGGTCCTCATAAGCACGCGAAATTCCCGAAGACTTCGCCGTTTCATTCTCCTTCATTTCTTACTTTCTATTCAGCTGATATCGAACCCGCAATCCATATCATAGATGTGACGAATGTTCTCATCTTCAAAAAATTCCCGAACAAAATCATTTCCTTTCGAAAATTACTCCCCTTTTTTTTTCGTATACATTAGTTTTACCACCGTACGGTCCTTAGGAAATCGCTATCCGGCAGAAAATTTTCGGCAACTTGGTCTTCTTATCTGCCGCTGATAAAATAGGATTCTCAGCGATGTCCCCGCGAGTGGGTTAAGCAGAGGTATTGATTTATGTCAGATAGCGACCCTCGGTAGAGTACAATAAAGATTATTTTTGGCAACTTATGTTAGTGTCATAGCGATATGACGTGTCCTGGATAAAAGGCGAGTAGACAAGAAGAGTTTCTCGACTCCGCGCGGTTTTTAAAATCTCGGCTTCATTTTCTCGCTAAAAAAAATAACGGTTCGACGAATCCCTGGGCTCTAACTACGCGAGAAAAAATAATCCAACATTATTAAGGAGCTACTTTTCGGCAGGAGCTTTTTCAGCCACTTTCGGACCGCGAGATCTGCGCAGGTACAAGGAGCGCCACGCTGTGGCAGCACTTAGAACTACTCCCGTCAGTCAAATCAAAATACGAACGAGACCGGACGCGAATAATACGCGCCCCTATATAAACCAGAGAAATATTGGCAAAGCTTTAACTTATCAACGTTTCAATTGCTAAATTACAACGTCTACTGATCGGAGTACTCGCGCAGGTTCTATACGCGAGATAGTTGTGTCGAAGACCGCACCGTTCGGAGTGTCAAAAGTGCAGTTGCATCTTCAAAATACAACATTTTTAATGTTGCGGAATTCGGAATCAGTTCCGACGATATATTTCGCAGCAAAGGTCTGCGAGATGAGAAAATACGACTTTATTCTGCACGCCTGTCATCGCTAGTATCATTGCTATCCAATATTCGAGAGTGTTGAGTGATAAGATGCATTTCGACTTCTGTTTGAGGTAAGGGATAAGTTAATTGGATAAATGAAATAGATAGAATGTCTGTGAAATTATTTGACGATATAACATTATAGAAATGTTTCACCGTGCCGGAGAATCGATGTTTCTTATCACGGAGTAATTATCGCATGTTATTACGCTACGGCGTTAATTAGCTAGACTAATTTTGACAGTGACGTCAGATTAAACAACGACGATGGGTTGGGAGGACCGCGAACAGATGTCACGTTGTTCGCTGTTAAGGATCCCGGCTAATAATACAGAAAACAGAACCGATTAAACCAACGAACCAGTAATTGATTACCAAACGATTTTCGGTAATCGTATTATCTATACGAGACACCTGATAGACATACGATGAATGTAGATCGAGGATAGAAAAAAAAAGAGAAAAAAGTAATTGCGGTAACTAAACTTGTTTCTGAATCCACTGTAACGAGGAGTGTCTTTCTTATTTTTTTTCTTTATCTCATATCTTCTCTTTCTTTTTGTTCTCTCAGACAGGATAGACGAGAATATTGGTTCGACGCAAACAGTAAAAATAGATTCGCTCACTTTTGTACAGATATTATTTATCGGTCGAAAATTTTTATACCTAGAAAATTCTCGTGACATTCTCTTTTGATTTTTGCTTTCAAATTGTAAATTATCAACTCGAAAGATTATGAAATAAAAGAAAAATAAAATAAAATAAAAAAAAGGAAAAGAAGAAGAGGGAATAAAATTCTGTGACGCTGTGATATTTTTTCAGAAAATACAGCCACCGTTTGGCCCCCGCGCGGCCTGTCCCACGAAAGAATGGAAAAACAATATTTTGACAATTCGGGTGTATTTTTTTTACGCCTTTCGCTGTAGTTTCCCCAGTGCGAACACAGGCCATTTAATGGTACTGGCTCGTCTGTTATCTCAAACAGCCCGTAGCCTAACTAATCAAATTTTGAAGAACCTCGTCCAATTTCATCGTCGACAAATTAAGATAATATTAATTGATGTTAAATATTGATACGGTGTAGGAATTTGAGAAATAAAAAAGAAAAGAAGAGAAAAAAGGAAAAGAAACCCGGTCGGCCCACTCTTCGTTTGTTTTTAGAATCTTTTCAAATTTATGATCAATTATTACGCTTAACTTCGAACCAGTACCCAGTCGACATCGAATTCTGATCAACAAACAGCCACACGCGTTACACGTCATTGACTAATAAACGATTCAAATCTAAATCACCTCGAATCTAACTGAAAGGTGAATCTGGTTCACGCTTATACATATATAGCCAATCTCTGCGAAGGTGCTCAAACTGTCACTGGGCGACCGTGACTTTATCGTCTCAAATACCTGCTAGATATAACCTTAAGCAAACAGTCAACAAACTCGAGAGACTTTTAGGCATCGCTTACGTAGGCCCGCGTTTTCAACTATCAATTAATGAATTTTTTCATCCGTAATCGTTTCCGTTTATTACCTATATATCTCATCATTACTGACTAAATACTTCCAAGAATACTAGAAGGATATCGTGAGCAACAGCTGACGCGAATATTATATTCGAGTGGATATATTCTGTACGTATAAGTTATAAATTGGTATCGAAATACGTAAGCGAATGGTAATTAAATGAACACATATACTGAGCTACGATTGTAATTTAACGCGAGTTGAATAAAAACATAAACGAAAAGGTTTGGGAAGACGTAAAGGGGTAGGTTATCTTCGATACTTTTTACAGAGGTCGCGAATTGGTTGAGCCTGTTTCCAGGCAGAGGCAACAGAGCCGTGGGCGTCCGTACAGCTTTAACAATGTTTTCGATGCTGTCTGCTTTAAGGGATGGGCCTTTATTTAGGCTGGTGGCGTGGGTGGTTTCGGCGGTACGAGGGGGCGCCAGTATACCCGTCTATCCCTACGCCTCTGTTGCCGACCCGACGACCTCTCTACCACCACCTCCCGGGGGTGGTTATCGATTAAAAAATGTCTGCCCTTCAAGACGGCCTAGGTCACGGCGCGTCCATCATCCGTCTGATGCCAAAATCGCTGTTTTCCCCCTTTCTCTTTCCAACATTTTCTCGTTTTCACGTCTGCTCGGTTTCTCTGTATCACCTCCATCCATCACTATTCATCAATGACATCGAGCCCCCTCCCCTTACACATTCAAATCATTTCGTGCTTTTTCTGAACCTATATTTCAATGACAACGGTAATTCGAATGAATCTGAGGAACAATATTGATCCTTATTGATCGTTACATCTTGTTACTTTCCTCTCCAAAATACTCTCCACAGTATCTCTGTTAAAGCTAGTCTTGCGAAAATTTTCTACAACCAAATATCGCCAAGTACCAAATTTCTCTGCGCAACTTGACGGCAAGAACGCCGGGGAGAAGGAAAAGAGGAGAACGAAATAGCAAGGGAGGAGGGATTCTCCCACACCCAAAGCAAGGGGTTGCCTTGCTGGTAACCTTGAAATTTGCCAGCCCTTGGAGACTACACGCTCCGCGAATATAGCCGAAGGCTGAATTGAGACCGTTGGATTATCCAGCCAAACTTCTGTGATGTACAATAATCACTTATGTGTACTAAAAATGAGTTTTATCAAATATTGACGATGCTGGATCGCCGATATCTTCGGAAGAGAAGAAGGGTTTTCAAAAATTGTCTCTCTATTTTGTTTTTTTTTTTGTTTGGTTAGTTTTTCCGGAATCTCTGCAAGCACGAAGGAATATGCAAACGCGTAACGAATGATATTGAAATTGAATTTCATTCGTGGTGTGCGAGAGGCTTTCGCAAATATATATCTGCGGAGTGCGTGAACGGGTGAGTTGCGACAGGTCAGGAGCTCAGTTGCGACGGACAAAGCGAGAGAGTGAGAGAGTGAAGGAGGACTGGTGGAGGGAGAGATTCAGGGGAAACGAGAGAGAGAGAGAGAGAGAGAGAAAAGAAGTAGGAGAAAAGAGAGGGAGGAAGAGGGAGAGAGAGGTATATAGCACAAGAACCCCGGGACAGAGACAAAGAGAGAAAATATAATCGATAGACATGGCTAGACGCCGCCCCAGACAACCTTTTGCCTTACCTTAGGGCACCCCGACCTAACACCTCCCCGGCGCGACGCTACCCCACCCTTAACCCACCAACCCCACCACCGCCACTACCTTTTCGCGTTTCATCACAATCTGCGTGTGTCAGCTACTTTCAATTCCAGATCACACCCATGTAACTGTTACGCATTTCGGTATAACGTTCGCGATAGGCAACAAGAATACAGATATGATAATACGACCCCTGTTTACATTATACTAAACAGGATTCATAATTACTTACATATATTCGGAAATATCGAAATAAATTAGTGCAGGTCAATGGGGGTTCTTTTTTTTTCTTCATTTCTTTTTTTTTTTCTCTTCGCAATTATATGTTCAATTTTTTTGTATTATCTGAATGTTGCTTAGGGATCGCTAAAATTAGGCAATATTTATTAATTGCATTAATTCTGGGATAAAAAGTTGTAATAACAACGAGTCTCTCAAGACTCTTATTCATTTTGTTGGTTGGTCTATTTTTTCTACTAATAGGAGACGGTCGGTGTACACCTTAATTAGTGTATGAGTTTTGAGTTTCTTTCCTTTCCTTTCCTCTTCGCTAGATTCATTTTCTTTTATTTTCTCCAGTTTTTATTCTACCTTTTACGGAGCTTTGGGTAAATATAACTAGACTGAATAAAATCTGTGTAAGTTTTTTTTTCTTTTTTTCTTTTGTTTCGCCATGAAAGAGTAGGTACATTTTTAATTACACAATTAGATGAAATATTACGTGTACGGGTACGAGTACGGTCGTCCGAACGTCAGAAACTGAAAACTGTTTAGATTTATGTATTTACTCGCTCCGAGCTTTTTACAGAATTTATTTATCACAAGGCTGAAAAGTTATGTATCGAAAAATTTGTTCAATTTATTCAATTTATTCAATTTATTCAATTATCAGGTATTACGTATCTTCGAAAAATTTCTCATCACGAATTAATAAAAAATATCTTTTCAATACATATTTTCAAGACTTTTCTTAAGGTAGGTACAATACGTTATAAATTTGGTGAAAGAAAATTGTGCGCCTCTCGCTGCTTTCTTAATTGGATAATTAAAAGACAGTCTTTCGTGTAATTTTTTAGATATATACTTGAAAAGGAATATACTCTTTTCTGCAGATATATATTTTTTTTCTTCCTTTCCTCAGCTTATTAAATAAAAATTCAAAATGTTGTACTAGCGAGGTGTACACCTTCCTTAGAAAATTTATTTCTCGAAAGTACGAGGATGAGGTATAAGGTCACGAGTGGGATGAATGAAATTCGGTACGTATATTCTACCTTAACTTGGTTTTAAACGACAGAAGATTGCGGGTGACGGGAAGCTCGTCAATATTCTATTGATTTCGGTATTCCATTTTTATTTGACAACCTTGTCAAACTTCATATATTTTTTTTTTCTTTCTTTCTTTCTCTTTTTTCTTTTTTTCCGTCATTTTATACGGTATTTGATATTTATCGCATGACATCACGAGCAGAAGGTTAGAACCATCGAAATATGAGAAAATATCGAGATATTTTTATATTTTATTGTTCATTCATCCGTCCCACGTAGATCAGGTATTCAAATATGAAACTATTGACTGATTGATTGATTCGAGGATAAAAACAAAAAATTAGCAAAAAATAGAGAGTATTTTCGTTCTTATTCTACAATTCTAAGACAATGGGACAATGAGCCTAACGATGAGGCAAGGTCGTGGGTGAGCTTAATGAAATATGATATGTGTCGTGTCGTGTATAAGCATGTATATCATATTATACAGTTTCCAAGCTGCATGGAATAAATTACAGACGAAAATATATGTATACCTCGTACACGTACAGATATAGATATATATATAGTCTAGCTTGACGTACTCATACAATTTTTCGAGATCGTCTTTTCCCTGAAGTATCGAAGAGGTCTGACTTTTCGGGTGTTTCAAGGATTAAATCGACGGCTGGATAGTTTAAAGAGGAAACGATTTATCGCTTCTCCTCAACAAAGAACAATCGAATTCCAATCCATTCAATTCCATGATTCGTTTCGGCCTCGGAAAAAAGTTACGTGATTTTTAGTATAGCCAGTGAAAAATGTCTACTAGACAATTTCTTTACATTTTTAACTTTTATTCTTATTTTAAATAACGTTTCGTGTTTCTATATATTTTATATGGTTTATATACTGGGATAAGGAAATAGTCTGAATAAAAATGTTCTCGTGGAAAACGCGCGTGTATAATGTATATATATATTATATATATATGCCAGCAATTAACCGATTAAGAAATGGCAGACCAGCCGTGCTATGGAGACTGTGTATTATTCAACATGGCTGTCTTCGGGTATAAAGCGGTGAGATTCTCATTATACGATAAACTTGTAAAGGGGTCTGACGTCGGGACACCAGCCAATGAAGTCACTCCTGGTGTAACAAGATCTTATCTTATTTCACTTAATTTATTATATATTATGCAGGGTCTGGGTAAAATATTTAATACACGAACCGCATGCATCGTTTTCCTCGCTCGGGTAATGGGGTAATGGGTTGCAGAGTATTACCAACCTCTGAGAAGGAGAGAGAGAAGAGGAAATAAATAATAATAGAAAATGGAGAAGGAGACGGAGTAGAATTTTTATGCTTTCCTAAAACATTTCACATTTCACATTTCATTTTATTATATATTATACAAACGGATACAATACGAATATCCGATGCCTTCGATTCGGTTAACGAGTATGAAATTCCACATACACCTACGGGGGATGCCGGGGCAAACTAAGCCATCCGTAAAATTGTACAAAAGTGTAAAAACTTAAAAGAAACTCCGAACAGTGTAGGTATGCAATAATATATTTTTCATCCGTCTCCCCCACTGTATCATACAAATAGATGACGTCAAGGATCAAGCGACATAGAAGCCTTGGCTAAATCTCAGGTATAATAACTTATTGATTCGTTGACAAAACCCAGTCCGGTAGTCATATCGACAGAATTAACACTTTTCCGGTCCAACTTCCGTCTAGACTAAACTTGGACTCTATACGAAGCAGTTCCAGCGTTCGTATGGAGTAATCTGCAATAGCTGTATGCGTCGGTAGTGAAAAATGCAATATTACTTTTAAGGGTAGGGGAATCCCCCTGCCAAGCAATAACCAATAGGGGCGAAGTGGGCCACCGAAGAAAAATGTACGGCGAGAAGGGGGACGGAGTGGTGGTGTAGGTGGATAGGTAGAGTTGTCTGTGATCGGGCGTGTTCTCGTTTGTGTGGGAGCGCTGGGAAGTTAGAGTTTGTGGAAAAACCTACCCCAAGCTGAGTTGCAAAACGAAAATAAAAATGAGAAACGCTTCGAATCCTCGCAGAAGACGAGATCTGGGTCGAGACTCGGCGTCGCCGTACCGGCGCCGGGCATCTTTTACCCAAAGAAGAAAGTACCAAGAAAAATGCACGGGAAGATGGGAAAAAAAACGAACAAAAAAAAAAAAAAAAAAAGAAATTGAGGGATGAAAAAAGTTGAGAAAAATTGTAAATTTATGTTAAAAAAAAGATCTTTTCTTTACACATCATCCAACTATTTCGTACCATACTACGTCGTAACTTGTTCGTTGTATTTAATTTCGACCCATCCAACCCTCTCATGCTGCTCCGGGTTGATAACACCGTCGTTTACGCGGGGCCGAGGACGTCGAGGATCCTTTGCACTCGGGTGTGAGTCAAGGTGAGAGAAAAGCGTTTGGTATACCACCGTTGGAAGGGGCAAGTTAGAAGTTGAAGTTAAAGTTAGTTACTTCGTGTCCCCTCATCTGCATATCTACACCCCCGCAATGCCCCCACAACCCTCTCGTAACCTCGTAGCTCGTTCAACAAGTGGTTCTTCACTTCCCTTTTACGCTCGGCTTAACGCGCGCTTAATTTTACCGCCAAATTCCGAGACACGTTTGAAAACTTTGTTTCCACATTATAATTAGACCAGGTGATTTCATTTTTAGTTTTTTCTTCTTCATATTCTTATTCTTATTCTTCTTCTTCTTCGATCCCGGGAATTTTACCACTGCAACTCTTTTGCCGGGGAGAAAAACCGTCTTGTAGACGAAATTATTTCTCACGCCATATATATAGGACTTTTCTTTCTTTTTCTTTTTCTTTTCTTTTTTTTTTCTCTTGACGTTAGTTCGTACTTTTTTTTTTCTTCTTCTTCTTCAGCGTCGGCTTCGTCTTTCAAAAAATTTGAGAATAATATACGTGGAGAATAAATAAAGAGAAATAGAGAGAGAGAGACTCAATGACGCCCTTGAGATCTCGAAATACGGGCAATTGTACCCGAGGACGTTGGTTCTTCCGGGGTCTTCTTGGGCGCCGCCCCGAAAAAAACCAAAACACAAATAATATTATGTACCACAATAAAGGAAACCCATTTATACAGCTATTTAGAAAGGGCTTAAACCCATCAAGTCTTTTTTACCGAGTGTGAAACGATCTACATGTCAATGGAATAATGCTCCGGAACTTGACAAAAAATAATCATTACAAGACACCGTTATACATATTACCTTCTATGCAGATCCGTCTTTTTTTTCTACTTTCATTCTCAAAGAAAAAAAAAAAAAAACAGATCACATTTATTCTCTATAATATATGATATGATAAGAAAATTTCATTTCTAATTGGCTAATTATTTTTGGTGATTTTTTCTAAGAGAAAGATTGGTAAATAAAATATCGCAGTCCGTCATCTCAGAAAATGGTCTCCTATAAACTTGAACAGAAATGTCTTCGTGCACTCAGAGGAGGCAGCTTCAACATCTATAATGTATACATAATGTATCGATCGTTCAAGTACGAGTATATGTACCTATAGTATATATATATATATATATATTTATTTTCGTCCTTTCTCAGCGACACCGTTGACTGGACATTACTAGCTAAGTTAACCTCTTCTGTATTAGACACTAATATTCGTTTGTCTATTGAGTCAGGTCAGGGAAAAACGAAAAAAAAAAAAAAAAAACGATAAAAAGGCGAACTTGTTAAAATGACAAAAACTAGTCACTCTCTCTTATCCCCTAAACGATTTATACCTACACGGATAGGTATATAAGGTATCGCTGAGTAATTTCGTAAAAGTTAAGTAAAGTAAAGTAAAGTAAAGTTAAGTTAAGTTAAGTTAAGTTGGTCACCGCGAACGATTCTCTCTACGGGATATAGGTATATATATATATATTTTCTTATTCTTCTTCTACTTCTTCTTCTTCTTCTTCTTCTTCTCCCTCGCGAATCGCGGGTACGGGGACAGGGGTAGCGGAGAAAAGGGCGCAATGGATTCCCCCCTTTATCCTCACCCCGGTAAAAGAAGGCGCTGCTGCCGCTGGTGCACACACGTGCAATCGATGTGTACCCCCCACCCTGAGGCGCAACGCCATCCCCTGATACTATACTACCCCCGTAGCGCGCAGACTGCACCGCGCAATCTACCCCCCCGGAGTTTTACCCTTTTTCCTCGTTGCTCTTGCCTGGTTTCTTCCTCTATTTCTCTCTTTCTCTCGATTTCTCTCTTTTCCTTTATCCCCCTTATAGTATAGGTTGCCAGTTGCATCTCTGTTGGGTAACTCTGTCCCTCTCGCTTACTCCACAGCCTTAGCCTCAGCCTGAAACCACCCCTTCCCCCCGCGTTTGCGTCTTATTATTTCCATTTTTCCAATTCGCCCGCGCGCCAAGGAAAATATCTATATTTATCTGTTTCTTTGCCGGTCTTTTTATTCCCTTTTTACTCGGAGCACCGACGAAAAAGGAAGTAAAAGATGGACGAAGCGTGCGCCTTCCAGCGAACCTTCTTTCCGCTTCCTTATACCTCCGGCCCCGGCGCCGAGTGCACCATCAGTCGCGCGGTTCACCCGGTCGCGCTCATGTACAAGAAACTGACCCCCCGAAAACAAGTGAAACAACGTTGTCGGTCGTCGTAGACGGACGAGTGACGACGACGTCGCGGTAACTCGCGTACGGGGGCGTCCGTTTTTCACATAACTTGGAAGACCAAAGAAATTTTTGGGAAAAATATAATATATATATATATATATATATTTATTTATGTATATGGATGTGTGTATATGCATGTAGCGGATAATATTCAGGAAAAAGAGAAACACGCCGACTTAAAGAGAGAAAGAGAGAGAGAGAGAAAGTCAAAACCGAAATTGATTGGGAAACGATAAAACAAACGGCAAGGATAAATAAAGAAAGTTGATGAGGAGAATTAGACGAGATCTTGGGAATCTTTCGTCTATACATATATACTATACGGATGCATATGAAGAAAATGATTGGAATAATAATAATAATAATAATAATAATAATGAAATGAAATGGGATTGAAGATTTGTGCATCGTCGACAGTAAGGGGGGAATTGAGCTTGAAGAAGATGGTCGAATAAACCAAGTTTCTGGTCAATATTCCATTTCGATAGTAAAAAAACGTAGCCCGTAAACAACAAAAAAAAAAAGAAAAAAGAAAAAAAAAACATTGAATTTCCATCCTTTAGACTCGATAAATTCCGTCGCAATTCGTAAAATCAATTCGGCCGATGCATTTTCTCGTGAACGTTTGAGATATTTTTAAGCTATTTTAAAAGATGTTGGATTATTATATTATACAGGGGAATCGATTATTATATATTAAAAGTGAATTCATCGCGGGTATAATATATAATGAACGTGTCACAACCGCGCGATTTCAGACTTAAAATTAACACACTTAAGCAAGCTAAAAAATAACTAAACCAAAGTTCCTATTTTTCACCTTAGAAAGAGAAGAGAGAGGGGAGAGAGAAAATAAAAATAAAAAGTAAAAAGTAAAAAGTAAAAATAAAAATAAAAATTACAAGTAAAGTCGCGCTTCGATCATGTATAGAAAATAGTCGCACGCTGTAACCTCGTGGCGGGAAATGTTTCCCGCTTTAATTAGTCGGCCAATTAGAGACCACCCTGCGTAATGAGCTGCGCGCGCAATGTTCCTAACACACACTTTGAATTTTAAAACACTTACCTAGTAACGATACACTGTTGTTCGTAGTAAATATTATATTATGATAAATTAAAGATTAGAAATAATGAAACAACTTGAAGCAATTTAAAAAAAATAAAAATAATTATTATTATTATAATAATTAAATATAAATTTAAATTTGAACAAAAAAAAAAAAAAACTTACTGTGTCTTACGGCAATAATAATAATAATAATAATTATAACTATAATAATAATAATAATATTAATGATAATAATAATAATATACGAGAAAGTTCGGTATTTTAAATATACCTATTAATAATAATAAAAAAACTTGGTAAACTTGAAAACCTAGAATCTAACGCATCATTACAACTAGAAGAAAAGTCATACTTATCCATTTCCAATTCGTTTTTAGTCAGAGTTTTGAGTCAAATAAACTACAGAGTTTGTTCAACAATCATTTATTGAGGATAATCGAACAAAACTATAATATACATATATATATATATATACACGTATTACGTAGATTTGTATAGCTGAATACGATAGTATTGGTATAAAGTAGAAATGTATAATACCTATTCGTCAATGTGTGGGGATATATTTCGCTAACAGTTTACTCAACCCTTACGTGAATAAAAGATATAAATAAATAAAGGGATATATAAAGCGAATTTGTGTGAAATCAAAGTTTTTACCGTACAACGAAAGAAGTTTTTGAAAAAAGTTTGAAGTAAATAAACTAACACCTTTTTGAAAATTAACACTTGGCTTATCCCCCGTTCATATCTCGATCGTTTAAAGAAATTGATAATATTAATCATGTCTACCGTAAGTGTTGTATCGAATTCATCGGTCGACGTTGATTCCGATTCTTCGAGCGAAGTTTTACCCGTTGACGGTGACAGAGACCAGAAATTTATATTGCCAAATGAACTGTACAAGAGTCTTTTGGCCAGTGCAGTGCTGGGAAAGACGGTTCTAAATAGAAATCTCAATCTGAAGGATAACCTGGCTAATCTCAAGGACAATTTGAGCGCATTGGGGGCTCTCAAGGAGTTGAAAGATTTGAAAGGATTAACGGTTAGCAGTGTTCCGGCGTTCCCAAGAAATTTGGCCTTGCACAGAGAGGATCATGACGAGGTTAAGACCGTGGCAAAGATTCCTAAAAATTGAAATTAAGAATGAAAGATGGATTAAAAAAAAGACAAGAACCCCAAATGAATATGCATTATTTAAAAAAATATATATTTTTTTTTTTTCGAACGAATCATGTTCGCGAGAAATCAGGGGAGATAAGATTTCAAGGCTTATATACCATACCTCTATAGTCTACATATGTATAATGTATATACGCGATGTCAAATTAGTTCTTTCTTCAGCTCGCCTATATTTATTTAATTAATTAATCACTTACTCGGTCCTTTACTGACCCACAATTATTCTTGTACCTAGAACTTAATCTATTCATACATAATTCACCTGCGACTCGAAATCGCAGTCATTTAGCTCAATGATAAAAACAGTGTGATTTTGGAGGCGGAACGATTGTGCAAATAAACAGAGAAAAACCAGTCAAGAAGCGAGACTAACTCGTATATCATGTCTCGAAGTAAATCCATTCGTACATACATACATACATATATCCCGGATTAAATATAAACTTTGAATATAAATTCGAAAGTCGGTTTAAGCCTCGTTTAATTTGCCTCCAATTTTTGTGGCGTTCGTTTTTTTTTTTTTTTTTTTATATCATTTTATTATTATTTTTATTATTTTTACAGGAATATCCTACGAACTCCAGATTATATTATTGTCCTCCATTTGTTTGTACATCCCGACACGATCTGTGATGATAAATCTGATGAATTTTTCGTATGCAATTAATAACGGATCACGTCTGGAATCAGAATTCGCTTATAAATCTCATCGCGGAAAGAACCTACTAAGTTCACCTGTCAGCCGTCGTTGTTTTAATCTCATTTAAAATCAAAATTCATTTAATTACGCCGCGTTACGAGCTATGGCTGGACTTAAATTCATAATTACCGTAAACAGGAGAGAACTTTGTCTCCAGTTTATTTCATTTCCGTATATGATTTTAGAGCTCAGATTACGAAAATTATACGAAACACGTCTGGACTCAAGGTTGAACTTTGAAATATCTAAGTTCACTAATTTTACGTAATATTCACATGAAATCAAGAACAAGATTTTATACAGTCGTTACTAAAGTATCTCGACGTCTTTATTTCCCCTGACAATATTTCTATATCTATATACACGTGTGTATGTATAATAGATATATACTCGACCAATTATTTTCTCATTTTTTCCTCTTCCCTCATTCTTATCATTTTTTCGTTTATTTTTCCAGAAAGCATCCTTCGCATGGTCCGAAGGTGGCGAAGAAGGCGGAGGGGGCGGTGGGGGTGGCGGTGGAACCGGAAGTACCGGTGGCCCAGGAGCCGGGGCTGGTGCCGGTGGTGGGGGACTGGCCCATTGGGTCAGTGTCATGGCCGAGCACATACATAATCCCCACGGAACAACCGGTGTCGGAGGTGTTCATCATCAACAGCAATCGCCACCCCAACCACCGTATCCATGGAACAACGGGATTTCAGCGGACGTAAGTCTTTTCATCAAAATAATCTTATATATCATTGACGAATTAATAATCGCAAAAATTCAACGATTCTATGAAAGTTAATAGCTACTATCAACCCCGATTATTCTTTTAGATGAAAATCACTTTGAAAGATTTGTTCAAATATTTATTACTATTCGTTTTTTTTTTTTTTTTTTGGAATAAAAAACAAATCGCAGTTTTACACCCATTTAAATACATTTATGCTGATATATATGGATATTGGGTATAGCAAAAGTTTACTCTATTTATATCATATCACTTTGAATTTCAATTTGTTTGAAAAAAAATCTCAAGACGTTGTCGGTTGAGATGTGAAAAAAGAAACTCGAAAACGTAGTAACTACTAGGCATGGGGTGCAGTGGTTTGTCCTTCCTGCATAACTTATGGGATTAGATGCTCCAGCGAAGTGTATACGGAACAGATTAGTTGCGTTTGAAAAAAAAAAGTCTGGTAAAAAAAAGATAGTCCGCACACCAGGCATACCAAAAGGGTTGAATAGTTGTTTTGCATACTGTACGGGCGACCGGGACATCTGCCATAAAAAATTGGAAACTTGAGAGAGAGAAAAAAGCGCGAAAAAAACTAGCAGATAAAATAAAACCCGTTGCTCATTTGAATAGATCAGTAATAGGCACCCAGTGTGTATAGTCGCGTATCGCTGGCATTATAGGTATATATAAACGAAAAAGTACTGTATGGGGATGTTCGTGACACAGAACCAACATTTCCCTTCAATTGTTTTTTTTTCCCTTCTCCCTGACCCGAGTGATATTCAAATTTCATGTTTTTTGCAACGCGTTAGAGCGGTTGATCTTTTTACCTTTAATTCATTTTTTACGCCCTGTAACGGGTTGCCAGTTGTTTTTTTTTTTTTTATTATTATTCTTCTTTTTTTTTGTGTTTCCTTCTTATTGAATGTTAGGGGCAGAAGGGTATCTGAGAATGTCTGTACGGCTCGTCCCAGAAAGATGATGATTTTTTTACTTACTCATATTATTTCGGGCTTTTTTTATTCTCAATTTTGCCTAAGTACAGGAACGAGGTCTTCGGGCACGTCTTACGAAAGAAGTTCCCATATCAGTAATGCAAAAATTCAAATTTCAAATCATTAATAAAAATTAAAGAGACATCAAGAGGGCCACCCTTTTTTTCTCTTCGCCGCGGCACCCCTAGAAAAATCTTTTCGTGCGGGTAAGACCCCTTTATCTTACCTGTGGGGCATAATAGCGTGAGACTATGGGCCCTTTATACTCTATTCTTAGGATCATCAGCATAGACTACTCTACTACGCCACCCTGAGAATCTGCATAACGCCCTGTGGCCATTTTTTAGAGCCTCACCTTTTTTTCCCTTTGACTGATGCCCCTATCCCTGGGATCACTTCCTAGCTGAGAAACAGCCCAATGTGTATTTAATGGTGATGAAACGGGTGCTAATTTTGGGCCTGACGAACTACCGGACTTTTGCCCGTTGAAACCTTATACATTTTATTTTACTTCTTTTACTTCTAACTTCCTTATTTTTAAGAAAGAAAAAAAAAATGAAAGAATGAAAGAAATGGGGAAAAAAACGAAAGAAAAGGAAATTCAGTGACTCTATTTTCTTTATTTTGTTCCTCGAGATAGGTATAACCTATAGCCTGTGAAATTTATGAACCAGGAGCAAAGATGATGGGTTTCATAAAAGATTTACTGTGCTTATGCGTTTCTGTCGGGAAAAGATTCTTCGCAAGGAGAGTGCAGTATGTTATTTAGGATACACATATATGTATAATGTAATCTCCTATTTTTCTAGCCATTTGCCCAGCGGGTGGTCAACCCTTTTAAGCTTTGGCGCGTATTTTTCACGGATCTTTGGTTATAATCTCCTAAAACGCTTAGAGCTCTTTAGGCTAATTTCTTTTCTGAACCTCACCTAGCTCCCTTCTTCTTATAAGTAAGAAGGAGAAATGCAAAATGGTGCCAGTATATGTGTGAGAGAATTTTTTTCTTCCCTACCTCTCTTCTACCCTCGAAGATTATGTAAAAGAGCTGCGCACTCTCTAGAAATTAAAATAATGGTCCTCCATCCCCACCCGAGTCGCCGCTGCTGAGAAACCCCTTTCATTTTTTTTTCTTTCTCTTCCATTTTTTACTTCTCTCCTTTTTTTTTTCTTTTTTTTTCATCACAATTTTTTTTTGTCTTCGGGCCATGCAAATCGCGCAACGGTATTTGTCTAAAAAAACCTGTCATTGTCTAACTGCAAAAAAAAAAAAAGGGTCGGGGAGAATAGCTAATGAATTTTCAGGGGGTTATATTCTCGTAACGGTGTCAGAGTACCAGATGGAGAAAAAAAAGTGAAGAAAAAATGGAAAAAAAAAATATTGTTACAAAAAAAAAAAAAAGAAAAAAAAGTGATCTTTTAAACGAGATTCGTAATTTTTTTTTTCTCTCCTCTCATTTTGCCATGTACATACTTTTTTATCTGTTTCTTAGCTAACGATATACCGGAGGTCTATAATGTATTCCCGATGACGTAGCTTGAGAATTTATATGGAAAAATGGCATCCCGCTGTGCGATTTCCCTTAGAAATAGTTTCTTTTTAGTTTCACTATGGTGGTGGTGATCGGAAAAGATCGACAAACAAAAGGCGATCGGTTTGACAAACAAAAGATGGTGTTGTCACCACGATCCCATCGCCTAACCCGTGTCACAACATTTGTTCCCTAAGAAAGTTATGGACCCTTTTCTCCTTACTATACCGCTTCGACATTTTCGGGGGATCGGTAAAGCAGGAAGAAGGACCCTGTCATCCCTGTAAACTTTCGGAAGAACCTCTCGGATTCTCGAATTCTTTTTCGTATTTCTCTTTTCTCTTTTACCTTTTTTTCTCTCTCTCTCTCTTTTTTTTCTTCTCACCTTTTCATTCCCCCGTAACGTTGATCACTTTTTTCAAAACGTATAGTATACGACAGAGGAACGTGTGGTAGATACGCGGGTCAACGACACAAACGATCCAAAAAACGTGGAGACCTTTTTTTTTAGTTTGTTTTTTATTTTCTTTTTTCTTTTGGCAAAGTCATTGAACTCTCAGTCTAAGCTACGTCTATCGACTAGCCGTTTCCGGAATCCCTTGACGCGCCAAAAAAACGGGGACTCCTGGACAAAAAAAGAACAAATATCGAGTCCGATATTTAAACGAGGTTCGCGGCTAACGTGTATTTTTATATACATAAATATATATATATATATATATATACACACGTAGGTATAACTCGCAGCTCCTGCAAGGTGATCCTTCGTTCGTTGTCACTATCCCCCCCTTTCTCCCCCCTTTCATCTTCTCTCTTTTCTATTCCAACCGGAGGATACTACCTATTTAATATTCAACTCTTTTTGTTCACCCTTTCATACCTAAGACGCTACGTGGCTAGGGGTTCGTCCCCCCTTTTCTTTTTGCTTTTTTTTTTCCTTTCGAGGTAGTATAAGGCGAAGAGAGTGGGGTAGCTCAGGGTAGGCCCACAGTGTATGTAGATTGAGCAATTGTCTTGGGTAGTTTCTGGTCCCGCTTTTTTTTTTCTCTCTCTTTTTTTTTTATGGTGGGGTCTAGCAGTCCCGTGAGAATTCGAGACAATTTGCATAGACCACGGATTATTTAAATCATTTTTTATTGTAAGGACTTCTTGTTTTTAATAGTCCTATCTATACTGTAGGTATGTATGAGTCGAAGTATAGACAACTGCAGTCGGTGAAGAGCAGCAGGTCCTCGTATAAACTCAGCTTTTGAGAACACGTCGAGTGCTTCTTTCAGATTGTAATTTCATTCTTTCTTTTTTTCTTTCTTTTTACAATTCTTATTCTATATTTGTTTTCTTTCTATTCGTTCATATATATAGGATCGGAAATAAGACTTGATGATTTAACTCTTGAAAAAACAAACGTTCGGATAAAATCCACTATATCCGACTGTTGCATATTAGCCAGTCGCCGTTACGCCATCATCCTTATTCACACAATAATTATAATACCGCTGTAATCAAAGTTCGCGCTCTTGATTTATAATTTCCAAATCAATCAAATGGGAGAAATCCTGTACATCAATTAAATGGGAGAAAATATAAATGATATTATCCGTTCGGGAGAAGAAGATCAAAAAATAATTCAATCCTTTCTCATAAGCTGCAAAGACTTTCGTCTTGAATTTTGTCAGATCGTTTCTCATCTAACGTCGAATCAGGCATGGTGGGACGTCTGCTTTTTGTCACGGTACCAACACGTGGCCTAGAATAATGAGCCTCACTGTCTTATGACACACTCGAAAATGTATAGCGTGATTCGTGCTGTAGCTAAGATATGTATATCGTGCAGCCACATACATATTATATCTTTGAACGGAAATTAATAAATGTAATTCTAATTCGACGTGAACGTCATGTGCTTTTCGCGAGGATCGTGAAAAATCAAGAGGATCGCGGATAAAGCCCGTGGCTTAATTCGAACAATAAATAATTAGAGAGAGTTAAAAACCGCGGAGTAGAGATAAATGGACACAATAGTTTCGATCTCGTGTTTAAATGGTCCCCGTGGCCGTAGCCGGTAATAGTTGCGGTATGCTGGGACAGGACTTTCCCCGAGGACAACCCTTGAATTAACCCATCTCAATTCCACCCCATTGAACGAGGATACAGTGCGAGCAATGAAAATATCGTTCAAATATTATAGTCAATATGAGAATTGGACTCCGTTTACATTGATCAGAAATGACAATCGACACTATCGGGATAATATATATGTACTTGATTAATGACGAATGGATTTCTAGGTACGTAGAAATAATGTAAGGAGCACTTGACAGTGCAGCATACAGCTGGAGCTACTCACTATTAATTTATTTCTAATTTTATAGCCTTACGCTTCTTGTGCAGCTTGTTTTACTCTCTCTTAGTATCGGTATTAGTATTAGTCTCAAGTAGGCCTAGCTCAATCTATGCATATATGTACTTTGTGTACGTATAGGTATACAAGGAGTATGGGGCACTTGACACACCACAGGATATAAAAACAGTGTTGAAATCATTGGTACACAAACGATTCATTTATTTGAAGAATTTTTAGTGGCTGTTTTATTCTACACGCTTCTGCAGCGTGGTGGTAGACCAGTCAAAGATTTCAATTATCAAAGTATACTGCGGAAGGTTGCTCGGGACTTGGGCGCGACTCAAGTGGGTTTGAAAGATTTGTTGGGAATCGAAGTGTCAAGACACGGTAATCTGGGTATCGTAATGGGCGCGACGACAGTTTTATAAAATTGTAACACCAGTTCAGACCTTCTAACTAAAACAGACTGTAGAACTCTCAAAGGTTTCTCCAGTTTCTTAGTTCTACAAATTTACCTACTCTGGTTCATCTTCTTCGATTTTCAAGTAGCCATCGTTTCACCGACGTGAGTCGTGACGCGACGCTCGTATCCCCTCATACTTCGTCGTTAAGATAAATGAAGAGGATTAATGAGTAGGAATAAAATTACCGATAACAAACATGGGCGCATCTATACTAAAAAAAAATTCTGGCCAAGTTCCAACGAAATCCAAATGAAGGGATCAACTTTTTAACTTCACGAAACGCGCGGGCTTTAGGTTTCGTCGAGGGCACCCTTATTCGTCCCAGTTACGCGGCTCGCGCACGTATTTAAGGGTCGCTTGGCCTCCGTGGATGGCGAAGGGTAGGAAAAGGGATAAAGTGAGAAAGAGTCAAACGGAGAGAGAGAGAGAGAGAGAAAGAACGGGGAAATGCGCCGAGGTTGGGGTGAGTAGGTCAAACTTTACGGCCGAAGCGTCTAGACGTCGTTCTGCCCCGTTCGGAGCAGTAAAACAGTTTTAAGGGGCTGTTTTACTCGCGAACGAGCGAGACGAAGACGAACGTATTGAAGGTGCGGTACGCTAAACAAAGAGGAAGGAATTGCACCGCTATGCAAGCGATATATTCACCCGCTTATAGAATTTCTACGATGAAATTTCGTAATTTCGTCAAGTATAGCGCGGAGATCGCGTCGAAGGGGTAGGATGACTTTTTTAACCCCTTGATATGCAGTCCACGCTTATGGCTGTATACCTGTATACGTTCGGTCAAATAATGGACTCTGCTGTTTTTGAACAGGAAAGAAAAGAACTTTAGATTTCTGTATTTCTGAATTTTCGACTTTCTTATTTTTCTTTTGTGCTTCACGAAGCGAGTATAGTCTCAGTCAATGGTTCTTGGATGAAATAAAAAAGATCGTCAGCAGCTGTCAAAACGTTTTAAAGACCGTTTTTTGTAAGATACACGAAAAACCGAGGACCGAAAACTCGTATAAGAGACACAAACATCCCGAGAAAAAATTTGCTGAAAAGAGACGGTGATTTTGTCCGACTTTTACTGCAATAGTTTAAGTTTGAGAAGACTAAGCTGCATGGAACTATACGTTGTTCTAGTAGCGTCTAATCGAGCGAGTCAAGTCCGTAACAAATTTCGTTTTACTCCCTTTTTCATCCCCTTCTCTCCCTCAGACCTCGATAAATAGGCGAAGAGGTGGGGAGAAAGAGAGGCACTTTGCGACAGCTGACGAGCACCACACGTGGCTTGGTAAAGGGTCATACTGAATGGGTGTAAACTTGAAACGTTGTGATTAAAAGAAAGTAAAAAAAAATAATAAAAAAAGTGCATAGAATTAGCTGAATGACTGCATATTATACAGTTCTGAATACTTTTTGTTTCTATAATGTGAAGCTAACCTAACTAACCGATTTCGAATAGATAACCTCTCAGTTTTCGGAGATTCATTCGTTTTACAGATTTTTATTTTACGAATAAATATTTCTTCGAATATCGTATACAGTCGTCGTTGTTAATACAATTTTTTTAATCAAAATGAAATATAGCTCGGCTATGCGTTATCTGGTCAAACATATAACCTTCGTGCCCCTCATTCAGACTCTCATTTTTCGCTCTAGTTTTAATATAATTCAAACTTGATGAGGCATTAATACCTCCAGCTCTTGGCTATTCGATCAACTGTACTTCTCAGATCTGAATTGATGAAGAAAAAAGGATGACTACTTTCAACCGTACGTTGGGAATGATGAGGATACAGGCAGATCTAAGAAACACGAAAAATTTTTATTACGATTCGTCAACGAAAATGGATGTCCGGAAAAAACTCTTTCTCATTTTCTTAAAAAAAATATCTACAATATCTCTTCATCTGCAATTTTCCTTATTTGTATCTCCAAGGTAGTGTCCTGCACAAACCCCCTTTTTGATATAGTTGAAAATTAAGGAATGACTTCGTCTTGTGAAAATGATTAATTTCTGTCGATTACAGAGCCTATAACATCTCGTATTAATGAATGCAGAGTTTTCGGTTCTTCTTCATACGACATGTGTCTTATCTGGGCCAAGTGTAACCTCCGTGCCCTCTCCCACACTATTCGTTTAAAATAAATTTCTCTCTCTCGAATTCTCGGCCCCTCTTCCTCTTCCCCATCCCCATCCCCAACCCCGTCCCTTCTCTCGGTCCGTTACTCTCGACTCGGTCAGTTGTTAGTCTCCTCGTATACTGTAATCTGTCTCCGTCTCGCCTCGTCTCACATCGTTCCTTCCCTCGCACTCTGCGTATCATCGTCTCGCTTGTCTAGCGTCTCTAAGCAACACGTGGTGACCGTTCTAAGCCTGCAGTCAAGTGTCTAACAGCCACACTGCTTCACACGTATAAACCAAAACCAAACAGACACCCGTATACAACGATAAACTGAACGTGAGTTACGTACCTATCCGTACCTATATGATACCCACGAATCTGTACCCATCGTATCTATAGATGTGTGCGTACAAAGATAGTGTTACAGTAGTTAGCAGCTGAGGGCATACGAGATGTTGGAAATTTCTAAGCGGACGCATCCCTTTCGCCTCGCAGCGGGCTGCTTTTCAACCTTTCAGATAGGAAAGTGTTGAATCGTTTCATTTCAGTACTTGAAACCATTCCAACTTTGCCCTAGACGAATCTTTGACATTTCTATTATTATCGATGTATGAGTGCGGGTATAGGTGAAAGATAGGATAGGTTCATCGGTGTGAAACTGGACCCGGTGGAATCTCTATTTCTTCGTTCGATTTCTTTGAAAAGAACAAGCAGAATTAATAGCCCGGAGCTTCTGTCACTCGCAGAACGTGAAGTGATCATGAATATTCTAGTCAAAAAATGTCGGAACTAAAATCCCAAAATGTAAATTAAAATCATTTTATACATTTCCCGAAACGTGTATTACCCGGATTTATACCAGGAACGGGGAAGTCGTGGCTTAAACCCAGCGGATATCAGTTTATGGACTTTTCCGTCTAGCCTGTGAGCTGGTCGTGGCTGTTGGATGCTGGGTAGAGACTGTAAAATTTTTACTGCGAATTGTCTGCAGACCTAGCCCACCGGTATTATGACTATAAAACATAGAAAACAACGAAAAGTTGAGAAAAACATGTCTAGGTCAGGTCTTTCATTATTTGGGCCAAACGGAACCCGCGTTTGATATATTACCTAAACGCTGGGGTGGAAATAAACGATGAATTCCTCAGCTACTATTTTTTTACCAATTGATTTCATCCATTTCCAAAGTATAGCAATTTGAGTTTTTTTTTTTCTTTTTTTCTTGTCTCTTTTTTTTTTTGTTTTTTTTCACCCGATGCAGTCTGGTCCAAAGTGGTCGGAAGTTCGCGCCTTTGAGTTGGATAGATATATATTTTTCACGACTAGTTTCAGTGCTCGAGAGTTATCCTCGAGACAATCTTAGCAGCGTCGAGTAAAGATCAACCCCACAATCCGAGGCCAACTGTTGAGTTTTATCACCCCAAGAGCATGAGATAGGCCACATGTGTCTCCTTCCCGCACCCTTCGCAGTCTTTACTCTCGTCTAGTAGTGTTGACAAAAAATACCGAAAATGATAGCGCGGCCATCTTTAACCCGTGATGTGTGTGTGGGAACACATGTGTTATGGATATTCCTAGACGAGTGAGAAACACGGGGTAAAGAGGGGAATCTGTAGGGATACGGACGCCGCTCCAGTCTCTTGCTCTAGTGATCGGAATGGAGCTCCCTTATAACAGCCCAGTCACTCTTGGATCTCGAAAGTCAAAATTAAACTTAACGACTTTACATTTTCATGTTTAAATATTTTATACGAGATTCTTTCAAAGTCATAATCTTTCATTTCATTTTTATTTTTTTTTCACATCGTCGATGCTACCGTACTTTGAAATTAATGAACAAATTTCGATATACTATATCCTTGCCTCAGAATTTTCTTCTCATTTTTGATTTTTATTTTGTTTGAGGAATTAGCAGGTTTTCGATAAAAATTCAATACTTGAGTTCCGTTCTTTTTTCCTATTCTACAAAATAATATTTCACGGAGTCATTATGTACGCCAGTTGTTTAAAAATCGAACGATAGACATGATTCGAAGAGCTCTCGTTTTCGTTGGCAAAGGAATATAATATAAGTAAACGCCTTTCGAAGGCAACCTGAGAAATTTAGATCTCTGAAAACAATTTGTGGAATCTTAGCCTGTTTGAGAACCCGACCGCCTTCAAGGAGTCGGATTTCATGTCGGGACACTTTGAAAAATTGCCTGGTGGATAGGGTTTTCGACATTTTAGTCAAAATCCTAAAAGTGAGTGATAAATTGAACGCAGCTGCCCAACCAACGTTTAAGGGGTTAGTGGCGCACGTGAGTCGGACACCACGGTAAAAAAAAAAAAAACGAAGAAAAAACACACATATTTTGAGTGCAAAATGATCCGGAATGAATCGTGCTCTGATCTTGGGCTTTTGCAGGCTTCTCTACATCTCGTTGAAGCTTAAACAGTCGATTAACAAGTCGCCATCACTTCCCTTATATTTTTCTTTTCCCTCGCGGGTCAATTTTGTTATATAATCGATAAAATAATATGAAAATAAAATATAAGGACTTTTCTATCAAAAAGATGAACGAAGTCTATACCCATTGGTCGTCTTTTCCTTTTTAATATATTACGAGATGCGGTTTCTCACCGACGCGTGACTGTGACAGTAAGTGTTTATGCGTATCTCTGAAAACAGAAATGAGTATCCTGCACCCTTGAAAACAAATATATATGAATATTGAACCAGATTGACAAAAGGGAAACTATATATTATATTATATGGATATATTTATTTATGTATAATAACGGCGTAGCGACGGAGTTGCCATGACGTCATCGCGTCCGTTGGGCTAGGTCGCGGCGCCCGACTCCCGCCTCTCGTCGCCCCCAATCCTCCCCTGAACCCCACCACCTCCATCGCCTCTCTTTCGTGCCGAAAAAAAAGAAAGGCTCGCAGAAAGGACGCCGGGCGTCGTGGCGCTCTTTGGCTGATCAATACACCGCCTCGTACGCCGACGGACACGCATGTGCAGGGTTCTTCTTTCGCGAATACTTTTTTTTATTTTTTATATTGTCTTTTTTTCTTTCTTTCTGTCTTTCTTTTTAGTTTCTTTTTATTTTTTTTATTCTATCTTTTTTAATTTTTTTCTATACCGTTCCACTCTTTCCCTCGATCTATCTTTTTCTCTCTCGATCTTTCCACCTCGTCTTTCTACTTCTCTCTGTCTCTCTCTCTCTCTTCTATTCCTGCATTTTTTATTATTTTTTTTTGTTCCTTTTTTGATCTTTTTTTCGCCCTCTACGTATATCCACCCCGGCGACCACCTCGACCCCGACGCTCGCGCTCGTCCGCCTTCTACGGCGTCCTTTTGTATAGCCGGTCGTGTATATCTACTGTATATACAATATATACATAGATATATGTATATATTTACGTAGATATAGATGGTGGTCGCGTTCTCGGCTGGTGGCCATGGTAGCCCAGCTCTATATCTGAAGCTACGTTCGCGTATCTCGAGAACGGTGACACTGCAACGAGGGACCGAGGTACCGCGATCTACGAAACCGTCGACTTTTATATGAAATATTCAAAACCGCCTGTGTTGCGTAGAATTTTCTAAAACGAGAGGGAAAACTACGAAAATATCCGAGCGATCACCTCGCCCACGAGATAAGAGAAATAATTAACACAGAGATGAGGACTTGGCGTGAACAACTGCGGAAACAACAAATCGTTACCACCCGGTGGACAGAAAATGAGAGAAAATCGTCAAAATTACAAATTAACGATCTTCCCTCTCGCCGTTGGGGGCTCCTAAGATGCATCTATTTTATTCTAAACTGTACCAGTTAAATGAGGGTCGAAATTTGAAAAAGTTATTCATATATTCGTAGAATTTATCTCTTCGATTCGGAGGAGCTTATATTCCTTATCATTTGTATAGGTACATATAAATGACAATTCTTATTGCCATCTTGTAGTTTTCTCAGTTTCCCCGATGTTGGATACGACGGTTTTTATCTGATTGAAAAACTAAGAAAATTATACATCAATATAATAAAAATAAATCGACTTTGCTTTAAAGAATGTACGCAGATATGCAAGAGTTCTTATAGGGTTGTTAAAATGGGAACTGAAAATCTAATGGGATTTTCAAAACTGTCTTTGAGAAGGGAAATAAAGGAATGAAGGAAGACCCTTCTCGGTAGGTCGACTGGATATATATATATATACGAGGCTCTTGTCAATTGATATCCACGACACCTACAGGTGTCGCAAAATCTCCGGGCGTCTTCCTCTCGTTTTAATCTTAAATCCGCAATGGCTTATATTCGGTTATTGTGTCCGTTGGACTGGGTCCGGTTCAGCTTAGTTTAGTTCAGTTCGGTTGACACGTATCGCAGTCCTGCATGCGGTGATGAGAGCCGGAAGAATTTTTTTCCAATTTCCCAAAAAATGTACGTATGTATGTATAGGCCTTGAAAGAGGCCCCCCATTCAAGGCGACTATAGATCCTGCACTCCCTCGCTCACCCTCCTGGTCTCTTATATAAAAAAAGCATATCCTTCCTAGTTTTTCTTCATGAAATGTCCCGGAGGACGCAGGACGCGGGACATCCAGTCTCTCGTCCACCCCTCGCTGAGGATGGACTCTACTTTCTCACAAGGATGATCCGACGACGAGGTCCGTACACTCGCCACCTGTAGCCCTCCGGTACCCCCTCACCTCATCCTTGATCTAAATATAGGACTTTCCCACTCTCTTGAGTCCCCTCGCCACTCCTACTCCTCCTTCCAATACTGTGTACCCACTCGGTCAAGGACCACACTTGCTTAAACACTGAAATGAACGTAGATGTAAAAAAATCAAAGGATGACCCCCATTTCCCTTCCCAGGACCCCTCCAGACGAAACTCTGTCTGTATGTCTGTCTGTCTATTCGACGGTTGGGTGTAGGGTGTGCGTTTGGCCATTATGTACATACCTACATATATACATATATACATGTGCTGCAGGCACCCCCGCATCGTTGTTTTACTGCTTCCAAATTTTGGGACTATGTGATGCGTGTGGTCGTGCGTGGGACTGGGTGGTCAGTGTTTTTCTCGATACTGATCGGTGGACAAGCCGCAATAAATTGGCTGTAGTAATGATGGAAAGAAAACAGAAAACCGGGGGGAAAAAACGAATGGACAAAATGCAGACGATTTTTTCTTTTATTTTTTTTCTCTACGTCAATTACACCACTCTTCCGCGATGTGTTTATCCCGTATTTTCTATATCAAATGAAGGAAGAAACGCAATTGAAGGGCTTTCAGTTTGAAAATTTTCTAAAAACAAAAGATTAGGATAATTTTCATTATTTTTTTCTCAACAGTTTCCGACGAGAATAAGACGTTTGGAACAAATTTCTCGTTATCAAAGGCGACAGTGGTCGTTTATTTTCAACCTGCACCCTGCAGTCGCGGGATGCTAAATAGAAGGAGAGAATTCCGAAAAGATTTTTGTAATCCGAAACTTACTCGTGCAAACCGAAGCACAGACTGTCGGGGCGCGTTTCGTTCATCACCATAGAAACATTGGGATGAGATGCTCAAGGTCACACCCTCGCCACCCCAATGCCCTCGCCAGCGAACGTTACCCCTCACTCCCTCACTCCCTCACTCCCACGCACCCTGTCGTCTCCCCTGTCCCCATCCCCTACCCGCTGACACCCTGACGCGCGCGTCTGTGTTGTGTCTAGACCATCCTGCATCCATCCACCCCTAAAACTTGGGGGGGGTAAACATCCCTCCCGTGTACGTGGAACCAATTATTCAGTTGGTTACTTCGGAGGTGAAGAGATCTTGAATATCAAAATTTTCTTTCACTCTCTTTAACTTTTCTTCTTTTTTTGCTTTTTAGCGTGAATCAATCTTCGAAGAATCTCTTTGAAAATTGTTCTCGTTCTCGTTGATCTATTTATTTTCTCTCGATCAATCGATAGATATAGCTCTTGACAAATATACACTCACAATGTGTAAGTAGACGTGTATGCACCCTGTACAGATAGATATTTTGAAATATCCAGTTTTAATATAGTTCTTGGTTATATATGAAACGTTGCGAGAGGAATTTGTGTTCTACACACATGCGTAATCTTACAGTATAATTATTGACTATTAAAAATGTCCCATTGCTTGCGGTTAGTGGTTAGCGAGTATATAATCGCGCCATAATCAAGCTCTTAGATTTCTTCATTTATGTGACAATTAATATGATATATCTGGCATATCTCGACTGTAAGATAAATATTATATACCTACACATGCCTACGTACCTATATCAGTAGAGAAATAAATCCTCCAGAGATGCCTATATTTCTAATTATCGAACGCTTGTTTCAGCAATGCAATCCTCACGAGAAAGATGGCGATTACTGGGGTGGCGGACGCACCGCGAAACAAGGCTACGAGGTAAGCAATACGCTTTCTGAATTCAACCAAAATCACACCCTGTTGGTTGATGACTAAAAATTGTTTATTCCACTTGGTCAATTTTAGCACTTTTTGTTACAGGCCAAGATGAACGCCGATCATAACCAACTGCAGAAAGGTGAGTAAAGATGATTTTTTAGTTCGCCGTTTTACCTACCCTAATTTCAGTGACTATAATATAATATATAAAGTATAATAATGATAATGAGTATAACGACGGATAAAAAATTGATACAAAATGTTCATGTTTTTCGTAAAACTTGAAGAAAAAGACGCGAAGAACAACAGGAACGAGAGAAAAAAAAAAAAAAAATTAATCAACGTTTCAATCTGAATATATTTATTCATACGCACTCACAAATGATAAATTGTATGTTCTCACGTATTTCTGTCGTCCCTAATCGTGGCCGGTGTATGACGTCACGAATGCAAAATTACAACCGGTTTATAGCCACAAAGTTTAAACACTCATACGCGCATATATATGTAAATATATATAGGTATACATATTTATTGTTTATTTAAATGTTTCCGTATGTCGTACATTAATTGTAAGCGTGTGGGTCGCGGTCGCGACCTACAGTTTTACAGAATTGCCGATTGGGCATTTCCTAGTCTTTTTGGATCGGTAAATTCTGTCTACTGCATATTTCAAGGCCGTCAAGCTGGCCTTTATGCACTGCGCACTATCTAGCCATGGACGAGAATGGATAAATCATATTTGGCGAATAATAGGTGTGAAATGATCGAACGACGGATGAAACAAAAACTGACAAAAGACGGTAGCGCAGAGAGGAGGATAGTAACTACATAACTATAGTCTATAGTATTTGGGAAGATCGCGGGTTCCTCTTTCTGTCCCATCTCTTTTATTTCTGTTCTTTTCTATTTCCTATCTTGAAATTTCAAAATCTTTAAATTCCATCGGTATTTTGTACTATTTGGTGGACGATTATAATAATAGAGGAAGAAAATAGCCTAGGGCGAAAAGTCGAGTTAGGACGTAGATTTGGGCATCATGCGATCTGTGCATTAAGGGGGATTCCCCCCAATTCTCACTTCGTCTCTCTCTCTCTCTCTCTCTTCCTCTCTCTCCCTCTCCCTTCCTCTCTCTCACTCTCTCTCTGATACAGAGGTTTTTCTCTATTTTTAAGGTCTTGCGCAACAGGGAATGAACTCGAATACCTCGAAGCGCCTTGGGCGATTCATGCTAGACTCGGAGAAAATACGAGTCCAAAATTATTGTGATAAATAGTATAGACTATAAGATATACGAAATCGCACACGCGATTGGAGTCGACCGGCACCTGCGTTTCTTATAGATATTCCTATACCTGCCCACGGCATACGTGTATTCAAACTGAATTTAATTTCAATTTCAATTTCAATTTTTAGTCTCATCGAGCCGAACCGATATATATGCAACCTAGGGAGAAGAGGAGGAGGTTAAATAATTAATAAAATCGCTACTGTTCTCACGATTTATTTATATATATATATATACATAATCATAAACTGGCGATGGGTAAATAACCCATCAGCTCAGCTAATAATAAAGACATAAATTTAAACGATCATTTTTAGATCCTACTACAATATGCGATAAATCATATGGCAGCGGGTAACGGGATCGAAATTGAGATGGATATTCCGAGGAGACTGGATAACGTGAAAAAAAACATGAAATCATTTAGTTTCGGATTCACTATATCAGTTTCTGAATTATCGTCATTTTACAATTTTCATTGAAACAAGAACGGACAGAGTAGGAGAAAATGAATTATTTCAGATTAATGATATTGCGTATAGCTTATCGCGGAGTGGTAAGGTATCGCTTCCAATGGCATAGACTCGTGTTATGTCGTGTTATGTAAGGGTAAAAAACTGGGCACGGTAGCATTGGCAGTGAAAACGGTTATGGAAACATGATTCTCCTTTTATGATCTTAAACGTTGATTACTCAATTTCTCTGTCAGGCTGAAAAAATGGCGGCTAGTATACCTCACCAGCGCCTAGGTCAATGCTAAGACACAGCGCGTAGCTCCTTATTATACAAATGTACGTGTGCGTCGTTCGAGTGCGTGTTGCGTCGGTTGTATCTCGTAACTATGGCGGGCAGACCAATTGGTCAATTCTGTAATACGAAATTGCACAATAAGGAAATCGATTCCGATCCATCTCCGCATCTACATCTCCGAAACTGACGTAAACTAAACTCTCTGGGATCTTGGTTCATTTTATTTCTTTCTCTCCTTCTTTCTTTCTTCCTTTCTTTGACGGTAATTACTTAACTTGGTCTCGGGCTTAATTGAGGGTCCGTAACCACGCACGGTTACCTACAGCTTGTAATTTTGAAATACTTATAAAGGCGGAAGAAGTTTCAATTGAAAGAACCCGGATAGAAGTTCAAGATACTTGACAGAGATTTCCTCCTCATTCATAGATATATATATACACGAATTTCTCTCAAATATTGCAGAGGTACGAAACCTCTCCTAGTATTTGGATCAAAGGGAAGATATTTTTTAAATAGTGAAAAATCCCACCACTATACGTATATAGTACATACACGCGTATACGTGTATGTATATACCACGGGTTCTTAAAACACGGTATAACGTGTTATAAGAGACCGCGTGGATGACGAAATATCTAACCTTTGAAAAAAAAATCTCCGAATACCTGATCTCACACGTTGATTAGATGAATTATTCCGTTAGTCAGAGACGTAATCAGCGTCAAAGAGTGGCAGATTAAAAAAAATTCGTTTCGATATCTGGCGACAACGAAGGGAAGGAAAAGAAAATCTAACGAAGTAGGTACTTTTCGTTAGCCTGTATGCGCAATGGGAAAGTTCTGCCGATGCAGTTATAAAATGACTAAAATAAATGAAATTTTATTGAAGCTTGATTCGCGAAATGAATGACTCGCTTGGAAGAACGAAATGGTCGCCCTCGGGGCGAGTGTAGCAGTCAAGTAAAACGGTTGCATCCGTATCAAAGGACACCGCGTCTCCTATGATGATGGCCGGTGCATTAAAGTCATGCACCTGTTATACCGCGCAACGAACGCAACACTCTTACACTCCGAAAGAGACGGATGAACAAGAGCCAGAGAATGGCTACCGTCGGCTACCAGTCACGGGACTCGAGGCAGGGCTCCGCGTCTTTGCCGCGATGCCGATGGAGGAGCAAAGTCACTCTCCTCTGCCTGTAGCAGTATTTCATGTTTTTGCGTCTACGGCAAAGTTTACTGCCAATTAAAACTGTCTGTGGGTCCCCTGATGATGCGAGCCTCCCCGCGCCCTCGAGAGCCCAACCTCGCAATCGGGATTCGCAAATATGAAAATTCAATCTTATCGCGGATCATTCATTTCATATTTCGTTGTAGAAAAAAAGGACTGGAACTAATTGATAGAACGTGATATCGATGGAATATTCAAACATCCATCGTTGTTTGTTGGGATTGATCGTTCGGTTGGTCTATCTTGATACTGAATTGATCGTTACGTAAAAGGTATTCGACGTAGGTATAATATTATGTCTTCGATCATTTCGCCCGATTGCCAAGGTCAATTGTTGATTTTTGAAAGTATCTGCATGCAGCTCGTAGGACCGGTTATAGACCAGCGTATACATGTATATCTCTCGTTTCGTACGGATTAATTCGATGTGTTAACGCGTCTGCGCTACATGGGACACCTTATATAACGCGTGGCCTTCCAAGATCAAAATGCAGCCGTTTTTGTAATGAGCGAATCCCCGCAGTTTTGGAGAATCGAATTCATTCGTCGTTACGATTCGGTTCATTCTAAACCTACCCGGTCAGAAATTAGTCGAGTTTATTTTCATCTGCAGGTTTCTTCGAGGCCGTTAAATACCAAAAGTCGTTTAGGTTACGTTTAGCTTTGTTTTTGCACGGTATGGTTAAGGTTGCTCGGGTCGCAATCACAGCTAGCTCTTAAATAAATTTGCATATTTTATTACACATTATTAATTGTACCTATCCTACCATAAAAACACAGAAAATAGTTATGCATGCATCAGGGATAGGTCATGGTTTCCGAATGACAACTCTCTGACAGATTTTGCAATACATTCTATATTCTGCCTAACACTTGCGATTTATCACCTTTTTTTGCCACTTTTTTTTTTTACCCCTCCCAGTCCTAAATTCCAACTTCATTCCATATTCCTAATTCATAGAATACAAGTACTAATGACAACACCTGTTGTAAATATTATTTCATTGAAATCAACTAGTGAAATTTTGCGTTATTAATCGGCTAACTCGTTTCGTGGATTATTTTAAAAATTCCAACACCTGTTTACGATTATACATTTTTTGCGCTGCAGTCGATGCAATTCCAGTCTCTATCTTTGTTTCACCAATTGCTACGGGTTTCCAACTAAGGACGAAAAAATAATAAAAATAATAAAAATAAATAAATATATCCAAAAAAAAAAAAAACCTATTTGTTCGTATTATTTTATTTCAGACTGTAACTACGAGGACACCGGTCAGTCCGTGTTTGTTGTTCAACTAGTTCGGATCAAATTGTTTTTCTTTCCATATAAATTAACCCAATATCGAATATCTAAGCTCCGAAAGCTTCGTGTGGATGGTCAAAACCGAATTGTGACTCCTACACATTTTGTCAAATTCTATTTCGATCGTGTATTCGTGCAGCTTACCGATCGGCAGTAACTAACCTAGGAGAAAAAACTTTCCCGAGCGAGAAATAAACCGCGGTGTGAATTCGCTAAAATTTTTTATTCACCATGCTGCTAGAACTACAACTTGATTATAGAGGTTGATACTTTTACAGTCTATTCTTAAAACTATTATCTCTACTATTTTTCACTTCGTTCATTATATTTTTGTATACTTGATACGAACGACTGAACATTTGGATCTAATAATCAAATCAACTCTTTTTTTTTTTTGTTCTATCTGTTTATTTTCAACATCGAGATCCTACATAGTTAGTATATTATATTTATTCGAGATTTTCTCAAGTTGCGTTCACCTCGTTACAAATAATTACTGCAAATTTACAAATGTCCGGAACAAATAAAACCCAGTGAACATCAACGAGTCGTGACGGTCAACTCGCTCGTGTCAAAGCAGACACTTTGTCGGGAGTATCCTGGGTGTAGGTACTGTACATACGAGCGTCAACGCGTGACAGAATATAAAAACAATTCAATGTGTACAATGAAAATAATTGTCGAGTTCCCACGGTCATCAGTACAATTATTATAAAACCACTACAAGACGACTTAGATAGACTCTTTTCGTGGGTTTCTACAGAATATACACTAGCTACTAGCTTTCACTCGACTCTATACATTTTACGATGATTTACAACTCTGGTCTTTCGTTGATTGATAAAAAAAAGAATTAACATTTTTGGTCAAATCGTGTAAAAGACGTGTCCAAGTATTGGAACGCAGATTATAAAGAAATAGGTAAAACTGGAAAGTATTGATGGGAAAAAGAAAATAGACGATATAAAACTTGCTAATTTTATTTCGAAGCTGTACCTACGTATAGGCACTGGGATCTGACGTCATGTGTCATCGTGTAACCACTCTCGAGACCACATGTTTGCCCACGCACGTTACAAACTGCCTACTCGACTCGCAGTGGGTTACCATTCCGAACCAGGGCCAACGGCTAATCTCTGCAGAAACTGTGATAATAAAAAAAAAAAAAAGAAAAAACTTGTAAGAGTCACGAAAATTTGCATGCGGTATAAACTAGGAGTGATCTAATCAACGCGAACGGAACAAGCGGTTCAAGTTTCTAACTGCAGTCGAAAATTAGTGAATTCTAGGATATTTAATGCACACGTGTACAAGTATATATCTGATGACCTGTTTACTCGACATGAAGATAGTCTTTTATCTTTTTTACGTAAAAGCCATGCCTCATTTTCTCTGCATCTGCAGCAGCAGCAGCAGCAATATCGGTGTAAGGCACTGGCACTCATATTCTAGTCGGTTCGTTGAGAAGAATTCTAAACTTGTTTAAAGACAACGGTTATTAACACAGGTGGTAATGAGTATTGGCGCAAATATTTCTTTGGCAGAAAATCCCCGAGGTATATATACCTGGATTGGCAATATCTCAGACATCAACGTAGAATGTCTAATGACATAGGTTGTGCTGCAGGTTCAGGCGTCCTTGCAACTGTAAAGATCCTTGCCCCTTGCACGTTCCTCAAGATTGCGTCAGTTAAGCGACAGGAGGTCGTCTCTCCATTGGTATACACTTGCGAACACACGGATATACACACGCGCACTTTATATGGACATAACATAACTAATTGATCTTTCCAGCGAGCTTGAACCTGATAATTATCATTTACATATGTGATTACGTATCCGCTCGATCTCTGCGCGTGTCGCTCTATTGCCGAGTGCTCTCCTCGCCTCGCCACCGTGATCCAGAATACATTATAACTATCGATCGACATAGTTGTGTTTCTATCAAATCGACCCAATCGACACCTTGCCTCGAGAGTCACAATGTTGCATTAACGCCGCGATGAAGCAGAATATATAAATGATAGAAGATGGAAAAGGGGAGGTAGAAAAAGTTGACCAAATTTTATTACTATTTATTCATATTTTCTCGATTCATGTACTCTAGGAGAGGATCAATACCGAGGAGCCGGTGGTAGCAGCAGTGGAAGTCCACCTGCGAGTCTTCTCGTTGTACCCCAACCTCTGACCGTCAAACCATCTCATCCGTCTCATTTGAATCCACACCTTGGGGGTCCGCATTCTCATCCGCCCAGAAAATATCAATGCAAAATGTGCCCACAGGTGAGTGTACAAAGATTCAGATTTATACACGTACCGATTTACCTTTTAGGATAGAATAAAGAAAATGAAAAAAAAAAAAAAATGTGTAGACAAAAAAGATGGGGGGTAAAAAAGGTCATTTGCTTGGGGAAAGGATGAGATAATGTTCGGGAGATGTTAGGAAGCCTGTTTGGGGTCAGTGGTCGCTTCAGACAAAGACTTCGACCCTGATCATCTCCGTATTGGCTACCGGAGGTGGCCTCAAGTCTATCAGAATCTTGTTGGCGGTCAGATTTTATTATATAAATGAGATCATCGCGGATACAAGGCCTCGTAGTCTCGTTAGCGATTTTATTATTTTATGGAAATCGAATATATAGTCGTCGGGGTAAACGTAATCTCCTATCTTCTATAACGCCTTAATTATTTCAAATCATTCGAGTTGATTCGTTACTGAGGAGTTTTTTTCTTTTCATTTCTATTTCCTTTTTTTTTTTCTTCTTCTTTTTCATTTTACTTTTTTCTCATATACTCCTCTGTACAACGTGATTGTAATACGGTCGTAAAATATCATCACGTTAAAGCCGACTACATACGTATATATATCCACCTATCCATTTCATTACAACCGCAAACGAATCGAACTCTGTACATATGCGTACTTCCAGCGTGTGAAAGGCTGATCAGTTTTTGTTAATTACCTAATTAACTATCTGGTAATTAGTTATTGCTTCGAATACGTTATGACGCGGTTTAATTTTATGTACTAGTAACCCGGTACTCCTTTATCTGTAAATAATTTATGCAAATGTAATCGCGAATTTAAATATATAGCTGTTCTATCTCAATAGTATTTTCTGCGAGTTTCACTTAGACATTCAAACTGCAGAGAATTGTTATTCAAAATCTTAGCGAGTCGGTAATAACTAAAGGGTTGACAGAAAATAATAATAATAAGAAGAAGAAGAAGAAGAAGAAGAAGGAAATTTCGAAAGAGGAAAAAAAAAAAAATTATTATTATCTGCGGCAATAAAATTAACTGGACAATTTTTCTTTTCCTTTTTTTTTTCTCTCTTTCATTTTTAATCTGAATAATAGCTTGTTTTACAGTACGTTAACCCTTTACGAGCTCCTGGGTAGAGACAAGCTACAAAGGCAAAGGGGGTTGGGTAGTGCCACTGTTGTAAAACACCGACCATTCACAGGGCTAGTTCCTTGCGGTGTAATATACCATGGGATTCGGTCCCAACTATAAGGATCGACCAGCAGGTAGACTAACGTAAGCTAAAGGGTTGAAGAAGCGATTTTAGGAAATTGAGTTGTTCAACAAATATTTTCCACTTTACGACCGGATTTTGAAGGTTTGGATAGGTCAGGTTCTCGCACCGAGGTACATAGGTATAAAGCTACACCAATGACCCACGATCGTGCGGTTACTTCCAGTCATTTAAAAGCGACATAATTTTTTTTATTTTCCCCAAAAAATTTACATCGTTTTAACAATTTTCTCTCATCCCTCTATCCCTCCACATATAATCTCTAATCCCTATACCGCGCGGGACAACACCATGCACAATTATTACACGCCAGTATAGTGACCGACGATCGATAGAGATCTGTAAGATAAATCAAAGGTGATTATTAAGCAAATGGTCTTTTACTGTCGACCCGCTGCTATTATCACTTTTTATTTTTTCTTTCTCTCTCTCTCTCTCTCTCTCGTTCATTAATATCTATATTCATATCTGTGAACGCGTGTACGTCGATGTGTACGTTCAATCCTGCTCTGGTACTTTGGATATATTCTATATATTTACCTAGGTAGGTAGATTATTACACGTATACTGATGCCTGGAAGGTGTGTGACGTCGAAACCAAGCTCACGAATACCCATGGATCTTGTAGAAACGAAGGCTACGCGCCTTCTTAGCCGGAGGGCCGGGATTCAAGTCCGGGGGCTAGTGTACCGTGACGGCACAGCATCCTGTCTCCCCTCTGTACCCTTGTCTCCCTCATCCCCCCACCATCCGAGCATCGCGTTCCCCGTCTCCTTTTTCTTCATCTTCACATCTTTCTCAATTGATCTTCTTTATTCGTTGTTGCTTCTGGACTCCGCGTATCTTTCGCCTTCGACTCGATCTCGTACGATGAGAAATTCAAAATAAATATTCCGCTTCGTTTATATATACGCTTTTAATTCGACCGATTCGAACTATACCCAGCAAATTTACCATCACGATACGATCTTCTCTATCGAATAATAAAATATCCAAATATCATATTATAGAGATAACTAGAAACGATAAAATAATTAAATAATCATTAAAAAAAAAAAAGAACATCTTTTATTTCATTATAGAAAGGATATATCGTGGTTTTACTTAAGATTGAATGTAATTAACCGGATGCTCTATGAACCCGGAGCAGTTATATCTGTGAAAGGCAGAGTAGAAACTTTGAGAGTAGTACCTACATATAGGCAGGTGTATATACGTATGTAGGTACGTATGAAAAGCCAAAATTGAACACATGTGCCAATTATGGAAATCGAATTATTTTCTTTTTTTTTTAATAGGTTATAGACCGAGTAGGGTCAATCTTGTTCCTAAATCTTATTCCTCTTGCGTTTGTTTTCAAGCTTTTCGAGGCTTAATCGTTAGATCAGATCACATTTACGGTCATGGTCACTGGGTCAAACAAAATAGAACTTATGGACTTGGGTTATCAAGCCGGGCCGCCGACAGTAACAGTCTGATTTTAAACGAGTAAAGGCGATGAGTGTAGAGACGAAAAATTATTTTCGGAAATGGAAGACTCAAACTTGACCTAAAATTTATATGTACGTATGCGTACGAACCTACCTACGTTTTTAAATTTGATTATAAAACGTTCCCGAAAATCTCGTGAGAAAAAATATAATCCCAATGGCTTATTTGATGAGCTGGCAAGTTGCGTGAGGCCCGATTCTACAGCCTCTTATTCTGCGCTAGGTATAACAACTCCGGTCTTCTCAGTGGGCCTCATCTATTTTGACCGTCGATCGTAATGGGAGATGAAGATGAAAGAAGATACGAAAACGAAGCATTCGATAGCTGATACTATAAACTACACAAAATGTATTTCACTATTCAAATCATTCGTTCGTCTTCTCTCTTTTTTCAATCACTTTTTCATAATTACACGAAAACGTAGATGATAACCTGTGATAAAAAAAAAAAAATCATTCTTCCGTACAGTAGGTGATTTTTAAAATCTGGAATCTCTCCGGAGGGAAGATGAAAAAAAAAAAGTTCGAGATCTTATTTGATGCGCTGGCGAGTTGCGTGAGGCCCCATTGAGGCCTCCAATGCCGCGGCCGGGTATACGAGCCGGGGCCTCATCTGGCCTCATCACGCACGGTAGCGAGAGGCCTGTCATTTTTTCCACCAAATTTTTTTTATCCCTTTTGTGGGCAGCATCCCCTCTCAGGGAAGCATCGGGGCTACTTCTATTCTAAAAACATCGGGCTCAGATCTAATTCTAATCGAATACCCACTTCGCACGTAGGTATATAGCTGTATACTTGTACACACAAATATCTGATTCGTTTCACTTTTCAATAGATACGGACACGGATAGGTAGTACGTCGTGTCACTCACTCTTGACTTTTCCCTTCATTTTATACAGAGTTTTGTTAGTAGAGGTAAAACAGAGGCATGTGAGTTTACGGAGTAGAATTTTATTCACGATTTGTTGCTCGTTGTTCGTTAATAAAAATCTCGTCGTATCTCGGTGGGGAGTTTTCTCATGAATTTTCTCATTCAAAGATGTACCGATCTTTGTGTCAACGAGAGAGAAAGAGAAATTTGATCTAATCGAAGATGCAAGTTCACACCACTCGACGAGTAAAGTTATCGAGATTTTCGATCGTGTATACACAGCGGTATTGAAAAGCTAGAGCTCTATCTTTGTAAGGCATTCAGGGTTACATAATTCCGCTTATTGTACCCCGTCGTGGTATATCTATATAATACATATCTACATGTATAATGTATGTGGTATATAGGACTTAGAAATTTAGTATATAGGGAGTAAATAGGGTATCATGTTCAGTCTAAGGCTTAAAGACTATTGTCTGGCGTGGGAGGCTAGCTGCTGCTGCACTGCCCGGGCACCCGGGCACCCGGGCACCTGATCCAAAAGCTATTCACTTCACATCTCGTTCCTCGTCGTCACGCGAGTTCCTCTAAACGTATACACGTACAGTATTCCTGTATACACGCGATACACCATAGGCTCTAGTACCGAGACACGTGAGGAGATATTTTCGAAAAAATAATCAAGGACGAATTGGAACCGGTTAACTACCGCCTGAGGATCATTTCCGCTACTTACACTCACCGTATATTACTTAAAATTAGAAGAAAAAAAAGGCTAACATAAAATCGCCGACTTCGCACCGAACAGATTTCATAACCCATATTTTGCCATTTTTTATTTTATTCTATTTTCTATTTTTTTTTTTTATTTTTTTCAACTTTTGCGGGGAACTCCAGCCGATAGTTTTTTCTTCGTTTCTTCTTTTTTTCCACGGCATAGTCGCGTGGCAGTTTTTGGGGTTAAAAACCTGAATAGGTATATAAGGGAGAAAAAAAAAGGAAGAAGGACGCGGTTGAGTCGTTGTAGGTACGAATGTTGGTTGGTAGGTATAAGGGGAATAAGTAAATAAAAACTAAAAGTGGAATTGGGTCGTAAACTCGTGGCGGCGCGGGTCTCATCATGGAATATTATTTTGCCTGACGTGAGATGGTGCTCGATGTTTTATACTACAGTCGGTTATCATTTTTTTCTTATTGGCGCGACTAACGAAAATGGGGCCTTACTACCATAACCCGGTAGCCACCAATCCCTTAGGAAATTGAAGAGTAATAAAATTAATTATTGGTATACTTTATCGCGCGCGCAGTTTGCTCGTGACTTACTCGCCGACCTACGTAAGTTCCTATAGTGAATGAAAAAAAAAGAATAAGTAAAAGAAAAAACGTCCTAATGTAGATAAAATTTGAAACGTGGAACCGAATTAAGCTTAGAAAGTGAATATGGTTCCTCAATCTGTTGAAAACTAACAGAGAAAGGAAGAAGAAAATAAACGAGTTATCTAATTATAAACACAAATTCGTTTTTTTATCACAGAGATTTGTGAAAATCCTGGTAATGTAGCTGAGAGCACTGAATTGACTTCTAGTTTATTATTATGTAATGAAATTTATTTTCGAGGGTGGTTTCCCACACTATTCGAAGAGACCCCTAAAGTCTACCAGCCTATATTTGATAAGCCGATGCATTTTTTTGTGAAACAAAATCTGACCAGATGGCGGTGCTCAGGTAAAAAATACCTTCACGAGAACCCCGAACCTTAATTCGTGCATGTGGGTGGGGTAGAGAGGATGGAGAACGCAGGGTAGAAGAGGAAGAGTATGGGATAGGGGGAAAGGTGGTTCATCATTAGCCCACTAAATCAATCTCTGACGGTGGAAGAAAAAAAATTTATAGGAAGTTTAGAAGTCAATGCCTCGGAGGCTTTTTTAAGAGGAAGTTACCATGCACTTAATATACAAATCTTTGCGCGTGTTTGGTACAATTAATTATCAACAGCTACCCATATATAATTATCATTCTTTCAACTATATATGTATATATATATATATTATACATATATATGTACATACCTTTTTTTCCCGTTCTCTTCTTTTGCCCTTCCTTTATTTTTTCCCACGACTAATACCTTATTCTTATACCGCTTCAACTTGCATAATTAATTCACAAGCTTTGCTGAAGAGACAAGACATATACTATACCGGAATAGAAAATTAATAGTTCAAGCTTATCTCGAATTTGGAGAAAATAGAAAAATCCGCGTACGTATGGATTGAGCAAATGAAAATAAACCAAGACCCTACGGTGTTGGTTTTTTGATTTTAACTGGTCAGTTGTGGGTTTTGAGTTGGAAAAAATCGGTTGAAAAACCTGCAATCAAGAGACAATGGGCCTCCGGCTTGTTCTACATGTAGGAAGACATCGCATAGGGTCCAGACGTAGGGACAGGTGGCAGACTGGGCCTTAGACGAAGAGGGGGCCCGTCGTCAGAGAAAGACAGGAGATACAGGGGGCATGGGAACCTGACTTCAAGGGGCAGCATCCCTAGGAAGTGAAGCGAGCTCCCCTCAGCGGTAGAGACCCGACGCGGCGGGGAGAAAATGAGAAATAGAAGAAGACAGCTTAGAAAGAAGACGGAAGATCGAAGACTTAAATACACATCAACCAATAGAACTACCTAACGATTTTCACCAAAATCTGTAAAGTCATCAGGGCATGTGATATGCATACAAACAAATCGCGAACCACCCCTCTTCTCGTCTCTTCTTTTTCTCTTCTCTTCAATCCCGATCAAAAACCGTTGAATCTTCAGACTCCACAATATAATATCTCATGCCCGGAAGACGGATTCTGTCGTGCTGCCGCTGGCCCTAACCACCGCCTGCAGGACGTAAGGGCAATTTTCAAATTCTCCGCATTTCCGGACGAATTAAGTAATTTGTACGACGATTTTTTGACCGATTGCTCTCGAAATATCACTATATGGGGTAGAAAAAATTCTTTTGCAAATTCCCAGAATTTTTTACTCAATCGATTCTCCTATTTTAGTCTTTAAATACCCACGATTTTTATCGAAGGGGTACAATTTTTCCGATCTATTATCTTTTCTGTAAAATATGAAATAAATTGAACCCAAAATCCACTCGAAAATGTACATCCGTTTTGAAATTTTGCCTTCGAATAGTTTTCGGATGGTTAAGTATTCGATCTTGCAAACAAACAGATATGAGGGGTAAAAGAAACAGAGACGAAGAAGTGGGAGCGTAAAAAAAAAAAAGAATAAAAATGTTTTCGGCACTTTTGATCTTGCGCGTGTTGTTGTATTTCTGGGGATGGGCCCAACAGATAGACGAAGAAACGGACGGTCCCAAGTGGCTCGAACAAGTGCCTCCTGGTCACTTTTAGACTACTATGCCGGAGGTTTTACTCCGGACGTTACAGCGTATGTCTTTCTTAGACGTCTCTGCTGCAGCGGAACCACCGATCGGTCATACCGAAACGAACGAGCGATTTAGTGTGGGTGGCAAAAATCCCTTGCTGTTTAGACAGGCCGGATTTGTCTGTCATGGATATTTTCGCAAACAATGAAATTCCACGTCTGCTCGCAAATAAGCTTAAATAACTTTACGTCGCCAACTCGAGCTGCTCTACGAGTGACATATTGCTCTCCCAATTCCACTTTTAGTATTCTTTTTTTTCTTCTTCATCTGATTCTTCGCAATTTTATACTCCCTGAAAATGTCTCTCGATGTAGCAGAAATTAAGGCATCCCTTCCACGCCTTTCATATAGGTATACGAGTATATAGCGATACATAGGTATACGTATCGTCCTCTTGAAACGACTCGGTGTTTTTTTTCAATTTCGCGAAACGTCGAGTTCGGGAGGAAAGTTGAACTGAACGACGTGGCGCATAAAGGGAGGCCCGTGAGTGGCAAGGTAACGGCATGCGGCACATAGCAACAATTGCAAATCGTCGCGTAGCCTTAGATTATGAAAAATTTTTGTTGGTAGGGATTCGATGCTGTCACTCAAAAACTTTCCGAAACATTATTTTCTTGACACAAATCGAGAAATCGGTTGAGCATTGTAAACACCCGCAAACATCTGTAATCCGTTTAAGTGTGCAAATTTCTTATTGAGCTACGAGAATACAACCGTCAAAAATTTTCGCCGGGTTTTATTCCTTTCATAGAAAAATATGAGGAAGCGTGCCTCGAAGTTTTTTTTTTTTTTTTCTTTCTTTTTTTCTTCTTTCCCTTCCATTCCTATACCCAAAAATCTATTGTCCATTGGCTCTCGCAAGAGCAACGCGTACCTATACCTATGCTCGGATCGTACGGTTAGGCAAATTTTGAATAAGAAATTTTTTTCATGCGATAGTTGAAAAAAAATTAAGGGTCTGCCGGACGCTGGGCAGGGCTGCCCGTTCTAGACGAGAGCCGGGAGGGGAAGAAAAGCTATATTCATTTTGGTATAAAATTGTGAGTGCTAAAAAAATGGCAAAAAAACAAACAAAGCTGCCCCATACTCTGCCATGTGGCGCGTGGTATACGCGTTGCCAGTAGGAGCGTTTTTTTCTTCTTCGTTTTTTTTTTTTCTCATTTTTGCTCCTTTCTCCTCTCTTCTCGTTTCCCATTTTGGGGTGAAAACGTACGAAACGCGCCCAGATAAAAAAAAAAAAACTCCCCTAATCGTAAGCGTATGCAGTATGAGGGGTGCCAACTATAACAACGAGGGGAAGTTGAAAAAAAAAGCGAAAAAAACCTTTCCCCTTAAATTTCCAAAAATCCGGGACATAAATTGCAACGTATAAAAACCGGTAACGCATCCCCTTGTACCCTGCGGCAGTGCCTCGTCGTGTATCAATGTCGAAAAAATCGGTTACGCGTGCAGCGAGTCGCAGGTTTTTTCCTAATTTAAAAAGAAAAAAAACAGTTGGTATATAAAAAAGTTGCGCGTGCCTTGATCTATAACTAACACAAAATATCTGGTTGAAAGTATTTGGGGTGAATAGGAGACGAAGAAGATAAGGTAAAAAAATCGAACAAGTCAATCGGGCGTGTGTCACGTAATAATATGATTAAAAAAAAAGAACCCTCTTCATTTTTTGCATAGTGTAATTTTTGTATTTTTTTTTTTTTTTTGCATCCTGCTCGCTATTCACTTGTCAATTATTCCTGTAATATACTACGGGATAAACAAAGTGCAAGATTGGATTTTGATTCAATCTGCGGTTTTTATTTCGTTTTTTTTTTTTTGATTTTTTTATCGATGTGACTTTTACACGTAAGTATTATATTCTTCTTTTGAAACGTATTGATCACAATACGATATAGGTAAATCGGTAGGGTTACAGAAAGGAAAAATCAAGGTCCCCAAAAACTACCAATGAGCGATCACGTGCGCTGTTGAAAAAGGCATAATCGGCTGTTACACTGCATAGAGAAAAAAAAAGAGTAAAAAAGATCGGCGCCAACCCCTTTTGGGATACCACCAATAAGTCCCTTTTTTTCTTTTTTCTTTTTTTTTTTTCCTTGCCGATCTAGTTCTTTGACGATGGAAATCCTTTGATATTTCCGATCTGTAACACCTTCCCTAAGCTTCACGTCGAACAGGGCACACGCCCGTTTCTAAAGGGGTTAATACCGCGCTCCCTCCCTCCACTATTGTGAACGAACCAATTTGGGTATTGAACTGCAATTGAAAGGGTATATCCCGCAGTATAGATTCTTCGATAGTATTGTACTATGCATTGAGCTATCAAAATATTAAGGGTTTCCCCTCGCAGGTACTTTGATTCTCGGGTTAGCTCCTCGCTTTATTGTGGTTTCTGTCTTCTGTACTCCTGTCAATGGGTTAACACCTTGTTAGCGCTGCCATTGATTCCCCATATTACAACATAACATAATGTAACGTAAGCCCGTATCAAGTAACGAACGTAAAAGCAAATAATTTGCAAATAGAGCAAAAATTATCCAACCGTTGCGGCAATATTTATTGAAAATTGGTCATAAAATGATATCGTTATAAATGATATTATTAAGTTACTTTACGTCCCATATTCCATATTCCACATTCCAAATTCCCATTTCTATTCTTCTTCAAACGGCAAGCCGATTTTCAACTGATTTTTTTTCAAAACCAACCCCCGAACCCGAAGGTGAACAGCTCATTGTAGGCTCTGCCTTACTATCTGACAGTTTTCTCATCTCTTCCGTATACCCCTCGCGAGATTTTCTCATTTTTGGCTATTTTGCGTGAGGCAACGGCTAAGACCATATGCGCGACCTCTGACCGGCTTGAACTCCAAGTCTCCCCCTTGGACGGAGCACCTTCACCCGGGTCAGTCGAGGTCATGGGAACCCATGGGGGTCTAAGAGTGAATTTGGCCACTTTCGATGACGTACTAGTGGCTGGTGGATGACGTCACACGGACCAGGTGACTGAATATACTCTTTGTATCCCTATTTTTATAATAATTATTGTATTTCTTGAAAATTGAAAACGTAAAAATCTATCCACCGCAATTAGAAAATATCCTTTTTAATCAAGAACTATGTACTCGTTTTTACTCGCATATCTATATACTTACTCTTATTACCGGCTGTTTCAACTCTGGAAGGAATTAGTAGCGCAGGAACCATATTTCCTGCGTAAACTGCTGCAGGAAGCATAGCCAACTATATTTAACCGTAGTATAATAAAGCATAAAAAATGTACGGGGGTGAGGAATTTTTTTTCTCTCCAAATGTCTCGAGACTTACGAAGACAAGTTGACCTGAAGTAATGCCCTAGAAAAAATGGGCATGTTCAATGGAGACGGGTTTTCAATACTTTTGGGGACTCTTTTTTTTTTTAGTTTACTTTCGAAGTGTTGAGAGTGAAGTATGAGAGAAAAAAAAAGAAAAACGGATGAAAAAATCGGTGGACAAATCCTTAAAGCCGAAAGGGTTGGGAAAGGAAAATAAACAAATGAATATATTGAAGCAGTGGGAGCTGGAAAGGTTGCGTATTTTATTACTTGGTGAATTTTGCTTTATAATGTAATACAGGCAAGGGTTAAGCTCATTTTTTTTTAATCCTTTAACCTCGAGAGACTGGTCAAGAAATAGCGAGAGAGAAACAGAGAGAGCTAGAGTGTTAAGCACGGCTTAAAGCAGTAATAAGCCCGTAAGCCAGAGGAAAGGGTTTTAAAAATATTTCAAATATAATAAACTTTTATTGTTCGGGTCATTCTCCGAGTGGCCCATCTAACGTAACTGCATTGTCAAAGGCCAACGGCACCCGTGGTTAAATTGAAGAAAGTAATTTTTTCTCTCTCCGCTTTTACCCGTAAAAATGTAAATCCTTTTACTTAGTCAAAGTTATATTCCGACATTGGAGGATTGATCGGTCGATGAATCTCAATTTTTTTTTTCTTTCTTTTCTACCAATCACAAGCATTAAACTTCACGAAGCATAAAAAATTATTGGCGCGCGTATTAAACCGTGAATAAAAATCTCTACAATTTATTTTATTCGCCGTCAATTAATCTCGAGAAATAAGCTCATTGTTAAAACCTTTTAAACTTAGAATTGTCAAAAGAAATTGAATGCCCGCAAGGAATAAGAAAATTTCAACTCTCTCACGGTTTTGCAGATAGGTACATACATTAGGTATAGGTGCAGACGAGCTAGAGAAAAATCGAAAATTAAATCTAATCGTCAGCTCGAGGAATGAAAATAAAAATAGATGAAGGTCGCGCGAAAATCGTCAAGTGTCGACGGTACGAATAAAACATCATTTATCTAGGACCTTAGATGGTTAAGTAGGCAAAATATTTGCATATCGGGTTCCCTCCCGAGATTTCTTTCCGGGTCATTTTAGTCGGTTCTGATCGATCATTCCTCGATCTGCTTAGGCTTGGGCCTGGCTTTTGGGTCATTGTCATTCAAACGAATCTCTGCAGCGTTCTTTGCAGCTATGGACGGTTGAAATTAGGGCGCTACGCGAACCGGAGGGGACAGAATTAAACAAAAAACGATCTAGCAAGGGATGCTGTGACCTGGACCATATGCATATTAGGTATACAGATGCCTCCGCGCTCTGGGGCTTCTCCAGGTAACGTCCAAAAAATCCGGTTTTTTTCAACTACCAACAAAAAAAGAAAAAAATTGCGGTGATGACCGTCATTGTCCACTATACTATACCGACGCGTGCGTCCCTATGCACTTGAAAGATCGGAACAACCGTTTTTTGATGGAAAAAGAAAATCACGTATGACGTAACGAGGGTCAAGAATATTAAAATCGAAGCTTCCATTTCAATGAACAGAAAAGATGAAGAAAAAAAAGAATAATAGACGATGGAAAACTCTGTTAAATTTTCAACGATATCGACCCAAAATTTTCATCACACCTCATTTTTCCGTTTCCTTTTTTTGTTTTTAAGGCAAATATCGTACCTGGGAGAAATGTATGTTTGACATTTTCATACTATTATAGTATATTTGAGTCGAGAGCAACTGAAACCAACTTGCAGTGCTACTGGGTGTCTCAGTTTGAAAAGAGGCGATCGGCATGGTCTAACGCGCGTCCCTAATTCGTCCGGGGGCCCCAAAGTCTCCGAAAAATAAGAAAAGCAAAAAATAAAAATAAAAATAAAATGAAGAAAAGGCCCCACCAATTTGTGTGGGTGTGTGTGAGCGAACGAACGAGACTCGGTTACACGCGCATGGTCTCAGGGGGTGTCAATCCGTGACCGTAACAGAGTTCATGCGAGACCAAAAATTTAACTTCCAGACTTTTAGACGGAGTATTAATGCCTGGAACTTAGTTGGTCTAGCCTGACGGCTCACGACCCAGTTGTGAGTCGCGTCGTGCGTGTATCTCTTCGATTACGTCTCTCATTGTTGAAAAATAAAAATATCTTCTGACGTTTTTGTCGAATCAGATCTACTCCCGTTTTTTTCTAACGAATCACGTTTCAATTAAATCTCTGTCTCTCTCTCTCTCTCTCGCTCTCTCTCGCTCTCTCTCTCTCTTTCTAGATTCCTTGCCTTAGAATCTGTATACCTATGTCTATTTTAAATAGGTTTTCAAATTCTTCCTAACCGATTAAACCGTCGCCGAGTACATTTGTGTTTCCAAACAAACGATCATCTACGTCCATCACTCTGTGATACAAAATTTTTCTGTTTACTAAATCTGTCCTTCGGTTATAAACCAAGTAGACAGTGTGCAGGTTAAATCTATATTTATTTTCTTAATCCAACTACAACCGATGTTTCTACCAAAATGTGTATACTATGTCTATGACCTATAGTTCAATTTCATAATACAGATAACGACGTTCTTATTATAACATAGGCTCGTCGAATATCTTACTAAAACAGACTTAAAAATAACGTACGATTTGTTTTTATTTTT